>OX457025.1:17295715-18649351 GCA_949752745.1 Protula sp. h YS-2021 | reverse complement strand
AAAGGAAAAGGATTTTAATGGACTGAAGCCATGTACACTTTGGACTAACCTGTAAGTAGGCACACCCATCCAGTTGAAAGCCGATGAACATTTCGGCGAGTTCTCGCTCCTCGCTACTCGCGCCCCGTCGTCTCCTCCGCGCTTCATCCAGCAGCAATGGCGGCATGGGGCACGCATTGTGACGTCACTCTCCACGTCACACACCTGAACCAATGAGATGATGAACGGAGAGCCATTACCAGAAATCGGGTCTCGACTTCAGCCTTAATCGCCGCTGATTTCACAGGAAAGATTTCGCCTGAGGAGATGTTAGTGGTATAAAGATTGAGTTTAAAAAAATAGTTGAACCAAATCTAGTCGGAGCGACCGCCCACCCGTCCAATCCTAATACAGTACTGTACTTGCTGGCAGTAGCGAAAGATCATTACCGTTGATGTAGAGGTCGTTGATGTGGCGTCTACGCTAACGACACTTCTCGGGATTCAGTGACCAAAAGCTTCGGCTGGGACACGGAATCCATGTGACTTCCCGTAACTGTCAGCAAAGTGCCTCCTCTATAAAGTCAAACAAGCATATCATGAACATGTGAAATCATTCCAAATATCCGCCTTTGTTTTTAAAAAGTTTTCACTTTATCCTCGATTTAAATATTCAAAACAGAAAAATCCGCTAAATATCAGTGCAACTACATCAAAAGCCACTTGGCAGGTGTATAAACATTTTGTTGAAATTAAACTATGAAATTGTTTATCCCTTTATTTTAATCTGCTATGCCCTTGTACAGTCCTCATCATTAACAAATAATTATATAATTGCCGACATAAAATAGAAAATTTTCACTGCAATGCGCATGCTCCATTTCTTCCACAGTTCTTCCACAGATCTTGTCCATCCAGGTTTTTTTATTATTCATATTATGTATTTGTTCAAACAGTGATTCGTGGAAATTTAAAAAAGATCAACTGACGCTAATATGGTCTGCAGCGGATAGACATCGACGATGACTGGGTTCGGTTTGTAGATAAACACTGCACTGCTGACCTCATCACCCTGGACAGTGACAGAGAGCCCGCGGGGTACGTCACTGGTAAGAGAGTCTCCGTCACCGTGTGGAGGCGTCGTCACCGATATGTGCGTGTCATCTCTGCTCGAAAAATTGAAAAGCTTAAAAATAAATAACTTAAAGATAAAGTTATTGAGCCATTTCATATCTGATGTTTACAGACTATTTACTATCTTACTTCGATTGTTATTGTTATATTATTATCATTATTATTATCATTATTATTGCTCTTGTTATCTTTAGTAGTAGAAGTAGTAGTAGAAGCATGAATAATATAAGTAGTTGTAGTGGTAGCAGTACTTGTATCAGTAGTATCAATGATAATAATGTCTGGCGTGAAGTGTTATTGTATTACTACTTTTTTGCATACTCACATAACGTTCACAGGCCGGATGCGTATCCCACCGAGTTTTACAACCACGTTTGGAAATGTACTCCTTTCTGTATTGGCCAGGGAAACCATAAGCGATGACAATGGTCGTGCCGCCTGCCTCTGGTCCATACAGCGGTGTCGCCGAAAACGGTATCGTCTCTAAAATATTCTTTTAAGCGTGAATTCCCACCAAAAGAGTTTTAGTATAGTCAAAATATATTATATTGTTCTCCTGACTTAACTCAATGGCAATTCAATGTTAATCTATTTCTCAGCAAAGTTTCTGCTTGACGTTTAAAAACATACAGAAATCAGCACTTAGTTTGGCGTCGGTTACTCGGCATAAAACATCTCATAAAATGTCTATATTTAGTAAACTATTCAAACACTTTTAGTAGGATCTGTACAAGACAATCCAGTGATAAAAGATTATATTCGCAAACTTTCTGCCATTGGTCCAGACCAAAATGCATTATTCAAATGTATATTACCTATACAGCTGAAACCGTCAACAGACAGTGCTTGGTTGTTTTCTGTACAAATGCACTGAAATCTCATGCCGTCGCGATCCATATATTTATTTTCACAAACATCATCACAGCCACAGTTGTCCTGTCTGGATTCATCAATATCTACAAGGAAATAGTGTAGGGGCGCATTACCCAGCCTGCTTGCAATGCTTCGTTCAGTGTTCTGTATGGTTTGTGGCCTAATAGTTTTAGGGTTAATTCTCTTTAAAAATTAACCTAGTAATTATTCAGGAATAACCTTACTTAATTTAGGGATACATTTTCCTAAAATCTTCCCTATTCCATGTCAAGTAAACCAGAATATAATACAGCTAAATAATGGATGAGAAGAGTGTACACATCTGAAGTTTTATCTTGAAATAAAGTGTGAATACAGTCATTCGTAGAGTCCTTAATAAAGCTATGTTTCAGATTATAAATGAAGAATTAGCCCAATGTGCAATTTGTTATCAATAAAAACCTAATAACTTCCACATTATCAGCAGCATTATTGTATAATTCAAACACGTGGAGAAATCTAAAAAGTCAAATGTGTAATTCACATTCATATTGCGAAAACATACTCATGCATAGTATTCTGGACTTGAATGATCTATTCTTAAGTTATCTCTTCCACGTGCAGGCATGTTATTCAATTTTGATATAGTACCTTTACATATGTTTTGTGTGCCATCGTATTCGTATCCCGCTTCACATACACAGCTGTATGAGTCACCATCAAGTTGACATATTCCTGAAGCATATCCTGGTTGTGGCACCAGTTCTTCGTTTGCACATATCGAGCTATTTTCACAGGGATTTACAGATACGCCTAAAATAACAAAAATACATTTCACAAATATTCACCCAACCAGGACATATTATTCAAACGAGACAATTCAAATGTACGTTACTTATGAGAAGTAACGATTCAAGTTCCATCAAAGAGGAGGTTATTTCAAATTTGGATAAATAATTTAATATTAGAAATAAAAAATGAGCTAATTATATACGCGAGAATGTTACTACTATTTGTTATGAAAGACGTGGTTAAAACAAATTTTTATTTATAACTGATTTCTTATTCCTCTGGCCAGAATATTTATTCATCAATGTCATTTAAACCTGTGTTTTTCATCGACTTCACTAAAATCAACAGTTTAAACTTACTTTTTATATTCTCTAAGCTGTTCAAAGTGTTGGATAAAATATCAACCTTATTATATTCTTTTGTGCACTTTGTCGTAAGAGTGAAAATTACTGTTAACCAGCAATATCGAGAAATCTTGTAACAGAAACCCTTTGGTCTTTTGATATTGTGTGCTTTATGACAAAATATGAGAACTTTGAACAATAAAAATTTTATAAAAACAAAAACTGTTCAGTAATGTTTACAAAACAAAAGATTTAAAATTATTAAACTAGACAACTTCATAAACTTTAACGCAATAAAGATATGTAATTTGGAGATCGAAAAAATAGCACTTCCGAGTGACAGGAGAAACTTATTACCAAAATATTACCAAGATACAAAAAGAACCATTTGCAACACGGTAAAATAGAATTTAAATCGGTTCTGGCGTTCAGTTTAAGTCTTTTTATGGTTTTCTGGTTTTGTGGAATTCACTCTTCTATATTGTCACATTTATCTTTACTTTTCAGTGTTACGCTGAGATCTACAACGCACTACTACCACACCGTAGCTTTCAAGAGCATTCCTAGTTTTACGGAGGAACACTTTAAGAAGCTGAATAGTTTTCAAGGTAAAATAAACTAATGAATTTGCCTCTGTCTGTAAGTTCAGTCTATTCTTATTGACACTTATACATGCCCCTCGCAAGCCTTTAACTAGACTACCCGTTTGCCCACAATTTATTAGATACAATTAAACCGCTTGAATAAACCATTTAAAAATATACAACTTTCCGGCAGAACCAAAACTTAAGTTCTGCACTGAATAATCCCGCAAGTATGCCGATCTCCAGAAAAGTAACAGTTCTGTTTTTTTGTTTTATAATTTTACCTACCAGATGTTGAACACTGGCCAGGCATCACTGTCAATACCGCGTTTATATCAGTCATTGTCATCGCATGGTTGTAAAGTCTTACGCAAGATAAACGCCCCCGAAAGAAGTTATAATTGCCGTTGTTGTTTGAATGGACATAAGCTCCAAAACGTATTTGCCCATTTGTATATGGTACAATACCTAAAATAAGAAACAGGAATATTTAAGTATTGATACCCGTCTGTGTAGGGCGTTTAAGTATTAAAGGGGATGTTGGTCACAGTTTAGGTAGCATCTTGTCTAATTAACGCTGGTTCGAAAAAATGAAAAACCTTAATTGCGGTTAAATTCAGGTAGAATAAAACAGTAAATGGTACGAAGAAACCACATTACAGTATATTAAATTGAACTTATTTCATTCCTTCTTACTCGCAAAACAACCCCCCTATATATTTACCTACAAACCTTCGATTAGCAATATCCTGCAGCCACGAAAACAGCTTAATGAGAGTGGACTTAATAAAACTGAACCACTGCATATATATATATATATATATATATATATATATATATATATATATATATATATATATATATATATATATATATATATATATATATATATATATATATATTGTGGATTACAAAGAAAACTTGGGTAAATTCAACTGATAGCAACTATCTGTTCGGCACTTTTAATCAAGGCTCATTTGTTATTACAAAGGAGTGGTGCTAAATTCACTGTAACTGTGTCATTCTATTCCGTGCAGTGCCAGTATAAGTATATATGCAAAAGGCGTTAACTTTACATTGGTATTTCTTACCACTTGCAGGCATGGTGTAAGAAATGCGGGAAGTAACTAGATTTTGGCCCACATCAATTACTTTTTGCACCAACAAACCAGTCGTAAAGTTTGCCGACACAGCAACTTTGTACCAACGGTCTGGATTCATTCCTGAAATAAAACAAGAGTGACACGTCTGCAATTAATTTTTTTACGTCCGATAGAGAAAGATAAAGCACCACCACCCCCCATCCCCCACCCCCACCCCCAAGGCCAAATTTTCAAAATGGCGCTCCTGGATCCGATGATACGATTGCTCCGTTGATCGCCTTTTGTATATCATAACCGGACTACAGGACGTAAATATATATGTCATTAGGCGGAGATCAACTACTCCATGAAGCCTCCTCGCCACAGTTACTTAGTAACGCTTATTCATGCTCTATGCATGCGAGCAGCATAGCAAGCCCTGATAGTGTTAAATAACGAATAGTACAAACAAGTTTTGTGTACAACAGAAAATTCAAGAATAGTAAATGGTATCCAGACACTGATCATTTCATCCAGACATTTTACAACCAAAAAAAAACTTTTTTTCGTCTATTGAGAAAACTTGCAAAAATTGAGTAATTGGAAAATATACAGAAATGAGTTAACTCAATCGTGAAGTCGAGGCTCTGCCCGCTTCACACATAGTTAGCTAAATCGTGAAGCCAAGGTACTGTCCCCTTTACACAGTTAAGTAAATCGTGAAGCCAAGGTACTGTCCCCTTTACACAAAGTTAACTAAATCGTGAAGCCAAGGTAATGTCCACTTTACACGTAGTTAACGAAATCGTGAAGCCAAGGTACTGTCCACTTTACACACAGGCAACCTAGTCTAATGTTGTAACCCCCATTATATTTACATCCAACGTTGTTTGAATGTACTAGCAGACGCGCTATCGTGAATACGCCAACTATCCAGCTCCCATTATCATAAAAGGTGGTTTTGCGCCAATCACAAGAGGTTATCAACAATCGCAGCATATTCCAACAATGATGCATCAACCGGGGTTTGCTAAACACTCAAATATTTGTGCAAATCAATGTATACTTTCCAGTATTACATAATTATCAAGTAATATTGATGGCTACACACAGGAAGGGCTAAGAATAGGTTGAACATGTGTGTCAACTAAACGTGAGATAACCAAATTCTATACTAAGATGCATATGTAATCACACAAGGCGGGAAAACTTTTTCAGTGTTAATTTGACTAAGGCATGGAGTATTAGCGACCCACCATTTTACTCCAAGTGATCACTGCGTTAAAACCCTTAACGTCATCTACTTACCCGTGCCAACCACAGTTCTTAGCCACCTCCCGTCTGTTCCTGACACCACCAAGATCAAAGCCGAGTTGGCCCATTCTAACCCTGCAGTTCAAAACATTTGTGTTTAATTCTTTAATTTCACTGAATAAAATTTTATTTACCATATCAGACTATATAGATCGGCAGTATTGTACGATGCTTATGCTTCGACGGTTTAATTCGTGAATAAATAATAAATAAATAATCCAATGTTGATGTGTGGTTATCTTTTTATTCTTTTTTTTCATTTGTCAGTTAAAAGATTCCCTAATACTTGATTGCAGAAATCGCGATCAGTTATTCTATCAAACATTAGTCAAATCACTATTACTATATATTATTATCACGTGTATCAACATGATTATTATTATTATTATTATTATTATTATTATTATTATTATTATTATTATTATTATTATTATTATTATTATTATTATTATTATTATTATTATTATTATCCTTACTAATTGGCAAAAGAAAACATTAACTTTTTTATCTTTATCATGACAAATACTAAAGTCTTAAATTTATTAATCTTATTATTAGTAGTAGTTGTAGTAGTAGTAGTAGTAGTAGTAGTAGTGGTGGTGGTGTGGTGGTGGTGGTGGTGGTGGTAGTGGTGATGGTGGTGGCTGTGGTGATGATGGTGGTGGTGGTGGTGGTGGTGATGGTGGTAGTGGTGGGGGTCGTGGTGGTGGTGATGGTAGTGGTGGTGGTGGTGGTAGTGATGGTAGTGGTGGTGGTGGTGGTGGTGGTGGTGGTGGTGGTGGTGGTGGTGGTGGTGGTGGTGGTGGTGGTGGTGGTGGTGGTGGTGGTGGTGGTGGTGGTGGTGGTGGTGGTGGTGGTGGTGGTGGTGGTGGTGGTGGGTGTGGTGGTGGTAGTAATATTACAAAACGGTATTTCAACACTTATTTATTAAATAGGAATTTTGTTTCAATATAAGGGTGATGTCGGATTGTGAAAACACTTTATTCCGACATCGAAAATACGATGCGGATTGAATTTAAAACTACACTGATACTCAAACTAAAAAAAGGGGCGTGGAATTTCAACTTCGATTAGATATCAACCCGACGTCAGATGCGCAGTGGATCATTTTTGTTTCCAATGCCTATTCCAGGTTATCAAAAGGATCAAATATGATTGTGAACTTATTACGACACCATATTACTATAGTGCAAGTTGCGCCACCCGGTTATGGGTGGTAAGCAGGGAATTAGGCTCCGATTGCCTTGACTACGCGAATGCAACGGGTGAGATCACATATCACGGAATTTTCTCCCACTGAGCTTTTTTTCGGACAGCGGTAATCGTTCCCAACCATGCGGCATCGGCTTGATGAACTATTCAAGTGGTTGATTACAAAAGATACTGACATTATATTACTGACCTAATCCTGCGTCAACATCTGTCTCACTCTGCGGCTTCTCAAATGAGAAGATGGGTGCATGCACATCGGTGAACGCATTTAAAGACACCTTCATGTAGCCTAGCCATGTGAACCCGCTGCCTAACCCGAGCGCTGCACTCCCGGGATTGTCCGCCTGCGTACAAAGTCATATGCAAACACCGTGTGAACGTGGCATTCGACAAAGTGACATTCTAACTATATGTAGCTTATAGGTTAGAAAAAATTCTATGTAACCATACTGAGTGCTGAACTTGAAATATTATTGCATTTTATTTTTCAAAAATTTTCCAGTGTAAACGACAACTTCATGATTACGACGCACGACTTCTTTCCGTACATTTCGTGTGGATAACCATCCAAAAAACCAAGAGGCTTGCAGACTGTAAAATATTTTAGGTTGTTGTTAACCGCACGACTTTGAAAATCAGTTCGGTTTTGATTGCATAATTTCTGGTGCTGAACAGGCATATATTAACTAACTGAGAATCCCAACTTATAAAATCCAGGTATCAGTGAAAAAAGACATAAAATACAGTAATAGGTGGAGAAGGAGGCTCGAACCTTTTTTGTTGTTTATGTAAAACTGCTTTTAGGTTACTGTGGCTATCCACGTGTTTATAAAAGATTTTTGTTAAAGGCGTTGCAGTTTCTAAGAGTCAGACAACTTTTTAAGAAAATCTAAAATGCGTCATATTTTGCAACCTTGAACCACGCCAGTACTCCCCCTCTCCCCCCCCCCCAAATCCCTAACCTTTTCCCGGAACCGTTGGTAAATTATTATTCTGAAAAAACAACTTATGCAATGGCTCGTCCTTTTATTGAGCTCTGATGTGTGGTTGATATTTCGAGGGTCGGGGGCTTTGCGCCCTTCACTCCATCCTCCACCCCCACTATCTCTTCAAAATGAATTGTTGGGGTAAATTCAGTTTTAAAAATCTCGACCCCGGTGGAGATACAACTGAATTAAAGCATCCGATGGGCAAATTAACATATTTGGTACTTTTCACAAATATAGAAATTTCGCCCTAAAAATAACCTGTTGGTAGTCATTTTGTTCTCTCTCTCTCTCTCTCTCTCTCTCTCTCTCTCTCTCTCTCTCTCTCTCTCTCTCTCTCTCTCTCTCTCTCTCTCTCTCTCTCTCTCTCTCTCTCTCTCTCTCTTAGTAAGCAAAAAGGAAAAGACCTGCAGGAATTTGAAGCTCAAAGCATCTCCAAATATAGAAAACGAAGCCGCTCCCCTGAGGCCGTGCTGAGCCGTGCACTCGAAACGCGGGGCTGTCGGTGATGGACGATCGTAGCGCATATGTATAGCGGGACTGCTGGAGGCATCTCTGCCGTAAAAGTCACAATTCAACGGCCAAAATCCTATTAAATCTGAAAAATAAATATCATTGTACATGACTAGAATCGGAAAAGAATACAGTGAAATTTGGCGCAGAAGCGAAAATAGTTAAAGTAGGGGTTGTTGCAGTAGTAAAAGTTATTGTTCATGTCGTTGTTATTGTCGTGGTGTGATAAATAAAATTAGCAGAATAGTAGTAGTAGCAGTATGAATAATAGCAGAAGTGAGAGTAGCAGTAGTAGTAGTAACAGTAGTAGAGATGAGAGTAGTGGCAGTAGTGGTATTAGTGGTAATCGTAGTGGTAGTGATGATAGCAATAGTAATAGTGGTAGTAGTAGCGAAAGTAGCAGTAATAGTGGTGGTCATGGTAGTAGTAATAGTAGTAGCAGTAGTAGCAGTAGTAGCAGTAGTAGTAGTAGGAGTAGTGGGAGAAGTTAAGTTGATGGGAGATTAATCTTCATTCGTGTAAGTGGAAGTCAGGTAAGAATAATGAATGTAATTCTATGAAACGAATCGACGTCAGAATGGCATTGAGAAAATGGCAACGATCAAAACGATACGGTTTATCCTCGGTCTTATGTGCACGAAGAATTTCCCTGGTCTTAATGGCACATTTTTACTGTTTATAAATACAGCTGTATGTAATTCTTAGAACTAAAAGAAAATGCCCTTTACAGTGTTGATATTCTACTCAACATCTGAAGCTCTCGATACACCAGACGACTCGCTGTACTGGACAGATTTTTCAGATCGTTTTTATTTTTCATTCATTTCCACAACAAAGAAATCGAACACTTCGCTATTCAGGACATCGGGCATAAGGGCGGGGGGGGGGGGGAGGAAAGTCTCCCAATACAAGGTTAACTTCATGAAGAACCCTAACCTACTGGACGTTTTAGTTAGGACCCTGATGTCCGTATACTTGAAAATTTTGCTTCGTATAGTAGACCTATTGTTTCAGGCTGTCAGCACTCACAGTTAAGAGTTATAACGCATCCCTTTTGGGACGCCTACTGCAGAAAAATGAAGATTTTGCAATACATTTGGGGCTTGGAGACTTGGAGAAAAGGCCCCACACCGATTTTCGCCATAGCTGGAGGAAATTCCAAGTATATAATATCTTTTTTTAAGGAATGGGTCTGTGGGGGTGGCTTTTCCCAACGATTGCCAAAAAGGAATGAATTTTCTCATGGCGGTGATTTTTTCTCCACCTTTAAAACCAAGTCACGTTTCAAATTATGAAAAAACTGAAGTGTGAAACACGTAAATGCACAACCAAAACATTTTGATGATATTGAATTAAATGTGGAAAACGAGGGGTCTTCAGAGGACTCCCTAACTAAACCGTACAAATTAACTCAGTCCTGTCGGTGTCTGGAGAGGAGAGAGAGACAGGGAGAAAGTGAGAGTGAGAGAAAGGGGGAGAATGCGGGCGTGAGAGAGAGAGAGAGAGAGAGAGAGAGAGAGAGGAAGGGAGGGAGGGGGCGTCCATGACAGAGAGCAAGAGAGAGGGAAAGTGAGAGAGAGAGAGAGAGAGAGAGAGAGAGAGAGAGAGAGAGAGAGAGAGAGAAAGAGAGAGAGAGAGATATTACATAGAGAAACCGTAATAAAGAAAAGAGGAGAGAAAGACAGAGTTAATATTGGAATTCAATAACTTACCTGCTTTAATGGTCTGTTGCAGAAGTGACAACAACATTAACAACTCCACCTTTACCACGCCATTTCGGAGAATATGTTTTCTCTTCATTTTTTATCCTTGCTGTAACGGTTTTGTGTTCGTGATACAATTTTGTAGTTAGTCCCTTTTTAGATGACTATAAAATGAAATGCCTTATAAATGCACTGTCCACTCCCTGATCTCTTAACTAACTTGTTGTCTGCGAATATGGCCTTGCCGAGCCAAAAGAAAAAACAAACTTAATCTTTACAAGCGACATCTTATGTAAACTAAGACATTTACATACGCTAAGTATTTCTTTGTTTACATCACATACTTTTCTCAAATATAAATGCGACAGAGCAAAACTACGATACGGTTTATTCATATGTCGTGATATCCCAAATGCTTCGCTTGTTGCCGTCACAAACAAGAGAGTTTTAAATTGGGGCTGCGCAATGCTGAGGTATGTCAGTGGGTTAAGGCACTTAACAAAATGGTCTCGTGCACAATTAGCTTTCGTGAATGAATTATTGTGAGTGGGGACGTCAATGGAAATCCTCCACGCCGCCCTCTTATGCCATTTAACTTGCAATACATGTATAAATTCACCGTGATTAACACAAATTAAATTTTAATTTTCTCGAATGCTTTCAGGTTATAGAAGTTAGAAATAAGCACCCCAAGTGCCGTCTTATTTCTTGTAAGCATGTTAACAATATCATCTTTAGTTTAAGTGCATAACAACCTAAGCAGCTGATGTAAAACATTTATTTAGAAGCGCAGTACTAGTGTAATATTCCTGTTATTATTTACAGTTCAAATCACACCTGTCCCTCTCCATGTTATTCGCATTCGTATGGCTTGGGGGATGGGAGTACTGGGGTGTGGGGGGGGGGGGGGGCAGACTCTCCTTATTCGGTTACATGGGCTTTAAGGGCGACTCTGCTCAGAATTTTTTTTTCTTGTTTGCGCCTTGCAACAATATCACAAAGCGTGACCTATAAAACGGAGTTTAATTTAAAAGAGAAAAATACAGAGCGCCAAAGCCGTGAGTTCTCTGATAAGTTTTTGTTCTCTTTAAGGGATCTTGTTTCGCTTTTGATTTTTTACACTCAGCAGAACTAGAATTTCGTGTTTTGCCTGATTTTGTTGAACTGGTTGGGTATGGGAAAAAGTTATTTTATTCCTGGCCTGACATGGTGACTGTTTACTTGTGGTGACTTGCTTTGTCATGTGGGCACAGTTTAATATTCACCAAAAAACGGGCACTTCGAACTTCATCTCTGGGGAGGTGCTGGGGGGGGGGGGGGTATAATTCTATCAATGTCGGGTAGGGTCAGGTCATACATGCAAGCACAAAACAAAAAGACGACAACGCGATCACACTAGCTGATGTTGTTATTTAATCATGAATGTCGCTAATACTTTACGACATTGCTTGGGCGTTGATTGACGTTGGAAGACGTCAAAATTGGTTTATTGCGTGAATCTTATTGAAAGTGCACCGCAAATAAAACATTCCAAAGTGTAAAGATACAGTAAAATGATCGTGAAAATATTGACGCTCAAAAGCGTAAATATGTCGTAGAAAGGCTGTGAAGTATTAGCATTTCTATGGTGTCTGTGTTTTGTTTTATTCACTGATCGATTTCAGGGTACGCGTCTTCACCGTCTGGTGTTTAGTGGATCCCCCCCCCCCCCCCCCTTTATTCTCTTTATTAATATACAGTATACAATACATAACCAAACATGCATACATTAATTACGTATAGGCATGTTATAACGCTAAATTATAAATTACTGTCAATTTTGTCCATCTCGAAAGTATTTTTAAGGAATAGTAAAATATGAAATGAAACAGAGGGCCTTCTCCCCTGCCCCTTTCATGTTTGCTGGATTTATGATTGTTGGATTTGTTCATTTCTTGCATAACAGTTAATTTATATGAGCGGAAAAAAACACAGCAGAATTGTGTTCACTCTCAGTTTACATGGATTATAGAAGAACTATGAAAACGTTCGATTAATCAGTAACATAAAAAATCCCAGCGCCAGTCGTTTGAGTTTATAAGTGCGCCTTTACTGGTTAAATTGGCAACAACAAAAAAGGAGACGAACAGCATAATCGACTCGAAATTCACTTTGAGGCCGGTTCCCAGTGTGATAATCCAGCACATTCCTTATTCGATGTGATCCGTTAAAAGGAACTTGACAAAGGAAATCATTAAGCTATTGCGTCGCATTTGAAAGAGAATGAATAATAAGAGGTATTAGTTCTCTCTAATAACAGCAGAATGGTGACCGCCCAATCATTCGTTTACTCCCTGTGACCGTATTCACAAAAGCAAATGGTACAGCTAACAACTTGAGTTAACTGCTCCTGTAGCAAACAAGACTTCTAAAAATTAATTATTGAATTTTACTTTATATCACAACAAGTTCTCGTAACAGTTGTGAATACGACGGCTGGTTGTTTGTGGGCCGAAATTCCGAAACTAAGGTCGGAATGACGACGCCGAATTCATTGGGATGGCGCCAGGCCTCTCGGCCACCTTTTAGAGTTGAATTTTTGTCTTCAAATCCGAATACTTTAATCTCAGCAGTGGGTACGTTTTCCAGTGTACATTTTGTGTACAGAACAGTAGCAACCGCCCCCCCCCCCCCAACACACACAACACACACCCACAACATGGACATGCGTATTCCGTCAGAGCCCGGGGTAGCTAATTTTTTGGAACTTCCAGACATCCCGCCTTTCCAGCTCATTATACAGATTAACTCTTCGCTTATTGAGAATATTATGTTTGTGTTTAAGAAAAAAGTAACAACTTCTAGTTAATGTAATATACAACCACTACAGTTTTTATTTCTTTTATTACACTAGATTTTATTTCTTTTAAGAAACAGATAAATTTTTATGATAACTATATCTGTATTTTTACACTGTGCCTGCGTCAACTAAAAAAAAACGAATTTCTTTAAAAGAACACTGGCACCATTTTTTTCTTCTAGTATATGAAAGCAAATATTTTTTAAAGAATGGCTAAATATGGAATCCATTAACATCTCACGCACCAAATTTTAGGCATCACTTTTATTACTGTTTAGAATTCTTACCAAATGCGGCACCAGAATATGAAGTGGCAACATTCCTCCCTCCTTTCTTCTTTATTTTTTCTTCATCTAACAAAAAGCACACATTTCTTTCTTAAAGTCCGAGTTGTAAATGGGCACTGTGGTGGCGAGAATCATCACACATTTGTTAATTGCAACTACTAGTCCCTTATACAACGACGTGATTCACAAAATCGTTTATACCTCTATAACTGGGCGGGGTACTTGATGTGATGTGTTACCACGCGTGTCCCAAAATAGGCCGCTTAAGGGGTAATTTCGTTTAAAAGGGGTAATTTTCAATGAGTACATATCTTTTCTGCTTATCATTGGGTACCATGCCCAAGGAGAGCTAGCTTATTCGTGGCCACGTTTCCTCCCTAGTGCACTCAAAAAGTGAAGGAAGCCCAAGCCAAAAAAGACTATCAGAGGTAGACCCGCCAACGACTGGTGAATGCTCCATCATTGACAAAGCCAAGACGCGGAGAAAACTTTATCCGAGACGGGCGAGATCTTGGCTCCAATTTCTATTCAATCGACCAAGGATGATATGACTGACCCGTAAAGAATCGGGAGTGTGTTTCACAAGCCATGCAGGAGAGTTTGGTATTCACCAATATTCCCCTCCCTTCACATCTCCTTGACTGGTTTTGGATACTCCGAGCCTATTAAAAGAGATTCCCTGAATCTGTCTGCGCTCATGTCAATGCAGACACCACTCGAGAGACAGATTCAAGAACTGTAAAACGTTCTGTTCACGAAAGAGATGAAACAACAACACAAAAACACATCCTTTGCCACTGTTTCAAGCCCATTAGATGAGCCACCTGTGTTACCAGTCAAACTCCCTGTTACTGTTTCGACACCACTCACCAAGCCTCTGTTGCCACGCCCGAGATCAAGAGTGCACCCGAGGCCATAGCGGTTAGCGAGAGGGAATCCTCCAGGCTGCCCCCGTTAGGCCAGTTCTCTCTTTCACAGCGTATGGCAGATGAGGAGCTTGCATCCAAAACAACCTCCGCCTTCCCCGATTCCAAAGAGCAGAGAGAGGGCTATTTAAACATCAGTTGGGGGAGTGGCACACAAGCCGAGCCAGGCAGGGGAGCGCAGTTCGGATGACCAGGTATCTGATGTAGAGGGGCCCTCAGAGCATAACTCACAGGATGGCTTCTCACCCCCAGTGCAACTTCTGTTCCTCCCCTCAGGCAAGTGACAACGTCTGTTGAAGGATCCGGCCGCAGCGATTCATCGCCCTTGCCCCCCCCCCCACCTCCCCGGATGTTTTACCTGCTTAGGAAGAGTCGCTTTCACCTTTAGTCAACTCCCTTTAGTGGCTCCCAAAGATGTGCCTTTCTCGAATGCGATTCAAGAGATAGCCAGGTTGGCGGCAGTCAAATTTGCGTCCCCAATGGCAGAACGAGATGACCCACCGAACCGGATCCCGTCGCAGGCCGCATATCCACAACCGAGCTCCTTCATCACGTTAAACAAAAGCGAGGCTGTAACCAAAGCGGTAGCTAAACGCTGCATGCGATGCTGGCTTCTAGAGGCAAGTGAGAGTGGATTGCTTACTCGATTTCACACAAAGCTCTACGATGTTTGACATGGTCCTTATCGATCTGCCGATGATCCAATTTTCTTGGATGCCCTGGAGCAGCCCACCAAACACATGGTCTCGATGCCACCCATACGCAGTGACTTGGATCGTCCATTGGTCGAGAGGGACGCCGAGGCGATTTAGAGCTCAGCGAGGCACATCATGAACAATATGTTGTTTCAGGATCATACACTGGGAGCCCCGAAGACGCGTTTGGATGAAATACGAGTGACGGTATCTAATAAGCTTCTGAAGATCATGGCGTTGGCAACTAGAGACGTGATTAAGCTGGCGACTTACCTTGCCACTTCTATGTTTTCTCTGAGAACCGATGCTTTTTACAGTGTAGTTGATCAAGTGTGAAAGACCTCAGGGCCAGAGGACCCCTATTCACGGCTTCAGCAACGTAGATGCCAACACAAGACCCTCCAGGCCAGTCTAGGTCCAGCAGTTGGGCAAGGGTTTCACCTCGGAAGAAGGCCAAGCTGTCCAGCAACCACAAGATACTCCCGCAGGGTCTTACTGAGGAGCTCGAGAGACAGTAGCCTGCGAGAAAGTAGCCGAAGGACAATAGCCACGGAGACAGCATCCCGCGGTTCAGAAGCCACCTAGGCAGAAGCCCGCAGTTTTATGTACTTGTTTTTTATTTTATTTATTTTTTGTGCATAACTTTATAAAATTTTGAAATTAGAACGTGCATATGGCTTTTCAGAGTATATATATATTGCAATTATTATTTCTAGAGTATGTGTTATCAATACCATGATTGAAATTATTGCTGCTAGAGTACATGGTATTAATTTTTTATTGGTAAATGCACAAGCATCTACTCTCGAAAAGAATCGGCGTTCATATTTTTGCTGATTGCAATTAGAGTGGTTTCTATTCGAGCAATTAATATAGTTGTAATGTAATCTAGACAATAAAATTGGTTAAACTAAGGCATAAGAGTTCTATTGGTTAAAAAAAGATAATAAATAAACTGCGGGCTTCTGTCTCGGTGGCTTCTGAACCGCGGGCTACTTTCTCTGTGGACTACTGTCCACGGGCTACTGTCTCCAGGGCTTATGTGCTGTTACCGCCTCCGCAGTATTCACAGCAGTGCAGGTAGCAACCAACAAAAGAGTCACGAAGGTCTCTATCACGAAGGTCTCGTCTCTAAGCGATACTTTTCAAAGCTTATAAAATGCGATTGTTGGCAAAACGGCCAATGCATCCTTGCCGTAGGAGGCAGGCGAGGCAAGTCCTAGGCATCTTAGCGACAGTTGGGTGCTGCAAAAAGAGTTGTGCTTTGGCTCAAACAGGGCTGCGCACTGCCATTAAAAAGCGACCTACAGGGTCGCACGTCACCCATACCTCTTCAAGACTCTCAAGAAGCTCCAGCCAACCAGGCTGCGTCCTACAACCAAGACTCAGAAAAGCACCTTCAAATATTTCAACACATGATAGAGGACTGGGCACCAAGGGAGCTGTGGAGGAGTTGCCAGCAAACCAGGAGGGGTGTTTCATCGGGGTTTTTCCTTTCCGACGAAATCAGGGGGTAGGCGGTAAGCCATCGAATCAATTCCCCCACTTGACCTCGTTTTGGATGGCCACAGTTCAGGTCATCTAGAAATCCCTGGGCAAGAGCATGTGGGGTAAGTCCATTGATCTGTCGTATGCGTATCTACATGTTCCCCTCCATCCATAAGCCAAGAAGTGCCTGTGTTTTCAGGTAGTGGAAATAAATACTGGTTTCTAGTTCCCCTTTGGCCTCTTCACGGCACCTTTCGTCTTCCCGGAGATCATGTAAGTACTCAAGGCCCGTGTGTGAGGTATGTCAGACTTCGAGTACCAGGCGACTGGTTCTTAGCGAGAGATAGCACGCCAGCAGACGAAGGTCTTGCTCGAATAGGCTTTGTATGTAGGTCCTTTGGTCAATATTAACGTGTTATGGTTTTTAATGTTGTACAGGTGCTGATTTGATAGCTGGTTGTAGTTAAGTTAAAGTGCTGATAACGTTGCTGTAATTTGCAGTGTTTACAATTAATCATCATTTCAACTGCTGTTATTTTTGACGGTAAATATAGCAAAGGCGAATTTTGGATTGATCTTTTGCTTTTAAATGCGTATAACATATCTGAACTAAGTTGCAAGTTTAAGGTTATGATTTAGATATCACTGAAGTAATTATTTTCCTTATCTCCTTATTTTCATTTTCTCTTATATTTACTTTGAGCTTTATTTCCATGTCTGTTAAGTAATTCTTAAAGTCACACTCATGGATCAAGTTTATAATCAGAGAACGTCGAATCGCAGTGAAAAGGGTAAAAATTGTGCAGTTTTCAGGTAATTTAATTGATATATTCTGCCTGGTATACTTTTAGATTTTGTATCTTTGTTTGATTATCAGGTAAAGTGTTCAACTGAATGCTGGTAGCAATGTAGCAGTTAAGGCACAGTTAAGCAGTAGTCTAGTCAGTAAGTCTTGTATTAGTACGCGGGTAATGTTGTGTATACGTGTAGCCAGTGGGAAACTTTCTGTTGTAAATAAAACAAATGTCGGCAACGTAGCGTCTGATTAGTTTCATGAAGTGTGTCCACGTAACCCCTTCGCATACAGGGCATTTGGTTTTTGCTTCTTAGACTGGTCTCTTCCGGTTTTTTGCCTTCAGAAGGTGACTTACCGGATTTCTTCATCTTGCAACTTGTTTTATTATGGCCGTTCTTACCAAAGTTGTGGGTTTTCTCGTCCTTGAGACGGCAATCCTCGGGACTATGGCCATTCCTACCACACCTTAAGCAACGGTTTCCAACTGCCCTCAGCAAGTTAACATTTACCGATGCTCCTCGGATCTCTTATACATCCTTCATAGCCATTTCCATGGCAATGGCTATCTCTTTGGCCTTCTGGTAAGTCAAATTCTTCTCCGATAACAATCTTTTCAGGACATTTTTGCTCTTTAATCCACACACCAGCTGATCTCTGAATTGTTCTGCCAGACGCTCGCTAAATTCACAATGCTCACTCATCTTCTGTAGGACACCCACGTAATCTGTCACCGACTCACCCGTCTGTTGTTGACGCTTGTAGAACCGGTATTTTTCTGCTTTCACGTTGGAGTTGGGACTGAGATGCTTCTGCAGCATCTCCCAATTTGTTTGAACGCTTTTGTCGATGGCTTGTCCGGTGAACACTGGCTCTGTAGAAAGGAATATGTTATCCCGCCAATCAGACTAAGAGTCACAGCAACGTTTTTCTCATTGGCCACATCGTTAGTAATGAAGTACTGCGCTAGCCTCTCTTTGTACAGCTCCCAGTCACCAGCAGTCTCGTCAAAGTGTTCCAGTCGCCATGATTCAGCAGTCAACTGTAGCAAAGACTCACTTTTCAGTATTTTTTTCAGCACTATCCTCGGCGTCTTACTTCTCCACCAGATCTTCATCACCTCCTTGATGCACTCCTACACAATTTGCTTGTCGTCATTTTTTCTGTATGCGAGCTGGTTACGTGGAAACACTTCATAAAATCAAGTAGACGGTAAGTTGCCGTCATGCTATATATATCTCACTGGTTACACATATGCACAACAGGTACAGCCCTAAATGTAAAGACGAACGGATTACTCGAGGCCGTTCGTATATTAACGACGCTTGCCGGTCTTTTTTACGTTTGAACACAGAATTTATGGATATTTTAAGAACTAGTTCCGCTGTTTTATGAGTATTATTTTCACGTATTCCCAAGTCGGTCTGCGGGGTAAAAAGGTATTACACACAACAGACCGAACCACCCTAGAGGTTGGTTGTTGAACATTTTTTGAAAGGCAGCTCTTTTCTTTTATTCACACTATTTTTGTGGACTCTGCGGTAGGGGTGCGGAGTAAAAAGGTGTTAAACACAACGGTCCTACCCGCCAAAGAGGTTGGCTGTTAAACACCAACGAGTTTATTAAAGGTATTCACAACTGAGGCTGGTTTCTCGGTGACAACAGAATCTGCGTGCAGAGTAGCGAGAAGGTGGTAATTTTAAAGATTTTAAAAGAAAGTTGAATTGACTACTTATTCTTTGCCGTTTTACGGTAAGTAAATTAACACATTAGCGGCATTCATGGTCCATTATTTTGGTCTGTAAATGCAACAACATTCAAGTTGTATATAAAATTTTGTAAGATCTTCAATTATCGCCCGAAGTTTTTTTCATCTCGAACGGTTTTTTTCCAACAAACTGACGTCACAAGAGTACACCAGCCAATCAACAGTAAGAGATTCCTCATAGCAACGAAATAGTTCGGGATAGAAGCGCATTTTATCACCCTTTCTTTGCAAATGCATGAGCAATTTTTTCCATAAGCAAAATCACACTTTGGAGGTTCCGAATAAAAATTTCTCCAAATTTTCTGCGTTCAAATACAAACTAACCGGGTAAAAATGAAAGAAACGATAGAGAGATGGCTTTTCACAGAAGTTTCTCTTTCATATATATAAAGATATGTTCATATTTTGTCCCGAACACAGAAATCACCAGCTTTTGTTATGGTATCGGACAGTGAAAAATTATTTAAACCACTTGCAACTTGAACGTAGGCCACGGATACGTTTGAGAAGAATAACTGTTATGCTATGACATGACAGCAAGGATGACAGTTTCAGCAACTCCTAAAAGTATAAGCCAAGTCACAGTTTCAACAGTTCAAAATAAACTGTCCGATGTAATTTTAGATGCATTCCGATTTCAAAGCCAGATAATAAGATTATAAAGAAATTATAGCCTAATGACATCGTTTACAAGGGGAGAAACATGAAATTGAACAGCACGTCGTAATTGGCAAAATTGAAAATGTGGTCTTTTGATGTGAAAACAGCCTTTGTGGTCATTATTCCAAGTTTCTTCACAAACTAGAAACCACACAGTTCACGATGACATCCTTATTTTAAGTCAGGATAATCTTTTGCAGCTAATAGACCAGTTTGTAATTTAACAAATTACGATGTGCTGTTCAATTTGCATGTGCTTTGCCTTGTACTTTTATGTGGGTTGGCGTGTTTTTTTTTTTTTTTTTTTGTTTTTTTTTTTGTTTTTTTTTGTTTATCAAACCTAAGCAATTGAACTGTGGTAAATCATAATTTGATAAATTACAATTCGTCTGTCATGCAAAACGTTATTATGCGTTGGTCTGTAATATGTGTACCCTCGATTATTATTACTGATGATCATATGTACAGTTTAAGAAGTGAAGGAAAATTTAAAACTAGCTATGTTCGTAGGACTTTAAAATCAAAATGTATCAGTGTTTATGGTATTAAAATCTTTAATAACGTTCCACGTGACGTTGAAGTTAAAAGTTATTGTTTACGAGGTATGGACTTGATAAGTGTAAAGAGAAATTGTGTCGGCATAAGCTTATGGTAAACTGTTTTTTTTTTTTTTTTTTTTTTGTGGCCTATTCAGGGTTCGTGCTGGGTTCTGTGGGAAGTGAGTCAAAAAGGAAAAGTGTGACTCAGTTGGGTCCAGAAAACTCGGTGGGTTCCGAAAAAGTGAGTCATTTCGTAAAAAAAATTCCCCAAACGTGGACAAAAACCCCGCCAACGCGAACCCTGGTCTATGTTACAAAAGTTATATGTAATAAGGCGAATATCCACACCAGTTTGTAACTTTCTTTATTCGCCTGTTCTGTCTGTGTCATCAGACGTTGGTAAAATTGACATGTTTCTTGAAACATTGACTTGTACATAATCGTTTGGTCAGAAGAATAAACTGTTTGAACTGAATTGTGTATACGATCCGTATAGCGGGCACAAAGAAAATTATAAGCTTATAAAAGTTCTCAGGCGCAGGTTCCAAGTATACCAAAATACTTAGTGCAACTTTCGTGCTTACGCCTATTTTATTTATTCCCCAGTGGGGGGGGGGGGGGTGGGATATATGCGATCGACCGTGTGTCGGTCTGTCATCAACAGCTTGTTAACACAATAACTTAAAAACTCCTGCAAGGATTTTAATGAAACTTTGAATGTAGCTTCTATGCGAACAAACACAGATCGGTATTGTAAATGGGCCAGGTTTTCCAAGGAAAATGCACCAACTTAACTTAGGAAATTTCAGCTCTTGATTGACTATTGATGGCCGTGTTTAACTGGAGGGGGTCTTGGGGAATATGTGGGCTATGCACACTGCTCTAGTTTAATTTCTGAAGGGTTCACTTACTATGAGGTCAGTCACTGTGAGCCAATCGTAATCTACAATAAGCAGGGTTGGCAAGTTTTGGACACGATGGTAAAAACCCCTGGTAAAAACCAGGTTTTTACCGTCCTGTCCAAAACAGTTTTGGACGGTCCGAAACGGTCCGAAACTGGGCTGTCAAATTTAAATTATTCAAATATACAAAACGCGTTTCTCATTCTCATTCAGACATTTCCCTGTTTGTTTTTTTAAACTTAACGTTTCTGCTTTTGAGAACACTTTCAGTCCACATTGCTGTGTGAGTCGCAAATGCCAAATCAGCAAACAGCCCCCCCCCCCCCCCTCCCTGAAAACGCTTTCAGTCCGCATTGCTGTGCGAGTCGCAAATGTCATATCAGCAGTATCCACCCCACCACTATCCAAATAATGCGTGCCTGAAGAGTTCGCTTGCTGTTTATTTAACACCCCAAATTTAGAGCGCGCTTTAATCCTGAACCTGAATCCTAATCTTTCACTCCATTGCCTTCTATCGGAGTGCCTCTTGCGCGATATAATCCCTTTGCCACCGTAAACAGCTCTGCGGGTGGGCGGAGACGACTCCACATCTGCTTAATATCTTGGTACTCCAGTGTCGTAACTATTGTATATAAGAGAAGTTTCTTTACTGTGAAATTATACGGCTTATGCATTAACATTGTGTAAATATTGTGTGAATCCCGGTCATCTGCCCTCCGGTCAACTGCCCCCCCCCTTTTTTGCAACCCGGTCGACTGCCCCCCCCCCCCCACTTCAAGGTGGAGGGGTGGTCGATTGCCCCCTCCATATACTATTTTTTCTTGGGTTCTTGGCTTACAAAGACACCATAAATAAAATTATATTTATTTTATTGAATGTATTGCACCTCGGTAAATTGCAAATCACCAATAGGAAACTAATTGCAATAAGAATTGCAATTAGATTACGGATCAGTCTCCTAAGATCGATATTGGTAAATAGATCAATGAAGATCAATTGCTTCAGAGACGAAGTAGACGGGAACATCACAATTGCCTAATTTTTTCAAGAATTTTTTCTCCACTGAAATAGGGGGGGGGGGGGGGCAGATGACGACCCCGTCAATTGCAGGGGGGGGGGGGGGCAGTCGACCGGGTTGCAAAAAGGGGGGCAGTTGACAGGGGCGGGGGCAGTTGGCCGGGGGGGGGGCAGATGGCCGTTTACCATATTGTGTACATAATAAACAATTCAAAGAAATATTAATGGCAAAATTATGCATAAAATGCATCAAGGTTAGTTTTTGTTACTTAATGGCAATAAGCACATCGAATAAGTGTTTTTTGTCCATAGGAGTTTAGTAGTTTTAGTTTCGGACCGTTTCGGACAGGTAGAAACCCTTTTGGGCGGTTTTTACCACGTTTTGGACACTGTCCGGTCCGAAATACGTTTCGGACCGTCCAAAACCCAACCCTGACAGTAAGAACGTTATACTGAAGTGAGAGGCTTCTAGTTTATAAACAAACCTGCAATAACAGGCACAAACGCTGTTTCCACACTCATTGAACACCTTTTCAGTTTTTTTTGTCAGTTGTGAAGTACTGCTCACATTGTTTTATGGTCAGCTCGCAGACAGACCGACTCGCAGACAACCAACTCGCGGACAGATTGGTCAACTCAGAGACACATCAATTGGTCAACTCGCGGACAAAATTTGATTTTTTTTCAGGAAAGATGTTTGTTAACTTTTTAAGATATTTTGTACATTTATTTAGTTTTATTATTTCAAGTTGACACATTTGTGACAATTACTCCCTTTAATTGCACATGAATGCCCGGAGTAACCGCTGCAAGAAAACATTAATCTTTTGAACACTTTTTTGTCAATAACAGTGTATTATTTAAAATAAGAATTTATGAAGCAAATAAGAAATGAGATATTTTTTGTCATGGGTGAACTACCGCATTTTACGACTACGGTAGTCTGTTCCGGAATAGACTACCGATCTTCAAATCCTTTTAAATGGAACGTTTTTGTGTAATTTTAAATTTAAATATTGTAAAACCTGTAAGTAATATATGCTACAATGTAATACAGGGTTGAGACTTCGTAAAATTTTCTGGTCGCCCTCAGGGCGACCAACTTTAAAAAGTTAGTCGCCCGGCACAAAAGTTAGTCGCCCGGCGCAATTTTTGCAAAATTTGTCTCGCCCGCCTCACATGAAAAAAACAACAAAAAAAGGTTTTTAAAATAATCAACAGTATTTACCTGAAAATACTCATGGAAAAAGTTAGTCGCCACTCGGGCGACCGACTCGAAAAAGTTCGTCGCCCGAGCCAAAAATTGGTCGCCACGGGCGACCGCGAAATCTCAACCCTGTAATATGTATGAAAAATTTAAAACGTTCTATTCCAGAGAACGTTGAACTTCGGTAGTCTATTCCAGAATAGACGGTTGTCTATTCCGGAATAGACTACCGTAGTCGTAAAATCCGTTAGTTCACCCATGACAAAAAATATCCGAAGCAGGCCATTACCCCCCCCCCCCCCGGCCTTTACCCCCCCCCCCCAGGTTATTACCCCCCCCGGCCTTTACCCCCCCTTAGGTGATTACCCCCCGGTGATTATCCCCCCCTCCGGTCTTTGGGAAATATATTACATACATTCTAGAATATTTTCTGGTCGCCACGTGCACTTGTGAAGAATTCCATAATTTTGTACTCAATTCCATTAGCTGTTTAAATTTGTGAGGAACTGTGGGTCGAAGATGGGGTTTATATCCTCTGTCAGATATAAGATACGATGAAATGAATAAAAGCAAAAGTGGATGTATATTGATGTATATTGCTGTCATTCAAAATTTCTATCACGCTCCATGACAAGAACATGAAAAAGTCGATTGATTTGGTTATAAAAATGCAATTCAAAGTCAATTGTAATAAACTAATTCGGTTATATGCATGCACAGTAATCCTCAATCTGAAGATTCATTGCATTCGACTGCCCTATGATGTCCTAAGGGGGATAATCACCTCACGGGGGGGGGGGGGGGTAAGGGCCTGGGGGGTAATCACCTAGACTCAAAATATCTGATTTCTTATTTGCTTCATAAATTCTTTTTTAAATAATACACTGTTCAATGTTGTTTGACAATATCCGGAACATATCCCAACTTCAAATCAATTTGGCAATACAGTGTAATAAGATTTTTACCCGTATTTATACTGAAAAAGAGAACTGTTGCAATCAATTGCAATTCCAACGTGACACGATCTTTGATTCAATAGTTTCACTGGTTGCAATTGAAACACAATTGCAGTGGTAAGCAGCTTTACAGCGGCATATTCCACTCGGGTTATTGAGATCAAATACCCAGAAGAACTTTGATTCAAAGAGTTCCACTTATCAACCAATTGCAACTGCAACGAAACTACTTATTGTTATTTAACAGTGGCATGTACCGCTCGGGCCCTAATGCCCTAAGTCTAATGCATTCAAAAGGGAATGGGATACCCTTTAGTGTACGGGGGGCGGGTAGCTCAGTTGGTAGAGCGCTGGTCTTCAGATCTAGGGTGTATAGCCGGTACGGGTTCGAATCCTGCTCGTGCCTATTAGCTGTGCACTCAGTTATGATCCCCCTAGGGATTCAAACTGGAATGGCCCATTTCAGTATAATGTGGCAGGGTAGTCCTGATATAGCGCTGAGATCGCTGAAAGGGACTTAAAACACCAATAAACCAAACCAAACCAAACCCTTTAGTGTAAATTTAGGTTGGCACGATCTAATCTGGCTATAGAAATATACGCCTTTGATTCAAAGAATTACCACGCAATTTGTTGGTATTAATGACTACTCAGGGCAATATGTTGCTAGAATAATTGACACAAATATTTAAAACTCCAAAACACAAATAAAATATAAGTCAAAAACAGCTAAAGACTTAACAAACATCTTTCCTGAAAAAAAAAATCAAATTTTGTCCGCGATTTGACCAATGCTGTCTGCGAGTTGACTAAAGCTTTGTCTGCGAGTTGACCAATCGTGTGTGCGAGTTGGTTGTCCGCGAGTTGATCAGTCGCCCTCATTTTCATGCTGCTCTCCTCGTATTCATTTATAAGAATGAATAGTTACAGTAGTTCAAGTTCAGTGAAATCAGGTGGAACATATTCCGTGTTTGAAAACCAGTTGTTTGTGCTCAGTATGGCAAAACAAGGACTGCTTCAGATTGAAGGGTTGTCGCAGTTGCACTTGAACTCTTTAACTGAGTAAAAACAACCTTTTTTTAAAAAAATGATTGCTGTACTGAGAGGTTTTTGTTTATAGATAATAGATGACTGAATTAAATATTTACTAATATTCGTCAAATTGCTATAATTTTACTGTACTAAAATTGCATTTCTAATGTTTAAATGCAATTTATTGTACAAGTAGTGTTACCAATGTGCTTTCGTTTCTGGTGTTTTATTGCAATTTTATAGCATTTAGATTGTACTTTATAATGTGTCCCTGTTATCAATGCCTGAAGGCGCAGAAACATTGAGACCAGTCGAAGAATTTTGAAAATTGGCTACCAAGAATTTAAAAAAGCCGTGATTTGCCCAGTTTGTGGCGAATTGGCCAACAGAGTAACTTTTCAAGAGAAAGTGCCCAGGGAATATTCATACAGTACTTGAAGCAATCCGATGAAAACTGGGGTGAAGCAGCATTTTTAAATAAAACTTAACATGCGTACGCATAGACGACAGAGCCCCCCTACCTCCTTCAAACTGCACTTAATGTGACCTTGACACGTAGTCGACTGATCTTAAAAGGAGTTCATTAAAATTTTCGGGGAAAACGTTCCGGGAAATGAGTAGTCGGGGTTTTTTTTATGTATTGCCGTTTTCATGTACGGTAATCTAGCTCAAGCCAGTTCACAATAAATATGTATATAGTAAACCGGCTTGATTAAAATTGTATGACATTAGTACATAAAAAAACTAAACCAAATAAACCAAACTAGCCAAATAAACGGATAGCTTTAAGAAAGGCAAACAGTGGTGTTCGTCCCCGTATCTAGTCCGATTACTTTGGATAGCAATGTTGGCCAAGGGCACTTCTACCAAATCTAAAATTTGTCAATTGGTCGGTTTTTCATGTATCTTTTATTCCCCACAGGTAGAACCTGGGGAATAAATGCGATCGACCGCGATAACTTAAAAACCCCTGAAAGGATTTTCATCAAACTTGGTATGTAGCTTCTATGGGA
Organism: Protula sp. h YS-2021; assembly: GCA_949752745.1. NCBI lineage: Eukaryota > Metazoa > Annelida > Polychaeta > Sabellida > Serpulidae > Protula > Protula sp. h YS-2021. Next base: position 18,622,735 of record OX457025.1, on the reverse strand, counting down.
ACAAACGCAGAACGGTATTGTAAATGGGCCAGGCTCGTCCAAGGAAAATGCACCAACTGGACTTGGAAAATTTGCTCTCTTGATTGACTATTGATGGCCGTGTTTTAACTGATTGGGGGCCTTTGGGGAATATGTGGGCTATGCACACTGCTCTAGTTTGTAGTATCTTCCCTTTTACGACTGGGCACAATGGCCACGGAAATTCTTGTTTATGTGAGGTGATATTTTTGTGTGTACTGGTCGGCGGAGGAAGGAAAGTGGTAAAAACGGGTATTCTGTATAATTGGTGACGTCATTGATTTAAGTAATAAAATTAAATGTGAAAAACGTGATTTTTTACTCCCCACAGCGAATATATGCGATCGACCTCGTGTCGGTCTGTCGGTCGGTCTGTCATCAAGAGCTTGTTAACACGATAACTTATAAACTCCTCCAAGGATTTTAATGAAACTTGGTATGTAGCTTCTATGGAAACAAACACAAATCGGTATTGTAAATGGGCCAGGTTCTTCCAAGGAAAATACACCAACTTGAGTTAGGAAATTTCAGCTCTTGATTGACTATTGATGGCCATGTTTAACTGATGGGGGCCTGTGGGGAATATGTGGGCCATGCACACTGCTCTAGTTTTAAATCAAATTTATTGGAGCTTTGCGACGTGCTTTTTTATCCGCCGGGAACCGGACGGATATAGTTTTCATTCTGTCCGTCCGTCTGTCCGTCTGTGCAATTTCAGTCTCACGCGCCTACAGCCCGCATTAGTGGGTGGATTGATTTCAGATTTTACCCAGGGGTGCTCCTAAGCATCCCGCAGTGCAGTGACCAGGATTCGACCGGATCCGAGCAAAATTGCCAAAATGGCAAAACTGTAAAAAAAATTGCAGAAACTGAATAAGGACTTTGCATAACACACATCAGTCTCACGCGCCTACAGCCCGCATTAGTGGGTGGATTGATTTAAGATTTTACCCATGGCTGCTCCTAAGCATCCCGCAGTGCAGTGACCAGGATTCGACCGGATCCGAGCAAAATTGTCAAAATGACAAAACTTTAAAAAAATGGAAGAAATGAATTAGGAATGAGCATAACACATATCGGTCTCACGCGCCTACAGGCCGCATTAGTGAGTGGATTGATTTAAGATTTTACCCATGGCTGCTCCTAAGCATCCCGCAGTGCAATGACCAGGATTCGACCGGATCCGAGCAAAATTGCCAAAATGGCAAAACTTTAAAAAATTGCAGAAACTGAATAAGGACTTTGCATAACACACATCAGTCTCACGCGCCTACAGCCCGCATTAGTGGGTGGATTGATTTAAGATTTTACCCAGGGCTGCTCCTAAGCATCCCGCAGTGACCAGGATTCGACCGGATTCGACTAAAATTGTCAAAATGACAAAACTTCATAATCAGGTATACAATTTGCGCGAACCCGGCGGATTCATGCTTCTCGAGCATCTAGTTCTTTTTAAATTGAAATAAGCAGTATTCTGTGACCAAACCGGCGGAGGACTTTTACCAGCCTCATTTATTTAGATGTAGTTACTTGTTTGAAATAATTTTGCAAGTTGTGACTGACCTGGAATTTCATTAATATTTTTATGTTTGACGGTCTGTAGTTTAAAATTGAAGTTTGTTTTGATTTCAGTAGAAGAATATCTATATCCATGATTTGAAAGACATAATAATAGTAATAATAATAAGTGGCAGAATGCTTGTGTTTGTGAGTATATTGCACCGGACATGCACGACACTGAAATATTGCAGACGTTCCTAATTTACAGGTAAATCGGTCAGATATTTAATGACACAACGTGTATGCTCAATCTTTTACATTGTCCTCCGTGGAACGGAGGGATATAGTTTTGAACTTTTCGGTCTGTCCGTCTGTCTGTCCGTCTGTCACGCTTCAGTCTCACGCGCGTACAGGCCACATTATTAGATGCAGTCGTTTCAAATTTTGTACACGGCTTCTCTGGATCCTTCCGCAGTGCAATGACCAAGAATTTTCCGGAACGGAAAAAAATTGACAAAATGGCGGACTTTTGAAAATTGGCACTGGACCTAGCGTATATACGGCAGTCTCACGCCTATCGGAACCCGCTTGATTGTAGCGCTCACCTAGTTTTCGAACAGTTGTTTGACTGCAGCCGAAATGACGCCCTACCTCGCTGTAATTCGCGTTCGCTTGCGTCATGCCGAGCGCAATCAAGCGTTCTTCACGCGATAAACGCGGCATAGGTAACCGTTTTTAGGTATCTCAATCTTGATTCGTGTTATCCCTTTAAATCGCTTTCCATTGAAACCAAAATATCGAGTATTGCCGAAGCTTTCGAGTAGCAGATGGCCAAAAACTGTTTTTGGTCGAAAGTCGGCCGATGGAGTCGCCCATGCGTGGCACTGATTGACAATATTATGCATCGGTGTAGAACCTAGTACCCAATACTTAAGCATTGTTTACTATACATGTCATAAAGAAAATTGTAAAATACCAAATTTTTTACCCGGAACTTTTCATTGACACTCAGTGTATGTCATAAAACATGTTGTTGTTTCAAGGATGAAATCAATAACTTTACTTGTATCAGCGGGATCGCAGTTTGGGTGTTTCGAATAAAATACCGGAATATTTCCTGCCGTTTTTGTAGTTATGGAGACAACATCATTTGTACCAGCGTAGTAAATCGTCTGAGTATCATTTACTTGGTTCTAGTTTTTAGTGTTTAAGTGTAAGGTCCAATTATTGTTCAGGTCTGCAAATATAGGCAAGCTTTAATGATAATGGGCCTTTCTTTTCAGTAGTACAACTAAAAAAATCTACAGTTTGCATAAGGTCACTGCGAGGAACTTGTTGGTATGCTTTAGTGGGAAGCTATAGGCTTCATCCATTGAATTTGTTTCTGTGTAGCAGATCGTCGTTTCTCCATTGGCATGCTGCTGTAGACTTTAGTCCGAAGCAGCGACATCGCGTTATTTGAGTGAAGAAAAATGCGCGTGAATGTCAGTGGGCCGCTCGTGGGCATCTCGGTGCGTATCACGTGACGGGTGTATTGTTCTGTGCGGAGAGTGGCTCTTTTCCCTTAAATGGCATTGTAAGGTCATATACTGCATATGTTTTCTTATGTAACTGATAACCTTTTTTTATACAACAGTAAATGAAAAGATAGCATTGAAATGCCAGAGTGCGGTGAAAGAGCTGAGCTACCTCGAAGATTTAATCAACCACTAATCGATTTTTCGGCTGCCGTACACAATCCAATAAAAATTTGCTGCACTATCGTTGAGTTGTATAATTCATCAGTGATTTGATTTCCCACAAAAAAGCTGAAGCGCTTCACAACAGGAAGTGACGTCAGTATTGCGATTTGCAGCAACTAGGCGCCATGTTTGCAGCTTAAAGCCGCCGCGCCCTCCCGTTTTTGTCCTCCACCATTCTATAGTGCCCGACATCTGAACCATTAGGTTTTCGCCTTATATGGATGTCATTCGGCCTGCTGTCAGGGCTGCGGAGTTTGCCTTCAGTGCCTTGGTTTGTTCCTGTGTTCATTTACACGGTGAATACAATGCTCGGTAAGTAACAACCAATTGCCGTATCAGGTTTCGCCTATTATATTGAAATGGTTTTATGTTATTTGTTGCCGTCTTTAGTTGCGCAAGTGGAGAGTAGTTGAGTTGCATTTTTTCGGTTATTGGAATACTGAATACTTTGGATTGCTCTAAAAAAGCCCTCGACTAGCCTTCAGGATAAAACTTAACGTACCGTGTGATCGATTACTCAACGTTAACAACAAAAAGGTGAAAGGTGGATTTTGGGCATCGACTCGTGCGAAGAACGGGATCTTGCTCACTGATCGTTACTCTAACGTTGATCCTGCGCTGTAGGGATGAATGCCAACGACGAACACGAGTGGAATTCAACTGAAGATACCGTTATTACTGATATACATTGGCGAGGTAATTTGTGGTCGATTATTAATTTATAATGCTTGAGTGTTGGCCGTTAATTGACGGGATTAGGTGCTTAATTGACGATCAGACCCAAAACTGCAATACTTTAGGGGTTGCGGCTTTTCTTCCGCGATGGTGGGTCCAGGAATTGGCGAGCCATGACTGAAATAATAAAATAGTTTAAGTATTATTCCACTTCAATAAAAAAATGTGTGATGGTCACGGAACTACAAAAGTGTATGCAGGTAACAGCAGTTAATGCTGCGGGTTTTTGTCCTGTGATTTGATGTTCATCATAAGCGCTTTGAACCATCAACACTCGATGTGCAAACACAGAAATACAGAATGCTGCAACACACGTATTCGTAATATCGTGTATTTCGACATTTATCTCTTACCTTACTAGAACTTGAAAATTAAATTCGACATCAGTAGGGAGGGGGGTGACTGTGTGTTTGCAGTAGGTTCTCTTGTATTTGTCGGGCATCTTCACTTTTCCTTCCGTTTCCAAGAAGAAATTTAGGACTGTTCCAAGGTAAGGTGAAAATATAGAATCGTTGCCTCAGCAAGCCTTCCAGTGTACTGTGGTAGGCCAATTTGATTCCACATCGAGATGTGATTATGTACAAAGCCGAGATGTGTTGACATATTATGTCACATAAAAAGACATACAGGACATATTTGTTATGTGTAATTTATCCTGAAAGCATTTTTTTCACGACATGTTTACCCTGAGGAATAGTTGTGTGGCACAGTACACTGTAATCTATCTTGTATTTATATCAGATACACATGTAATTTCAGGCATGTTTTATTAGAACAGTATCAGCTCGTTATAACGAACTGACTTAAGCCGAAACATTGCGACATCACTGATACTTTTAAACAGGGAAAACTTAACCGAGGCCAAGTAATTTTGTCGTCGTAAGCGATGTGTCGTTAGAACAGATGTCGCTATAACAGATGTCGATATAACATATGCCGTCTTACCAATACCCTGTTGTATATGCAGTCAACATTAACTGCGGGACAACTTTGAACATGGAATGTGTGTACGTAATGACCTAAGTCAGGGCTTGAAGTATTCTCCACCGTGAGTTAGTGCGGTACTCCCTACCGCCTTCAGGTTCCGTAAAATCCGGTAGATTAACCGTCAATTAGATTAACCGCTCACCAGATTAACCATCCCCAACCCCACCCCCCCCCCCCAAAAAAAAAAAAAAAAAATCACTGCTTCGGTGAAATTTTCAACACATTAAGCGTATCGCAAATTAACTACACAAAGAGCTCAACAAATGAAACGCATTCAAATCAAAATAGAATATGGACTAATTGTTGACAAATCAAATCACCTTTGTCCTTTCACTTTTGTTATTTCAAAAATAGTCAGTTTGAATTTAGTATGAGTACTAATTTCTGGCCGTTATAAATATAATAGAAATGAAGGGCAAACATGGAATTTATGGTAGCAGTAATCGTGATAGTTTATATGTCCATACTAACATGAAGAAAATGTAGCACGTGAAATGGTGTAAATCTGCGAGAAGAAATACTGCCTGAAGTCAAGTGATCGTTTCTGGAGTGACATTTGTACACCGGAAGAAGATCTTGGTGGGATAAAGTACAGGAAATTCTATATATCTGTCTTAAGGTTTTTTGAGCGAAGAAGAAAGTGTGCTGCCCGGAAAAAACAATCCCACAGGAATATACTGCGGTTGTTGTGTCATAGCAGTGCGTCACGCACAGGGATTTATGGGACGATTGTCTCTTTTACACACCCCAGTGGTAGGAATGTCGTTTTTCTATGAATTTTATGCTCCTTAGCAGCACTGTGATATAACGGCGATACCTGCATTTACTTGTAAACGTCGACAATCTCAGGAGTGGCAGCATGGGGATTGGCTGTTTTCTCACTTTTTCACATCGACACACACTTCGTTTGAGGCTGTTTTACACATAAGCAAACATTCCTGCCTGCATTCGTCATAGCTTTTTTCGCAATTTAAGGGTCATGTAAAAAAAATATGCGGCATTTGCTTGACCAGGAAATTCCACGTTTTTTACACGAATAATGCTGATGGACAGCTCATTTTATATTCTAGGGAGGGTGAGCTATGTACTGTTATTTTTATTCAAAGCGAAATAGAGGCACAACGCACGGCCGCGTAAAGATCTGGGACAAGGAACTAGTAAATACCTTCGAGCACAGTTAGCCAAGACCTTTTCTGTACTTAAAGCAATTGTGATCATCCTACTTTCCTGCCAGTAAACATTCTGTATATAAGTACACATTTTTATACAGCTCCCACCCGCCTTCGGTGAGATCCGTTAAGACTGCTTACGCAGGCGGAAAATCTTCAAGCTTTCAAGTGGGCATTGATATATATGTGTGTATGTACAGTAAAGACATCTGGAGAGTGTCAAGTTCACTGCGTTCTGTGGCATTGGTGCGATTTATGGGCTTATATTTTCGACGTGACTCCCGCGCCACTTTGCATTGTGGTAACTGTTTCACAGAAAAAAAAGTAAAAAAATAAACACAACAGTTCTTCTGTAGCAGTGTGGGAATATGCGACAATAACATGGTGTATTGTTTTAAACGAAAACATTGTTCACTTGTATGTTGTCCATGAGATAAGTCACACATACGGCAGGATTGCTTGGAGTTTCACACAATAACGGGACTGAATCACGTACTAAAAGTCAGTTTATTACAAGTCGCACAACTGCAGAAATTTTGTCTTCGTTTCTTTCGTGAATGGATTCTTAGTGAAGGGTACATACTGTGACATTCTTTTCACGGATAAGAAAGTGGGTTTTAGTTGACGTTGCCGTGACAACCAGGTTGGAGAAGCAGGGGTATGTTGATCCACTTATATTTGATGATTGTTAAAATAGTGAGTGCGAAGTTGGGATATGTTGTGTGCAGTGACAAACTACATTACAAGTGTCACATTTGTGTACTCTCATCCGGTGGCCCCCAACCTCCGTTTGGGAGTAGTACCTCTTTAAGTTTAAGATGTAAAGTGGCTCAACTTGCCCCAACCATGGGGTAACTTGTGCTAGTGACTGGGGTAAGTTGAGCCATAAGTTATTCTCACATGGTATCAAAGATACCATATGAGGTTGAAATGCTTAGAATTCTTCACCTATTTTTTTTTTTTGTTTTTTTTTTTTGTTTTTTTTTTTTTTTTGTTTTTTTTTAGTTTTCCGCCAAAATCTTGTTCGCGCTTCTCCTCCGAAACCGCTGGGCGTAGAAAGTTGAAACTTGGCACACGTATGTAGACCAACGTGAACTCGATCTGCGTCGATTTTCAGTGACCTAAAGCATTGTCTTCAAGGTCAAATTCAAGGTCAAAGGTCAATTGCGGCCGAATTCTTGTTCGCGCTTCTTCTCCGAAACGGCTGGGCGCAGAAAGTTGAAACTTGGCACACATACGCAGACTAATGTGAACTGGATCTGCGCTGAATTTCAGTGACCTTGAGCATTGTTTTCAAGGTCAAATTCAAGGTCAAATTTTAAAAAAGTAATAAATCGAAAACGGTTAGAGATAGAGCGATTCTGAGCGAATTTTCGACCCAAAGGGTATAACTTATCGCATAAAAGGATATCTCGGCGAGCTCGATCTGGTCGGGTGACGATCGACGTCGAAACCGGAAGTTGGCTAATATCTCGAAAACGGTTAGAGATAGAGCGATTCTGAGCGAATTTTCGGCCCAAAGGGTATAATACACTGTATAAAAAGTGTTCCCGGCGAGCTCGATCCGGTCGGGTGACGATCGACGTCGAAACCGGAAGTTGGCTAATATCTCGAAAACGGTTAGAGATAGAGCGATTCTGAGCGAATTTTCGACCCGACGGGATTAAAACAGTTGTATAAAAGGTTATCTCGGCGAGCGCGACCCGATCGGGTGACGATCGACGTCGAAACCGGAAGTTGGCTAATATCTCGAAAACGGTTAGAGATAGAGCGATTCTGAGCGAATTTTCGGCCCAAAGGGTATAACACACTGTATAAAAAGTGTTCCCGGCGAGCTCGATCCGGTCGGGTGACGATCGACGTCGAAACCGGAAGTTGGCTAATATCTCGAAAACGGTTAGAGATAGAGCGATTCTGAGCGAATTTTCGACCCGACGGGTTTAAAACAGTTGTATAAAAGGTTATCTCGGCGAGCGCGACCCGGTCGGGTGACGATCGACGTCGAAACCGGAAGTTGGCTAATATCTCGAAAACGGTTAGAGATAGAGAGATTCTGAGCGAGTTTTCGACCCGACGGGTTTAAAACAGTTGTATAAAAGGGTATCTCGGCGAGCGCGACCCGGTCGGGTGACGATCGACGTCGAAACCGGAAGTTGGCTAATATCTCGAAAACGGTTAGAGATAGAGCGATTCTGAGCGAATTTTCTACCCGACGGGTTTAAAACAGTTGTATAAAAGGGTATCTCGGCGAGCGCGACCCGGTCGGGTGACGATCGACGTCGAAACCGGAAGTTGGCTAATATCTCGAAAACGGTTAGAGATAGAGCGATTCTGAGCGAATTTTCGGCCCGAAGGGTATAACACACTGTATAAAAAGTTTTCCCGGCGAGCTCGATCCGGTCGGGAGACGATCGACGTCGAAACCGGAAGTTGGCTAATATCTCGAAAACGGTTAGAGATAGAGCGATTCTGAGCGAATTTTCGACCCGACGGGTTTAAATCTGTTGTATAAAAGGGTATCTCGGCGAGCGCGACCCGGTCGGGTGACGATCGACGTCGAAACCGGAAGTTGGCTAATATCTCAAAAACGGTTAGAGATAGAGCGATTCTGAGCGTTTTTTCGACCCTACGGGTTTAAAACAGTTGTTGAAAAGGGTATCTCGGAGAGCGCGACCCGGTCGGGAGACGATCGACGTCGAAACCGGAAGTCGGCTAATATCTCGAAAACGGTTAGAGATAGAGCGATTCTGAGCGAATTTTCGGCCCAAAGGGTATAACACACTGTATAAAAAGTGTTCCCGGCGAGCTCGATCCGGTCGGGTGACGATCGACGTCGAAACCGGAAGTTGGCTAATATCTCGAAAACGGTTAGAGATAGAGAGATTCTGAGCGAGTTTTCGACCCGACGGGTTTAAAACAGTTGTATAAAAGGGTATCTCGGCGAGCGCGACCCGGTCGGGTGACGATCAACGTCGAAACCGGAAGTTGGCTAATATCTCGAAAACGGTTAGAGATAGAGCGATTCTGAGCGAATTTTCGACCCGACGGGTTTAAAACAGTTGTATAAAAGGGTATCTCGGCGAGCGCGACCCGGTCGGGTGACGATCGACGTCGAAACCGGAAGTTGGCTAATATCTCGAAAACGGTTAGAGATAGAGCGATTCTGAGCGAATTTTCGACCCGACGGGTTTAAAACAGTTGTATAAAAGGGTATCTCGGAGAGCGCGACCCGGTCGGATGACGATCGACGTCGAAACCGGAAGTTGGCTAATATCTCGAAAACGGTTAGAGATAGAGCGATTCTGAGCGAATTTTCGGCCCAAAGGGTATAACACACTGTATAAAAAGTGTTCCCGGCGAGCTCGATCCGGTCGGGTGACGATCGACGTCGAAACCGGAAGTTGGCTAATATCTCGAAAACGGTTAGAGATAGAGCGATTTTGAGCGAATTTTCGACCCGACGGGTTTAAAACAGTTGTATAAAAGGTTATCTTGGCGAGCGCGACCCGGTCGGGTGACGATCGACGTCGAAACCGGAAGTTGGCTAATATCTCGAAAACGGTTAGAGATAGAGCGATTCTGAGCGAATTTTCGGCCCAAAGGGTATAACACACTGTATAAAAAGTGTTCCCGGCGAGCTCGATCCGGTCGGGTGACGATCGACGTCGAAACCGGAAGTTGGCTAATATCTCGAAAACGGTTAGAGATAGAGAGATTCTGAGCGAGTTTTCGACCCTACGGGTTTAAAACAGTTGTATAAAAGGGTATCTCGGCGAGCGCGACCCGGTCGGGTGACGATCGACGTCGAAACCGGAAGTTGGCTAATATCTCGAAAACGGTTAGAGATAGAGCGATTCTGAGCGAATTTTCGACCCGACGGGTTTAAAACAGTTGTATAAAAGGGTATCTCGGCGAGCGCGACCCGGTCGGGTGACGATCGACGTCGAAACCGGAAGTTGGCTAATATCTCGAAAACGGTTAGAGATAGAGCGATTCTGAGCGAATTTTCGACCCGACGGGTTTAAAACAGTTGTATAAAAGGGTATCTCGGAGAGCGCGACCCGGACGGATGACGATCGACGTCGAAACCGGAAGTTGGCTAATATCTCGGAAACGGTTAGAGATAGAGCGATTCTGAGCGAATTTTCGGCCCAAAGGGTATAACACACTGTATAAAGAGTGTTCCCGGCGAGCTCGATCCTGTCGGGTGACGATCGACGTCGAAACCGGAAGTTGGCTAATATCTCGAAAACGGTTAGAGATAGAGCGATTCTGAGCGAATTTTCGACCCGACGGGTTTAAAACAGTTGTATAAAAGGGTATCTCGGCGAGCGCGACCCGGTCGGGTGACGATCGACGTCGAAACCGGAAGTTGGCTAATATCTCGAAAACGGTTAGAGATAGAGCGATTCTGAGCGAATTTTCGGCCCAAAGGGTATAACACACTGTATAAAAAGTGTTCCCGGCGAGCTCGACCCGGTCGGGTGACGATCGACGTCGAAACCGGAAGTTGGCTAATATCTCGAAAACGGTTAGAGATAGAGCGATTCTGAGCGAATTTTCGACCCGACGGGTTTAAAACAGTTGTATAAAAGGGTATCTCGGAGAGCGCGACCCGGTCGGATGACGATCGACGTCGAAACCGGAAGTTGGCTAATATCTCGAAAACGGTTAGAGATAGAGCGATTCTGAGCGAATTTTCGGCCCAAAGGGTATAACACACTGTATAAAAAGTGTTCCCGGCGAGCTCGATCCGGTCGGGTGACGATCGACGTCGAAACCGGAAGTTGGCTAATATCTCGAAAACGGTTAGAGATAGAGCGATTTTGAGCGAATTTTCGACCCGACGGGTTTAAAACAGTTGTATAAAAGGTTATCTTGGCGAGCGCGACCCGGTCGGGTGACGATCGACGTCGAAACCGGAAGTTGGCTAATATCTCGAAAACGGTTAGAGATAGAGCGATTCTGAGCGAATTTTCGGCCCAAAGGGTATAACACACTGTATAAAAAGTGTTCCCGGCGAGCTCGATCCGGTCGGGTGACGATCGACGTCGAAACCGGAAGTTGGCTAATATCTCGAAAACGGTTAGAGATAGAGAGATTCTGAGCGAGTTTTCGACCCTACGGGTTTAAAACAGTTGTATAAAAGGGTATCTCGGCGAGCGCGACCCGGTCGGGTGACGATCGACGTCGAAACCGGAAGTTGGCTAATATCTCGAAAACGGTTAGAGATAGAGCGATTCTGAGCGAATTTTCGACCCGACGGGTTTAAAACAGTTGTATAAAAGGGTATCTCGGCGAGCGCGACCCGGTCGGGTGACGATCGACGTCGAAACCGGAAGTTGGCTAATATCTCGAAAACGGTTAGAGATAGAGCGATTCTGAGCGAATTTTCGACCCGACGGGTTTAAAACAGTTGTATAAAAGGGTATCTCGGAGAGCGCGACCCGGACGGATGACGATCGACGTCGAAACCGGAAGTTGGCTAATATCTCGGAAACGGTTAGAGATAGAGCGATTCTGAGCGAATTTTCGGCCCAAAGGGTATAACACACTGTATAAAGAGTGTTCCCGGCGAGCTCGATCCTGTCGGGTGACGATCGACGTCGAAACCGGAAGTTGGCTAATATCTCGAAAACGGTTAGAGATAGAGCGATTCTGAGCGAATTTTCGACCCGACGGGTTTAAAACAGTTGTATAAAAGGGTATCTCGGCGAGCGCGACCCGGTCGGGTGACGATCGACGTCGAAACCGGAAGTTGGCTAATATCTCGAAAACGGTTAGAGATAGAGCGATTCTGAGCGAATTTTCGGCCCAAAGGGTATAACACACTGTATAAAAAGTGTTCCCGGCGAGCTCGACCCGGTCGGGTGACGATCGACGTCGAAACCGGAAGTTGGCTAATATCTCGAAAACGGTTAGAGATAGAGCGATTCTGAGCGAATTTTCGACCCTACGGGTTTAAAACAGTTGTATAAAAGGGTATCTCGGAGAGCGCGACCCGGTCGGGTGACGATCGACGTCGAAACCGGAAGTTGGCTAATATCTCGAAAACGGTTAGAGATAGAGCGATTCTGAGCGAATTTTCGACCCTACGGGTTTAAAACAGTTGTATAAAAGGGTATCTCGGCGAGCGCGACCCGGTCGGGTGACGATCGACGTCGAAACCGGAAGTTGGCTAATATCTCGAAAACGGTTAGAGATAGAGCGATTCTGAGCGAATTTTCGGCCCAAAGGGTATAACACACTGTACAAAAAGTGTTCCCGGCGAGCTCGATCCGGTCGGGTGACGATCGACGTCGAAACCGGAAGTTGGCTAATATCTCAAAAAACGGTTAGAGATAGAGCGATTCTGAGCGAGTTTTCGACCCGACGGGTTTAAGACAGTTGTATAAACGGGTATCTCGGCGAGCTCGACCCGGTCGGGTGACGATCGACGTCGAAACCGGAAGTTGGCTAATATCTCGAAAACGGTTAGAGATAGAGCGATTCTGAGCGAATTTTCGGCCCAAAGGGTATAACACACTGTATAAAAAGTGTTCCCGGTGAGCTCGACCCGGTCGGGTGACGATCGACGTCGAAACCGGAAGTTGGCTAATATCTCAAAAACGGTTAGAGATAGAGCGATTTTGAGCGAATTTTCGACCCGACGGGTTTAAAACAGTTGTATAAAAGGGTATCTCGGCGAGCGCGACCCGGTCGGGTGACGATCGACGTCGAAACCGGAAGTTGGCTAATATCTCGAAAACGGTTAGAGATAGAGCGATTCTGAGCGAATTTTCGGCCCAAAGGGTATAACACAAAGTATAAAAAGTGTTCCCGGCGAGCTCGACCCGGTCGGGTGACGATCGACGTCGAAACCGGAAGTTGGCTAATATCTCGAAAACGGTTAGAGATAGAGCGATTCTGAGCGAATTTTCGACCCGACGGGTTTAAAACAGTTGTATAAACGGGTATCTCGGCGAGCGCGACCCGGTCGGGTGACGATCGACGTCGTAACCGGAAGTTGGCTAATATCTCGAAAACGGTTAGAGATAGAGCGATTCTGAGCGAATTTTCGGCCCAAAGGGTATAACACACTGTAGAAAAGTGGTTCCGGCGAGCTCGATCCGGTCGGGAGACGATCGACGTCGAAACCGGAAGTTGGCTAATATCTCGAAAACGGTTAGAGATAGAGCGATTCTGAGCGAATTTTCGATCCAAAGGGTATAACTCATTGCATAAAAGGGTATCGCGGAGAGGGCGACCCGGTCGGATGACGATCGACGTCGAAACCGGAAGTTGGTTATTATCTCGAAAACGGTTAGAGATAGAGCGATTCTGAGCGAATTTTCGACCCAAAGGATATAACACACTATATAACATTGTATCTCGGCTTGGAATTTTCGAGCCTTCGGAGTTAAAACAATTCTAGTGGTGTTTTTGTTTAAAAAGATTTGTCTGAATGTGAAAAGTGCTTTCAAATTCTTTTTTTTTTATTAATAAGCCCCCGACAACACGCTTAGTGTAAGCTCCATGATTCTTTATTTCGTCTTTAAGTTTCCCAATGTACCCCAATATACCATGTGAGACAATTGCGCTCGCGCAATTAGCTTCTAGTTATTTTACAAAACCTGATGTTGTCGATAGGAGGGGTTAGTTTTTGATTTCTTAAATATTTTTCCAGAAAGTGAGTAGTAATTATGATGTGTTTAGTATTTAGGCAAACTGCATTGTAAAGCTCACGGAAGGGTACTGTCACTTGCTGCCCCCAGCTTGTATTGTTGGCGGTGCCTGAAATAACCCCACGGGCACCGCCCTGACAAAAGTTCGTGAAAGCACACAAGCAAGAAAGTTGGGGAGAAATAAATGTTACTCGTTCGTAGCGAAAGCCTTAACCGTCACATACACAGCCCTGCCCTCGTACAAAACAGTACATTTTTCAAAATGCATCGAACCACATGACGGCCACAAGTTTCGCCCGCTGTTCGGTGCTGTCGCCAGAAGGGGGGGGGGATGGGTCAACTTCCTCCTGTGTTAAACTTACCTCTGCTTCCCCAAAGTGACCCGGTGAGCCTCAGCCAAGGAACCGATACACAGTGTCTACTGTAGGGAATGTTGCACCCCCTCCCCCATCCTTATTTGATACTAAAAAGGGACTATGGAAACATCTCCACTGCATGACCTCGATCTTACTACAAATTAGAGAAACAACGGTGTCAAAACTATGTTGTAGAAGCTGACTTTTGTGGATGCCTGTTGGAGCAAAATTAACTGGAATAGTTCTAGGAGGGAATGGTGATAGGGGTTGGGCCAAGTAGAATTTCTAGGAATCGGTTTGAGAATATATGTGTGAGGTAATGTAGAGATGCGGTGTTTGGATAAGCACTTTTTGTTACTTCGGAATGTCAGTATTAAGACAATTGCACATTTTTTTTTCTAGAAATAGAGGAAGTGCGTAAAACGTCATGGGTTTGGATTACACATTATTGCGCGTCATTTTGAAGTAAACAGTGATTACAGAAGTGTTGAGATAAAGGGTGTGAAGTGATTTGCTAGACGATAAACGAAAAGTCCTGGTATTTTAGGCTCAAATCACATCACACACGCATTGACCAGTCACGTATGCTCCAAGTGGCTTGGATAATTATCAGTTCTGGATGGGGTGGGGGTGAAATGGCAAGAACTATCCTGAATAAAAATACTCTATTCAGTATTGTCAGCTGCGGATCCATTTTATATTTTTTTTCGTGGGGGGGGGGGGGGTGGTTAATGGTCAGAAATCGTGTTGGCTTTGGCGCCGATGAGGGGGAGGAGGGGGGAGGGGAGGTGCATGCAGATTACTGGATCCGCCATTCGTTTTAGAACCTTTAAACCTCTAGTTTGGTGATTTTTTAAATCACTCCCATGGTTAGCTAGTTTTCTTAATTTTGATGCAACGGGCATAAAGTTTTACGCGCCGTGGGCATTTCTGCGCGCTGAATCAAAATATCGGGGGTTCTTTCGTTGGTGCATGACAAGCCTTCCCTACCCCTGCCCTCCAACCCCTTCAGTCCGTCTTCTCAAACATGAAACCGAGATTACATTCCGACAGAGGTTGGCATAGCTTTGAGACCAAATGATTCATGAATCGCAATTACATCCCAATTATTACATTACGTTGCAAAATACACTTGATTTATTACACACCATTGATATCTAAATTTCACGCTTTTTTTTTTTTTGCGAGCCCACAAAAGGACGTCTTAAATAAATACGTGCCCTTGTTTTTGTTAGATCGAGAGGATAGTTTTGTCACAATAAAAGCCAAGATGTTTTATTTTAGTGAAGAACTAAGAAAATATCTACAGGCTAAAGCTGGTTTCGTGACGTTTGGTTTTAGCTGGCAGTGTTCCTAGTTATCACAAAACATGGCAAATTGCTGGTAAAGACAATGGTAGAATTCAAACAAAAAATATCGCATTTTTTTTTGTATTACATTTGTTTTATGGAATATATGACGTACCGTTTATAAATAAGTAAGTAAGATTGCCATTGTCTTTACGCAGGAAGCATTATCCTGGTCAGTTGCTTCGTACACACACTTGGTCCCATTACGATATAAGCGGATGCGCGGAGTTTTATGACTGTGTATAATGAGAGCAACCCCGCCCCCCCCCCTCCCCATCACCCTCCAGGATTACTTCCGGGCAAATATATTTCCATGAACTACTTACTTTTCATTCGTCTTCCGGGAAAAGGTCACCTTGCAATAACTTCAAACCCCGTTTGACATTGATTTTCTATTACTCTTTAGTGTTCACTCGTTTTTGTTGATTTTGTGCAGACACAAGATTAGGTCGTCCCCCCTCTGAAGTTCCTTTTTTTTTCTCTCACTTGCAGAGCCGCCATCCGACAAGCAGGAGACTATGAACAACGGTCACCGCACGAGCGTTCGGGCGGCCAAGGTGGGCCTGAACAGGGAGCTACAGCAGAAGGTGAGTCACCCACCGCTACGCCTGTCGTGCGAATAGAGCTGCACTGTGGTCGCGTTATCTCCATATGTAGGGATGCACCGTGGGGCTGCCCAGTCCTCTCACGGGTCCACACGTGCCGCGAATCTAATACAAAGCACACCAGCGCCATGATGCAGAGCGATTATAACCACCAAAACACACTATCGTGCATTAGATAGCCAAATACACTCTTTTTCGCTATCAAATACTTTCCTGTATCGTGACGTCATCTGAGCATTACATAGCCAGTGTTGTTACGCAAAACAAGTTTCATACGCTGTTAGATAATCAAAATTTACTTCTCGTTCCTTTACACCAGAGTGAGTTGTCACTCGGCGCGTGCTATAATTCGAAAAAAAAAAAAAAAAAAAAACGCGTGTCGGAGATAAGCGACGGTGTGCTGTAGTGGGACTCGTATAGGAGTGTTACTGAGTATGGTAACCTGCAACTCCTCAACTCCAAGCGGTGATTATCTGTTGAAGAGGGTTTGAGACAGGATATTTTCGGTAGCGTTTGAAAACTTTGAAGGAGGTAGTGCATCTGCTTGAACATCGTTGACCGGATATTGGATAAATTGGCAGATTGTCAAAAAATAACCCGTTGTTAAAGGTCAAAACTCGGTGGCGGCCTGCCGCCCCTTCCCCCCCCCCCCCCCCCCTCCCGAGTCTTATCTGCATGAACATCCACAAGTGTTTGTCTCGATATACGAAACTTAGACACATGTAACACCATTCAAGTTAAAAAGTTCGGAGTTATGTAGTGACACGGTTTGATCATGAAGCGTGAGGGACCGACAGAATGATAAACATACGGACATACTTGTCAGAACCCCCCCCCCCCCCCTTCCTCCCTGCAGCAGTTTCCTCACCGTGGAATAAAGACAGGTACGGGATTAGTCATGACCTTGCACTGTTAATCGTGCCCCTGCCTTCGTTCCTGGAGATTTGATGTGGGGCAGTAATTTCTGGCGTATATGTATAAAAAGCATGGTTTCACGACTGTGTTCATCCGTTACCTGCTACTTATAACGTATAATTACACATAATAAAAAGACCGTTTTACAACCTGCCATTATTGTTTTTGTAATGCATTATTTTAATTGCTCTTTATTTCTTGCGACATACACAGTTCTTTCTAGATTTTGAAAACCCGTGTGGAAACCTTGTTTAGAGAAATGTCAGATATGTTGGCAGATAGGTTAAAACAAATGGCTGATGTCCATCAGGGACATCAGCAAAGCTGCAGTGACCCGTTGAAAAATCACCCAGAGCAGGCATTTCTTTGAGCTTTGAGGTGAAGCAGAAACAAAGGGTGGGACGGGGGGTGGGTGGGTGATGGGACATTAGAATATTTATAGACATTTGTGTCACACAAACGTCACTTTTTAGACCAGCCGACTATGTCGGGCTGGTCTTATCCTATCAATAGAGGGGTATCCGTCGTCTGTATGTACGGATGTACGTATGTACGTGTGTAAACCTTTACTTAAAATGCTTCTTCTCCTTCAGTTTTGATCGGATTCCTCTCAAATTTTCAACGAATGTTTTCTAGGTAGGCCTCTCTTTAAAAAAATTTTTTTTTTGGCGATCCGCCAAAAATTGGCTAAATGGGGGACATTTGAAATTTTTCGGTTGCCAATTTTCAAAATCCTTCTTGTCCCACGATATTGATCAGATTTCCTTCAAATTTTGCACGAATATTCCCTAGGTAGGCCTCTTTTGAAAAATTACTCATTTTGGCGATCCGCCAAAAATTGGCCAAATGGGGGACATTTTTTAATTTTTTGGTGTCCAATTTTAAAATTGCTTCTTCTCCCACAATTTTGATCGGATTCCTTTCCAATTTTGGATAGTTGTTCTCTAGGTAGACCTCTCTTGAAAAATTGCTCTTTTTTGCGATCCACCAAAAATTGGCCATATGGGGGACATTTGTAATTTTGTGGTTGCCAATTTTCAAAATGCTTCTTATCCCACAATTTTGATCAGATTTTCTTCAAATTGTGCACGAATATTCCCGAGGTAGGCCTCTTTTGAAAAATTACTCATTTTGGCGATCCGCCAAAAATTGGCAATATGGGGGACATTTTTTAATTTTTTGGTGTCCAATTTTCAAATTGCTTCTTCTCCCACAATTTTGATCGGATTCCTTTCCAATTTTGGATAGTTGTTCTCTAGGTAGACCTCTCTTGAAAAATTACTCTTTTTGGCGATCCACCAAGAATTGGCTAAATGGGGGACATTTGTAATTTTGTGGTTGCCAATTTTCAAAATGCTTCTCGAACAGTTGTGATCAGATTTTCTTCAAATTTTGCACGAATATTCCTTAGGTAGGCCTCTTTTGAAAATTTACTCATTTTGGCTTCAGGCCAAAAATTGGCAAAATGGGGGCATTTTTAATTGTTTGGTGCCTAGTTTCCAAAATGCTTCTTCTTCCACAATTTTGATGGGATTCCTTTCCAATTTTGTGCGATTGTTCTCTAAGTTGGCCTATCTTGAAAATTTACTCTTTTTGGTGATCTGGCAAAAATTGGCCAAATTGCTGGCAATTTTCAATTTTCAAAATGCTTTTTTTTTCACGCAATTTTGATCAGATTGTCTTCAAATTTTGTACGACTATTCTCTAACTAGTCCTCTTTTGAAAAATTTCTCATTTTGGCGATCCGCCAAAAATGGGCCATATGAGGGGTATTTTTTAATTTATTGGCGTTTAATTTTGAAAATGCTTCTTTTCCAACAATTTTGATTGATTTCCTTTCCAATTTTGTTCGATTCTTCTCCAGTTAGGCCCCTATTGAAAAACTAATTTTTTGTCCGATCCGCCAAAACTTGCAAGTTGAATAAATATGCGCATTGGTCCGAAATACGAACCGCGCATCGACGCAAGTTAAATAAATATGCGCACTGGTCTAAAATGGAAACCGCGCGTCAATGCAAGTTAAATAAACATGCGTAGTGATCCGAAATAATAACCGCGCATCAACGCTAGTTAAATAAACTTGCGCAATGGTCCGAAATGCGAACCGCTTATCAACGCAAGTTAAATAAACATGCGCACTGGTCTAAAATAAGAAACGCTGATCAACGCTAGTTAAATAAACATGCGCAGTGGTCCGAAATATGAACAGCGCATCAACGCAAGCGAAATAAATATGCGCACTTGTCCGAATTGCGAACCACTCATCAATGCAAGTTAAATAAACATGCGCACTGGTCCGAAAAGTCGAACGCGCATCAACACAAGCTAAACAAACGTGGGCACTGGTCCGCAATGCGAACAGCTTATAAACGTAAGTTGAATAAACATGCTCACTGGTCTGAAATGCGAGCCACGTATCAACGCAAGTTAAGTACACATGCGCAGCAATGCGTATTAAATAAACATGCGCACTGGTTCGCTTTGCGAACCGCACATCAACGCAAGCTAAATAAACATGCGCACTGGTCCGAAATGCGAACAGAGCATAACGGCAAGTTAAATAAACATGCGCATTTTCCCGAAATGCAAACCGCACATCAACGCAAGTTAAATAAACATGTGCACTGGTCGGAAATACAAACCCCGCAAAATAATACATACCAAAACATAAACTTAAGTAATGATGTTTTAGACGCTGCGTTTTCTTCTTTTCAAAAGGTACATGTGTTTGGTCGTTTCTGGTCGTTTCTGTTGCTTGAACTAATTGTGTATGTCCGAAAGTACATGTCAGCAGTACACATGTGTGGATGCAATTTCAATACGTTGTTCGAAGTTATTTTTTGGGGAAACAAATCTTTGTATATATTTATCGGTCTATGTTCGGGTCCGTTGCTTAATTAATTATTTAGCTAGCTCATTGCCATCTCGTCTTCTGAAGCCCAATGTTTTAGGGAAATTCCCTTATTCAAGCACGCCGGATTTGGTCTTATCGCTTTTCGTAACCTGGATCTTTGTCCTTGGACAAACTTTTACAATAGATCTCGGCTGGTGACAATGTCCCTGGACATTCTTGTTGTAAATTCAGTACGGAATCAGCAGTTGAACGGGCAACATGTTTTGCTTGATTAATTTAATCGGGCTTCGCGTCTCCTGACGGCGGCCATCGCTATCAGATGACTATTTTGCTCGGATCTTGAAAGTGTCCTGTCACGTAGAAGTGTTACTTTACATTGAACCAAATAACAATAGACAAATCGCGATAAGATTCTCAAACGTTATAAGGTGATGCTTGTGTCATATTTCTCACTAAAACCGAAGTAGGTTTAATGGGTTTTTTGTTTTTCTTTCAAATAATCAAGATGAAATAATAGAGACGTATCTGCGTAGCAGAGGCTGGATGTGTAGCACGATTGCCATTGTAGCACTTGGCTTATTTTAACCTTCCAGTCTGCACTTGGTTTTTTTAACCACAAGAATATCAAACTGTAGTTCAGTTTGTTAAAGGTAACCCTATGTAAACTTTTTCGGCAAATGCCAAAGTGCGTTTGATGTCATAATATAGCCAAGTTATTCTATAGAAAGTCAGTGAATTGCAAGTTTGCGTGAATGCCACTGGCCTTCATGCTGGTATATGAAATGTCATTTTAGATTGAATTGTAGCATATATCTGTACGTCTTTTTCACCGTAGCACTGTGGCATAATGCCTTCGTTGCGCTGGCTTCGTGATGGAGAGTGGGAGTGATTCACTTCGCGGACAATGTATTACGGACGTTTGCCGATTGTGTAAACAAAGTAACGAAATCAACCCTCAGCCTGTTTCCTTGCTAGTTTGTGACGCGTTCGTGAATAAACAATGGCCTGTTGTAGGGTAAAATGTGTGACCATTCAAAATTATAATTTGGTAACGAATACATCAAATAACACATTGGCTTGTTTCAAATTCTGACAGAGTATCTCCAATGCATGTATCTTATGGGTTTATTATTATTATTGTTTTTAATTAATTTATTTATTTTTGCATGCCCCCATTTTTTTTTTGGACAGGCCTGCAACCAGATCGCATATCGGAACAGCCGAGTTGAATTGGACTCAATGTTGTCAAGATGTGATTTCACTTGTTGCCAGAATGGCGTCGATTGAAAATTTTCAAAAATATTAAATTTCTGATCTCAAAATGTTCATAAAATTTTTGAAAAATTTCGAAATTTTGACCAGTCCTGTTTCATTCAATCCGTTATATTTTCACACACATATTTCCGTTTTTTTTTAGCTCAACTCAAAATACGAGGTGGAGCTGGCGGGGGAGTGCTTGGAATGGATACAGTACACAGTGAACACGTCGACGCAGGGGCCGGTGGAGTACGACACGAGCGGCGAACCGGAGAACTTCTCAGACGTCCTGCACGACGGCACAGTGCTCGCCAAGTAAGGCTACTGCTACCAAATGTGGCCCCATTTGTTTCTCTGACTAATTTAGAAAGTCCTAAAATTTGTGAGAGAGTCCTGCAAAATCCTGGATATTGAAAGTGTAATTAATTTAACTTAATGTAACTTTTTGTCGTTGGATTTGAGTTTCCATATTGGTAATTTTATGGCTTTTGAGTGCGTATCTCATTTGTAAATAAATAGGGTGATCATGTTTATGGTTGAACCTTTTATCGACGATAAAAAGTGTGAAAATTTGTCTGTAAAAGTGTTGGAAAGTTCTGGAATTTTTTTAAGCGAAAAGAGCGTGAACCGTTAAGAAGACTCCTCCCCTGTAGTCCCATTCTTAGGTACAAGCCAAAGAAGCGTAGTGCAAAAGGTAAAGTGTGCATTTTTAAACGATATTTGTGGCATTTTGTCGTCGTTTTGTTTTTCAGAATGGCTAACGTATTAATACCGAATTCCATTCCTAAAAGCAAATATGAGAAGGCCCCCAAGCTTGCCTTTAAGCAAATGGAGCTCATCAATGCCTTCATAGACGTCTGTAAGCGCTTTGGTGTCCCTGACCACGAGGCCTTCGCTACCGTGGATCTGTACGAGGATCAAAATCTACACCAGGTGGTTGTGTGTATCCAGTCACTGGGCAGAAAGGTTCGTTCACTGTTAATCAATTATTTATGTATTATTACTCCATCACCGCGCCGGGCGCGGGTCGGGGGAGCTGCGCGTCCGTCTGCGTGTCCCCAATTGATAGTGGTAAGTTAGTACGCGCTATATCTCAGTAACTATACAACTGATTACGTTTCTTTCTTCCACAAAGAAAGACCATATATTCGAGCTGCGCGACGTGAGGTTATTTTTTTGTCTTTCTTAAAAATTAAAAACATGGCAAATTGGTTAGCAGTGGTATTACAGATGTGGACGTATGAATTTTGCACCCACCATATCTCAGCAAATATTTCTTCCTTAAACAAAAAAAAAAAAAGACAATATATTGGAGCTGTGCGGCCTGGGGTTATTTCTCTTTTTGCTTCAAGACAAAAAAAAAAGCAAAATGGCGGGGACTCTCTCTCAGGCCGCTTTGATTAAAACTTCGTACGAACAGCGTTGGTCTGGGAATTGAATGGTCATGGGTTCTTATCCGGATCGTGACGATTTTTGCTCCAGTTGCCTCAGCAAAGCTGTTTGGGCTAGATTACCTGTCACCCTATTTAAAATTAATACCTGTTCAGTCAGGGTAGCCACAGATCAGAAAAAAACCTGAAAAGTCAGGACAAATTTTGAGTCAGGCAAAGTCAGGAAAACACTGAAAAATGGCCAAAAAATCGAACAATAATTTTGAAATTAATTTTAACATCGAAACAGCCATTTATCGTTTTAGAATTATTGCGTCTGCAAATGATTGTGCATAATTAACTCAATTGATGAAAATAGGGAGCAAGACAACTCACCCAAAAACCAACTCACCCAAAAAATCTTTGGACAACTCACCCAAAATTTTGGACAACTCACCCAATGTCTTGGACGACTCACCCAAAAAAATATTTATTATTTAACCGCAAATAAGTCGGCGTTTTTCTTTCGATAATTAAACTTGCATGATTTTCGGTGAACAGATATTTAATTGCAATTTTTGCTAAATGCAAATCGCTCGGAGTCGCTCGTGTTAATCCTAATAGTGCGACACATAGAAGCTGAAAAGTAATTATAAAGTGCGATTAAGTAAAAAATGGCCTGTCACCACTGTTCCGCTCGGAGTCGCTTAACTCCTGAGGTGAACAGCTTATTAGTGATTCCCGGGGTCGTTCAGCCAGAGGGCCTCTTGTTTGTTGGAATATTAATGAGATTTTTCCGGAGTCCTGCACCGAATGACATTATGACTGAATAAACTAACTTTGCTCGTATTAAATGCATTTGAGATCTGTATTGATATGTATTTACACGCTTTAATGAACGAATGTTTCATTTAAATAAAAGTTTTACTTAAATTTTAGTCATTTTGATGTTGTTACTAACTTCAAATACAAATTTGACTAGGGGAAAAGATGCAGGCTGAATTGTAAACATCAATAGAATATTTTTAAAAGCCTCTTATAGTCATTTCACACCGTCTTGTAAAATTGGGTGAGTCGTCCAAGGGCTTTGGGTGAGTCGTCCAAAACTTTTGGGTGAGTCGCCCGAAGGTGTTGGGTGAGTTGGTCATGTTTTGGGTGAGTTGGTTTTTGGGTGAGTTGTCTGACATCCATGAAAATATACCATCAGCACGCAGTTATCCATTTATCATTATATCGAGGCCCCACTTCACTAGTTGCCTTGTTTCGGAATGAACGACAGATAAATTCAAGGTCAATTCAATAGTTTACGTAGTCATTTCGAATCCTGACCGTTACGGTTCATCACAATACCCTCAATCCCGTCATAGTCCTCAGCCAAAATTGGTTAAGGCCTATTATTAACATTTCCTTCAGTCCTTAAACAATGACCTACCATTCTTTGTTCGCGCCTCTTTGCCATTAAGTTTTCTCCCTTCTGTTAAGTAACTTCACACAATAAAAGAATATGTGCTTGGTCCAGGTTTCGACAAAAATTGTTGAAATGACAGTACATGTAAATAGAATACACTTGAAAATCTTGTATATTGACTCCCATTTGGGGTAATTTGTTTATGCCTCTTTGCCTTAAGTTGTCTCCCTTCAGTTTTAAAACTTAACACATTAAAAGAATATATTGCAGTTGTGTCTGGTCTAGGTTTTATAAGGTTTGACAGTAAATTGTTAAAATGCATGAAAATCTTGGATATTGACTCCAGTATGGGTTACTTTGTCCGCCCCTCTTTGCCATAAAGATTTCTCTGTCGAGTCTTGTTACTCCACAAGTGAAAGAATATGCACTTGGTTATTTTCATGATATTTATGTTTTTGTCGGTAATTTTTTTATTGAACAATGCTAATAATTTTGAGTATACACCTCTGGCTGAGGGCTGTGCATCTCTGATACTTTTATGGGTGGGCTATTCCCATCAATTTTGGGCTTATCCGTCGTCCATCATGTATATGTGCGCTGTTTTAAAATGCTACACCTCCAACATTTCTGGTCCGATTGTTTTGAAATGTAACAGGGATGCTGCCAGGGTAGTCCTCCACTTCGTTTGCATTGTGTTTTGGAAATTTTGCCAAACAAATTGGTCAAACAGGGCCAAAATTTCAGAAAAACATAATAATCCAATTTTATTTTTCAGAAATCAGTCATTTGTTGGATAAACTAGCCTAATTTAAGATGTTACTCTACTGAGGCAGTTTTAGTTAGCTTTGAGTTTCTGCGACATTGATGTCCAATTTCCCCTTCCGATTCACAGTGTATTTGAAATTCTGTTTTTAAAATACTTGATGTATATTTCCATCAAGTTTTTCAGGACGTCATGATTTAACATATGGTACATAGGTGTGATTTCAAAAAAAATATGATCGTGTCTTCTAATTTTTTCTGTCATCCCAATAATTAAATGATAAGCATTGAACGAATCTAATAAAATTGTAAGTCATTCACTCTTCTTTCTATGTGGTCTCTCATCCTGCCTCAACCATGTCATTAAGAAATAAGTTAAGCGTTGTTGACTTGTACTCTGCACTTGATACTGCTAAGCTCGTCATAATTTCCCCGGACACTGCTGTTTAAGCTAAATAACATCCGTACACATAACGTTGTTCTCTGTGTCCTTTTTCGGGCGGGGGGGGGGGGGGGGGGGTCCTACACCAGACTTCTATTGATGGGAGTTCCACACCAAAAACTGCTGAAATGTTCACGATTCCATTTTCAAAACCGGAATAGTGAAAGATGTCGAGTTAAAAAACCTTGACTCGTAAATGAGCCTAGGAAGTGTGAGAAGAGTTGAGGTATTCTCGACCTGGTGTATCTTCTTATGAGACACAGCATTCATTGGTTGCCGCTGGATTTGCCGTCATTTTCCGAAACATCTGATAGAAGTAAATGGTTTGGAACTGAAAGAGACACAAAAATCAACCAAAAACAATCATTCGCACATGAGCTACAAATATCGAGAAAATGTAATCTACATGTTATGTAAATGTAAACATATTAAACAGTGAGCGTTGTCAAAAGTGTCTATTCTCAATTAAGGCGTCATCTATAAAATACATGTATTTATATTACGTTTCTTCATAATGTTCAGTTGAAATACCCAAGAGGTCGTAAAAGGAAATAAGTGGGAAGTATCAGGGGAGTCAGGAAAAACAAGGTCAAAATTCAGGAAAAATTGTATTAAGAGTCAGGGAAAATGGCCTCAAAAGTGGGGAAAAAACCTCTCAGAAGTTGGGAAAAGTCAGGAAATGATTCAGTGGCCACCATGTTAAGTCTTACCCCATTTAATAAGAAAGGCCTTAAATTATCTTGTGTAATGTGATCGCTTAGGTAAAAAACACGATTGTAAAAGTTCGACACAATCACAATATGAATACTGATATTTATTCGAGTCCTTGAAAGTTGGTCTTTGTGGAAAGCTATCGTTGTGACGGAGTGAAGTTCATCCTGATGTATTCTGGGAAAACCATGTTGTAACCAGGGTTGGGTTTCTACCAGGTAGAAACCCTTTTTCCCCTACCGTGGGTAAAAACTAGGGTAATAACCCGGGAAAAAGGGTTTTTACCCGGTAGAAATGGTAGAAATAGGGTAGAAACCCCCTTAACAACAACTTACCATGGAGCTTTAAGCGACCGGCCTTTGCTAATTGTGTATTTCCACACCTGTGACATTTAGCATAGACTTTGGTATCCTTTGTGAATTGAGTAAAATGTTGCCATACTGAATCCCTTGGTCTGCCACCGTTATTCATGTTGAAATTTATTTTCAACGTTTTCTAAAATTTATTTAATTTCCACTAAATACATTCAAAAGCTTAACTGTGTTTAGAAGCCTCAAAATACAATACTTTTGATTTCACAAAAATCATGTATTATATAGACCCTCTTAAGATGTTTAACTAACAAACGGATGTGACCATTTCTAACATCAAAGTAGTATCGCGCTGATGTTTACCGATTACTCCAGGGAAAACACATCCCTTTGTCAGGTATTACTTCTTACATAAATAGTCTGTTCGTTAATATCACAAGACCATTGCATAAGAGCAACTGCACAGCATACATAAGAAGAAATATTTGACAAAGGGGTGTGGCTTCACGTGAGTAAAGTAAACAGTGGTGGTGGATATGAATTGCATGAAAGATAATTACCAACAGTACACAAGTTTGTGTGCAAAGATCTGAGAAATAAGCGCCGCCAACTCCATGGTAGAAACCCCATGGTAAAAACCCTTTTTACCGTCCGGGTTTTTACCCGGTAATTACCATGGTATTTACCCACTTCGGTAGAAACTTGCCAACCCTGGTTGTAACGTAACCCCATCCCACTCCCCTGTGTCCATCCCGCTATTCAAATACTATCTCGTTTTATTCGACCATTGCTCTGTTTTCTTTTTTTGGCAGGCTCAGGCTAAAGGTATGGCGGGTTTCGGCCCTAAAGAAGCTGCGCCGAACCCGAGACAATTTTCTGAAGAAACCCTTCGTGCTGGCAATTCCGTCATCGGCCTTCAAATGGGCACGAACAAGGGGGCGACGCAGGCCGGCATGAGCTTCGGCAAGTCGAGGCATATCATTGACTGACACCGGAAGTCGTCAAGACGAAAACTAAGATAATAAAGAGAGAAAAAAAAGCAGTCCTTGGGTTCACTACGGCGATGTAAGAATATGGATAAAGGGGGAATTCTAATTCCAAGAAACATAAATAAACAGAACAGTGGTTTTTCGTGGTTTCGCCAAATGGATTGAATTATTTCAGCACCAAATATTTGAGTTATTTACGTTACGAAGAGATACAATTCTCATGCTAGCTGCTTCAGTTTTTATAATTTTTAAAGATAGGCTGATATATCAATATTTTAAGTTGATCTCCATCTCTCTGTTTTGAAAAATGCCCATAGAGTACCGTGTACGCAAATCAGTGGTCATGTAGTTAAGAACTAGGAAAACCCCTCCTCCCCCCCCCCCCCCCCCCGGCATGCTACAACTCCATCTGGTGGTGTAACTCAGCTAGAGATTTTACGGCACATCGATGGTATCACGGCAGGGATTGGTTGAAAAGCAGCTGGCTTTGTTTTATCTTTTACCTTTCTGGTATAAAGGCTGCCGTTATGAACGCTTGCGGTACCCAGGCTAAATCAAACAAATCAAACAAATCAAACAATGAAACTTTCTTTGTACTTTGAAATCGATAAGTGACAACTTATTAACATAAAAGCGTTTTGTCTTTTGATTAAAGCACTTGCGGATGTAACTGAGTTTTTCCAGTGCTGTATTTCAACGCTGTGGAAAACTTGAACAATTTCTTTACAAAGGCAGATGTGATGGTAGTGTCCTTCATATATTTAAAGTGTACAGCTTAGAAACATCACCGCAAAAATGAGAAATTATAGATTTTGTTTTGACTGGTCACAAGAAAGAAAGGGTCTGACAGTGTGTACGCCTTTATATGCTATTATTATTTCAAAGCTCAGTTGGCAAAAGTTTTGAAAAAAAAACCCATATCCAACCCAAAACCGTATGTGTTTGTAATAATGTTACATTCCAGCATTAAAAAGATGAGCTTGTTTGTAAAATTGTCCTTATAAATGTTTTGTTTACTGTAGCTAAAAAGTTGCTGAGAAAAAAGCTGTTTTTATAAAGGTTTAGAATGGTGATATTTCGTTCAGTGATAAGTATATCGAGTGGGTGGGTGGGTGGGTCGGGGGGGGGTGAAGGAGGGGAGGGGAGGAGGGGCGAGGGTAGTAGCTGAAATTCCAAGAGAGGTCCGCTATACAGGAGCCTACCAAGAGTGCTTAAATGCAAGGCAGTGCATTCCAAACCACGACCCTTGCATAACCCAATGATTTGTGTTAAAATTGTAAATACAATAAAAATTAACCTAAAGAAATTTGAGATATTTAGGTACGTGGTGAGATACTGGTGAGGTAGAGCTTTATTCTGTGTACTAGTCAAGTAGTCGCCGTAACTGAAACATTTCAAAGAACGATGTTAATTAAGCCCAGTACTGTCGGCTTGTTCAGTGGAGCACCATCCAGATTTGTAACACGTTCAGTTATTGACGTTTCAACTTACAGTAATTCATTACTAAATACCATGGGGGTGTCGTGATTCAGTCTGAATAACAATCGTTTTGGTACAATTTTTGCTCCGTATGTGAAACGCCAGAAAATCAGAAGCATATGGTATATAAATATATCTGTTTTCCCGTGCAAAGGAAACAAATAGCATTTGTGCAGTGATGAGTAGTCTGTATTATTTCCCGCTCTTTCTGTGTCTAAAACGTCAGCTACTCACCCATAACACTGAAAAGGAAGAGGGGTGCAAAAATATAGTTTATAAAAGATAAAAAAATGTAAAAGAAATGAACTCAAAATAAAACACTCACGTTTGAGAGAGTGGGAAACCCCTCCACCAGTCTTACGCACTTTCAGACTCATGCCACCAGTGCTACAGGCTGCGAGGAGTAGGAGTTTTTTTCTGATCAGCCCAGTCAGACAAAGAACGAAAGTATTGGACCCCTTTGCGAAACTTTATCGCTACGTGATTGGATGTTTTGTCGTTTTAAGCTGGTATTAAAAAGACTGCGTAAAAAGTTGGGCTTTGAAGAACCTAGAAAAGTTTTGCATCTCGTTTGTTTTTACCAGAGC
The DNA here is from genome assembly GCA_949752745.1 of Protula sp. h YS-2021. Classification (NCBI taxonomy): domain Eukaryota; kingdom Metazoa; phylum Annelida; class Polychaeta; order Sabellida; family Serpulidae; genus Protula; species Protula sp. h YS-2021. The sequence goes on along the minus strand of OX457025.1, from coordinate 18,593,525 downwards.
CTAAAATAATTGGTACCGTTCAAATGGGAAGTGTACATTCTACTCAAGCTGTTTATTAATCAAGTTTAAAATGGATGTTTTTGCATCGAATTTATGTAATGTTATTTGCAATGGACCGTTTTGGTGATAAATGTTTTATTTTAAAGTTCTTCACTTTCTGTGAGAGTTGAAGGTCGTTTTCATGATAGTTTTGCTCTTCCTGCAGTGTAATAGCGCTGTTACGTTTTGACGACTCTCTGTTGCTTAATCACAGTGTTGTTGTTATCAATGAAAGCTTCTGTCATCGAAACTATGTGATACTGTTTTGATTACAGTGACAATTGGCCACCAAAAATATGCTGTACCAAAGTCGGTTTAAGACAGTAGTTGTGTATAAAAAGAAAATCATGACCCCATACAGAGAGGCTCTTTTATTTATCTATATATTAACATTTGCAACATGTTATGTTTTGGTTGCTTGTCTCTGCGTTTGCGTACTGTTTTGAGTTAGCAGTTTGTTTCAAGAAGTTTTTCTGAAACGTACTTCATTCCGTTGAGCATTCCATGGTGTCTATTCACGGCATTCCAACCAGTGTTGTGTCAATGCCCCCCCCCCCTCACCCCCACCCCCCCTCCCCACCAATGCGCCGCCTCCTGCCTAATTCGTGTGTCTTTACCATGATTTTGAGGCAAAAAGCTTGAAGCGTAGAAATACGGGAGTATTTAACTGAATTTGCCAGTATTTTATATAATGCCAAATAATACACAAGAGAAATATTGTGAGATTTGTGTGTATTACGTCATGCCTTGTGTTTGCTCCCTTTTTATCAACCGAGAAGCCAGAAAACAAAATCATAACAAATCAGATTGGAAAGGCAGATTTCCCTACGCATGTGAACGGAGCAAGGATATACAAAATATAGGGCTGTCTATTTATTTAACTTGCTAAACAAAGCATTCTTAGTATTTTGCTTTGCAGCTTCGAAAATTGAGCGAAACAGGAAACTTGCCCCCGAGCTGCACAAAACTTGATTTTTAGGTATCTTGCCAAATTAGGATTTCATATTAATATTACTTCTGCTTTAGAGCTGCTCTCTTATGAGGATGTAGATATTGTATTAGATATCGTGTAATAATCAAACAGGCGACGAATGGATATCAAGTGACGTCACAATCAAAAACTTAATGTTGCCAAATTTGAAACATGTTCTGTATTTTGCTTTATCCGTACATCAAATAATGATATACATTGTATTATTAAAAAGACATAATGTACACATATGTTTTTATCATCGCTCTATTTGTATATGCAGAAAAACACAAATTGTACGTGTACATAAGTTGAGATTTTCCTAGGGCTTCTGCGCGTTTTCAAAAGTACCGAGTTGTGCTTATTGTCCAGTCGTTTCGGGCTGGTTTTTTGCTTAGATATGCTTCTTTCCGATTATTGCATGACAGGATTGCATTTGTTGTATACATTTTGTTTTTGTGTGTAATTGACTTTTTTTTTCAACTTAATGTGTAGCTTTTTGTTCTGTTGTGCGGTAAAACGCATTATCATGTTAACTTAATGGTAATAACGCGTTGTCATGTCAACCTAATGGTAATAACGCGTTATCATGTCAACCAATTGGTGATATCAGCAGAAAGAATTGTCCGGCTCTAAAGTGAAGTCATGAATGTTAAATGTAACCTATTGATAGAGGCGGATGAAGAAACATCGAAATGATCGGGATAAGTGATCCGGATGATCGGGATATGACACCGACCGACTGCATTGTTTTATTATACACGTCTGGGTGCCATTTTGTAATCGTTTACGCAGTTCGTGATTGTTCTTTTTAGCTATAAAATGACAGGGTCTGTTTTAAATGCTGTACAATTAAAAAAAAAATACACACACACACATGTTTTTTTTTTTTTTTTTGACAGAGCGTTTCAAATGCTTTAAGGTCCCGCTCAGATAAACCATCAGTGTTAATTTGAATTGTGAATGCACTTGGCGCGTTTTCGGAAGCTCTAACGCTACCACTATGGTGTTAACTAAAATAAAGAAACGGAAATATAAACGTTTGTCGCGTGAGAATTTAGAATCTTATATTTCTGCCAGGGCGCGTTTTATTTGTGAGGAAAATAGTTGTTTTTATTTGTTCCAAAATTATCTGTTCCTGTATAAATTTGACATTCATGGAAAATAAGATTTGCTCAAGAGATGGTATAAGGAAGATTTTATAGGAAAATGATTTTTACGAAATATCCATAGATGGCTGGTGTCATTTGTCGGCACCGTTGTAATGTACAGGGATATATCATTGTACTATTTCAATGAAATATAGCATTGTTTTTGTTTGACGAATTTTAAAAGAACAGAAGAGAATTCAGGCTGTAGTAGTTCAGCGAAACACAAAAAAGATGTAATATTTGTTGACAAGTCCGCTCAAATACAGGACACTGTATCTGTAGTTTCTAAAAATAGGACAGGTATTAACTGAATGTGCAGCTATTTAAGAAGTTAAGCAATTTTACATTTTTTTGAATAATTTTTGTAGTGAATAAATACAGGAGTAGATCATACAATATGTTGTTTTATTTCGTTAACAGTTACGGTAAATTATCTGTGTAGCGTTATATGACGTCACGCACTGCTGACCGACAACGGCTTGTGTTGTGTTGTAGCAGAAGAAAAAAAGCACAATTGTCCAACCTCATCATTTCAAGAGTTACAGGGGAACAGGCATATTAAAATATTTCCCGCACGAATGTATCTATACGCCATCGCACGCCTCCTGAGCGAACGTTCGCAACAAACCACGTGATCCACTGAGTTGGATAAGATAACCTTTAATTTCGTAAGAATGTTTACTGGATAGGTGATAAGGGTAGGGCGATCCACCAAAAATTGGCGAAACAGATGGCATTTTTAATCTTTTTGGGTAGATAATTGTCCAAAACTTTTTCTTCAACAATTTTATTCCGATCGCCTCCAAATTTTGCATGAATGTTCACTGGGCTGTCCTCTGTTTAAAGTTGTTTTTACTTTTGGCGATCCACCAAAAATTGACTATATCAGGAGCATCTATAATTTGTTGGTTGCCAGTTTTCAAAATGCTTTTGTATCCCACAATTTCGATCGGATTGCCTTCAAATTTTGCATGTTCACTGGGCGGTCCTGTCTTGGCGAGCCGTCAAAAATTGGCTGAATGGGGGGGGGGGGGCATTTAAAAAAATCTAGTAGCCAATTTTCAAAATGCTTCTTCTCCTACAACTTTGACCAAATTTCTTTAAAAATTTTTTAGGAATGTTCAGAACAACCAGGGTTTTTTTTGGCGCCCGCACAAAGTCTATTGATTCACTAGATCTCATCTAGTCACAATGTCCCTGGACATTCTTGTTCTGAATTCTAATCCCCTACAATTCTTGTTCCATCTCTTCCAAATGTAGTAGGAATTAATTCCAGCCCTCTAACAAATTTTTGTTTGTTTGTACGAATGCGCTACAACTGTTTAACATTTGGCTAGAAATAGATCAGTTTGCGATTCTTTAAATATAAATAATATTTAAAAAGCTGGTCTTTTTCCAGTATTGCCTGATTGCTTTGATATATAACAAGAACGCCCACCAAATGGCGCTTAAATTTGGTTTAAAATATTCCAATTTTTAGTATTCTGGAATTAGCACAATGCTTGGAAATTTTACGAATAGACCAAAATTTGGATTGCACAGATTCCCTAGAACACATACGCGATAAACACAGAGTCAGTCCTTATTTTAATTACCTAAGAATTGATGTCGCCGCGAGTGCCATGAGGTCACGTGATAATACATGTGCTGAATCTTTTTTTCTGTCTCTCTTTCTTCTTTTTTTTTCATTGCAATGGTGGGCGGACTTACATTTTGGTGTAAAAAGACAGCGCAAGTTATTGAACGATAACACAAATAATCTACAAAAAACACGTTGAGTGCTTTTTTCAGTTTCACACACTTTATTCGATTCTGGTAATTCGCTTATTTTAACATGCATATCTTTTTCTGCCACAGAATTATTCCTCCCTTTCCTTTACACGCTGTCGAGCAGACGGGCGAACATAAGTCACAGATTTCCTCGTAACGTGTGTCAACATTAATGCGGCGCATCTGGAAAAGAAATAAATGTAACCTGTTTTTATGTGTGTGTGTGTTTTTGTTTTTTGTTTATTTGTTTGTTTGTTTTGTTTGTTTGTTTTTTGGCATTTTCTAGTTTGAATTTGAGGGCAAAAACTCAAGAGTCCAAGATTTGTACAATGAATTTTAGATCATTTTAAAAACTGGCAAAAAGCATTTAAAAATCGCCGAGAAGACAGAAGCCTGTCGATATCAACATATGTTTTAAAGAAAAACCCCAAAAGCTAGTTATTAGCTCTGTTCAACTCGGAAGTTACGATGCCGCGACTTTCCGAAAACGAGGGGTTACAGACTATAGGGATGTTGACGGGTGGTGCTTCGCGTACAGCGGTGGCCAGACAGTTTGGTGTTGCCAGACCAACAACTCTTCGTCTCGTAAGATGTTACGAGGAAACGGGATCGACGAGCGATCACCCCAGACCAGGCCAGCGGCGAGTAACGACCGTATATCAGGATCTTGAAATTCGATTGCTACACCCCCGCAATAGATTTGAAAGTGCTGTGGCTACAGCGGCTGTTACGCCGGGTAGACCCAACCCTAGAATCAGTGCAAAGACCGTGTTGCGACGTCTTAGTGAGCGCAACATTCGGCCATACCGCGTCTATGCTGGCGCTGTATTGGATAGCCGTAGACAGCGTGTAAGGCGTCAGTGGGCACAAAACCACTCAGGCAGACTTTGGCAATGTCACAGTTGGAACCGCGTTGTGTTTAGCGATGAGTCACGTTTCCTGCTATTCCACAATGATGCACGGCAACGCGTGTACCGACGAGTGGGGAAACGATATTACCATGCATGTTTCCGCGAGATCGACAGATTTGGAGGTGGTAGTACCATGGTGAGGGGCGCAATAAAGTTCGAAGGGAAATCACGGCTCGTAATCACTGGCGGCACTCTTACGGCTCAGCGATACCTAAACACTGTGTTAGAAGAAGAAGTTGTGCCTTATTTCAGCCACAATCCTCGTGCAATATTCATGCATGATAATGCTCGTCTGCACGTAGCCGCTATTTGTCAGGATAGGTTACGCGCCAACAACATTAACATTCTACAATGGCCGCCTTATTCGTCCGAAATGAATTCCATCGAACACTTGTGGCATATCCTCGACCGAAGAATTCGTGCGCGTACGCCGCAACCCCAAACGCACGCAGCACTGCGCCAAGCCTTCATCGAGGAATGGAATCGGACACCACAGTGGTGTATCACAGGCTCATCGTGTCGAAGCCCAGACGGATAAATGCCCTTATAAACGCGCGAGGTGTCCACACGTGTTACTAAATATTTCAAATGTCTTCAATTCCAAATTTGTATGGCGAATGTATGAAATGAGCAAGACACTTTCTTCAATGGCGGCAGTTACAACCAGTGTTCAAGAAAACAAAATCGTGTACTTAGCGAATGACTTTAAGTGGTGTTATTTTGAAAAAATTAATAAAATAGGGACAGTACATGTTGCTATATGATTTTTCTTTTTCACTGTTGTGTTTTCCCGGTCCTTAAGTATATAAGAGTCTCCTCCTAGGGTTTTATGTCCATAGTTCCGTAATTTAAAGAGGACTGTTGCAGGCGTTTATTTCAAAAATTAAGTTTTGATATCACAATGTCAGTCTTTTTTATATCTAAAATTCAGAAGCAAACATCTTGATAGAAAGAATGACTGCCCCATGTATACAGAATCCTTGCTTTATTTTTACTGCACAAAAAAGAAGAAATTCTTCAGCTCAAAAATTGTGTTACTATTATTGATATCAGCAATGCAGTTTTTCATTTCCAAAATTTAATTAACGATTCCTTAAACTTTGTAAATGTGTGCCACTAAACTACAATTATTGATAGCAAAATATAAATTAATGAGATCTTCATTGATTTATTGATATGTTTAATTATATTTTCATATAAAAATAAGCATTAAATATGGAATACCATTTTCACATTTAATAGCGAATTACTGATATCAAGAATTAATTTTTGCTGTCTGTAATTGTATTTTTGATAACCCTAAATGTATTCTTGATCTAAAAAAAGAAATATTTATTGATATCAAAAATGATTTAATGACATCTAAAATTGATTTTTTGAGACCAAAAATTCAATTCTTGATAGCAAAAATGAAATATATAAGAACAAAATATCATCTTTGAGCTCAATAATTCATTTTCCTTTTATTGATATCAAGAATTTATTTCAGATATCATTATTTCAGAATAATACTTTTTAAAGTTGTATTTTGATAACCTGCAAATGATTTTATGATCTCAAAAACTGGTTTTTGATATCAAAATAGCAGTCTAACTTTTTAAATAAAAAATTCAGAAACACATCTGTAAATAAATAATGGCTGTTCCTTGTATAAAGAATCGTTCTTAAAATTTTTTTTTACTGTACAAAAAGAAGTAATTTTTGAGATCAAAAATTGAGTTGTTATTATTGATCTCAATAATCCAAGTTTTCATCTCCAAAATTTTACTGACGATTGTATTTTATGTAAATGTGTGTCTCCCTTAAGATATTTTGAGTTTGTAAAATTGATTTTTTTATCTCAAAAAGAAATTTTTGCCGTCTAAAATTCAATTATCGATAAATATAAATTATTGAGATCTACATTGATTTATTGATGTCTTTAATTATATTTTGATATCAAAAATAAGCATTAAATGTTAAAACGGCATTCCATAAGTAAATGCTAAAATGGCATTCCATATTTTCTTACCGTCCGTAAAACTGTTTCGCCTATTTTACAAGTGGCAGAGCCTTGGCACCAGACGTAAACTGGGCATGTCTCCATCGGTTTGGCATATGTTTGCACCACGGCGCATGCAAGTAGCACAACACATCCGTCAAAAAGCTGAATGGGGAAGAGGCATTTAAAAAAAAACTAGTAGCCAATTTTCAAAATGCTTTTTCTCCTTCAACTTTGACCAAATTTCTTTTAAATTTTTTAGGAATGTTCAGAACAACCAGTTTTTTTGTTGGCAACCGCACAAAGTCTATCGATTTACTAGATCTCATCTAGTCACAATGTCCCTGGACATTCTTGTTCTGAATTCTAATCCCCTATTCTTGTCCAATCTCTTTCAAATGTGAGTAGGAATTAATCCCAGTCCTCTAACAAATTTGTTTTTGTTTGTACGAATGCGCTACAACTGTTCAACATTTGGCCAGAAATAGATCAATTTGCGCTTCTTTAAACACAAATAATATTTAAAAAGCTGGTCTTGTTTCCAGTATTGCCTGATTGCTTTGATATATAACAAGAATGCCCACCAAATGGCGCTTAAATTTGGTTTAAAATATGCCAATTTTTAGCATTTTAGAATTAACACAATTTGGATTGCACGGATTCCCTGTAACACATACGCGATAAACACTTATTTTAATTACCTAAGAACTGATGTCGCCACGAGTGCCGTGAGGTCAAGTGATAATACATGTGCTGAATCTCTCTCTCTCTCTCTCTCTCTCTCTCTCTCTCTCTCTCTCTCTCTCTCTCTCTCTCTCTCTCTCTCTCTCTCTCTCTCTCTCTCTCATTGTAATGGTGGGTGGACTAAAACTTCGGTGTAAAAAGACAGCGCAGGCTATTAAACGACAAAACAAACAATGAAAAAAAGCACGTTGAGTGCTTTTTTCAGTTTCACACACTTTATTCGATTCTGGTAATTCACTTATTTTAACATGCATATCTTTTTCTGCCACAGAATTATTCCTCCCTTTGCTCTACACGCTGTCGAGCAGACGGGCGAACATAAGTCACAGATTTCCTCGTAACGTGTGTCAACATTAATGCGGCGCATCTGGAAAAGAAATAAATGTAACCTGTTTTTATGTATGTGTGTGTTTTTAGTTTTTGTTTGTTTGTTTTTTGTTTTTTTTTTGCATTTTCTAGTTTGAATTTGAGGGCAAAAACTCGAGATTTCAACATTTGTACAATGAATTTTAGATCATCTTAAAAACTAGCAAAAAGCATTTAAAAATCGTCGAAAAGACAGAAGCCTGTGGATATCAACATATGTTTTAAAGAAAAAACTTTAAAACTAGTAATTAGCTCTATTCAACGCGGAAGTTATTATGCCACAACTTTCCGAAAATGAGGGGTTACAGACTACAGGGATGTTAACGGGTGGTGCTTCGCGTACAGCGGTGGCCATACAGTTTGGTGTTGCCAGACCAACAACTCTTCGTCTCGTAAGATGTTACGAGGAAACGGGATCGACGCGCGATCGCCCAAGACAAGGCCAGCGGCGAGTAACGACCGTATATCAGGATCGTGAAATTCGATTGCTACACCTCCGCAATAGATTTCAAAGTGCTGTGGCTACAGAGGCTGTTACGCCGGGTAGACCCAACCCTAGAATCAGTGCAAAGACCGTGTTGCAACGTCTTAGTGAGCGCAACATTCGGCCATACCGCGCCTATGCTGGAGCTGTATTGGATAGCCGTAGACAGCGTGTAAGGCGTCAGTGGGCACAAAACCACTCAGGCAGACTTTGGCAATGTCACAGTTGGAACCGCGTTGTGTTTAGCGATGAGTCACGTTTCCTGCTATTCCACAATGATGCACAGCAACGCATATACCGACGAGTGGGAAAACGATATCACCATGTATGTGTCCGCGAGATCGACAGATTTGGAGGTGGTAGTACCATGGTAACGGGAGCAATAAAGTTCGGATGGAAATTACGGCTCGTAATCACTGGCGGCACTCTTACGGCTCAGCGATACCTAAACACTGTGTTAGAAGGAGAAGTTGTGCCTGATTATAACAAAAATCCTCTTGCAATATTCATGCATGATAATGCTCGTCCGCATGTAGATGCTATCTTTTAGGATAGGTTATGCGCCAACAACATTAACATTCTGCAGTGGCAGCCTTATTCGTCCGACATGAATCCCATCGAACACTTGTGGGATATTCTTGACTGAAGAATTCGCGCGCGTATGCCGCAACCCCAAAGGCATGCAGCACTGCGCCAAGCCTTGATCGAGGAATGGAATCGGTTACCACAGTGGCATATCAACAGGCTCATCACGTCGATGACCAGGCGGATAAATACCCTTATAAACGCGCGAGGTGCCCACACGTGTTACTAAATATTTCAAATGCCTTCAAGTCCAAATTTGTATGGCGAATGTATGAATTGAGCAAGAAACTTTGTTCAATGACGGCAGTTACAACCAGAGTTCAAGAAAACAAAATCGTGTACTTAGCGAATGACTTAAAGTGGTGTTATTTTGAAAAAATTTAATAAAATAGGGACAGTACATATTGCTATATGACTTTTCTTTTTTACTGTTGTGTTTTCACTGTCCTTAAGTATATAAGAGTCTCCTTCTAGGGTTTTATGTAGATAGTTCCGCAATTTAAGGAGGACTGTTGCAGGCGTGTGGATGTGTGTGTTTCTTACCAAGTCGTCTTTTTTTATATGTTCATTAATTAATGCAATTTATCAAGAATGTTCTATTTATTTTTTAAAGAAATAAACGTTGATTGGAGCCGATTATACAGATGAATAACTTAATTGATAGGTGTTATGTATACAAATGCCAAGTGAATTAAATTAATTTAAAAACCAAGAAGAACCAGTGATTAACGCATTCTGATGGCACTGAAAGTCCATTCAAATGCACTTAAAAGCATAAATAGTTACGAACACGCCCTTATGCATTTCATTTTTTGGCTTAAGCAGTGTGAACAGGTCCATAGTTTAATGTTACCCCTCGCCCTAAAATAGTTAATATGGAAAAAAATTTCCGGTTTCCTTATGGAATGCCATTTTCGCATTTATTAGGGAATTATTGATATCAAAAATTAATTTTTGATATCAAAAATTGATTTTTATATAAAAAATGATTATATAAAATGATTTTTGATATCAAAAAGTCATATTTTGATATCAACAATTAATTTTTGCTATCTGTAATTATAGTTTTGATATCTCTAAATGTATTCTTGACCTCAAAAAATAATTCTTGACATCAATAAATATTTAGAGATATCAAGAAATATTTATTAATATCAAAAATGATTTATGATATATAAAATTGATTTTTAGAGATCAAAATTTCAATTCTTGACAGCAAAAGTGAAATATTAGAAAGCAACATTTCAGTTTTGAGCTCAGTTATTTATTTTTCTTTCATTGATATCAAGAATTTATTTCAGATATCGTTATTTCCGAATGAGGCTTTATTAATTTATATTTTGAAATCTACAAATGTTTTTATCTCAAAAAATTAATTCTTTATATCAAAATATCAGTCTATTATTTTATATAAAAAATTCAGAAGCAAACCTCTGTGAATAAAATATGGCTGGTCCTTGTATGCAGAATCTTTCTTTTAATTTTTACTGTATAATAAGCAATTTATGAGCTCAAAAATGGTTTTGTTATTGATATGAACAATTCAGGTTTTCATCTCCAATATTTAATTCACGATTCGTTAAATTTTATAGAAATGGGCGTCTCCCTAAAGATTTTTTAAGTTTGTAAAATTGATTTTATTATCTCAAAAATAAATTTTTGCCATCTAAAATTAAATCACTGACAGCGAAATATAAAATAATGAGACCTACACTGATTCATTGATATCTTTATTTATATTTTGATATCAAAAATAGCATTAAATGTTAAAATGACATTCCTTATTTTAAGAGATCATAGGTTCATTTCTTGACAGCAAAAATGAAATATTTGATAGCTAAATTTCAATTTTTAGTTCAATAATTTATTTTCCTTTTATTGATATCAAGAATTTATTTTAGATAGCATTATTTCAGAATGAGACTTTTTTAATTCATATTTTGAAATCTGCAGATAATTTTTTGATTTCAAAAATTAAGTTTTGATATCACAATGTCAGTCTTTTTTATATCTAAAATTCAGAAGCAAACATCTGTCAAAGAAAGAATGACTGCCTCATGTATACAGAATCCTTGCTTAAATTTTTTACTGCACAAAAAAGAAGAAATTCTTGAGATCAAAAATTGTGTTACCATTATTGATATCAGTAATGCAGTTTTTCATTTCCAAAATTTAATTGACGATTCCTTAAACTTTGTAAATCTGTGCCACTAAACTACAATTATTGATAGCAAAATATAAATTAATGAGATCTTCATTGATTTATTGATATGTTTAATTATATTTTCATATAAAAATAAGCATTAAATATGGAATGCCATTTTCACATTTAATAGCAAATTATTGACACCAAGAATTAATTTTTGATATTAAAATTTGATTTTTTGATATCAAGAATTAATTTTTGCTGTCTATAATTGTATTTTTGATATCCCTAAATGTATTCTTGATCTAAAAAAAAAAGAAATATTTATTGATATCAAAAATGATTTAATGACATCTGAAATTGAATTTTTGAGACCAAAAATTCAATTCTTGATAGCAAAAATGAAATATTTAAGAACAAAACATCAACTTTGAGCTCAATAATTCATTTTCCTTTTATTGACATCAAGAATTTATTTCAGGTATCATTATTTCAGAATGATACTTTTTAAAGTTGTATTTTGAAACCTGCAAATGATTTTATGATCTCAAAAATTGGTTTTTGATATCAAAATAGCAGTCTAACTTTTTAAATAAAAAATTCAGAAACACATCTGTAAATAAATAACGGCTGTTCCTTGTATAAAGAATCTTTCTTAAAATTTTTTTTTACTGTGCAAAAAGAAGTAATTTTTGAGATAAAAAATTGAGTTGTTATTATTGATCTCAATAATTCAAGTTTTCATCTCCAAAATTTTATTGACGATTATGTAAATGTGTGTTTTATAGATATTTTGAGTTTGTAAAATTGATTTTTTTATCTCAAAAAGAAATTTTTGCCATCTAAAATTCAATTATCGATAAATATTATTGAGATCTACATTGATTTACTGATATCTTTAATTATATTTTGATATCAAAAATAAGCATTAAATGTTAAAACGGCATTCCATAATTAAATGTTAAAATGGCATTCCATATTTTCTTACCGTCCGTAAAACTGTTTCGCCTATTTTACAAGTGGCAGAGTCTGGGCACCAGACGTAAACTGGGCATGTCTCCATCGGTTTGGCATATGTTTGCACCACGGCGCATGCAAGTAGCACAACACAGATACACCGCACTAGCTGCCTCGACATGATTGGTTGTCTTTAAAAATAAAAATAATAACACTTTTTTTTCTAATACGTGCCGATTTTTGCTTTTCCCAGAAGTAGATGACGACGCTGTTGCACAATAATGGAATATTTTTACAACAAAGCTTTGGCCATACCCCTCAACGCCCCCCCCCCAAATCCCATGAATTGTTAAAATTTAGCAATTATTTATCAAGGCCACATTCGGATAATAGTTTGCCCTTTTTTATTTTACTTTTCTCCGAACACTGAATACTCGAAACCGCTTGTTTTTAACAGCCTTAAGTGTAAAATAGAGTACGTGTTAAACACCCTTAAACCTTAACAAAAATCTTAAATTTAGTGAATACTGACAGCGCTGGCCTTCCAGTTAAGCATTGTAAACTATGTAATAAGCCCCGAATCATAACTAGCAACTAAAAACTAATAAAAGACATCAGCAAACACACACACAAACAAAGAAAAAGAAATAAACAGTAAAAGCACGATACAATGGAGTATTTCCTACCTTTGTAAATGAGCTGTCGATATCTTCACAAATCTGTTGTGTTGTAGTTACGGCTGTTAAGGCAAGCATGCTGAAATATTGTGTCAAGTCGCCCTTTTGTACTCACCAGCTGGTTATCGTATGCTTTGTTTTTGAGACTGAGTCAGTTAAAATTATTGAAAATATGATTGATTAATTACGACAATTGATTAATTGTGATAAGATATAAATCCCTTACAAAAGATTTGCTTTGATGTATCAAATGAAATCTCGAGTTTTAATTAATATTCTGATAGTGATACTATTGTGTTTTGTCCTCTTTCCGACAGCATGCGGTGTCATTTACGTGTCACTAATCCCATGTGCACAGATATCATTTCAGGAATCCTCTAAGCTTGTTTGAAAATATGTAATTCTCAATAAGTGTTGTTGCAAAATATCACGTCTCTGAGAGTAAATATATATCGGATTCCAGGTGATCAGAAGGGCAATTTTAAAAGGACCATCACGTTTTAGCAAAATTGTAGTGTCTTCTTCATTTTTCCACTGTTTTTTTATATTTTAAACTTTGATTTTCGATCACAGTGTGGGTCTAGGACAATTTCCCCAGACAACTCCCCCCGACAATTCCCCCCCCCCCGAACAATTCCCCCCGTAGGACAACTCCCCCGGGGACTATTCCCCCCCCCCCCACTTAATTTTTATATTATATTTTACTTTTAATGCCAAAGTCTTTATTTTTCAAATACCTTAAAATCAAAAATGCAAAATTTTTCTATCTGGAACGAAAATTTTTTCTGCCATATAAAACCTGGTGTTGTAGGCAATTCCACGCAAATAGTCAACAGTATGTCGGTTTTCGAAGTCGCGGACTGTTTGACGAATGCGTTGCGCAGAGTCGGCGTACCAGCGACGTGGTAGCTCGGGCACGCGGCCACCCATAATTTGACCAGATGCACCGCGAACATTACGGCGGATCCGACCGATGCGCCAATAAAGTCTGCATTGAAAAGATGATATGTATGTTTTTTATTTTCTTTGAAAATGTTATTGGCTTTCCATAGGGTGCATTTGGAAGGCAAGAGGTACGTTGGACAAGACGTAAATGCAATGGTTTTTAATACACTCGTTTTTTAAAGGTTATGTTTTTGAAGACGAACGTGGTCAGCTTGAAATGCCAATTTCGTTTCGGGGTGAGGGATAATTCTGATTCATTGCTCCATGTTCCCACTCCCCCCCCCCCAAAAAAAAACAAAAAAAAAACACCCAAACAAATGAAATGGGGCTGTTGCTGCGAGCTGGGGCATCCGGAACACTTTCCAGCTGGACATTTTCGAACTACAGCAGAACCTCTGAAATCGGACCACCCTTGCGACCGGAAAAAAATGTGCCCCCATTTCAGAGGTGGTCCCAATAGGGAGGTGGTCCGATCTCGAAGTTCCGCTGTATTTGCTAACTGGACATTTCCTAACCCCAAAAATTTTATTTTAATTGCTAGAACTTTGTTTGAATTGTTTTTATTATTATTTACTCAAGAACTTTTTTTGTTCCATCATACAAACTTCAAAACTCTTACAATTCTTTGTCAGGAGTGGTATCCTGCTCTGTCCTTATTTTTAAGGATGTCCTTATTTTTAAAAATAAGGATAAAAAAGCTATTCTGCTCTATCCTCAAACTTAACAAAGTCTTTTAAAAATAAGGATAAAAATTAAGGATCCCAGTTAGCACGTTTTCTTTTCCTATGTATGAAATGCATGGGTTTTTATGGGATTTACCTGAGAACATGGGAAGTCGGCATACTTACATATAAAATATGTGTTATAGATGTGGGTCAACCCGTGGTGTGATTACCCCTCTAAACCCCACATATAAAATACATTGAACGTTATATGTGCAAAATACGCTATTTTAACCTCGCAATACCCTGCAAGAGCATTCATTCCACTGTAAAATATACATGTTTCATTTATGGGAGTTCCTACAAATAATATGCATGTGCACATTTAGCACAAAATGCATTAATTCTCACACCTTACATTGCCCTTAGTCAAAATCCTATGCTACCGGCGAGTAATATATATAGGCTTCCATCTTCACACGTAAATTGCATGTGTAATAATGCATGTATTTTTTTTATTTTTCGAACGATTTACCTTCCGAAAACATTCTCTTCTGAGATATGCTAGCACGATTTTTTGACGTTCATACAAACATAATGCAGACATAAATATATAATAATAATAATAATAATAATAATAATAATAATAATAATAATAATAATAATAATAATAATAATAATAATAATAATAATAATAATAATAATAATAATAATAATAATAATAATAATAATAATAATAATAATAATAAAATGCCTAAATTAGTCCAGGAGTACTTGTCATATACGCTCTTCTACAAAAGTAGTCTTTGTAATAGAGGGCGCTTCAAGAAAATAATATGCATTTTAATGGTCAATATAAAATCAATGCTTTTCCTGTGTTTTTTATATGAAGGCCATGACCATACAGGTCCTGTGTAGTATAACGTGAAATTTTACAAGGGAAGACATTCGTGTGAAGCACTTTTTTAGAGGTTGATATTTGCATCTTTGTGCTCTGGTACAAATGGAAGTAATACATTTTATAATCAAAGTTATACTATGAACAACAAACTTCTAACCTTTTGGTGATACAATGTCTATAACGTTTAGCCAAGAACACTTTTACAGATATTTAACACTCTCCGAAAGAAATGGTACGGTATACCGTTTACCTGCATTTAACTTTTCACGTCTAGCTGAAGTCAACTCTATTTATTCTATGCTGTCAAATGCTTTACTATTGTCAAACGTAAAGCCTCTTCTTCCTTGTACTTTTAACGTAAATACAAGCTGAGATATACCCATGTTCTTGGAATCATCGAACTGTTAAGAAAAAAATATATCAACTGAACCACATAGCAAAGAATAGTGTAAAAAGCCTGCCACCTAATGAGTGCCTTGATAATTACATTGACAGTATCCAAACAACCTGTGTTGAAATTGTTAATGCCCCATAGTGCTATCAAATTCAACAGACTTTACAAACTTGAAGAATTTTAATGTGGTTTCCTTTAAAATGTGTATTTCAGGACAAAAATGCGCAAAAATATAAAAACGTATGTGCTTTTTCACGCCGAACAATTTGCTGATATGGAAAGTATATAAAACTAAAATCAAGTAGTGCTCTATTTGATATGATTTTTCCATATTCTTACACCCTCAAATAACTTTGTTATTATGCAAGTATTTCGAACGTATAATTCTACTTTTGTAACAGAAAATCGTGCAAAATATTTTTATACTTACACAGAGTTTTCAAGAAATTTCACGCTATTTATCATCGGTTGACAAAGAACACCGCACTGGAAAAAGTTGTTTATTGAACATTCCAGAGGTTGGCAAGCTGCAATTTAGAATATTGCTTTACTAAAGACTCTATTATGCACCTTGCTTTTGAAAATCTAGCGAATTTTAAAAACTTTTAACGTTTACCATGGCAATGCTGACACGGCCTATATCCACTGGGTTACCAGGGAGGGGAGGGGAGGTGGACAGGGGCAGCTGTTTTTATTCACGAAAACAATAATTTTGAGATGCTTTCATTTTGTGCTTACTTGATTTTATGCAATTTTACACTACATACATTTATTATTGCATAAAGGCAAGCGATAAATTAATTTCAGGCATGGTGACGCAGTTTCCAGTGGAATATATGCGCCTAGTTGCTCTAGGTGTTATGAGAAAATTATTGCATGCTTGGACGAGGGCAAGAAATTGCAAAATGCTGCTTGCTTACAGGCTCTCAAGCCATTTTGTCCTAGCGAATTCAACAGAAAACCCAGAGGCTTAAAGGATCTCGAAAGGTGGAAGGCTACAGAGTACAGAACTTTTCTGCTATACACAGGCATGGTGGAATTGTACGAACCGTTCCGCCTGGCACAGAAGGAAGAGTATTGTTTGCGTAATGTGCATTTTGTTGAATGACAGCTTATGACAGGACCAAAATCAAGTCGTAGTGGAATTGCTACGAAAATTTGTCCAGGAATGCATACCGTTATAGGGCATGGAGTTCATGACGTACAATGTTCATGCCCTTATACTCTTACCCAATTATGCAATGAAATTTGGAAATTTAGAAACGGTACCTTCGTTTCCTTATCTCCAGCATTTAAAACGTATGGTGAGAAAGACAAGTGGCACTTTGCAACAAATTACTAAAAGGATAGAGGAACAAAGGGTATGTGATGATGGGGTACGGAAAAAATGGCAACGGAAAAAATGGCAACGGAAATAATGGCAACGGAAAATATAGCAAGTGGAAATAATGGCAACGGAAATAATGCCAAAGTGAAAAAAAGGAAAAAATGGCATATTTTGCAGGTTTCACTGAAGTCAGTCGAAACAAAGAAATTGCCTACCTTGACTACTCAGGATCAAAGAAAGTCCAATCGAAACCACTTAATGCCACTTGATGTCAGGGTATTTGGGGTGCAAGCAAAAATGGCAAAACGTAAGCCCTGTGTGCGGCACAGTTAATCCTTTGGATGCTCGGGTCCAACGTAACAATACATCTATTTGGGGTGTATCAGGCAAAACTTATTCGCTGTGTGTACAATGCGGTTAATCTTTCGGTTGTCAACGTAACAAAACATTTATTTGGGCTGCATCAGGCAAAACTTAAACCCTGTGTATACAGTATTGCTAATCCTATGGATGTTCGGGTGCCATCACAACAATGCATTTACTAGGGGCGTTGTCCAGAATGAGCAACATGCTCGTGATATTACGCTTAAGAATAAATTTGACAATTGTGATAAAATTTTTATTTTGTTATTTTGCCATTTTTTCCGTTTTTTCACTTTGCCATATTTTTCGTTGCCATTATTTCCACTTGCCATATTTTCCGTTGCCATTATTTCCGTTGCCATTTTTTCCTACACCCGTGATGATCTAGCTGAGGTGAAGCGGGACATTAGCACCTTTTTGTCAACCCACAGAGCCGGTCCACTTCCTGAAGATTGCCTTGACACAACACAAGGGTGTGATATCCAACGGAATCAGATATTCAATTGACGAAAGGGACACATGTGTTATTGTAGATAGATCGGTAGCTGTCATGGTAAACGTGCTCCAAAATGCAAATAAAAAGGTCAAACTGGTAATACGTAAATATAAACACGCAGACCGCTCTTTGCTGCTCCATTCGACTCAACTTTACTGTCTATTATAAAAGTCAAAGAGTTGGGAAGGGATTTACGTTCAGTTAACGTTCATACGATGTAAACGCAAAATGCTTCCGGATGCCATTGCAAGATTGTACCGTTGCTGCAGCGTATACAAGTTCTCTTTAGTATTAAAAGAATGGAAAAGCTCTTTTTTATAGCCCGACCGAGTCCATCCCTCCTCCACTGTCCCTCCTCCCCTCTCCCTCCTTCCCTTTACCACGTCTCTCCTCCGCCTCCCCTGTCCCTGTCTGTCCCTCGACCCTCCTCCCCTCGTCCCCGTCCTCCTCCCCTCTCACTCATACCCTCTTCCAAGTCTCTCCTCCCTCTCCTCTGTCCCTCCCTGAACCCCGACCCTCCGACCCTCTGCCCGTACTTCCTCTCCTCTCACCTACCCCGTCCCTCCGCCCTTCCCCTATCCTCCTCCCCCCTCCTTTCTTAGTTCTTAGGAACTTAGTTTTGTTCGGTCAAGTTTTCATATAAGAATAACTCATAGAAACCTGAAACCGTGCATGGTAAAATATGTATATTGTAGATGTGCAACGAAGTTTTGTCAAAATCGACCAAAATATTACCACGTTGGATATTGTCAAAAAGTGGTGAATGTTTTACTTGAACCGATGTTTTGTCAGGTCGTTTTCTCATAAAAAGTAAATGGTAAAAAATTGTGAATTGCTGTGCCATAAAACCTTGCCAAGTATTGAACTTTTGGACTTCACGGGGGATCCCGCCTTTACTGAAGCGCTTCTTATCCTGGTGTCAAATTTCGTTTTCTTTAGCGTCAAAGGGGGAGGGGTGGTTGTAGTTCGAAGAAGCCTTTGCCTGAAACTCGAAAAGAGAAAAGGGGAAATGCTTTTCTTACCATGTATATTAAAGTGGAAGAATGAAATGTGAATGGGCTTTTGTGCATACCATGTGAGAAATTATATGAAAAATAGTAATAATAGATAAATCTTAAATGTATTTTTCAGATAGGTTTTTTTGTTTGACGGACATTTTTTAAACAATAGCTTTAGTAAAAGAACAATACTGGGTTTAAATTCGAAAAGAATTATATCAATAAGATTAGCACAACTGGTGTGCGGACGTTAAAAATAACTGAAGGATAAGTGATATTTGTTTCGACAATGCTACCAATAAAGCTGATGTCAGCGGCTTTTGCGATCAGTTTTAATAGTAAAAGTCACCGTGTATTAAATAATTATAAACATTTTTACAGATGATTAAAAAAGAACGCAGTTCAGAAGCGTAAGTATCTGCTGGAATACACAGGCATCAGCGATACCAGCTGCAAAGGAGACAGAAAATGGAGGTAAGCTATTAACAATACTTCTGGTTCTTTGCAAGCAATCGTTCTTTTCGGTTTAACTATTCTTACGAAAAAAGGGTATCCACAGGTCTTGCTGAAAACTTATGAAGGAAGTGCTACTGAGCGAGATCTAAGCTAATCCAGGGGGTTGTAGTTGTGCACATGATTAAAGCTTTCCTTCCTGGAACCCATAGTTTTCATTGCCGGACAGAAATATACCCAGAGATCGTCCTCAAAAGTTTGTAAAATTTGTTCCATGGCATTTAGTTATTCCTCGAGAGATCTCTAAAACTACCTGAAACCTCGCGTGGTGAATATATATACACTGTAGCGAAGGAGGCCATTACCCCCCGGTGATTACCAAAGGGCCATTACTCCCTGCCTTTACCCCCTCGGTTATTACCCCCCGGTGATTACACCCCTAATTTTATCCCCTTAGGTGATTAACCCCCACCCCGTCGGTGATTACCCCCCGGTCCTTGGGAAATCTATAAGGAAGTCTATTACATACATTCCTGTTCTTGTCATCGTGGTAATAGAAAAACAGGAAATAGATGAATTCAACCAATTTGTTCATTTTATTGGAAATGAATTCTTGTGGAATTAAAAATAATTAAAACAGATAAATCTCTCACTTATCAAATAATCCTTGCTCTGAAAAACTGAACAGGCATACAGTCTAAAGCATGAATGTGTGACCTCTGTTGACCTCACAGATGAAAAAATTGTGGGCGATTTTGGAGATTTGAAATTTAGTGGATATGAAAGATCACAGAGAAATATGATCTCTGATCCCTTTCATCCTCTTTCAGATATAAGATGAAATGAATAAAAGCAAAAGTGGATTTATATTGATGTCATTCCAAATTGCAAATTGGCTTTATCGATTGCAATGAAATTTAATTTTATTGCAGTTCAAAAATACAATAAAACGAATCAGGTCATGCCTCTCATCTTTTTCATGTCTTTCTATCACGCTCGATGACAAGAGCACAAAAAGTGGATTCGATTATAAAATTGCAATTCAAAGTCAATTGCAATAATCTGATTCGGTTATATGTATGCACATTAATCCTCAATCTTCAATCTTAAGATTCATTGCATTCGACTACCCTATGATGTCCTGTTCAACATATTACGTCATGGTATTGTTTAGCAAGTTGTTTAACAATTGTTCAATAAATTGTATAACAAGATGTTCAGCATGTTCAACATGTTGTTCAACATGTTTAACAATATGTTCAGCAACATGTTCAACATGTTCAACACCATGTTAAACATGTTCAACAACATGTTCAACAACATGTTCAACAACATGTTCATCATGTTCAACATATTCAACAACATGTTCAACAACATGTTCAACATGTTTAACAACATGTTCAATGTGTACAACATGTTCAACATGTTCAACAACCTGTTGAACATGTTGAACATGTTGTTGATCATGTTGAACAACATGTTGAACATTCTGAACAACTTGTTAAACAATTTGTTGAACAATTGTTAAACAACTTGCTAAACAATACCATGACCAATGGAGCAATTTATGGCAGTAGAACAGAGACTTGAAAACAAAGATTTTCACGAGGCAATGGTAAATATTATAATATCGGCTTTCTACCCCAGCCGATTTTGCCGGGCAGGGTTAGTCGTATTACTGTAGGGGGCTTGAATGTATGTGCGTATGTTAAACTTTTTCTTTAAAATGCTACACCTCCTACAGTTTTGCTTCAATCGTTTTGATATTACGCATAAATGTTTTCGGAGCAGTCCCCCACTTGGCTATTTCTTTCTTCTTTTTTTTGACGATTTACGAAAAACTGACAAAATGGCGGCACTTTCTGTACCAGCTTTGACCCATTTTTAAAATGCCACTTCTCCTACAGTTTACTCCAATCGTTTAGATATTACGCAGGGATGTTCCTCAGGGCTTCGCCTACCAGGCTATTATTTTTTTCGCGGTTCGCCAAAAACTGCCGAAATGACGGAATTTTGAAGTTTGGCAGAAACTGGAATAAATGGTAGTAAATAACTGAATTGTCAAACCATTCATTTCTCTCAGTCTTTTTCAAATAGTTATAAAATTTAAATCGAAAGTTTCTTTGATGCTTCTCCACCTGGACTTTGCTTTTTCTGGCAAATGACAAAAAATGCTAAAATGGTGGAATTTTAAAAATTTTGTAAAATTGTGTAAATGTCGGTAAATACGTGAATCGTCAAAACCCAACCTCTCAAACATCCTTTTTCGGTTAGCTTCCAAATTTGAATCAAATGCATTTTAAATAGTTCTTGAAGTGGTTTTTAACCCAACCTACTTCTTTTTTCCTTGATATGTTTTTTTTGGGGTTTTTTTCATTGAATCTTTTCAATAGTACGTGTGAACGTTCGTAGGCTGCTGTCCATGTTCCTGGACGTGCTTGTGTTTTTTCTTTTCGTTTTTTTTCTTTTTTTTAGATTTCACCAGGGAAAACTCGTTTTTGTGCATTAAATTTATGAAAAAGTTACGTTCAGAAACAGTATTCATTTCAGAGTTTTTCTCTCTTTCCTTGTTTGGTAACTCGGCTGGGTCATGTCCTTGGACATGCTTGTTCTTTTTACTTTAAGAACGGTGTCTGGCATTCTGTCTTGCGTAAAAATACCATTCAGTTACCAAAGACTATATCTCTGCAACTTGCATTTGTTCAAGCAATATTTGAAAAAAAAATAAAAAAAATAATCTACATTGCATATGAATCAGTTAAGTTATTAAGCTTCCTACGTTGATGAATTTTACTTTGTAAACATTTTGTAAGTCTTTGAATATTAACAGCAAAAATTACACGTATTTGCAGGTGGGCACATTGCGACCAGAAGGTGGCGGTCAGACGGCTGCAGAAATGACAGAAACGTTGTGTACGCCTTGCTGCAAAAAGCTGGTGCGGGAGATCACGTGATGAAAAAACAGAAAAGCACTGGTACTGTTTGATACAGTAAAAACGCGTTTTCCTTCACGAGACACCCCAACGAGGTCATAGCGAAGGCAGCAATGGTGTGGCTACGGAATAGCCGGGATCAGCATGGTGGTCGTAAAGAAAGAAAGCCGTGAAATGTTTCTGAACAATATTAGGTGGAGTGTTCCGTTTGTTTCGTTTAATCACAGGATATAATTATAAAAAAGATTTTTTTTACTTTTTCCGTGACTGTATTTAGACTTTTTCCAGGCTATTGGCTTTTTCAAAGCTGTATTTAGATTTCTCTTTAAGAATAATATGTTTGGTTGACCTTTTTCAAATTTTCGGTGCGCACAGTCAGAAAGTTGTATAAAGTCAACATATTTAATTCGTGAATAGTAATTTACTATTACCCAATTATGTTTCTGCTATATTCTATGTAGAATATTGTTAATCCTTGGATTATATTGCTGCCTGTGTGATATACTGGCACTTTAACGTTTGTTTGTTTGTTTGCTTCATATTTAATCACAGGATATGATTATGAAGATGGATATGAAGTTGTCCTAAAACAAATGCATTGTTGATGATATAGGCCATTAAGGCTCATTAAGGTTTTTGTAAATGAAATTTTCAAAGTTCGTTTAGTGCCGTACCTTTGTTGAGTCTTCCGCACGAAATGTAGATATTGTGGTTCGGTTTTTCGTTTGGCTTTTGTGTTCAAGTAGCAAGGAATTGGAATTCGATTTGAGTCATTATTGAATTTTAGCTTTTTTGGTGAGTGCGATTGACCTGTAATTATAAGACGAAACAGTGCTACATTTTAATGATAAAGTTATGTTGCTTTTGAGGGTTTGACTTGATGTAAAAACACCTTTGAATCCCTGTATATTTTGTGTTTAATAGAAGTAAGAGTCGATATGATTGAGATGATTTAAGCATAATATTTTAATAATTTTGGAAGATATTATTTTTTTCCAGTACAAAACCTTAATTTATGCAAATTTATATGCACACCTTGTAGACGAGTCATTTTCTGTCGATAAGCTTAAATGATATAAAAAGTAATGTCTTTATTATGTGGAAATAAATAGTTTTGTTTTATGACAGTTGCGACACAGTATTATTCATATTCTCATTTGATCTCGTAGTGATTTCGTTTCATTACCTTAAGAATTTATTTTTCCTAATGAGTACTAAATGAAATGAAATGTAATTTAAAAATGGTTTAATTTTACAAATGTGTACTAATCCAATCATAACACACGTGCCAAACTTCCTTATGTGCCACGAAAGCACGTGGTTATTTCCTCAAATGTTATGATTGACATGTTTATGGTGGGGGATGTTGCATTTTTGGGCATGTTTATCTTTTATAGCTATAGGTCCGGTAAACATGAAATACATATATTGACATTAAAACGTTTGTCCTGTTTAATACATATGATACACGCTTAAGCAAAACGCATAATATACGTCGAAAAAGTTAGGAACTCGTTTAGATCACACGATAATACTGCGAACTTCCCCATTAGAATAATCATTAGTTACGCCTATTTTACACATATATCAAACGTAGTTTCTGTATGATTATACGTAATATATACATAAAAAACACACATTTAATGCAGTTCACTAAATACTTCCCCTGTGTTCCCACGTGTAATATGCGTTTAAAGACATTCGATTAATATGCATTAGAAAGAGTCTCAAAATCTCATAAAATCCCATGTAAATACGGGGAAAATAGCACGAATTTTATGCGCGTGGGCAAGTGGGAATGGCCACCTGTAATATACATTGTTATAACATGGGACTGCTAACTGGGATGAACCATCTAATCTTAAGAGTAAGGACGTCCTTAAATATAAGGACAGAGCAAAATACCACTCAAGGACAATCTTCTAGAATTTACACAATAATGTCAATAATGGATCTACTCAGCGGAAACAGGTGCGGAAATACCTGCTACAGGTGAATTGCTCCGCGGGTAAAATCCATGCGGGTAAAATCCTAGACTCCGTCTCAGCGTCTGCTAATTACCTCTGTACCTTACTGACAAAATATACTACTCAAATGCACACATCTGTAACAGAGGTAGACTCCCTCCTAATTCTCTCTAACCACAACATGCAACTTCATATTATATCCCGCTCCCTATTTTACACTATTTTATATAGAATACTTGACAGGGATGGGGAACCACTTATCACATTGTTGTAAAAGAAAAAAACTGCTTTCTTTTTTGTATTTTCCTGTTTTTACTCTATATTTCTTTATTTTCCAATGATTTCTAGATTTTCCTTATATTTTCCTGATTTTTGATTTGTTTAACTATTTCCACCAATAACCAGTTGCATTCAACAGTATGCGTTGTTTTCAACCGCCATAAATCTGATATAACAACATATATGAATTTGATATTCACACTTTGACGCATTGATATCAACTGACACGATTTCAAAGTACAAACACAAACGCGATGAAATCAACTTTTGTGATTTCCACATACACCATATACCATCGCGTTGTCATCAACTGTTACGGTTCCAAAGTACTACACAAAAGCAGCTTTGAAATCAACTCTTGTGTATTCTACATGCACTTTTCCAATGTGTTGCGATCAAACTGCCTTTTCTGGGAGAACAGTCGTGTTCCTATATGTTTCACAAAGAAATGTGAAGACAATGAGATGTAAACATTAAAAATTGACATGAATTTTCCAAGGAAATAAAGCTTTTATGACGAGTAAATAAATTGATTATAAGGATTTATGCAAATTATTTATACAAACGATTTCCTTTTTGTAAAAAGATTATTTTCTGTGAGATACAAATAATTTCATAAATATCACATAATAACCGCGGTTACTGTTTCGGGATAACAAATTAAATAATTAACAAAAATAACAATGCAATTGGAATGTGATTTCTAACAAAGGATTATTTCTTTGGATTTGGGAATTAGCTAATTCAGATAACAGTACAATTTTGCTACACTTGAGGTCTTGCCCAGACTCGTTTTATAAAAATCTCCTACATTTTTTGAAATATTTGATCTCTCAAATTTTATTCAATAATCTCGAGAAAGTGGTCGTCGTTTTTTATTGGTTCTGGCTTCGCGGTCAGATGCTTTTGATTTTTTTCAATTCTTCATTAAAAGTTCCTCATGTGACTACTTAACAAAACTCTGTTTCTAAACATTGATAAACAAGTCCTTACTTACAATTTCGTGCTCGAGTATAATTGCAGCCCAAGTGCTCGCTTTGTCTCTGAAATTTTGAGTACAAAATTTGCCGAAATCACAATCGGATATTCCATTAACATTTGGCCAGGCGTAAAATTTTTTCCAAGCAGTCTTGCACTTTTGATCATTTGCTGTTAAAAGTTGGGACCGGTTCAAATCTATGTGGAAGAGGTTGTGGATATGTTCCTTAAGGGTGGTAGCCGTTATATCCAGTCTTTCCTTTTCTTTTTACCCAAGTTTTTGACGGTATTAAACCCCTTCCTGGAGACGTCACAACTGCCAAGGAATGGCTAGATCAGGCCCTACGACACTCAGAAACGTGCCCCATATCTGGAAAGGACTTCTGCTTAAACTTCTTTAGAGACACAGCAGACACCCGGGCCTCTGCTGTGTTCGAACCTAGCGAAAAAGTAGACAACAACTTCTTATTGCAGCATACAAACAAAGGTTCATTAAGGAAACCGTCGAAGATCTGGGTATCCTGAGATACTGAGGTAAGCCAAAAAGGAGCATGAATCAGTGGATGACTACGTAAATGGCATGGCGAACTAGGCAGTAGAGGATAACATAGCTACAGCTTGTGGGGTCTAGGCGGTCTCCCCCCCCCCCCGGCGGACTCCCCCCTACCAACTCCCCCCTGGCAATCTCCCCCTGTAGGCTGACTCCCCCCCCCCCGTCCTTCTCCCCCCCCCCCCCATGGCAGATTTTTTTGTAGTAAGTAAAACTTAAATCAGCAAAACTTGTACATTTCATTCCTTTTTTAATTTTCAACCTCACCTTTCATCTACTTTTACATAATTATCACTAGGAAATTAATCTGCTTTAAAATAGAATTACGAAATTACAATCAAACACTTACTGTAAACTGATCTTTCAAATGTAATCATGAAATTTAATCTACAGATCACCAGCTTTACTGTGTCACCACCTTACTGCTTTCCTCGTATAGTCGTAATGAATTCCATCTTGATGTGATAATTTGGCTACTTTTTGGTGAGCTTTTATACAACCATTTACGTTCTCCAGACGCAAATCTGATATCAATAAATAAACAAAACTACTCCGGAAAACATCATCATCAGTAGCCTACTCTGGCGGTGAAGGCCAATAAACAATTGCAATTCTTTTGCATGCAATGAGCATAACACTAGATCCGACGTTTCATTGATTCGGTCAAAAATTCAATATATCAATCACTTAATTAAACAGATTAAAGAAACATCAATAACCCTTTGGTCTTCATACATCAATAAGGAAAGCAAGTTTGAGGGAGGGAGAAGGAAAAAAAGGAGTGAAATGTACAAGTATTGCTGATGTAAGTTTAAAAAATCTGCAGTGGGGGGGGGGGGAGAAGGACAGGGGGAGACCGCCTAGGGGGAGAGACCGCCAGGGGGGAAATCGCCGGGGGGAAACCGCCGGGGGGGGGGGAAGCGCCAGGGGGGAGACCGCCTGTTCCCCAGCTTGTGCCATTATTACCACACAGTTACACCTCCTTCAAAACATCGTTAAAGATATTTGCATGCAACAACATATTGAGATAGCTTGCAGCCAGTTCGGAGCTTTCTCTGAAAATGCGGAGAAATGCTCAAATTTCCCAGATCAATTCGTATCCAGTCAATGTTATCCAGCCAGGCACAACCTCAAACACAAATGAGTATAAAAGCAACACATGTCAACACAGTCAACCGGCGATTCTCAATCAAATCATTAAAGCAGTTCACCATTCCAGAAGACCACGTCCCTAACTCGAAGCATCGACGAAGTTATTATAGCAGGCACCTCTGAGATAATATTCTGCATTAAGGTGAAGGGTGAGGTAAACAAAAATCTAACAATAATAATATCACCCCCAAAGAGCTTAGTCATAAATTTCGCTTACAGTGAGCTAAATGTCTGGTTACAAGACGGTAGAAAATCGCGTACTTTCGCCTGATAAATCCATACGTTCGCAACTGTACAATACCCAAAGACCTGCCCGGTGGCTATTTTCGGCCGCTTCACGGACGAAGATTCGGTTCTCAATATGAAACCGCCAACGTGCAGCGCTTCGATCAATAGCCGTGAACCAGTAGGCGGCGACGAGCTTGCAGATGACGAATAACTGAAAATTGCAAGGAAACTCCAATTTGGTTGCCATATTCTTTCGTCAACATTAACCAAAGAACAGCAAGACCAGTTGCTGGTTCTCTTAGGTAAACACAAAGACGTTTTCGCAACAGATAAGGCAAGTGCAGGGCTTTGCAAGGGATATAAGTACACTATAGAGACCAGCCCCCTAAAGCCAGTTCACCAGGGTCCTGACAAAGCACCTGCAATGCATCATAAAATGGACAAATTGCTTGCAGATGATATCATTCAAGAAAGCACATCATGTTGGTCATCCCCATGTCTACGTGTTAAAAAGCGGGTGTATCATACCGTTTCTTGTTGACTCCACTTCTCAAGTCCGGTTTCAAGTCCTACTGGATATTGAAAATATATTGAAATAAATAGCGTCCAAGAAAGCAATTTTCCACGCTTGACGTAAAAAGGCGTTCGGGAACATTTTGCTGAATCCAAGAACTAGACACAAAACAGCCTTCGCAACGCATAGAACAATATACGAATTTCTGAGTCTTCTGTTTGGTCTGTCAACTAGTATTCCAGCCAGTACTTCAACCAATCTTCAGCAAGCTGGCCTTCCACACTCTCTACAGAGATGATATTTTTGGTTTTCTCTCCTACGTTTGAATTGCATCTGCAACATTTGGAGCACGAACAAAATTGGCCCATCAACGAAAAAGAGGCACTCGCAATGGTCTTTGGATGCACACATTACCGTAAATACTTTGAACAGAACAACTACAGTAACAATTAGAATTCCAGCTCTGCAGCAGCGTCGCACTTAATTTACTCAATAATGGTGCCAACCAAGGCAATATGGTCGTTCCAGCTCCAGCAGTTTAAATATAATTTTAAACATGTTCAAGGCATATGTAACTGCGTAGCAGATGCACTTTTCCGCCGCGAAAACCAACCAGGACAAGACAGTAACGTAGACCATTGAGAAATTGCCTCAGCAACATTGGAACCCACACACACACACACTTGCGTCAAGGTGAATTTTAGCAATTTCAATAGGGATACACCGGGCGTAATGAAAATTCCCAGCGGTGAACCTGTTTACACGAATATTGAAATGTCTATTGAATTAGAAAAGTGTGTTAACACAGTGTTCACCCTAAAACGAAATCACTGCCTTAATACCAACGTGAGGATGACACGTGGTGCCCACCCATGATTCAATACTTGGAAAACAACATTTTGCCCGACGAGCCAAACATGGCTTCCGTTATCCAGGAGAACTGTCACTCATATGCTATAAATTTAAATAACATTCTCGTCCGATACAAAGACGCGCGATTCACGAAAACAAAATGCAACAAATTGCCAGGTAGCACTTGCTTCATTACGATGCCTCCAACACTCCGTGAAGATATCCTTCAGGCATATCATGACAACTTGGGTCACCAAGGAGAACAAACTATCAATTGGACGGGGTGGCAAAAGATGTTAAAAAGTCCGTGAAATCTTGCAAAAAGTGTCAAAAGCTAAGCGTGCTTTTCATCACAGGCCAACTTCTCTGCGTCCTCTACCACCAACAAACATATTCAACCGATGGCACGTGGATATCTTAGGACCAATCACCAAAACTCCAGAAGGATACAAATACATCTTACCATTTGTGGATTCCTTCTCAAAATGGAGCGAGGCCGTTCCTCTCAAGGAGACAAGTGCCAAGACTGTCGTCGACGTCCTACTTACCTCTACAAAATTATCCTCCGCTATGGTAATGTTCAAAGCCCCGTCTCCGATAGAGCCATGAATTTCATGTCCTCCGTGGGGAAGTACCTCTGCAAAGTATACAATATGAGGTATGCTGAATTACCGATCAACTCCTGCAAACCAGTCGATACACTTCTTGCCATATTTCTTGCCGTTTAGACGTGAATGTATTCTTTCTCTGGGCATCGCATCAGTCTCAGTTAAAAACAGTAAAAAGGTATTCAGGATTACGTAGAACAACTTTTAAAACATGTAGAACTTGGCAGAGACTTTGCAATGTCAGCCTCAAAACGCACGCAATCAAGGCAAAGCAATACTACAACAAACTGACAAAAGAACGAAAGTTCAAAGGTGGAGACTGGGTACAACTAAAAAATATCAACACAGTTCGAAGTGCTAGCAAGGAACTGCACCCTAAATACACCGATCACCAACCATATTCGCAAATACACATATAAATTACGCTGTGCAAAAGACACAAGCTCCACAAAGCCAGAGTAGATGCCAGTCAATTAAAACGATAGTCCAAAGAAAACAAAGACATAATCAGCACACATAACCAACTCCAAAGGCAGCTTAGCCCCAAAACAACAGCGCACAGTTAAACCCAGCGTACATAATTCGAGCATTGGTGGATTCATTCAAAACGATAACGTAAGGTTAAAGTTAAGGGTAATAAGCCTTCAGTCTCCTTTCCACGAACAGAAGTTCCAGATATTTTAATTGGAAATTTTGACATAAATAAAGATCGTAAAGCACAAATGAAAAAAAAAACAAAGGAGCAATTAAAACACAAGTGATCGAAGTGATAAGTTTGAATAAAAGTAGAAAGTAAGCCAGAATGGCATCAAAACTGAATTAATATCATAGAAATGACATGTCAAAAAATATTACAGTCTGACGCGTGAAAATATGACATATCTGTATATACACAGACCTCAT
Organism: Protula sp. h YS-2021; assembly: GCA_949752745.1. NCBI lineage: Eukaryota > Metazoa > Annelida > Polychaeta > Sabellida > Serpulidae > Protula > Protula sp. h YS-2021. The sequence continues at coordinate 18,563,241 of OX457025.1, read as the reverse complement.
GTGTAAATTTAGCATGCACGGACTGCTAAGAGCACGGAAGTTGGTTCTTACTTGAAGATTTCTCTTACTACCAAAGTTCATGACAGCCAAAGATAAGTTGGATCTGGGACACAAAGCGCGCACCTAGAGTGTAAATTCAAAAGATATCGGGGTTTTTTTTTGCTTTCAGTTACATTAACAGAGTGTATTTCTAATTACAGATATGAGTACAATAACTCCCCTAATCCTATGCACCTTAGTAGCGGTATGGCCGAAAGCTCAAGCGGATCTGGTGGATAGACTGAACTACGATGTCCTCTTCCACGTGGCCAAGGTCAGCAGCGCTGAATCATCATGGCACCACACGTTTCACCTGCCGATTTCAGACCCTTCTTCACAGAAAAGATGTTTCATGAGCCATCGCTAACAGAAACCTAGGCTATGGATCCAATCTCCATAGAAATCACATCTACTCTCAATACGCCCTGCAACCACTTGTTCAGCAAAGTCAATTCTATAAATACGTTTGTACCAGATTAAACTAGAGTGATCGCCTCAAGAAAACGCAGCTCTCTCCCCCCCCCTTTTAGTGGGACAAGCCTTCAGTGCCATAGACGAAGGAGACTTTAAGAAATTATGACATCACAGTCCAGAATCCGCTCGTCAGTTCGTGCACCATCACGCACTACGCAGTCAATTAGAAACCTTTTTCCATGGATCTCAGAAGCCCACGAAGGACGCTTTTCACCGCAGCTCATTCATGTCGACATCTTCCAAGTTACATCAACGCCCTTCTGAACTCGAAAGAATTACAGCTGTCCTTAATACACGACACTATATACGACGTCAGAGGTATTGCTATTGGACGCCACAACAACTCGCTCTTTATAACTGTGAACTTGCCCGTCTCAGTAACATCATCTCAACTTGAGGTTTATTACATCAGAACAAGGCGTGTTCCAATCAGCAACACGGTCACTCATACAACACAAGTCGAAATGCGACCCAAGTATATTGCATTTCCTCACGATAGAACGTCTCATATCGAAATATCTCTGTTCACTTTTTCCCGAAATACTGGTCTCAATAAACGCCATTGTCCCTTATTGTTAAAAACTAATACAAAATCTTCTTGTGTCAGTGCCCTATTTCAAGGCGACACAGGTTTAGTCAAATCGCTTTGTAAATTCTCATTTCAAACAGATTATCTGAAAAGAAATATTTTAGAAATAGAGATAGGCAAGATTTTGAAATTTATTTTAAAACTTTATACACTACGTGTAGCGATGTCGGAAAGGTCGAATAAGGTCGTATGCTTTGCATGATTAACACTCCATGTGGATCCTCAGTTTCAGCTGGAAATTTCTTTCTTGTACAGCGATTAAGCCGGTGCCAAAGTAATTCGGAAATTGTCATATCTCACCCTGTAAATCTGATATTTTTACAACACATGTTTTCAGTGGACCTGCTTAAATCTATATCAGGAAATACAATGTTAAATTCTACTTGGAACTTTACTGTTCCAAACCTTCAAATTTTTAATAATAGTTTCAACAAAAAGTTTCTTCATGATGAAATCCCAAAAATTGATATTGAGCATGTCGCAAACAAAATAAAATCTAACGAAATGTTATATAGGGGCCCCAGTGATCCTGTTTATAATGGCATAAAACTGGTATAATGGTGTAGCAGTGGTATTATTTTGTAAAGGTCCGAAACTGGCGTTAGCTAAACTATCTACCGCCAGGTCTGTAGACTGTCACCCTGTATCGTATACTCAACCGCCTCTAGTATACTCGGCTTCACAGTATCCATGCACCATGTTTACAGTACCTGAGTCTCATGAAGTAATTTTGGTGCATAGCATGTTTTCTCTTCCTTATTGAGGCATGTGGTAGAATTATTCATGTACGCTTACCACATGTAGCCATTATTATGATCGGTCTCCCTCTCCGGTCTCTTGGGAGTATGTGGACAAAGAATCATGGCAGCCTCCTTCCAGTCTTATGGTATCTCTCTGGCAAGCTTACAAAATCAAAAGAATTATTAACCAAAGCTTCACTGTTTCTTATCTCTACAAGTACGGTCTTCTGGTCAAAGAACTTGCGGGTAGTGATTCTGTCAAGCAGTGCCCCAGTAGCATCTCTATTTATCTTTCTGTACCATATCTGTTAAAGCAAATGTACAAAGGATGGTAAGATTTCATACCCCAAGTCTGATTCAGGACACACAATTCCATATAGTGCAAATATCTATGTGTGGACCTATCAGTGTGTTAAATGTTGCGCTAGATACTGTAAGAAATCTGTTAATGTAAGTTTTCATCTTCTACTGTGTAACTATATAAGGAGAAAATTTTCTGTGAGATTATTATAAATAGGAGATCTCCAGATCTCCAAAAAATATCTCCTGGAGAATTTTGTACATTACTTATTTTTTATTTTAATCCTTGCCCTACAGAACTCTGTTGGTTGGCGAATATACGTGTAAACCGTAATCGCCTTGTGTATCATAAGGCTGTGGTGTTACTTACTAATCCACTTAGCCCTTTTTCAGAGAACACTGTGTTTTAACAGGATATTAGTGAGTTGATATCAAAGAGCGTGCTATTGTAAGGAATCCCTTTGTCTTCAATTATAGGATTTTGTTGCAAATGCAATTAGCACTAACTTTATGTAAAATAGCTGGGGAACTTTCGGGGCGAAAAGTCATTGTTTTAGCGAATCAGAAAGCTCCTTGCTAATTGATTGAAGCCTGCCAAATTCCGATGCACTAAAATTTTGATGCACTAAAAGCAAGGAACTTAAACATTTTCGGAGGCTGAGACCGTAAAATGAAACGGCAACGGAACCAAAAGATATGTATCACGTTTACCAATATTTATGTCAGTCTTTCAAGGCGGCTGGTTATATATCTAGTTTGTGGTATGTAAAATGAATGTGAGTTATTAAAAGGTTTTCAAAGATCATTATTGATTAATGAAGGAGTTCTTAAGCAATAAAGCTGAGGATAAACTTTGCAACGTAAAATCGAATTATCGAGTTATTTCGTTGTACAATCCTAGTCAACTTATCGATTGAGCTCACACGCGTTGTTACCTTAACAAAATTGTTTATAACCGAACCTAACATTACACTGTCTGTCTACTAGACATTTTGCTAAAATCCTCCGTTGTGATCTCGACCCACGTAGTAATCTCGAGTAATTTCGAGATCAGTCTCAGCAAGACTCGTCCATAAATAATTTAATCTAAAACAAAACTCTTGATCAAATAATAATAAACTAATCGAACTTTTCACAACTTGAAAGAAAAGATAGCGGTTACACACTGTCCAACTATAATTGAAAAATGACAAGCTGGAAAATGTCCTCCTGGCAATTGTCGACTGGAAAATGTCCTGTTCGAAATAATCAAGCTAGAAAGTGTCTGAATACGAGGAGTGTACACATTATTCAGATGAGTTGACAACTCTCTAGTACTATATCACGTGTAACCTGCGCCTGTACAAATGAATCATGGTGCACTGTTACATTATTTTTCAAGTTTAGGTATCATTCCGAAACTATATTGACAAGTACGTCACAGTTACTTAAGTGTGTGCCCCTCCTATTCCACTAAAAATCGGCCACCACATTTAAGTTTAATTTTTGACAATTAAAAGAATATACTTTTTTCGCCAATAGCGAAAATTACAAATGAGGTCATGTAAATTACTATCCTTTTTAAAGGGAATGCTGAAAGAATAGTGGACCTCAATTTTGAATTTCGTGATGGGGGATCTAACCCACATCATTCGCTTAGCTTAGGCAATCCCACACTTCTACTCCCAGATGGATTCGAACTCGGGGCTTTTCGATTACTGAAGACTTAAAAATTTAAAATTCTTTAAAGACTTTTATAAAGGGAACGTCACACTGTAAATTGCAGAAAAAATTACATAACACAGCTTTTGACATGCTTTCTTACAACAAACGTCCCGAGTTCAATATAACTTTTATTTGAGATTGTGACATCGACCCAGCTAAAATTACACAATACATCTTGTTGTTATTTGGTTATGACTGATCGTTACCATAGATCAACGTCTTAAACGTCTTTAACATTTTTTACACTATGTCCTCATTTTGGACAATTTTCGACGCGACTTGTCATGGCTTACATTTCAAATGAGCAGTAACATGTTGAGATTTCCCTTTGGGTTGTAAACTGGCTACTTTACTACGCCAATTCTTTGACACGTACACAGAAAAATTGTTTTTCAATGTCTTTTCAGTGTTGCGCTAAAGACGTTCATTAAAGGTCCAATAAAGTTGACTTTTTCGTTGCAACCAAAACCATCGGAAAGCTCTTTAAAACGTACAAGTTTCTACCATCTACTTTTGAAAAATATTCATGAAAATAAGCATCATATTATCATGCGTGACCTAATCAATCCAGGAGAACACCGGCGCTATCCCACTGTCCAACAACGTTTTGGGCACTTCCGTCATCACAAAATGCGACCTTGGAACAATGTCAAAATGTTTACTGAGATGACTAAGTTATTTTAACGCCATGATGCTTAAACTTGTAACAAATATGTATCAGTGTGAAACCCGAAAATAACAAAATAAAAAAAAGAAGCAGAGGCATTCGCATTAAGAACCACCTCTGTGGAAGATAAGGGCAACAAAATACATAACAAATAAAATGGAGATCGGTAGCAAACATATTCCTGACTTTCATTCGTTTATAATGTGCTAGCAGGTGCAATTCCATAAACAGTGACAATTACACATCACTGCTGAGAATTTTGGTGTTCATCCTGAAACCGAATGAATATACACGCTATATTTGCTCACTGACTGTCTTATTGATTGACTAGAGTGATCAATATGATAAGGCAGCATTGTGAGCTACCACAGCACGTGCCTTATATATAGGCTCCAATGACAAAATGTCAATGTACTATTTATTGCACACAAAGTAAAAGTTAGAGGTGGACCAGATAGACATGTTACACTATGTCTCTGACAGAATTGACCTTCCATCCCTAACTTTCTTAGATTAGATCGAATGAAAAGATGATTGTAGGTAAAAGGAATCATGTGGAAACAGCTTGTCACATCGTACGAAGTCAAAAAATTCTCAACTCTAATAGTGAAAGAACACAGTCTGAAATTTTCCGCGTGGGTCAGGTGTGATACTTGGAGAAGGGACATTCATTAATACGTTCACAGGTCTTTAGTGTACTTCACAACTTCCTAACAAAAGTAACCTAAATTAACATCATCGCAACAACAAAAGCACAAATATTGGTCCCCACACCGACCTGTTCTTTATGAAATGTCATTTTAATATTTATTAGACAATTATTGATATAAAAATTTAATATTTGATCTCTACAGTTGATTTTTGACATAAAAAAAATAATTTTTTGATCTCAAAAAAACTTCTGAATGTATTCTTGATCTCAAAATATGACTATTGATATCATTAAATATTTACAGATATAAAAAATATTTATTGGTATGAAAAAGATCTAATGATCTCTAAAATTGTCTTTTAGAAATCCAAATTTTACTTTTTTGATACCAAACATGAAATATTTGATAGCAAACTTTTGAGCTCAATAATTTATTTTCGTTTTATTGATATCAAATATGTGTTTTAGATAGCATTATTTCAGAATAAAACTTTTTAAATTTATATTTTGAAATTTACAAATGATTTTTTTGATCTCACAAATTAATTTTTGATATCAAAACATCAGTATATTTTTTACATTTATAAAATTGGAAGCAAACATCTGTTAACAAAATAATAACTGGTTTCTAGGTGTAAATCTTTGTTTTTGCTGCTCAAAAAGGTGCAGTTTTTGACTTCAAAAATTGTTCTGTTATTATTGATATCAAAAATTCAGTTTTTATCTCCAAAACTTAAGTGAGAGACCATTAAATTTTATATCAATGAGCGCCTCTCTTGAAATTTTAAGGTTTGTTGATATCAAAAATTAATTTTTGCCATCTGAAATACAATTATTAATAGCAAAATATAAATTAATGAGATCTACATTTTGTGGATATCTTTAATTACAGTTTGATTTAAAAAATGCCATTAACTGTTAAAATGGCATTTTATTGTTTTTTTGTACTGTTCTGATGTATTTTTGCTCCGAAGATGTTGTTACAAGCGTCTCCGAAATATTCACTTTTAAAATGAATCCTTGGATGAGGATAATGGGCAAGGTTTACCAGCTGAATCAAGATTCCGTGGTCTATTTTGCGCAAAGTTTCAATTTCTGGCCTCACTTTCTAGATTCGGAGGAGATGTGTAAAAAGCGATGGAAACGAAAAGAAACTAGAATGGAACATCGCTATTTGTAAACAAAACAGTAGAAGTAGAATATCATAAAAACTTCCTGCAATAATAAAACTAGCATAGAAGTGCAACTGCTATTTCACTGCAATAAATGAAGTCCGAGGGCGGTGGGAACTGGGTTACAAAGTGATAGGGATATTCAGCTGAAAGTCGTGCGGAATGGAAAATATCCCTTTGAAAATTTGCGTATTTCAGGAAAGGCACCCCAAAACCGATTAATTTTAAAAAGTTAAAAAGATATTCCAAAATGTCCATTTAAGATTGACAATGTGATAAGTTCGCTTTTTGTGAGCTCAAAAATGTTCTTTTTGAAGGCAGAAATATTCTAACATTCAGAAACAAGCCAAAAAGTGTAGTGTTTGAAATTGATTGGAAAGTATAAACAATAAACGGAAAGCTCTGTAGCGGGATTTCAAAACTGAAACGGTTTAGTAAATTTATGTCACAAATTTTCTATTTTTCTACCATTGGAAATAAAAGTAGAGCGTGTAATTCCCAGCACAAAATACCTGTATTTTAACTATTCTGTCGCTACCTGTCTTTTTAAACCTTTTTGCTACCAAGTAGCTCACATCATTTTTTCTTGTGCTGCAAATTCATGCAGCGCACCGTCAACAAATATTGGTTGCTGAGTGATCAGGTAGTATTGAGTTTTATGCAACTTTATGGCTTCCTGTATCGAAGTCTTCTTTTTAATATTATTGCGACCTTTGCAAAGATCCAGCTAACCATAACGACATTTTGCAAGGCAAACTGCTTATTTCATTGCACTTAAAAGACCGAATAAAAGTTATATTGTTGTCAACAAATTCTGAGCTGTGTAGCACCAATGGTTTCCAGACTATAGGATGCATGGATCAGAATATGTCAACCGTCTTACAATTCTAAGTATAATAAGTCTTTTAGTTTTAACTTCACTATATCTTTTTTTTACAAAATCACCAAATAATGGTAAAAAAACCAATTACAGCTATTTTTATATTCCAACAGACTTTACACATACGTTAGCTAATTTGGAACCAGTTAATATGAGTCACATTCTTTCAATTAGAAATGATTGTGTATTAGATACTTAAGTAAAAACAAGCTTAGGACAATGGAACAATCCTAACAATGCTTTATGAGAATCTATAACAGTGTTACTATAGCTGACATAGCTATACGGCTAACATCAGATACAATATATAATATATACAAGAAAATAATGCAGCCATGTAGAACCATAGAAAGGGTTTGAAAAAAACACCCGTCATGAATGGACATGGAGATCCAAAAATACTCAAAGTTTCACCAAATTTAAGATATCACTGCTTTATATGTTTTTATTAGGAACAAAAACAGGAAGCACCTGCATTCTCTTCCTCATTAATATACAGCAATATAGTCGGTAATATTAGTTTCTAAATATTGTATTTTACGATTTAAAATAAATCTGTTTTAAATATCAGTGTCTGGAGAACGTTTTGTAACTATCTTAATGTTGAACTTTACCGTCACAAAAGCCAGATTTAAGAGAGGATACACAAGTGCCAAGTATTACCTTTCCATCCTTAACCTTGGGCATGAAATATAATGTGAGTTATGTTCTAAACATAAAAATACCAACGCTGCAATGTAGATAAAATGATAATCAATTAAGGACATCATATGAGCTACGTTCACATTACTTAACATTTTTTATGTAAAATGATTATGATCTTTGTGTACTAGGTGTATATTCAGTGGAACTTGTTATTTGATGCAACAAGCAATAGGCCATGTGAGTAACTGAAAAGTTATATACTCTGGGCTGCAACAAAATTTCATTTACATTTAAAATTTAGGAAAAACACAGATTGAAATGATGTGACAAAAAGTTCGGGAGCTTTTACATGCAGTAAAGGAACAAAAGTATAATCGAAAACTTCTTGGACTTGGGTTCTCCACAAAATTTATGTTTGCATTTTTAAAGTAATGACTTTTGTTAGCCTAAAATATTATGTGGTCTTCAGTGACTATCCTTAAAATAGCGTTGTCTGACACTTGCCTCAAATTAGAAAAGTTGGGAAAACGTACACTGTTTTACCAAGTTAAAGAACTCGTCTCTCATGGGTTGTATCTTTGAGAAACATTCAGTTTATTATCCTGACTTAATAACTGAGTAACAATCTGAACTTTATCTAAGCTTATGCTTTTTTCAACAAAAATTTCCTTACTTTCTAATTTCTACTATGTGTGTTTTCCTATTGAAAGCTTCCTTTTAAAGCCCAACAGTGTAATGGCAGTGTTTGCAGTGGTCTGCTCATCCTCTTTAGGGGGGATTACGGCCTCGTGCAAGACTGAGCATGCCAGTCAGCCCTAACAAAGCAATCTGACCTGCGGAGGAATTGGGATATGGCACCCTTGCCAATTTTTTATCAAAAAAATGATATGCTAAGTTTTCAGAAGAATGGCGGAACGTTTTGAGAAATATTATAAAAGGAAACAGATTTCGGGTCGCAGGCAGCAGGAGATCTTTTGCTTTATACCACCAGACAGTGAAACAGTATTTATCGAGGGTTATGTCCAAATACCTGGCTTGTTGTTCTTGTATTTCTCAAAATAATTTTACAAATTGTTGAAAAACTAAAAATTTTTTTGTATAAATTACTTGTTAGACGCAAGTAGGTACAAAAGACAATCGGAACAATGTGAAGCTAATCACGTCAGCAATTGGTTGTTTGGTATCCATTACGTAATGTTGACTATGTATAAAGTTTTTGCTCAACGATTTAACAAATGTGGACGATAACAGAGAATGCCTTCTCGCACAAAATGTGAAACCTGTTTAGAAGAAACCAAATGTCGATATAAGACCGGCCGATTTGAGAGAGTGTTATAAGTGCTATCAAAAGACTTTTGGAGAGACAAGTTTAACTAAAAGTCAACATATTATGAGTGATAACTCGGACACTATGGCTGAATCAGGAACAAAAAACTTGGAATTGTGATGCTGAGAACTTCAGTGTTATTATGGAAAAACTACAAAAATCGGACACGTTAGACGCTATTAAGATTCAATTGACAGATCTAGTAGATCAAAACCAAAGATTTATCGTACGTTTGGCCGACCTTGAAAAAGAAAATCATGAAAAAACAAAGAAGATAGAACTCTTAAAGTAAAAGTTGATACAATTCAGAAAGCACTCCATGACTACAAGCAACAGTTTGAAAAAAGACTTGATGACCAAGAACAGTATTCCAAAAGGGAAAACCTGATAATAAGTGGGCTACAAATTGTGAAACCATTCAACATGGTGGTAACGCAGAACCAAAACTCTGTCCCGAATACTGACTCTTACTCAGTCAGAGATAGCAGTATAATGGTTAATAACATTACTACGTTTGCCAAGAATAAATTACAAATCGAAGTCAATTCAAGCGAAATTCAAGACGTGCATATTCTAACAAACAAGAACCCAAGCAAACCCAGCAGATTCAACAACACGAACGCCCGAACAAAGTTTATCCAAGCCCGCAAAAGGTTGAGAGGTTCCCAGATCTTCATCAGTGAACATCTAACTACCCGAAATGCTGAAATCTTCAAAGTGGCTAAAGATCTGAGTCGTGAGAATAAAATAAAAAACACTTGGACCAAGAATTGTAAGGTATACATGAAGAAAAATGACGACGACATTCAGCAAGTCGATGATGTTGAGAAATTGCATGATCTATGCAGAGGCAGACAGTAACTGACTTTTGTTGTTCATAGCATTTACACAAGTATTGTTTTCAGTAAAAAAGTATTACCATGTGGTATAGCTTATTTGTTAGACCATATTTTTTTTTACATTTTCTTCAGCAATGTTTTTCGCCATGGCTCCACTTATACAATATCTATGTAGCGTATGTCGACATAAAGTAAAAAATGATGCAATGCAGTGTGATATTTGTAACATGTGGGTGCACAGGACTTGGGCGAATCTTAAAAAATGCGAACTACTTATAAAAAGTAATGAAAACAATTATTATAATGGTCCTTGTTGCAGTAGGATTTTTCCTTTCGTTGAAGTTTCGGATGATTATTTGGCGTTTTTAATGACCGACTTAGATATGAATGGAAATGTTTTTAATTTATACAGAAAATGTGATGAATCTTCTTTAAATAGTTTTGATAAAGTTGAATATAATTATGGTGAATGGGAAGCTAGTATTGATCCCGATACATTTTTTTTTAGTTATTAAAACTTTGCATGTAAACATATTACAGAAAATCAATTTAATGTAAAAGTAAATACTGTTCGGGGTTTTTTACTTGATTCATTTTGATTCAAGATCACTCAATGATAATTTAGGAAACATTAAGCCATACTTACAGAAATTAAAACATAGATCTCATATCATTGCTATTTCCGAAAACTAGCTTGATGTAGACTATAACCCTTTGGTCTTTCAACCTGAAGAATATGAAATGTTTACTACTGTCAGAAAAAATAAACGAGGTGGAGGAGTGTCGTTATATATTTCAAAGCATCTTGAAGTACAAAAAGACTGAAGAATTTTCATGTGCTGTAGACAATTTATTCGAAAGTTTCACTGTTAAAATTATTGTTGAAAATGGAAAAAATGTCATAGTGTCTTGTTTTTATAGAACAACTGGTTCAGATGTTGAAAATTTATTGGATATTGTGGAAAAATGGTTAAAGTTTGTCAAAAGTAGTAAATCTATATACATATGATAATAAAGGTACTAGCAAATTTTTAGATATGATGTACAGTTACGGTTTATTTCCCATGATCACTAAACCCACACTTGTATCATCTAGTTATGCTACTTTAATCGACAATATTTTCACTAATGAAAAAAAATGCTACTTTAATCGACAATATTTTCACTAATGAAAAAAATGATTTTTCAATCAACAGTATCAGTGGTGTTTTATGTAATGATATATCTGACCATCTGCCTATTGTTAGCATATGCGAACACAAAGGAATATGTCGCCCTGATAAAAAGCAATTCCAAAATATTCGAATTTTATCACAAAATAGTTTTGAAGGTTTTAGGAGTGAGTTTGAAGCAATAAATTGGGATTTAGTCTTGCAGTGTAATGATGCAAACGAAGCTTATGGAAATTCATTTAATGTATCAAGTCTCTGTACAATAAACATTTTCCTGTAAAGAAAATTTCAGTAAGTACAAAACAAAAAAATAAGCCTTGGATGACCACGGGATTAATAAATGCATGTGAAAGGAAAAATAACTTGTACTTTGCGTTTATCAAAAGTAAATCAGTGGAACTTGAAAAGAAATATAAAACACATAAAAATAAACTAAAAACTATTTTGCGCAGATGCGAAAAAGAATATTACAGCACTCTTTTGAAATAAAATAGGAATAATGTTCAATCAACTTGGAACGTCATAAATACCGTGATAAAAAAAGTCAAAAAATGCTGGCAGCCTGCCTGACGAATTAATTGATGATGCCAACAGCAGTGTAAAATGGAACGAAAATATTGCAAACGGATTAAATAATTTTTTGTCAATGTAGGACTAAATCTTGCAAAAAATATTCCCTCATATGAACATAAAAATGTGCTTACATATATGAATGAAAGAGATAACAACACTGAATTATTAAATATTGTTAATCAGTGTAAAAGTAAAACATCATGTGATTGTGACGACTTGAGCATGAAATTTGCAAAAGATATGTTTCCTTATTCAGTTAAGCCGTTCTGTCATATCTGCACCTTTCCTTTGAAAAGGGTATCTTTCCAGATAAAATGAAAATCGCCAAGGTTATTCCGTTATTCAAAGCTGGGGATAAGAGAAGCTTCAATAATAACAGACCAGTGTCTCTACTACCGCAGTTCTCTAATATTTTAGAAAAATTATTTGATTCACGAATGCAGCACTTTATAGATAAAAATAATTTGGTGACAAATAATCAATACAGATTTAGATCCCAACTCTGCACTTCTTTAGCACTCATGGAATTTTTTGAAGAAATTTGCACGCCTTTATATAAAAAAATATCTGGTGGGTGGGTGTATTTATAGACTTGAAAAAGGCGTTTGATACCATTGATCATTCTCTATTGTTAAAAAATTGGAACATTATGGAATTCGTGGTTTATGTAATGATTGGATTAAAAGCTACTTATCAAATAGAATGCAGTACGTACCCCTTAAGGAATATAACTCGAAGCTTTCTCAGATCTTATGCGGTGTTCCACAAGGCTCTGTTTTAGGTCCCAAATTTTTTATATTGTATATTAATGATATTTGTAATGTTTCTGAAATACTTAAATTAATGCGTTTTGCGGATGACACGAATATCTTTAAAAGCGGTAATGACTTGCAATCATTATGTGATGATATTACTAATGAACTGAGTAAATTGAATATATGGTTCAATGTTAACAAGTTGCCGTTAAATGTTCTTAAAACTAATTATATGGTTTTCAGTAAAAGGTTTATATCGTCTGAAGTAAAAATAAGTAAAAAAGATCAATTTCTAGAGATGGTCCATGTTACTAAATTTTTGGGTATCATCATAGATGACAAGTTAAATTTGGTGAGTCAAATGAATAAGATGGTCAATAAGTTTGCGAAGTGTGTTGCAGTTCTATATAGGGCAAAAGATTTTCTTAATGAAGAAGCTATGTTAATATTATACAGTTCTTTAGTCTTGCATATCTTAATTATTGTTCTGAAATATGGGCAAATACATAAAGAAAAAAATTACAAGCTATTGTTATTATGCAAAAGAAAGCAGTTAGGATTATAGCAAATGTAAAAAAATATGCTCACACAAATAATATTTTTTTAAGATTAGGTTTTCTTAAATTTCTAGACATTGTACAGCTTAAAACAGCTATTATTATGTTTAAAGCTTTTCATTAATGTCTCCCAAAAAATCTCCAAAGGTATTTTGAATTAGGAAACGAAAACAAACACTATAGTACTCGTCAAAAAGATAAGTTTTAAATTAATTATACGCGAACAAGTATTAAAGCTAATTGTATTTCCCAAGTTGACCCCCGTATTTGGAATAAATTTCCTAAAGCTATAACTGATAGCAAAAATCTTTATTCTTTCAAAAGAAAATGTAAAAGTAAGTTGCTCTCTGAGTACAGAGAATCCTATTAAGTCTGTTTAAATATATTCTTAGTATGTTCTCAATGAGTATACACTATGTATTTTGCAGTGGTACACTTAAAATATTATCTGATTGTGTAATAATTTTAAGTTTAGTTTTTTCAGAAAGAAAGAAATGGCTGGCAGGGCGAGCTCTCGAATAAGTTAAACTTCCAGCTCAGCCCTTCCAATCTTCAAATATGTATAATTTTATCTTACTTTATTGTTTTTTTTTCATTCTTTGATCGTTACGTAAAATTAACCTAAGGTTTTGTTAATTGTGTTCTGTATATAGCGGTTTTGAAGTTGGAATAAAGTAATTCTTATTCTTTTTTATTTCTTAAAAATCTTTTAAAATATTTACAATGGAAACAGGCGACAATCCCAGGATTCTCGTGCTTGTTAACCCATACATAAAAAATATTGGTTGTGAGCGGTTGTTGTTCAATAGCCAAGTTCTTCGGTGGTTCGGTCTGTGGTGTATAACACCTGTTTACTCCGCATACAGGCTAGGAATCCCGCAAAAATAGTTCTCATAAAGAGATGATTTACTTTTTTTAAATATGTTCAACAACTAACCTCTACGGTGGTTTGATCTGTTTTGTATGATACCTCTTTACTCCGAAGATCCGCTTGGAATTCCGCGAAAATAATACTCATAAAAATAGCATAACTACGTTTTAAAATATACATCCGCTCTGTGTTAATACCGAACATATCGCTGGTATAAAACAGCTGACTTCTGAAGAGATTTCTCTGTTATGCACAAACGGAGAGCGGATGTATATTTTTAAAAGTTATTGACCCTTTATTTTCGCGAAATCCCAAGTGGGTCTGCGGAGTAAAAAGGTGTTACACACAACAGACCGAACCTCCAAAGAGGTTGGCTGTTGGACAACAACGCAGAACATGTAGATCTCATCAGATATGAGTTGTTTTACAACAACGGGTTATTAGTACTTAATCTTGCGCATATCGCGAGTGGTTTCGTTTTCTGTTTTCTGTTTTTCTCCTTTTCAATGGCTGGTAAAGCGAACGGTACGCAATAGTAAATGTTTAGTAGTAAATTTATGGGCACAGCATGTTAAGTCAATTTATTCTTCATTGACTTAAACCTGAATTCGAGATTTTACTGAGTAAAGGTGGGCGATAGTATGGGTTATGAGATTTCCGGCCAGTTTGCACCTAGCTCCGAGTCAGCTCTGACTAGTATAACATCGTATATCTCTCTGTCAGAGCTACGTAGCCTTACATTGTTACGCTAATAGGGATCAACTTTGAATGTTCTGAGGCACGAATCCTACATACCAGTCCCAATAATTCAAACATTTACTGAAAGTTCATGCACAAAATTCCCTTTTTGCAAAACAGGCACAATTTTTAGTGAGCTGTATATATTTTATTTGTTCATAAAAGTGCAGAAAAATTAGCTTCCGCCCCCACCTGTCAAATGTTTGTTTACATTCCGGCCGTTTAATGTCACATGACCAAAGTTAGATGACCAAAAATTTAAAAAAAGTGGTCATAATTTATTTGTAAAATATATACTAAAATAGTTGATAAATGCAGAGTTGGGTATAAATTTATTTTGTATACCCACAATATGTGACGTTTTATTTTTTACGTTCTTTTTGAAATATCAATCCAAAAGTTTTTTGGTGGATAATTGCACAAATTATTGTTTCTCTTTCACGTAATAAAGAATGCTCCCTGTATACAAACAAGTGTCAATTATTGCGGGAGAATTGTAGTTATTTCCGTGTTATTTTCCTTTAAAGAGAGCGTAACACAGAAGGTCTATATCATTACCGTTGTACTTTGAGGGACTTAAGTAAATGCCAATAAAAACTTATGGGTCGTTGAATCGTGCATGAAGTAGGCACAGGGGTGCCTCAGAGCAAGCGCAGATGACTTGTTTATCGTTATATAGCGAGGCTTTGAAGCGGTACCGGAAACTTTGTAGAGTAACGCTTCTTGGAGCTAGTTTGCACCAGTTCCAGCAGATCCTTTCCACCTTCCTGTAATAGAAATGGCGACTGAGCTCTAATTTCGAGGCTCTGAATCTTTTGGCGCACGTTCCAGGGCACCAAGGTTCGAACTAGCAGGCTTTTTCGCGAAGAGCACGCTGATAACCTGGCGCATTTTTTCGACCTCAGCGAAACTCCAAAACTTTGGTAAAAGCTGGTTTTGCAATTGTAGATGATTCACTGTTGTTGTGGTCGAAAATGTGGGATTCTGTATCCTGATCTCAAGGAAATACATATTTTTCTCAGTGAAAAGTGTTATTTTACCATAAACACTGTGCACCATAATTTGTAATTTTGCCATTTATGTGATTCACCCTTTCTAAGATAACGCCATATTGGCCCTAGTCGTGCGCCGAGACTGGCAAGACTTACATCAATGGCATATCCTATTATAGGAACTATTTCTCTTGCTGTCATAGAAAGATCGCAAGAGTCATCTAGGACTAAGTTTGCAACGGGCGGTCCGAGGGAACGGGGATGGGGGGGGGGGGTGGCTACAGTAGATCCAAATTGGCGAAATTGAAAAGAACATCTTCTGTGGTTGAAAACAACTTTTGTTTGTCAAGTATCGTAAAATAATGAATGTTTGAGTCGAAAGGGTTGGCAAATCAGTATCTGGCTTGTTAAGTTTAGTTAGAATTGTACATTTTGTTCTCATCAATCACGATCTACTCCAACCAATTCCTTTTTCCTCTCCCTCGAGTATAAGCCGGGTCACGATTTCAAGTACGTATGCTCAGTAGAGGAAACGTGCAGGACTGCAGTGTGAAAAAAGTGATTTTTGTCTGCCATGGTGTATCCATATGGTGTTAAAACTTTATTGGAACGTGGGAAAATTTATTTATGACATTATGAGAATGGATATCTAACACAACAAGATTTTTAGGTTACTCAGTTTCTCTGCTTCTGTGTTTATATCACAAAAACTGGAGCTTTAACGTGCTCTGTCCCCTGCGAAGTTTTTCGGACTTTTATGTTTTAGGTTGAGAAAACAACCGGTTAATCTTCCTTGTAGTCGAACGAGAGGAGATAGAACTGGCTACAGTGGACCATAATTAGTGAAACAAAATGTTACAATCCGACAGAACTAAATAAGACATCTGCGTATTTTACAACCCTTTCGACTCAAATATACCAAAGTGTGCGATAATTTACAGAAGAAACCTGTTTTCAACCACAGATGATATTCCTTTTTCATTTCACCAATTTGGACTTGGCCTACCCAACCCGCCTTTTGCGTCTAAAGGGTAATTGCGTTTGAAATGACCTTCTTTTACAACCCAAACAGGTATTATCTCTCTTTGGTCTCTGAATGACGTCTGACGCTTTGTTTTGATATTAGCATCTATATGCGAGGGCTTTTGATGCTGGTTAAAAGTACTATTTTGCAACGTACAGTTATAATAGTCCAGTTTTGAGAAGTCAGTATGACTATCGCCATACGTTTGTCCCAGTGGGGAGTGTATGTGTTGTTGGCTAAAAACGAGTCGTTGCACTTGCAAGGTAAGGTCTTGTAATGACTTTCAGCTTGACCCATGTCGATTTGATTTGACTCGGATACCAAACGATTTGATCGAACTTCCTTCCGACTTTCCAACTCTCAAGAACGGGCGACTTCGAAATGACTAGTGGCATTGGATAAGTCTGTAGGCATTTCTTGTAAATTAAAACACCTGCATCATCATAGTGATAACCGTCAATAAGATAATCACACGCTATACTATTTTGTGCATTTGCAGACAACTGTTGAATGTTAATACATTTAATATCCTTGTGCCTTCTGCAAGCATTTGATAATTTCCGCTTTTTTCTGTCTTCGGGCCTTAATCGCTATTTCACTAAGGCAGTTTGACTGGGGCCAAATTGAATATCAAATAACTGTATTACGTTAGCACAGCTCTAACTGGGCTGCCGTACCAAAGCAATGGGCACAGCATCTTTTAGAGAGGAGGTGTAAAAATAAACCCTTTCTTCCTGTAACCATAAAGTTTGCTACAAAATTTAAAATGTTGTTTCTATCCATGCCTGTATTGTTTTCCGTCAGATTTATTTGGCATCATCGCAGGCTTTGTGAATGGTGTGCATTTGTCTTCTTTTAGTTCACGTAATACAGGTTTTCGCAAAGTTAGATTTGGTATTCTATGCGCCGTCGTATTTTCTACATTGGTAGGCGACTTTGTTCCGAATGCTTACGGAAATTGTGCAGTTTGTTCAATAGGCCTCACAACACTTTGTTACCAGTTACCCGGAGGGAAATCCGCTGGCCCGGGCTGCGCAGAGAACGGTTGGTCGGACGGTTTTTTCAGCTTTTGACGCACGTTACTTATTAGGGAAGAACGTAAAACGCCGTGGCGTTAAAATCTTGTATGTAAGATTTCTCAGCCGCTGAACATCGGAGAAAGTTGAAACTTGGTGGGTTTTTGACTTGGTAAGTACGAAAGATTATGTCAAATTTTGTAGCGAATACAACGAAGGTGTGCGGCGTGTGACATCATCACGCAAAATATGCATATAATTTGGACAAGATCTTTTGTGCACAATATCTCGATAAGGGAAATTCGTGTCTACTTTTTTGTACGGGTGTTCTTTGGATCAGTCGGACGGTTCTTTTGACGGCTGTTGCGAAATTAAGAAAGACGTATGACGTCATTACGTTAAAATCTTATATGTGTACATTTCTCATGGGAGAAAGTTGAAACTTGGTGGGAATGTTGCTTGGTAGGCCCCAAGAATTCTGTTAAATATGGTTGTACGTCATTTGGTAAAAATATTCCGATAGCGGAAAATCAGATCGACTTCTCGCTCCACGCCAGGCCCGCCATTCCCGCTTCCCACTTTTGTCGGCTCTGTTGTTAACTAAGGAGAGTTATTAACTACGCGTGGGATTTAAGCGTTTTCCAGGAGAATCTCCAATGTTTCTGGAATTCACTGGGCATACTTGAAAACATTAGTAGTACAGTTATCGATCATTTCTTGCATTTCGTGTTATGCACCTTTTTAAGCGTTACTCACCTACAGCTATTAGCGTGTTTTCATTCGGCTGCCAAGCTGTTATGGGAGAAGTTACGTAACGGCTCGCAATGTTTGTGCAGGACCTGGAACTAGCTTTCACTTTTAAAGTGGGTCATCTAATACATTGTGTTATGACAACAAAATGCCTTCCCCCATTCTTCCACCGAGGTGGGTGATGTGTGACACACTTTTGAAGAATGTCTTTCTAGTGCTTTTAAGGGCACGTGGTCCACACACGTGCCCCTCCATCCTTACTGCCCTGAATCCACAATTACTTACGTTTGAAGACCCAAGTACGGTTCAACTGGACGACTAGAGTAAAGTTCCGCCATGTCGGACTCACTGGAATAGGCATGAACATTTTAAGATGCCTACGGATATCGCACCTCCTCTCCGCTTGCCAAATATTACACATGAAGGCATGATCTTGAACCTGGTGGAATTCCAGGATATGGCGTACAAGATTTCTCGTACGAAAAGAGCAAACGCTTCACACGTCATCTGTCTCTGTTCCTCAATAGTCTAACGCCCTACCGTAACCGCCCGCACTGCGTGCGTCACTGTAACATAAACAAAACATAACATTTAACACAGAGTTACAGCATATTACACCCATAACTCAACGCCACACACACACGACATGAGAGCTGAACTAGCGCGGCACTTTTATAGACTATTACGGTAATAATAGCGCGGCACTTTTACAGGCTATTACGGTAATAACTAGCGCGGCACTTTTACACACTATTACGGTAATAACTAGCGCGGCGCTTAGACCATTACAATGATAACTATTACAGTAATAACTGGTGTGGCATGTCACTTCTTCTAAGTGAAGTCATGCACTTGGAAACGCTTGAAATTTTCCATAGTTTTAGCATTGATATAAATAAAATCTAACGAATTAATGCGAATCATAACTCAGTGCAATAAACTAAACTAGGGGGTGGGGGTAGGGTTAGAGCGATAGGGATGTTCGGTTGCAGATCGCAAAGACTGCAGACCACCCCCCTCCCTCCTGTCCAAAAAAACTGCTTATTTCAGAAGCACCGCCCCTGTAAAAACGATTCATTTGAAAGAATATTATGGGAATATAAAAGTAACTGGACAGGTCACTTAACTTTGGTAATTCGAAAACTTCACTGATTTCACTTATCTAAAAAATCTGCGGGTAAATACATTTATTATTCCGAACCAAGCCAAAAACAGGAGGGTGAAGGGAGGAGTTTAGAATAGTTGATACATGTAATACAGCTGACTGGTAGGGCGACAGTATGATTTAAAAATTATATTGGTTAGAGAAACTAACCAACCACCTATGGTCTATATTTACAATTTAGCAATTCTGTCTTTTAAAATGATACTAAAGCATCTAATCGCTTGCACACAGAACATTTGTTGTATTCCTGTCAACTGCCCTCATTAATTTTCTCGCGTTGTGCAACACAAAACCACACAAAACAATCACTGGCGCACAGTCTAATCTTCCACTAACTAAGGCCACTCTTGCTTTGTTATCATTGATGTGCTGTGTAAAATTAGTAGTGATAAAACACAACATCTATGGCAGTTTTCGCCTGAAAATTTCACACTTCTCCAGAATGGATATTCCCCGAAGTTCATGTAAAATTTCGAATCTCTCTGTTCTCGTTTTTGAAGCGTTCCAAGGAAAGATTTGGAGAGAAAAAAAGGAGAAAAAATCGCTTAATTACTTAATTACACTAGGAAAGTGAAACTTTCGAAGTATAATAAACTGGTCTTTGATTTTCAATGGAGGAACCTTAAATGAGTAAAGATGTTTGACAATGGCTATTCTAGTTGGTATTTGGTTAGGGTATAAACAACCATCTTGTGTTTGGTTGCGTGTGCAATACTTGTTGAATATACTATCGCAGTAAATGAAATAAGAATATATTATGTAAACGGAAATATGTTGAAGTTTCTCTCTGTTAATTGTTTAGATTTTCACTGACCAAGTTGAAAAATATTTTATTTCAACTAATGCGGTTTCAAAGTAGTATAGTTGAGTGTTTGCTTGTTTACTCCGCCCTCACTCTCCCACCCCCCCCCCCTTACCCTCCATCTCCTGTCTGTTGAAAACCACAGTAATTGTTTCAAACTATCGATTGGCGAAACGCTTACGAATTCACATTGTGAAACAGATTATCACACAAGAACGCAAGCAAAAAGTTGCTTCTCATTAAAGTAATTTCTGATCATTTACGTTACAACTTTTGATATCAGCATACAATCCTAGTGGTACCGTGTCTGGCACAGCTGAGTGGACCAGCTGAGTGTTCTGTAAGGATACACCTGTAATTTCATCCGTGTGGCACACTAGTACATTTTGAAAAATGATGTGCATCATCGGAGAAAGTCGTACGCCGCTTAAAAAATCGACGCGCCATGGTGCTCATACGCATGCCAAAATTATCACTGCTCTTTATATTGAACACCTTCCGGACCAATCAAAATGTTCACTTTACAGAGGTGATTAATAAACAAAGGTAAATTAAATAATGAAAATCGGAAATTCGGTGCAACTGTTGTTAACTAATGAAGGGTTATTGACTTAGTATATCACCAACGGTGGTT
The DNA here is from genome assembly GCA_949752745.1 of Protula sp. h YS-2021. Classification (NCBI taxonomy): domain Eukaryota; kingdom Metazoa; phylum Annelida; class Polychaeta; order Sabellida; family Serpulidae; genus Protula; species Protula sp. h YS-2021. The sequence goes on along the minus strand of OX457025.1, from coordinate 18,542,164 downwards.
ATATTGTAGCATGTAGCGACTGACTGCCTGATAACCATCTGAAAACACAATCCTATTTCATCACTCGAAGCAGTACATCAGCCTGCCGGTCATTTTTCCATATAATGCCCAGTTTATGTGTGTTTATTTTTTAACTTTTCATGAAATTAATGAAATGAATGTTTCTGTGTTTGTTACAGACGGACTCTCCGACGAGTGGAGGGCAATACTGCAAGAGAATTTCGTGTCTTTTCGTGATCATTTACGTCCAAATGGAATTATTCCAATTCTGTTTTCAAAGTTTGTTATAAACAGTACACAAAAGCAAGATCTTGATGCCATACCTACAGAATATGCAAAAACTGAATATTTATTCAATGAAGTACTCCGGCGGACATCGCGAGGAAATCTGGCCATTTTTAAATCGGTGAGGATGTCATTTGTATTTGTGCCTGTTTATGTGTTTATGTGTGGCGGAAAGGCGCCTTGTCAGGGGAAGGTTGTGTGTGTATGTGTGTGTGTGTGTGTATGGAAGTCTTTTTTAGGCCCCAACCCCTGAAAGGGGAGGGGCCTAATGAGTTACCTTCTGTCCGTCTGTCCGTCAACATTTGTTTTGTAGAGTTTGTCCGCGCCTGTTCTCCGCAACGATATGGTGTATGATTTTGTTACCCTGCACAGTAAAAATTTATATATTGCAGATGTGCCTTTTCATATTATTGTTGAAATCGACAAAAATGACCAAATTAGGACTTTAAATTTATGCGTTCACTTAGTGTAGAGATAGAGTTTTGTCCGCGACAGTTCTCGAAAGCTATTAGGCACCAGCTGTTGTTACCTTGCATAGTGTAAATATATATATTGCAGATGTGCCTTTTCGTATTATTGTTGAAATTGGCCAAAAATCGACCAAATTAGGACTTGTTAAAACTTGACAAAATTTATGCCTTCACTTAGTATATAGATGGAGTTTTGTCCGCGACAGTTCTCCAAAGCTCTAAAGGTACATGCTTTTGTTGCCTTGCATAGTGGAAATATATATATATTGCAGATGTGCCTTTTCGTATTATTGTTGAAATCGGCCCAAAATTGACCAAAAAGGACTTGTTAAAACTTGACAAAATTTATCGTTCACTTAGTATATAGATGGAGTTTTGTCCGCGAAATTTTTCCAAAGCAATAAAGGCACATGCTTTTGTTACTTTGCATATATATTGCAGATGTGCCTTTTCGTATTATTGTTGAAATCGGCCATAAATGGAACAAAATATGAGTTGTTTGAAATTGATAAAATATATGCATTCACTTAGCATACAAGTTGAGTTTTGTCCGAGACAGTTCTCTAAATCTGCAAAGTACATTCTTCTTAAGCCCCATAAAGTTGAAATATATATACATATTGCAGATGTGCCTTTTCGTATTATTGTTGAAATCGGCCAAATATTGATCAAATTAGGACTTGTTAATGTTTTCTAGGCGATTCTGTCTGCGAATTGGGGGATTGTGTATTTGTTAAATATTTTCTTGTTTAACCTAGACAGGAGCTCGAGTTTTACAAAACACAACCTAGAAAAATAACTTGTTGTCGGTGTAGCGACTTGTGTTTGTGTCTGTTTGTGGGATGCCTATTCCACAACTACATGTAAATACCGTAGATGCTCTATGATTCGCTTTATTTTGTATCGGCCAAAGTGGGTCGCAGTACAGTATGAGTACTGATAGGAAGTCATATGTATTGCCCTTCAGGTATTAAACGTATTTAAAACGTTATATATAAATTCACAAAATAAGTTTCTGCCACTTTTCTATTATGAATGGCTTCTCAAATTTACTCACCGAATTCGCGAGTTTGTCAAAGCTCATGCAACGAGGAGCACACTTGGCCACTTGGCCCAAATTAAAATTAAAAAAAAAAAACCCTAAAATTTCTATTGTTTTAAATTCGGATTTAGTGTGATCCCGTTCTAAAAGGATAACTGACTTTTCATAACCATGTACCTTGCTAAAAACTGACCTGCATATAAGCGTGCATTTAACATGCCTGGTGCAGAGCCCCAACCCTCCATCCAACCACTCTCGAGCTTGTGATGTTTTAAAGACTTTCGAAGCTTCTGTTTTACATTTTGACCGTTAAAACTTGAAATTTGGTGAGTAGCATGCAAAAACTACATCGAAAACTTTATGAAAAGTAATGATTTATGTATATAATATTTTATATATAATGATGCATTAAAGTGATGCACACAGAAATGCACGCTATTAAATTTAAAGTTAATTTTTTTTTTTTTATCGTGGTGAGCTTCACACAAGTTCAACTGATCTCGAGCTATATTGCATGCGCATATTCTTATTTTTAGCAATGCGCCAATTAAAGCCTCCACTGTGTTTACAGCAGGCCTCAACTGTGAGGTAATAGCAAACTAGACCGTTTTCGCTATCGATTGGTGAAAATTACACTTGGGGGCCACAAAAAATATGATTCTTAACTCTTAAAATTCAGAACTGACCATGAACGAGGAGGTAAAGATCACCAAGATACCTCTTCCGTTGTCTTCTCTTTTAGGCCCAAACGGCGAAAAAAAGCTTAAAATCGCCCTACTTGTAACCGTTTTTGAGCTTCCGGATTTTGACAGTGACCATGACCGAAATGGTCAAGATCACCGAGGTACCTCTAACAGAACGCTTTTTTGGGGCTGAAAGGGTCGAAATAGCCCCAAAATAGATCCATCTGTACTCGTTTTTAAGATACTGGTCAACTTCCGGTTTTTCACCGTCACCATGACCGAGGTGGTAAAGGTCACCGAGGTACCTCTTACCTATAGTCTTTTAGGCCAAAAGGGTCGGAAATAAACTCTAAAGCGCTCTATCTCTAACCGTTTTCGAGATATATCATGGCCAACGTCCGGTTTTTTTACTTTGACCATGACCGACGAGGTCAGGGTTACCGAGGTTTCTCTTACATAGTCTTTGCGCCCAAATCGCCAAAAATGAGCTCAAAATCGCTCATTCGCCAACCGTTTTCGAGGTAATGGTCAACTTCCGGTTTCTGATATTGACCATGACCGAAGAGGTCAAGGTCACCGAGGTATCTCTTACATATAGCCTTTTAGGCCCAAAATCGCTCTATCTCTAATCGTTTTCGAGATAATGGTTAACTTCCGGTTTTTGCCTTTTACCATGACCGAGGTCAAGGTCACCGAGGTACCTCTAAAGTATAATCTTTTAGACGCATAGGCATAGGAATCGGGGATGCAGAGCCCTCAGCCAATAGCAGTGACATCACTGTTCGCGAGCTACCTTTTTGAGATATGGCCTGGAGAAAAGCAACATTTAGGTGTCACGGAATGGGGAGACGAACGGGTGATAAAATAAACCTCAAATTCCACGACTACAGTTCAAATTAAACCTCTCGTCTAACATCTGCACTACCTATTCTTTCTTCCTGTCAGGTTTGATAGGGATCCAATGAATAGTTTTTGAGATATCGCCCGAACAAAAAGTTTAAAGTGCGACGGACGGACGGACAGAGGGACGGACAAGTGACAAATTGAACCCTCCGTTACATAACTATACTATATATATACTTTCTTCCTTTAAGGTTTTGTGAACCTCCGATAAATAATTTTTGAGATATCGCCCAGACGAAAATAGTTTACGGGCACAGACAGACGGGCAGCTCGACGGACGGACAGACGGACAGCAATAGCCTTTAGCCAATATTGGCTGAGGGCTAAAAAAAGTGCGATTCTCAAATTCTGATCACCCTCTATCAGTGAGCCAAATTTTATCACTCAAAACGGGGAAAACCCAAATGCTGCAGTCAGCTTCAGCTTGCACACACACACTGCAATCGCTCTCATTGCAGAGTCGGGCGATCAATACGCCTATGCTAATAGCATAACAGTTCCTTTAACTGCGCAATCAAGTTCTTACCTGACTTATAATGGGCGTGAATGGCAAGATTTCAGTGTCCATTTTTGCATATTAAATGTTAATGAATTTTTATGAAAATTCTGCTGGACCAACTACACATTCCACATTATGGCTCTGTCAAATTTGGTCGTCCTAGTCCCAACCGTCTCAGAGGAATTTGCGTGACAAGGTTTTCAAATTTTAAATTTTAGTGTCCATTTTTGCATATAAAACATTGAGCTGGACCAACTAGACATTCTAAATTTGGCCTTCCTATCACTAGCAGTCTCAGAGGAGTTCGCGGGACAAGGTTTGAGCGGATTTGTACGATTTCAATAAACTAGGGTATTGAAAATCCACAAGTGTAACTATGCACAGCGAGCATCAGCCTTTTGCTCAGTGCAGAAGAAAGGAAAGATTACCCTGTCTTTGCGTATTGATTTGACCTTGAAAACAACCTTAATAATAAATAAAAAATATTGACAGAACCAGTTGATGTCAAGTTCTATACACTCCGAAAGTTTGGTGTCAATCGAACAAGTAGTTTCTGACGTGATGTGATGACAAAATGACGGCCGACTGTAAAGGTAAAAAAAAAAAAAAACGACGACAATCTCACGGGTGCCCTACTACCAAAGCATATATCTCTTTGCAAGACTTTCTTGCCAAGTGATAATGAAACATCCTGTTCTGTTCATGCAAACATCCGTATGGTTTGCTGTTTTATAGGCCTTACGGAGCACAAGCCAGACCCACCTCATACCTTATTTGCCTCCAGAATTACCTTATTCATATGCAGGTGAGATCGGTGCAATTCTAGTATTTAGACACCCATCAGTTACTTCTATATCCGTGTTTTATATTCACTGATGTTCTTATATAAGAAGATACATTTTGCTTCAGGTAAATTCTTTTGCATGTTTGGATAATGTGGACTGAAATGGTTTATTAATTTAGAGACTAAAAACTGTTGAAAGGGATTGCATGTGCAAAATTGTCTTGTAAACCCAGTTGGAATCCTAAACAAGCCCCGGCCCCCCTCTTCCCGTTCACCCAGTTAAGATAATTTCCGGGACAGCCTTTACGTAACTGCAGCGGTTAATGACACGTTTTACGCCACCTCAGAATGTGACGTCACAGCAGCAGCCACGAAGGAGGGCGAGTCTGCAAACCGTCAGCCCATCGTGCAAACCACGGATGATTCCATGGAAACGGATGAACCGGGGACCGTGCTACCACCGCCGCCACCACCAACCGCACCTGTAGCACCCGTGCAGCAGCCATATCAGACACCCCCACAGTCTTTTTCAATGCCCACCACGCATGCGCAACAGCCCGCGGATGGTGAGCACCAGTTCGAAATTTCTCCTGTGTTTCTCAAAGTCTCCATTCCTTATTGAGTAAAAAAATGCACCAGTAAGCTATTTTGTGATGACTGTTTGTGCCATTAATTGCTGACACTTAATAATTCAGCAACAACATTCTTGCAGAATTTTGCTATCTAAGGACCATCATTCTAAAGTGTGCTGCCAGTCGGCCATTAAATTTTGCTTATTTTTGACTTGTCTTATTGTCCTGTGCTGTGAAGTACGTTCTGTCTTATTTCAGACCATCAGTGGCCAAAATACCGAAGACAACCATATGGCACAGCAATATGCGTCGTGTTTGGTTTTTTTGTGGAAAGTGTCAAAAACAACGACCGCGACCCAGCAATGCCGGGTAGGAATAAGATCACTCCCTGCCCCCACCCCACCCCCATTCCCCCTCCGCGAGGCTGTTATATGTAAGCGACCTGCAATGAAAATTTGGCTTAATAGGATGTTAGATTTGTCTTGTTGACTTCAGAACATCACACTGCAGTGCAAAGTTGTGCTTAGGACAAGGAATTTAAGGCGTCTTTTTAACTGTATTTTAGTTTGTACATTTTCACCTTGCATGGGTAAACTGGCAATGAATATGGCTGTTGACTCGACGGAATTATTCAGCTGGTCTTGTGAAATTGTCGTGATTTGATTGGTTCAGGATTTTACGCTGATATGAAAAATATACATCAGAAGTTCAAGGACATGAATTATGACGTCACGGTTCATACCAATCTGAATGAGAAGGAATTCAGGGAGAAAATGTCAGCTCTGCAGCGGAGAGTGAACAGCGAACAAGTGGATAGATTGGTCGTCATTGTCTTAAGCCATGGCAATGAGGTAAAATGTAGATCGCTGCTTTTGTTTATGTCACGGGGTAAATCAGTGAAGTACAAGGTTTCTCATCCCCGGCCACTGAAATCGCAAATAAAAAAAGGAAATTACCCGCACAGGTGTGAAAAAAAATTTACCTAGAAGGCAAAAAAAAAAAAAAAAATACTGAAAGTGATCCTGCAGAGGAGATATTTATTCTAAAATTTTAAGGTCGCACCTTCGACGCTCGCATTTTTATCCCCCGCCGCCCTAACCGGGGCGGGGGATATAAAAACGCATCGTGTCCGTCCGTCCGACCGCAATCCTCTTTGTCCAGGCTTTATCTTTGTTACTATTCACCGTAGACCAATAAAACCCCAACAGACAGAAAGTATATAACGTGTAGTTGTGCAATGTCAGGTTATTTTTCGATTTCTTAAAAAAAGTAATTTTGGCGATTTTTTGAAAATTTGAACGTTGTCGGTTTTCAGAACAAGTTTGTCCAGGCTGTATTTTTGTTACTCTTCATCGTAGACCAATACAATCCTACAGGTAGAAAGTATATAAAGTGTAGTTGTGCAATGTCAGGTCATTTTTGTATTTCTTTAAAAAACGTAATTTTGGCGATTTTTCACAATTTAGACTTTGTTCACGTCCTGTGGCCGATATTGCTACCTTCCCTGTATACAGACCATCAGTACCTGTACATGTGGATATAAACTAGTCCACAAGCTGTGACTTTGCGATGGTAGGGAACACTTCGTATTTATTAATTTCCCTTCTTACTCAAAGTAACAAGTTTGTTGCGGACAAAGCAAGGCGTAAGCATGCAAACGAAAAAAATACTTGTTGTAACTGTCTTTATGCAGGCCGTATATCTTTGGAGCTATTCACCGTTTACTATACCTTAGGGGAAGAAAATATATATTGTGTAGGTGAGCGCGACGGGGGATGTGCAATGTACGATTGTCTTGTCATACAAGAAACACGTCGAACGTCAAAGGCTTGCAAATTGATAAATAACTGTTGTGCCATATAAACGTTTTATAAAACCATTGCAACATACTTCGTGCCTATGACAGGGCATCGATATTTTCAAAAATAAAAAGTTTGGCCATGTCACAATTTTTCCGAGAAAAAATTATGAAAGGTTGTCGGCCATCTTGGTCAGTAAAACTGGGTTGAAACAAGACTTTTATTCTTCCTCGCCTAACTTGAAACTTTCCCAAGTTTGTCTTCAAGGGCTTTCTTATGTTTGAAGAGCAAGGCGTAAGCATGCAAACGAAAAAAATACTTGTTGTAACTGTCTTTATGCAGGCCGTATATCTTTGGAGCTATTCACCGTATACTATACCTTAGGGGAAGAAAATATATATAGTGTAGGTGAGCGCGACGGGGGATGTGCAATGTACGATTGTCTTGTCATACAAGAAACACGTCGAACGTCAAAGGCTTGCAAATTGATAAATAACTGTTGTGCCATATAAACGTTTTATAAAACCATTGCAACCTACTTCGTGTAAAATAAAAGATTTTGGCCAATGACGGGGCATCGATATTTTCAAAAATAAAAAGTTTGACCATGTCACATTTTTTCCGAGAAAAAATTATGAAAGATTGTCGGCCATCTTGGTCAGTAAAACTGGGTTGAAACAAGACTTTTACTCTTCCTCGCCTAACTTGAAACTTTCCCAAGTTTGTTATAATGGCCGAAGGCCCGTTGGTCGGATAGTCGTACAGACAAAAAGCCCCACTGATGAGCACACGTTTATTCGTTAATTCTCTCAACGTCTCAAGTCAACTCAACTCAACTCAATTCAACTCATCTCAACTCAGCTAACTCAACTCAGCTCAACTCAACTCAATTCAACTCATCTCAACTCAGCTCAACTCAACTCAGCTCAACTCAACTCAACGTGGAAAACTAGAACAGATTAAAAAAAACAATCCTTACGATTTGGAAACTACGAACACGTTTATATCACGCTTTATAAACCATTTATACCCATTACGCGTTCGTTAAAACAATTTAAAAACCTTGCAAAACCGGGATGTTAAAACACCGACATTTACCTTTATCTAAACGCAAAGGAACCTTAAAAGCTTAAGATGGGCTTGCGATTAAGGATCTAATTTAAATAACGAACCTTTTGGCCCTTATTTATCCTTAAAACTTAAATATATATCCGACATTTTTAGATCACAATTCAAACACATGTCGACACTTCAACGTCTATCTGCATACTGAACTGTTTTTGGTAAGCGGCGCGATGAACGTTCAAAAACACATAAAACAATGTTACCGCAAATAATCCCGCGTTTGCGACGTCCGTACATGGCTCCCCAAAAATTTAAAGGATTGCCTTAAATTTTTTAACTTTAATTAATAGTTCAGTTTCAGAGACGTTTACCGACATATTATACTTACAGTAGAACAGGACCGCATTCAACAACAAAGCGGTGCGTATAATGTATGGTTATATGATTTCACTAATAATATGTGTCACAGTTTAGTCGTAAATACACAAATACAGGTATTTCACTTCGTAACATAAACCCTGTGTACACTGCACAATTAGTCGTATCGGTTCGGAATGACGGATCGGTTCGGGAATAAAAACGGCGTTTTGCCACTGGCGCTAGGCCACAAATACAGTTCGCTTAACCGAGTCAAAGGAAGAATTCATAACACACACTTTCATGGGCTCTTCGGTGGAGGAATCCCTCGGTTTCCCGTCGTGGATTCGTGCAACAAGATACATTTGTGCACGGGTCTTTCTAACACGGATTGTGGCTTTGTTCTTACTCCATGATGATTCATGTGTTGATCTGCCACTCGTACTTTAACCGTTCGCACCTTTCCATCCGCGGATAGATATGTGTCCGCAATGATTGCTATTGGCCAAGTATTGCGTGGCAGTTCATCTTCCTTGAGTAAAACGATGTCGCCCTTTGTCATGTTGCGCTGTGGGTGCGTCCATTTTTGACGTTTCTGTAGCTCGGACAGGTATTCTGCTTTCCACTTTGCCCAGAAAATGTTAACTACATACTGCACCCTCCTCCACCTTCTTGTCGCGTGAGTGGGCGACAGTTCACGATTGCCATAACTTCGTAGAAAACCGTCCCAAGGCAGTCGTCATCCAGCTGAGTGCCCACTTTGTCCAACATCGGTTGAAGAACACTTCTTACTGTGCGAATTTGGCGCTCCCAAACCCCGCCCATGTGAGAAGCACTTGGGGGGATTCATCTTGAAGTCAAAATAGTCGCAATTTGCGTTCAGTAGAACGTCTCGTACTTTGGTATGATCCATACTGGCTATCTCCTTCTCGAGGGCGTTTTTGGCACCTACGAAATTGGTTCCCCTGTCACTACGAAGATGCCGTATTGGTCCCCGAATCGCTATGAAACGACGAAGAGCGTTAATGAATGCGTCCGTGTTCAGCGATTCCGCTACTTCAAGGTGAATTGCCCTTGACGCCATGCAAGTAAATAGAGCACCGTACCGTGGAACTTCGCTTCGTTTCAATTTTATTTGGAACGGCCCGAAGTAATCCACGCCGCAGTATGTAAATGGAGGCACATCTTCCATTCTGTCTTCTGGCAATGGTGCCATATTTTGATACTCTAAGCGGCCGCGATATTTTTGGCATATGAGACATCCATGTATTATCCTTGAGACGACAACCTTGCATCCATTGATCCAGTAACCACTTTCACGAATTGCATTCATTGTCGATCCTCTCCCTTGATGCCCTTGACTGTGGATGTATCTCGCTATCAGTGTTGCTATATGGCTGTTCTTTGGAAGAATAACTGGATGTTTCATTTCTTGAGGGAGTCGCGATTTATTTAGTCTTCCACCGACTCTCAGTACACCGAAGTCGTCCATAAAAGGATCCAGTTTATCCAGAAAACTTCCTTTCTTGAACACTTTGCCCTTTTGAAGGCCAGCAGCCTTTGTTTCGAAAGCGTTTTTCTGTACTGACTTGATTATTTCCCTTTCAGCGTCACGGAGCAGTTGCACATCAACACCAGGATTTGGCTTGTGCGCTATGCTAGGAGCAGTTCGATAGTGCAAGAGCTTCTTGTACAACAGGCAGTACGCCACGGCTTTCCGTAGAGTCTGCCACGATGAGAATCTTGCCCAGCGTTCTTCCATTGCCGTGTTCTGTGTATCCGTGACAGCAGCTAAGTTGTGTATCCGTTTGAGGTTGGGATCTGTTGGTGAAACATGAGGAGTTACGATAGAAGCGGTGACTTCATGTTTCCAAAGGAACTCCGGTCCGTTTAGCCATCTGCTGGTCTTAATCAGTGTGCTGGCTTTCATTCCTCGAGATGCACAATCTGCTGGGTTTTCTTCCGAGCGAACGTAGTGCCATTGTTCTGCTTCGGTGGTGTCTCTGACCTGTTGAATGCGGTTAGCAACGAACACGTGAAACCTCTTGGCGTTGCTGCTGACATAACCCAGGACAACGGTGCTGTCTGTCCAGAAAAATTCTTTGTCGATTTTGATTCCCAGTTCTTTGTTTAGGAAGTTGCTTACTTTGACAGATAAAACCGCGGCACAGAGTTCAAGTCTTGGAATAGTCAGTTGTTTTACAGGCGCAACTCTTGCCTACGCTAACACGAGAGTACAGTGCACTGTGGAAACGAGATAGCCGACAAAGCTGCAAAAGAGGCTCTAAATGATAATTGTATCGATATGCTCATACCAGCCTCCGATTTTAAATATCAAATCACAAGATACACAAAAAGATTGTGGCAAGAAAGATGGAACAAACAAAGAAACAACAAGCTGTATCAAACAAAGCCGGTAGTCGGACAAAAGCCCCCGCCACTTAACAGTGTGCGAGATGAAATGGTTTACCATAGAGCCAGAATAGGACATACATATGTCACCCACAAACATCTTTTAAGAGGCGAGCCGGCACCCGACTGTGTCGGGTGTCAGGAACCTTACACCGTTAAACATATCTTAATAGACTACCGATTTCCAAGACGCCCGCTCACGTCATTTCAGAGCTGACTCCTTGAAGCAGCTGTTTGATGAAGTAGAACCTAGCAAACTTATACAATTTTTAAAAGAAATCAACCTGTACCAGTATTTCTAGCCTTCTTTTTACCTTATGATTTTAGAATATACATGGTTTTAGTTTATCTTGATTTTAACTTGTAGCATTGTCTTCTAGTCACTGAATACCGACATGTTCTGACACAATGTAACCCGCTAAGGGTCGATCGTGTCGTTAAACAAACCATTTAACTAACTAACTAACTAACTGTGCTGTTGGAGTCGACCATTCGAAGATAGGTGCATTGCCCGTATCCAATGGTACTGGCATCACAAAAGTGATGCAGTTCTGCAACCTTGACTTCGCTGAAGTTATCTGGTTTGTAGCAGCGTCGTATTTTCAGTGTTTCAAGTTGAAGAAGCTCGCTTTTCCAGGCTTCCCATCGGTCTACAATTTCTTGCGAAAGTGGTGAGTCCCAGTTAAGACTCACCACTTGTTTACAGGTGGCTTGTAGAATAGCTCGTCCTTGAAGAATGACAGGAGCTAAGAAACCGATCGGATCGTAAACTGAACTCACAGATGACAGAATTCCCCTTCGTGTAGGTGGGCGATTCTGGAGTACGATTCTGAACTGAAACACATCACTGGCAATTGACCACTCGATCCCAAGCGTTCTCTCAGTAACATCGTAGCCTTTTAGGAGGTTCAGGTTTTGCAGTCCTGTTGCCCGATCAGGCTCTGGAATGGGTTCCATGACCACCGCGGAGTTGGAAGCGAACTTGTGCAAAAGAATTCCACTTTTCGCACAAAGACCTTGACTGTTTGATGCCAACTCGATTGCTTTATGGTCCGTCTCTACCGACGCCAGCCCATCATCCACGTAGAAATTGTCTCTGATAAAATCTGCGGCTGCGCTTCCGAACTCTTCTTCACCGACATCCGCTGCCATCTTCAAGCCGAAGTTGGAACATCCTGGAGATGATTTGGCACCGAACAAATGAACAGTCATTCGGAATTCTGTTGGTGGTTCACATAGATTATTTTCCCACCACAAAAACCGCAAGAAATCTTGATGACTGGGACACACTTTAAACTGATAAAACATTTGTTCTATGTCACACGTAAGTGCGATCATCTCCCTCCGAAAACGGCAAAGAATTCCAAGTAGTCCGTTTATTTGATCAGGGCCTTGTAAAAGCATGTCGTTGAGGCTCACCCCACCATACTGGGCACTCGCATCGAAAACTACCCGTATCTTCTTCTTCTTAGGGTGGTATACACCATGGTGGGGCAGATACCACATTTTCTCCGGTGGGGAAGTTTCTTCGCATTTCTCGGCAAAGCCCTTGTTAATTACGTCGTTCATGAATTTGACAAAGTCGGCGCGATATGTGTTGTCCTTGAGTAATTTCCTTTTCAAGCTTTCGAGTCTCTTCTCTGCCAAAGCTCGGTTGTTTGGAAGTGCTGGGTCTTTGTCGCGGAATGGCAGAGGCATTTCAAAGTGTCCGTTTGGTGTCCTTGTTATGCGATCGTTTAGGATGGTCAGAAACCTCTGGTATTCCAACGAGCGTTTGCTGTCTCCAAGGTCACTCTTGTCAATAAATTCAATGTCCATCAAATTGCTCACGTCGATCGGGTTTACTTTCGCTGCCTTTATTGAGAATGCCACAGAATGCCGGTCCGTACTGATCGGAGCATGCACTTCCTTAGTGACAATTCTGTGGGTGGTAGCTACGCCATTCTCGTTCCTAGAAGAATGATCGAGGATGCCAACGACTCCCCATCCTAGGTCAGTGCGTTGGCCGTATGCTTCTTCGCCCGGAGCTGGTATAACCTCTCTGGGCGTCAGAGAACGGGGGCAGTCATATCCCAAAAGCAGCCCAATTTCACAGTTTGATACAGGCATTAAGTCACCAGCTATCCTGTGCAGGTGTCGAAATTTCATCGCCGTCTGCGGGGTTGGAATATGATTCCTGTTTGTTGGTATCACATCCTTTGTAAAGGCACTATGTATCGGAATCACCATCGAGCTGTTAAACCCTCTAACGCGTAAACCGGTGATTTTGTTGCATGGTAGCACTTGATTTTCCGAAGACAGCGTTGATAGTAGAAGCTGTGTCTCAGGGCCGTCAACGCCCAATTTTTCGCATATGCCTTTGGTCACGAAGGTGGCGTCGGATTGTGTGTCAAGTAGCGCATAGACGAGAACTTCCTTTTCCTTCGCATTTTTGTGTGATAAAAAGACTAGTATGATCATCGTCGCCTTATTACTGCTCGACACGCTCGCGGAGTGAGTCGTCACGGCTTCTACGTTTTCTCCCTTGGGATTACCTTTTAACTTTGTCCAATCGTTGTCATGCAGGGACGTTGGATGTGGTTTACCGCATTCTTTGCATCTCTTCTTGTATCTGCAGTCCTTTGCAAGATGATTCGGGTTTAGGCACGCGAAGCATAACTTGTTAGACCGCGCGTATTTGCGACGGTTCTCAATATTTAAAGCAAGGAATTCTGGACAGTTGTCAACATGGTGATCTTTCTTGCACTTAAATCAAGGACGCCGCTTGCGAGCTTGTTTTGGATCTTCCGTACTCTTGCCGGAGCCCATATCGCTTGAAGTCTTGTCGGTGTCTGCTACAGCCTCCGTTTTTGCATATTGAGCTTTCGTTATTCCTGACAAGAACGATTGTTTCTTTTCCTTGAATGCTGGTCCTTTCCCGATACCTTTACTCTTGTCTTGGATGTCCTTGAGAGCTTGAAAAGATGTAACTGGATCGCAAGCTGTCTTGGCCTCTTTCTCGATGAAGTCAGAAATTGCTCAAATGACGGATAGATGCCTCTGAGCTCCTTCTGGTCTTGCACTATTCTTGACCATCGAAAGACCAGAGCGTCCGGAAGTTTCCTGAGTATAATCTGGTTCTCTCGGGCATCGTCTAGTATACGCAGATTCAGGTTGCTTCTCTTTGCCGACTGGCACTGCTTCAGAAAGTCAGAAAGCCTTTGCAACGCGGAGCCATCCTTGTTTGAAACATTTGGCAATTCAAGGAGCTTCTTTCTAAAAGCTGTCGCGATGTTAAACGGATCGCCAAATCTCGCATCCAACCGATCCTTTGCTTCCGTATACGCCATGTCTGAGCCCTCCAGGAGAAAACCGTGGATACACTCCTTGGCTTCACCATCCACATAACGTTGCAGATAATACAGTTTCTCTGCTGGAGCGATATTCTTCTGTTCGATAAGAAGTTCGAACGATCTCTTCCACATGTTGTACTCCAAGGGATTACCAGTAAATATGCCGGGTTCTGCTGAAGGCATTCTCGCTGTGGCAATCGCTCTGACAAGTTCACTTATATCGCTGTTCTGCCCATGCCCAGGTTCGTATGCTCGATTATCGCTTGTAACCTGATATGGCGTTTTCCCTGTGGGTGTCGGAGCAGAGGCGAAAGGCATAGATGCATCTGGTCTTCTGTTATCTCGATCGGAACTCTCTGGCAGCCACGAAGTTTTAGCGTTGCGTGACATTGCCGGTTCCTGTGTGCCTTGAACGTTGGTCACAGGGTTACCATCAGGCCGCATGAAGGTGTTTGTCTCAGGAAGCGCTATGTTTTGAGTGTCCTGCGTCACCAAATCTTGTTGAGATGCATGCTGTTCAATGAATCGCTCAACAGCCGTAGTGTCTACAGGTAGCGAACGAAGAGTTTCTTCAATGTTACTATGTGCTGGATTGCTCCTTTTTTTGGTAAGTTTGTAGCTTAGCGTTGGCAACGACCCGGTCCCTTTCAAGGGCTAATTGTTCTTGTCGTTGTTTCACCTTCAATTGTCTCTCCTCCATTTCTTGATTGATTTTCATCCTTTGTTCTTCTAATTCGTGCTCCAATTTGCGATACCTGAGTTGTGCAGAATTTTCAGCAGCACGAGGAGCAGCTTTCATTTCCATCACTGAAGACTTCCTTGAGCGTGCTGACGAACATCTTGAATTACGGGAACCCATTTCACACGCCAGGTCCTTTAACTTCGAGGAGACTTGATTTCCGATGTCACGGTGCCGATCTAGCAACCCTTCTATATTCGTCCATGCACTGGGTTGAAGGCTATGCAAGTCATCAATTTTGTCTTTACAAACCTTGATGCAGGCTTGCAGAACATCCCAAGCTTGGCTGATTTCCGTTGTGCTTTCACAGCCAATTATCATGCACTCTAGTTCGTCGGCTTTGCGTCGCCATCGGTTGACTGCAGCTGATACGGCCTTTTCTTTCACTTCAACTTGATATTCAAAGCCCTTTTCCGTCATTGCACGCTGGCGAACTGATAGCATACTTGTAGACGTTTCATCCCTCTCATCTGCAGGAGTGGCTGATTTAATAACCGTTGAATCAGGCTTGCGAGCATCGCCTTGCTGTAAGCGCTGCTGTTGTGAAAGCTCCGATGAACTGCATACAGGCGCAGTCGATTCAAGTTCACGGGATTCCTGTTCCCTTTCCATTTTGTTCCTGTGTGTGTGTGTGTGTTTTTGTTTGTTTTTTTTGGAAAAGGAATCTGATTGGTTTATATCACATATTTAAATTAACACACATGAATCATAATTATTCACACGTAATAAAAATTCAC
Organism: Protula sp. h YS-2021; assembly: GCA_949752745.1. Taxonomy (NCBI): domain Eukaryota; kingdom Metazoa; phylum Annelida; class Polychaeta; order Sabellida; family Serpulidae; genus Protula; species Protula sp. h YS-2021. Next base: position 18,526,485 of record OX457025.1, on the reverse strand, counting down.
CAGTACACTGCATTACAAGAAAAATCGTAGACCTGCGTATAATCACTGAAAACACCACCTTTAGAAACATGAGGTCATGTACAAGACTAGTTATTTCAGTATACGCAAACTCTTGTGAACCGTTGTAACTGTAACAGTTACCCAAAGATTTCCCTGGAACCCTTAAACACACAGAACTACAGCTTAATTTCAACTAAAAAACCACAGTTCAGTGTTGGTAAATGTGTCTTCGAATGGCGGTCCTTTGAGCTGTTCATTGCCGCCGAAAAGGGTAACGTCCTTGACCTGCGAACAGTCTGTCACGTATCCGAGAACTTTGGCCCACATCAATCAAACACAGACATCGAAGGTAGTTTGAGTACACCGCCTTTCCTTTGATGTCACATCGGAGGCATTCAACACGCATCATGTAAAGCGGGTGTCTGGATGCCGCCGCTCCTTTGAAGTCACATCGGAGGTACTCCAAAACGCATTTTTTAAAACAAGTGCCTGGATCACGTACCCTGGGAGACAGGGTACTCATACGTTCGTTTAACAGTTAGCGAAATAGGACACCGTTGACTTGGCACACTCGTCTTCCATTACACCAATGGTCTTGATTTAAAGAATCGATCGGGCATGATAAAATAATATCCATAATAGTCATAAAGTTCACGCGGGTGTACTGCACTAGAGGTCCAGACCGTGGGTATGCTGATAGACGTGGAGGCCAAAGTTTTCCACTATAATGGCCGAAGGCCCGTTGGTCGGATAGTCGTACAGAGAAAAAAGCCCCACTGATGAGCACACGTTTATTCGTTAATTCTCTCAACGTCTCAAGTCAACTCAACTCAACTCAATTCAACTCATCTCAACTCAGCTCAGCTCAACTCAACTCAGCTCAACTCAACTCAACGTGGAAAACTATAATAGATTAAAAAAAACAATCCTTACGATTTGGAAACTACGAACACGTTTATATCACGCTTTATAAACCATTTATACCCTTTACGCGTTCGTTAAAACAATTTAAAAACCTTGCAAAACCGTGATGTTAAAACACCGACATTTGCCTTTATCTAAAGGCAAAGGAACCTTAAAATCTTAAGATGGGCTTGCGATTAAGGATCTAATATAAATAACGTACCTTTTGGCCCTTATTTATCCTTAAAACTAAATATATATCCGACATTTTTAGATCACAATTCACACACATGTCGACACTTCAACATCTATCTGCATACTGAACTGTTTTGGTAAGCGGCGCGATGAACGTTCAAAAACACATAAAACAATGTTACCGCAAATAATCCCGCGTTTGCGACGTCCGTCACATTTGTCTTCAAGGGCTTTCTTATGTTTGAAGAGCAACTCATTATGCAGAGACAGAATAGAGACTCATCGAGCTGATTGTTTTGCAGAATGGATTTTCCACTTGTAAACATGGCAGCGGCCACCAAGACGAGGGTACTTGTATCCGTTTTAATGAAGTCGTGAATTATTTCACTCCTGAGGAACACAAAGCGCCAGGGCTTAAAGGTACAAATATTTCTCCGCGAACGTTTGGCTCAATGTGTTTCCCCTCGTAAAGTCGAAACATTTTGTTTTTGCGCTTACCCTTTGTTTATGTATATGTAGTGTGTGTATCTGCTGTAGAAACTTGATTTTGTTAACAAGACAACTCTAGAAGGAAACGTCGGATCAGCTTCAAACTTGGTGGGATTATGCCTTGGGTTGGTCTGCAAGTTGGGATTGTATTTGACGTATATTGCCTGATAGGACGTCAAAACGTGACGTTTGTGTCACTGCAGCTTCAAACTTGGTAGGATAATGCCTTGCGGGTACCGACGGTTCACAATGTATTTGGTATATACGAGGTGTAACATAACCGAAAATATTATAAGTTCGCCGAGATGTTTTGATTATCCTCGACCAAATGCAATAGTCATCAGCCGATTTGGCTGAGATATTTTAGTTCACCTCGGCCACAAATTAAGACAAAATAATGACACAGAACAGAAACTGGATTTTCAAATCGTATGCTTCTCAGCCATTATTGTCAATTCATGATCTTTTCTAAGAGAATATTTTGCTGACCAGTACAAGTTATTTGTCCATTCATTCTTATTGTACGATTCCTCAGGTTTGTGACAAAAAGTGTCGATAACCAAGACTCAGCATACAGCTGTTTCAGGGTACAATTTCAGTCTCTACTCGCCTTCAAGCGTCTGGAAAAGGTATCAACATCTCGCTCCGAAACTTCATTATCTTCCAGCGCCTCTTCGCGAGCTAAGGTTTCATCTCCATCACTAGCTTCCACCCCATCATCACTGTCGTCGTCATCTTCCTCCATTGGGTCTTGCAAATATCACGGTCCTCTTGAGCCTTGGCTGCACCAGAGGTTAAGTGCTTCTGTCAGATCATAAGCCGTCACAACCGGAGTAAGTACACACACTGCCAGTCGGTCACGCAGTCGCTCTGACGTGAGGTGAGCCCGGAATACATTCTTCGTTATCTTCATGGTCGAGAATGCACGCTCGGTGTCAGCACTGCTGGCTGGAATCGTCCTAATCAAATCTATCAACGACAGAATGTAGGGCAGTCCGGTGCGTAGTCCTGGTCCCATTTTGTGCTGTGTATGTTCCGTTGTGGAGAGTTCAGGAATTATATGAACAACATGAGTCTAGACCCAACCAACCCCCCCCCCCGACCGAAATCCCCCGGTCCTAACCCCCCCCCCCCCCGTCAACCTCCCCCGACTAAAACCCCCCGGCGGTCTACCCCCCCCCCCCCCGACCCAAAACCACCCCGGTTCTCAGATCTATTTTATATGTTGTAACTGCGACACATCCACGTTGTCAGTTACACTTTAAATGCCCATTGAAGAGTTCACACGGCGTTTAAAATTGTAGTTTCTTAACCACTTCATACATCCATTGATGTTAGCACTCAGTTTTTGATAATGCAATTGCTCTTACGATTGATGAGTGTGTACACATTAAAAAATTGCACTTCAAATGCCGGTTACGAGATCAGTCGAGTTTACAAATTACAATTTCTGTTGCGATAGATGTAACTTATATCATTGTGATTCACTTGAATGGGTAATTTAGTAAATAGCTTCAATACTAACAAGTCCTAAAGAGATCAGCTCCAGTTCATCGACTCCGAGTTCCGGAGTAGGTTTGCAGGAACGTATGAAATGACCCAGATTGCTGTGAGAAATCATACTACCATCGTGGAATACATCACATCTGCTAAAGGGAATACAAAGATATTGTACCAAGGGCATTTGTACGTAAAGCAAAAAAAAAATTATCATGATGTGCAAGCGATTAGGAGAAACTGAAAATAAATGTAGAAAATATCATTACACATATTCTTCGAGAACGAGGGGGGGGGGGGGGGGGGGTGTTCGGCCGGAGGGGGGTTTCGGCCTGTTCCCGAATAACATCGGTCTCCGACAGATTGGAGAGAAGGTTGCAGGTTTTTCGCTGCGTGTTTCAAAGATGTATAAGAAGAAACGTACAAAATTTTACCTCGGCCAAAAATGCCGAGATGTTTTAATTTTCCTCGACAAACCAATCTACCCCGGCCTATGGCCGAAGGCCGAGCCTTGTGTTACACCTTGTATATATAATACAATGTATAACGTCATACGAAGTCATTATCTGTTTTCGACACGACTTAGTTTACTTGATAACTCTCGAACGAAAAATCAGATCAGCTTCAAACTTGATGGAATTATGCTTTGGGTAGTGCCTATTTTTATTTGACGCATGTTGGACAATGCGTAACACCAAAACGTGTAAAATGCATCAAAACTATAGCTTAAAAACGAATCAGCTTCAAACTTACTTGGTTGAATAATGCCTCCGGTTGGTTGACGGTTCATAGTGTGTTTTTGCGTATAGTCTGCATTATGATTTAGGTGGGATTGCCGGTTGCTGTTATATTTAGATAGTAAATAGATTTTACGTGCCTAGTTCTAAACGATATTCAAAGACACGATACAACAATATAAAAATAACTGATCACATAGTAAAATAGCTAAAAGACACTGACTAGTTTGTTATCACAAATACGTAATACTGAATAAAAAAGTTTTTAGTTTACTCTTAAAAGACAGGTAGTTCGTTTCTAAACGTGGAGAAGTTGGCAGGTTGTTCCACAGTCGCGGTGCCGAAACAGAGAAACCCCTATCACCATAAGTTTTTGTCCGGGATTTTGGCACATTTAACAAATTCTTATGTGTTGAACGCAGAGTCCCAGAAGGTTGGTAAGGTGAGAGTAGTTCACATGGATATTCTGGAGCTGTGCCCTGGATAACCCGAAATGTCAACAGTAGAATTTTAAACTCAGTTCTATGATCAACTGGTAACCAATGTAGCGATTTTAAAATGGGAGTGACGTGGTTGTATTTTCTGTTGCACGTCACTAAGCGAGCGACAATATTTTGTATCCGTCGTAGCCCAACCTGGAGGATATCAGTGCATGTACTAGCTTCTCACACGAGTCCTGTGAGATGTATGGCCGTATGGAGCGAATGTTTCTGAGATGATATAGGCGCGTCTTAAGCGCTGCGATATTTCCTTTTCTAGTGTCAAAATGTGAATCAACTGTTATTCCAATGTTTTTGACACATATTGGATAACGCACGACACCATATAAAGCTAAAAAAGACTAAAAGATAAAAAAGACTACTATAGGATCTGTTTGTGTTTCCCACCTCCGACCCGGATGGCAGACATACAGTTAAACCTGTTTTTGCGACCACCTTGCAAAAACAAAACGGCATTGACTGGCCAAAAATAGTGTTTCACATGTTGTGTACGCTGATGTTGGAGTGCACTGGCGACACTTCGAAGCACAAATTTGTGCACGCGATATCTCAGCCGCTATTCATCCCTGGCTTTTGATTGTTGCTGCAGTGAAAATATATGTATTGAAGTTGTGCGACGTCGCATTATTTGTCGATTCGACCATAGTTTGTGGCGGGGGACATTCATCAGTTTCACTGATAACTTGTTAATTATAGAATTCTATGATTGTTTAAAGGCATTAGAGGAGCCAGTGTACTTGTTGGCTGTGTATTCTGTGGCAACCTTTCGGCATGGGTCATCAGCGACAGCGAATAATCGTGGCATAGAATGAGAATCGTTTTAAAGCCTAATCGATTTTGAGTCGATTTCTCTTTTATTTCTGATCAAATGCACAAACTAAATTCATTAAAAAATATAGTCCAAAGTAAAGTTTTTCAGGTTCTGTCGCCGCAAGGCTCAGGGAATCAATTCTTGAGCTATAGCGCGCGCATAGGGATTGAGAATTCTGTATCATTGCATATTGTGTTTTGCGTATTGGGATGGATGAAAATCCTTAATTTTTTTATTTTCGTATCTTAATGTGTGAACCGATAAAGATTAAGTAAAATGGGTGGAGGGGATAGCTGTTGAGGACTGTGGGAGGCCATTAAAAACGATGGTTTTCTTTCTTTCTCACTAAAAAATCTGAAAAAGTTATGAAATCTCCTGGAAAACTGCTGGAAATTGGGTGCAAAATCTCCTGGAAACTCCTATAATATGCTCACGAAAATTCCGCACGAACCCTGATTTGCTGCAAGCACGAATATTACCCATTGGCCACTTTTTTTAAAAGATTGAACAAAGTCTCCACAAAAAAGTAGTCAAAGGAAAAGTAAAAAAAGACTTCTTCTGGCGAACAGTCCAACATTCATGTCAGCCTTCATAGCTATCAGAGCGAATGTCTCAGCACCGTTATTATTCCAAATTCTCTTTATTATTTAAGAACTTTTAATCATCTCCAAAGTTTCGGGACAAGACCAAAATAAATAAAACTAAAAATAACAACAGTGAAAATTGTTTGAATTGTTTCATACTTGGCTAGTTTTTGGCGCTTCAGAAAAAAAAACTTCTGGCTCACGTGAAGACTTCCTAGGATTAGAAGCGACTCAAAGGTCCTACGGTTTAGACTTTTGGAAATCTCGTCATAAAACATTTTCTCCTTTAACGCTAACATTTGGTGCATCGACAAAACAATTATGTACAGATGTCAGCAGTCACTCTCAGGAAACCACCATTTACATTAAAATTGCCCTGCCCTGCCAATTTAAAGATTAGCTTTTTTGCCTTTACTTTAATGGTAAAACAGTTAACATTGTATCATTTAAAATAACAGTTCTGACGCAAATAAGAAACCAGATTTTTTAGGCTTTTCTGGAATAAGACTACTGAAAACCAGAATGTCGTTATTTTAGGTTGCAGACTGTATAACCAGCTTTTTTCTTGCGTCAGAATAGAAAAAAACATGAAAAAATTGAAACTACAAATTACTTTATAAAAATTCAAAATTTCGACGGGTTATTCAAAACTGCACTACTGACATTTTAATAAACAGCCAAATATAAATTCAGTTTTCCTTTCGCTAAAAGATAATGTGCATTATTAAATTTATCTTCATGAAAAAAATAAAGCATTATTGATTTATTTGATATTCGACTTATCACTAGACTATACCGAAATAGCCAGCCCAAAAATATCGTGATTTCTTATTTGCTTCACAATTCTTATTTTAATTAATGCAGTTTTATTTGTTTGTTTTAACACTCCAAACAAAAATATATTATGCCTTGAAAAAAAGGTAATATATTTTTTTTAATTCCGATTCTTGATTCCATTAATCGTCGGTAGATGCTCCCGATTAATCGATTCCAAAAATTGGACCGAATCCCAACACTAATGTCACGTGTTCAATTTTGCTAGTAAATTTACGAAAAATAGCATCTCTGCAATGTGCAGTACATAGATATTGTATACCATTCGCCTATCAGTTTTCTTGAGCTGTGAAAATTTGATGGGGAGGGCGGGAGAAACGGGAGGTGGATGAAGTGCTTACCAAGGATGAGAAGTAACACCAGATGTTCGATATAGTTGGCAGTTTGGTTTCACGCTGGCAGAATCATTTAGAAAGGCGGAAATCTTCTTTCGTTCACAATTAATAATTAAATAATAATAATTGTGTGTTTGTGTTCAGGTTAGACTCTCCGCGCACCTCTGATATTTTTGAAAATCTTAAATGTTATGGTCTAATATGTGTAATACAGTAGGTGTTCGTTACTTTTAACTACTTGGGACCAAGTATTTAGGTGTCGATTAACTGACAATTGACCTTTGGCATCGGGTATGGATGATGTTATTAATACTGTGTTAATATCGTAATATAATATATAATAATAAAAGTTGGAAATGTAAACTACATAGATTTATATGAATATTCATTAAATTTTATAATCAACATATGTTATGCAGCGAAAAGAAAAACAATAATTGTGTTCAATAATTAAATGTCAAATAAACCCCAGTAACTTTTATCACCACACTTCTTGACAACATTCAGTAACTGCACTTATTTTTATTTTACACTACAAAAAATATGTAATTGTCTTGTGCTTGGCCTTGTGGGCTCTGGAACTCTCCAATGCGTTGTGAGAGGTCTAGTGAGTTTGTTCTCTCGGTCGAAGTGTTCTTCGGCACCGAACAAAAGAAGAAAGCTGTGTCATGTGCTGTCATATTTATCTGATTTGCAGTGTAGAAAAGACGCTTCTCTATTTACCTTATTATACTGAATTACTGCTTTGAAATTCAGTAGTGAATTGCAATCAAGTTGTGTATGAATTTCGGAGTAAATGGTGTGAGTGGTGAGATTTGCTACAGATTGATCCCCTACCCCTGTACATGCAATTACGTCGGATTTTGTGCATCGCGCCTAACTTTATTAAGCAACTGGCAACAAAGAAAGGAGTTCAATTATTGGGTCTTCGTGTACGCAGCGTCTATTGTTGGGTTTGTGTTTTTCATTTTCGGTTCCGGTTAGCCTTGTTTCATGAATCGAAACTTCACCATTTAAAATACATTGATCCCAAATTTTGGACACAAGAAATTAGTTCCATTCAACTGATAGTTTCAAATAACTGTGGTCCAATTAACGCGCATCTACTGTGCTATGTAAATCAGTACGTACTTATTTGCAGGATGTCCCAAGTACTTTATATTCAATTGTTGTCGAGGCCAGAAGATGATCGACACTGCCGGATTGGGTGACAGCGGTGCGATGGCTGGAGAACCACATCAGTTACCCGTCCATGCGGATCTATTAATCAGCTATGCGACAGTTGACGGTAGGTCAACCTTTGTTTAAAAATTATTTTTAACAGACTTTCCTAAGGTTTTAAAATTATGAAATTCGGGAATAGTTTGAGAAAACCTGAGTTTTTGCAGATAAAGCATATTTTACAACTACCCCCTTCCGTTAATACCCAGCGCCCGATTTTGTTTGCAGAAAAAAATACATCAATAGCTCTTTTGTTGCGGTAAAAAATGAGAAATGGGTGTCGCAAAACTGGATTTTGTTGGGGAGGCATATGTTTTTAGTTTTCAAAAAAGGAAACCAAATAGGTTACAACTTAAAGTGTGTATGTTCCTGTTCACTGATGTTTTGTGTCCACTGGCCGTTCTAGTTTGGTCCAATCTCTTTCCAGAACATAAGGCTGTGGTGCACAAGGAAGAAGGATCCTGGTTTTTCAAAGCATTCCTGGAAGCCTTGGAAAAACTCCACCCGAAAGTTTACAACATTTATCAAATTTTAACGTACGTAAATTATGCAGTGGCGAGCTACCAACATGATGACATCGAGAAGGGTGACCGAGTGCGGTACAAGCAAATGCCGACGTTCCAAAGTACCCTGCGCTACAACTTTTATTTACAAGAATAATCTGTGTCAGTATAATATTGGGTTTGACTCCCCCCCCCCCCCCAGCCCGATGTGGGGTGGGATCTTAAGAATACACCCACTGCGTTCTGTTCCGTGCATGGTATAAGAGGCGACTAATCGGAATTTCTTTTTTTTTTTCAAACCCTTCTTTTACTATTTCCTCATTCTTCCTTCTTTTTCCCACTTGTTTCTTTAGCAAGTGCGTCCTAATATACCCTTCCTAGTTGGTGAACGGGACGTTAAGCACCAAACAAACAAGCAGACAAACAAACTGGGTTTGACTGTCAGACTGGGAAAAATGTAATGTTGTTTTAGCCCCAGCTTCTAAAGAAGCAGGGGCAAAAGTAGTCGTTGAAAGTGTGTGCGTATGTACGCTTTTAAGTTGAAAAATCGTATCTGCTCCTAGGTTTTTACCCTGGATGCCTTGCAATTTTTGATTGATGGTATCGGACAAAAGTGCCTACCTGGATATTACTTTTTTGGCGATTCGCCAAAAAGTGGCGGAAATATTGGCCAAAAACAATTTTATTCAAACGTATCTCCTTCTAGGGTTTTGCTGCAAACGTTCTAAAATTTTGATGGAAGGTGGGTTGCATAAATGCCCACCTGGCTATTACTTTTTTTGGCGATTCGCCAAAAATTGGCGAAAATATTGGCGAAAAACCTTTTTTTTTTCGTAAAATCTTAGCTACCTCTAGGAAAGTAATCTTACTGTCTTGAAATTTTAAGTGAGAGTAGCAATCGTTACTTCCTATCTGGCTATTGCTTTTTTTTTTGGTGATTGGCCAAAAATTGGCGGAAAAAAGTTTCAGTGAAGCCTTGAATAACTGCTGGAAAAGTCTTAGTGGCTTGAAACTTGAAGTAAAGGTAACAGGCATTATCACCTACCTCGCTGTTACTTTCTCTTAATTGGCCAAGGAATTGTCGAAAATTTTGGCGAAAAACCAAAAAATTTGCAGTAAAATGTTAAATAAGTCAAGGAAAATGGTTTTACTGTCTTGCAAATTTGATTAAAGATAGTAAACCTTACTGCCCACCAGGCTGTTACATTTTCTGATGCTTGGCCCCAAAAAATTTTGGAAAATTTTGGCGACCCCCCCCCCCCCCCTTCCCCCACAAAAAATCAGTAAAATCTTAATGAACCACAGGAAAAAAGTCTTACTGTCTTGACATTGTAAGTTTATTACTTATTTTGTGATTGGCCAAAAATTGGCGAAAACCCCAAAAATTTTCAGTAAAATCGTAAATAACTCCAGGAAAATGGCATTATGTTTGTTTGAAATTTGAGCTAAAGGTGACAAACACTGCTTTGTACCTAATTTTTTCATGACTGGCAAAACAGTTGGCAGAAATTTTGACGAAAAACCAAATAATTTTCAGTTAAATTTTCACGATCTCCAGGAAAATCGTTTTAAGGTCTTGACATTTTAAAAAAGCAGGCCTTCATACCTACCTGTCAGGTACAATTTTTGGTTAGTGGCCAAAAATCGGCGTAAAATTTTGGAGAAAAAACAAAAAAAAATCCTTAAAATCTTAACTAACTGAGGAAAATAGTCTTACTGTCGTGAAATTTTAATTAACGGTAGCAGGCAATGTTACCTAACTGGCTATTACTTTTTTGGTGATTGGTCAATAAATCGGCGTAAATTTTGGCCAAAAAAAAAACAACAACAAATTTTCAGTAAAATCTTAACGAACTCCAGGAAAATAGCCTCGTTACCTTGTACTTTTAACTAACTGTAGCACACATTACTACCTAAGTGATTGTTTCTATTTAGGGCAACTGACAAAAAAATGGTGGAAATATTGACCAAAAACTGTTAGACGTATTTTGGTGGAAGGTAGGGTGCATCGGTGTCCACCTATCTATTACTTGTTCTGGCGATACGCCAAACTGCTGGCGAAATACTGCCGAAAAACCTAATTTTTTTTGTTAAATCTTAACTAACTCTATTAAAATAGTCTTACTGTCTTGAAGTTGTAGGTAGCAGGCGTAACTAAGAACCTGGTTATTACTTTTTTAGTGATTGGCCAAAAATTTGGCGGAAAGTTTGGGGGAAAACCAAAAAGGTTTTCAGTAAAATGTTGACTATTTCCATAAACATAGTCTCAGTGTCTTTATATTTTAGGAAAGGTAGCACGTTTCATACCTTCCTGTTATTACAGTTTTTCGGGATTGGTCAAAAATTGGCGAAAATTGTGACGAAAAACTAAAAAAATCCAGAAAAGTAGTCTTGCTGTCTTGACATTTTTTTAAGAAAAAATTGCAGGCAATATAACCTTACTGGCTGTTACTTTTTTTTTTTTTTTTGTTTTTTTTTTTTTTTGTTTGTTTGTTTTTTTTTTTTGGTGATTGGCTAAAAAGTCGGCGAAATTAAGATCATTTCTTTGTAATTTTAAGTAACAGTAGCAGACACTACTACCTAATTGGCTATTGCTGTCTTCCAATTTTTGATAAAGGTAGCCACCATTGGTACATACCTGGCTATTACTTTGTTCGTCATTTGGAAAAAGTGGCGGGAAATATTGGCGTAAAACCAATTTCTTACTAAACTTTTAACTAACGCCAGTTATATAATCTTACCTTCTTAAAATTTTGAAGTAGGGGAGCGGATATTCGAACCTACTTTGCTATGTTTTTTTTTTCTCTCTCTCTCTCTCTTTCTTTGTGATTCGCCAAAAATTGGCCGAAATATGGGCGAAAAAGCATTTTCTGAAAAATGTTAACAAACCCAGGAAAACAACCTTATTGCCTTGTAATTGTATGTAATAATGGTACGTATTATTACCTGCCTGGCTATTACTTTTTTCGTAATTCGCCAAAAATTTTGGCGGAAATATTGGTCAAAACGCAATTAAACCGTATATACCCCCCCCCCTCCCCCATGGTTTTAATGGAAACGTGCATATAAGTGTGCAGCTGGCTATTATGGCCATAAAGTGGTAGAAATATTAAAACCTTTTTTTTCGTAAAATCTCAACCAACTTCAGACAAAAAACCTTATTAAAACTTTACGTACAGCCTTGAAACTTTACATACAGGGAGAAGGATTTGTTGGTTACCGTCCATTAATTTTTTTGGTGATTGGCCAAAAATTTGCGGAAATATTGGCGAAAAACGAAAATAAATCAGTAAAATCTTGACTCACAACACAGAATTGGCCTTACTATCTTTTAATTTTTATTAAAGGTGGTGGTCATTGGTACTTACCTGGTTATTCCGGTTTTTGCGTAATTCGGAAAAGAAATATTGGCGAAAAACTAGGGCTGTAACGACATTGGCGACAAATGATAGAAACGAAACAAAAGCCATTTATCGACAAATATTCAAGGCTTGGTAGGGCAGACAAATTTTGCTGTTTACAGTGAGACCGAAGTTAAAGGTCTGATAAGGGCTGGTGAGTGGCCTTAGCTTTTGTGGAAATAGGTCCAGATTTGGGGGTTTCTGTGATTTAAACGATTCTGTTACGCTTATTTGTCTCTGAACAATGCTGGACCCTGATGTTGTATTCACAGTCACTTCCGCCTTGGTGTCGTGGTCTAATTTGATATCTTTGTGTTTATGGCTGGGATGAGATGGTATTTGATACCCGTAGTTACTCCATGATGGGCCTAAACTGACGAACACAAGTTATACTTTACTTTCTGTTTTCCATCTGTATCCAACTTGGCAAAATATTTCCAAATTTCAGACATTTTTTTTTCTTTTTATGAAGCCATGTTTGGTGGATTTCTTTTATTTAGACTACTCAGGTGACAGCTGATGCCCTTGTACTAACGAGACTAAGGAGTACCGGGTGCACAGTGCTTATAAATTATCGATGGATAAATTGTCTGACCATTGACCACAGTCACTATGGTATCTCAAATCTAATGTCCACTCTCAGAACGATTAATAGACAAAACAAAACAAAATTGCCTTTGTCTGTCGACAAAAAAATCCTTTGTCGTTGCACCCTACGAAAACCAAGGCTCCAGGTATTTGGCCTTAATCTCTTGAAATTCTGAATAAAAGTGGCAGGATTTGGTACCCACCTGGTTATTACGTTTTCTCGTGATTCGAATAAAATTGGAGGAAATATTAGCCAAAAGCAATTTTCCTGAAAAGGTATCTCTTCCTAGGACTTAATGTAAACGTCCTAAAATTTTGGTGGAAAGTAGTGGTATATATGTACCTGGCTGTTACTTTTTTTTCAAAAATTAACAACAAAAAATTGCCGAAACACGTGAGTATTGCTTTTTTGGCGATTCGGCAAAAATTGCCGGATATTTGGGCGATAAACCGTTTTTACATTAAAATCTTGACTGACGCCACCCTTTCTGTCTTGAATTTCGGGATGCAGGTTATACCTGCATGTTATAAATCTTGAATAAATCAGCATTCGGGAGCTGGGGCATTGTCCATGGACAATCTTGTTTGCAGTGAATTGCGAGATATTGTTTATTGGTTGGATTTTGTGACCTGATTGAATGAGAACCCGTGATTCGTTCCTTGACCAATTACACGGAGTTCCGGTGTATTATGATTTGTCCGTAGACTGAACTAAGCGACTATCTGTGATAATACCACAAAACCAGCGGAGGTGTTCAGTGGGTTGCAATCGACTGAGCTCGATTTAAAATTTTCCACAAATTTAACATGAAAAAAGACAGTAACAGTTTCGAGGAACTCGCAAAATGTAATGTTCTGTTTACCCAAGTTTTGTTTTCTGAGCGGGAAGAAATATTGGTATACGGATGCCACATTGTATTTCGTATTTGCTTGGTCAGTCAATTCACTCATTTGAGGTGTAATATCGTTTTGCTAAATTGTTAGTTATGTTGAAAAAAGGCCGATAACAGGCACGTGTGCCTGTTGAACGTTTAATTATCCCCCGTGTGACCAAGGGATATAGTTATGAGCGTGTCCGTCTGTCTGTCTATCTGTATGTCTGTCTTTCCTGTGGAAACATTTGGTTTTGTCCTCGCAAATTCTCAAAAACTGTTTGAGATACGGTTCTGATTTTTATGCAGTGAATATGTATATATATTTCAATTGTGCAACGTGGTATTATTTTAGAAATCGGTAAAATTTGAAAAAATGATAACTTGTCGGAAAAACTGCCCCAAATTTCGTTGGATTTAGCAATTGTGCGATATTTTGTCCGCACCACTTGATATATAACCATGTATCGTAGTCACCAGCAACCTTGCACAGTGAATATATCTATATTGTACGTGTGCGACGTTGTGTTGTTTTTGTTGAAATCCATGTAAAATGGACAAAATGACAACTTGTCTCTCTTGGTGTTGGTTGGAAAGTGATCAAGCAAGACTAGCAAGAACAGAGGTTACCCTCTAAAGGTATTAGCTAACTACAGCTTCAATTAAAATGTCAACGATAAGCGAATTGGGCAATTTTGGACCGAAACAACTCGTCCATTGTAGAAGGTTTTCGCTATTGGGAGGTGTTCAGTAATGGAGGTTTTACTGTATATAATTTACCTCACACGGGGGATCCTGTCTCACTGAGACTCTAATTGCAGCTGCTTTTGACAGTAAGTGACGTCATAATCAGAACCATGTCTTATAATAAACAGGAAAATTCAATTAGCAGGAAGAAAATATTTTAAATTGTGTGACTTGCTGTCTGAAAGATTAAAGTAATAAAATTCATTTAATTTGTACAGTTTGTGTTCCACGTTAAAGGACAACTTGTCTCTCGGTGTTAGCTGGAAAGTGATCATTCAAGAACAGCAAGAACAGAGGTTATTCTCTTAAGGTATTAGCTTACTACAGTTTCAGTTAAAATGCCCAGGCTCAAGTGAATGAGGCAATTTGGGACCGAGTCAACTCGTCCATTATAGAAGGTTTTCACTATTGGAAGGTGTTCACTAATAGAGGTTTTACTTATATAATTTACCTCACACGGGGGATCCTGGCAATCCCTACGTGTGCTTGTAACCGTGAGTGTTTTGTGTTATAATGACTCTCGGACCAAGGGGGACATACAGTGTTTGTACGTTCTGGGTACACATTTGTGTTTTGAAAACAATTGTGCAAGACATCTTAAAATCGAAAAATCCGATCTACTTCAAACTTTGTCTAATTATTCCCTTATAGGGTCGTTCTACTATTTTTACGCGTGTTACGTTATTGCATCAAAATTTTATGTGGAAAGTTTCTCAGGTGCTGAGCCTCGGGTAAAGTTCAAACTTCGTGGGATTGTTGCTGGGTAGGTCTGAAAGATTCTGTCTTGTGTGCAAAGCATCTCATTAACGGAAAGTAGTATCGAATTCGAATTTTATATCTATATTGCTTAGCGCAGTGGGGCGGCTCTTTTGACGCTTGAAGTGAAGTTAGGAAAGGCCTATGACGTCATTACGTAAAAATGTTGCATATGGGGTTAGATTTCTCAGCCGTTTAACATAGGAGAAACTTGAAATTTGGTGGAATTGTTGCTTCATAGGTCAGAAGAATTCTGTCAAATTGGGAGTGGAATGAACGATGACGCCATTAATATAAAGTTATCTGTTAAACAAAATATCTCACTAGCGGAAAGTCGGATTGAGTTCAAACTTGATCTGTTCATTCCTTGGGTAGGTCGGACGTTTCTGTCAACTTGGATGTCTATGAGGTTTATAGATTTGTATAGAAAATTAAGAATGGTATATGACGTCATTGCATAAAATATGACGTGATATAATTTGCAGTCGCCTAATGTAACTCCTACCCACCTTCAACCAAGCATAGTAATTTAAATAGATTTCTGCATATTTATTCTTGAAGCGTCTCGAATGTCGCAGCATTCTTTAAACATACTTGAAAAAAATGGCAGCACGAATATCGATCGAATGCTGTTTCTTACACCGCCTGTAATTGACCGTTTTGTACGCTACCTCCTACAGCTATTACGTAGCATGTCACTTAACCAGGTGTCAGTGTCAGTTGTGGCGCACTATGAGGTCTTTATCTGCTATAAAACCTGCATTTTATTTTTATGCAAAGAAAAATGACGCATTTGATTCGGGAAGATGTTTGAAGAAACACCCCCTTCCCACTCATTTGTCCCACTTATGTTCTAGTCAGAGGGCTTGTCACGATTTAGGAAAATCGGGGGATACGAAGCCCCTTATGACCTTAGCCACGATTCAGAAATAAAACCACTGACCACGGAATTTGAATTTTTATGGTCCTTTTTCAGCACGTCTAGCTATTGGGGGTTTTTTTGCCGCAAACTTATTTTCATTTGGTTGCCAAGTGTTCCGTATATGGGAGTGATGATGTAACGCTGTTAGCATTGTTTGCAGTAGTATTTTTCACTTCTAAAGTGAGACATCTGATATCTTGTTTTTATGACAAGCAGCTCACTATTTTGTCACCAAAATGTCATACCCTCCCCCACGAGGTGAGTCTTCTGCACAGTTATGAAGGATGTCTTTCTAACGCTTTTTGGCCGACGGGAACGTACGAAGATTATGTGGTAGATCATGGCTGTAACTACACTTAGGGCGCAGACCCTTACCTGAACGTTGGGTAAAAGGTTTGGAATTGCGTTTAAAGAAGTGCCTAGATTAAATGGCCGTGGGTGGTTAGCAATAAATAAATAAAATCACTAATGAAGTAGAGAATTGGTGATGTAACGACCAGCTAAAAGACACGGCAAAAAGACTGCGATAAAATCTATTTGTAACGACCACCTCCAAGACCCTGGTAAAAAGGAAAGAAGACGTAAAACCTGTTTGAAGTGACCACCTTCAGTCGGATAAAAAGACCTGTGGAAAAACCTACCTGTCTTAGCCACCTTTCAGACCTGGATAAAAAGGATATACAATAAAATATTTTTCAGCGACCACCTCTCCGACTTTGATGAAAAATATGTACAGTAAAATGTGTTTAATGACCACTTTCCAGACCCGAAAAATAATGTATAGTAAGACCTGTTCATAGTAACCACCATCCCAATAAAACCTCTTTCAGTGGCCACCTTCTGTACCCGCAAAAAGACGGCGGCAAAAACTGCTTATAACAACCACCTTCAAGACCAAGATAATATAAAGTAGAAACTATTAATAGTGAGCATCTTTCAGATTCGGCTAAAAAGATATGCGGTAAAACCTACATGTGCTGATCACCTTCCAGACTCCGAAAAAAGACGCACAATTAAACCTGTTTTAGCGACCACCTTCCAGACTCGGATAAAAAATATGTAAAGTAAACTGTGTCTAAATGACCATCTTCCAAAGTCGAAAAGAGGTACATCCTGATCCCAGATGAATAGGAACTATAGTAAAACCTCTTTAAATCACCATCTTCCAGAACCAAATAAAACACGTCTCCTAGATTTGTGTAGAAAAAGTTTATTTAAATACCCACTATTCAATTGCGCATCCTCCTTCAGATACATTTACACAAGATAGAGGTCTTGTTATTTTTCACGTAGTACAAATTTATTGAAAGAAAAATCAATGAAAGAGCTATCAGAGAAGCATATGTTTGCTTACAAAACAAGAAAGGCAACAGTTGACTAACAAAAGTGTTTCGACATGTTCGAGTACACTGTTGTTAGTGAGCGCTGGTCGTTCTAGTTTTGTCTATTTTTTGTCATTTTTGGCAATGAATTATTGTTATATTCGCAGAAATTAATCTCTCATTTCGGTAATAAGGAAAATGGTTATTTTCGGAATTATAGGCTTAGTAGGAGGGTCATTTGTTTTTGCTTGCAAAAACAACAAACAAAAACTGTTTCTGATATGGATTATATTTAGGATCTTATTATAAACTAGATTTAAATAAACAATGCTTTCATTTAATTTCTACTTGAATTGGAAAATATGTGTATTTCTTATCCTGGGCCTTCGACGCTGGATTGTCACAAGAAACACTTCAAACGCTTCAAAGTAGCAAGTGGATAGTATAACTACTTTGTCATTTAAACGTTTTACAAAAACACAAAACAATATTATTGCATATTAAAGAAACCAGTATTTTGGCCAATGTCGGTTCACCGTAATTATCAAAAATAAAGAGAAAATTTCGACCCCTAGGAGTTCTTAATTTTTCGAGAAAGAAATGATAAATGAACGCCGGCCGGTCTTTTTAAAATTGTGATGTAGAACAAAACCTTTTTCTTACTGCTCTTATACATGTAATAATCATGCCCCATTTACTATTCGACACCAGTATCTCATGGCTGATAAACACCAGTATATCATAGCCCAAATGACCAATTCATTGTGTGATATAAACAGGTCAGGGCTGGAAAATGCCAGTTTGTCAAGTGAAGACCGGAGTCTGACCCATTCATTATGTAACACAGGACTGACAGGATTAAGTTCCCCTGTGCACTTGAATGCAATTCAAATGTATAAAAGGATACAGTGCTCAAACCGAACAGGACATGGTATATAAAGAAACTTTACATGTTTTCATCTGGAATTTTGATGTGAAAATATTTCTCTGTTGCTAAAACTGGCTAAAATCACTTCTTACGGAACAATTATCGGATGAGAGACGTTTTAGGGGAGTTTTACTTCTCACTGGTCGATACATCGTGCTGTCCGATTTTGTAAATGATACCCGCTGTATATTACAAATGATATATATCTGGGGTATACATGCATGCTTGAACATGGCTGAAATCCAAAATATTTTGGGGCCACGGTCTTTTGATTCCAACCTATCTGACATTGAAAAATAAAAAGCAATTATGTTGTTGGTGCAATTTTTGTGCCACAGCACTTTTGACAGATTCCATTTTAAAATATGACCCAGAACGCATGCATTCCGATACAACCGAATAGATGTAGGTTCTACAATAACTGATTGCTGTATTGTTCGAGCATGTGATCAATTTCATTTTAAAGGCATGTCTAACTTGTTTAGGGCGTTTCACTGCATAAAGACCTTTTATCCAAAAACCTTTGTGCCTTACTACACCGAAGCAAGACGGAGCTCCATATAAAAGGTGAATCATGATTTACGTAAGTTAAATACAAAATTTCTAATAAGAGAAACAATTTTGACCCAGTTTCAAGTCCATCTGGATTTTGACCCAGTTTCAAGTCCATCTGGATTGGGTGTTACTTTTTATATAGATGTTCTGAAATCCTCAGATCGAAACGGATGGTGATGACATGAGTGAGCAAATTTATAGTTAGTTATAGTTTCCACTTCAAGAAAATAGAATTTTATAGCTGCTTTGTTTGAGGACTGATAATCAAGCCTCGGAATTGCAGGGTCGGAGATGGGCATGAGCCGAAGTATTGTAATGAAGCTAAGTATCGTTTTTCCCTGTCCCCTACATATTCCAAGTGATAATTCCAATAAATCCGCGAATGAACTTGAAACCTGGCTTTTATTCCCTTAGCCAGAAGCATCCTCGTCACAAGTGATTAATTTTTGTGTCACAATTCGTTGTGAAAAACCGAGAATCAAATATTAGCCCCGCCCCATTCGGTGAATATATCCTAATCCAGATTCTATGATTGATCCACACATTAGGAGAACGATTCCTACGCATATTGATAATTTAATAAAACGTGTCAAAATGAGAATCCCCTCTGATGCCATAAAAGGACATGGCTATTCAGACTTTTCAGGCAGGATAATTCAGAAAAAATGTGATAATTAAACTTATCCCAGAGAAAACCAGTTCGAGAGCCCATCGCGATCTTGCCAGGATAAATTACCGGAATTAGAACATATTAATTGATGGGTATTGGATCTTGTTGAAATATCGAGATTTACTTCACATCTAAAAAAATCGGGATAACATTGGAATATTGTCCTAAAAATTTGGGTTACAAGGAATAGATTAATTTTTTACCAGTATTTCATCCTTTAGTTTTACTGTGGAGACGTTGTTGAACCTAAGGAATGGCTAAGAATCTTTTCCAGGTTAAAAACCTGTGGTGTTTGTAGACCGGCAAGCGTCGTTAATAAACTCTACTCTAGAGTGGCTTGTGGGAACCAATTTATGGTGTTTGATCTGTTTGAAAAACGAAGCTCGTATAAAAGAAGTTGATTGCTAAACCATAAAAGTTAATATCCAGAAATTAAAAAATAGCTGTGTAGGTGTATATATGATTGCAAATTGATCACGCATTTGTAGTTTTTGTATTAAGAGTGTTTTAGAGCTAAATATGGACATACATCGAACGAACAGAAAGATGTTCAGAGTCCTTGAGATGTTGCTTATGCAAATTAACAATTGACGTCACCAGAACGGGTTTCGTTACTGGGAATCCTCTTGCAAAGAGAATGGCTTACGTCATCACTATGGTTTATATTATATTGATGCTGGGCAAAATGTAATATATTCCATGAGTGGTGTCAGATAAAAGGATTGTTCTCTAAGTGAACACTGTGGATTAAATGGAGGAAAAACATAAAAGATGCTCATACCGGTTAAATGTATATAAAATCCAAACAGTTAAAATCCAAATGTTAGTAGCATTAGTTTCGACCGGAAAATCGCATATCCCTGAATTGTATAAATCGCACAATATTGAAGAAAAAACAACAACCGAGAATAGGTCTATTTGTTTTAAGAAATATGGCAGTATAGTGCTTGGCAAGTATATATGTCAGAATTCCTGGGGTGCGATCTTTGGAAGTAATTTTTGCATAGCAGCGATTATTCCAGACAGTAATATATATCGGATAACATAATATCCCGTAAAAATTTTCTATGCGATTAACCAGTTTTGTCTGTACTGGCTTCGCTGGCACTGCAAGGGCTTAATCCACCGTATTTGTGTAGGAAAAACAGTAGGCATTGACACAATCATGTTCCTTGAGTCTAATGCTGGATAATTTATTTCTCCTTAATTTAAAATATTCTCTTGAATATCTTTCTACCAGTTTTTACAGTAGAATGAATCACCCTATATTTTTCACTATTTTAAAGGTATTTTTCACTATGTTAAAGGCAAAAATGCTTGATCATTTTGCTCTTCAATATGTATTGAATTCGTCAACAACTTTGGGTATATTATTAAGAAACGTCAAATAGATTAATTGTGGTCACAGGCCGAAGGTTGATCTTTTTACAATGACCTGCCGCGTATATAGTCAAACCATCAAAGTAAACAAAAAAAAGTGAACACTGGAACGAGAACAAAATTATTTTCCAGGCTTGATTCGGGGCCAGAGATGTAGCTCATTATTGTCATATCAGATTTATTCTGTATATTAATAGAAGTGTTGGTTAATAGTATTTCGTGTAAAATGAGCGATAAAACCATATCTTTACAAAACATGGATTTTGAAGCTTAGTCTAAACACCTACAAGTGCCCACTAAATGTGTTCAGAAAAAGCTTGATAATAACTGGTTAAAAATGTATATCTCAGTCTTCGGCTGATGTGACTTTTTTCTTTTTCTCCTTTTTTTTCTTTCTTTTCTTTATCTTTCGATCTCTTTTTCGCCTCAATATGGTATTAATAATCACAGCTTTAACATATGTTTATTTGTTATATTCACATTGTCCATGTGAGACACTGAATAAATCTGACTTGACTTGACTTTTTCAACACACCAATGTCACAAGAACATATCACCCAACCGGCTGCGATGAATTTGCTCTGACAGCTGGATTTTTTGGGGACAGAAATGCATTTTTATCACGCTTTCTTTGCAGATCTACGAACAAATTTCTCCTTTTCCTAGGATTAATAGCTAGTCCTGGATGGTTTGCGGTCTTCGTTACAAGGCCTACAAGTAGCCCCAGGTGACTCCTTATCTTACAAGGAGAGATACATAAAATTGAACAGCACATCGTAATTGGCAAAACTGAAAATGTGTTCGTTTAATGCGAGGACAGCGTTTGCGGCGGTTGTTCGAAGTTTATTTAAAAACTTTAAGCCACGGCATTCACTATTACATTCTTATTATGGGTCATAATAATTTATCATCAGCCAACAGACGCGTTTGTAAATTAACCAATTACGATGTGCTGGTCAATTTGAATGTTCCTTGCCTTGTGTCTCTTCTGAAGCGAGGATAGCAGGCTATGGGCCATTCAGGACTATACAAGAACCAGACCGTAGAATGGGATGGATGGTAGAATGAGACATTTGACTCAAATAAGCTTAAACCTACTTTATTCATGTTACTATTGGATATCCTAAAAACCACGGACTTGGGAAGGTTTATGTCATAATATTGTAACATAAAATTCAAAAGTATCATTTGTTGTTCAAGAGAATAGGATTTATGAGTCAGAAAAAATTGGTTAACCACTTACCTTTTTAAAAGAAAGCAGTATGTAAAATCTAATAAATTTGAATCAGATTTGTTAGAAATTATATGTGAAGTTCCACAGGGATCTATTTTAGGACCGTTTCTCTTTATACTATATATTAATGACATGTGTAATTTCTCCTAATCTTCACGAAATTCTTCACCGTTTTATTTTTTTTTTATTTATTAGTAAATTAGCCATTCTCTCTTCCCCCTTTATAACTTTACTTTTTATTCCCCTTCTTAACCACCAAGTTAATATACGTTTTTTTGTTTTTTTTTTTTCTTTTTTTTTTTTAGAGAACAAGTTAAGCTCTAAAGAAATTGAATTCGATTCGTAGAAAGAAACCCACTTCTCAATGCAGGTGAAACCTTTCTACAACCTCATCAATATTAAAAATTTAATGAACAACTATATACAAAATATGGACAACAACGTATGCTATGAAAAAGAAAACCCACTTCTCAACGCAGGTAAAGCTCTTCCTCAAAGCACAATGCACATGTTCAAAAACAATACATTTTGTGTATTCAAAGTAGATACAATGTTATATTTGTATTGTGTTTTATATGCTGCCAATTTCCCTGTGTTAAATGAAGAGCTCAGCACAGAAAGAGTACCTTATATATCGTACAATCGCCTCGTATTAAAGTACACCGTTTTCAGTAACTGGTCTAATGGTATGAAGCGGAGTTTGCAAAACTTTTCAGCCAGATCCAAAATACATGAAGAGGTGTGACCCAGGTATGGACTATCGCTTTCAAAAAGAACTTGATGAATGTTCACGTGTGTCAGGAAGTCTCCATGTCTAACAGCCTGGTTAGGTTTGAAGTGAATCGAGGTTATGCCAAAGTTGCTATTCGGGAAGTTGTTATCCAGAGGTACATGTGCCCTTTGCTATATGAATAGCAATGAAAATGTATTGGCAATTTCAGTCCTAGAATTTTGAGCAAAAGGTGGAAAGCTGCATCCTCACCATCCTTGTCTCTACAGTGGACCACCTATGTCTTTGATAATTTCACGGCAAATTCAGCTAGAAATTTCAGTAGATCAATTTGTTCCTTTGCTGAGTTCTCTGAAGCTGAAGTAAAATCTGAACCAGTCTCTCCTATGCCCACAACCGCAGGAATGTTAGCTATATTCTTTAAAATTTTATTTAGATGACCCTTGTACACGTGTGGAAAGCGAAGGTGTGCGCCTATAGTAAAATACAGACGACTATCTTTTTCATGCAGCAATATCAATTCTTCTTCTTTCAGTGCTTTATCAAAGCAGTAATTGTTGATTGCCAAGGCACAGGCAATTTTGAATTAGCACAGGTCTGAGCAAACGTAGAAAAAGTTGATCGACGAAGTGTTTGATCCAAGTGAAAATGAGAGTCCGCTAGAACCTTCATATCCGATATGTTGAAATTCTGTACGGCACCATGTTGAAAATCCAGTTGTTCAGAATGTGAAATTTTTGATAGGAGCACAGATACGACTCGCCAGTGAACCAATGTAGCCGGCGAATTTGGAGGGAAAATAGAATATTTGACAGGATGAATATTTAACTTGTAACTTATCATATCCATAAGCCTTTCCTCACCACTTGATATGGAGCATTTTTGGAAAGATGGCAATATCCAGTTATTGTCGAGTAATAGCCAATACAATGCTTCTATTGAGGCGACTTTCAGAAAAACAGCCAGGCTCAACAAACTTTCAATAATAATTTCGATGCAGTTTATACAGGTGTCCTTTTCCGGATTATACTGAACGGGCAAATGACATGAAATTGTATGTAGCCTAGGGTGACGATTTTTGACGCCGCATAAAATACATTCACTGATCTTTTTCTTTTTCTTATTGATGGCTGGCTCACACTCTTTAGTAGGACTTCTATCATTTGCCACCAACAACTTCCCATCCTGGTCCAAGTAATCTTCGTAGTCAGGGACGAAATCCGCCTCGTCCACCATTGCCATGCAATTTAAGACAAGAATTTTATACAGTGCAGTGTAATATTATTGATATCTACAAATCTAAACAAATAAAGAAATATATGACTAAACATTTGTTAAGTGCTATGTAATAAAAACGATCAGTTGTTATCAGTACTCATCTATACAAAAACATTGTTCACCACAGAACCACCATACAACTACTGATGTAATAAAAACGATCAATTGTTATCAGTACTCATCTATACAAAAACATTGTTCACCACAGAACCACCACACAACTGCTGATAATCAGTCAGATAATTAGGCCTTTTAATTGTACGACCAGTTCGAGTTGTTTGCTTTGTTCGTATTATCTACTTTTCCCCATTGTGTTTCTGTAATACCATTGTTGTTTTCAGCGTCAGGACTAAAAGGCCTCTTTAATCCTTCATCTACATATTGATATTCGTCATCAGTATCATTTTCATAATTTTCACCCGATTCGTCGTCAGATTGTTTATTGTAATTTAAATCGGTTTTGTCATTAGATTCTGAATTATCGAATAAAGTTTGGAATGCATCTGAATTGTCATCATCTTCTGCTTGGCCACCATTTTTTTTCTTTCAATCGTACCATCCAAATGGGTACAGTCCTATCGTGGCAAGGTTTTAAGTTATTGTGATGTACAATTAAGGTTTTCTTTTGATTTTTAATCTCAACAACTGCAGGTGAAATAACTTTGGATACTACATACGGTCCTGAATATACATCTTTCAATTTGTTGCTTTGCCCGACCACTGACGCCAGGTTAAGTCGATATACGAAATCGCCCTCTTTGAACTGATTTACTGCTAGTTTAGTATCGAAATTTCTTTTCTGAATGCATTGAGATTATTTAGGTTCCTTCCTAGCTATGGTATATGACCTATCAAGTTTTTCAAGAAGTTGCTTAAGATATTCTGGATACTGAGCAAATTTCACTTGGTTCGCCCAAGCCTGTGACTATTTCAATGAGTTGGATGGTTTCTCGACCCAACATCAGTATATTAGGTGTGAACCCGGTGTGTCGGTTTTCAGTACATCTGATTGCACTGGCCATTTGTTTTAAGTTATTATCGCAAGTCGAGTGATCGTCTTTAATATAGCAGCGAATCATCTGTAGTATCAAGCTGTTGTAGCGTTCAACTTCGTCCATTGGAAGAGGGATGATAAGGTGTTGTTTTAGACTTTGTAATATTTAATTGGTGACATAAGGATTGAAAAAGATTGCTCTCGAAACATTTGCCTTGATCAGTGAAAATTTCAGTGGGACAGCCAAATTTTGAAATGAAGCCATCTACCATTGTTCTGGCTATCTCTTCACTGGTTTTTACTGGGAAAAGCTCGATCCACTTTGTAAACTGGTCTGCTATTTATAGAATGTAATTATTGCCTTGTTCACTAATCGGGAAAGGTCCAAGTCCATCAATGTGAATTTTTTCCATTGGAGCCGAAGCATGGTATTGACCTAGATTTATTTTTGGATTTTTTTTGTTTTCTTGCTTTTGTTACAGACACTACACGTTTTGATATATAATTGGTGTCAATATATCTGCTATGCCACATAAATGAACGTTTAACCTTCTTGTAAGTTTTCCGAATGCCCAAGTGGCCAGATGTCATCTTATCATGACAGTGCTGTAATATTTCTGTAATCATTTCTTTCGGAACCATAAGTAAGAGCCGTGTCTCTTTGGTATCTTCGTATTTGTAGTACAGTATTCCATTTTCTGTAATTAGTTGACACTTATTTCTCCAAAATCTCTTTACAGCGGGACTTTCTAACATAAGTTGTGCCTGTGTAGGTTCATATTCTCTAGCCAGCTTATTAAAACTTTTGCATTTTCTTCCTTACGTTGCTTTTCTCGTAACTCTTTTGGATTATAACTGAAGCACCAGGACAGGGTTCTTATCTTATTGCTAGCCAGTGGTATAATGTCTTCTACATCTTCCGAAAATCTGGACCATTGTTTATGCGCCCTAGTACAAAATGAACAGCCTTTACATGGTAGAGATTTAAGGTTTGCATCAGGTATGTAGTTGTCACAGTAGGCCATGCGATCAGGTATTCGTGATAAACCATCTGCGTTGCTGTGTAGCTTTCCTGGCCGGTGTTGTACGACCATGTCGTATTGACTGAGTTCTCCAAGCCATCTAGCAAGCATGCCCTCAATGTGTTTAAGCCCAAGTAGCCAAGTCAAGCTATTATGGTCTGTGCGCACCAAAAAACGACGTCCAAATAGGTAGTGCCGGAACTGGCGAGTAAAGCGAACAATAGCCAGAGCTCTTTACGTGTAGTGCAATACTTCCTGTGCGCTGGACTAAGCACATAACTTCCATATGCAATTACATATTCTTCGCCAGTCTGAGGGTTTATCTGTAGCAATTCGGCACCAATTGTTGTATCAGAGGCGTCGGTGTCCAGGACAAAATCATAATCGGGATGTGGATACGCTAATGTTGGT
Organism: Protula sp. h YS-2021; assembly: GCA_949752745.1. Taxonomy (NCBI): domain Eukaryota; kingdom Metazoa; phylum Annelida; class Polychaeta; order Sabellida; family Serpulidae; genus Protula; species Protula sp. h YS-2021. Next base: position 18,500,066 of record OX457025.1, on the reverse strand, counting down.
AGATTTATCATCTTTCATCTTTCGTAAACACCCCAGCTAAGTGCTCTGCCCACCGAACCTTAAATTTTTGCAGGGGAGTGATCACCCACCCTGAACTAAGATTTTGCTCAGATGAAGAATTAGTCGATGGACTACAGGACCAGGGTGTGACAGCAGCGCGACCTTTGGGCCAACGAGGAACATTTGTCCTTACCTTCTGCAAGCCTACTTTGCCAGGCAATATAAAAGTTGGATATTTAAGCCTACCAGTGAAAATATATATTCCGAACCCTATTCGTTGTTTCCACTGCCAGAAATACGGGCATAACAAAGACAAATGCAGAAATCAAAAACCCACCTGCGCAAAATGCGGGGAGGAAGGGCATGAATATAGTTCATGTACCTCTCACAACCCCAAATGCATAAACTGCATGGGCAGCCACCCGGCTTCATCCAAGGATTGTCCGCGGTGGCATGCTGAAAAGAAAGTGCAACAGATAAAATTTGAAAAATCGGTGTCTTATCCCGAAGCCCGAAAACTGGCTGCTACCCTCCTCCCATCAAATGCGAAAACATATGCTAGCTCAGTAAGACCCAAGTTTCAGGATTCTGCCTGTCAAACTGACATCACATGGATTACGGAACAAAAGATTTTTTCGCCACCAAAGCAACAACGGCCTTCTAGAAAAACAAAAGATACTAAAACTGAAACGGATTCCAGTCTTTGTGAGTCTTTACCAAGCACATCTCCTGAGCTGTCAGGGAAGAGAGACGGGTCTTGTACTCCAAGCCCCCAATCCTCTCAGCTGGGCCACGAAACAAAGGCAAGACTCAAACAAAGAGCTCAACTTGCCAAACAGAGGTTGCGCACAAACCTTACGGAGGAAATGAGTGGGAATAGATACTCCCCTCTTATGGATGCTGGCGATGGGAGACCTGCAGGCAGAACCTCCCCTAAGCCACCCCGCTCAAATGAAAAGCCTCCAAAAGTAACGATTAACAGAAATCGAGCTCTTAGCAAGTAACGATGACAATAATTCATTGGAATATCAGAGGTTTTTGGACCAACTACCATGAATTGTTAACACTTATGCACTTAAATGATCCGGCAGTATTTTGTCTTCAGGAAACATTCAGCAAAAACGACAATCCACCAAAACTTAGAGGATATACGTCATACAACAAACCCTCATCGGATGACAGAGCGACGGGTGGAATCGCTATGTTTGTTCGAAGTGATCTCTTACAAAGCGAAATTAAACTAAATACGCCTTTCCAGACCCAGGCGATTCGTATCACGCTTGGCAAAACTTTCACAATTTGTAATATTTATTTGCCACCACAATTGAGACCTCGACTAGAAGAGTTGAATGACCTAATAAATCAGTTACCTAAGCCAGTCCTATTCGTGGGCGACTTTAATGCTCACAGTACATTGTGGGGCAATAGTTACGTAGATTTGAAGGGAAAATTGGTAGAAAATCTCCTTAACCATCATAATTTAACCATTTTCAACGACAAGTCATACACATATCTTCACCCTGGTACTGGTTCAAAAACCTCTATTGACCTTTCTATAGCATCTGCTAATTTATATCTTGATTTTAATTGGAAAGTGTTGGGTGATCTCCACGGCAGTGACCACTTTCCTATTTTATTGTCTGAGTCTAAAGCATACCACGAAAAAAGATCCCCAAAATGGAAGTTTCAGAAAGCAGACTGGTCAGAATTCCAAGAATTATGTCATCAGAGTATCAAAAGGAAACATTTTACTGATGATGAAGACGAACATATCTCATTATTTACCTTTCTTCTCCATGGAGTGTGTGAAAAATCTATCCCAAGGACATCAGGATCCCGCAAGAAACCACACAAACCGTGGTTTAATGACGCTTGTAAAGAATCCATAGCGCTTCGTAAACAAGCTCTCAAAAATTTTTCAGACTACCCAGACATTACAAGAAAAATAGAATATCAAAGGGCCAAGGCAGTTGCGCGTAAAACAGTCAGAAAAAGCAAACAAGAGTCCTGGCATGAATATGTTTCTCAACTCAACACAAATAATTCTCTAAAAAAGACCTGGGACATGGTTAGAAAAATATCTGGCAAGAACACTTTTAGCACAGTAAGCCATCTAGAAGCTAACAATAATATGATCACCGACCCAAAGGACATTTTAGATACCTTAGGCGAAACATTTGAACATAACTCATCTTCCGAAAACTATAGCCACGAGTTTAGACGTTATAAAGAAACAGAAGAAACTAATCCTCTTAACTTCTATTCTGACAACAGCGAAGCGTATAATGAGCACTTTTCTCTTAATGAATTGAGAAAGGCCATAGGTAGTTCCCATGATTCAGCAGCAGGACCAGATGACATACATTATCAGATGCTTAGACATTTGCCAGACCATACCCTAAAGATCCTTTTAGAATTGTTAAATCATACCTGGAATTCCGACACTTTTCCAGAAATATGGAAGGAAGCCACAATAATACCAATACCAAAGCCAAACAAAGATCCACGAAATCCTCAGAATTACAGACCAATTTCCTTGACAAGTGCCCTGTGCAAAACATTTGAGCGAATGGTAGCTGAAAGATTAAAATGGTACCTGGAAAGAAACAACTTGCTTGCCGACATACAGAGTGGCTTTAGGAAACAAAGGAGCACTCTGGACCATCTTGTAAGACTAGAATCTTTTGTGAAAGAAGCTTTCAATAACAAGGAACATGTTGTTACCGTTTTCTTCGACTTGGAAAAAGCTTATGACACAGCATGGAAACACGGAGTACTAAAGGATCTTTTTGATTTCGGCCTCCGAGGCCGTCTGCCCCAGTTCATAAAAGGATTCCTGGACGACCGTCGATTCAGGGTTCGCCTTGGTACAATATTCTCAGAATACTTTGAACAAGAGGAAGGCTTCCCCCAAGGATGCATCCTTTCAATTCTACTTTTCCTGATAAAAATCAACAATATAAAAGATACACTGAGACAGGGGATAGATAGCTCACTCTTCGTGGATGATTTTGCCATGTCGTGTAGAGGCAAAAGTATGAATTTAATACAGCGTCGTCTTCAGCAGAGTATTTATTCTCTCCAAGTTTGGGCGAATAAGAATGGTTTTAAATTCTCACAAACCAAAACGGTTTGTATACACTTTTGTAAAAAACGAAAACAGCACGACGATCCAGTTTTACACATCTCTAACGTGCAAATCCCTGTTGTCAAGGAAAACAAATTTTTAGGTTTAATTTTTGATAGCCAACTTAGTTTTATCCCACATATCAAACACCTCCGAAGAAAGTGTCAGAAGGCCTTAAATTTACTGAGAGTCATCTCCTCCCACGATTGGGGAGCAGATCGTGATATTAAACTCATGTTGTATAGAGCTCTAATTAGATCGCGACTGGACTATGGCAGTATAGTTTATGGCTCAACTAGACCATCATATCTCAAGATGCTAGAACCGATACAGAATCAAGGCTTAAGAACATGTTTAAATGCCTTTAGAACATCCCCAGCCGACAGTTTACACGTTGAGGCAAATGAACAACCTCTCAATATACGGCGGTTAAAACTTGCCATGCAGTATTGTTTAAAACTTTACGCCAATAGAAATAACCCTACTCATCAGATTGTTTTCGGATCACATTATGCGGATAGAGGTACCAATGCTATCCCCCCCTTTGGAACTAGGATTATACCACACCTGCAGGAAGCAGGTATAATCATTGAATCTGTTGCAAATTACAAAATACCTAACCAACCCCCTTGGAAGTTAACGAAACCTGTGGTCTTGAAGACTCTTTCTGAGTCCACAAAAGAACGAACTAACCCGTGTGTATTTCAGTCAAAATTTGCAGAATTAAAGGATAATTATAATGACTACCATTTCATATATACCGATGGTTCCAAACTTGAGGACATGGCTGCAGCAGCTATTGTCACAGAAAATAATACATTCAGAACCAGGCTCCCTGATGGGTCTTCTATTTTCTCTGCAGAAGTTAGAGCCCTGCAGCTAGCTATGCAAATTGTCAAGATTAGCCGCTACAAAAAATTCATATTGTGCGTGGACTCCATGTCAGTGCTTGAGTCACTAGAAAACTTACAGGTATCCAACCCAATAATTTTGGACTTGATAGAAAAACACGACGAAGTGGTAAAAGCTGGCAAAGAGATAATATTTTGTTGGGTACCGAGCCACGTTGGAATCCCGGGCAACGAGGCAGCCGACAAAGGCGCCAAAGAAGCGTTAAACCAAGACTGCTCAGATTTCCTTATACCGTCATCAGATTTTAAGTGCCATATTTCTAGATATGTCAAAAATCTATGGCAACAATATTGGGATGAACAAACAGACAATAAGCTATACCAAATTAACCCTGTGGTAGGGCGCAAATTGCCCTCCCTAAATGGCCTTCGCGACGATATGGTAATTCACAGATTAAGAATAGGACATTCTTACACTACTCACAAACACCTCTTAAGAGGTGAACCACAACCCGAATGTATAAGTTGTCAGGAACGGTATACAGTAAAACACATCTTGATAGATTGTATAGACTTCAATCACATTCGCCCCCGTTATTATAGAGTTGATTCCATGAGAGAGCTGTTTGAGAAGGTAAATTCCAACAAGGTCCTAGAATTTTTAAAAGAGATTAATATGTATTCCTATGTGTAGACTACCATTAAGTCTATTTTTAGTATATTTTTTAGTATATTTAAGATTTTATTTTATAATCATTTTTAATCAATAAAGTATAAATTCGACAAAGTTACCAGGAATGACACAATATGACCTACAACAGGTTGGCGGTGTCGTTAAACCAATCAAATAACTAACTAACTAACTAACAGATTTATCATAACATTTTTCAGTTTATCAAAAGCTTGGCGGTGTTTATCTAGCCATTGAAATTTTACCTTTAGTCCTGTCAGCGGCTATTTCAGCATAATTTTTAATGTGCTCCCGGTGATAATTAACAAAACCAAAAAATTTTACAACTTCTTTCGTGTTAATTGGAGTTGCTCATTCTTTCACTTTGTCAACATTTTCTGGATTAACCTAATCTCCCTTCTCACTGACTAATTTTCCTAAAAACAAAACTTGCTTTTGGAAAAAAAAATTGCACTTCTTTGGCTTCAGTTTGAGATTATTTTCTCTAAATCGTTGTAATACATCCCGAATATTTGAGAGGTGGTCATTGAAATTTTTCCCCAGAACAATGATATCATCAAGGTAGGCCAAAACTTGTTTCTACATCATTCCCCTCAATAAGAGCTGAACTACTCTTTGGAAAACAGACGAAGCATTAGTTCATCCAAAAGCCATTCTATTGTGTTCGAAAAGTCCATACTTCGTGGTAAAAGCTGCTTTGTGCCTGTCGTCTTTATTAAAATTTGCCAATACCCACTGCTCATATCCAAAGTGCTAAACCAATTATTTCAAGAAAGTGTGTCAATGCATTCGTTAATTTTTGGAAGAGGAAAGCTATCTTTGACTGTTACCGAATTTAATTTTCTGTACTCAATGCGCCATTTAACCGTTCCGTCTTTTTTACGTACTAAAACTGGACAACTGGCCCATTCGGAACTTGACGGTGAAATCACATCAGCTTGAAGCATTTTCTCAAGGTGTTGTATCTATTTTCATTTAAATTTTGTCAAAACAGCCAATGTCTAAATCGTCTTTCGAAAAAACGTCTGAAAATTCTAGAATTGTTCCTACAAATTTATCCTTTTCCTCATCGCTTAAATTTGCTGACGATTGCCTGAACATATCTGTAAGGTGATCAGGCATGCGTGTTAAGTCACTTTTGTTACTATCGCTTGTCACACGCCGCACAGAAGGATTGTCAGTCCGTAGATAAGTGTTGTTTTCCGGGTCTGTATCTCGATCCTCATCTTGTTTACGATTTTCACCAGTATCTGCTACTACTCCTAAAGGAGTTCCTATAAATTTCTCTTTGTTTAAGTGCAAGTAGTTTTTAGTCGTATTTGTCATTTCCATTACCACATCTCTCTGACCCTTGACCAGTATGTTTGGGATTAACAAATCCTTGTTTAAACCATACGGAATAATAACAAATTCTTTGCCACTGCCGATATTACCAATCAGTTCAACATTTGCTCTTATGACTGTCTCTGGTGGTACGACAACTTTCTTTTTCAATTGCACTCGAAGTAACTCGTATTCCTGTGTTTCATCTTTCACCAGCGTAATAGGTATTACTGCTGTCTTTGTTATTAACTTATTTTGGTTTAAGTCCACTATTACATTGTTTTTCACCAAAAAATCTAACCCTAAAATCATGGAATCATTTATTGGTGCCACATACAAATCAGTATGAAAGCCATTGTCTCCTAGTGCAATTTTGACATTTTTAGCTAATTTCGCCGTAAAATTTTGTGAATCATCTACTCCTTTTAGTTTTACCTCTTCACTAAGTTGCAGTGAATTTTCCAAACTATTGTATGTCTTTTCGCTCAAAACAGAAACTTGAGCGCCGCTATCTAGTACAGCTGAGATTTCATGTTTTAGAATTCTAAGAGAAGTGACAATGTTCAGCTGTATCGTATCGTTTCTCCAAGAAACTTCACGTACTTATTGACTACTTTCACAGGACTTCATTTTGACTTTTGCCCTCATTTCCTCTCTCTTGGGCCGATTGTCGGGCTTCTATTTCGGCCCCTTTTCGTTTTTTGCAAATGATACATTTTTTGCCGTTTTTTCATCAGAACCTTCGTTCGCTTCGCCCCTTTTCAGGTTTGAATATCTTTCTAAACTGTCACTCCGGTGTTTGAAGTATTTTCGTTCTGACGAATCACGCTCTGGTGACCGTCGATGCTTGGAAGTTCTGTCCCGGTATTGTCAATTTTCTTACTTTTCTGGTGAATACCGGTAATGGGAAGTATTTTCGCAATACTCTATGTCTTCATACCGTTCTGGTGAGCACCGATACCTAGAAAATTTCTCGGGGTGCTGTCAGTTTTCACACCGTTCAGACGTTCTGTCGTAACGCTGATATCTCCTTTCAAATGAGCGTTTTTTCCCCATAATGTTCACTCGAACGTCTATCAAATGATCTATATCGACGACGGTAACCATCCAATCTTTCTGCTGTTTCATCACGAAAATCTTTATAGTTGTGTCTATCTAGTCCGTTTCTGTCATGGTTGTACCGTTTGCGTCTATACTGCCTATCCTGGATATAATCTCTATTGTTAGAATTATCATATGGTTCATCACGCCCCACATAGCTGTTCTTATTCTCATATCTATAAACTCTGCTCCTGCTGGTGGGCGAGTAGGCTTCATAAATTGATGGTCTTCTTCTATATCGTTGGTCACTTCTGTATCTATCTTCCTCTTCACTTTCCGCAGAATAACTTCCATCCCTAAATCGTGTTTTATAGTCTCGATTGTTATGTCTGTAGTAGTCTCTGTGTTCTCTGCGGAACGGATAAGGTGATGATGATTTCCGGCCGTGATAATAATCACGTTTTTGACGGCGGGATCGGCTATCATCTGAGTCTTCAGTGTCTTTGTCGTATCGATAGCGTCGAATTCTGTTTGGATTTTCACCTAACACTGCAATCTGGTTACTTATGTGGTCTTTTAAGCGTTTAACTGCTTCATTAATGTTTGCAGGAGGTGTAACTTGATCTGCCAGCAATAGTGCAGCTTTTCTGTTAGTACATCTTTTTATGAGGGCTTCTACTGCAATAGAGTTTGCTATCGGATCATCTGAATTTAGATAAGCTTGTTTCACTAATCGGCTTATCCGTTCGGCGAATTCGTCTTCCTTTTTATCAATTCTTTGCTTTACAGAAGCTAACTGTCTTCTCGTTGTAACTTCGTCATCGCGTTTACTAAACCGCTCGCTGAGACGTAGTACAAGCTCCGGGTAGTTTTTCTTTACTGCATCAGGCAGCAGATCTTTAAATTCCGCAACACTCTCGCGTAGTGAAATGACGAGAAAATCTAGTCTGTCTTCTTCGGATACCTTGAATTTTGTAGCGACAGATTGGAAAGTCGAGATGAATGCTTCCCATGATCCTGAGCCATCAAATTTAGGAAGGTTCGAAAGAATTTTTGCCCAATTTTGAGTTCCGTTATCGATTTGATTACATCTCTGTTGTCGTTCTCTTTTCCCTAATCTTCTGCTTTGAAACAAATCGGCTGACAAAGGATCATACTCGGCTTCAAATAAGTTTTGCCCTTGTTGATTTTGAGCTTGAGTTGGGTCTTGAAATTCTTTATCTGCTTCAGAGGCATCTGGTGTTCCATACTTGTCTTGAATTGAATCTTCTATTTCCAAGAGATGATGCATGTTTTGTGTCAGTTCCTGCCCCAGTTCGTTGAAAATTGCTTTCTTCTGCTCATCTAACTTCATTTCTATCTTTCTGTCAACTTCGTGGGCTACGTCGTCTCTAATTTCAGTCTTTACCTCTTGTTTGACTGAAACGCTTAAAAGCCTTATTTGTTCCAGAATATTTTGTTCAAATTGTGTTCGATGCTTTCTCTCCTCTTCTTTTTCTTTTTTGAACGTGCATCCAAATCCGTTCTCTCTGTCTCCAACGCTCTTCCATGTTCATAATCAATGATTTAAATGCAGTATAAGTAAGCACCTCTTCTTCCGGAGGATGATCTCCATCTTCCTCAAGCTTTGCCTTGGCTCCTTTAGGCATTTTGTTGGCGATTCTTTATTTTGCATACAAAACTGTACTCCTTCGGCTACATGTTTAAGTCTTTCTATTAGTGCCACCTTATTCAACCTTATTAGTAATATTGTTTATTTATTTTTTTTCTGTTATCTTTCCGAAATATGACAAATGACGCTTACCCGAATCTCAATTCAGGTATATAGCGTCTAAAGTGAAAACAAATTTCTCAGCTTATATCATTGGTAAGTCCTTGTATCTTATTTAAACTTGGTTAATACCAACCCTAATCTTGATTAAGGTATGAGGTATTTTTCTTTTAATGTGTAAATTTTACAGATATCAAGTAAATCTCAATGATGTATTTGCTTACCTACTAGATAATTATAATTTAAGTATCAGTACTCTGAACCACCATAGATTAAAGTATGGCCTCGTAATATTTCTTTGATATTATTAATTTTCTTTAATAGTAATCAATTTTTGTATTGTGGTTAACCGTGTTATTTTATTTGCCTTAGGTAGGTTTATGACAAAAGTTTGAGCAATCTATTTCAAGATATTTTGATGCTATATGAAATGAATTACTAGTTGATATTATTGTTAAAGGTTTAAATACACTTTGGAGTATGTATATGTATGTGTATAATTTTTTTTTTACTTGCTTTTTTTCCACCAGACCAATGATCTCAACATCGGTTGTGGTTTTAGAAATCAAGCAAAGTATTCAGATATTTTAATGTTTTAATTTTTTGAACTTTCAGTGAGTTTTTGTTAACCTTAAGCAACAAAAAGCTCTCTGAAAGATTTTCAACGATATTGCACTTTTATATAAGTATTAATCTAATTGAAAGTCAAGTGTGGACAACAGATAGAGGGTCTGATAACAACTGATCGTACTGTTTTTGATTGCTGAGCACAAAATATCAATTCTTTATTTGTATGTGTTTTGGATCAATTTCTATGAAATTATGTATTTTATCTGGTTTTCTTTTCGTTATACCAATTAACTTTGGTCTACTAATGCAGACAAAAGCATATCTCGATAAACCGATAATAAAAGCTGTCTCGTATTAAACGTCAACTACAAAAAAAGAAGTAGGTTCCGAATACCAATGGTACCTGCAATTTTCACAGAGCCACGAAATGAATGCGGAAGTAAAATTTTAATATATTTTCTATAAAGTTTTATAGGATAATGAAAGTAAATACTATAATAGGTATGTAGTATGTGTTTTACTATATACCTAGCATATGCTGCTTTGATATTTAGATGATTGATTGAAGGTAAATGTATATTTGAGCACTTTTTAAATTTTGTTTATATTTTTGATCTGGATATGTAGTGGGTCTTAAATTCTGAAGGAGTGCTGTATGTCAAGATATAAACCCTTTGTCATACACGGCAATGCAAACAAACACTGCAAATTGAATGGGTTGTCTTTTATCGCTCACTTTGTTTTGTTCAGTTTTCAAGTTTAAATCGTTGGCACCATTTATGGCACTATTTTGTATGTAATAATTGATCAGGTGTATTATTTATGTAGTTGGCATCAGATCGATTTGGTTTATGGTCAACTACAATTAGAAATACCTCAAAAATGGCGTCGAGATTCCCTACACTTGAAAAGAAAAATAGTTCCAGATACAGATCTTCTTTGATCGAACTCTATAATTGCCCTGATAGTTCACTTAAGAAGTGTTTAATAATTATAAGAAACAATTAATATTATGATTGAATGATAAATTTTATCTAGATTGACACAAAAACGAATTTAAAAATTTCAGTTTGCCGGTATCCAAGGAAACAATGGATTTTCCCGCGAACTGCAAATATCCCGGTTTCACATGAAATTTTTATTCGGTCTTCTATTTATCCGGATCAGATTATATATTATGTATATATCCGCGTGTTTCACCCTCAGGCTGCTGGTACCAATGTCGTAAAACTCACCTATTGCAGGACTTACAGCAGTTTGTTACATCGGTATAACCGCAAGGGTAGATTCGTCAAGGTATCTTCTGATTGGTCAACGTATCCCGTCCAACCTTGTAGATACCCATGGAGTCCCATCTTTCCAGTTCGGAGCAGATTGATAAAGCTGTAACTACCAACTAACAAACTATAAGTAATCTTCACGACACTGTCGTTAAATGTCAAAAAGAGTAATTTTATGGTTTTCTCAAAGTTTTAGGAGTTTATATGGACAGTAAACTAGCTTGAAAAAATCATGCTATGAATGTTAAACAAAAATTATCAAAGTGTATATCAATTATATACAGATCTAGTCAATTATTAGATACCAATGCACTTCGCACTTTATATTGTAGTCTTTTTTTACCTCACTTGGGGCTCAGCCAGCAAAAATTGTCTAGATTGCATTGTTAGGAGTCAAAAAAGGATTATAAGGATCATATCCAAAGCCGGTAAATACGAACATAGAAATCCTCTGTTTTGTAAATTAAAAATTATCAAATTTCATGACCTGGTAAAACTAAAATTTTCGATTGTTATGTATAACGCTCTTCACTCCGCATTACCGGTAAATATTCAAAAACGCTTTTCGATTATTACTGATGATCACATGTACAGTTTAAGAAGTGTAGGAAAATTTAAAACTAGCCATGTTCGTACGACTTTAAAATCAAAATGTATCAGTGTTTATGGTGTAAAAATCTTTAATAGCATTCCACGTGAAGTTGTTGAAGTTAAAAATATTTGTCAATTCAAATCTCTTTTCTAAAAAGTATTGTTTACGAGGTATGAACTGGATAAGTGTTAAGAGCAAGAGCTTAAATCTGATGGTATTTTTGTGAACTGTTGTTGTTTGATAGTCTATGTTATAGAAGTTAAATGTAATCAGGCGAATATTCACGTAAGTTTGTAACTTTCTTTATTCGCCTGTTCTTTCTGTGTCATCAAATGTTCGTAAAATTGACATGTTTCTTGAAACATCAACTTGTACATAATTGTTTGCTCAGAAGAATAAAACTGTTTGATTGACTGTTTGAGAAAAATGGACAAAACTAGCCAGAGTGATCAGATTGTTTTTGTTGACGCCGCCATATTGGTTCTACTACATCCTTTGTATCACTATAGTTGATTGGTTCAGGTTCAAGCCGACATTTTATATCCCAAACTTGTGTATTGTTTAGCTCAGCGGTATATATTTGTTCCGTGTAATTTGAGGTATATTTCTTTGAAATCATTAAAAACCAATGATTTATTCCATTTACTGTCTCTTAATTGTAGCTCCAAGAAGCGGCCCGCTACTGTGGTTCGGTGTACTCGTACCTGCTTCAAATCCTCGCTGTGTAACGATATGCAACTTTTTTTTTCATTTCGGTTATTTTTCTATGCAATCGATTTAATCGCAATACTTGACTTACTGTAAAAAAAATAAGTCAGTAAAATAATAACAGAAGTCTTAAATGTTTGTTCTCATCAATGCCAATATTAATTTGTACTATATTTCTGTTTCGAGGATTGTTCGGTATTGGCACAAACCTTATTCACAAACCTTATACCGATTTTCTTATAGCTGCAGTAAGTAATGAGCAGTTTTAAAAGGGAATACTCAATCGGTATTAACAATGATACGTTCAGTGAATTCTACGGCATTTTAAGAGCTGCCTTTTATTTTGATGTAAATGCTTTTATTTTTATTGTTTCGTAATGTAATTTTTATGCAGCACTGTTTTGCCGCTTATCAAGCCAGTGCAAAAGTTCCATTTGCTTTTGTTTAAGGTTTATAAACACTTTTTTCAGGATTTTCTGGTAAATCAGTAGTGAAAATTCACCAAAACCGTAGAGTTGGTTGACTAAAGAGTCGTTTCGGTCAAGGACAACAGGTAGTTAATCAACGGATTCCCTTGGGCCCCTTAGAACCTGTCAGTGACCTCTCATAATTTTATCTTGCTTAAAAAAGTAGTAGTATTGTGTGGTTTGCATGGCAAAGAATAACAGTAAATATTTTAACAGGCGAAAAATTCATAAGCCTTCACGATTGCTTCACGATTAGGTTTGTTCTTGTTTTATTAGACCGACCAAAAGATTTTGGTCAAGTCTTGAGGACCCCAATGTGAAACCCAAGATTTTCAGGAATAATCGAGTAAATAATCGATTATGATTCATTTTTGTTTCGATATATCGACTGCGGTTTTTTAATCGATTCCAAAGAATTTTTTCTCGGTTGATCTCCCCGGATCTTGAAAATGTGATTGGGCGTACTGGTACATGATTCTTGCTGTTTTTCTATGACAATAAGTGTAACAGGCCGGGTTTATAACCAATGTATTTGACCTGTAATGAACTTTATGTACAAATTCTGAAAAAAAATGGTCCTGATCTGCTCGTCCTGGTGAAGAAGGTAAGCTCAGTTGGCGGTTTTCTGACTGTATTATGTGTTCTGAATGTAACCATTGGCCGTTTCCAGATTAAAGCGAAGTGATTGGCTGGCAAGTAAGGCATCTTACATCACTGAGGGAAACAAACATGGCGGACACGGAGTATACCCAGTTACCATTGATCAACTGCATACATAAGATCGTGGTATACGAAACAAAAGCAGTAAGCTTTTTGATCATGTTTTGTATTGCTAATCACAGTATAATAATGCAGTTAGTTAGAAGTCATTGATCAGCTGTTTTGATAGAGCAATAATAATAATAATAATAATAATAATAATAATAATAAGGTTCTGATGGAAGATGACTCAATAATTTGTTGTTTTTTTTTTGTTTCCAGCGGTTGTGCTTCTGTTTTAAGTGTATTAAGTGTTGCGCATTTTTCTTGCAGAGATTTTATGTCGTGGGTTCCAATAACACAGAAAGCGTCTACAGAGTACTGAAGATTGATCGGACAGAACCAAAAGAACTCCATATAGTTGATGATCAGGTACTTGCATTTGAAAGATGCTTAAATAATGGGGTAGATAAATCCATGTAGACTCCATCGAGTGACTTCGGCGTAAAGCTACAACTATTGCGCCGCATTTGTTGCAATGAGGCAAAGAAAAAAAACAAACTTGTTTTCCATCACTCGGTCACGTGACTAAGAACGTAAATAAAGAAGTGATCAAGCGCAGTCTAAAAAGTAGATCGGTCGGTGAAATGTTATGTAAACATTTTATGCGCCCTAAGACCAAGAAATTTTGGCTAATGGTAGGTCACAAAATTAAAGGAAAAATGGCTCCTGCTGTGCCTAGAAAAAATAAATAAGATCCGGCGTAGCCAAATTAAAGAAGTGCTCCAGTTGGTCTAGTTAAAAATATTGGGATGAGAAATAGGCTGTTTTTCGTGGTCCAAATGTGTAAGATGCAATTTGCGATGCTATCCTATCCGCATAAAGGATTATTGTAGCGATTTTTCAAACTTTCACCGCGTTATGCACTGAAATGGCAGAGTCATTTCCCGCCGCTTATTGACTTTCTCCCCACCATTTGTCCAATTCTTAAAATTAAGAACGCCGCGGTTCAATGGCCACAAATTACACTCCTGTCCAGGTATATGCTGTGAATTTGAAGCTGTAACTGTAAAATGACAACATTTGTGTGCTTATATTTAAGGTTGAATACAGTGCAAAAGAAATACGCGACCTTCTGCTTATGATTGACATGGGGAATAGATCGAAGGTTCAGACGAAAGAGAGCAATGGTCTGGCTCGGACAGTGTCGGCCTTTGGCCTTGTCGGTATGTTCGCGGGTGCACGCGGTCTTTACACTTCTGTTCTAGGGTGTATACAGTGCTGTCCCGTCATTTCGAAGTCGCTTGGGTCGCCTCCTTTAATTCGAGATAAGTTTGGTTTGCGATAAGCGGGGGTGACATACAGTGATATTCGTTATATAACGAGACGATAGAAAGCTATGTAGTTCGCTTGCGATGTCAAACGGCACGGTTCGCTTACACACATCTCCAGTTGCATCTCCCACCTTCAGTTGTTGCAACAGATTATACCTGATCAGCATCGACGTTTTTACTCATTTTAGGACTTCGTTTTTCGTACCGCGCTGGATTATCGATTGCTTGGTGTTACTTACGATTGAACCAATATGGTACAACAAAGTTAAACGAAATGTTCATTATTCTTCGTTTTGACAGGGTTTGTTCGATTCCTTGAGGGCTACTATATGATTTTAATAACCAAGAGAAAAAAGGTAGCTCAAGTTGGCTGTCATACGCTGTACAAAATTGAGGACACGAGCATGGTGTATGTGCCCAACCAGACCGTCAGATACGCACACGCCGATGAACAAAAGTATGACGTCATATAGTATTTATTCGTCTTTAAATTTATTCATATTTCAATCATTATCTTAATTTTTTACGGTTATAAGTAAATCCAAAGAGAATTAAACAAAACTAGAGGAATGTTCCAAAACAAAAATTGTTATTGTTTGTACATAGGCCTTCTTTTCCTTGATTTGGGAAACATTGCGTGGAAGCAATTTTTAAAGTCGACGCTATTTGGTACATTAAATTTGGTATATTTCTGTGGAAGCATGATTTCTTTAAAACTGCCCCTGTCATATTTCACTTTAATATTTATCCTCGAAAAGTGCACTTATTGTTTTAATGTGGTTGTTTTCAGATATGTGAAGATGTTTCAAAATATTGACTTGTCAAGTAACTTTTACTTCAGGTAGGCCACTACAGGAATCTGTGATTCAATGGTTAATTACTGTTATTATCTTTATGGTAAATCGGTGTATTTTGAAATAAAAACTTAGCTTTATATCTTTTTTTACTTGTGCGTTGATTGCAAGTTTTGGTTTGTGTTTCTTTTGTGTCTGACAGCAAATATACAAACATCTATTTAATAATAATAATAAAAATAATAAGAATAACAATAATTAATAATATTAATAATATTACTAATAATAGTACTAGGAGAAGTAATTGTAGTAGTAGCAGTAGTTTTGCTAAAGATGGTGGTGATGTTAAGATTAAGAAACAAGAATCAATATTTTCACGTTGTGTGGCCTTTTTGTGAGTCTAGCCCCATTGGTGTTCTCTTCTAGCTACAGCTACGATCTGACAAGAACGTTACAATATCACGTGACTCCGTGCAGCGGACTTGATGACGTGGCTGGCAAATTACCAGAACGGAAGCACATCACGCTAGACGATTTGGGCCAAGTTCATGACGTCATTGTTACTAAAAATAGAAATGCAAGTGTTTGGTCCGAAGACTCATTAGATATGACGTGGAAGACTGATGAAAAAGAATTGTTTGAATTGCGAAGAGAGGCAAAAAATAATACAGAAAAGAAATCGAGAAAGGAACTAAATGTGAATTCAAAAAGTGAGGTGTCGGACATTTTTGAAGACGCAAAATTAGAACCAGATTTAAAAGTAGACGAAGAAGAAAGAGTGGATAAGGATTCGTCGAAAATGGAAAAACGAAACCAATCAAACATTGTTGGAGTCCGAACTGAACCCGAGTGGAAATATGTGTGGAACAAGCATTTGCTGAAGGATGTTGTGGACACGCTTCATCCTGATTGGCTCCTGTTCATGACGCACGGGTTTATTTCTCAGAGTAACGTGCATGTGTTTGGCAAATCGGTGTATGTCACTCTCATAGCCAGGCGATCGAATCAGTTCGCAGGTAAGCGTGCTTTAGGCACCCCTACTTCAAACCTATGACGACGGGAATATAACCCGGTCAGAACAAAAACCCCTTTGCTTTATTGAAGTCTTACAGTTGTACCCAGCTTTGCTACAAAAGAAAGTTTTCACGCGGTAATGCTGGCTGTCACTGTGACAGCGATAAAAGTAAGCAATCGTTATTTGAATTTACGAATATCTATTTAAAGTTACGACATGTGATCGTGTACGAAAGCTGTTGTTATTTATTTATTTATTTTTTTTTTTATTAGGAACGCGGTTTCTGAAACGAGGTGCCAACATTCACGGCGCTGTTGCAAATGAAATCGAAACGGAACAAATCGTCCACGATGCTTCCGTTACTGATTTGAAGAAAGCGCGAATTACGTCTTTCGTACAGCTAAGGGGATCCCTACCGTTTATGTGGTCGCAAGATCTGTCCAAAATGGTCCCCAAACCTTCTATTGAAAGTAATAATAAAAGTATATTGTAAGCGGAATAATGTGAGATCGTCTTGGTAAAAGAAATAAATATAAATAAATAAGAGATGGATAATTACAGTTCTAGATGTGAATGTGTTACGAAAACAATAACGAAATAGACCATGTGATATTTTAAGCATGTTTTGTATTTCGAAAAACGCAATTTATATATATATATATATATATATATATATATATATATATATATATATATATATATATATATTGATTGATTTGCTAGTGGATCTGGCGGACCCGTATGGTTTTATTAGCGGGCAGCATCTGAACAAAGTGTTGGCGAGATACGGAGCCCCTTTAATCATCTTAAATTTAGTTAAGGTGAGAAACTATTTAAATATGTTTGGCTGGGATAGTAATCGTTGGCGTTTCATATTGGCACATGTAATTCGGTTCTGTTGAGGTCAAATCTAGACAATAGTTACGCTTAATAAGATGGCCTTGTTTCACGTCCCCTTGTTGCTTGATAAAATCAATGAGCAAAACAAAATAATTAAGATCAATCATTCAATAAAACCGGTTGTAAACACAATTATAGTAATAAAATCATTCCATCGAGCGGATTCAAAAATTAGACAAAGTATTTTTTAAAAAGTTAAAAAAAAACTTCGATTGAAGGAAAGAGCGAAAGATTTATCGGTCATACTCTCATTTTATTTGCACACAAATTGCTGTAGTATAGGTCCTTAACTAAACCTAAACTAAACATACCAATCATGATCCACGGTGACACACTAATGAACAGCTTTGATTGGATTAATTTCTAGTTTCACAAAAGTGTTTCTTCAGAACACAGTATGTGATGTATTTCATACTTGTATATTTAATTTTTGCACAGAAACGAGAAAGAAAGCGACATGAATGTATTCTCACGGAAGAAATAGTCAATCAGCTGGAATATCTGAACCAGTTTCTACCGGATAAGCACCGCATTCGCTATATAGGCTTCGATATGGCAAGGGGCAGTAAAAAGTAAATTAGTATTCAAATATAATTGTAAAAAATATGCTTGTATTTTAATTTTTTGGTGATTACAGAAATTCTATGACCAATAATTTCGCAAATTTCCTAGATATTTCGTGGTCATGTCTGAAAAAATTAGAACTTAATTTGATTTATCGATTGACTGTCCCTAATGGGATTTTAAACAGAAATAAAACAAGCCTTCGACATTTTGCCTGGGTCGCCAATTTTCCTTTGTAATGAGAAAAGGTCATTTATGCGCTTTTCCGTTCAGTTTTTTTGTGAGTCAGTGGCTGTTTTCTTGACTTATTGCAGTAAAGACGCCAATGTTTTAGAGCGTCTGGCGACAATAGCCGAGTACTGCGTGAAGAAGACAGGATTCTTTCATTCCGGACCTGACTTATACTGCAACAAAATCAGACCGCATCCCAAGTATGTCCTCTTTAACCATTAATGGTAGAAAAAGCTATTGATTTGCTATTCGATAGATTTTTCTTGACTTCACAGCCCAGTGTTGAAGTCCGTTACACGAATGTTTGGAAACGCTGTAGACGCGACACCGAAATTATAGTGAAATTGACATATTTTGAAACTGCTTTCAACACACAAACTCAGCAATAGCGTTGGAATTTGTGATAGACGGTAAAGTATAACGCTCTCTTTGTTGGCGAATTTGTTATGATTTCATTGGTAGTATGCTGTCTTTAAATGCAGACGTCGTTTGTAAATTTGGATAAAGAACTAGTTTTTAAGCACTGGAAATAGTATTGTTTTGTTTTGCAACATTGAAAACGCGTGATCACTTGTGTCTATTCGATCTTTTGGTTTGTTCTGTGTCGTCAGAGCGGCTGGTATGAACGGCCTGAAGTTTGCCGGCGGAAGCAAACAAAGAGGTGTGGTGCGGACGAACTGCGTGGATTGTTTGGACAGAACGAATACGGCACAGTTCGCATTAGGAAAATGTGCATTGGCATTTCAGCTCTATGCATTAGGCATTATACAGGCTCCACATCTAGATTTTGACACTGACTGCGTTAGGTAAATGCAATTTTATATTAGTAAAAAAAAAAAAAAAAAAAACAACACTTATTTTCTGATTTCGCTAATTTAAGAGTTGAAAAATTACAGCGAAATAAAATGACATTTTGTGTGGCGTCTGTTGCTGTATCAAGAAAAGGATGGGCGACAGCAGGGATTGTTATTGCTCTTTTGGGTATTGATAAAGAAATTTAGTAAATGTCTTGTTATATGAATGTTTCTATATTGCAGTTGACGTCTCAAAAATTTCAAAATCAAAATACATTTTATCTACCCTCACCCCTCCACCCACCCACAAACATCAACATTTACAGCACTGTTATGAGGAGTACACCTGCACTCTAACAGCAGCACATACATTAATTAATTAAAACTGTTGGTAGAATGCTTGAGGAACTGTATGAGGATCAAGGGGACACTCTGGCACTGCAGTATGGCGGCTCGCAGCTGGTTCACAGGATCAAAGGCTACCGGAATGTGGCCCACTGGACGTCCAGCTCCAAGGACATTATGCAGACCTTGTCCCGTTACTACAGCAACGCCTTCTCAGGTGTGACTCAGGGTTTTGTTTACAATAAATTAGGGCCTTCTGTTCATTTGAATTTCTTGTTTCGCTTAGATGTTGCGACAGTCGTTATGGAAAAAACTATCATATTCATATCGTTCACCTGAGTCTGGTCTCCCAAAACCTTAAAAAATCCACAGGGACTTTGTTGGTAAAAGTCTCTACAGCTGGTGCCTTACCTTGTTATTGTTGGGTACCAGCTGCGAAGAGCGAACTGCATATGTTATTATTCAATGCAGAACGATGTGACGTCGGTATTGCGTGGAGACTTTTGCAGTGCATAACCACGTCTACGTCGGTATTGCGTGAAGACTGTACAATGACCAGACTGTTTCCGCTCCTTTTCTGCGTCATTTTCAGACACGGAGAAGCAGCAAGCCATCAACGTGTTTCTGGGAGTTTTCACACCTAAAGAAGGAGAGCCCAGTGTGTGGGATCTGCAGACGGACTTCTACCTGCATAATCCAGCCGCAGCCGGGCTTCCACTGTGCCGAGATAAAAAGTAACCATTTCTTTCCACTGGAATAGGCGTGTTTTTGAAGCGGGGGGGGGGGGGGGGTAGGTGTTGAGGGGGGTCATATGCTTGAGTTTTGTAAGGTTTGGCTGGTTCATGAAACACGCCTAGCAAAATGCTATGGTCTAGTGACAGAAAGTGGTGGGGTAATGATGGCTTTGACTTTTAGCTAGTCCATGGTGTGATAATAATGGCCATGATGTTTAGCTAGTCGATTCTAGGATAATGCCAGACATGATTTTTAGCTACAGCCAGTGGTGGGATGTACCAGTGTTCCAAAGTCTACCGTATGCCAGCGAGGAAACCCTCAAAGGGCAAACGGGCAAGTTGACCGTGCTCAAGACAGTGTGGAACGATGAGCGAGTGAATCAGTACTGGGAATTTTACCAACCCTACACCATCACACACCTGGGTGATCTGTTCAGCTTGCACATGCCTAACTCAGTCAGGTAGGAACGCACATCATAACAGTCGATTTCGGTTAATGGCCTGGTCAGCTTTCCGAAGAAACTGCGTTTAACCGATATATGCGATTCTCCGATATGTGTTCAATGCAAAAGGACGTTAAGGAATTTTTCAGTAGCATACAGTTTATGTGATTAACAGATTAACAGTGGTAATAATAATAATAATAATAATAGTTTGTTAAATAATGATTATGACACCAACAGTCGATAAGAATGGTGTGAATCGGTACTTAGAGGAATTTGGTAAGAGCCTTAAAAACTTTCCCATGTAGGGATTTCATGCCGAAATTCGCGAAGCAATGCAGTCCGTTTGCCATGCGGATACAACCGGGGCGACGGGAGGAAGAATACGGGTGAGTGAGTTGTGACAGGTGATAGAAGAGGTTGGGGTGGGTGGAGATTGAAAATGTGGTAAGACAGGTACGCGTGAGTGAAGTGTGAAAGAGTGAAGAGGAGGTGGGTGGATCAGGTGTGAAAAGGGCGGTAGGAGTTCGAGTGAGTGAGGTGGTAAGTGGAGTATGGGTGCGTGAGGTGTGAAAGAAGCGAGCAGAGGGGTACACGTGAGTCAAGTTTGAAAGGCGCAGGGTGAGTACGGGTGAGTGAGGTGTAGCAGAGATGGGATTGGGGAGTGCGGTGTGACGGAGATGGTATTGGAGAGTGCGGAAGAGTGAGAAATGACAGAGGTGGGATTGGGCGGTACGGGTGAGTGAGAAATGACAGAGGTGGGATTGGGCGGTACGGGTGAGTGATGTGTGACGGAGATGGGACTGTAGAGTATGCGTCAGTGAGGAAGCTGTGAACAATACACATGATTAAGGGAACTGTAAAATAGACATTTCATTTCATGTCTCGTGTTTCTTGCGTCGTGCATGCTGATTAACTGTATCCGCTGTCCGTGTGCAGGAGACCAGAATGGTGTCATTAAATTCTAATTTATTTTCCTTTTCGATGACTTAATGCAGGAATACCATGAAAACTTCTGAGTGTGAAAAAAAAACGCCTAAGTAATTTCCGAAAATTTGAAATCATATAAAAACAGGAATAAAAATCAGCATGAAGAGAAATATTTTAGATGTTCATTCCTGGAAATTTCCATGGTCTTCAGAAGGTTCCAGATTGTGGTATTGCTACGTGATGTGTCAGCAGGGGGCTAGCTCTTTTTTTTTTTGTTTATTGTTTGGCTTACGTCATCAGTTCTGTGTATGCATGACACGCAAAGCCAGAACCCCTGTGCCGGTCGCATTTTACTTATTGTAGTAGTCAACAAGTGTAATTAGTCATTACGCGTAATGTCTGTGACCGTCAGTTATTTCACGAAATATCTGAAGTTTTTAGTTTTTACGCGTAATGACTGAAATTGGAGGCCAGTCACTAAACGTAGCAACTAATTTGGAATGCTGTGGTGAATTTGAATAAAGTAGACGCCTCTGGTAAATTGATTTAACGCTTTTCAACGCAGTGTCTAAGATAATCAATGTCGTAGTTGTATAAAATGCCGCGACACCCCACACTGACAGTAATCCGCGTTGACAGGGGTATGTGAGCCCGGGTGCTCAATCTCCACCTGCTCCGGGTGTCACATTGTTTTCGCTAACACAAACAGGTTTTAGCTATCATTTGTCTGCTCCGGAGACTGGCGCAGACGCCGGATGACGTCACGACTCTCCCAACAAGTAGTGGAGTATAAAACAATAACAACACTAATTTGCTGTATTCAATGAGAATGTAACTGATGATTTAAAATGTAGATCATATATCGCGGAAATTGTTTAAAACCAGGCAGAAGTTATTGATTGCAATCTATCATGCATTTTTGCTTCCCCTCCCAAAAAAAGTGAAAAAAATCATAAACATCGCTAAGATAAGTACAGTGAACATCTACCAATAAAAGAGGTTTTGACAGCATTTATAAACATTACACTTGTTTAATAAATTGTCGTTATATATGTTACAGGCCATGAGTGAAACCAGGCTATGTATACATAGCCTAGGCTATGAATACATGGCCTGATGCGACCAGGCTATCTCTTTATTCATAGCCTGAATTTGCAGCCAAAAAATTTCACTCATGGCCTGAAATCCTACTATGAACCCCAAATTGCAATTAAAAACACTCACAAATAAGTATTAAAGATAGCAATCAATGTCATCAGACATTTCACGCCATGAGTGAAATTTTTTGGCTGCAAATTCAGGCTATGAATAAAGAGCCTAGGCTATGTATAGATAGCCTGGTCGCATCAGGCTATCTATACATAGATTTACAATGTTAAACACTCTGTTGTCACTTTACCATAGCCTGGTTTCACTCATGGCCTGTAACATATATCTTGTGTGATCTTGCGTCATTCAAATTTCAGTAATTACGCGTAACAGCTGGAAATTTTAGGTATTTCGTGAAATGTCTGGCGGTCGCGGACATTACGTGTAATTCCTGGACATTTCAGGTATTACGCGTAATGATTGATTACGCTTGTTGACTGTTACATATACAAGTATAGTACGACATCCAACGCTTATACCAGTATTTCAAAATAGCTACAGACTACTTCTGTATGTGCTTGTAGAGCAGTTGCATGTGTAGAGCCGGTCTATCCCTGCCATATTTTGTCTGGCTTTCCGAAGGCTTTCCACTCACTTAGTTTTTTTCTGACGGTTCAGAAACCATCTAGATGTTTTCTCCATTTGTCTTTTCTTATTCTAATTTGGCTTCAGGCTTTAAAAACTTGCAGTCAGATAAATAGTAACAACGTTGTTTGCAAGGGAAAATGATGTTTATTTGGGCTACCTCATGTGTTACCTTCTTGTGAGAATAACCTACGTAAAAAGATGTGATATATGTGGTTCTAGTCCTGCTCTGTTATGTGATTTACAATGTTAAACACTCTGTTGTCACTTTACCAGCTGGCCTCACTGTCCCTGGGCGTTCTGCTGGTAGTCACCAGGTACACATATCACACGCATGCGCAAACCTAATTTTCTCAAACATTATTGCTAAAAGATACCTGTTTTAAGCTGCAATGTTGACAATAAGATAATGGAATGCACCATAATTTGATGCATGCTAATCGTTTGATTGCAATTGTTTGAAGGGATACACCCACTGTCAACGCCTTAGTCGTGATAGTGAAGCGCAAGCTAAGGTTTGAGGCCTCACATTTCCCTTACATGCTTGCCTTTAAATTGCTGATAGAATGAACAACAGCAACCGATTAAAACTGACCTTCCAAAATGATTTCTTTAAATTATTAATTATTTATTTATCTGTTTATTTATGTGTTTAAAGTTTTGTTATTACTTTTTTTGGAGGGGGAGGGGGATTTGGTTTGATTAATTTTGGTCAGAAGTATTTACTAAAACAATATTTATCACTAAACAATATAGTTAAGATATACGGTGTGTTCGGTAGCTTCAACTTTTGCGTGACCGAGAATAAATCTTAGGGCTGTTGAGAACAACATATCACGTGACATAAGTTACCATGCCAACTAAAATTATTTTACAAGAACATACATTGTAGCTGATCGGGGGAGAAGGGGTCGGCGGATCGCAGGCTAAAGCCCTGTACATATTGCAAACTGAAAACGCCGTTCTGGGGAGTTAAGAACTTAATTTTCGTATTTTTCAAATATATACTGGCTGTGAATATTTAAGGATTAAATGAGCACATTAAGCAATTTTTTTTTACGAAAGTTCGTTGATCAGTTTAGCGCATTGAAAAAAGAATTACCTAGGGCGGGCAGGTTTTAATTCATAAAAATCTTATTGTACAGAAATTTTCAGTGATTAGTTTCAAACCATATCCTACAATGCTACAATGATAATCCGGTCTAAGATTTTGGAATGGTGTAGGGTACCACATTTCAAATATATGAACTTGATTTTTCATATCGGATCCTACTTGTGTGAAATCATTTAAATTTAAAACACTTCAAAACAACTATAATGCATACCGTTTTACTGATCTGCTGTAAAAGATAAATCAGGCAAAACCGGTCCATTCTAGATGTCAGTATTGTTTGTGTATGTTGCAGGCAAACTCTGAGATCAGACAGTTTACAAAATGTCTGAAAATGTCAGGCAGTTTGTAAACTGTGTACTGTGTGATATAATTTTTTGTGTTAACTTTGGGATACACATTTGCTGTGTTTACTTTGTAATGCAGATTTTCTGTGTTCGCTTTGTGGTACAGATTTGCTGTGTGTACTTTGTGTGTTTACTTTGTGATACAAATTTTTGTGTTTACTTTGGGATACACATTTGCTGTGTGTACTTTGTGATACAGATTTTCTGTGTTTACTTTGTAATACAGATTTTCTGTGTTTACTTTGTGATACAGATTTTCTGTGTGTACTTTCTGATACACATTTGCTGGGAGTATTTTGGTGATACATATTTGTGGTGTACACTTTTCGTATAACTGTCAGATATTCAACTCTACGGGAGGGTGGGGGACACTTTGTCTAGAAGGTGATACAAATCTACAAGGTGTGCGGACTCTAAAACTTGCTTTACTTCAAAACATAGCCTCTATAATTTCGTTTGATCTGAAAGATCATCAAGATCAATTCCAGAATATCGATTAAAAATTGTGTGTATTTTTCTTGTAAGGGGGCGGGCTCATTCCAGCACTCGTTTGCGTTAGAGACAACCGTTTAACTTTTTGCCATTTAAGTTCTTTCTGCTTATCGATATAACCAAGTGTGTAAATAGAAGTGATGCTGTGAAAAATAAGTTTTCAGTCGCACTTAAAAATTGGTTAATTTCCCTTTATTTTTATTTATTTACTTTTATTGCAGTGTGGAGTTAAGAATAAAAACCTTGTTTGCAATGAAAACCAGTCATTATTTAATGGGCATCGATTGTAAATAAATGCAGATAATACACAGGCCGGCAGTTTTCATTGTCGTGTAAAAACTCGCCCAGTTTAAGAACTCGATTTGTTAAAAACAAATCAACTTACCTTTTCTTTCTTTCGCTTCATTGCATTTTCTTACACTGTGCTCCGTACCTTTATAATCCAGTACTAAAAGTGCGGAAGTCAACCCGAATATTAGCGGAAAGGATTCGACAGGTTCGACATTTTCCGGCGGTTCCGAAGGCAGCACGAGTAGTTCCGATTCGTCAGACATCGAGGGCATGGATTCGTCAGATTCCGAGTCATCAGTAACATCAAACGTAACATCCGCTTACGTCAGTTTTAAGGTAAAAGGCAAATGTTTACGCACGCATTGGCTCGATTTTCCTGAATATTTTGAAAGCACAGATGGACTCGACTTTTCATGAAGTATGGTATTTTCGAGATCTGCGTAAAATTTATGAACAGCGAAACGATGTATGCAACTCCACAATCATAAGTTGTTAAATGTACTGGATGCGATTTGCATGTGCAGTGTGTGTAGTTTTGAAGTAACCCAATGATTAATCCGGGCTTAATTTTTTTCTCACATAAAAAATTTGTGTAACAATTTTGCAAAATTTTCTCGGGTTATAGTCTTCTCCAAACAGAACACACATCCCATACAGAACACACTCCATACAAAATTATAAGGCAGCACAGCATTTTTCATAGCCGTTTGCCCCAGTTTTCGTTTTTTTTCAGGATTTGTTTCCGACGATGAAACAAACTTATGGCTCCGAGTTGAAAGAGCCTGATTCGCATAATATTGCTAAATATAAAAGGTAAAACTTTTGTTTTATTTGCAGTGTAAAATTAGAAATTCGATTTTAGTGCTACATGCTTAAATACCCTTGCTGTCACAGTTATGACCAACGTTTTCCCCACAATAAGTTGAATAAAGCAAAGACCGAAAGTAGAACTGAAACAAAAGGCTTAGTTTTAGTTACCATCATATGCATGCAGGAAGGTTGCCCCAACATGTAATTTTTTACACTTAACATCACTGCCCCTGCGTTATCTTCCGGTTTTTTTTTCACTGACCAGGTACACTCAGATTGGACAGAATGCTTGCCGGCCCGTGGACAACCACGCCGCTCAGCCAGCCAGATACACCACAGAACTGTAAGTACTTACCTGTGTCTACTAATTCTAAGTAATTTAAAGGCGAAGGTGGTCGTACACTTAAAGAACATCGTGTGTCCACCCAATATTTAAATAAAGACTGCAGGGTGGGGGGGGGGGGGGTATTTAATTGACAGCTGAATTTTAAATATTTGGAGAAGTGTCTACTCCTCGTTGCCCTTGGGCTTGAGGGAGAGGTGGTGGGGTGAAACTTTGATTTTGGGCCAACATGTACTGGGCATATCTTTTCCCTGTTGTACACTTTCTACTAGATTAGAACTGAATTGAGTAAGTCTTGCACTGACATGAAGAGCACTTAGAGCTGTGGTACTGCTCTGCCAGAAAGACTAAGCAGGTCGTGGTGCACATTCAGCAGCCGGCCTAGTCTTCCCACAGAGCTGCGGATCAAAGGGCGGGGGGATGGGGGTGGCGGGGGGGGGGGGGTTGAGAGGTTGCAACCCTCTTGTATTTTATGACTACAAACAGTGGTATTACTATATCACACACAGATTTGACAGATTCACCTAAAATTTCACTGACTTTATAAAAGTCACTGAATGTGACATATCCACTGTAACACAGACAAAGAACCAGGCCCACGTTCTCGTTCGTTTTGAAGTAAGCATGCATTAGATGGTGGGGGTGGCGGGTGGACTTTTGGGTGGGTGGTAGCTTTTGTCCCACACCAGCCGCCTACTAGGTCTGCCGCTCTCTTACACCAACCCCCCCCCCCCCCCTCCCCTCGCCCTCTGCCGATATTCAAAAAGCTTCTACGACTTGCTCTGCTTATACGGCCCTTAACGTTCCCTCGCTTATCGGATACAGCTTACTATGTGATCCTTTATTGTTATTTTTTTGTAGGATACAGAAAAGTATATTCCCTCTGGACAGCATCTACAGTGTAGTGCCGCCGACAGTGAGCTCAAAATCTCGCGAGATTTGCGAGGAATACGTGCGCCGGGGTCGGCAAGGGGCACGCGAGCCTAATAAGAAACCATATCAGCAGTACTTGAGTAATCAGTACCAGTAAAGACGTAAGGATAAACAGTATCGATGCTGCCAGCACAAGTGTTATCGGATGATCTACTTCTCAAAATGTTCATGAAAATTACGAGATTAAACTGGACCTGTAAGAGTGAATTAACGCGTAGCTGGTATTTGAAAGTGATTGTTTTTGCATATGCGATATTAAAATACGTAATTACTGCGGCGGATTGTGTTCGTTGAAAAAGAGTTGTAGCGTCCATATTGAGTCACGTGGCTCAAACTCAGATTTAAGCCAAGTATGAGATTGACTGATTAAAGATATAAAACTTGAGCCTCAAAATGGGCATGGGCTCTTTTTGAGGCATCATGGACGTGGTATAAAATTAACTAATTTTAAATAATAATGTTTTTAACCATCCTGATCAAAACAACGTGAATCAAAAGTGTTTTATTTCACTTATTTTTGAAATATGCAAGCGAAGATTTCCATCAGAGAAAAGGTCGAACCTCACTTCAAAATATTACATGAAACAATTTTTGAGCTTGGCCAATTCCTACATGTTGAATAGCTTAAACGTAAATTTTGAGTAAATGCTCGGGTGAGTTTGAAACTCAAGTTTGGGACTCAATTTGAGTATGAATTCGAGCTAAGTTACTGGATACGGGCGCTTATGTTTGAAATGAAAAGCTTGTCTGTGATTGGTTGATATGTGTATGGTCTACGCAGTGCTACAATAATTGAATGTGTTCCAAACTTTTCTGCTTTCTGAAGTCGCTTCCCTATAAATGTGTGTGTGTGTGTGTTTTTTTTTTCTGGTCAGCAAGCAGTCGTTTTCATTAACCGTTTGTAGCGTGCTAGTTGGTAATGTTGCGAAAAAAACAACTCGTCTTTCATTTATTGAGACTCCCGTCGACAAACCAGCATGGTTTAATAAACAGCTCAATTCTGGTCAATCCTGTACAAAATCGCCATAACAAATGCAGTCTGTCATGACGACTGTACTTGTAAATTTGTCAAACATTGAAATTATTCAGGAGTTACGTGTTCCATATTGCCTGGTCGCTGATGAAGTTTGGCTGGCTTTAAGGTTTTTTGTTTGGCTGGCTTCAAGGTTTTATGTCTGCGTTGCACTCGACATATTTTAATAAGTTGTGACGTCACACAGTGCAGTGATAATCGATTATCCGCACCGGAATCTTCTATACTTTAAAGCTGATATGTTACAGGGAATCTGTGAAATTAGGGATTTCATGAAATCCCTAGTGGATTCGTGTAATAACCTGCTCAATCAATTTTGATGTTTTTATTGAGAATTTTCATGTTTGCAATGTAGTATTTTACCGAAATTAATAGTAGATTTTGAATTAATATACTCAAAGCACTCGATTGCCAAACTATCATTCATGAGATACTTCAGTACCTGAATTTAGCGGTACTTTTTTATCCTACGTAACTTATGTCACATTTCACGCCAAATTCTGTTATTTTGGATGGTAATGTTATAAATTCCAATTCCTTTTGATGTGAAAAGGGATACACAGTGTAAGGCTAAATAGATTACACATTATCTATTACATAATTCACAACACATGGGGCTTAAGCGACTTATAAGCATTTTGTTGCTATAATGAGCGAAAGAAGCAAACAGGATACAGGTTGATACGAACGTGTACATTCTGTTATATGTTTTTAGCCACTAGTAGGTTCATATTTCACATATGCATTATTGATGGATTACTTCTGTTTTCACCCCTTGTGGAGTTCATATGTTATAATGTTAAGCAAATTGTACACTAGAAACTATCACAAGCCGAAAGATGCTATATTTGTCATACCGAAAAATGTTAAAATCAATGTTCTGTTAAGTAAAAAAATGATCCAAGCCTGCATTTGATGTGGCCTATGTGGGAGCCTGCATTCGGCTTGGCCTATGCGTGGGAGCCTGCACACGATTTGGCCTATGTGGGAGCCTGCATTCGGCTTGGCCTATGCGTGGGAGCCTGCACACGATTTGGCCTATGTGGGAGCCTG
This sequence comes from Protula sp. h YS-2021, assembly GCA_949752745.1. Classification (NCBI taxonomy): domain Eukaryota; kingdom Metazoa; phylum Annelida; class Polychaeta; order Sabellida; family Serpulidae; genus Protula; species Protula sp. h YS-2021. The sequence goes on along the minus strand of OX457025.1, from coordinate 18,470,715 downwards.
CATTCGGCTTGGCCTATGCGTGGGAGCCTGCACACGATTTGGCCTATGTGGGAGCCTGCATTCGGCTTGGCCTATGCGTGGGAGCCTGCACACGATTTGGCCTATGTGGGAGCCTGCATTCGGCTTGGCCTATGCGTCGGGGTCTGCACACGATTTCGCCTATGTGGGAGCCTGCATTCGGCTTGGCCTATGCGTGGGAGCCTGCACACGATTTGGCCTATGTGGGAGCCTGCATTCGGCTTGGCCTATGCGTGGGAGCCTGCACACGATTTGGCCTATGTGGGAGCCTGCATTCGGCTTGGCTTAGGTGGGAACCTGCATTCGGCTTGGCCTAGGTGGGAACCTGCATTCGGTTTGGCCTAGTCGGGAACCTGCATTCGGCTTCGCCTATGTGTGGGACCCTGCATTCGGCTTGGCCTATGTGTGGGATCCTGCATTCGGCCTACACGACAGCGAGGCCTCGATACATGCTGGTTGGGTAAAATGAAAGATTTGGACTTAGCATAATTAGTTCATTACTTAATGGCGCTCTATAATTCCTTTTAAAATTACCTATATAAAAAACCGGTTGATGAAAAATACGACTGTTTTTCTTTCTGGCCTGAGATATTTACTTTGCCACAGGTCACATCAGAAATGCGTCACCTTCTGACTTATCAAGTGAAGCCAAATTTACAAGCAAGTCAAACTACTAGTTGCTGGTTAACAAGTATTTTTATTTTAGATAATCTTGGGTATCAAAATACGAATGTCCAAGGCCAACGCAACTAAGAAACCACAATAATAATTTCCCCGCATCCCAGTAGCGCACATTCAAACCGAAAGGGAATAAACACAAGTTTCAATATTTTGAAAATTGTGGAATGAAATTTGTTACAATTCAGCCAAAAATTCGGCCATCCTTTCTTTCTTTCTTGCACCTCCACAGAGTACCTGTGGTTTGAACCTCTAGCTATGTAAGATCTGTAAGTTCACAAATCTGCGAGTTGGCAAATTGTTTTTGTCAATCGCTGAAGAAAAGTAACAGTCACGTGACGGACCATCAGTGAGCCATTTATGTGTAACACCTAAACGATTCGAGCTAAACGCTATGAGCAGTATCGTGTGACGGTTGTCTATCGCCTGTACGCTGATACATGCGGCCGACCACTAAACCCTAGCCCACTGCACCAGTAGGCTCTGTCCGACAAAGTTCAGGCGGCAGCTTCAGAAGCTACAGCGCAGCGTATTTCCTTATAAAACTATCTCTGCAGCATGTGTAAATGTAGTGGCCGTCAGAAACGACTTTGTAAACAGGATCACAGTCTGGTCCACTTAGTTCTAAGCTCGTTTCTAACACTTCATTTGTGTAAAAGCACGACCCGTCACCTGAAACGAAAAGAAACCAACCACAACATGACTCCCCAATGAAGATTTTAAAAAGCTCCGCAATCCCAATAACAATCCGGTAAACGGCTCTGGAGACAGAAGCACGGGTCAAAAGAAAACCGTGACTGAATAAGTGAAAGTGAGCGAGTACGCAAAATGTGCTTGCGATTTGACCAGGATTTTGAGCGTCGACATCTGAACATCCGTGACATTTCTAAATGTTCTGCAATCCCGATAATAATCAGCCCGGTGTAGGAATACCAAAACAACACTAAGGGGCGGAAAGAAAACTTACAGATCTAAGAACGACGAGATCCGCCGGGTTCATAGCTTACCTGTGGACGTGAAGAATCCCTGTTTGTACGGGAGGAACGACAAGACAGCAGCGCGGCTTTCTTTCATGTGCTTCAAGGGTTGACTGAAATGTAACGCAAGAGTCGACAGAAGGCCCGAGTTTCGACCATTCAGTGAGCACTAGAACCAAGGCAGCGAAGCCCAGGCACATTGACAAGTATTTTGTTAATCAGTGCCGTATCACTGATTTACACGTATAAGATATGACACGGCCTTTTATTTTTTTTTTCAATCTTTTTTTAGATCTAGCCAGGTCATTTTATTTATTTACGATTTTAGTGACCCACTTGGAGGATGAGAAATAAAGTGATTTTTTTTTCTGGTCTTCTTCGACTGTTTTAATTTGCTATTGATGTGATTTTAGTTGTTTCATTTCAAATACGCATTCAAGCAAAAGTACTATTGTTTTTTAACCATTTTATTTTAATTTTACCAGTTGTTGGTTGCTCAATTGAAATTAATAGCCGTTATACCTGGCATTCCTGATATCGAAGACATAGAGTTCACTGTTCTGAGTGCCACAAACGACGCTGGTGTCTGTCAGAAAACAGCAGCAGTTCACGGCATCCGTACACTTATATTCAAACACCTACAAATGCGACATTAGAGCCAAGTCAATAGTATGCACGAGCGATTGTTGTTGTAATCAAATTAAAGCCTCTTTGAAGGTGAACTTTCTTTGGGCGACTTGCGGAAATTTCACTCGTAGGTTTGTTTTAATGCAGTTTTACACACAAAAAACCCCAAAGAAAACCACGTTCTCGTTCAATACATTGCATTTTGAAGTTATTACGTATGCCTGCTTTCCTTACTGTCACTGGTTCGCAAGATCGACTTCCCCGAAGTTCGGATTGCTGATAAGCATAGAATTACGTAGTTATTGTTGTTTTACGACATGTGACACCAGAAACGTGCCGAGGAGTCTCTCTACAGCGCTGAACACGTGCCGTTAAATTCTACAAGCAGCACTGACGTCAGAACACAACACGCATGGACAACTCACCTTTTTTTTGCTCTGAAGACCAAACCCAGTCAGCAGACCTGATTCTGTGGCCAGCAATAACAGCTTGCCTTGAGTCAGTGCTTCTTTGTCCGCTGGAATAACGGAAAATAAATACAGTGCAATGAGAATTAAGCAGAATATAGAGAACAGCATACACTACCAAAACAAGGGCTGTTAGGCTCTCTCTGAACCGGAAGTTACCATAAACTAGTGCCAAAACAGGCACGAAATCTTACTCTGCATTTCGCTGAGAAGCAAAGTTTCACTGCCAATAACGTTCACGGTCAACGTGAATTTCTTTTTTTTTCTCCCGACATACTAGTTATTTCGTTTCCGGTTCACTTTTATCCTTAAGGTTAGCATTTCTCACATGGCGTTTCGTCAGGCTGTTCCAAGTTAATGTCATCCCCCACTGCACCAAGAGAACAGCCATTCACCACACCACCCTCTGCAGCATACGTTGCTAGGCAACTCTGCGTGCCGCAGTCCCACAGTTTGGCTGTCCCATCACGTGATGTTGACACTATGTTGCGCCCTCTATCGACGATCGCTGTGGATGTGATTCCTGTAATGTTACAACCTCCTAATTTATATGCTTTTCAACAGCAGCCGACAAAAAAGAGCAGCCATCTTTCCTGGCAGTTCACACGTTGATGGCCATACCACTGAATTAACTGAAAGCCTCACATCAAACAACACACAAACTCGAGGTCGACTGATATCATAATTCAAACTTCCGCACTGCCGTAGCGCACACCTTACATTCCTATACTGGAAAGAAATCACAACATTCCTTTTAGACGAGTGTCCTATTTACCAAAGTTTCAGATATTCTGGTTCATACATGCCTATTTTTTGTTTCTACATTCAAGTACCTGCTTTGTGTCCTGTTAATGTGGCCGCACATTGGCCCGTCTCTGCGGACCAGACCTTTAACTGCGTGTCTGCGCCGCCCGTCAACACAACGACACCTGACGGGAAAAACTGGCAACTGTAGACGTCGCCATAGTGACCTTCTAAATTCCTCTGTACAACGAAAGAATGTACAGTACACATGCTATGTAACAAAATGGTGAGCTGCTTATCATAACAGAAAATACCAGATAACGCACGCACTGCAAGCAAGTGTTACAAAACTGCTCTCATATATAGAATACCTTGGCAGTGAAAACAACTTTCTGTCAGCCCCATCAAATCAATAGATATTCCTGCAGAGGAGTGTAAATACGACCATAACAGAAAAAGCCCACAGAAAATGCTGTATCATGCTATGCCCAGCCAGCCGCGAAAACTTGTTCACTGGTTAAAAAAAGTAACGCCCCCCCAAACCGAACCCGCTCACCTCGGAACCACTCTGTATTGCTCCCCCCCCCCCCCCAACCAACCTCCCCGCTCAAGTTTGCAATCACGTTTTGGCGTCATATTGCGTCAAGTGTTGTCCAATATGTGTCAACTACAATACCAACCGGCAGTCCAACCCAAGGTATAATCCTACCAAGTTTGAAGCGGATCCGACGTTTCGTTCTGCAGTTACAGTGATGATGCATTTTTCAGGTTTTTAGTTATATGACGTCACACGTTTTCCAATATGCGTAAAAACAGCAACCGGCGGATCCACCCCAAGGCATAATCCTACCAAATTTGAAGCTGATCCGATTTGTTCTCGAGTTATCCTCTCAGCAAAATCTAGTGTATACAACCATAATGATGTCATGTAACGTCATACGTTGCATTATATATACCAAATATAATTTCAATCGTCGGGCCAAACCAAGGCATAATCCTACCAAGTTTGAAGCTGATCCGACGTTTCGCTATATAATTAAGGTGATGATGCATTTCACCTGTTTTGACGTCATATAACGTCACGCATTGCCCAATATGCGTCAAAGACAAAAGCAACTAGCAGACCCACCCAAGGCATCATCCCATCAAGTTTGAAGCTGATCCGACTAGTTTTTGAGTTCCAGTTATCCTGTCAACAGAGTCTAGTGTCCAAAACACGTAATGACGTCATATGACGTCATACGCCGCGGTATATACACCAAATACATTATGAACCCTCGGACCCACGTTAGGCATTATCCTACCAAGTTTGAATCTAATAGTGATCCGACGTTTCGTTCTGCAGTTAAAGTTATGACGAAACTGTCAAGTTTGACGTCCTATGACGTTATACGGCAAGCACAATCCCAACCGGTGGACCAATCCAAGACATAATCCTATCAAGTTTGAAGCCGATTGGACGTTTCGTTCCAGAGTTATCGTGTTAATAAAACAAAGGTCTGCAACAGACGCACAAACTACATACACATGTTCACTTGCCCATAAAGTACAAAAAAATGTTTCCCCTTTGCAGAAGAAAAATTGAGTCAGTTTATAGAACAACTAAACTTAAAGAAGAGAAAAAATGCAAAAGGTACAAAAAGTCATTTTAAAATACTGTTCTTCGGAGAGGAAAGCTCGGCACACTTACCCTGACTTCCCCATTGCTTAACGTCCACACATTACATCTACCGGTTACGTCTGCTGATACCCCCAGCCCGCCAGGCGTTACATCCAGGCACTCGACCTGCCCAAATGCAACAAGCTTTAGAAGTCGGCCAAACGGTTTGCACAGAACTCTGTATAAGTACTACGGTCGGTAGAACTTTAAGAGCTTTCAATTTCGCTGCTTAGAACTTGCTCGTGTCATGACTATACTGAATATATAAGTTTCTGGTTTCCACTTTCCAGCACAAATGCTAAAGAAGACAAAAGGTTCAGCCAGTTTGAGTGCAGCTTCTTCCCCCGACCAAAATTCAGTTGGATTTTTCTACGGAATCTACTCACGCTTTTCTTGTAGTCGTGCACTGTCGCGTACGTGACGAGTGGCGCCACAAACTTGCACTCTGTGTCTTCATAGGAAACAGTTAAGGTCCGCTGCAGAGAAAAATGTCCTTTTTTATCTTTAATACTGTATTTAGATATATTTACCTAATAACACCAAGTAACAAATTTACTTCTGAAAGATTTAGCAGCATTTTGTTCAATAACCATTGAACATACACGTCACTTGATTTTGCGATACGAAAATCTTAAGGAAGGAAATATCTGGAAGTGCTGATTATAAACACGGGGGGGGGGGGGGGAACTAGGAGGGCGGGTGAGGGTGGGGGGGGGGGAGGTCAGCTATATGCAGAGCTATATCTTTTTTTGAAATTAAATAAGCGGCAATTATAGTTAAGTGGGGTGACAGTTCCAATAAAACATGGTATTAACACGGGAAGCACAGCAACATCAAAGCCCTCCCCCCACACCCCCCCCCCCATCCTGAAAGAAAAACCGACACCAAGGCGCCGCTTTCACTTGACTCGTTATTCTGGACTCTTCTGAAGTCAAATCCGTTCAAAACTTTTGCTGCTCAGTCACAAAAACACATCAACACCACGGCTGTGCAGAACTTTTTCTCCTCGGTTTCAAGGACGAAACGAGCAATGTTACGGTTGTTTAACACGCTTCAGTGGCATAGTAGCATATTAGCTGTCACAGGGGCTTACACCTATTCAGAGTGTCCCCTTAACTTTGTTTTACTTCGTACAGACTGAAGCAGAATTTCACAAGACGAAATCGTGATTTTAATCAATTTCCCGACACAAAAATATTTCCATCGGTCAGCATTTTAAGTCATCTAATCAAACAGAAGGTCGATATTTACTTGGGAAACATGGTTGACTGTAAATCCCTCAGAAGGAAAGACGTACGGACATCCGGATGAGGCAACACCGTTGCAAGCCAACTCCCCATACACACTAGGATCTCCTATAGCAGGGAAAAAGAAACGTCACTGCACAGTGACATGATTAAACAATATTCTATTATTTGGCATATCTGTAAAATGTTGTGATTAATGTAATAACAGCAGAGTCTATCATTTATCTATTTATTATAATCATTTTATTACCTTTAAAAGGATAGTCAAAGTGGACCCAATTCGCTTTCTTTTTCTTTTTTTAATTGAGATCATCAAAATTTAATCAGTTTGTTCAAGTCGTGACCTTTGCGCGCGAGACAACAACTTCAAACTTTAGCAGCCTCGCCCACCATCTCTATAACCCCCTCCCCCGGGGCAGTTTGTGCCCCGCCCCCCGCATCCCCCCCCCCAGGTTTCGGTCTATCGCCTGTTATTCCCAGGCTTACCAGGACTTCTTTTGAATGAGATCCACGCCGCTTCTCCATCATTTCTGCAACACACATAAAACTACAACAGGACCTCGTTATAACGACGACATGGAGCTGGTGGCCGCATAAATTTCTGTTCCCACTTAAGCTATTCACCGTCCAATTTCTCGACCACTGCCATGTTCTTATAAGGAGGTTAAACTGCTTATGGATGGAACTGTAACTAGCCACCAAAGTGTAAGTAACTCGATGAAATATCTCGAATACTCGTGTATATTCTACCAAAACCTTCATAAACTAGAGCAGTGTGCATAGTTCACATATTCCCCACAGCCCCCCACCCCCGCTCCCATCAGTTAAACACGGCCATCAACTGTCAATCAAGAGCTGAAATTTTCCAAGTCCAGCTGGTTCATTTTCCTTGGACGAACCTGGCCCATTTACAGTACCGTTCTGTGTTTGTTCCTATAAAAGCTGCACACCAAGTTTCATTAAAATCCTTGCAGCAGTTTTTAAGTTATCGTGTTAACAAGCTCTTGATGACAGACCGACCGACCGACACGCGGTCGATCGCATATACCCCCCCCCCCCCTCCCCTTGTGAGGAACAAAAAATAGTCTTTTTGAGACAAAGCAGTATTGACCACTGAGAAAACATTTTCTGAAGATAATACAAAATGTAGCGGTGTGCGGACGCAGCTTTTGTAACACGTATCACTAGCAAGGGAATTCAGTGATTTTATTGAAACTCTAATAAGTTGACATTGCTTTTGAAACTACAATTGATTTTGAAAAAAAAAACCGAAGTTGCAATTAAAGTCTCTTGAGAGTTCATCATTTCCGTGGACCTGTGCAGCCGCCTTTTACTGATGGCTGGTACAGCTGGCAGCGGTATTTGGTTATCCACCAAAGAAAAGTCGTGTTTTGCTCATTTTCTGTATTATCAGTGCATTTTATTGGCTTGCAAACTACATTTAAATGACAATTAAATTAGTAAAGAAACAGCAGGTCGGACGCGATACAATAACATATAAAAGGTTTCTGGGAATAATAAAAAGAAAAAAAAACATCGGCGAATGTTCGTTACCAGTGTACAACAGGAAATACGACTCGTAGTAGCCTATTATACGTTACCGGAAGCAAAAACTGACACTGGGAAACCGAAGCCATGGCAGGTTGTTGTGAAAACAGTATTTTTACCCATCTTGTCCTATTTAGTTGTAAACTATAAGTCGTGCAATTCACTTCTAATTATAGGCCAGGATAAAATTCCGCAGCTGGTAGACGAATGCGTATTTTACCCAAATGCAACCAACTAAGTCCATTTTGCTTGCTCGTTCATTGTACACAAACATTATAGATATTTTAAATTTCATTGAAGAACATTTCACAACCCGTACAGTAAAACCTATGTTAGTGAACACCTCTACTTAATCGGCATCCTGCAATTAGTTAACACCATTTTCTATGAATTTTGAACACTCCGCCTGAAGCTTAACAGGGAAAAATGTCACTTATGAATTGAATGTTGTTCTTGCAGCCTGGCGAAGATGCCGATATAGGCAGTGAATCAGAGGGAAGCGAGATACAAGTGAATAGATCAAAACTGGTTAAAAATTAAACTATTTCTTTATATCGAAACGGTCCCTTTTTGCAGATTTTAGAGTTAAATTTCCCGTGTCGCAGTCAGCTGACACATACTTCGCCACACATGCTTGACCTTCATCAAATTCAAAATCGGAAGCGACGGCAAAATTAGCGATAATTGGAGTATTTTTAACAATCCGATACCACTACTAAAACTGCTTAAAGGCAGCAAACTTTAAAAACATCTTTATAAATCTGAAAGACATGCATCTGAGTTCAGACACCTTAGTTTTAATCCTAAAATAAGAGAGACTTGAGCGTAGATTTACACAGAACGTGACATAATAATGCATCTTTGTTCCACACAATTTCGGTGCTGGGGGTGGGGGAATTGCAGCTGATTTGATTATCTGTTTTCTGACGTTGGTGTGTGTTTAAGAATTGGACATGTTAGCCAGTTTTAATCTGCTGTCCAACTGCTTCTCGCTACCCTCATTCAATAAAATAAATATAATTTTATTTATTGTGTCTTTGTAAGCCAAGAACCCAAGAAAAAATAGTATATGGCGGGGGCAAGCGACCCCCCCTCCAATTTGAAGGGGGGGGGGGGCAGTCGACCTGGTTGCAAAAAGGGGGGGGCAGATGACAGGGGGGGGGGGGAGTTGACCGGGGGGGCAGATGACCGGGATTCATACCGGTAACTTCGTTACACTTTGAAAACAGCATTTACTCGGAAATGACATTTCCCTATTTTACTAGTCGATTATAGTATGGAATTGCACGAGCCAACTACGTTTTGTAAATTGTGGCATGAAGTGATAAAAATAAGCTTCGCTTGACATTTCACAATCGTTTCAAGCTAGATGTTTTGAAACTACTAAAATCAACTTCTTGTCTATTGATCCCGCGCCCAGAAATAGACAAATGGTGGTTTTGAGATGCAGGACTTTGCCTGCCCGAATAATAACCAGCAAACAATTTCTCCTTCACAAGAGCTACAGCTGAATACAAACCATAGAAACTGCATACTTTCAACAACACGCATGGAAGCGACAACACGCACGGGATTCGAACTTTAAGGTAAGATTAAAAGACACTAGGTTACTCTTACGAGTAGGTTACAGGTGTCTGTTTGTATCAACTGCGACCACAAAGCAGAATTCGACGCTTGGAACAAAGAAAGTCGACCCCTGTTGTCTTAAAAATAAAATGCGATGTGTCAGTGAGATAAACTATAGGCTTTCTTGCGCTCATAACGGCTACAAAAATCTCTGTCAAAGGGCCTCCGAGGCAAGGAACATTCAAATTGACCAGCACATCCTTATTGGTTAAATTACAATCTGTTCTATTGGCTCCAGAAGATTATAGTTACCTATAATAAGAAAGCCATGGAGCACAGCGTGGCTTCTAGCTTATAAATAAACTTCCAATAATCGGCGCAAGTGCTGTTTTCATCTTAAAAGAACACATTTTTAGTTTTGACAATTTCGATGTGGTGTTCAAATCCATGTTTCTCTCCTGGTATCGTTGAGGTAGTTTTGTTCTTAAACGTCAATGCGCTGTTTTGCAATACTTTTTCAGTGTTTTTGTTTATCTGCATTGCAGTTTGATGTCCCTTCCAACAATGCACCTTTCCTTGTTTTCTGCCGCCACACTGAAAGCTTTTCTCCCAGGCGCATACATGTTGGCACATCGGCGTTTGTAAGGTGCATTTCTCAACAGCGTGCTCAGTCATATCTATACGCCTAATCACATTTTCAGTGTTTCGAATAAAATGAGAAAGAATTTTGTATTTCGACTTCAAGGGAACCGGGTTTAAAAAAAGAAAGAGGTGATAGAAGAAATATAGAAGAAATACAGCAAAAACAGCTCCTACTCGGTACACAAAAGAAACTGAAACTGAAAAATATTTGTTAAAACTTTTGATAAATTTTTAAAATAGCATATGAGTTGTTAAAAACACGACTACTCTTTGGTGTAGCAGAAATTTGATATTTAGGCAAAATCTCTCTATCATTTCTTTCACTTTTTACCAGGGTAAATAATGTATACCTTGTCCTCGTACACGCCCATCGGCAAAGAAGCACAAGAAAGACATTCTTCAAAAGTGTGCCATACATCACCCAACTCGGTGGGAGAGTGGGAGAAGGCATTTATTGTCAAAATGGTGCATACTCATGGAAAAAAATTACGCATTCATGTCCAAAAATCACGCACTGAAAATTTTGGAGTGCGTGATTTCACGCACTGGATCCAAAAGCTGGGAAAAACACTGAATATGCCCAAACAATGCAGGAACATTCGAGAATCTTCTGGAAAACGCTGGAATCCCTAGCGAAGTTAATAACTATCTTTAGTTAACAAAAGAGAAGACAACAGGGGTGAGCGGAGGTGGGGTGCGGGATGGGGGCGAGGGTGAGAGGGTGGAGCGGAAAGTAAATCCGATTTTCCGCTATCGAGATATTTTTACCCAATGACGTCCGATCATATTTGACAGAATCTTTCGGACCTCTCAAGCAACATTCCCACCAAGTTTCAACTTTCTTCGATGTTCAGCGGCTGAAAAATGTACACATGTAACATTTTAACGTAATGACGTCATACGCCTTTCTTAATTTCGCTACTCCCGTTAAAAGTTGATAGAGTCGTCCGACTGATACAAAGAATACCCATACAAAATTCTTTCAGTTATCGAGATGTTGTTTTTCAAGACCTGTCCAAATTATATGCATATTTTACGTGATGACGCAGAACCCAAGGAATATTTACATAGAATTTGATATTTTGCACACAACATCTTGTTCAAAATATATACATATTTTACGTGATGACGTCATACGCCGCACTCGTTCGTTGTATTTTTACCAAATTTTTACGTAATGACGTCATACGCCTTCCCTGTAAACGTAATGCGCGTCATAAGTCGACAGAACCGTCCGACTGAGCCATGGAATATCCACATAAAATATGAAGTCGATACGACTTTCCATTACCGAGATATTTTGCACACAAAATCTTGTTCAAAATATATACATATTATACGTGATGACGTCATAAGCCGCACTCGTTCGTTGTACGCGCAAAAAAACTTGATAAAATCTTTAGGACCTACCAAGCACCTCTGATAACGTAACGTGCGTCAAAAGTTGAAAGAACCGTCCGACCTACCCAAGGAATAAACAGACCAAGTTAGAAGTTGATCCGACCCCTTTTTCATTCTCGAGATATCTTGCACACATTTTGTTCGCAACAGACTGACAAACACACATACACGTGCACACATACAGAACGTACAAACACTATATAAGACTCTCCCCTGGTCGGGGAGACATAATGAAGTTGACTCCCATTAGCGGAACAATGTATGGCTTCGTAGATCTGACAGAGAGGTGTCCGAAAAATTTTAAGTCAGAGCTGCCTTAGCTCCAAGAAGCCATCCGCTACTGAGGTTCCGCGGTAAAGAAATATACCAAGTATACTCGTAAATAATGAAGAGCTGACTCGGAGCTAACTTGGAACTAGTTCGAAAATAGACCAAGTATAAATAATGAAGACCGGTATTGGTGCTAGCTTCAAACTACCTAGCTCCAAGAAGCGGTACGCTACAAAGTTTTCACGCAGAGATATACAATGTTAGGCTGTTTCACATTCACTGTCTCTGAAAAACGATACATGACGTCAAAATGACGAAACAACATGGCGTAGATACATTCCAAATGAGATAGGTATCTGAAATCAGCTACGATTATATCCGAAATCCTCAATTACCGCTCACTGAAAAAAAAATTTTTACACGTGAAACATCGATTCGGTATTATTTGCAGTATCGTGCGAGTCGCATTCAAACATTAACTTAGTTATGTCATTACTTTTAATAAAAAAGGTTAAACACATGAGAACCACATGTTGCCGCCATGTTGTGACGTCACACAGAACCGTATCTGACCGTATCCGGAAGTTAAACTAGGATAGATAAAATGGCGTCGAGACATTCTACCTTTTTTTCGATATGCCATATTTTTTTTTCGAGACTCTCTAGAGAACCGTATCTGAGTGAATGAGAAACACGGATATACAAGTCAGAGCTGACTCGGAGCCAGAAACTACCTTACAACGAAGTTTGTGGTAAAATTACCCTGTGTAATTTGGGTTGTATACAGTGTCAACTACTTCGGGGCAGCATAAACAGTGCCTGTCCCAATTTAAATCAAGTCAATGTGAATTGTTTTTATTGTACCCTTCTCTTACCTAAAAACTTCATTCCAGTCGCATTGAACGATAATACGAGATTTTCCTGTCATGGTCACCATTTTGCTAAAGTTATCTGCAAAAGAACGCTGCTCGTTGTGGTTTTTTTCGTTCTGTATTATTATTATTATTATTATTATTATTATTATTATTATTATTATTATTATTATTATTATTATTATGAACAATACACCAGCATGCCATTTTAGTTTTATTTGAGGCCAGCCGTTTTCATTTGAGACTCGGTTTGTCTCACTTGAAGCCCGATAAATCTTATTTGAGGCCCGAGTTTCGCGGGCCTCAAATGCCAAGTTGAGGCCTGAAAATGGGATAATAAGGGCATACAATGAAAGCATAGGACCTCAGATCAAATAAACACCCTGGCAAAATGATATGATTACTGTTATTATAAATATATATGACACTTTTGGCTTTGCTCGACTTTATCCAATAATGTATTCATCCGAAAAATCTCGGGTTACCATTTATATACTAAGTAGTAGTATGCATCTTCATGACTTTTTAAAACGATCCTAAACATGGAGTGCTAAATGTGAGATGATACCAATTTTGTTGGAAACGCGGAGTACTGAGTTGAAATATTTAATTTCTTAATAACGTTTTTATAAGCATATTTATCTTGTAGACGTAGAAGACATCACTTTGGTTTTCCAGTGTGCTTAACATTGGTTATCGCGATCCATAATAGAATTTTTTTGGGATATTACCACAAAGTAAATTTTGAACGTGTTTCCCTATTACTATGTTTATCGTGTTGTTGTTGTCATCGTATATATATTTACATTCAAAGACTTTTTATCATTTGAAAAGGATGTATCACTGCCACATTTGTTCGAAATCTAACCATTGGCCAAAAAGTCTTAAAATACACTTAAAGCATTCAGAAGTAAATGGAAGCGAAAGTGTAGAAGGAAAATTGGAGGTAGAGATGGAAAACCCTATTAAAACGCCTACCAGCGACGAAGAAAATGATATGGATGAGGACAGTGAGGTGGAAAAGAGTGAAACAGGTGAAGAACAATATACTTATTTGACTAAACTTTGTAATAAAGACTATGTAAATCAACAAATGTTGTAATATTGTTATTGATTTAAGCGCTGTCTTCAAAGTGTATCAATAAAACTATTCAATGCGTGTCTTGTTTTTTGATGTGTAAACGCAGTTTCAACGTCCTTCACATATAAAATCGCAATATTCAGTTATCCTTCGTTAAAGATAATATTCTGCTGAACACTGTGGTGAAAAATTTGGTTGAAATCGGTCCACTAGTTGCAAAGTTATGCTCGCTTACACTTTTGATCATGACGTCATTTCTCGGGTATTTCCTTTCGGGCATTGTTGTCGTGCTTATAGATATTCCATTGGAATTCCCGTTTCGTTTCAACAAGCAGTGGAGTTTAAACATGTACAAAAGGGAAGGGTTTCTATTTGGTGTATATAAACAATAATGCTGGAGGAATAAATAAATATATAGACATTTAGAAGCAACATTAGCGAAAACTGTGTGATCACAGACTCAAGAAAAGCTTAATCGAAATCCCTGTGGGAAACCCCCTTGACAATTCTGTAAACAATCTTTTACGAACTGTCAGTAGTACAAAATAAACAACGATGGATAGGTATCAGAAGATAAAGAAAATAGGTGAAGGGTCTTTTGGTAAAGCTCTACTAGTAAGACATAAAGAAAATGGAAAACAGTTCGTCATCAAAGAGATCAACATGTCAAAGGTATACACAGACTGCAATGAGTCATTTAACCTTTGTCCCAGCGGACCCTTTCTATCTTCCTAGAACAGAGAGGGTCACAGTTCCTGTAACAGAAATGGTCATTGATCTGAACTTTCTAGGCTGTTTATCTTTGAACACACATTCAAGGACACCGAGGTTCGAACTAGCATGCAGGCTTTTTCTTTTTAGAAGCACACTGAGAAGTACCCTGGCTCATTATTTTCGGCCTCGGTGAAACTCCCAAACTTGAGTAAAGAGTGGTGTTGCAACTGGAAATTCATTGTTATTTTTGTGGGCTATTATTAGAAATTCTAAATCCTGACCTCAAGAAAACACATATTTTTCTCAGTAAAAAATTGTTATGTGACCATAAAAATTGTGCGCCATATTTTATAACTGGGCCATTTATGTGATGCATCCATTCTAAAATAACGCGTTGGACGCAGTCGTGCGCCGATATTTGGAAAATTGACACAAATAACACGTTAAAGAAACTATGACCCTTGCTGTCATAGAAAGACTGCAAGAGTCATCTAGGACTAATTAAACCTTATCCGGTTTCCAGATAATTGGATTGTAAGCATATGATGCATGTTTTTGAGTCTATGCCAAGTCCTTCCCGCGAATAAACATCTTGAATGAAAATCAACCTTTTTGGCTGTTCTCTTAGTGCCATATTGGGTGGAAACAAAGTTTCCAGATAATTGGATTGTAAGCATATGATGCATGTTTTTGAGCCTATGCCAAGTCCTTCCCGCGAATAAACACATTGAATGAAAATCAACCTTTTTGGCTGTTCTCTTAGTGCCATATTGGGTGGAAACAAAGTGTCATTGATACAAATGAGTTACCATGCGTGTTTTGAAATAATATCCCCTTTTTAACCAAGCGTGCCGTGCAGTTCCGAAAGAACACCCTCCCCTCTTCCCCTTTTGTGTAGAAAGCGGAGGATTTCGCCTTTCTCTGGGTTCTATTTTTGAAGACGCATGGTAACACGTAGGATACCAAGTGTCACAGTCCTATTCGCTGTTCTTTCAGCGCTGGTATTGCGTGCGTACAAATATGTGAAGGTACGCTCTCAAAAAATGCGCGTAGAGTACTGAAATCTTATTTGGCAGTAACTAAGTTACTTAAAAAAGGCAGCTTTTATACCCATCTTTCATAATCACTTTTATTGTGAAAGATCTGTATTCAGTTGTATGCAGAATTATAAAATCCAAAGTGAGCCATGTTTGTCTGATGGTTCTGTGCACAATCACATGTCACGAGTTTAGACATTTTTCTCCTGTTGTGTAGTGAAGTAAAAACATTTACAGCAACTGTAAAGTTTTCGAGACCACGAACTTGAAGCTTGAAATTTTAGTAACCTCGCAAAATAGTTAAGTGAACCAACTGATTTGATAGTGTAGCCTGTAATATACAGATGTCTTGCCTCACTGAAGTACTATTATTAGCACTTTTTCTTCTTCCCATGTGTATCAGATGGGGAAGAAAGAAAGAGATGAAGCTAGAAAAGAGGTATGTAGATGATCTCTTATGGCGCCTCATTTATATTTTAAGCCTGTAATTTAACTAACAATCAGATCAGCGACGCAAGCAAAAAATAAGTATTTGTAACAAACTGGTTCACGGTTTTGGCTGTGGTATTGCAGCACGCTAATTGTTCAATTCATCGGGCTAAGGGGTGCATCCGCCTAAATCCTCGGTTTATTGTGATATTAAAACGATGTTCACAAAATAATATTGAAAATTATTATTGAACAGCATATTTTTTTCTTTTTTCGATTTAAAGCATTAGATTTATTTCTATATTGTAACTATAATCTGTAATCTTTTAATTATTATTATTATTATTGATATTTTTATTGTTATCTGTGTTTTGTCTCTCAGACAGCTGTATTGGCACAGCTACAGCATCCAAATATTGTCACTTATAAAGAATCTTTTGAAGGTAACCACCAGTGTATTATTTAGTATGAAAAGTGCAATGACATTCGTAAAGAAGCTAGTATAATGTTTGTATAATGTATAGACTTAAAAATTTAATGAAAAAAACATCTGCGTGTTCTTAAAATACATTCACGATAAGATCTATAGATCATAAAAAACAATCACCGAAGAAAACAAGTGTTTGAATATATCGCAGTTTTGCAAAAATATCAGTCAGTTTCTCAAAGTTTGCTTAACTAGCACTAGTCTCTGTTGTACTGAGATATAACCTTGAGACGAATCAGGAGTGATTCAAGATGCTATTAATGGAATATTGACATTTCAGAGATAGGAAATCTGTACATAGTGATGGATTACTGTGATGCTGGTGATCTGTACGGCCGTATCAACGCTCAGAGGGGTGTTTTATTTCAAGAGGAACAAGTAGGTTTTAAAGCTTAACTGAGAGCTAGAACTATCACTCCAACCACCATGTCATTGTACTGCTGTTTTACAGACTACAATCTAGTCATTCCAGCTCACACTATTCAATCACTTGTATTGAAACATTGACTTCAGTGGATGTAAACTTTCAGTATTGATAGAAAACGGTGTTGAAGTAGTGGTTCTTTATGTCATGTTTTGTCTATTTTTATAACTGTTCAATTGCTTCATACAAGACCTTTAGAAATTTGTGTTTTTAGCCTGTTTGAATGCACAAAATATCATATTGTACGATATAGAGCATAAGATAGTCTCAAGTGATTGGTTAATGTTGTAGATTATCGACTGGTTCGTGCAGACGTGCCTGGCGGTGAAGCACATCCACGACCGGAAGATACTGCACAGAGATATAAAATCCCAGGTATGCAAAGGAAAATAGTGGATACAACTTTCTCCCAGGTTCAGCTTACTGTTTCGAATTATGACGTTAATTGCAGAAGAAACTTCTGTATTTTAAGTAGTGTACCTGTATGGACGTCACTATTTTCTTTTCAATGTTTGTTGCAGAATATTTTTCTAACCAGACACGGCATTGTGAAATTGGGAGATTTTGGAATTGCGAAAGTTTTAAGCAGGTAGCTATTATATTAAATGAAGTTAAAAAAAAAAAAAACGTTTGATTCAATACACAAAGAAAATGTTTTGTCAATGTACGTTGTGATAAGCTGAACTAACCTTTTATCCAAATATGCAATGGTGTGTGAAAAACGACTTTCCAAACTTTATAAATAATATACGTTATAATTAATTAGTGTAGCTGGCTATTATCTTACGTTAAATGGTCCTACGGTTGTGATCATCTGAATATATTCCATGTTTTCATGTAGACAAATGTTGACCGTGTACTGCTCACACATGTTTTCATGTACACACATGTCCCGTCTTGCCGTTGACCGCGTGCCGCTCACACATGTTTTCATGTACACACATGTCCGGTCTCCCCGTTGACCGCGTACTGCTAACACATGTTTTCATACTCCTGGGGTAAAGTCGGCATTGCAAGCTGAAATGTTTCAATACCTTTATTTTTTATATTTATTTTTGATTACAGCACCGTTGAGTTAGCCCGAACATGTATAGGAACGCCGTACTACCTCTCACCGGAAATATGCGAGAATAAACCATATAATAATAAAAGGTGAGAAGCAGTTATGTGCCAGGTTAATCTGTTCAGATTTTAACCATTAACGTTTGCAAGTTAATCTGGAAATTAGAAAACATTGGACTTGGGTAGTTGCAGTATTCTATGAAATTAAGTTGCTATTGAAGTTACAAACGAAAATCTGAACATGTGCTTACATGGATCCATACTCAGGTTCCCTCATTAATCATCTCTAAACCGTGGTTGCGATTCACACAATGCGTTTAACAGGGCTGCCTATTTGCAGTGATTTGATTGTATTTTGCGTTTCAGTGATATTTGGTCTTTGGGGTGTGTCTTATATGAGCTAACTACTTTGAAGCACGCAGTGAGTATAACTCGGCCGTGAGTCTGTCACGGTGCCTTTGTGTCATATGTCGTATATTGGTGAATGACATGGCAAAATTAATGTGTTCTGTCTGCACCACACGCCGTGAATACGTCATCAAAGTGACTACTGCAAGATAAAAGTGATTGTCAAGTTAGACGAGGAAAGTAGCTAATTAAGTAATAGATTAAACAAAGCAGAATGTCTAGATCACGTGGTTCGTTCAACCAATCGATAGGTAAAGATGTTGGATAAATCATACAGATATGTCTTATCTATATTTTATCTCAAGAGTATAATAACTTGAAATAGATTGTCTGTTAGCATAGAAACTAAAATATTCACAGTTCTACTCACCGTTGTTTACGACCCTATTGGTATGAGAAGTGCTTTGAGAAGTTCTCGTAATGTTGTTTGTTCTTTTCACAGTTTGAGGCAGGAAATATGAAAAATCTAGTCTTGAAAATTATAAGGTATGTAAGACTGGCAAGAACGAAGAACCTGTTTTTCATGTTTGCCTGATCCTTCCGTCTGACAAAAAAGTAAGAATAATAAACCATTGGTAAAACAGTTAGCCGAAGGCATCTGTACCGAGCCGAATACATTCGTTTCACCGTTAGTGTCCTGATTTTAAAAAAAGAAACATTCGGCTACAGGTTATTGGAATAAGGTTGGTCGCATTGTAGCTGTCAATCTGAAATATAGTTTTCTCAACTTTAAAAAAAAAATCATATATTTTGTTTGCAATTAGAGTAAAGTTTCAGTTGAATATTCTCCATTTACGAATTATCTTAACATCTTATTATTTAAATAGGGCTTTCAATGGAAAACTTAATTATTTTTCTGACCACTGTATGTGTTTACAAACGAAAAGTGAGGGGTTGGGGGGGGGGGGGCGCTGTCTATAGAGGGTGACTGTGTTACTGGTATTACAGAGGTTCCTATCCGCCGCCGGCGCCGAGATACTCGTACGAGCTACGCAGTCTCATTAACGCACTGTTCAAGCGAAACCCCAGGCGAGTACTTGTGTTTTCACAGAGGATCTTTGTTCGATTACTATAATAAACTTCCAATTTGCGCAGTTTTTTTTTTTTTTTGCGATAACAAAAACTACATACAAGCTTGTGGCCAGTGTGTAGACCGCCCTTACCTTCCACATTATTCATATAATGTGTTGCATGTATTCGTTTGAAGAAATATAGCTAAGAAAAAAAAACGTGAAATTCATGGACCCCAAAACAAATTCCTGTGGTATTTGGTCTCTAAATTGCTTTAAATTTATATAACGAAAACTGGAGAAAATATGTATTTGTTTTTTCAGGGATCGCCCATCCATCAACACGGTATTGAGAAAACAGTTGCTGACGAGCAGAATAAAGAAGTTCTTATCCGAGTCGGTGAGTTAAGTGACATGTAGCCCTGTACACGACCTGTAGGGGTTGATATTTAAACATGTTTGTATGGCTTAACAGTGCTCTTGTACTTATCAGTGTAGCCGTTTTATGTAAATACATTCTGACCTTTAGTTACGCTAAGTTGAGTGCACCTCTTTGAAAACATTGTCTAAGAGCTGTGAGAACAATACTGAACCAACCTGGTGCCTGTATTCGTTGTCAGATCTTATCAGTGGCAGCGTGGGCACAATGTAGTGTCCTCAGCAGACTTTTTTGACGTTGCTCATACAGTTCCCATACAGTGTTCATACAATGCCCATACAGTGTCCACTTACCCCCCTCTCTCTGTCTCCCCCCCCCCCCCCCCCCGCCTCTAAATCAATTCCAAGGAGATTTGAGTCTGAGAGGTGTTTGAAATAGAGGAACTGGATTTGTTCCACAGAAACAGTAGAAATTCCTGGTCTTGCATTTGGGGTGCCCTTTGAAGAGAATCAGTACATGTTCAATATGAACGTTTCACTGTAGGTTACATGGCGATAATAAAGATCCATTACGGTATTCACTAGTGTTTAACGTTTTCTTTTTTTCAATACTTCTATGAAAACAGGAAATGGCTGAAGAATTCAGCCACACAGTCATGCATGGCGTGAAGCTGAAGAAAGCTCTGCCACCCGGGGGTGCCGTCCGCCCACTGCCCCCAAAACCCGTTGTTGGTAAGTGGATATTCCAAGTATGTATCTTCTGCATAGGTTTTTTGGAGATCCTGCCAAAATATGTATGCATTGCCAGAACAGCAGAGCCAGTTAGGCCTAATGGACACTCATGAAAATCGAAAGAGAGCGTCAGCTAGGAGTGCCTTTGAAAATCCAGCTCTGAAAATGGAAACTGGGCGCAGTTCCTCGACTTTTAGTGCGACTCGCCAACAAAGAAAATACACATAAGGGTCCATCTAGAGAACATTCACATAAAATATAAAACCGGCTAAAAGGTTTATAGCCTTACCGAATTAATATTTGCAGTTCGCTATTCCGCCTGTTTCTAACAGGTCGCAGAATGGCTTGGCGATTAATAGCTGTTTTTATGCCGGCTCGTGTGATGGTGACCTCTGTGATACTGACTTGTGTTACGGTGACCTCGGTGATAGTGGCTTGTGTGATGGTGACCCCTGTGATAAGGACCTGTGTGACGGTGACCTCTGTGATAATGACTTGTGTGACGGTGACCTGGGTGATAATGACTTGTGTGACGGTGACCTGGGTGATAATGACTTGTGTGACGGTGACCTCTGTGATAATGACTTGTGTGACGGTGACCTGGGTGATAATGACTTGTGTGACGGTGACTTGGGTGATAATGACTTGTGTGACGGTGACCTCTGTGATAATGACTTGTGTGACGCTTTGTCTGACCTGTTTGAAGCTTAGAGTAGTTTTAAAGGTCAATTTTTACGTGATACAGAAAAAAATTAAATTTAAAAATTATTTAAGCCAAGATCTCTGAGCTTTGGTGTTAAAAAAAACAAAAAAAAACCTGTTGATAAAATATGAAAGCGGTCTGGCGAAAAATCTAAACGTTTTGGAAATCTATCAGTGAAAAATTTCCAAAAAGGGAAGGCCTACATTTTGGCTGAAATTATGTCTTTCCATCAGTTTTTAGCGTTTGGACACTGAAAGTTAGAGCGTGGTAATTCGCGGAGTATCAATTATCCAGGACGAATTTAAGGGGTTTTTTTCACAAAGTTTATTTATTTATTTATTTTTTGTAACACGGGTCCCGAGCGGAAGTCGCATTTCTTGATCATCTGCTGAAAATGATGAAATGAGCGGGTCTCTAAAAATTGGTATAAAATGATAGCCAAAAACTTCAGTCTTTCAAATCCTATTTCTCCTCAGAGTTTTTATGATTCATTCATTTCAATGTTGACTTGAAAATTGCCAAAGCGGCACATTTTAGTGATTCAAAAATAGCAAGAAAGAAAAATGTATATGGTTATTGAAGAACCGAGACAAAGGAATTAAAACAGGAATAAATCAGTATAGCTGCTAGAATGAGCTGGTAAGAAGGCGTAAAAAGAGTGTTCTGCTCTTTTGCGAAGAGAAACTCGCATGTTGGTGGTGACAGGAAGAGTATTGTTCTTGGTCCGAACCGAAAAAAAAAAAAAAATGAACCCCCGGCGGGACTCGAACCCGCAATCCCCGGCTTAGGAGGCCGATGCCGTATCCATTGGGCCAAGGCTGGGGAACATTCGTCTACTGTTACAGGGGGGGGAGAACGGGGGAAAAGGGGGAAGAAAGAGGAGGATTTTTCACATCTGTAGAGTAGTGTGTAGAGCGTGGGACTTCACTTAAAACATACGAAGTTCGTGTGTTCGAACCCCCCCCCCCCCCCCTCAAAACAAAAAAAGAAAACATATTCGTAGGGACATTTTTTCGTCCTTTTCGTATTCATATTTATTCTTATAAACAAAATAAAACATAAAATACCATAAAATGCTTTATTTTTTTTATTATTCTATTTTGTATAAATGCCTAAAAGCACAATGCAAGTTTATATTAACCATTTATGCAGCTTTTCCACGAGTGGCATTAAAACACATATACAGTTCGTGTGTTCGAAACCCACAAGGAACAGTTCAAGGTGCACATCTTTTAATGGTTTTCGGTGCATTTTCATACTTATTATAAAAGTAAACTAAAAAATATATATTTAAACAAGTTATATTTTAATGCAAATTTAATGCACCTTTTTCTCACTGTTATCTTTTCTCGACCGTAATTTATCCACTTTGACCTTAAAGTGACAAGTATTTCGAAATGGAAAAAGTTTCTCCAAATATTTCTCAATATTACTCAACTTTTACATCTATTTCGTGTAATGAATTAAATTTATTAGAAACATTTTAACACATTACAAATCTATGGAATGCCATTTTAACATTTAATGCTTATTTTTGATATCAAAATATATTTAAAGATATCAATAAATCAATGTAGATCTCATTAATTTATATTTTGCTATCAATAATTGAATTTTAGATGGCAAAAATTTATTTTTGAGATCAAAAAATCAATTTTACACACCTAACAAATCTTACGGGAGACACACATTCACAGAAAATATAACGAATCGTCAATTATATTTTGGAGATGAAAATTTGAATTATTGACATCAATAATAACAAGATAATTTTTGATCTCAAGAATTGCTTCTTTTTTGTACAGTAAAATTAAAATAAAGATTGTGTATACAAAGACAGTCATTATTTATTTACAGATGTGCGTTTCTGAATCTTTTATTTAGAAAAATAGACTGATATTTTGATATCAAGAATGAGTTTTTGAGATCAAAAAATCGTTTGCACATTTCAAAATACAATTTAAAAATGTATCATTCTTAAATAATGATATCTGAAATAAATTCTTGATATCAATATATAGAAAACCAATTAGTGAGCTCAAAATTAATATTTTGCTCTCAAATATTTCATTTTGCTATCAAGAATTGAATTTTTGGTCTGAACAAATCAATTTTAGATATTGTTAAATCATTTTTGATATCAATAAATATTTCTTGATATCTCTAAATATTTATTGATATCAAAAATCATTTTTTGAGATCAAGAATACATTTAGAGATATCAAGAATACAATTACAGATAGCAAAAATGAATTCTTGATATCAAAATATGTATTTATTGAGATCAATAATTAATTCTTGATATCAAAAAATCATTTTTTGAGATCAAAAATTAATTCTTGATATCAATAATTCACTAATAAATGTGAAAACGGCATTCCATACAAATCACTATTTTTTCACATATGAACATTAAAACAACCCAATTCTTGCTGTTCTTACAAAAATCACCCGCGAACCATTTAACAGCAGACTCCGTACGAAATAAAAATAATAAATGAAAAATACGCAAAAATACACAGAAACCCAATTTTTTTAAATAGCGAACCTATACACTGGCTACAAAACCTTAACATCAATCGCTACCTTAACAAGAATACAGGGAATAGATCCATCCAACTGTCCTACACCGGCAATTTCCCAACAAGCAATTAGACTGGCCAGTGTTTTTGTAAAAACAAAAAGGGATATGTTTCGCCCGCCCCCAATCAGTCACGCGGAAAAAATTCCTTGCTTAAAAGTAAAACATTTCCGAGCCAAAAAATTGTTAAAAACCATTTTTATAGAAAATGAAGCAAAACTTCGCAGTAAACATTTGCACTTTATGTGGCTTCTTCTTGCCACCTTTCAGCCTAATCCAATAAACCCTTTCGGAGATATCGCAACAATATGGCCGAAAAACTTAAAAACCAGAAATTTGAACTAGAGCAGTGTGCATAGCCCACATATTCCCCACAGCCCCCCCCCCCCCAATCAGTTAAATACGGCCATTAATAGTAAGTCAAGAGCTGAAATTTTCTAAGTCCAGCTGGTCCATTTTCCCTAGACGAACTTGGCCCATTTACAATACCGATCTGTGTTTGTTTCCACACAAGCTACATAAAAACTTTCATTAAATTCCTTGCAACAGTTTTTAAGTTATCGTGTTAACAACCTCATACAATAGTCAATCAAGAGCTGAAAATTTCCAAGTCCACCTAGTCCATTTTCCTTGGACGAACCTGGCCCATTTACAATACCCATCTGTGTTTGTTTCCATAAAGCTACATACCAAGTTTCATTAAAATACTGGCAGCAGATTTTAAGTTATCGTGCTAACAAGCTCTTGATGACAGACCGACCAACACGCGGTCGATCGCATATATTCCCCACAGGTTCTACCTCGCCAAAAAGATATTAGCCTACCAAAGTGAAAAAAATGCACAACCCCTCCCCCCATACTCAAAAATTTGCAAAAATGGAATTTTTGAAGGAACGAAAAAAAAAAGAAAATAACACGGGCATCATCTAGGCATGTACCCCAATATATATATGTATGTTTTGAGAAAAATCGACTCATTAATTTCCTAAGATCTCACTGCTGACAGACGGACGGACAGACAGACGAACGGACGAACAGACGGACGGACATACCAAATGCTATTTATGTCTCCTTTCGTACATTACATACCGGCAACTGATCTAGAAGCCCCCCTCCCCGCCATAAACCCATACTCTGTCACTCATTCTTATTTTTTTCTTTTTCTACATTCTCTAGCCACTCTTGCAGTGTTACTTCACTAGTGAACGGACAAAACACTCGTTGATATTTTACAGTGTGCCCTGCCTCTTTTGTCCGTGGGCGGTTGCATTTGGAGCATTTAGGGGTAGGGTGGCTACCAGAGTATGTTTTCCCTAACTCGGCCGCTTTTTTCTTCCGCCATACCGTCACACGATGCGGCTTGACCACAGGAGCACCACTGTCCCTGTCAACGCAACCGACGTTGACGTACTGGGACGGGTCTTCTGCACCTGGTGTAGACGTTCGGGAGGGGCCCCGCTTTGAACCACCGACGAGGGTTCTCGCTTCACCGGCTGTATTTGCTGGCAGCTTTATTTCGAGCCCTTCACCCAAATAACGCGGTCGCCTTTCAGGTAACTGAAGAGCAGGGTTCAAAGGGTCCCGGCTTGCAGGAGTGGGTGCTGGCATATCGACACCTTGCAGCAGGACTTTTCTGGTCGTATCTGCAGTTTTTTTTCTGTACCTGTAATGAAATATATTTTCATATTTCATTATTTAATGTATTCACACGTATTTAATTTTAGCTCGAATGAGTTGGAACTACTGAAACTCGTTCAAAGCTTAGTTGTGCTTCTTAATTATTTTTTTATTTCTGTTTATCATTTTTCTGTTCATAATTTTTATTTATTACGTCATTTTATCAATACATGTGACACTTTATTTTTACCGCAAGCAATACTAACCACTGTGAAATGGTGGTGTTATTCAATGCAACCAACTGCAGTGTGGTTTTTTCGATCACGTCTGCGTTGCCGTTGACCTTACGGCGTATATTATTGTACAGCTGTTGAACCCTATCGAATCGTGGAACACCCTTCTTTGGAGACGCAGGTACGCGCTCGCACAGACGCAAAACTATCTGTTCCACGATTCGACAGCAGTCAGGCCAACTGGCAGCTTCCCCGTGCTTACTGAAATGAAGCCTAAAACAGAAAAATAAGCGTAACATATCATTCTAATGTTTTAATTAGTGACTAATGAAACTCACTTCTGCCCAAATACAATCCAACTCAACCTAAAATAACAGACAAATACCGAACTAATTGTATGCACTTATGTTTTTAAATGTAATACCTCTTGGTACTAGTAACTCCAACAGCCAGGGGGCTAGTTGTCTGATACTAGGGTTATACGTTGTATTTGTATGGAGTCATAATGCACTCTCCGTCCAGACTTATTATTGATTTTTGGCTAACTGTTTACACTTGTGTCAGTCACAATGCACCAGTCATAAGGCTAACTGTTTTGTCAGTCATAATGCATGCTATTTGTGTTATTCTCGGTCCTTTCGCTTTTTTTTTAAAAAAGCTACCCATTGCGAAATTCATCAGTATATGCAACAATATACATATATATATATATATCTATATATATATACACTAACCTATATATACTAATATAACGCTATATATACGATCAAAAAAAGACGCTCAATCATTAATATATGTATAAATATATACACGTACATATAATGACATACATATTATAATATATATATATCTAAATTATATATATTTATAATATAATATATTTGTCACGTATATATTTATAATATTATATTGATAGTTATATTAATTTATTTTTTGAACCCGATTAGTGCTTGAATGGGTGGCCGTCTGTCGATATGGACTCAAATTATTCGAAAATTGGGGTTGAATGTCCTCGTGTACTTTAATCTATTCTGCAATTTGACTAATTTGAGATTACAATCTTAAATTAATCTTAAATTATCAAATATTCAACATTCCTGAGTAGTCTCAAATTCACCACAAACTGATCTCAGATTAAGAGAATGGAATGTGCACTTTTAAGACTGCTTAATGTGAGATCAATTCGTGATCTTAATGTAGTCTCAAATTAGAGTCTCGAACTGTGCAATTTTTTTCGTTTGGGTAAATGCAAGAAAAAATAGACCGAATTTCGCTACACGTAGCGAAATAGTACCCACTTGCAAGGGCAGAGACACAACATATTTGGTCAAAGACACATTTTTCAGTGTTTCAAAATAATTGTCAGCTTAAAGATTATTATCTTGAACGAGGCCATCGAAGTGAATATAATGTAACGTCATTTGGGCACAAAAAAATCAAATTCAGTTTTCTAACCGTTTTTGAGATACTGGTCCACTTGCAGTTTTTGACCTTGACCATGATGGAGGTCAAGATCACCGAGGTACCTCTTATGTAACGTTGTTTAGGCCCAAAGGGTCGAAAATGAGCTCAGAATCGCTCTATCTCTAACCGTTTTCGAGATAATAGTCAACTTCCGGTTTCTGACCTTGACCGTGACCCAGAAGGTCAAGGTCACCGAGGTACCTCTTATGTAACGTTGTTCAGGCCCAAAGGGTCGAAAATGAGCTCAAAATCGCTCTATCTCTAACCGTTTTCGAGATAATAGTCAACTTCCGGTTTCTGACCTTGACCGTGACCCAGAAGGTCAAGGTCACCGAGGTACCTCCTATGTAACGTTGTTTAGGCCCAAAGGGTCGAAAATGAGCTCAAAATCGCTCTATCTCTAACCGTTTTCGAGATAATAGTCAACTTCCGGTTTCTGACCTTGACCGTGACCCAGAAGGTCAAGGTCACCGAGGTACCTCCTATGTAACGTTGTTTAGGCCTAAAGGGTCGAAAATGAGCTCAAAATCGCTCTATCTCTAACCGTTTTCGAGATAATAGTCAACTTCCGGTTTCTGACCTTGACCGTGACCCAGAAGGTCAAGGTCACCGAGGTACCTCTTATGTAACGTTGTTTAGGCCCAAAGGGTCGAAAATGAGCTCAAAATCGCTCTATCTCTAACCGTTTTCGAGATAATAGTCAACTTCCGGTTTCTGACCTTGACCGTGACCCAGAAGGTCAAGGTCACCGAGGTACCTCTTATGTAACGTTGTTTAGGCCCAAAGGGTCGAAAATGAGCTCAAAATCGCTCTATCTCTAACCGTTTTCGAGATAATAGTCAACTTCCGGTTTCTGACCTTGACCGTGACCCAGAAGGTCAAGGTCACCGAGGTACCTCCTATGTAACGTTGTTTAGGCCCAAAGGGTCGAAAATGAGCTCAAAATCGCTCTATCTCTAACCGTTTTCGAGATAATAGTCAACTTCCGGTTTCTGACCTTGACCGTGACCCAGAAGGTCAAGGTCACCGAGGTACCTCCTATGTTACGTTGTTTAGGCCCAAAGGGTCGAAAATGAGCTCAAAATCGCTCTATTTCTAACCGTTTTCGAGATAATAGTCAACTTCCGGTTTCTGACCTTGACCGTGACCCAGAAGGTCAAGGTCACCGAGGTACCTCCTATGTAACGTTGTTTAGGCCTAAAGGGTCGAAAATGAGCTCAAAATCGCTCTATCTCTAACCGTTTTCGAGATAATAGTCAACTTCCGGTTTCTGACCTTGACCGTGACCCAGAAGGTCAAGGTCACCGAGGTACCTCTTATGTAACGTTGTTTAGGCCCAAAGGGTCGAAAATGAGCTCAAAATCGCTCTATCTCTAACCGTTTTCGAGATAATAGTCAACTTCCGGTTTCTGACCTTGACCGTGACCCAGAAGGTCAAGGTCACCGAGGTACCTCCTATGTAACGTTGTTTAGGCCCAAAGGGCCGAAAATGAGCTCAAAATCGCTCTATCTCTAACCGTTTTCGAGATAATAGTCAACTTCCGGTTTCTGACCTTGACCGTGACCCAGAAGGTCAAGGTCACCGAGGTACCTCCTATGTTACGTTGTTTAGGCCCAAAGGGTCGAAAATGAGCTCAAAATCGCTCTATTTCTAACCGTTTTCGAGATAATAGTCAACTTCCGGTTTCTGACCTTGACCGTGACCCAGAAGGTCAAGGTCACCGAGGTACCTCCTATGTAACGTTGTTTAGGCCTAAAGGGTCGAAAATGAGCTCAAAATCGCTCTATCTCTAACCGTTTTCGAGATAATAGTCAACTTCCGGTTTCTGACGTTGACCGTGACCCAGAAGGTCAAGGTCACCGAGGTACCTCCTATGTAACGTTGTTTAGGCCCAAAGGGTCGAAAATGAGCTCAAAATCGCTCTATCTCTAACCGTTTTCGAGATAATAGTCAACTTCCGGTTTCTGACCTTGACCGTGACCCAGAAGGTCAAGGTCACCGAGGTACCTCTTATGTAACGTTGTTTAGGCCCAAAGGGTCGAAAATGAGCTCAAAATCGCTCTATCTCTAACCGTTTTCGAGATAATCGTCAACTTCCGGTTTCTGACCTTGACCGTGACCCAGAAGGTCAAGGTCACCGAGGTACCTCTTATGTAACGTTGTTTAGGCCCAAAGGGTCGAAAATGAGCTCAAAATCGCTCTATCTCTAACCGTTTTCGAGATAATAGTCAACTTCCGGTTTCTGACCTTGACCGTGACCCAGAAGGTCAAGGTCACCGAGGTACCTCTTATGTAACGTTGTTTAGGCCCAAAGGGTCGAAAATGAGCTCAAAATCGCTCTATCTCTAACCGTTTTCGAGATAATAGTCAATTTCCGGTTTCTGACCTTGACCGTGACCCAGAAGGTCAAGGTCACCGAGGTACCTCTTACGTAACGTTGTTTAGGCCCAAAGGGTCGAAAATGAGCTCAAAATCGCTCTATCTCTAACCGTTTTCGAGATAATAGTCAACTTCCGGTTTCTGACCTTGACCGTGATCCAGAAGGTCAAGGTCACCGAGGTACCTCTTATGTAACGTTGTTTAGGCCCAAAGGGTCGAAAATGAGCTCAAAATCGCTCTATCTCTAACCGTTTTCGAGATAATAGTCAACTTCCGGTTTCTGACCTTGACCGTGACTCAGAAGGTCAAGGTCACCGAGGTACCTCAGAAGGTCAAGGTTACCGAGGTACCTCTTATGTAATGTTGTTTAGGCCCAAAGGGTCGAAAATGAGCTCAAAATCGCTCTATCTCTAACCGTTTTCGAGATAATAGTCAACTTCCGGTTTCTGACCTTGACCGTGACCCAGAAGGTCAAGGTCACCGAGGTACCTCTTATGTAACGTTGTTTAGGCCCAAAGGGTCGAAAATGAGCTCAAAATCGCTCTATCTCTAACCGTTTTCGAGATAATAGTCAACTTCCGGTTTCTGACGTTGACCGTGACCCAGAAGGTCAAGGTCACCGAGGTACCTCTTATGTAACGTTGTTTAGGCCCAAAGGGTCGAAAATGAGCTCAAAATCGCTCTATCTCTAACCGTTTTCGAGATAATAGTCAACTTCCGGTTTCTGACCTTGACCGTGACCCAGAAGGTCAAGGTCACCGAGGTACCTCTTATGTAACGTTGTTTAGGCCCAAAGGGTCGAAAATGAGCTCAAAATCGCTCTATCTTTCACCGTTTCCGAGATGAGTCGGCCTGTCGTTAAGGACGCATCAAATCACGTGACGTTTGACCTTGACCCTCAAGGTCAAGGTTAGTGATGAAAGTTTACCCTTTACTGGGTACGTTTTATGCATTCACAGTGGGATTTGAGCACCTTTATGGCTACTTTTCGTGATTAATAGGTGTTTCCAAAAATATTTTGACCTCAATTTGACCTTGACCTCTGAGGTGCAAGGTCAAAAAATTTTACGGATTTGACGACAACTCATTACCCTCTATGTCTCTGCCACATGCCGTCTTTTTACGACAAACCCTGTAGGAGGAGTTTTCTGGAAACCACTTTGAGGTCAGAAAAACTTTGACCTCAATTTGACCTTGACCTTGAAGGTCAAGGTCAACAAATTTTGCGGATTTGACGACATCTCGTCACCCTCTATCACTGTGCCAAATTTCATCGTCCTACGTCAAATAGCGTAGGAGGAGTTTTCTGGAAACCTCCGTGACGGAAAAAAAAAAGAGAAATAAAAAAGGAAAAAAAAAAGGGCAGAAATTTCGAGAAAAACTACAAACTTATTCCCATTTGCAAACGACGTTTGCAAGTGGGAAATATTGAATTTATAATTTCTAGTATGTTAACACAAAATGTAATATGTCAGATCAACGATTTTTTTTTCAGCCAAAGTATCAAACAGACCCCCATCGGCTGTAGGGGCACGTTATGACCCCGCATCAGTGTACGGTCAGCCCATGGCGCGGAAATCCAAAGAACAGATACGGAAATCCGGTGGCGCTAAGAAACCGTCAAGTGCGAGTGTTGACAGAATCGCGGCCAATAATGTAAGCAGACTTGTAAGCAAACTAATACCTGTGACTTTACTATCGAAATCAAATAGACATTTAAAATGAACTCTCCCATTAGCGATAGCTTAAAATGATACACGGTGAAGGTGACGTTCCTACTTTGGAAAAAAACGTTCCATATTTATTTATTCGATTTTGAAATTCACTTTTAATTAAACTGAATGTCCTGGAGAAAAATATTGTGTAATTTTGCGTATATATATGTGACACTTAACAACAGTTTGCTCTGTCAGTAGACCGGCTGATATACAGAGAAATGGTCTGTCGGTATACAGGCTGATATACAGAGAAATGGTCTGTCTGTATGCAGGCTGATATACAGAGAAATGGTCTGTCGGTATACAGGCTGATATACAGAAAAATGGTCTTTCGGTATACAAGTAATTCATTGTACAAGCAATCAGGTGTTCTTCACATGAACGACTCGTATTTTCAAATCTTTGCATACTCCTGTTTCGTTATTATAGATAACAATCACTAAACTCATTTATTCTTTTGTAAGGAATTAGCCAAACGAAGACAGGAATTAGTGGAAAGAGAAAGAAAAAGGAAAGAAGAGGAAAAGAAAAAGGTTAGACACCCGCAAAATAATTTAATTACCACTTGAGCGTTTATATGACTGTATTGATTAGCTTTGAAGATATGAACTGAGAAAAAAGCTATCGATTTATTTGATGTGTGCACTTTAAATGTATATTTCTCTTTGTGTGTGTATGTGGTGGGGGGGGGGGGGGGGGTGGAGGGGGAAGGGGTAGAGATTACAAACTTTCATTTCTAATGATGACAGAAAAGAATGCCTAAAATCTACGCTGAAGAAAATCACAGAATTTTCTTCAAATTTGGTCTCTGAAAAACCTTTGAGTTTAGAAGTTAATAGAGTGGTGCAAAACCAACGGTTTTGCTGCAACTAATACCTTCGGACTGGCCAAATTTTTCGAAGTCTCCAAAAATAATATTGCTCTAGACTTCAAGTTAACAACCAGAGGGGTTGGATGTCACTTCAAGGAAATAATGGCTGTGCCAAATGGCAATACAAAATTCCTTGTGGACAAAATTCTACAGTTCTCTTTTGTTCCTTTCATTTCTCAGTATTTCTTATTATCGTTATTTTGGTGTTGGGTCAACTCGGCCCCTTGCCAACTCGGCCCTTTTTGGTCAAGTCGGCCCCACAAACTCGGCCCCTCGTGAAAGTCTACTCAGTCCCTTAGTCCTTTTTTTAAGTCGGCCCTATCACACATACCTTAACAACTTAAAATCCAAAAGGCAATGATCACTGACGAAATGTAATTGAAAATTACATGGTTTTTTCGTGTCTCATCTCGGGTACTCATCACACACAAAATGCATTAGTAATTACAGGACTTCTGTCGGTGTTTAATCTCAGTGATCACAAATACTATTAGACAAACTGCAATTAGCTTTTGCATTAAGTATTTTACACACCACAATTTGCTTCGTCCGGGTCTTCAGTAACTGGTAATATATTCGGATTTAGTTGTAAAGTGGAAGAAATTGAAGAAAAAGTAAAGGCTAAATTGTTTGAAATTTGTCAAACGAAGTAAATAATTTGTCAACACAAAAATTAGAGCTGTAGTCTATAGTGAAAAATTTGATTAGTAAATTTTATTGTAGCAAAGGTTGCAGTACCGAATATGGTGTGTAAAATGATGTGCTAATTGTGGGTAAAGTGCGTCTTAGATTGTGTTATTTTAAGTGTGTTGTTTTCCAATAAAAATAAATAAGGCAGAATTACCCTATATGTTTAATCTGAATAACACCAAAACACCAAAAATATGAAAGGCCTACTTTTTTAATAAGGGGCCGAGTTGACCTGTGAAAGGGCCGAGTAGGGGCCGACTTTACTTTCACGAGGGGCCGAGTTGGTAGGGGCCGAGTTGACCCAAGACCGTTCTTTGTGTGCGCCGGGATAATTCTGGCAATCGAGCGGCGTGCACCATTTCCCCACGGTAAAAACACACACACGCGTACACACACAGAAAATGCGCCATAATTTTTTGAGACACGGGAAACGTTTCCAACTAATTTATTGGTGAACACGCACTATCCTGCATTGTGAAAACAGATCGTTACAAAACAACGGACGCAAGCAACTATGGAAAAAACAAGCGCGTTTTGATTTTTTAATTTATTTATTTATTTATTTATTTATTCATTTTTTTGTGACGCATGTTACAGCGCAGGAAAATTCTGGAAAATGGGTGCGCCGTGGCTTTTGGAAAATGGGTGCGCCGTGGCTACGGAAAATGAGTGCGAAGTTGCTTTTGGAAATGGGTGCGCTGTGGCTTATGGAAAATGGGTGCGCCGTTGCATATGGAAAATGGCGCACGTCAGAATTTTATCCCTGTGTGTGTGTCAGTAAATTAGAATGGATTAATGTGTGATTTATTTTGTGACTTTAGGTTACTTTATCTTTTTTTCGCAATCTTAGCACCTCTCCTGTGTGACTGCGGCCATGATTTTTTTCTATGTTTTGACATGTAGGAAGACAATTTTGCGCGGGCCCATCGCGAGCTTATGGACAAGCAGAAGGTCAGTGTGGGTACATTCTCAGCGGGAAGAAAAATGAGATTTGTTTTTTATAATTACGGACTTTCTGTTAAAAGAGTCTCTATAAATTCGAAGCAAAATAGAATGTGTTATTGTTGAAAAAAAAGAAGAAATTGCATGGGAAATTTTAAGGTTCGCATTTCGGCCAGCAAAATTCGGTTGTTGACTGAAACCAGTTGGGAAATTGGAAATTCATCTTCAAAAATGAAACACCACAAGAAACGGAACGTCTGCTTATCTAAAGTCACTTTCATGGGTTGAAATCTTAATTGCATCGAACTAATTGCAATTACTTTAATTGCAATTGACGCTTCATTGTTCAAAAGGCCCAGTTTGAATGGGAGTCTGACTGGGACAGGATTTTGTTCGAGGGAAGGAGGGAGGTTGTTCCTCAGCACGCTCCGTAAGAATTGACGTTTAACTGTTCGAAGAGCCCAGTTTGGGTCGGAGTCTCACTCAGACAGGGTTCAGCTCGGGGAAGGAGGAGAGGGGGGGGGGGGGCTGTTCCTCATTACGCTTTAGCTACTCCATCATATTTGCAAATTTCGGGTAATCGGTAAATCGGTTGTTGATCGATGACATAACGCGGTTAATGTTCCTGACATTTTTGCGAAAACTGGGAATATTACAGTATTTTTATGCCTTGGATTTTGAATATATTTGTTCCATATTATCCAGAAAAATTTTCAGTTAAATATTTTTGACAGACATTTATCAGCAATATCCGAAAAATGTATCGGTGATAACTTAAGCTCATAAAATTCCAAAATATTCTTTCACGTATGGAGAAGGGGAGGGGAGAGAATACACTCTCCCAATCTTTCTGGGATTTTTCTACAAATCCAGAAAGAAGATAGTAGCAGTCCAACTATTAATCTGAACATTTTATCAGTGTTTGGTCTTTAAACGATTTGCGAAAATGTTACAAAAAAATTCCTCCGAATTTGTGCAACATTCAGGAGACGTGCTCTCCTCAACCCTCTTGTCCTACCGACATTTGCCAAGAACACATCTCCTTTGAACCCTGTTGTTTACACTGCCATTTTGGCACAGAGAAATAGGCTTTTCATTTCCATGAAAGGTACTTATGTTTTTTTCCTGATTGTAACAGCAAGCCCGGATTAACAAGGCGAGAGAAGAAGGCTGGAAGAACTGCCTGGAATCTCTCAGCTCCAACGACAGCGAGGTGAGCAGTTGATAACATGAAATTTACACTGATATAAACTTTCTGCTGTCAAATATTTCTGTGTGATATTCACGTTTTATGTATTAATTTTCACATATTTTAATCTGGCTTCTGAATTGTTTTCTTCCAATAATTCCTCTTGTTTTTATTTTTTGGTTTTCATTTGAGAAGGCTACAAAATCTCTGATAGTAGGGAAGAAGGAACCCCCGCCCTCCCCCTTCTTTATTCAAACGGTTTATTATTCACCCCCAGAATCGTGGAAAAAAATCAGGCTCAAATGCGTTTCGAGTATTTCACTGGAATTACCTAATATCAGAGCCAATTCACACGTATCATTCAGTGTGATCTCAACAAGTCTTGTTGCAGTTTTCATGAAGTGAATTGATTGCGAGTCTTCACACTGAAATCCTGTGCCAAGGGCGTCCAGCTGTCCCGAGTGGGCGCTGATTGAGTGTTTCTGCTCTTAATACGATTCGTTTGTGTGTGTTTGACCATTAAGAAACGGGTAGTTGAATTTATACACTGAAACTTCCGAAGTGCTTGAGAGTAACACCTTGTGTGACTTTACTGTGTAATACGTCATGGGTTGCTGTCGATATTAGGTTTTACAATTGAAGAATAAGCTGAAATACACAATGGATATATAGCTTGTTGCCAACACATAAGCACTTACGTTTCTTTTCGTTCTCGCACACAAAACCCCCCAGAAACCGGTCTTGAAAAGAGGTCTTGGGGCAAAGTTCGGGCAATCCAAGAAATCACCTTATGCTCTTAAAAAAGTGAGTCTGCACACAAGGTCAGATGAAGCATGCGAATGGTGTAGGGCTATTTATATGGCAAGGTTACCCTTAGTTTTAATGCTGATGTTTGTGTTTCATTTCGTGATTAATTAAGGGCGGTTATCACCAGAGTGCTTAACGTAGAATGCGAGTATTTCTGTAGTACTTAAAAAAAACATGGAGACAGGGGATTGTGTTAATTCCTCGAATCCTGCTTCAGTTTGAACTATGCCAGCCTTACCAACCTTTTCTCATCCTGTGTATTTTCTCATTCGACATTAAAAATATTCGCTTTTGCGAGCATTTGTTTTTATCTCAGCGAGAATCAAGACATTGAACCTTTTGAGAAGAGAAATAAAATACGGAGGATACAAAAATATTTTTGGTTAATTTGTTCTTTCACTAAACCATTTAATAGGTTTAACTGTGCAGCTACATATATTATACTTACAAAGATATTGTAAGTTTACAGCAAGATAAAGTAAATAATACCACGAAGAGTTGCTCATTAAAATCAGCATCAGGAGTACTGCTGTAAGGATGAATAATGTTTCGTATAAAAATCCCATGCTTTTATGTAATGCTTGAAACAATAAAAGCATTGATGTTATAAAAAGGCGGGTATTGGCGTAGAAAGTACCTTTCTCAAACCAATTAAAACACAGTGTTAATTTGTCTTTTTTTCACTAATTTCACTAATACGGACAACTAACAAAACCTTGTAGAATCGTCAGTATCTAGCGTCAAGCTCTATCATTTTAAACTTTAAAAAATAAATAAAAAAATTATCTCGACCAAAGCACCGAATTCGAAGTGCATCAGTCTTAAGATTTGTATGGTTATGTTTGTTCTTTGCATTTTTTAATAAAGGTAAATATCCACATTTTTCTAATGTTGTTGCGTTTTAATCACGAGGGTGCAATACAAACCTGAATTTCATTACATGTGTGTGAATAGCGGGTGTGTGAGATTTGTGGTAACTTATTAACACTGTTTGGGACTGGCACGTTTGTTTCTTTTATTGCTTTTTTCAGAAGTCATTCGAGAAAAAATCTGTTACTCCAGTAGCAAAGGTAACTAGGTTTTTTGGGGGAGATAAAGCAGATTTTCTTTTAAATTTGACCATTTAAATTTGATTGACCGCAACAGCAGTCTCCAGGAGACTCAGAACAAAAACTTCAGTGACCTCGAGGAATGTCCTGTAGAGACTATAGCTGTAGAACATGAATCATAATGAAGATCAGGTCATGGAACTTCCAGCTGAGATTCCCTTTAACCAGTGGTCTGCTTGTTGACGTTAAAGTGTCAATGTCTTCAACGTGTAACGATAAAAAGAAAAAAAATCATATTATCCTCTTGTGAAGTTAAATTTTTTGTCAAGTTTCTGTTATACTTGTGTATTATACTTTTGTAAATTTCCTGATGTGCTGTGTATTATATTTTGTCAAATTTCTGTTGTATTGTTTAAAGCCTGAGCCCAAACCAGCCGCAGCCAGAGGCAAATACGACGATTACAACGCTTATCTGGACAAGCTGGCGGCCGATCGTAAAGCCGCGCAGCCGGTGTCGGCCCGTGACCGCCCCGTGTCGGCGCGCGATCGCCCGCCAGGTGGTGGAGATGCGCCAAACGCGCATGCGTTCGACCCGGTGTCAGCGGCGATGCGTGGCCAGCAAGCTGGGTATGCCCTATGTAAAATATGCCCACCTAAAAATTAATACTTCGGTAAATTCCTCAGCATCATTGGAATTGTTCATGTTTTTAATTGAAAAAAAAAAAACGAAAATGACGAGCAGTAGATAAAAGATATATGATAATAGATCATTGATATGACTGTCAGTGGCAAATGAATAAACCGACAAGAGTATTTCAAATAATACGACCATATAAAACGGAAGCTGACTTATAACTGCAGGTTTAAGGGCGCCCAGGCCGCGGAAAAGGCGCGGGTCATATCAGAATTCCAGAAGAAAAGGTAACACATGTTTTAGACGTTATCCACTACATATTAAGTGGAATTTTTTTTTACGAAGAAAACTTGTCGTTTTGAGATACGCATTCAACGCTACTGACAGTGCAGCTGAAGCATGGAACGCTGGAAATGTGTACCGGAGCCTTGAGCATTCGTTTAGCAGGCGTCCATAAAAGAACTTGAATGTTGAGATACACTCATTTTTTGGTCAGTCATTCAAGGCGTTCTGTACTAAAGGAAGGGGCCTGAGAAATTGAAGGAAAGTCAAAGCCCTGAAACTGTCGATTTAAATGTTCTCATAATCTGTGTCGTATAAACACTGTCAAAGCTAACCCCCCTCCCCGAAAAACCAGACTCGACAGTTATTTTTAAGTAAATTTTAACAACAACAACAAAATTAAAAATGAGAATCATTGCTGTGACGTAATGCCTTCGCTTTGGCGTCTTAACGAGTTTTGGTATTTTTGCGTTCCTCGGCTCAGTGATAGCCTCATTGTTTTCTTTCCTCTCCGCAGTGAAGCCAAGGCGTCATATGTAGAGGAGCAGCAGAGATTATTGAACGAGTTCCAGATGCGGAAGAGGGCGGCGGCGGCGAACAAAGCGAGAGCACAGGGGGACCTCTTCGGGGTGGTGAGTGCCATGACGTCACAATCGCCGCTTCCGCTTATTGCGTATTCACATTGTTTCCTTTCGTATGAGGGTGGTAGTTCCTTGACGTCATAATCGCCGCTTATTGCGTGGTCGCATTCGGCCAATGTTTCCGTCCGTTTGTTTCCGGCTCGTATGTGCGTTTCCGTTTTCTAAGTACGATTTTTGTTTTCTTTTGTTTATGAGCTTTCTGATTTGAGCTCTGCAATTGTAAATGGGAAAATAACGTTGTTCTGTGTGTGTGAATATATTGTTTAGGGTAATGTGCTTTAGCAATAATCCAGCCTTAAAGAATAGCTTTTTATGCACAGCACAGAAGCCCCCAAAAAATAATATATTTTGCCAAAGTATAAAGTGAGCTCCATCTGCCGGTCATCATAACCAAAATAATTTGGAAAGGCCCGTTATCAAAAAAACTTGTTTTTGTAGGGCGCAAGAGCGGCAATTAATCCGACGCCATACAAAGCGCCTACGCCCAAGCCCTCGGTGGGCGCCCCACAGCCATCAGCACGACCCTCCCCCCGCCCATCAGAGCCGTCCCGCCCGTCACAGCCGTCCCGGCCGCAGTCGGCTCGGGACTCGGGCAGTGACAAGGCCGTGGTCGCCGCCAGGCCATTGTCCGCCAGGGAGAGAGAAGAACAGGTTAGCTTCGTGACGTCTTTGCTCTTTTTGTGACGTTGTGCCTGTTTGTGACGTTGTGCCTCTTGGCAATGTGTGGGCCACAGACCGCACATCTTTGACAAGCTTTGAGGCCAAGTTGTGTGTGAAAAAAGCTCTAATAATTATATACATACAGCTTCAAGAAGTCAGTGTGAATGCCAAAAAAGCATAATTCGCATATCGGCTTACTGTGTACAGGAAGTATACGTGAGACATCTGAGTGAACACGACCATAGAGATAATATTTAATGATGCCGTATTTAATGATGTCGTATTTGATTGCGTCTTTAGGAGTACCTGGCACGGCTGAAACAGATTCGTTTGCAGAACTTCAATGAAAGAAGACAAGTGAAGGACAGGCATGCGGTATGTTTATTGCTGTAAAAAATAATAAATAAATAAATGAACCATCAGTGGTGAGGGTCACAGCTGGAGGGATGAGGGATTGGAAAATTGAAATGTAAGCAAAGCAGCGCGGCTGTACTCAGGAGAGAAGTGGAGAGAACCTTACTGGCTGTTATTGTGTTAGAATTGTCGTTGATTTTTTTTTAATGTTTAATGTGTATTAATCTATTCATTTTTTGTCAAGGAATAATATTGACTTAAAGACTTGAAAAACTTTAAGTTGAATGCAGTTGAATAAAGTGTGAAGCAAGTGAATGAATTTATTAACCGAGAAGTATTTTCATTTCTTTATTTTAGGCGCCAAAACCATTTGATCCCAAAAACGACCATGAAGTGAGAAAAAAGAAAATAGAGGCACTGAGGGTGAGTACGTGACTGTGAGTGAGTACGTGACTGAGGGTGAGTACGTGACTGAGGGTGAGTACGTGACTGATTGGGGCGGCGTGAAAGTGGGTCACATGATTTAGTCGAAGTTAAAGGCTGTTTCATCTGTACAAAAAATATACGAGTTGTTAATCTGAAAGCCCATATTCGAAACGTCGTGGGCCCTTTGTATAAGCTTTGATGCAGTTGCGTAATAATGACGTCATTACAGCATTGTATTTACGTCTTGGAAATAAGACGTGTTTATAGATAAGATATTGAGATACTGAGCTGGACTATAAAGCAAATGGCCGGTTTCTAAGAAGCGTTGCTATGTGATATGTCCTACTTGTGTGTTATACACTATGCCAGCAAATGATGACGTCATTCACAGGCACAAGCAGACGAGAGGGCGCGGAAACTGAAAGCCGACTTACAGCAGAAACGCATGGAGGCTTACGAGAAGGAGAAGAGGATGCTAGAAGATGCCAAGGCCAAGGCCAAACCAGCCGTGCCCATTACACAGGCTCTCAACGCCATTGGTGTGGGAAAAGAGCCGCCGCGAGTCCTGCCCAAGCCGTGAGTAGCTGTGTTGGTCGTTGGACAATTCGGCCCATTACCAACTCCGCCCGCACCAAATCGACCCATCGCGAAAGACAACTCGGCCCAACTAACCCTAGCCCTAACCCTAACCCAAACCCAAGCCGTGAGTAGCTGTGTTGGTCTTTGGACAATTCGGCCCATTACCACCAACTCGACCAACTCACACCAACTCGACCCATCGCGAACGACAGCTCGGCCCAACTAACCCTAGCCCTAACCCTAACCCTAACTCTAACCCAAGTCGTGAATAGCTCTGTTGGTTTACAAGCATGTTGAAATCGTATAGGAGTAAAAAGTATTTTAAGGTCACACAAATGTTCGTGATATTTTGCAAGTTATCTTCAGTAACACAACAAAAATGAGAAAGACCCTGATTCCACAAATGACACGAGCTTTGGTATTGTTTGATTCTTCACGCAAGCATTCTAAGTTAGTTGATGCATTTGGTGAAAGATGTGCTGAAAAGGCACTGCTGCTTTTTGTATAATTCATACAAAACACGCAAAGACTCTCCAGGTTTCCGAAACTCCAAATTTAAAAAAGATTGAATTCCCAGGTTAAAATATATTGAAAGACTTAAACAATGACATGGGCACGGCCACAAACTGTTCTTGATACCGGAAATAAAAAGACTGTTTGCTTACGTCAGAGAGAAGTGCGCTGTTGGTATGACAGCGGCCATGGATGCGATAGGAGCTTCGATCGAAGAGAAACAAAAACACAAAGAGCAAATACTGAAACGGCTTAATGCAAAGGTGATGCCCGTTTTTATGTC
Organism: Protula sp. h YS-2021; assembly: GCA_949752745.1. Lineage (NCBI taxonomy): Eukaryota > Metazoa > Annelida > Polychaeta > Sabellida > Serpulidae > Protula > Protula sp. h YS-2021. The sequence goes on along the minus strand of OX457025.1, from coordinate 18,429,620 downwards.
TAGGTGCCATAAAGATGCTATATAGTCAAAAATGCTGTTAAAAAGGTTTGTCACCATAGTAATGTGAAAGTATTTTCTTTTGACAGTGACGGTTGCTTAAAAAACTGCAGAAATGTTTTCCTTGAATCGGACAACGTTGCAGATTGATGACTGGTTTCGTAGTAGAATGTGATAAGTGTACGTGTATGAAAGTTGGTTGAAAAGTGCTGCGAGCCAAAATATGGCAGATCTTTCTTTCCTCGTTGACAAACTGTTTTGGCCACGACTTATTTAAATACTACAATAATTCAGGCTGAACCTGACGAAAAACCAACCCCGCCTGCGAAGCCTACGCTTGCGCCGAAGCCGTCAGCCAACGAGAGCGACGAAAAGCACCGGCCTAAGTGGGAACAGCCAGCAACACCGATCATGGCCATGGAACGGCCCAAGTGGGGAGGAGAGGGGCAGAAGGACCTATTGGCGCAAATGTCGCTGGAAGAAACCGGCTCCCACATGGAAGGTATGTCCTAGATGTGTCAGGACACGTGAACATTTTTTTTTTTTTTTTACGTGCTGTTTATTTAGCTGAGCTATTAGCGCTGCAGTTGTACGTAGTTGCATAGGAACATTATTGGAGTAAAAGAACAAGGCGTTTCCCATGGTAACTCGGAAAAATGCATTGGTTTTCAAATGTACCAATATTTACCCATCGTAAAAATTACCCGTGTTAACCTAGTTGTTTTTGGCAAGGGGTGTCCCATATAATACATGCCCTGCGTTGGTAATGTGGGACTTGCACTGCTGGCAAAAAAGAGCACCAATAGGTAGGCTCAGGTAGGAAAAGGGAACATTATAAACGAGCGAGAAGTCTATATCAATTCGAATGTTGTAGCCACCCAATCTGGTGACGCCAAAACGGGAAGTGACGTCACGGAGGAGGTATCCGCACGAAAACACTGGGGAAACAAGCCGAGCGGAACTGTAGTAAACGCCCTACATAATGTGGGTGAGTACGTGACTGTGACTAAATTGTTGTGGCATTAGAATTTTCCCTCTTGTATAAAGTCGAAAATATGCCTCCTGGCCTCCTAAATTCTACTGAAATTATTTTTGTGTGATCAAGTTTGCATGGAAAATTTGTAAGTAATCCCTGGCTGAGAGGGTAGCTTTGGGGGGGGGGGGGGTGGGCTTTGTGACGCTTTGTTAAACGCTTACGTATCTTTTTTTTTTGTTCTGCTTGATTTACTATCTTTCGGAATGTCGGCATCAAAATATGACGTCACTCCAGAGTGTGACGCCATTACGAGAATTTTACGCTAAGCCGGGGAAATCCGGTGAGCGTTTGTACTGCAGGTTAGCTAAGCTAAACCAAAGCAAATATGCAGCATGAAAAGACGATTGATCAGCGCCCCTCTCCTTTGTATGTTCCGAATCCTGATTATTATACTGTTAATATTATTTGAAATTAAACAAATTTGCCGTTTGCGTTTTAGGAAGGTATGCAGAAATGAGTGCTTTGCTTTACCTATTTTTCAATCACTTTCTATTTAAGGATTGAGCGAAACCATGACATCCGATTCTTCCGAATCGAGCGTTTCGTCGACGAAACCCGTGGCAGGAGGCACCATAACTATAGCCAAGCCGTCGTCAGGTGACTGTGTGCTCCGTCGGGATGTGTCCGTTAGTGGGAGTGAGCGATAACTGGGGTTATAAGTGACAGGATTTGTGCTGTATAACTATAGCCAAGCCGTCGTCAGGTGACTGTGCTCCGTCGGGGTGTGTCCGTTAGTGGGAGTGAGCGATAACTGGGGTTATAAGTGTCAGGATTTGTGCTGTATAACTATAGCAAAGCCGTCGTCAGGTGACTGTGCTCCGTCGGGGTGTGTCCATTAGTGGGAGTGAGCGATAACTGGGGTTACAAGTGACAGGATTTGTGCGGTCTAACTGCAGAAAATGTGCTCTATAACGCAAGCATTTTTGCAACTCCTTGGTAAATAGAAACTAAAAATAAGTGTGATAAATTGTTGCAATGTTTGTTCATTACAGATGTTACAGTGCCTGCGATTGGTTCAACTGTTACCATAGTGAAGAAACCAGGCGGAGGAACGGTGGTTATTAAGAAGGCAGAGCCACCTGGCGAGCAAAGTGCTAACCAAGATGATACAGATGCACAGAGGAGCAAAGCGGAGAAAACGGACGAGACAGCGCGAGGTATCGCGTGACCTCAGGGGTTTACGTGGTAGGAGGGGTGGGTGGGCGATCTGGGGGGGCGATCTGGGGGGGGGGGGGCGTCGCGTGACTTAAAAGGTCTGTTTTATGGCTGCGTTGTTTGAACAAGAGTGGTGGTGGGCCTAACTCTCTGTATACAAACTGCCACTGCACAAAATAAATATTATGTATCTGTATAAAGATGCGGATTGTCCTACTTCCTGGTGGCAGAAAAAAAAGAAACCGAAAAAAAGAAAGATTGATCAAACTGTTGAACCTTGTTTTGACGGTGTGTTGTGGTTACCCTTAAAACAAGTCACAAATTGGTCCATACTTGTCATTTACCTTATTATGAAGCTAAGTACAAATAATATAATATAATAAATATAGTATAATATAATAAATAATAATATAATATAGAAACCCGTGAGAAGCAAAGGAATGTCTCCGCCAGATGTTTGACGCAATTGTGTAATTTTAACAAGAACTCGCATCATATAGAGATTTTCGTATTGTATAAAAACTTTAGTAATCCCCCACCCCCACGAAATCTATCCAGGTTTCTTAAATTGTTGCAATGGGTTCACGTAACTATTGTCTTATTTCATTTCAAACAGAGCAAAGTGAAGTGATCGAAAAAGAATCAAAAGTCGACGCGGAAGAAGCGTCCGAAACGAAAGTAAAATCGGAAGAAATGCAGGACGCGCCGAAAACGAAGGTTGATTCGGATGAGTCCTCACCAACTGAGTCTCGCTCTCCTAATTTAAGTCCGGTTTCTCCAAAGTCACGCAGTCCAGTTAGTCCCAAAGCGAGAAGCCCACGTAGTCCCAAAGCAGGCAGCCCAAAACCAGTCAGTCCAAAACCAGGCAGCCAGAAACCCGGCAGCCCAAAACCCGGCAGTCCAAGACCAGTCAGCCCAAAGCCAACTAGTCCGGGTGAAAAGACTAAAAGTCCAACCAAATCCCAGAAAGCGAACCAGCCTGAGATACAAGGTACGCCCCTGGAATTTCTTTGATGTACTAATGATTAGCTTTAGGACCGTATTTAATACTCTGTGTTTGCCTTCTCGAAGAAATTGTTCTAACAGTAGGACCGCAGTTTTTTTTGTAATTTCCGGCGCTGACGACATAAAAAAATAACAAATGGTTACATCTGTTAGCAGTGGGTATGTGTAACGCAAACCTGATTCATAAAACCATGGAGTAAAATGTAGTAATAAACAAGAATAATTTGGATGCAGAATTGATTCGATTCACTGGATGATGATATTATATGGTTTGCCATGAAGATGGCGTTGCAGGAGACATACGGGACCTTGGTGACAAGTCGCCGCTGTTTAATAAAGTAGAGCTGGATGAGACGGCGCAGGAATCTGGTGACGTAGACAATATGGCGCTGCAGGATATCGAGTCGGATGAGGAAAGAGACGACGAAAAGAAGTCCAGCTCAATGCCTAGGTAACGCGTTGTCATGGCAGCGGCGCAGCCATTTCCGTTTACCGCCATATTGTTTTTGCTGTTTTAGTATTTGCTCATATAACGGAGAGATTTATATGCCTTTGCCGCATTGAATTTGTGAATAGGCCCGCTGAAAGTCCATCTTAAGTTTGTTAAGTTTTAACAGAAATGCAAAATTAACAAATTTAGGGTTATATTGTCAGTTTTATTTTTCACATTTAAATATTTTAGAGCTAAAATTGATCAATTGATTCGTAATAAATTAGTAATTATCGAAAGTAATAAAAAATCATTGATTAGTGAGTCAGGAATGTTAAGTTGAAAAAAATTTCAGATAAAAGAATTTGGTTTACAATAACTGCAATATTTTGATATATTTTTAAAATATGTGTGAATGTGAACATGTTTAGTGGTATCAGTTAATAAAGTAATTAAAGTCGTTTATGCTTTGGCCTTGTATGCTTCGTAACTATCATGAGTTTGATGCCTGTCGTGTTGACAGATTGAAGGAGAACCTGCTGCTCGGTTTGACCACAGGAAACTTCGACATCGCAGACGTTAACGTGAGTGAGCAGTGAAATAATGACGTACTAAAAAGATTGGGTGAAAACTGTTACTATTCAGAACATTGGCTGATAGTAATAATTAGAATTCTAGTATATTGGTGCTAATGATAAAAACAACAACAGAAATAACGGTAATACTTGTATATTTTGCCTGTGATGAGCACACTTTGATTACAGATGCTACGCACGTGTTCCGAGCCTGACCTCTTTAAACTGTTTCGTACTAACTTGGTGGAGAACCCATTTTTCACGGAGGAGGAAGTAGCAGCCAGTGTGGCTGTCATGAGAACCCCGGAGGGGGAGGAGGAGGAGGAGGAGCAGAGCGAAGGGGAAGAGGAGGTAAATACCGACTTGTCATTGGTCAAATTAAAACAGACAAGATTCTTATTAGGGACTCATCAGGTTGTTTATTGGAGACCTCAAAGGATTAATCAGGACTCCCATACTCCCTTGCAAAAAAAAAAAAAAAAAAAAAAATAGCTGAGGCAGGTTTATGAAAGGCTAAAGGAAAACCGAGGAGTGAGCGACAGAAAAAAAGAAAAGATACAGAGAAGTATGTGAAAAAACAACCAAAATAAAGAAACTGAAAAAGAAACAAAGGCGAATATAAGAAAAAGCGTGGCGCACAACTTCAGATCAAATAGCATATATGTCCGAAATTAGTGAGTCATAGGGCCAGTATGATCAGAGGAGTAGTAAGGGCAAAATGGCGGACCTGTAAAGAGAAAAAAGTCCGAAACATTGACCCCGTACAACTTTGTGCAAGTCTTGGATCTTTGCCAAGTGTTAATAAAGAAACCGACAGGTGGGGTGGTTGCTTTCATAATGCGATTGTTTGTTTCAATCTGTTGGTCAGGAAATTGATGAGGAGACCCAAGTGATGGATCAGTACGCCAAGGTCATAAGTGATAAAGGGGAAGAAAAGGTCAAGGATGCAAGGGATGGAAAGAAAGAAGGAGGAGAGAAAGAGGAAAGCGAAGACGAAGAAGAGGTAATTGTGCTGTGTTATACTCTCATGTCTCTTTCACTTTGACGTCTGCTTGTAAAGAAAGGTTTTTTGAAGATATTTAGTGAGGAAGAATTTAATTGTAAACTTTTAAAATTATACGTCGACTTTTGGCAGATGGGGGATACGTGCTACTCGGTGATGGACATTGCTGATCTGATTGATGAAGAGGAGGAGGAAGCTAAGGACTCGGCGGGAAAGCCCATAGGCATCTACCTCCAGGTGAGGTGTCGGCGCCCCCCCCTCCCACTGCTCCTCCCCCCTGCCCCTCCCCCCGCGGCACCACTCCTCCCCCTCCCCCCTCCCCGCGGCTGCTGTTCTGATTGACGAAGAAGAGGCGGCCAAGGAGGACTCAGCGGGAAAGCCTAATGGCATCAACCTCCAGGTGAGGCGGTCGGTGCCCCTCTACCTACCCCCTCCCCCTCCCCCTCCCCCTCCCCCGCCGCGCATCCACCCCAACACAAGCACAAAACTGAAATACTCAAAACTCTGTTAAATGTTGATGTAAAGTGAAAACCAGGTGACATAGTTGACATGCAGTGAAAAAATGCCAACTGTCTGCACAGAAGTTATCTATGAATAGTTTGCATGAAGCAAAAAAGTGTACATTTTCTTTTTGGAACAGGATGACGAAAACGATGATGGGGACAGCGACGAGTGTTCGGACAGCGAGTAAGTAGCGACCGTCGAAATTCGTATATGCAAAATATGGATCACTTATAAAGCGCACTCAACTTTGTGTTTCACCTATTATAGTTTATTGTATGTTTTTAAGTAAATGCCATTTTTTCTTTTGATTATCACATGTTTGAAAAACTGAGGAAAGTGAAATCTGCCTTTAGAATATTAGAATATGATGAAGAAATTGAGAATACAGTTTGTACTGAAATTAATATATTCACTTGAATTCGCGTCAGTGTATAAGCAGTAGGACAAAGTAAGCATTATAATGTTCAGCTGTTGTCTGATTTAGTGATACAAGTTGTCTGTAAACAGTTTATTTCATTCGTGACATTTGATTGGACAGTGAAAGTGAAGAGGCGGACATGGAGACGCTGAGACAAAGTATGATGAGTATCCTCAACCAAAGCTCTGTCAGTGGTAAGTGATAGCTCCCCCCCCCCCGCCTCCACGCCTATCCTCCTCCACGCCCACCCCCGCCTTCACGCCCGCCCCCCTCCTCCACACCCGCGCCCTCCTCCACGCCCACCCCCGCTGAGACAAAACATGATGAGTATCAGTAACCAAAGCTCTGTCAGTGGTAAGTGAAGTTAAAATAGCTCGTCCCCGTCCACCCCTCCTCCACCCCCACCCCTTCCTCCACGCCCAACCGCCCCCCTCTCCCACCTCCTCCTCGTTTATCCACCTCCTCCACGCCCACCCCCGCCTCCACGCTCAGCCCTGTCCTCCGCGCCCGCCCCCCTCTTCCACGCCCACCCCCTCCTCCTCTCCTCGCTGAGACAAAACATGATGAGTATCCTCAACCAAAGCTCTGTCAGTGGTAAGTGAAACTAAAATATATATATCTCGTCCCCCACCACCTCCCCTCCACGCCCTCCCCCTCCTCCACGCCTACCTCCGCCTCCACGCCCATCCCCCTCCTCCACACCCAACCCCCCTCCTCCACGCCCACCCCTTGCTGAGACAAAACGCTCAGCCCTGTCCTCCACTCCCACCCCCCTCTTCCACGCTCACCCCGGCCTCTATGCCCGCCCCCCTGCTCCACGTCCACCCCCCCCCCCCCCCTGCTGAGACAAAACGTGGTGAGTATCCTCAACCAAAGCTCTGTCAGTGGTAAGTGAAGTTAAAATAGCTCACTTATTTGTTAGTTCTGCCCTTTTAGAATCAACTATTCAAGCGCCAATCTGGAACAGTTCTGTCTGGCATCAGCCGCTACTGTTTTTATTGCTTGGTAGCGTTGCCTGGCAACACTCATTAATGGGTAGCAAATTCTTAGTTCTTTGCTGTTTACAGATGACGAAACTGTGACAAAAAAGAAAACGAAACAGAAAGTAAGCAAGGCAAGGAAAAAGCGCAGAGAAAAGAAGGCTGCTGAGAAAAAAGAACTGGTGCAAAGAACCGATTCAGAGACGTGAGTTTCTCCCAGTCGCTAAACCTTACCATCTCACTAGGTGGGAGTAACCACTTTGTTTATTGCTAAATTCTGTCCATTCCCGCCCCCTTCCCCAAATTTTCTGAATTTGTTTCTGTTAGTTTCATTGTAAAGAAAGTTTTGTGGTTTGAAAAAAAGTAACTTTATTTCCTTGGTATAGCCCCCATTCAGTATTCCTGGCAAACTTATTTGGAAAAGAGAAAGACTAGCAATATATAAATAAAACGGCTTGATAATGTTAAGAGTATAAAATAAAATACAGACTAAGTGTAGGATTAACTCCACATGAAAACAGTTTGTTGTTTGGTAACGTGGGCCCTTTAGAAATTAAATAAGTAAAATTAAGTGACGTTTTCCTAGTTTTATTCAGACAAGGCGATACACGCGGTACGGGGCTAATTGTTCACCATCTCAGCTGTGTGTCGTAAACCCTTAAATGGTCCAATTGTGTGTAGATAAAACAGGGAGTGACCACGCGCGAATTAACAGGTTCCTGTAGTAGGGGAGTAAGAATGGCAACTGAACTGACAACCAAAATATAAGAGTGCGCTAAGATAAATGAGTAAAACATTAGGATGTTTTACAGAAGTGAGGCTTCGTCGTCTGGGAGGCCTTGGAGTGCTCGCTCCGTGGAAGACTTCCAAACCATGCGTGACAACATGCTCAGCATTGTGCAGTCCAGCAAACGTGAGTACATGCTCAGCATTGTGCAGTCCAGCAAACGTGAGTACATGCTTAGCATTGTGCAGTCCAGCAAACGTGAGTACATGCTCAGCATTGTGCAGTCCAGCAAACGTGAGTACATGCTCAGCATTGTGCAGTCCAGCAAACGTGAGTACATGCTCAGCATTGTGCAGTCCAGCAAACGTGAGTACATGCTCAGCATTGTACAGTCCAGCAAACCTGAGTACATGCTCAGCATTGTGCAGTCCAGCAAACGTGAGTACATGCTCAGCATTGTGCAGTCCAGCAAACGTGAGTACATGCTCAGCATTGTGCAGTCCAGCAAACGTGAGTACATGCTCAGCATTGTGCAGTCCAGCAAACGTGAGTACATGCTCAGCATTGTGCAGTCCAGCAAACGTGAGTACATGCTCAGCATGAGTACGTGCTCAGCATTGTGCAGTCCAGCAAACGTGAGTACATGCTCAGCATTGTACAGTTCAGCAAAACGTGAGTACATGCTCAGCATTGTGCAGTCCAGCAAACGTGAGTACATGCTCAGCATTGTGCAGTCCAGCAAACGTGAGTACATGCTCAGCATTGTGCAGTCTAGCAAACGTGAGTACATGCTCAGCATTGTGCAGTCCAGCAAACGTGAGTACATGCTCAGCATGAGTACGTGCTCAGCGTTGTGCAGTCCAGCAAACGTGAGTACATGCTCAGCAATATGCTCACATAAAACAGTCGCTTCTCTACCAATCCATGGTGTTGTATACATTTTATTGTGTACATTGTGCTGTGTACATTGTGCTTTGTGCATTGTCTTATGTACATTGTGTTATGCAAGGTGTAGTGTGTACGCTGTGCTGTGTACGCTATCTTGTGTACATTGTTTGTGTAAGGTGTGGTGTGTACACTGTGCTGTGTGCATTGTGTTGTTACAGCTGAGAAATCCAAGCTGACGCCCGTGAAGGAAGCGCCGTCTGACAAGGACAAGGACAGCGGTGTGGCAGACGACGCCAGCCTGCCCACCCTCAACCCCGACACGGAGGCGTGGCAGTCAGGTGGGCGAAGGGCGAGGGGTCACGCCAGTAAAGGCGTGAAAATAAGAAGTAACGCGTTATGTCAAGATATAAATGAATTAGTAAGCTTTCGTAGAAATGGGATGTTCATTCGCTTTAGCTGGTAAGAAAATCTCCTGAGTAGCATTGGTGTCTGTAGAGGGGGGAGGGTGGAAGTTGAGGGGGTGTGGGTGCGTGTGCAAGACCCCTCAGTCTTTGCAAAAATTCGGGCAGATGCTTTGTAAAAATGATGCCCATAACGCATATTCTGCTTTTGTTTTTTACGGAATTGTCGTAGAGACGCTTGTCGATGTCTAGAAGGGGGCAGTTTTTGGAACCTTGCCAGCATATTAAAATAGATGGCGCCTTCCTAAGCGTGTCAAGGGAGCATGTATTGTTCCGTCGTGTTTCAGATGAGGAACCGGATGATGATTATTGGGAGGAGGAAGACATGTTCTCGAGGCTGGAGGCCACACGCGAGAACTTAGAACGAGAATTAGGTTGCGATGTGTTCATGAAAGCCTATAAAACGGTTCAGGTACCCACATGGTTATTATACTTGGCAATATCCACAAAAAAAAAAAACACAAAAAAACCCAAGTCATTCCGCATTGTTTTGCATTTTGAATTCTCGGCTGTTATTGACTGGAAGTTTTCAGTACTCACCAGGAACTATGCAAGGTCTGTTGTTGAGGGTAAAAGCGTTGAACTGTCTACTTCCCAAGAAGTACATGGACACCTTTATAATACTGTATATACTAAGAGCAGTGAATGTCAGTTTGTCCGGTGGGCCTGTCACTTAACAGTAATAAACTGAACTATCCAGGCCATTCACGAGGACGAGGATGAGCAGATGGAAGAAGGCGTGAAGCTGGTGACGGAGATCCTCGGCCCGGGCAAGGAGCACCTCTATCCCTCCATCCTACAGCTGGTCATGGCCGACGGCGTGTGGACGGAAGGTAACGTTGCCACTTCCTGTTATAGGCCCTACGCCGGTATGAAGTCTAAGGCACCGTAAAACCTCGTTTTAACGACATAGCGTCGGTAACGCCATAAAATTTTGGTTCCTTTTTAGCTTTTCACAGTTTAAAAGTGTCGGCTATAGCAACATATTGTTAATAACGACGTCCTGGGCATCATTTCCTAGTCCAAGTCCTGTCGTTATAGCGACGTTATACTGTACTTCATTTACACAAAGGCTGAAGTAGGAAATAGAGTCAGATGGTTCGAGATCTTTTGTGAGCAATTTTGTCAATTTTTTTTTTTTGTGCTGATACCACTAGTGATTGCGATGTGACTTGGAGAGGTCTTGAAAACTGTGCTTCTTTCAGGATTTTGCATCTGGAAGTAGCATGATTTTTTTTTTAATTTGGGATTTTTTGGCTTGTCTAAAATTGGATCAATAATTTTTTTTTTTAATTTTTGAAATATTTGAAAAATTTTAGGTGGACAATAGTGGAAGGTAGGCGTGTGGCTTCCCATTGCTTTGGCCTCATCTTCTGGCTTGTCTGTGGATAGTTTGTGCTCCTAAGCACTTCCCCTCATGAGCTATTATAAACTGTATATAAATTTATGTTGTGTACATTTGAATGCAATCTTTCGTCTTGATTCGCAGTGCGATGATCACATTTTGGCTGACTGTTTATGCTTTTTTGTCCATTACCATGTTTTCAAAACCAATTTCTTTAATTCATCTTTTTATTTATTGCCGTGATTTTTTTTCTTGTCGATTTTTTTCTGTGCCATTAACACTATTATGTGGAGCACGCAGTACAAGCTGTTAATGGTTAATGTGAATTATTACTATTTTCTTCAAGTTTTGTGCTGGTAAAGTCACGAGATGTGTTTTGAAAAAAAGTGAACACATAATGTCCTTCCCAGTGTATTTTCATGTGAACTCTGTTGTATCTCTCCCTGAAATCAAACTCCAAGTAATTCATTAGCAAATATTTCCTGACGGCAGGGGGGGAGTGGGAGACGACTTCTAATTTTGGAATCAAATTTGTGTAGAGTGTAGAACAGTGGGGTGTATTGTACACCTTGTTCTGATCAAGGTTGTCATCGAGATATTGCTTTGATGCCAGTAACGGTCACCTCTAAGAGGTCACTGTGTCTGGATACGCCCGTGCTTGTACCCTAGCCTGGATCCCAGAGGAGCACCGAGTCCCTCCTCCTGAGTGCTTTTGTTGTCACCGTATGGTAAAGCATGTGTTGTTCATAATCATTCAATGTTTGAAAATTTTTAATTTCTTTTAGAATGTTTTGTTTGCAATCACAGCTAATTTCTTCACTATGTGTGTGACAACTCAACTTCATGCCTGTATCATTTCCGTGCTTTGTTTGACGAGCACTGGGCAAAACATGTCAGAAATAGAATCTAAGTCCAGATTCTGTACTCCGAATTCCCTAACTAGAAAGTGTTTGTACAGAAAAGGCGATCCATTCATGAAGTAAATATAATGGAAACCGTAAAGGCTTTCGCATAAGCGAAAGAAGGGAAGCGTTCTGAAGGGCTTGGAATATGCTGCAGGAAATCTTTATTTTCATGGAGCCTCAAACATAAAACAGAAGGTTAGTCGTCATACGGGAGACTAACTCCAAGAAAGGTTAGTCGTCATACGAGAGACCAACCCCAAAAGTTAGTCGTCATACGGGAGGCCAACTCCAAAAAAATTAGTCGTGATGCGGGAGACCAACTCCAAAAGAGTTAGTCGCCACACGAGAGACCAACTGAAAAAAAGTTAGCCGTCATACGGGAGACCAACTGCAAAAAAGTTAGTCGTCACACGGGAGACCAACTCCAAAAATTAGTCGTCATACGGGAGGCCAACTCCAAAAAAGTTAGTCGTCACACGGGAGACCAACTCCAAATAAAGTTAATCGTCATACGGGAGACAAACTCCAAAAAAAGTTAGTCGTTATACGGGAGACCACCTCCAGTAAAGTTAGTAGTCACACGGGAGACCAACTAGAAAAAGTCAGTGGCCCAAGCCACAAGTTTGTAGCTGCGTCCGTCTGGGCGGCAGCTTAATACCAGCCCTGTAGACTGGCCGTCAGGCATTTTTTTAACTAAAGTTTGTTCCTGCTTTCAGTATTGGTATTGAAGGAATGAGGGATAACGGATGAATTCAGTTGGAACATCCCATTCTCAAAATTTGACTAAAGTAGTGAATTTTGTACAAAATGCTTAAAAAGTATTTTTTTGAATAAAAAAAACAAAAAACAAAACAAAACAAATACAATGTAAGAAGGTGCAAGTTGAAAGACTGACAGGCCTTGAATGCTGAGTGATTTCTGCAAAGTAGGCAGATCGCATTTTCACCAGTACTGGGTCACTTTTTGTTTTTTGTTTTTTTTTCTTACACAGCGCCATAGTCGATGGAGTATTATTTTATTATTTTATTTATTATTCCACTGTACAAGATGTTTTTTATTCGTAGACAATGACTGAGGGCAGAACAAAGGCACGAGTTGTGGAGAATGCCGCCATCTTTGGACGCTGCGAGTCCCGCTGACCCGCCCGGTATCTGCATATCCGGATAGAGACTGCTGAGAATTGTTATGCTGGTAAACATGGCTGAATGTTCAGCAAGCGAAAAAAACAAACATTCCCTGATTGGCTACGAAGCTATTGTGATCAGTGAATAGGCCTGGATATTCACTATTGTATGTACTATGACTGGATTTGTGTAGCTTCTTTTATAGTACTTTTTTTCTTTGACAAAACAAACGTTTACCCCTTTTGGGAAGGTAAAGCACATAAAACACGTTTATTAAGTTTTGTACTTGTTGTAGAAGTGTAAGACACACGCACACATAATATAAGCACACAAACGCCCAGCTAGCAGAGTGTCGGTGCCTTTCTAAGTTCCCGCCGTCAGAGTTCATCCTTTGAATTACGTTTTTGCGTTTTGTACACCTCTGTCCACGTCTTTGCTTTCAGTTAAGGTAACAGGGCGGCATTTTAAGGTTTTTGCATTAAAACGGTAGCTATTGCTGATGCGTCTTTTGTTTTTCCCTAACAAGACACAGATAGCTAGATCCAAAGATATTCTTTTTTTTCCCGTTAGGCAGCCGCCCTCCCTTTGCATATTGTTTCTGTATGGAAATATGTTGTTACAGATGCTCGTGGTTTTTCCCCATTGTAAACAGTGTTTTGTGTAGGTCATTGTTTTTTCGTTCAGATTTTGTGTGAAGCATTTACTTGTCTTGTAACAAGACAAATCGTGTTGAAAGTATGTGGGTTTTTTGGGTTGTGTAATTCACTTCGGTTTTGTAGCCGATTATTGTGTGGCCTGAAAATGTAACCAGACTGTTATCTAAAGCTAAGCGTGGCCAAAACAATTACGAGACAGAAACAAAAAAGATGCAATTCATTTCTATGCTTAATATATTAACAAGGCGCAATGAGTAGTCGCAACTAATTACCTGGAGCCGTATTCATAAAGTACTAGTTCAGTGCTGCTCCCATGACCATTGTTACTGTATAAGCTGGGAGTAGCACTAGTGCTAGTGGTGCATTATGAACCCCGGCCCAGCGCTTTCAAAGGCGGAAGACCTTAGCAACCAGATCCGGATTTACATAGCAACAAGTATTACGATCGGACTCACTTGATGTGTCCAGCGTTATTTAGTAATGGCAATTGTAGTGGTGATTATTTAACATTAATTGTAATCACCTATACCAGAGACTTGTAATTGCATTAAAATTACGTCACCATCTGAAGCTATCCAAGTCTGAATTTCAGTGTCGTTTAATTAAATCTCGCAAATATTCAGTCTTGTTTATCTAAACATCATATTGAGGAGTAAACCAATAGGCCTGACATAGTAGCATTGCTAGTTATGTAAGTTACGTAGAAAAACAAAAGTGGAAAATAAATTAAACGGAAGGCGTGTTTTAAATTTCTTTAAAGCTTGCTTGAGCATTGCTGTTTGGGTTTTTTTGATTGAACTGTTCTAATTTTAAAATGGCACGTTTTCAGTAAAGCTTCATAAGTATCTATGATTTAAAAAAAATAAGCATTTGCCAGGCATTTGTCAGTGATCTATTATAGGGATAGATCATGGGGCTGAGTGCCTTGTATGGGATTCGAGCACGCGAGGAATGCCTGTGACCGAACGGCGCAGCGGTGAGTTCATTGGTCTTCCACAAGTGCTCGAATTCCATACAAAGCACAACTGCACCAGGATCTATCCCCATTATAACACAAACAAGCAGAATCGATTCCTAGATGGCGGAAAAAAGCCAAAAACCTCGAGATTTTGCTCGAAAATTTTTTATGGTATTGTCCTGTGACACGACTGTCGCATAGCAACTTGCGCAATGCAAAGGAAAACGTTTTACGTCACAAAGCCATCGTCATAGTATCTCGGAGTCACGCCCATTGTTTTTCTGACTTTGTGACTTTTCTACGCGGTTAGAGCACGCTGACGGTTTCTTATCATTTCTCTTTACGGGAGTGCATTACTCAACTGGTGCGTGTTATAATAGTGTGATAGCTCGTAGGGCTGGGTGTTTTGTATTGGATTCCTACACGTGTTGCAGGCCTGTGAACGAACCGCGCAGCCTCATGTTCCTTCACGCTAACTTGTACCTATGACGTTCGAGTGAAGTTTCGTACGCGGTTGAAAAATGCAGTATTTACTTAGCATTTCTTTACACGGTAGTGCATTGTCACTGTGGTGCGTGTTATAGCCCGTAATCGATTCACTCGATAATAGTACGTTATTTCGCAATCAACAAAATATATCTGAATTCTTATTTGTTTCATGCAGTCTTAATTTAAAAATAGCGCGTGGACTTTTAGACTTCTGGGCTGGTCATATTCTTCAGGATTGGTAGAGGATAACTACGAAATTGTATGTAACAAAACACAATTTGCCTTCGTTGTATTGTAATAATCGTTCAGATTGAGTTTGATCTTTGATCGAACACATTTAAACTGTGCACCTTCGTCTCCTAATCAGAGATTTTGTATGAGAAATTATGGGATGTCAAACGATCGCATTAAGCAGGTGTCGTCAAGCAGAACCCGCATATATTAAAAAAAAGACTCCCAAAATGACCATGCATGCACCTGTTTTATATTTATTTTTAAACTGTCCCTAGTTTAATATTGGTGACTCCAGTGTCACAGAGTTTCAATCTTCTCCTGTTTTATTAAATGCAGTATGACAAAAGTTTTACATCCAAAAGGGAACACAGATATATGGCTAATGCATTCATTCAAATGACTTTTCTCAAAAAGTAAAGTCAAACTCAACACTAGAGTCAAAGTCGAAAAGTGCTGATTTTTTATCAATAACTTAATAGCTTCTTCTATGCAATACTGTCTCTCTGCATTGTGTCTACAAAAGTGCATGTGTACTTGGTGTGATAAAAAATAGGGTATTTATGTAGAGTACAGACATTGAAGTGGTATGGTACTGTAATCAACGTTCGCGGTGATGGTTTAAGCTGCCTTTTGGTACATTTAGCTTATTAACAATGTCACAACTTGTTCTGTTTTTTTTTAAGACAAGGTGCACATTTCCATTTCTTAAATGAAGAAGTGACGTCACAAATGTTGATATAACTCGCGAGAACGGAAGAAAGAGGGAACAGTTCACGTACACAAATGTATACACTAGTGCAGACATGCAGAAGGTAGTGGCCTAGGTCGAAAACAAAAATTCCCCGCGTCAATAAAATAAAAAAAATCTGCGCAAGTAGGCAGATGAGTAACTGATGTCGGGAACACTAATATGTGTCTCATTGTGTCATGCAGGTTTTCCGTCCATGTGTGCATCACTTTACTCTGTGATATTAGGGTATAAAGTAGGGTTGGCAATTTCTGAAAAAAAAATCCATTTTGGTTATCTAGGATTTTTGTCGGTCGGTTGGGGTCACCGATTGCGAACCCTAGTATAAGGTAGACCGTTGTACAAAAATAATGATGTAAGGCGTGTCAGAGCTCGGGATGATTGCAGGAAGAGTTAGAATAGTGATCGAGTATGTATCACTGAGCAAGCTTCTGGTTTCAGCAAAGAACAGGTTCTTTAGTTTCAATTGCGATAGTAAACATCTTTGTAAAAACAAAATGGTAAAACAGACAGACGAGCAAATAAAATACCATATTGTTTGAAATAAGACTATAGCAAGAAAGAATTTAGATATTTTTGTCCCGAGCGATATGGAGTACTTTTAACTCCTGAGTATTCCGGAATAGACTCATGATTTCAATCTCATTGACATATAGAGCTATAATAGAAGTCTTACGGCCGTTAGTCCACGTTAGTCTATTCCGGAATAGACCCATGACATATAGAGCTATAATAGAAGTCTTACGGCCGTTAGTCCACATTAGTCTATTCCGGAATAGACTCAGTGCCGGAAGCGCTTTATTTTGTCCCAAACAAAAACATCTACTTTCTTATTTGCTTGATACAGTCTTGTACATACTAGAATGGTAAAAATAAATAAATTTGTAAAATAACAGCGAAGTTTTCAATGCGGCACAGTGATTTCAGCTGCTACATAAAACAAATGCAAGAATCGCACACTCGTCTTGGAAATGTGACGCGTACTTAGCGACCATACACGAAGTACGGTCACACAACGTGCGATTTGATAGGGGGAGAGGTTCTATGTTGTTCATACGTCGCCGGTATCATCAGTGGATAACGTTGCACATTTTGATTTACGGGTTGGGGGGGGGGGGGCGGTAAAAAGGTCTGACTTTTTACAGTTTTTTCCGCATGTGCAATTCGTGCATCTTTATTGATCACTGATTTGTTCGTGCTGCTGTGAGTGTAGCGTCATAATTTGTTTTGTTGAAAGAATGCAATTTTTTATCCAGGTTGTTTGTTCCTTCTTGTATTGACTTTGGGATGTTTTACGCTTGTGATGCACGACTGGTATGATAGTTAATAAAATGAAGTTTGCTTTTGGCAAGAAGTGTTTTATTGTACTGATGTGCTTTCAAAACTATCATATAAGTAAGAGAATTTGTAGCCACAGTCCGAACACAATCCAGTTTAGAGGAATCGTAAAAAAAAAGCCTGTCCCTTCCTACCGCTTTCCCCACCCCAGCACTGCTGTCTCTCGCCCTCTGTCTTTCTCTCTTTCTCTCTCACACACACACTGTCCCACACAGATGCGCTCTCTCTCCCACTCTGTCTGTCTGTCACTCCCCTCTGTTCTCAGGCACTCAGTATCAAACGGCTGTTTTTCGATAATGTTACAGTTATTCCTACGAAGTCTTCTTTCCAGCCTGATTTATTCATTGTATGTCATCGAAAAGCACCGATTCTCTTTTTATTGGCAAGACAATGGCATAAAGCCCTATGCCTCGAATGTGAAGCCTTGACCCAGTTAGATACCCAGGCGTCTTTGCGACTGTTTTACTTGAAATTTCTGCAGCTGAAACTGTAGAAAGGACATAATTTAGTTTCGTTAACAATTAAAGCAAGACCATAAAGAACAAGTCATGAGTTTTGACGAAAACGTCGAGGTTTGGATTAATGAATCGCACCCAGAACTTTTCACCAAAATACCTGAAAACCAGCCCAAGGAGAAGAAGCCGGGCCAGCTGACGCCAGAGCAGCTCAACAGCTACTTCAATGATGTGAGTTACAGTGCGCCATGATCGAAACATGATGCTTTTCTCTGATGTTTGTTTCAAAGAATATGTTTGTGGTAGTAAGGACTGTTTCACATCAAGCGTAATTTGCCAAGACTCAAACAGTAAGCCACGAGTATTCGAGGACTGTTAGTTTCGAGCCGAGCTAAAAATCCAAAGAGCTTAGCTGGCCTTTTTTTTTTAGAAACTGCTTTGTTTTAGGGGGGGGGGGCGATGAGCGACTTGAGGGTGTTTTTTGGAAAAAAATAATTGTGACGCTAGGTTTTATGAGGCTATAAAGAAGGCAAATTTGTGATAACGCGCACACTGTGTCTGTGTGTGTGTGGGGGGGGGGGGGGAAATCAGGCGGAATTTTCCGTTCGTCTGTTTTCCTTCATCTTTTTCATGTACAGTCTTTGTAGAAATGTGTTGGAGAAATTGGGCAACGTTGGAATAATTGTCAGATTATTTTATAAATTTTTTTTCGGGAGAGAGGGGGAGAATTGTTTGGTATTTATCTTTTCTACCCTTTTTGGATACCGGAATTTCTTGAGAATGGCAAATATAAATGATATCAAAGACTATAAACTAAACTTTTAGACTAGTTGCGGCACGTAAAATGCCAGATTTCCTTTTCACTTACAGATTCAAGTTCCACATAAATTCCTCAAGAGCGATATGTACAGGTCCTCTCCAAAATCTGACGCACTTATCAGGTCCCTTATTTTCCCTTGGATATTATTTTCCGTTTGACTCGAAGTCCAAAATGGCTGCCTGGCACTAATGTTACCCTTTCGGGGTTCGTTATTGTGTGAAGTGTTCAATACTTCAAATTTTAAATTGGCTTCCACCTTTTTTCACAGTCCGCGTTTGAGCGACCCTTTTGAAAAGGCAAGGATTTCCAATGTAATAGGTTAGTGATGTGTGTGTGTCTGTATGTCTGTGTGTGTGGACACCTGCAGTAAATGAGTCGTATAATGCAACACAGAAGGGGAGGGACAAACACTGCGTAGACTTCTCAGGTAATAGTGTGTGTGTCTAATTTTCGTTCTATGATTGCAGTGACGTGTGTTCTGGGCGCACTCATTAATGTATAATTTGGTGAAAATGAGTGTTTTAATTACATGTAACGCTCCGCATTTAGGGTATTTTTCAAAATTGGCACTCCGCATTTAGGAGTCATTGGCTGGCATGAAACGCAACATGTACTTGAGTGCTGCACCCCACACACCCCTCCTCCCCCCAACCCCTCCCCTCCCCCCCCCACCCGCGGTCAGCCATTGTAACTCCCCTTGACGGAGCAAAAGTGCCGGAAGTGGCATTATCGGGGGTGAAAGAGAGAAAAAACAACCAATGACAAAAAGTCCGGTCCTGGCTGGTTTTGAAAAATGCGACCACCTCAAAGAGTCACTTCCATTGAGACCTTCAAATATTTTGATTTCATTGTAGGGCTTTGTCATTGTAGAAGATTTTTTCGATCCGTCCGAGTTAGAACCAGTAAAGCGCAACATCGAGGAATTAGTAGAAGATCTCGCTCAGAGCTTGTATAACGCGGGCAAAATTAAAGGTTTATTTACTTGTATCTTAAGGGAAACTATTATGTTGCAAGAAAATGAAAAGACGAGTTTAATTTCTCAACAATTTAGCAGTTCAAATTAATGGATCAAGTCTGTTCTTTTATTGAGAATATGCATTCAGTCACATTGTAAGTTTCTGGGTAACCCAAAAAATTCTGATGATAATAGGCTTTCCGCATTACCACGCATTTACTACACAAGGAACTAGACTGATTTTCGTAACTCTTTCAAAAAACGTACCAAAGTATTAAATTTTATCCTTTTTTCAGCCTTAATTAAAACGTTTTCGTAGGTATCTTGATAAACTAGCATATATTAGACACCGCCTGAAGGTTTTCAATTTCTTGTTTTGGCTTCAGTTTTTTTCTGACAAAATACTGTTCTTCAGCATTTGTTTTGTCCCTTATCAAGTGTCTTCGGCGTGAAATGGAATATCTGCCTTGATAAAGTTAACTTTTTAGCGCTAGAATTTTATATTTATGTAATTTATTATGTATATTTCTGTGTATTGCAACCTCTTAAGTTGCAATAAATCGCAATAGAAAATAACTATAAATGCCAACACAATACCAACATTTTACCTGAAAATAATTCATACATAATAATCTGGTGTCACTACAAAAATATATTTGCTTTGGTTTGCGGTATTTTTAATAATATAAATAATTCCAGTTCCTTTGTTGTTGTATCTTGGGTTTTTCTTCTGGCAAGCATACACACACACACACCTTGATACCACCAAATATACATAGTGTTGAATCAGCAACTCGAGTAAAACATCAACTGTGTATCCGTGTATTTTATTACATTTATCGCTTTTAAAGAAACGTTTTGAAATGTATCTAAAACGCAGATACTCATAAAAATGAGGACTTGTGGCACCGTCTGACCAAGTTAGAGGGTGAATTTGAAGGCGCTGCTATACTGCTCCATAAGCTGGACTATTGTCCAAAGGTTTGTATGATTACCACCATGTCTTTTAGAGAAGAAAGGTGGTGGCGATTTTATCATGTGCCGTCATGATTACAGTCTGTTGCAAAAGTGTCAAAAAACATAAATTGTCACTAATTATTGTCACCGTTTTTTTTGCTATTTGCAACTTAACTTTTCTCATCCAATTTCGCAGAAATGATTGTTTTGTCTCCTGTGATTAAAAGATTTTTTTGCAGACAGTTTCCTTAAACTAAAAATGTACAGAAACGCATTTTTACAGAACAATAAATAAAATAAAACGGAGTTTTAATTTTGCTATGTGCCAGCACTGTGATTCATCATTAGTCCAAGTCATAGCAAATTGTCCAATGTTACCTCGTTGTAACTTTCATCATGAAATGCATGAACTGTTCTGCAGCTAGGCGAACATGTTAATACATTGTTACACTAGTTGTTGATAAATCATGTTTAAGTGAAGCTCAATTGTTTAAACTAGAGAACAACTAAAAACACGAAGAACGTGTTGATTATATCATAATTCTTTGCAATGTTTTTGCAATAGTCTATACCTGTCTTATTTTCTTTATAGGCTATGAAAGATATCTGGACCAATCCAAAGCTATTGAACGTTGCGGAACAGGTCCTGGGAACGTCTAATATCGGTGGAAATCCTGTATGGAATCTTCGTACGAAAATTCCCAGGAACGAAGCTGTCACTGTGCCTTGGCATCAAGGTGTTTTTAAACGTAAATTTGAAAGAAAGGTTTTTCCATGCTTATCTCATTGTTGTAACCTTTTGTGAAATTCAAATCGTATGTCTATACATGGGCCCAACGTGCTAAAATAGGATACAAAACTCGATTTTGACGAATGTCCTGCAAAACTACGCAAAAGACTACAAAAAGCGATTGGGTAAAGTTTTGATTTATTGAGATACAATAAACGTTAGGATGTGTTTTCTTGCCATTTTCTACCTGATTTTGTTTCCATTCGCCTTGATCAAAGCTTTAGGGATTTGCGTTTTACCTTAAAATGTATATGTTAGATATCAATCATCTAGAAACCTATGCCATGGATTTCACAAGGATAGCAAATAAACCATTTAATATTTGTGTGTTTTAGATGCGAGTTATTTGAGTAGTGATGGACATCGAGTACATCACATGTCTGCATGGATCCCTTTGCTAGATACAAACGAACACAACGGCTGTATGCAGGTGACACTGCATTCCCTGTATTCATTGCCACTATCTCAGTATGTCATGTGATAAATAGACTGTTCAAGCATTTATCTTTTATCTAACAAGTTAGCACAACAATTGTCTCCATCACCTCTTGTAGGAAACTGGACCAGTGCACTAAATATTTCTACTGTCTGTAAGATTTTGTATGGACATGTATGTGTTTGCATGTGTATAAATTCAGTTTTAATGTTTCCAATATGAGCATATGTAACATTTCAGGTTAATAAATGGAGTCATAGAAGCATAATTGATATCAGATTTCACAACAAACACTTGATTTACGCTAACTCATGTATTTTGTAAAACAGCATTGCATGTCACATTATATGCTATGTATTGCTGTACATTCCGCTTAACGTGCTCATACATTGTACAGTCGCATTCATGAGAAATATACACATGTTCGTTTGTGCCACTCAGTCAGCTTTCTTTTCTTTTTTTGGCAATCAAGATGGTCAAAGGAGGACACAAGCTTGGGAAAATGGTTCGTCACCAGGGAATGTGGAGAAACACGTGGTATCTTGATATAGATGAACAGGAAATGATAAATGCATTAGGTCGTACATTTATTGTCCAGTTTGTTATTGATGTTTTACATAGCTGGGCCATAAAAGGTTTTTTTCACTTTTCCAAACGCTACAGAGTAAGTAGTATCTGCTCAGCGTTCTAAGGGTAAAAAAGTATGTCATTTCGAGAAACAGGCTTGTCGAGGTCGCCTTGCTACCGTTGTTAACCAGGTGTTTTATTTTAGAGTTAACTCCTCTCCTAACAAAGTTAATTAATGGGCAATCCTTAATTACAAATATCTCAACCTGACTATATTTTACCTCTTCATGTCGTAATAACTCCCTAAAGTTACACACAGGTGTCGATCTTAAAAAGGACGTTATCACGTGCCCGGTTCCTTTTGGTGGTGCGCTGTTCTTCAGTAACCTCATCCCTCACAGGAGGCATGTATTTTCACAATTATAGAGGCAACTCCGTTCCAAAAACAATTTAACTCTAAGCTTAATGATATGCTTAAACATACGTACTATAATGCTACGGTTCTCTATCAGTAGTTTTCATTCAAAATACTTAAAGTGTTGTTTAAAATTTTTTAGAATAAATATTGTATAAGAGATTTCAAAATTTACTAAGGTTTCACAAAGTGTGTGTTTTAAGTCTGAACATTATACGATAAAAAAAGAGCTATGTACACATGTGCATCTTGATGACAGGATGATAACACTTTCAGGGAAATATTCAAAGTAAATTTCGATTGAAGCAGTCAATGCTTAAACTTTGCAGCCGGTTGTACCTTGTAAAATATCCTTTGCAAAATATTCAAAATATGACAAAACAATTTAACTACAGAGTTTGTAGTCCATGGATTTAGTAAATCATCTCCGTTGTGCTATATTGTTTGGTGTAAATAACAGCCACATTCGACAAGAAGAGAGATACGAAGATAGATAACTTCAAACTGACTACTTGTAATTACCAAAGTTTCCTTTTCAGCCTGGATAACTTGTCAGATAAAGTGCGGTGGAGTATGGATTTACGGTGGCAGCGTATGAGCGATTCAGCAGCTTTTTACGGTTTGAAGGACGCGGTTCAATTTCGATCATCCACGGACCCGAATTTCAAAATAGATTGGACTGGATTTGACGATGTCAGTGTAAAGGAATTCCTTGCTGAGAAGGAGGAGGAAGAGGTTGGTTCCTATAAGTGTCACAGTGCTTATTTTACATGACATGTGATCATAGATGTGCTGATAACTTGAATTGCAACCTCATGGCAGTAAGAATAATATTTCGCGAATAAAGCCATGTCTACTTCAGGGATAAAGCGTGTTGTTTGAAAATCGATCACTTATCCTTTTATTTCAGGCAAAGTTTGATACAACAATAAGAGGTCCATGGATGTCAAAATGGGGTTACACCAATAGAAACAGGCATACCGACGCATTTGAAAGGGACATTGAGAGAGCTAAAGCGAAATAATGAACTAGCTAGCAGAAACAGCTGTGTATAATGTTTTTAATTTTGAACGATGAAGCTGAAAGTATAAGCAATTTTCTTAATTTCTTTTACTGCAACAGTTTTGTGCATGCTTGTTTTAAGGAGACGGGATATGTGCATTTTCGTGATGCTTCAGTAGCTCTGGTTCAGTATACCGGTGACTGTACATATTTGACAGAAGGGGTTTCAACGCAATGTATTCGTCATAACAGCTTGCACTACAGCTTTTGACGCAGTTTTCTGTTTATTATTAAAATGAAAATACAACCAAATTTCACTGTAGTTGAAACACCTGTTGTTGCTCATGAAAACTTATTTTATTCGTATTCCGGTGGTCATGGGTGGCTACGCCTATATCAGTGTTTTATTGGTATCATTTATTTACTTCGTCTGTTCATAAAATAGCTCAAATATCTGTGTTTCATGCTGCAAACTTGAGCTTCAGAAAAAGATTTTATCAGTAATACTGTTGTTTAGAGTTGTTTATCTTGGAATCGTATAATGTAAATTGGCCAACTTTTACGCATTATATTTAGTTGCATAAAAATTATCCCGGCTGTTAACCCGTACAAGTAAACAGCGTATTAAGATTGTGTTTAATTGACTTAATTCGTTTGACACTTTTGCGAAACAAAGCCACACAATAGTAGCGTCCCTGTCGATATACAAATTATCATCTCCTTCGTGGATTTTGAGAACTTTGTATCTCTACAAGCCATTTTCAAAAGCATGATCTATGTCGTAGGTATTTATTGGAATGTGTTTAATTAAATTCTAAACTTCGAGAGTTTCATATATTTTCGGGTTTATAAAGTGTTGCGGCACACGAATTATATATATATACCGCGGACTTGCTGTTATTTCCCTCCGCAATCGGATGAACTGGAGCGTTAGTGTAGCTCAGTTGTCTTCAGGTTGCAGAGAGCAGTAAAAACAGAGTTTGTCCTATGCCATGAAGAATCATTTTATCACATGTCTTTAGTATAATCTTAATTTCATGCTTTTTTTTGTTGCAATTTAGAACACACTTTCATGCTGTATTCAAATGGGCTTCGAGCTTTGTATGTGGTGCAATAGTTTCAAGCATAAGCCATTCATTAGCCGCCATTTCGTTCATTGTTGTTTTAGATTTTCAGCTTCCCTATATTATGTTGCATACACAAAATCTAAGACACATCAAAAGTATACCAATAAAATTCTTTCTCATACTGGCTTTTTCAATAAGTAAAACGCCTAAGAGATTGAGGAGTTGCCCATTGAAAAATCGAAATTCGAATAAATCCGATTTTCTTTCCATTTAAAACACTGTACACAAAACCCATCGATGATGAAATGAAATGTGAATGCGTATTTCCACACATATGACAGGACGATGACCATACATTTAAGTACCCCTACTGAGCTTGTAGCGTGTTGTGCTTATTATGTTTCATCACAATATAGTCATCCAATTCACTTACAAAGACTAAAGAGAATTTTTTTAAAAGCGTAATGCTCCCTCCTGGGGTAGGGGAAATCATGCGTGGATCAAGAATTTTCGTTGGAGGGTGTGGAGGAGGTGGGCTCGATTATTCATGTATGCCATAGGAGAGTAGATTATAAAAACGTTTTTACAAACAAGCATTCTCTACACCGAATTGCGATTCATTTACAACTAACTTTCAAAACATGTCCCTAAAACTAATTTATCACCAATTATAACACAAAAAGTTGTATGATTTAATATTCTACTTTTCCGTTGCCTAAAAATATGTCTTGTGTTCCTCCAACAACGTTTTATATGGACCATGAAATCTGGATTTACCTTGCGATTTCAGCAACGTTTATGTCATCACATTTTTAGTAAGCGTAGACATCATCTTGGCATTGAAACGAATCAAGATGTACTAGCGCTATTATTGTTATAATTTAATGTAGAGATAAAAATGGTCTAGTAATTGACGAAATACCGTTTCACATTTATTAAGCTCCTCGATATACCCCTACCGTCCGCGGGAGACTTTATATGACTATTCATCCAATACTTCTTTTTATTTGCAATGATGAGAAGAGTAAGTTAACCTATGTCATAAATGTAACACAAGAACATGGTGGAGCTCTGAAATGAGTTCAAAATTGGTAATCCTGGCAAAAGGCCATTAAAACTGTTGTGAATATCCCTCACTTAATAATCAGCGTTTATTTTCTGAATTATTTTTACATAAATATAAAAGTTAATAATAGTCGGCAAATGTAGTTTGAAACCAGAAATATGAACAATAAATGGTAAGAGCTTGGTCGTTGCTCGCCCTTTACTAACAGTATCCTTCATGCTTACAATAAACTTTACGACAATTTTTTTCAATTAGGAAGAAAAGACGAAACTAGAATTTAAACTGAAATACCTTTTATATAGAATATAGAATATAGAAAGTTAGAATTAAAACTAAGTAAATAAGCAACACATAATAACCACATCAATTATGTGCACTGGAATTATATGTATTTCTTAGAACCGTTCATTAACATGTCAAAACCGAATTTAACTTTTTTAAATTTGTTCAGCATTTACAAGAATCAGATATATGTAATTTAGCAGAAACCTGTATATTAATCACAAGCATTCCATATATGGTGATAACAGGAGCTGAAATACTTTTTAAATTGGTTCTTGAAAAATCTCAGATTTGAAATTTTTTAGCCCACTGAGCACGAAGTCTACTTTGTGGTAGTGATTGATTTAATGTAGTGTCTTAGGAGTAGTTCTTGAATATAAACTTTTACGTAAACCCTCGTGCCGTGTTTCTTTTCAATATCAACAAACTGATAATGTCTCTGAATGCTTCGTGGATATAAATTACAACTTGCTTTGAACACCATCAATATAGTTTAACATTTAACATTTCAATTTGTGCACATTGATAAATGAGATCAACGAAGTATAATATTTGTTTGCTCGAATTTAAGAACACTTGTAGCAATTTCTCAATACTTTTTGCAAGATAAAAATTTCCCTAATATACTTACTTGTGTTTCAAGACAGTGAAACAATTGCGGTAAAGAAACGAACTGCCAGTATGGTATGCAGATAATTATGTCTCCCGACCAAGGGAAAACATGGTGTTTATGCGTTCTGTGTGTGTGTATATGAACAAAATGTGTGCTTGAGAACGACAAAAATAAATATATATTTATTCCTTGGGTAGGTTGCACGGTTTTGTCAACGTTTCACATATGTTACTGTATTAGGGAAGGTGTACGACATCGTTACGTTAAAATCTTATGTGCGAAATTTCTCGGCCGCTAAACATCGGAGAACGTTCAAACTTAGCGGGATTGTTGCTTGATAGGTTCGCAAGATTCTGTCAAGATTTACTGCCTGTACAACGAACGAATACGGCGTATGACGTCATCACGTATAATATGCATAGAATGTGAACAAGATCTTGTGTGCAAAATATCTCGCAAAGTGTAAGTTATATCGACTTAAAATTATATGTGGGTATTCGTTGGATAAGTCAGACGGTTCTGGCAACTTTGACGGATGTAGCAAAATTAAATTTACTTTAAAATCTTGCATGGCAGATTTCTCAGCCCGTGAATATCGAAGGAAACTGGAACTTGGTGGGACTAATGCCTGGTAAGTCCGAAAGATTCTATAAAATTTTGTCGCTAGTGCGACGAGCCAGTGCAATGTATGACGTCGTCACGTAAACTACCCATATAATTTGGACAAGATGTTGAGTGCAAAATGTCTCTTTAAGGGAAAGTCGCATCGACTTTTATATGGTCTATATATTTTATGTGGTTATTCCGCGTGTAATGAAATTAGGAAAAGAATCATAATGTAAAAATTTATTTGTTGTTAAGCAAAATATCTCGAAAGTGGAAAGTCGGACCGACTTCAAACTTGGTGAAGTTATTCCTCGGATAAGTCGCACGGTTTGTTGTTAAACATTAAACTCATATAGAAAATCAAGAAACACCCTCCCTTCCCTCCCTGCCTCCCCATTGTGTAGGCTCCTTTGTTAACTAAGAAAAGTTGTTAACTACGCTGAGGATTTCAGCATTTTCCAGAAGATTCTCGAGTGTTCCTGCCTTCTTTAGAATGATTGGAAGGAGCAACAGCATTACTATCTGTCCGTTGCTATTTCTTATTGTCTTCAATTGAGCTTTTTGTGCGTTTCTCATCTACGGCTTTTACGTAACATGCCATCCATCAGGATCACTTAATTGCTACATTTCTAAAGCCCCTTCTCAACATTAGCGCAAGGAGCTACAAAAGTAAATAGGAAAATTATAACAAAAATACTGAAATGAAATAAAAAATTTAATATAGCAATGCTGAATACAAATGCATAATACTGTTCGATAAATTTAAAAATATAAATAGATAAATGAGTGTAAACACTAACTATAATAGGCTCGCCTGAAAAAAGTTAAAGATGAACTTTTTTAATCCCAAGTGGTAGTTGATTCCAGAGATGGGCAAAATTTTTTGAAAACCCCTGAATGCCATATTTGGTGTTTAGGTTCGCTTAGAGTACGTTTAGGTTCATATTTACCAAGCATGTCAGACATGTAAGTAGGAACAGTGCCGTTGAGACCATTAAAGACATCAACTAAAATTTTAAACATAATTCTTTGGTCAACGGGTAGCCAGTGTAGCTCTATAAGAAAAAACGTGACATGGTCATATTTAGACTTCAGGGCTATTAATCCTCCACACATATTTTGAAGTTTTTGAAGCCTATAAATCTGAGATTTTGGAAGACCATATAATAATAAATTGCAATAATTATTTATGTATGCATTGATAAGGATTTCATTAAATTTTCTGGTGAGAAACCATCTAATATGACCTATTGCCCGCAAAGAAAGTACGATACTATGACATTTACTATCTATGAACTTTTTCATATCCAATTTCATATTGTCAAAAAAGGCTCCAAAATTTCGTACAGAATCAGATGATGTAACAGTTTGACTACCAGCTGTAACACAGATTTGTGTTTGTTTCCTGAGATGATACGGAGATCCCACCAGAAGAACTTCAGTTTTATCAGCATTCAATTTGAGCAGGTTAATGTTCATCAATTTTCTTATATCAACAATGCAATTCTGTATACTGTCAATCACTACGGCGAATGTAGAGCTGAGTATAGTCGGCGTAGAAATGTGCGGACATGCGGCAATATCACCCAACGTGCGGCAATATCACCCAACGGAGATGTATATAGAGAAAACAATAAGGGACCAAGGATGCTCCCTTGCTTCATACCAAATTCTAGAGATTTCGGAACGGAAGTTCAACCTGCTTAACCGTCTGTGTTCGTGTAGACAGATAGGAACTGAACAAATGTAACGCCGCACCACGTATTCCAAAGCTTTTGCCTAGCCGTTCTAGAAGAATTTCATGACTTATAGTGTCAAAGGCAGCTAACAACTCCAATAGTACTAGCACCGCCATTTTCTTTCTATCCATTACCTCCAATAGGTCATTATGTACTTTAAGTAAGGCTCTCTCGGTGGAGTGAAATTTTCTGTAAGCTGACTGCATAGGTTGATACAGCCTATGTTTTTCGAGATGTTTATTTAAACGCGCAGCAACGGTTTTTTCAATGATTTTAGAAATGAAACTAAGATTTGAAATTGGTCTATACTTTTTAAGAACATCTGGATCAATATCTGATTTTATAACAGGGGTGTCACTATATTTTTTAACTCAGCCGGAACATCAGCGATGGTAAGGGAGCAGCTAGCTATTTGCGTTATCGCATCGAGAAGTACATCTAAACAAAGTTTGACTACATACGTTGGCATTGGATCTAAGTCGCAGCTGACATTTGACGATCTTTTATGATTCTCTGATTTCGCCAGGTGTAGCGGGGTCAAATGTTTGTCTATGAAAATCATTGGGAATATCATTTGAATTCCTAGGAGAAACAGGATCCGAATTCTAATTCAAAATTTGTTTGGTCACACAAAAAAGTTCTTTTTGTCATTTTTTGAATTCAAAACTGATTCAAAATAAAATTTAGCTTTAGCTTCATTCAATAGAAAAAATTAACCAGTTTGCACTGGTCGTAATATTTACTGAAGTCACTCTGAATACCAGATTTTTTCCATTTTCATT
Source organism: Protula sp. h YS-2021 (assembly GCA_949752745.1). NCBI lineage: Eukaryota > Metazoa > Annelida > Polychaeta > Sabellida > Serpulidae > Protula > Protula sp. h YS-2021. Next base: position 18,400,092 of record OX457025.1, on the reverse strand, counting down.
CAAGGCGGCATCTAGTAACTTTGCTTTGGCGTAGGTTATCATTGTACCATTGCGTATTTGGTCGAACTGGAATAGTTTTTTTAACTAATGGTACAACATCGTCAAAAATTTCAAATATTTTCTCATTATATTCAGAAACCAGGCCTAAGGTTGTCGAGGCGTTCAGTGGTAAATTCTTGGCTGTGGATCTTTTCAAATATGAAATATCTAAGTTCTTCTTATCGCGAAACACAATAACTTTTTTGTGATGTCAGGCTTTTTGTCCAATATGGTAAAATGAACAGAAAAATTGTCAGAAAGTTCTGGGTCTAATCCAGTGACATCTGATGCTCTAACGCCATTTTTCAGTGATAAAATCATTAATTGCGAGTTGTTTTTGATTTAGTGATCTACAGTTATATAAACAAAAATTTAGTCTGTCAGTGTTCTCCGCATTTTGAGATATACCAAATTGGAAAAATCTACATATGGTTTTGAGCCACCACATTTTTAACGTTCGGCAATTAGTACCGTAATTTCGATTTGATAGTTGGAATCAGCTGATTTTTCTTCACTATAAGTATTTTGATCACAATCAGTATTGACCCCATGGTTTATATTTATTCTTGTAAGGTTATTCCAGTTTACGCCAGTACACAGTTTTGATTCATTATTATCCGATCTGTTATTTCTATTGTCTATTCAGGCTACCCCTGGGTCTACTGCCCGATCGATGCACTTTGAAATTTATCCACTATTCATCAGTTCAGTAACAATGACATACTTTGTTTGACACATTACACGGATGAATTTTATCCAATTTTCCACAAGGTCTCTTAAAAAACTCTAATTAAACCCGAATAAGCTCTCTTTTTAACAGATTTTTATCCTTTAAAAATCTGAGTGTTAATAGCTTTAAAACCATGTAAAATTTTACTCTGTACGTCCACGTTTTCCAAACAAATTTTCAATTTTATTACAGGGTCCTTTTAAGCGTGTCTGCCCTTCGAGAGCGACTTACAATGACGAATGCCTTTCTAGTGCTTCTTGGCAGATGAGAATGTGCGAAGACCAAGGTAGTATATTATGCTATAAATACACCTTGGGTAAAATGGTTAGGGTTGCATTTACAGTCGTAGCTACATTAGATGGGTCGGGGAGGCGGAATGGGGGATGACGATTAACGATGGAACTCCAAAACACCTTCAAGACTTGGAAAAAGGTGTAAAGTAAGATCTGTTTGTCGTGACCGAATATATCCAGCATTGCCATGGCTATTATGTATATCCCTGCTGCATATTTTTTGTTTCTTTATACGTGGATGTAGATAACCACTGAGTTCGTCGTTGCTCCGAATATGACAAAGAACAGCACGGCTAAGACATGCACACCCACACTTGCAGAGTAATAGCTTGCAGAATTTTCAGGAATATCCTCATGAATTTCCGTAGTAATGTGTAAATAATTTGTCGAATTGTCACGAATGTCTTTGGGAACTTCCGGAGTCACATAATACAGGTGTGCATCACTTGAGAATAATTCCAAATGTTCCTGTCCCTTTTGACATAATATTCTGTTGAGTCTAAAATATCCATGCTGACTAAAATGTTCTTTAAATTTGAAGTGTTCTAAAATGCTTCGGAAGTTTTTATCAAACCCTTTGCCAGCCGTTATGAAAACTAAACCTTTGATACTTAGACATTTGCCTTTATGTGGATAACTTATATTCGCTTTTTTATTTGTCAGAATAAGCAAGCTGGAAATAAAATGGCACAGGTTCTTATTGTCCGTTTTAAAAGGGGTGCAAAAACTCCACATCTGTTGCATGACCAAATTATTTCTTCCCCCTTGGAATTTATTTCATTTATTGTTCTGAAAATTGATTGCCCACCAGAAGAGAATTCAGGAAAAAGGCAAATATATGCAAGGTAAATTTGTCGATCTTGCCATTGAGTGCCATGTTGGAATGGAGTTGCAAAGTGTTTATTTCAAATTTTAAAATATGCAGTTTTGTAGTTTTGTCGTTTCAAATGGAACATTATAGATTAAACGCATGACGAAATGGCAGGGAGAAAATTAGTAAAAGTTGAGTTTATTACAAACTTCTTCACAAATAGTTTAAAGTGCATGCAAGAGAACGTTAAAGTCATAAAAACGGGTTGATCCGAGAAATGCTTTTGGTTCTATTGCCTTGGTAGCACGAGCCTAAAAGATGAACCGTGGGAACACTGAAGACCGTAGTGGGTGGGGTCAAAGTCGTACGCAACTGTGGTTTTATTTTTATTGAATGATCTTAGTACACATATTCTCTAATAAATTAGATATTTCACGCCTTTGCAATGAATTCCGTTACTAGTTACATTGTTTTAGCCATGTCAAGTACACACTTTTAGTAGTGCTCAGCGTGACGTATTCGATGTTGTGGTGTATGCATTTATCGTTTTCCATTAAAATTATTACTGTTTCCTTTGCAAATGTACTGACAATCATGATGTAAAATATGTAAATTGCTCATTAAAGTAAGGGTTCGTTACATTTTGAAGTGGATTATGAAAAAACAATGAGAACTTGGTGTTTTGAACTTATGATTTTCTTATATATTAACCCTAATAGGATATTTCCAAAAGTGCTAACCGCCTTATTGTCAATGAATTTAAAACTAAACTGATGCGGTTGATCATTAGATAAATATGAATATACTTGGATTCTCCTTTTTACATCCACAATGCCCTGTGGTGCAATATGCTGTGTCTGCACTGCACTGTGAAGTTTCATAAAGAGCTTTAGTTTAATACCTTTCGTAGGTGAACAATAATATCTTTTGCTACAGGGCTTACACCATTGTTCATTATAAATAAATCTAAGATCTATCGACATTCACTGAAATCTGTTGGTTTGTCATACAACAACTTGGAATTTGTTGTACTGAAGATAGGAATACTATACGTTATGTGCTCACACCACATCCTTATATATATAACGCTTCATAAGGGCTGGTAATATAAAAATGAAATGATAAGAAATATAAACTTCGGGGTACCAGAAGCGATAATAAGCAATTGATACGCTATGCAAGGCTTCTGGTATCCAAATTTTAAATTAATAGGACCATTTTACAAATGTTAAAATTACACCCGCTTTTTTAAAATGTGAGTATCCAGTTTAGAAAATCACAAAAGTACGATCATGTACGCACTTTTTCTGAGTGCGTCAATAGCTTGTAACTTTTTTTTATCAAAGTGCATACCTGTATTCAATGGTGGGTTGCACTTTGAAGGTGCGTGTATTGTTTATCATTTTTCCATTATTTGTGAAATCTTTCTGGTGCATTCCTATCTCTTCCTTTTCTGGATCGCAATATATTGCGCCAGAAAAGGCAGAAATGAATTCCCTTAACTTGCCACTATAATCTGAAAAGTGCGTGTAATTTCGGGAAAGTGCGGGTAAAACTTCAAAATACGCACCCTGAAGAAGAAACTGAATATGTATTTTACTGGAGCCGGAAAATATGTGGAAAGGCAAAGAAACATTCGAAAGAGGGTATAATTAGATGAAATCTATATGCATTCCACGCCTGGGGGAATCTAAGGTTGTAACCATTGTAACCATGGAATATTGTGCGATTGGAGATAAATGTTTTTCTCCCTTAGCTAGCTATTCTTTGCTGAAGTGTTGGATATAGAAAATATTACTTTCCTGTCATCCATAAGATTTGTTTTCAAGGCGTTGTGGCGTACCTATAAGATTCACATAAGGAGCTTATTTGGGGATGGGTGGGAAGACGTCTACCGGTAAATTGTGATGCCGTTATAGGATATAGGTTTATTGCAACATAATATGCATTTTTTAATCTGTTCCTCATTGTACATTCCCGGTCCAGTGGAATCGAATCTGTAAGCCCGCAGACATATTTGGCACAAAACATGCTTTCTTTAAATACTGTCATTAGACTGCAAAATTGTCAAGCGCGAGCGATTTCTTGGGAATTAACACTCTTATATAATTGTGTTACTCCTGTATGATCATTCCATTCTCAAATATATTATTTATATATAGATTTAGTTACATATAACTAAATGTGTGTTTTATATAATAAGTCCAGTTCTCTTGCGTCTCTAGGGATATAATTGTGTTTCTCCTGAATGCTCGTTCCATTCTGAAATGTTTTATATAATTATATATAAATATAGTTACATATAACCGCATGTGTTTTTATGTAATAGGCCCAGTTCTCTTGTGTCTCTAGGAATTTTAGATCAAAACTGAAAATATGTGTTATTCAGAACTACAATTTATGTAGTCTCTTTATGATACAGAGTGTTGAAATTAATCAACTTCGCACCCCTTTAAAAAATGCACTATCCCATTTTGTTAAGCCTCATGAATTATACCTGTTCACTTTCTCGAAAATACCTTGGCTTTGACACGTTTTGTACCAAAAGTTAGTAAAGCAAGATTCCCTGGCATTGTCATTTACGCCATTTGGATACATAACCACTGCTCCATTTTGTATCTTGTCTGCTTGAATAATTGCACTCAAATCTTCAAGCCACAGCTAGGATTATTAAAAACAACTTTTAAAAAGCTTAGGGAAATGTCGGATTAAGTTTTTACTTACAAGGGTCCTGGCATCTGAAAACATGCTTACAAATTGCTCGTTTACATCCACAGGAGTGCTGATTGCAGTTTGAAAATTGCTTTTTGAAAGCGCTTTTAGAATTTTTTATTCCGTTTTAGAACTAATCTCTTAAGCACAATTTCTGCGAAAACGATGTTCTTTTAGTTGAGATAAAATGTATATTTGCAACTGTGGAAACAGCGTTATATGCGTTGTACAAAATAAATCACCGTTTTTAAGAAATCGTAAAAATATTGATATCTTATTGTGTAAAGGAAGAATAAACCTACTTATAAGAACAAGAAAATGTCATTTTCGGCTCTTGAAAAATCCAGAAATTGTGTGGAAAAGACCAAAATATCTATTGTGTGGCTAGTAAATGCTGGTGAACTTCTGTGTCTTATTCTGGGTTGGTCATTTCATTATTTTCCCTGTGAGGTGTCTCATTTCAAAGACTTCTATGCTCATTACTTTTTCTGCAAGTCATCCCTACTATTGACATGGAAACCAAAGTAACTGCAAATTATGTACAAGATCTTCTTAATTAATTCCTGGCAAGCCTTCCTGCGTTTTGTACCTGAATGTCTTCGGACATTATTAGAAGAAGAAGCAAGGAAGAGATTGTTATAAAAAAAATGAATTAGAAATTTCAGACAAGGTTTGGTTTTTATTTCATTTTAATCCGGCAAAAAGTTCACCTTCTGCATCTGATTTAAAGCTAGAAGAGATGCCCTTTTCATTAGCTGAAAAGTACATCCGTGTCAAATTTTAAGGTAATCAGGCCAGAAACGTTTCATGAGCAGCATCGTTTGTGTTTTTAATGAAATTTAATATCTTGCCAACTAATTGAACTAATCCATAACAAAATGCTGATATTCTGCTGAAGAGCCGCCTGGAATCATTCAAGTAAAATTTTCAAAAAGATTAAACCATAACTACTGTAGATGTGCCATTACTGTTTTTTCCCTAAAATTTGACCATTTTAGCCAATGCTTTGGCAATTTTTGGCCAAATCGTCAAACAAAATACAAAACCTTATACATGATTTGTAGATGACACAAGATTGGATCCGTTTTCCTTTACATATTCATCCCGATGAAACAACACTTAGATAACGGCAATATATATACAAAGCCATCAAAAATGTCCCAAATACGATGCACCATATACTTATTATCCAAGATGAAGGCGCATAAGTTATTAAAAAAATAAATAATATGTATTTCTATAATTTTCTGCTAATTTGGATTAATATTCTAACCAATTGTGGCCAAATTGCTAAAAGAATAGAAGACTGGTGGATGAACTTCAGGGAAATTTCTTCCAAATTTTGAAGTGATCTTACCGGATTTGCAGGAAAAGTACCATTTTTGTGTGTTTTGAAATTTTTCCCCTCTTGGTCAATATTTAACCGAATCTGGAAAATACAGCGTGAATGTAGCGCTATCTGGGGAACATTCCAGCCAAATTTTCAACCAATCAGCCAGAAAAAGCAGGAGTAGCATTTTGAAAACTTGTTTTCATAAACACACACGTATATAAAACAGATATGTTGTTTTAAACGGAGAGATATTTTTTTGAAAAGTTCTACTTTTATGCAAATATGTAAGCCATTCTAGGCAGCTGATACTTTTTTACATAATCTAAAATGGCGATTTGTGATTGCTGTGCAAAATCCTCCCCAACTTCTGATGCTTTTGGTTTGATACCCACAATAATCCTGAAATCTGTGCTTATCTATCACCAGCATTAGCAACTGTCTGTCTCAGATATGGTGTTGTTTCGTTGCTATAAAAGAGCTGACCCCTCAGAGCTGAGATAGTTTCATATCTATTCGCCCAAAGTACAGTTCGCTCATTCAGGTCATTTCGCCCAAGAGTGATCGGTCGTGTCGTCCAATTTAAGAAACGTTTTGATCTTTCGCCCAATTTCAAGAAAAAAGTTGTCATTTTGCCCAATTTTAAAAACTCAATTTGGTCGTTTCGCCCAATTTGGAAAAATGCACTTGGTGATTTCACACAAACCATAAAACATAAGGATACCAGTTCGCCCAAAATTTTGGTTGCTTAGGACCTTAAATATGTTATTTTTAATTTTGATTCATTCATTGCTAAACGTAAAATAGTAACTTGAACTCACAAATTACAGTTTATAGTAATTTCAAACGGCTCTCTCTCACGGTATCTCTCACCAGTACACTGAGAATTTGGAAAAATGCACTTGGTGATTTCACACAAACCATAAAACATAAGGATACCAGTTCGCCCAAAATTTTGGTTGCTTAGGACCTTAAATATGTTATTTTTAATTTTGATTCATTCATTGCTAAACGTAAAATAGTAACTTGAACTCACAAATTACAGTTTATAGTAATTTCAAACGGCTCTCTCTCACGGTATCTCTCACCAGTACACTGAGAAGAAAATGTCAAGCTGAATGGAAGTAAATTGCAGTCTTTATTAAAATGTCTTTCAACTACACATGTTAATTAAAATGGCAATTACAAAGCTTTTATGTGTTCAGAGCGGAGCATACCACATGCAATTCCAATCAAACATAATTGATATCTTAAAAAACATTATCTAGTGTAACAAACATATTATCAATTCCCAGTAAAATAAACTTCGAGCATATGATTAAAAACAAAAACTTAAATAACAACTAGAATACAACGCTGATAAAGCAATTTAAGTAGAGAAATCTATCATTATTGGGCGAAACTACAAAACACTTTGGGCGAAACTACAATCTATCGACTGGTCATCCAGATTAAAACTTTGGTAAATATATGTAACACAGGCTACTAATAAAGCAAATTAAGTAATACAATCTGCAAAATATTGGGTGAATCGAGCAACCACTTTAGGCGAAACGATCTAGATCATTGGGCGAAAGATCTAAGTCACTGGGCGAAATGACCAGCCTTTTGGGCGAACTGATGGGCGAAAAGACTTGAAAATTTTATAAGGGCCCGCAGGGCCCGAAATGAAATTCAGATTTTATAAACAATCTGAAGTAAGGTCTAATATTGCTTCCTCTTCACCGCTGCCTTGCCGATAGCCCCTTCAAAGGCATTCTCTGAAGTTAGGCGAAATATTGCTAACTAAATAAATAGAGAAAATTTTTTTTTTTTTTTTTAACCTTTTATTCAGCACCACAACAAAAGTTCAAAAAATCGAGACTATCCGAAACCTCCAGTCACTGAAAACGCGCAAAATGTCTGAAACCATATCCAAACTTAAGAGTCCGTGAACTGAGAAATCGAAACTGTGCTATCCGAAACAAAGTTCTTATCTGTAGCTGTATTCCGCATCACTAAAGTAGCCGGAACCTCGTGGAACTGCCCTCACTTCGCTCCTTCTCTGCTCATATCTGGTCTGCCTCTGTTAAACGCCAGAAACATGGGATGTATTCCTGTAGAACTTATAACCATTACAAGCATTATATATATATATATATTCAGACTTATTATATCTATTTATTTATTTATAATATATTATTTTATTTATTTATTTATTGTAATTTATTTATTTATTGTAATTTATTTATTTTATTTTATTTTATTTATTTATTTATTTTTTTTTTAAAATAGACCACTATATCCCAAGTACAAACTTAGTGCATACAACTTGGAGCGTTTATCCATACTGAGGTAACGCAGACAACTTGGAGCAGGACACAAATCTCAACTTGGAGCATGAATATAAACGTGTTAAAAACTTGCAACAAGCAAAAAAACACACTTTATCAGTCAGAAAACATACAACACTCAAAACAAAACCCCAGCTAGTCAACAGTTAAAACCATTCGGAACGGGTAGGGTGCAGTCGTCGCGGGTGGGAAATTATTAGACCTTACTTCAGATTGTTTATAAAATCTGAATTTCATTTCGGGCCCTGCGGGCCCTTATAAAATTTTCAATTTTATTGCACAATCCTACGTAAGGTCTAATATTGCTTGTTCAAAGCCACTTACGCTCCGATAAGACTTTCCTCTGGAAATCTACATTTCTGCTCTCTATCGGTTTATTATAGTACTTTTTGAAAGTACCGGAAGACGCCCAATTCGCCGATTCTAGAATCATTGGAACTGTTACCCCCGCATTTAATGCTTTACAAGTCGCAGCCCCCCTCGTAGAGTGAGCGGTCCAAATCGCCGTATCAATGCCAGCCCTATCTAATAAACGTTTGATCCAACCTGCCACCGTACTCGATTTCACTGGTTCATAGGGTCTAACCGTGGCAATAAGTAACTGATTCCCTTCCTTTGGTCTCAGATGTCTAGTTCTCTCAATATAGAGTCTCAAGCAATCTACGGGGTCGAGAATTTGATCGTCTTGTAATGAAAAAATCTGGACTTTCGGGGTTTTTTGGCCAACTCTTCTCGTTTTTGACAGGGATTTTATGTGAAATGTTACCGAATCTCCTGAATCTACCATAAATCTTGTGTCTAATGCCGTCAGATCTGACGACCTCCCTGCAGTCACCAGTGCCAATAGCATTGCTAACTTCCAAGTAAGGTCTCTTGGAGCCAAATTTTCGTTCTCCCCCAACGATTTGATAAACTGTAAAACTTTACCTACATCCCAGAAAGAGTTGTATTTGGGTGTTGGTGGATTTGTATTGAATATACCTGCCATGACAGCACTTACTTGATCATGTTGACCCACAGACACCTTATTTATTTTGGGGTGAATCGCTGAAATACCCGATCTAAATCCGTTAATTGTAGAGTACTCGTACCCTCGGCTGTGCATGTCTGACAGAAAATTAACTATATCGGCCACAGAGGCTGAAAAGGGATTAATCTTCCGTTGACGAGCCCAGCTACTCCACTTACTCCAGGCGTATTTATAAGACACTTGTGTAACTTTCCGCCATCTATTTGCGAGTAAGACGGAAGCTTCATCCGAAAATCCCTCGCCTTTTGCTCTTTGCCTGATATTTTCCACGCGGCTAATGTCAGTGATCTCTGTTCTATTAGAGGGTGATTCTGACCGTGTGGATTCTTCAGGAGGCTTCTCGAAGGAGTTAAGAGGACTGGTTTTTGTATAACCATGTCCAACAGGCATGGATACCACTGCTGATTCGGCCACGTAGGAGTGATCAGTAAGATTTCTGCCTCCTCTGACCTTACCTTTCTGAGGATTCTGCTTATCAGACAAAAAGGTGGGAACGCATAGCCTACTATGTCGGTCCATCTTATTTGGAAAGCATCGGTTTTCCAAGCATATGGATCCGGCCTCCAACTGACAAACACTGCTTTTTGCGAGTTTAACCTGTCGGCAAACAGATCCACTTGTGTTTGACCCAGAATCTTCTCTATTCGAGCGAAAAAACGAGGATTGAGCCTCCAGTTGCTCGAATCCGTCCATTGTCTGGACAGAAAATCGGCTTCTCGATTGAGATTGCCTGGAATGAAGATGGCTGATATTAAAATGTTCCTGTCCATGCAGAAATTCCACATCTCGGTCGTTATTCGAACCAACAAAGCTGATGCCGGGCTGGACCTCTTGTTTACTTGCGCCACTGCCGTAGAATTGTCCATATGCAGAATTATGTGCAAATTGCTCATGTCTTTGGCAAATGCCCTTATCGCCATCATTCCTGCTTGCAGTTCCTTGGCATTTATGTGCCAGTCTCTCTCTTCCGGACTCCAATTCCCTCCTATTCTCCAATTCGCCGTCCATGCACCCCAACCGGAATTGCTGGCATCGGTTGTTATATGCACCTCTTGACAAGGCTTCAGGACTGAGCGCCCATTGCTGGATTCTAGAGACTGAATCCACCATGTTAAATCGTTGCGGCACTCTGTGTTCAGTGTCACTAGAGTTTCGTAATTTTGGGCTTTCATAAGACCCACAGCACTTGTCATCTGTAAGTGACGGTAATGTAAGGGTGCTGGAAGCACTGCTAATACTGAGGCTGTTAACTTGCCTATCAATTTTGCTAACCGTCTCACTGTTACGGACTTCTCCTTCATTACCCCTCTGCATTCCGCAATAATTCCTTGCATCTTCTCTAAAGGAAGAGACAGAGTCATGTCCCGTGTATTGATGACCAGACCTAGATACTCCATAATCTGGCAAGGTATCTGGACTGTCTTTTTCCAGTTTATTAGGAAACCCAAGTTTCCCAAGACAAATACCGTGGTTTTCATATCTTCCCGCAACCTTGACGGGTCCTGATTCAAGATAATCAGATCGTCGAGGTAGATCATTACTCTTGTGCCCAGCTTCCTGAAAAGGGCTATTACAGGCTTGAGTAATTTTGTGAAGGCCCTGGGGGCTGGAGCTAGGCCAAACGCCATGACCAGAAACTGATAGAGTTTTCCTCTCCAGCGAAATCTCATGTACTTTCTGTCCTTTTTGTTGACGGGAACACTGAAGTACGCATCCTTCAAATCCAACTTCATCATGAAGTCCCTCGGTTTTAGCATATTGACTAATTCGGTCATGCTTTCCATCTTGAAGTGATTGTATTGTATGAACCGATTCACTTCCTTGAGGTTTATAACTGGTCTCACTCCCCCGTCCTTTTTTGAAGTCAAGAACAGATGTGACAGAAACTGACCCGGTATTGGTTTTACTACCCTGATTGCTTTTTTCTGAAGCAATGTCTCTATTTCCTGATCTATGTTCTTTCGTTCCTGTAAATTGAAATTTGGAACATGGGGATATTTTGTTTGAAACGGTTTTTGTATCCAATCTATTTTCAACCCCTTTACCATTTGCAGAATGTTTGGATCTGATGTCAACAGTTTCCAGTTCGAAAGAAAGAATTTCAGCCTTCCCCCAACCGGAACTTGCTTCAGAGAAAAGTCTGGCATTTTGAAATTCAGTTTCGAAATCTCTGGCTTTATGTTTATCCGGAGATACTGGGAGCCTAATTGTGTTAGTTGTGCGCTTGTGCTCGGAACTAAACTCGTGCTTTGCGTTGTTAGTTGGGCCGCTGGTTTTGTGCACGGCAACTGGAAACCTAACGGTGTTGTTTTTCCACATGCATTTAAACGTGGAGTACCTTCCCCGAGGTCTAGAGGAGTAGCTTTGTCCTCTTGGAAAGGAACCTCTTCCTCTAGGAAAGGAAAAGGAGCCACCATAAGGCATGTTGTATCGCTGTGTTCCTCTGCCCCCGTAACTACCGCGGGTTGACGGGGGCCCTGACCGAAAGGGCCGACTTTTAGAACTTGTCCCGTAACTGAGAGCTTTCCTCAGCTCCCTGTTATCTTTTCGCTTCTTCACTGTTTTGCCTAGAAGTTTGTGAAACTTCGCGCCAAGGAGCTCTTTCTTATCATCAAGTTTATCAGCATTTTGCACCATGAGTTTTTGTGCCTTCTTTGTGTTGCCTAACAATTTGGCAATAAGGGGCAATCTCCTGAAGAACTTTATTTGTACATTCACTTGCCCCAAACAGATGACCGATTTTTCAATCAGCTCCAGAATGCCACTAATGGTAACCTTTTCTTGGTTTGTGTCCCGCTTTTTAACTTTGTCAATTTGAGACCATAACTTTCCCAACGGTGCCATAGTTCTCATGACCGCATTTTGGATGCGTGAAAGGCCTTTGTCCGCCTTAATAATTGGGACGTTTTTCTTGTCCTCCTCCAAAATGTCCACCCAATCATCGTCCAGTTTTGGAACAGACAAACTTTCATGTTTGGGCAAGGGACAGTTCTCCAGAACCTTGGCCATACTCTCATCATCCAAGTACTTGTCGAAATATTTTTCGACAAACTTCGCCAAGTTACCGTCCAGCTTAAAATCCTCCTCTTCCTCCAAAGGATTGAACATATCATAAGCATTGTTCGAATCCTCAGAATCCGATGAAGAATCGGAATCCGAAGTTGAGTCACTAGAGGAGCTGCTGGTCGAGCTTGACGATGAACTAGAAAACCTTGGTCTTTTCGACCTTTTATGCTTTTTAGAGAGTACCTTTCTCTTTTTACCTTTTCCATGTTTTTTTCCCTTTTTTGCCTTTTGGCTCGCTTTAGCCGTTTGGCTAGTACCTGCCGTTTGGCTGGTTGCACCCGATGCCGATTGGCTTGGGTTAAAATCATCTAAGATTTCCTCTCGGATACCAATCTCAATTTGGTCCTCGCCCGACATAATGTCTGTAACGGTTATTACCTTGTGAAACGGAACTACGCTGTGTCCACTTACTAATAAAAAGTAACGAGTTAAATTTATGAAAAAATAGACATTCGATGCTTCAACATACAAACAATAATCACAGATTTAAATTTTTGAAATTTGTTTATGTTTGGCAATATGGCAGCCAAAGAAGAGAATGCCTTTGAAGGGGCTATCGGCAAGGCAGCGGTGAAGAGGAAGCAATATTAGACCTTACGTAGGATTGTGCAATAAAATCAACTTTTTGGGGCGAACTGCATTTTGGGTAAATGATCAGATCCCATGAGATCTGTCTGTTATGTATAACCACAGAGTAGATGAATACCTTTTCAAAGTAGTTCCTCTCTGTTATGAATACTTTTTTGCGGAATCCCTAGTGGGTCCGCGGAGTGAAAAGGTGTAAAACACAACAGATCAAATCGCCCTAGAGGCGTCGGACAACAGCGGGTATTGTGCTTCAATAACTTCGTGTGCACAGTAAATGTGCGAAGATTAATATCCTTTGTTTACATTGGTTTCGTTCAGTTTTAAGTTGCCAAAAAATAGGTAGCATAACTGCTGGAGATTTTAATAGGAACAAAATAAACGAATACGACCCAATTCTCTTTACCGATGACATCAAATTAAAAGTAAACGTTACTATAAGACACAACAAAAAGTGGGTGATAATTGGGTAATGGGCGTGCCGGTGTGTGAGAGTTCTGATGTACGACCCAGAATCCCTCTAGGACATGGAAACGGATAGTTGGCCCTAGAACACACTTGATTTACTTATACGTTTCTTTATAGAAATTCAAAATCTGGCTTCTGGATTTTTTGTCATTTCGCATCAAATATGGGCACCCCATAGTCTTGAGATCGCTCGATCGGTGTCCATACCAAGCGGCCACTGGACAACTGGCCACCAACTGTTGTGGCCACCAGTCAAGCGGCCACCCACGATTGTGACCACCTTTTTTATTACCTATGTCTAAAAATTGCGGTTGGAGGCTTGAGGGCGTCGTGTCACTTTAACAACCTGAGTTTCTAAGTACATTGACACAGTCTCCCTGAGCCTGCGTTTCCTTAGTAATCTTAATCTCCAGGTACACGCACACAGTACTCGGTAATCTGCCACTGGGAGCATCATAAATGAGGGGGATTAGGATTATGCTCACAGACCAGGTTTTGGAGGCTTGAGGGTGTCGTGTCACTTTAAGAACCGGAGTTTCTAAGACCTTTGTTCTTATCTTACACTTTGATTTTCACTATAAATAGAGCACAGATTTCAATTGCAATTATACGATGGATCTGTAAAAAGAAAACCAGTTAAGTGTACAGGGGCAGCCACTACTAATTCTGCGGTCACCGAGGTGAGGTCTTTCAAGGCCCACTGCCATGAGCCAGATGAAAATGCCACCGCAATGGCCCGATTCTGCGAGGGCATGAAGAGGAAGGCAAAGGACATCATGTGCTCCACCCCAGAAAAGTGCCAGGTTAAAGTAAACTGCAAAGAAAAAATGTTTAACTGCCACCTTCATGCCCCCAGTAATACCCAGGTCAGAAACGCACACAGTATTTAATCCCTCTCCTGCAACAAGCGCAAAATTCTAAACGCTAATTTTAGACAAATGTTATACAAAAATACAAGGTGGCCACTGTCGTGGGTGGCCACTAGCGTGGGTGGCCGCTTGTCCGGTGACCATTATAGTGGGTGGCCACAATAGTAGGTGGCCAGTTGTCCTACACCCCGCTCGATCACATGAATCAATTACTGAATTCTGACGTCATATTTCTAAAAAAAAAAAAACAACACAAGTGATGGCAAAGATTTTAAGCGTGTGTCCGGTACAACCCTTTGGGAACTTAAGCCAAATCACACTTCGGGCATTCCGAATAAAATGAGCAAAAAGTCTGCGTTTCAAATATAAACTAACTGGGTAAAATGAAAGAAATGAGAGAGAGATTTCGCCTAATTGTCAAAGTTCTCTTGCACCAAAGAGCAATCGTGTTGTTAGCAATTAGCACGGATTCTATTTTAAAAATTAATTAAGAGTTTTAACAAATAGTTTTAAGGTTTCAATTTCTTTGATGTTCCGAGAATGAGCTGTTTTTTGCTATATTTGCTATATTTGCTATATTTCTTCTATATTTCTTCTATATTTTTCTATCTTTTCTTTCATTTTTACCCGGTTCCCTCACAGTCGAAATTCAAAATTCTTGCGCGTTTTATTCGAAACACCCAAAGTGTGATTTGGGTTATAAGTATGCCATGAGTTTATGACTAACTGCCCGGAACATTCAAAATATCTGCAGGTCTGAGAAGCGATTTTTTACCTCTCAATCGGTTTTTCCTTTCAGTTTATCCCGTTATAGCTTTCAGCTTCACTCGCTTTTAGAGCCTGCTGCTGAGATATTGTCAAACATTAAGTTATTTGGAAATTAGCTCCCAGTTAGCTCTTCCTTACTACTTGAATGTCTGCCTCAGAGCTAAGAAGCCCTCCATTTTGCAGCCAACGTAGATCAACTTTGTTCTAAAGCTAGATTTCTGCATTCTAGTTCCAGTTATACGAACACTGACTGCAACTTTTGGCATGGTACTTACTGTGCGGGAGAACGCGGTTCGATCGCGGTATGGGCTGAATGTCTTTTTCACGAAATTAATACCAGAGGTTGGGTTGCAGTCTCTGTGTATTCCTGCCGAGAATACAGATACACAGCAACTCTTCATAAATCATGTGGGGTGGCGTAAAAAGAATAAAACAGGGAAGTATGCCGTAAAGTTGGCACAGGTGTTATGTGTGCTTTCGTATACAAGGCTGTTCTGGTGGCTGTTGCCACTGGATGCAGCGTTTGGCACAGTGGTAACACGATCGCTTACGTTGCTGGAGAATGTGGTTCGGTCCCCGAATTTGTGATGGACATTATACCGTTGACATAACTTTATTCTGAACAATCGTAATATTTAACGTAGAATTTCTTCCATGTTCTTTTAATTATCAACTCAGATGTTTTTGGTCTATAATTACAAAATTTATTTCCACATTTTTATGCAGAAAGTTTGTTCTCTGTATGTAAACAAACGTGAGTTATTGCGGGAGATTTATGATTATTTTCATGTGTTTTTAAAGAAAGCGTAACACACAAGATGTATATCATTATCTTAATACTTTGTGGGTCCTTGACCAACTCTAATAAAGACTTGTGGTTCGTTTAATCTGGGACAAAGCAAGCACAGTTAACTTGTATGAGCGTTTAATAGAGAGGAATTGAAGCAGAAAGCCGATCCCGCAGTAGCGAGCTCGCTTCTTTGAGCTATTTGCAAATTAGTCCTAGATGACTCTTGTGGTCTTCCTATGACAGTAGGAGTCATAATTCCGATAAAAGCATTTGCCATTGATGTATATTTGGCTAACTATGTGCATCACATAAATAACATAATTATAAATTAAGGCGCACGAGAGCATAGGCTAAAGCGATCGTTAAAAGTGTTTTTAAGTTGGAAAATCGTATCTCATACTACTTTTTGAGCCTAAATGTCTTTAAATTTTGGTTGAAGGTAGCAGACATTAGTACCAACATGACTATTACTTTTTATGGCAACTGGCCGAAAATTGGGCAAATATTGGCCAGAAACCATTTTTTAAAGTATCTCCTAGGTTGTTACTACTAGCAATGTCCTAACACTTTGATCGACAGTAGGGGAACTGCATTTCCATCTCGCTGTTGTTTGTTTCATAATTCGTTAAAACTGGCGGAAATATTGGCGAAAAAAAAACTAATTTCTTGATTAAAACCTTAAGACCTTACTAACATCACTGTCTTGAAATTTGTTGTTAACTGTTATAATTACATGTCATAAATGTTGACATCAGTTTTCGCGAGCTGGAGCATTGTCCATGGGCAATCTTGTTGAAAAAATTTAGAAAGTTTGGACCGTGCGTCGAAAGATTCATAACCTGGAAAGTTGACATTTATGGTTATCTCAAATGGCGGATCTGTGATACTTTCTGTCCAAGCAGAATAGAAAGGGGCTACTTGCAAATCTGATTTACTAGGGGAGTGATACACTGGTTTAAGGCTAACTACACTCCCGTACTTCTCGATTATCTAGTTGGTCTAAACCAATCAAAGCGTCAGTTAAAGTAGGACAGGTCATGACCTATGAACTCTCCAAGAAAAGTAGGTTAACTGCTTAATTTTTTTGTATAGTTTATTTGGGACAAGATTTGTCTGGCGAAATGGCAGTATTGAGAGTATTTTGGCCAAAAGACTGCCAAATTTTAGACTATACAAAAAGTTCTGATTTTCCTGCAAATCCCGTATGACTGTGTTGAACATGTCGCGCCCAAATGTCAGAAAAATCACGGAGTGCTTACACTTCACACTTTTTCACCAACTGCATCTTGTGAAGGCCTGTTTAGTCAGGTGATTAGAGTCGTCATTTGCGTAGCAAGAGGTCGGGAGTTCCGCGCAAGGCTCTTTTTTCAGCGTCTTCCTTGCTAAGTTTTACAGACTATATTTATAATTCTGCCTCCCACAGAATCAATCCATGTGTATATTTAGTCCCACATTACACAGTTCATCTGTTAATGGTTCAGAATTGTAAAAGTGGATACGCTAATGTACAATCATCCAGTGTTTAAAATAATAAATAAAGTCGATATATATGGGCGCATTGTAAACCGGGTTCAGCATTTTTCTTTTCTTCTTTCTTTCCTTCTTTCCATCCCTCTCCCACCCGCATAGCTCTAAGAGAAACATAAATACTGCCGTTCGCCCTACAGATCAAGGCCTATTACGTTTGTTAACAATGTTGTCCATGAGGTCTTCTGCCAAATGTAGATTTTGTCAAAATTGGTCAAATGTTCTTGGTTATGTCTTCGCTTTTACGGCTGAGCACAATGTCCAAGGACCAAAATAGTAGAATAAAGATAAACTGTTGAATTTACATCCAACTGAAAAAATCTAACGTGGGCATCGAGTTAAGGGAGTATTTTTCTCATATTTATATAGAAATGTTCGAACGTTTCTGTTTAATCTCGAAGTGCTGGAGACAGTTGGGGCGAGGGGGGGGGGGGGGGGGGGGTCGGGGATGGGGGATGAGAAACTCTGAGAAGTGGGGGGGGGGGCATTTTAGGGCCAGACACTAGTGTATCAATTTCGTCAACAAAGGGAGATACTTCGTGTTTCCTACAAAACGGGTGGCGCGGGGATACCCGACAAAAAAAACGACATTAAGTTGAAAAAGTGAGTGCTTTTTAAAACTTGGCACTCCACGTTCAGGGATCATTTTGAAAAGTCAAGATGAAGTTCACTTCCGCGGTTTGAGCTTTCATATTTCATAGCTTAGTATTTCTTTAACCGTTTACATTGTTCTCAGTAACCAAGTGTCACTTAATAATAACACTTAACTTTAAAAGAGTTTGAGAAATCTCATATGAATTGTACTTATCTTTAACAACATTAGTAGCAAGAGCTGCCTCCCCTCCGTCTTCTCTAACTGGAGCTAATCGGTGAGGGATACGATATACGCCTGAGCAAGAAGTTAAGCAGCATTGAGCGGGATTAGTACTAGGATGGATGGCCGACGGTTAATGTTATATGAATTTTATGTGAATTTAGGACGGGGTGTGTGTCTTACAAATTAACGCTGCAATTCAAGGCTTATTTGAGAAGGCAATCAGTCTTGAATCCGAAATATTTGACATTCCTGAGTAATCTTAAATTAGCGAAATCAGATGAAGTGAATAGAATGTTGAATTCAAGATAGCACAATGCAAGACCAACTCCTCATCATTTGCTTGAATGTTCTAAGGGCTGAAAGCAGCGATGCCGTTTCATCGAGTAAGTAGCATAGCTGTATTTTTCTAGAACGGTTTCGAACTGGCAAAAAAGTTTCTGAGAAAAATTGGGAATATGATAATCACATTGACTTGTCTGCAAAGGAAAAGCAAATGAAAATGAGGCTGAAAAGTTTTTAATATTTTGTTTGAAAGGAGAAAGTGATTTTAAATATCATTTCTTGGTCAAGTGTTTGATGTTTCCCTTTTGAGATATAGGTTCTCGTTTGTCCCCTCCGGCAATATTTCTTATCAGACAATTGTCAAATGGCAGTTGTCCTTCCGGCGATTTTCCCTAATCCCTTGATACATTCTCTGTCGTTTAATTCCCCTACCTCCCCTTACCCTATATACGTGACTCGGAAATTATTCCGAGCCCAGTTGCTTGACTTGATCGAAGAGATGACGTTTTGCGGTAATATTTATGCCTGGATATCCAGGGTCCAACGGAGAACACATTCCTCCACTATAGACTGGATATTATTTCTAGTGATTTCTTGGAAAAGTAGCACAGCTCCATGGCCACAGAATCACAAGCTTAACGACTTCTCAAATCACCCCTGGACATCCCTAAGCCGTACACATCAATAATGGGCTTCTACTGATGGATAGCATAGGTCAGTGGGGACAAATTCACAAATAAGGCGGTGAAAAAGGCAAAATGACTTGCTTGTTGACAACAGTTTTTTGTTTCTCCCATATCCGTCAAGTAAGGGGTGAAATATATTGCTCTTTGGCAGTCAGATCTTGGAATCTCCAGGTCCTATTTCCATGGATTGTGTTATATGGCCCAAAACAAATGCCCGAAGTCCAGTACAATTACCCAGTTTATATTTCCAAATATATTCTTGTATGTCTCGAAAAGGGGTAAGAACGATTGCCAATCACTTAACGCAATACACAGTTAGAGTATTTGGCAACTAGACCCTCTCCGCAATTAAAATTTTGTCAGCTTACATTCAGATGTTCTCGAAAAGAGAAGTTATGAATCAGTTTCTTTTTTTTTTTTAATTTAGACAGAGGTGTGGCAGTCGGCTCTGTCGACCTCATTTCGACCAATCAGAAACGCGTTTTGCTCTTGGTGATTGTAACAAAGTGCGCTGGCGGTGTTTACCTGGCAGTTTCGACTGGAAAGGATATAACTATTGTCTGTATCTTTTCCTTTGCCCCACTAATTGTTGACATAGGCACACGTCTGTCTTCGTGATGCCTTCAAGTCCTTTCTTGTTACCGTGACTGCTTGTGTCTATTATTAGGGGTGTTGCTAGGCAACGACAGAATATGGTGCAAATTAAATTTGTAAGGACCACGATTTGTGCTGTTGTGGTGACAATGTTGTCTTCAATTCCCACGAAGTGGACCTCTGTCGTGAGTAACGATAGAATATGCTGAAATTAAAGGAAATTACGCAGTAAATCGTAGATAGTCATCGAGAGTAGTGAGAAGGGAGGCCTAGGACAATGGCGCAGCTTGTCGTAATGATATACTGGTACTTGACGCTGTACCAATCCCGACACGCATCCCGCTGTAATGTGGGGCTTGTACGTAGCATTGCTTCATCCCTAGCTACGCACCTTATGGTAATACAGGGTTTTGTCGCAATTCTGAAGTAGTCCTAAACAGGGGAGGTTCCAGGGCGTACGTTAACATTGTTGTATTAGTCTTTGTCGGGCACCTCGTATCAGAAGGGACGGCACATATAGAATCATCCTCGTGCACCTCGCAGCAGAAGGGTCCGCGCATGTAGAGTCTTCGTGCACGATCCATCCACCACGTAACACTGAGAACAGTACATAACGGAAGGGACCGCACGAGCCATCCACCTCCTCACACTGGGAACAGTACATAGCAGAAGGGACCGCACGAGCCATCCATCACCTCACACTGGGAACAGTACATAACGGAAGGGACCGCACGAGCCATCCACCTCCTCACACTGGGAACAGTACATAGCAGAAGGGACCGCACGAGCCATCCACCTCCTCACACTGGGAACAGTACATAGCAGAAGGGACCGCACGAGCCATCCATCACCTCACACTGGGAACAGTACATAGCAGAAGGGACCGCACGATCCATCCACCACGTAACACTGGGAACAGTACATAACGGAAGGGACCGCACGAGCCATCCACCTCCTCACACTGGGTACAGTACATAGCAGAAGGGACCGCACGAGCCATCCACCTCCTCACACTGGGAACAGTACATAGCAGAAGGGACCGCACGAGCCATCCATCACCTCACACTGGGAACAGTACATAGCAGAAGGGACCGCACGATCCATCCACCACGTAACACTGGGAACAGTACATAACGGAAGGGACCGCACGAGCCATCCACCTCCTCACACTGGGTACAGTACATAGCAGAAGGGACCGCACGAGCCATCCACCTCCTCACACTGGGAACAGTACATAGCAGAAGGGACCGCACGAGGTATCCATCGCCTCACACTGAGAACAGTACATAGCAGAAGGGACCGCACGATCCATCCACCACGTAACACTGGGAACAGTACATAACGGAAGGGACCGCACGAGCCATCCACCTCCTCACACTGGGTACAGTACATAGCAGAAGGGACCGCACGAGCCATCCACCTCCTCACACTGGGAACAGTACATAGCAGAAGGGACCGCACGAGGTATCCATCGCCTCACACTGAGAACAGTACATAGCAGAAGGGACCGCACGATCCATCCACCACGTAACACTGGGAACAGTACATAACGGAAGGGACCGCACGAGCCATCCACCTCCTCACACTGGGTACAGTACATAGCAGAAGGGACCGCACGAGCCATCCACCTCCTCACACTGGGAACAGTACATAACAGAAGGGACCGCACGAGCCATCCGCCTCCTCACACTGAGAACAGACCATAGCAGAAGGGACCGCACGAGTCATCCACCTCCTCTCTGAGAACAGAACATAGCAAAGGGGACCACACGAGCCATCCACCTCCTCACACTAAGAACATAGTAGAAGGTACCACACGAGCCATCCACCTCCTCACACTAAGAACATAGCAGAAGGGACCGCGCGATCCACCCAGTGCCTCACGCTGAGAACAGTACATAGCAGAAGGGACCGCACGAGCCACCCAGTGCCTCACGCTGAGAACAGTACATAGCAGAAGGGACGGCACGAGCCATCCACCGCCTCACACTGGGAACAGTACATAGCAGAAGGGACCGCGCGATCCACCCAGTGCCTCACGCTGAGAACAGTACATAGCAGAAGGGACCGCACGAGCCATCCACCGCCTCACACTGGGAACAGTACATAGCAGAAGGGACCGCACGAGCCATCCACCTCCTCACACTGGGAACAGTACATAGCAGAAGGGACCGCACGAGCCATCCACCGCCTCACACTGGGAACAGTACATAGCAGAAAAGACAGCACGATACAGCCACAAAGTATTTTCTCAGTATCTTCTTTTGTTAAAGAGAAGGTGATAAAAACTCAAGCTTAATATCTTGATTTAGAGTGTAAAAACAAGTGAAAAAGATCAATAAATAAACGTAAAATAAAAATTAGAGGTTTTTACAAGTGAACTGTCTTCGTGCCAAAAAAAGTATGATGTATAAAATGAAAATCACGAGCGCATGCGTAGTGAAAACGTCAGTGAATGCGTCAATCAACTATATGAGTATTTGGAGAAGGAGTATGATTAATTGAGTTATTTCTTTGTATGACATGGTGGATAGACATGTAGATATAAGAGAAGTGGAGAGTCTGAAGGTGTTGTTCTTATTATACAGGTTATAGCATCAGTCTGCTTCTTAATTCCGTACTAAACAAATTCAATCCCTTTTAAATGATCCTCTTCAAATTCACTTCATTTTGCGAGAATGTGAAACATATCCAGCCAAGCGCGTTTATTTTCTTTACGGGTGAGGGTTAGAAGTGTTTTTAATCTTTGTTTTGTTTGTTTGTTTGTTTTTTTTTGTTCATATAGTTTTTGGGGACTTTTAATAAGAAGTCTGATATTAGAGCTCAGGACACCTTTAAACAGTGCTGGAAAAGAGCATGAAGGCCAGCCATAAAGTACGCACGCACGGAGGGTGGTTAAGGGGGGAAGGTCTGGGGTTTTTCGTATGCTAATGGTACAGTGAATAATTGACGTCACTCATTTTTCACATGCGCACTTTATGAATGGATATTGAGCGTTCTCGCATTTGTAGAACCGTTTAAGCATTGTCGCCATACAGACCTTTAACACTAGAAGCGTAGATCGTCAACTAGCAAAGCAAAAAAATAACATTGTTTCTCATACACCCACCCGGGTCAGTAAATTCACAAAAAAAGTTTCTAAAAAAATTCGACTGAAAGAAAAGAAGATTAACTCAGAAGGAAAACAAGTGCGAGAAATTTGCTTTTAGAGGAGAAATTGACAGTAACATTTTGCGCTCGCGCATTCCGCGCTCCATTTGGCGCTCCATTTTCAGTTGCCTCAAACGAACAATTGATAAATTGAAAATTTTCAAACCAATATTTTTAAAGATAGAAAAAAGGGCCCCGCTCGGGTCTTAATATTTCAAGATGAATTGTTTAAAACAGTATGACACGTTTCTTATGGACATGCTTGCGGTATGACTGTTCAGTCTGAAAACTCCTCTGAGTATCACTGCTTTCGGTCTTTTTAATTAACAGTATTATGCCGTTAAGGCCAAGCATCTCTCCGCACTATCCTTTCGGCATTCAGTTCATTGCTGGCGTGTCCTGGTGTTTTTTTTGTTCTGTTGGGAAACAACGTCATAAAACCCTCGTTAACATTTGATGACAAAGAAATTTTAATTAAGTAATAAATAATATATTTATTTTCCATGCTGTGGAGTTTTCCAAAAAAAAAAAAAAAATAATAATAATAATAAAGTCCGATTTTGTTCTTGATATTGGGGATTTTACCACAAAAGCGCAGGCATCGGCCTACACTTAACAATTGAATAGTGTTTTTAAAGTGAATCCATTACAGTGTTCTTGTAGAGAAGGAAAACCGTGAGACATGTGTGTGTGTAGACTGTTCCCGTGCGTCATGTTCCCGTGTTTCAGTTAAGCCGAGGCTGCAAAAGCCTACAGAAACGTATTACACCGGATGTCAGTTCTCACGCCGGATGTTAGTTCTTAGACCGGATGTCAGTTCTTAGACCGGATGTCAGTTCTTATTGGTAATTTCGCATTAAATTTGGATATAGATATCGGGCGCAGAATGTTGCCCGGAAACCACTATCGAATTTTATTCACACGTTAATGCGGTAGGAAATTCGACGGTAAGTGGCTTTGGCGGCATAATAATGTATCGTCGACCACATTGTGTTGATTATTGTTTTTCCACTGCTTTTGCGTTTTAGTGCTGTTCGGTAGTGCTTCCACCCTGTTCGGTTGCTCCTCAATGAGAGTTTGTTCCTTAACGAGAGGTGTTCCTTAACGAGAGGTTGTTCCTCAACGGAGGTTTTTGAGTGCATCGGAATGATGAATGAAAGAAAAGAACGGGGTAACGGGGTGATTTGTTCATTGTTTTGGCAAACATAATTATAATGTTGTGACATGCTGAAAAAGGTAATAAGTGGTGTCGTATGTTGAGTCATTTTTTGACGTCATTTGTTTACATCAGAGCTCTTTTTTTTTTTAATTGAGGCAGTGTAACGTACACTTTTCTGTGTACATGATATGTAATCAATGTGGAATAAAAGAAGGTTGGAGATCGTGAGGAGTCGTCTTCAGGAAAGGTCTCTTTTTTGTTTCGTTTGGTAATTGAACGTTTTACAGGTATGTTAACGCCCAGAAGGGAGACTTGAGCACAAGTGAGGGGAAATGCTTTCTATAAAATGGTAAGAGATGTAGTAAAAGATGTCTAAAATATTGAAATTTTTCTCTGCATTAATTTTATAACACGGAATATGAGCGGGAGAGGGAGGTGGGTCTGAAAAAGTGTAAACCGACTCTTTGCAAGTGTCATCACTGCTTTGCGAGGCGTTACACTGCGTTGTGAGGTGTTACACTGCTTTGTGAGGTGTTACACTGCTTTGTTCGCTATTACACTATATATAGAGATGGTTGCAGCTATTAGGGTTTCGGGGTGCCAAATACGCTCTAATTGTTCTCCTTTTCTTGTATAACAACGTAGTTCTATGTGAAAGTATACAGTCTCGCTACTGTCAACCTTTTGTTGATTGCCTTCAAAAAATATCAAGTGTTCATGTTTTTGACCCTAGTAACAAAAAAACCAACACAGGCATTTGTGCTTCGGTGCCTGGTTATAATGGGATGCTTTGTCAACAAGACTCAAGGCGAGTATTGTTGTTGAGTTAAGTGCCATTACACACGCCCAACCGGAAGTACGTCAGCGACCTGTTGTGCTTCATTCACGCGCCAGTGGATATTGTCTGTTACTAACGATTCCAAGCCACATTTTGTATTCATGAGTTGCGTAAGGCTTCAATAATTTATTTGGAAGATGTTGTTTCAACCTTTTTATTTTGTCCAATTGCATGAGAGAGAGAGAGAGAGAGAGAGAGAGAGAGAGAGAGAGAGAGAGAGAGAGAGAGAGAGAGAAAATGTGGAGAACTCGATGAAATTTATCCCACCCCTCTTTTTAACAAAATTGGCACTTAGTGCGAATCGTGCCTGGCTCCAAAATTACCCATCCCTTTCTCCGCATGTTTCATGTCATGCGCCACCCCACCCCCCACCCCCCCCCCCCCAACTCCACACTCCCCTCCGGTCTTTTGATAGATATTATAGTCGTGAAGTCATGAAGATATTACTGGTCAATATCTTAATGTTGACTCAAAATAAGTCAATATCTGCTTATGGTTTCGTTGGAGGAATTGGTCTTCAAATTGGTTTTCTGCGACTGATTGCAACAGCTGTGTCTTGGACGCTGTTATCTGAACAAAGTAACGGTGTGAGTACTTCGTAGAGCTCACCACCACATACAGAAACTAATACAGGCTTCCAAAGCGCGTAAAAAGTTGGTTCCTTGTAAAACAGGGGAGTTAGCAGTGTTGCCATTGAGAGGCTGCTATCCATCCCACCCATGCATCACCCCCTCATCGTTGTCTTCAGTTATTGTGACGGCTTGTTACAGAGGGGGGGGGGGGGGCAGGGGTGGGGGGGGGGAGGGCTTCAGAAATTAGATTCCCCAGTAATGGACGTCTTTAGATGTCGCTTCCATTTGATTAACCTTGGTCTTGTTCGTGTGTGAAATGCGCCCAGTAGCGCAGTGGTTCATTTCTCTGAAGCACCAGCTTGTGGGATAGATAAAACCGATTAATTGATGGCGGATTAAGACCAATTACGCAAAGGATTACTTTCTGTTTGTGGAATTCACACACGAGATCTACTTTCAAGCAATTTTTAATCCCTTGTGAACTATGTATGCCTCTTAAAATTAAAGTATATAGTATATATATAAACATAAACAGTTCTAAATAGAATGTTATGTAAACAGAAAATATATACAATGCAGGTAAATATAAAAATAGAGAAAAAAAATTATCTAAATTTTAATTTGATTGATATATCGTTATTGAAAATGATACGATGCTTCAAAGAAAATATTGATCAGGGTGGCATTTGGCGAGGATACGCGAACATGCAAGCGGCAGGGAGTGCTGATCTACGCTGCGGATGTTTTTCTTCCCTTTCCTTTTTTTAACGGGGTTTGTCAGGTTGTATGTGTGAGGGTGTGTGTGTGAGTGGGTGCCTGTTTCATTGGGCTGGTTTTCGAAACTTAATTACTGGCTTAATTGTTGCTTCAGCAGTTGTTTTCCCAAGAGTATAGTGACAAGTCAAAGCATGCGCTCACTTTTCTCGTGCGAGTGTCTTGAGCATTCTGAGCATGCTGTCACTTTTCTCGTGCGAGTGTCGTAGTATTCTGAGCATGCTGTCACTTTTCTCGTGCGAGTGTCGTGGGCATTCTGAGCATGCTGTCACTTTTCTCGTGCGAGTGTCGTAGGTATTCTGAGCATGCTGTCGCTTTTCTCTTGCGAGTGTCGTAGGTTTCCTGAGCATGCGCTCACTTTTCTCGTGCGAGTGTCATGGGCATTCTGAGCATGCGCTCACGTATGGAATAACACGAGTGGTTTTATCACAAAGTGATAATGATAATGGCAGTGGAGTAGAAGTAGCAACAACACAATTTATTAAATGAATTAAATTGTTTTAGAAGCAGCTTATTTGATTTACATCAGGCGAGATATTGACTAAATAAATATAAACGGAAACTAATTTATTTTAATGAAAACAAAAGCACGCATTGTGGATCAGTGTCAAAATTACTTTTCTGGTTTTTTTTTTTTTTTTGGGAGGGGGGGGGGGGAGGGGGGTCTTTTTTGGAGAGGAGGGTTGGATGAAATTTCATTTGATAAAGGTTGCCGGGTAGCAAAAAATTAAATGGCGTGAATTGGCCAAAGAACGAAAGTAGTTGTTCACAACATCTGGCGAAGAATGATTTTCAAAAGTTTATTTGGGAAGGTCTAAGATTTTCTTTCTCTGATGTTCTGCTGTTAATGTGGTGCTAATCCAAGTCACAGGGCAATGAGTCTCTTGGAGACTGCTTATGCAGGGCACTTGTTATTTACGAGTGCTCTTTAACCCAAAGAGCTATCATTGAGGGTGAGGGTGGGTGGGGAGGGGGGGCGCTGTCTGATAATTTCCTGTAGACGTATAAATTAACACAGTCCCGCCCCATTTCGTACGTGAAGTTCATCATGCTTTTGTGGCGGTATCGCCAGCTACATCAAACGCGAAAAGTTTCACCTCGTTTTGGGTGTCTGCCATGATGAGATATATCAAAACATTTGTCGTGTCCGCCTGCCTGTGCGTCTGGCGCCAAGATTGCTCCTGGTAATTTCACCCGATAACTCTTCACTGTTAAAATTCATATACATGATACATGCCACAACTATCATGTCTGGATGCTCAGAAAGTATACGAAGAACCTGGACTAGCCTCTTGGGATTTTCAATTCCTAGATATAATCTGGATCGATGACAGATCTTGTATACTGGTTAAGCATTCAGTTTTTTTGGTGTAGCACAACTCCCAAGCTTTTCTCACGAATCAACTTATGAGTTTATATATATTGTATAACCGCATACATGATCAGGGTAAAGTGTGCAGATGTGCATGAAAACAGCAGTAGTTGTAGAAGGCTGTGGAACTGAGCCAAAAATAATATGTTTATATATGTGTTTTTTTACAGTTTCTCAGTATTTACTTTTTTTTAGGTTTCTCTGAATTTATGGTAGAAGTGTCATAATACAGGTGCGAAAGAGGGGCTTTTCATTTTTGCTTTTCTTTGTGTTGCTTTTTGACGTATATTTCCCGAGATAGTGAAATGAAAAGCGATGTCGTGAAATAATTTATTTCAGATAGACTGCGAGTCCGGTATTATCCCCGACATTGTTTCCCGATGGAGGGAAGGGTTGGAGGAGGGAAGAGGGGTGTTGAGGGGCGTGCAATTAGAATCCCAATGCCAATGTTTGGTGTGAATCCTGGTGATCCGTCGAAGTTAGGATGTTATCCACCGGAATGCTCCTGACTAATACCCGGTTCCCATGGGAATTCAATCTTAAAAGTTCGATATTTTTCTCGCCTGAACCCGATTCGGATTTCGATTGCATGTTACTAGGATTATAACTGCACGGTAAAACTAAAAATCAAGGTGACTTTAAAGCTGATTTTCGGATGACCCTCAGTTCAAAATCCATATGTGTCAGGAATAATGCCTGATTCCCTGATGGCGATGACATTGAGCGGCTCTTGACTTCTGATTGGCTGAGGCGATGACATTGAGCGGCTCTTGACGCCTGATTGGCTGAGGCGATGACATTGAGCGGCCCTTGACGCCTGATTCGCTGTCAGCGTTGACACTGAGCGGGTCTTGACGTCTGGTTCGCTGATGGCGATGACATTGAGCGACTGTTTACGCCTGGTTCGCTGATGACGATGACATTGAGCGACTGTTTACGCCTGGTTCGCTGATGACGATGACATTGAGCGACTGTTTACGCCTGGTTCGCTGATGACGATGACATTGAGCTACTGTTTACGCCTGGTTCGCTAATGGCGATGACATTGAGCGGCTGTTGACGCCTGGTTCGCTGATGATGATGACATGGAGTGACTCTTCTTGTGACCATCCGAACATTGTTTTAGTGTCGTTTGTGTCGGTTTCTTCCTCAAGTAAATATCTCAAGTAAAACAGTTTAGAAATAGTGCTTTGCAAATTTGCAGATTTACCCGGAATCGGTCGGTAAATCTCACCGAGATTGTAATTGCTAATGCAATTTACCGGGAAGATTGTTCATATAATTTACCGGGCTACAGCTATATTCGATTGGGATCACGATATATGGGGCTGGAATTTTTTCTTCCACATGCCGTTCAGATTCAAGGTGAAACTGCGTGGTGTTGATCCGATACGTTGTGTCGTTGTCTTAAAATTAATCTGTTTTCGTGGTAAAGGAAAAAAAAGAAAGATAAAGTTACAAAAAGGGAGAGAGAAAAAACAATCTGGTGTATTCAGGCCAAGCTTGCAACATTTTTTGAAAATTTTTACCCCCTCATGTTGCACCTGGCCTTTTTCTTGTTATTCAAACCCTTGCATGACTTGTATTGACATATAAAATCTGTTGTATTTGTTTTACTGTAAAAAAAGAGAACAATGGTTGTGTCACGTGCTCGTGCTCTGCGTCAATGTAGGAGGTCTTTTCATTGGCGCTGGGGATGTTTGTGGCAGTTGTTTTGATACGAAGCAAAGAAGATCACATGATACTTGGTTACCTGTCGCTAATTGTATTGCTTTGCTAACCGTGTTTTGTGGTGGCCAGTGGTTAGTTCTAATTAATTGCAAATATCAAATTCGCGTACACAGTCGGGATTCCGGTGGGAAAACATTTGCACGGTCAAATTTACTGAATTTGAGTCGGATCCCAATACCAGTATGATAACACGGTTATTACGGTCAAAAATGTTAAAAAAATTACCGGAATTTGTACTGTACAAAATATTGCTATCGGGATTCAAAATTTACCGGAGAAAGACGTCTGGATAACATACGGGATTCTGGCTTCTCCGGGTGGGATTCCACATTTTACCAGGATCCAAACAAGATACAGCAGTTTTCAGACCAGGAGTGGTATTCTGCTCTGTCCTTAAATTTAAGGACATCCTTATTCTCGAGATTAGATGGTTCATCCTTAATTTTTATCCTTACTTTTAAAAGACTTTGTTAAGTTTGAGGATAGAACAGAATAGCGTTTTTATCCTTATTTTTAAAAATAAGGACATCCTTAAAAATAAGGACAGAGCAGAATACAACTCCAGATCATGATTGCCTTTTATTTAACCATACAAGCGCGAAGTTTACAGGCAGGGCAAGGACCATAATGTCATTTGTCAAATCTGTTACTTTCGATATAAATGGTGCCATGATTCACATTGGCTTTTATTGACGAACGTGCGCACTGGCCGTTCTACTTTATTGTTTCACTTTTCTGTTTGTTGACGTAGGGAAGCTGGACGATTGGCCGACGAAGCAGGCTGGTTTTCGAGGGAGGCTCCAGTGAAGTACAGCTCGGTTTTTGCTGGTGGTTTCTGCTCTTTCTAAATATTTCTGTTCAACCGGAAATGTAGGCCATAAGTTTCAAGCTGTGCAACCCAGAGCAAGTAATTAGGAGCATTTAAACTAGAATGGCCAGTGCACAATTGTTTCAG
This sequence comes from Protula sp. h YS-2021, assembly GCA_949752745.1. Lineage (NCBI taxonomy): Eukaryota > Metazoa > Annelida > Polychaeta > Sabellida > Serpulidae > Protula > Protula sp. h YS-2021. Next base: position 18,369,811 of record OX457025.1, on the reverse strand, counting down.
TACCAATCGAGCGACAAGCGGTGCAGCCAGGGAAATATAACTAGTCACGTGATAACAGTAGTGGTAGTGACTTTAGAACGATAAATCTAGTGTGAATTTGAAAGCTCCACTGACCATTCAGTCACTCCTACCCAGACCTATGACAAGTGGTGCTTGTGATTGTTGTGGTGTTTGTGTTTGCTTATGGTGTTTGTGATTACAGTCATGCAGTCACTAAAATAGTGCTCAATGTTATATTATATTTGTGGTTTCTTAAACAGCTATCAGCGAATTTTCTCTCACTTTTTTATCAGCCTGGTTGACCTCGATTTGTATCTTAAGCTCTGTACCCATTCTTCTTACAAACAACTGTACGAGACAGCGGTAGAAACTGAGATTGGTGTTCCGTAACGCGCACAGCATCAAAGCTTAAACATTCCGCCTTTTGAGTAAAAGTCAACACATTGTGATAGAGTCATACTTGTATTTGTCCCAAGGTTTACATAAAGACGGTATCAGATGCTGACCAAGGCAGCACAATAATACAAGGTTTCCCATTACCGCCCTTTGTGGTCCGCAGAGGCTTATAGTGAACACAGGCGTCCCGGCTCGCTATTGTCTTATCAGATCAAATGGAATGGAAATAAAAATAACGTCCAAGGGCTTTGTACAAGATGAATGGTGTGACGTAATGGCTAAAGGTCTGTCAAAGCATTTCTTGCTGCCAATTATTCAGTGAAGTATTTCGTAAGATAAAAAAATCTTAATATAAGATTACGGGTTGTGTGCTAAATCAGGTACATAAAGTTGTTACGAAATAAACCGCTTAACTTAAACTCGTTGTGTAACTGAGGGTATTTGTCCGCAGATTGCATTGTGGGCGCGTGAAATCACTGTACGTACTCGTTTCTGTATTGTGAACGAAGATATTGAAGAAGCAAAGGAGTAGGGGGGGGGGGGGGGGAGGGGAGGGGCAGCTGAGTGTGGGTGGTGTCTCTCGTCGGTTTCGATGAATGAACGCCAGGAAACATCAGTCCTGTGGACGCGGTGATGTGACGTCAGTCCCTTTCTGGATGTGCACATCTTCCCGCACGTTTGGCTCTTGTAGCCGTCTGCCGTTAGAGCCAGCGTGGAGCGGTGACGTGAGCGGTGATATGAGCGGTAGCCGTCCGTTTGTAGCAATTGACTATTTTGCTCACAAGTGCAAAATAATAATAATAATAATAATAATAATAATAATAATAATAATAATAATAATAATAATAATAATAATAATAGAAGAAGAAGAAGAAGAAGAAGAAGAACTACAAAAACAACAACAACAACAACAACAACAACAACAACAACAACAACAACAACAACAACAACAACAACAACAACAAAAACACACACACACCTCCGCCACATACACACATTAGTTTCCCCAGACAGATCCTATTGTGGGCTGACCGGGCGTCATCTGCCGCGACCGATCAGGGTGCCAGCTTTGCACCCACTCCTGCTGGTGATGACAGAAACCCTCCCGCGTGCCACTGATACAAGCCCCGCCCACCAACGCGCACGTGGCCTTGCATTGATTTACTGTGTTTATGACAAACTGCAGCATATTACAGCGGGGGCTACCTCCCCTCACTACAATACAAGGATGAGTGTAAAGGACACTTCACATTTCATCCCAGGTAAAATGGACGGAAGCAAGGTTATGCTATTTTCCTAAGTGACAACATACGTTAAATAATTTCCTGACAGCAAGAAAATTGTGTTTTTTTTATGTGGATATAAAATAAAACGAGAATTTTCCGTTGTAACAGATTCTTAGTAAATAGTATGTGGATAAAATGCAGTTTTATATGGTGCTAACGTTAAATTGACCTGTTCATGCTGATTACAAGTTAAAGTACCCAGAAGTATTCGTGATTAGAGTATTGCATGAAGGTGTATTCCAAATTGCCGGTAAGCAAAACATGGAGAAATAGTCATAATCATATATTCGTGGATTTTATCAGTTGGTTGTTCGAGATCAATATTTGAAGAAAGGTATTTTCTGGTTATTAAAACACCTAGTAAGCTTCCTTGCTCATATAAGGAGAGGCAGACATACTGTGTTATATAATAATAATAATAATAATAATAATAATAATAATAAAGATATAAACTTTTACATTTTTCTGTAAATAATTGCATCAATCAAAGGAGATAACTTTTGTGTGTTGTTAAAATATAAAATAAGAAAATGAAATAAATAAGATGAAAAGAAACACTAGCATTAGATTTTTCTGTTTTTCTTTTTTAATAGATCGTGCATTCCACAGTCGAGTAGTTCTTTGTTTTTGGGGTCGATGACGAGAAGAATAGCTAAATCACTCTTGTCATTCAAAGCTGTGATCAGCTAGTCTGGTTGTTGGGGTTTTGACAACTTACCGATGCTGGATAATTTCTCGTTAACACATCACATGGAACAATTTTTTTTTTGATAATACATTTACGGAGAAACAGTTCTAGAATCATAATAACGGTTGCATTTTAGTAGAGAATGCTCGATGGCCTTGTGACGTAACCCCGCCAAGTTATTGTGTGTCGTCTCCGCGCCAGCTGTGTCGTCTCCGCGTCAGCTGTGGCGTCTCCGCGCCAGCTATGACGTCCTTTAACGCCTCTGTCTCGTCGTCTAACCGAGATAGTTGCTACGTGCTTAGGACACAACCATAGTTTTTTTTGTAGTCTCCGTAGCAGCTGTTACACGCAGTCAATGAAGTACTTTTTATATCCCCATGCCTAGGACCAATATTTACATTGTAAATCAAACCAATCACCATCAATGTATCGATAATTCTTTTCATCAGCAGTGGCTTTTAAGTGCTACTCGACCGTGCTATTATCAAACACCGTCGAAAAACCATTATTTTCCTTTAGTGAAGCTAGTAAATTGGACTTTTAGTGTATTTTTTTCAGTGAATGAATTGCAAACGTGATCTTAAGGACTATTGATCGGGGATTGATCATTAACATCCTTTGATTGGTTTTGTAGCCGTTAGTAAAATGAATAAAACGTAGCAGTTAAGCTTACTGAATATAGGTTTCATTGGGCGAAGTGGGTTTTGGTAATAAATTTTGGGAGGTATTCGAGCTTGAATTAACGTATTAAAATAACAATTATCGCTTTATTGCTAAAAGAAAAGTCGGATCTTGTGGTCCTCGGGCGTTCATTTGATTTATTTTTGCCGCGGAATGAGACGAGATCTGAGTAACAGTGAAGGTGTTGGTTTCCTTTAGTGCTGAATATTAGCTCCATACGTAGGTGTAATTCGCGGGCATCGCCTTGTCAATTTTTAGCCATCTATGACGTCTTTACAATCTGTTTCCATGGCAATGCTCAAAGTTCTTTTTTTTTCCTCTTCTGCTTACAGGTAAACATGTGTGGACACGTTGGATAAGGGAAATTGAGACACTGAGCACAAGGAACCAAAGCTGAATTGAAATGGGAAACTTGCGTTAACAAATTGAATTCGAGATCTGACACAGTTGCTTGCAGAATTAATACCAGTAGAGCCGGAGAAGTCGAGTTAAAGCTAGTGATCTGGATAAAATATTTAAGGCAATACTATAAAATGCCTATTTTTGGAAGACTTCGTTTCTGAAACAAAGGATAAGGTTTTGCTCAGTTTAGTCCTCCAGTTGCTGTGTTCTCGTGAATCCGAAAATAACTTGGTGATATTTTTAGGCGTTTCAATGATATTGATGCGTTATGCTAAGTGCGCAGTTTTAATGGTGACGTCATCAACGCCACAGTCCAGTTTTGCAACCTGCACCCTGAATGCCTGTGCAGGACAGCTGTGACGTCAGCACGCATCCAGGTTATGACGTCATATCACAAGAGGGTATGCTCTGCAGCGGTCTGCTCCAGACGCAAGAGAGGACAAAAATCAGCAACAAATTCCACTGTGGCGATGTCATCCAGCTAGTCTCGTCGACAGCTCCCTTGCCAGCCACGCTGAGAGCAGATGGATCAACATTAAGTGCTCACCGCCGGTATGAAACATCAATTTCTAAACCGGAGAGTCAGCGTGATGTTAAACTGTTGCCAATTCAGACGACATGTAGTGGGACACATGTGAAAGATGTGCCATTTGGTTGTAATGGAGCCGTAGACACGTCGGGCTGCCGATGTGTGGCTAACAGCGCCGCGGCGGTGGGCAGCGGTGTGGCCGACACGTCATCATGCCGCGAAGACAAGGAGGACAGCAGCGAGACGAGGCAGGAGAACGAGGGCAGGTGCGTGGCGCTGGAGAGGCAACACGTGCATGACGTGTACGACAGGACGGCGCGCCACTTCGGTAACGTCCGCTACAAAGCCTGGCCCAGCGTCAGGCGCTTCCTGCAGGAGCTCCCGCCCGGGTCGCTGGTGGCTGATGTCGGTACGCTATGTACATTCATTCTTATCCATTGCTTCTTGATTGCCTGACCGCATTGAAACAAAGTATTCAAAATATTCTAGCTTTTAATTTTATATGTTATTTATTATTTTATATTTTAAGAATAGGAAGTTATCTGTCCCCAAATAGGTGAGATTCCACGTTTGTATCTCAAGATTGTATATCAAGGGAAGGGGTTAGGGGGCTCGCTCCTTAAAATCCCCTTCCATCCGTCAAAAGTTGATGTCCTCAGAGAACTGCAAACAAGTTCTAAGTTTAGGTTCGAAATGAAGTTTAAAATGATCTATATTAATAACAGAAAGGGATAAATGAAAAGGCTGATTTTTCTCGGTTCTCGCCCCAGGGTGCGGTCACGGGAAATACCTTCATATCAACCGGGATATCTTCAAGCTCGGCAGTGACCACAGCGCGCCCCTGGTGGACATTGCCGCAACTAAAGGAGAGCACGTCATGGTTTGCGACAACCTCGCTCTGCCCTACAGGTACTGGGTTCTGCATCGGCTGCGGCTCTAGAGGATGCGGTGGCGGGGGTGGGGGGTATTGAAATGGGCCATGACCCTCTCCCCCCTCCAAAAAAAAAGAAAAAAATCGGAGCTCAGTCTGCTGGAAACAAAATTTGGCGGTGTTTTTCGAGGTGGTAACCCCCCTCCCCTCCTCCCTCCCCGCCCTCTCCCCCTTCACCCCCGTCCTCTCCCCTTCCCCCTCCTCCGCCGCACTTTATTCTGATTTTTTTTCTCAGGGGCTCAAAGAATCGGTCAGAAATATTTTCAATGGCTGATGTATGCGTCAAAGTTGACATCTAGACGAAATAAAAAAATAAGGTTAAATTCTAAAGCTAATATATCTAGTATAGCCTTCAGTACCACATGCCAATGCTTTTATGAGAAGGTGCATTCCTTTGATGTAATGATTTAAGTACAGTGAAATCTCGTTAAACCGACATCGCCGGGACTGAGGAAAACATGTCGGTTAAACGATATGTCGGTTAAAAGGTACTGGGGGTCAATAGGGTTTATCCTTCGGGACCGTGGAAACATGTCGGTTAAAACGATATGTCGGTTAAAGCGATGTCGGTTTAAATGGATTTGACTGTAGTTGGTTGTAGACTGAGATTTTTGCTCGCGTTCTGTTTATTAGTTTTTCAGGCACATTTTCAGCGGTAGGTTTTCATAACGTTGCTTATTCTTGGTAACTTTTATCCAGATCGCTATAGGATCAATACTTTTTAAATTGTGAGTCTTTTAACTCTCCTCCAGCAGGCGTTTATACATTTTGGCGGGAAACCAAATATTAACAGAAACGGCCTTTTTGTTCTGCGAAACACCAAGGTGCCATTTACGAAGTACACACACGCGAAGACTTTGAGAGATGTTTTGCCAACGCTGGGATATTGTCTTCGATAGAAAGTCATTATTTGATGAATTATTTTAGTCATGTAAAATTGTGTTCAGAGTGCCGTCGTAATTTGCACATATTCATGCAATGCATATATCGTATTTGAGTTGATAATGGCATGAGGGGTTACTTCCTATAACCATCATAATGTGCTGATATATTATTCAAGTGTATATTCAAGCGTTCCGCAGTTGTTGTAGCAATGTATCAAGACATGCTTTGATTGACACCTTGTAATTTCCAGTGACGTTGAGTTATGGGATGAGAAAAAAAGCAGCTATAGAGTATTGGGGGAGATAGGTGGTGTGGGGTGGGGGATAGTCGGTGATCATTCCTGATATAGATTTCACGTCATGATGTCATTAGATTTGTCACATCCTTACCCATCTTTGCTATACTCATAACTATTCAGGAAGGGGGGGGGGGGGGTATCGATAGAAAGGGATGGGCCCCAGGGGCCGCCCTGTATCTTATGTGTTACCTTGCGTGTCAAAAAAAAACGCGGACAAAAAGGGGGTTATTTTGAGACCAGTCGCGGTCCTCGCGGAGTGCGAATTTCATTTTAAAAAAAAGGGGGGGGGGGGGGGATTTTAATTTTCACTACTCAGCGTTTCCCATAAAGGGAGGATTCTTTCACAAGCGCGTTTGGTTAAAAAGTGGCTATTATTTCAAAATAACACTCCACGTTAAGGGATCGTTTTAAAAAGCCATAGACACTCGTGGTAAAAAAATTTGGTACGTTAGTGCCCCCTCCCCCTTCCCTGTGGTAAAGGCATTGAGAAGCATCACCATTGTTGAATGCTACCGAAAGAACGCCCCCCCCCCCCCCCCCCCTCGGTTGGAAAGGCATTTAAAAGCATCACCATTGATAAATCTTCTTGAAGTACAAAAGCGAGAGAGCAGAAACGCGGATCAAGAACGATGCCCCCTTACACGTTTGTGTTCACTTCGTGTGTTTGACATGAGGACCCTGTGCAACTGAACACGACACATGGAAACAATATGCACTCGTACATTAATTTTTAGTATTACTTCTGCAATGATTGCCGCTGTGGAAATGAAAATGTTAAACAAATTTCTTATATAAATTTGCCCCCTTTGTGTTTGGTCGTGTATTTCCAGCATCGATTTGAAACACAGTCCAGTGTCCTTTCGGGAATTTTTTTTTTCGCTCACATAAATTGGTAATCTGCGAGTGATATTTTGATATTTTGTCAGTTAAAAACCTACTCTTCCAAATGTTCCAGCATATTCTGAGTTTAAAACAAAAAACAAAACAAATACGCAGACCTCCGTACCTATTGTTTTTTAAGTTGTTTCCGGAGGTGAAAACGGTGACCTGGAATTTTTTAAGGAATACGCGCTTTCCGTTACCGGTTGCAGTGAATGCGTGCATTCCCTGAACATTTCAGGGAATACGTGTATACCCGATTACCGACTTCCCTGAGAAACACAAATTCCCTGTTACATACACATACTCACATGCATATATATAAGAGTGTATTGCAGAGATTTAGTTACGCGGTGTACTCATAACACTGGTGTATACTTGTTGCAGGGACAATTGTTTTGATGCCGTCATCTCCGTGGGTGTCATCCATCACTTCGGCACGAGCGAGCGACGAATACGCGCCCTCGGGGAGCTCGGCAGGGTGCTACGCCCTGGCGGCAGGGTCATGATCTACGTCTGGGCCCTGGAGCAGGAAAAACGCAAGGTTATTTGTTTCAAGTCTTGCCGATGCCAACTCATTTTTCATTTCTCATGTTTTTTTCTTGTTTTTTTTTTTCACTTATTGTTTCTTTTGTCTGTTTGTTTTTTTTTGTTTTTGATGCGATTCGCTTTTTGGTGCAGTTACATTCCGTTTCTTGTGCCGCACTTAGGCCAAATCACTCTTACGCAGCAAAAAATAGTAATAATAAAGAAACATGAATAAATAGATAAAAAATAAAAGTGAAAAAAAGAAAAAAAGGTCTCTGTAGAATAAATTCCTTTTAACAAAAAAAAAAAAAAAAAAAATTGACACATGACAACCTGAAAATTTTTTTATCGTGTAATGAAAAATTGTTGAAGCTTGCAGAAATGGATAAAAAGCATGCTTGATTATTTCAGAAACATCACGGTACTGCAAGGTTGTCACTCCACCCCAACCAGTTACCCCATCTCTCCCCTGCCAGTCACCCCACTCCTCCTCACCCCTGCCCCGCCAGTCACCCCACCCCGCCCCTCCCCACCCCTCCAGTACAAGTCACCCAACCCTCCCCATCCCTCCCCTGCCAGTTACCCCACCCCTCCCTACTTCTCCCCTGCCAGTCACCCCACCCCTCTCCTGCCAGTCATCCCACCCTCCCCATCCCTCCCCTGTCAGTCACCCCACCCCTCCCCATTTCTTCCCTACCAGTCACCCCCGCCCCTCCCCTACCAGTCACCCCACCTCTCCCCTACCAGTCACCCCACCTCTCCCTGCCAGTCACCCCGCCCCGCCCCTCCCCTCCCCTCCCCTACCAGTCACCTTCCCCCCCCCCCCCTGCCAGTCACTCCACCCCTCCCCGCCCCTCCCCTACCAGTCACCCCACCCCTCCCCTGCCAGTCATCCCACCCCTCCCCGCCCCTCCCATACCAGTCACCCCACCTCTCCCCTGCCAGTCACCCAACCCCTCCTCTGCCTAGTGGCTGAGGATGTAGTTTGTGAATGCTTCGTATAGCGTCCTCTTTCTGTCACAGTTTGGCAGTCAGGATGTACTCGTGCCGTGGCATCTCAAGCCGAAGGTACCTCTAAATAAAACCGCTTCCACGCTAAAACATCTCCATAGCAACCGATCAGTCAGCGACAGCGGGGAAACGTTCCAGGATTCTAACACAGGTGGCATGACCTGGATTCAAGACGAAGGACGGACTGCAAGGGTATCCCAATTGAAAGGAAGCGCAAAACTGACCAGAAACAATTCGGCGCCGTTGCTAAGGGCAGGCGCCTTTATGTCTGAAAGCATTCAGGCTTCTAGTCTAGAAAAAGCAGACTCACTGAGAAGGAGACCACATAAACACAGACCGTTTGGGTCGAAGCTGGGGACCAGTAATTTGCCTAGTCAGTCTGATTGCTCAAGCTCTCATGAAACATTCTCTGATTTTGTCGTCATACATTCTTTAGAAGACACTAATTACCGCAGCGAAACTAGTCAAGCTAGTCAAGTGACTAGTCAAACAAGCCATGAGCCGTGTTCGAGTAGTCCTTGCCACAATACGTGTAGTCAAAGCCATTGTGATATAAACAAAGACTCGTATCTTCTAGATGACCTTCAAAAGGTCATAGGAAATTCCAGTGAACTTTACAATTGCTCGCAAAAACGAGTGACTTTGAAAGGAAGTCAGGAAACTCCAGTAAACAGCTCAGACATTGATTTGAACGGTGCCTCACCGAAAAGTCTCAGTCTTACTGCCCTTCTCAGAAAGAAGTTGTCTGGTTTGTTTAGTCCTGGTGACAAATCTAAGCGCTTGAGTGGGAGTCAAGGCCAGAGTTCTCATTCCACGGGCTTGTTGAATTCAACAGCTAAGATAATCTCAGGTACTGGGAGTCAGGAACAAACATTAGCGGTTGTGGAGGGTTTTGCTGTGAGGGAATTTCCGCAAAGTTCGCAGCCAACCACCACCAAGAGAGGTTGTGAGAAGCAAAAAGCGGGCGGTAGGGGGCATGACAACCTACCAGAACAAGGCGGAAGTGACGGCATCCTCATAGATCAAAGCGTTTGTGATTGGCGTAATAAACCCAGCGATCAATACATATCAGAGAGAGCAAAATTTCAAGAGGCTGATCACTCTTCGCCCCGTGAGAATGCTGAGAATGCATCTCGAAAAAGTAGCCTGGATAAAACCGGAAGTGGATCCGATATGGAAAACTGGGAAGCCATGACGACAAAGGCTATTCGGCGAATGGAATCTGAAGTCAGTTGGAAAGTTCAGATGTCTGCTATAGATGGTGAGAAATCTAAAGCTGGCAAGACTGAAACTGGAAAAGCCCTAACGAGACAGCTGAATGGAATAACCCCACTCACTGATGTATCGGGTAGTCCGCTGGCTACGGGAAGCGCTCGAAACACTCCGAAATCCCAACGGAGATTTTTATCTCACAGCTCGAGTGTTTCGAGTTTCAGTTCTGATGCCAATTCGGAAACTATGAGCGACATCGATAACGATGAAACATGCCCTGTTTTTGAGAAACCCACCGTCACCCAAGGCCCAATTTTTCCGGAACTCAGTTTGAGAAGAACTACAACTGTTAGCGTAAATAATGGTACAAAGTGTAATCAAGAAATTGGCGATAACTCGAGCGAAATTTTGTCAGATAATGACGAGAATAGAGAGATGCTGAGGAGATACTACCATGTGTTCAGGAAGGGGGAACTGGACGATTTGATTGGTCGCCACGTTGGTTGTTTACATGTTGCTGAGTCTTTTTATGATCACGGCAATTGGTGTGTCATTGCTGAAAAGGGTCCGTATTTGTGAAACGTAGTGTTATAAGGTGAAACAGGAATTAATTGTTCTCACGAAAGAAGGCTAAAAAAAATATTAAAAAATTAAAAACTGTTATTTCTTTGATTACAAGTCATTAGGTATTTGCAAGTACCAAGTACGTGTGTTTAGTGTAGTGTTCGCATTTTAATTTCAATAGTTTTTCTTCAAGAATTTTACGGCAGAGCGAAAGGGATGTCATCTGTTCACTATATGTGCATAAGAAACAATGTTGTTCAAAGTCTTTGATTTTTTTCTCCGACGCGTTATAAACGTAACGCTGTGACAGGTAACGAATGCCAGGTGTGGGTCACTCGGTGGAAAATAGCAATAGAAAACAAAAATAATCAGAAAGAAATGGAAATAACGGCATAATATTAAAACAGGGTAAAGATAAGTATGGTTCTTCTGACCTGGTGTAATAAGTAAAACCAAAATTAAAAGCGAGTATACAACATTTGTAAATCGCATAATAAAATTGTTGGCAAATATCTCGGTTTCTCTTTTTTTTTTTCGTTTTCTCATTTCAGTATTAACCTGTTCGGATTTGTCGTCTGCTATTGTCAACACCAATACGTGTTTTTTTTTCACGTATAATCTGGAGTATGAGTCAAATGGTTGTAAATCCTCAGTCCCTTTTGACGAAACGAGAATCTGAACGTGAAATTTTATGTATTTTAAATGATTTAGGTAAAATTGTTGAAAGAAATTTTACTTGATTCTGTAATAGAGAGGTGATTTTATGTTCTTGGAGGTTGGTGTGAGATTCGGTTTGTGGGGCGCAGTGCCTGTGACAGGCTGTCATTACCAAAGCCCTGTGTATTTTAAATGTGTTAAATTTATGTTATGTAGCATTTAATTTTACGCTATGAATTGTTTCCTAAAGCTTGATTCAGGCACTGCCTTTGGATGACCCGTACACCGTGCAGTCCCCTCGTCCACACAAACTCCGGAATAAACAAACCATGGCAGTAAGTTCCCCCCCCCCCCCCCCCCACCCTCATATTACTGACCCGCGCACCGTACAGTCTGCAATTCACTAATCATTCTGATTTTGAAATGTGTGATTCTGTCAAAAGCAGGAGTCGAGTGACTGAACTATTTTTGTGTAATATAATTTGTTCACAGAGTGGGATATTTTCGCGACCGTTCTGGGGATCCATAGCATATTGGTTTGTTTAGTGATCCGCATTGACAAAATTAAAAACATGTAACTGCAGTTATAAAGTAAAGAACCAGCAGTGTGTAAAATTGAAAAAAAAAAAAAAAAACAAGCTCTGCCACTATTTAATACATCACCAGGAGGGTTCAAAATGCAGTACAACCTCCATATAAGGAACGTCATTGGGACCGGGACAATGGTGTTATACAGTTTTGTTTATTGTATAGAAATGATTAGTGGACGAAGTAGCAGGAAGTGGAACCTAAAGGAACGTTCCGCTGTTTGAGGTTGTTCCTCGGAGAGGTGTTCCGTAACGAAGGTGTTACTGTAATCTCAGTAGTCAAAAACGAAAAAAAAAAATCGGATCCAGAAATATACGGAGGAATTTGGAAATGAATATGTTTTTTAGGCTCATTGGAATTATAAGTTCCCGCAAACACATCTCTCACGAATCACGGATTGTATCATATCTATCACGAATCACAGATTGTATCACATCTCTCACGAATCACAGATTGTATCACATCTCTCACGAATCACTGATTGTATCACATCTCTCACGAATCACAGGTTGTATCACTTGTTATGTTTTTCAAGTCTTAGGCGCTTAATGCACAATAACCTTGAGGTGGTATTATTATTATTATTATTAATGTTATTATTATTATTATTATTATTATTATTATTGGAAAACGCTGTTCCGACATATGGCGGTACAGCGGTATATTTTAATGTATTGTATGATTCATGAAAATCAATTATGATACTGAGAAAAAAGAATAATCTGAAATATAAATGACTATATACACCTAAGAATTACAAATAAACTCAGATGTGCCATTCTGGTATATTTCTGTATAAGCAATCTGTAGTCTTAATATGGTTGGAAAATTCATCACCTTAAGGTTTGACATCAGTTCGTTAACATTGTGCAAAGGCAGGGGTTAAGTGTCCAGTATACAGTAGTACCCTCTGAACTGAGTGACATTGGGGCCACCCAAAAGAGGTTTTATTTCAGATGTGGTACTTATTTTAGGGGGCATTTCGTGATGCGGACTCACAAAGGGTCATATAAACGCGGTCTGAGTTCGGAGTTGGTCTGAAGTTGGAGTTGGTGTTATTAACAGATTCTACTATATCTACATGTAGTTGATATGAAGATTATCATTTTGAATGCTGTGTTACGTCAGCGATCGCTGTAGTAACGATCGTTAAATTGTCGGCGAAGTGTCGAAATGTGTGTGGCAGTCGGATGGAATGATTTCAAAATGTTTCCCGGTAATTCATTGTGTGGCAAAGTGATTGTAGACTGTCACCTCACCACAAATAATAATAATAATAATAATAATAATAATAATAATAATAATAATAATAATAATAATAATAATAAATAAATAAATAATAATAATGAGTAAATAATAATAATGAATAAATAATAATAATAATAGTGATAATGATAATAATAATAAATAGTAAGATAAAATACATTAAATAAGAAGATAAAATAAACTGAGGATTAATTAAACCTCTAGTTTTGAGTTATCATTAATTTACAGAAATAACGCGCCGAAGCTATGACTTCTTGCGGTTCATGATGTGGTCCTGTTGTTGCAGCCTTGGCGTGTTCGTCTTGTATGTGCTTGACTGGAATCGTAAGACGAGTCGTTATCGCTAAGATTTTTTTTTAATTTCGCATGCCACCGATTTGGCGACGAATTCTGCCCGGTTCTTTTGTTGGACTGGAAGCTTGTTGTGTGTCATTTTAATTGTGAACACTTTAAACAATACATGACATTCAAATCAGCAGGTGGAAAGTGTTTATGCGAAAAAATGAAAACTCAAATTAAAAAAAAAGCTGTTTTGAGAAGACGAATTGAATGAAAAAAGACGATCTGAAGAAGACAGAAAGGCAAATCAGAATAAAACACCTGTTTTATTGGGAAGTGAAACACTGTATTATCACCATTAATGCACCTTGCTGTTCTTTGTCGTGTGTTAAGTTATGCATTGTAAGTATTTGCATTTATTTCCATCTAAGAGATCTCAGTTTGAAAACATTCCGGATGTCTGAGAAATTAATAAATTACTTAATACCATGACAGCAGTTGGCTCATAAAGATATACATTCCATTTTTACTTGATGTCGAAACATTGGAACGAAACGCCAGATAAAATCAGGCAGAGTTTTTTTTTCTTTTTAAAAATTGCCGACCTTGCGAGTGGCGATATTCCATAAAATATTTTACCCCTTGCTTTTGATCTGTGTGCTCGTTTGTGTATGTGTTTTTTTTTTGTTCTGGCTACTCATGCCATGTATTGGTAAAGGCAAGTCGTTAAAGACCTGGTCAACAAACTGTGTTCATTTTTAAAACTGATTTTACATGGTGTAACTCGTGCCCTACGCCCCGGTTGTCTCTCCCTCAGCGTTAGCTGTCTTCTAGGTCTTTTCTGAATGTGTTCGGGAGGACAGTGACCAAAAAGCAAAAATTTAGAAAATGTTTGTAGTAGATCTTTAATGCATAATCTGAAATGTGTAGGAGAATTTTAGCTTAAAAGTGATATTTATTTTATACAGTGATTATTTAGTTGCAAGCAGTCTAGAATGGAATATCTTCCTCCCGCTATGCTATTTTTAGAGGATTCCATTATAACCATACTTTTGTGGATGTCATGTAATTATGAAGTTTGCGTTAGGGGTTGGTCTGATGTTGTCAGTTCATGTGAAGAGGTTGTAGTGTTAATTTGAAGCAACTATGACAAGATAATTGCCACGGTTATTAATCTCAGTGATGTTATAGGCCCACCAAATACAGGGAATCCAGGGAATAGATAGATAAATAAACAAACCTTGTTTCTGATACTTTGTCATGCTACTGATTGGGTTACAAAAAAACCGAAGTAAGTCAATTAAGCCAGTCGGCAGGACGGTAAAAATTACAAAAAAAGGTTAACGTAAAGGGAAAACTTAAATAGACCTACCGAGGAAAAAGTTGCAAAACTTCATCAACCCAAACAGTTTCGAATCTTAACGGCCAGCAGTCTGAACAAGATCCATAAGGCTAGCGGAGGAAATTTTCGGATTTTTTAACAGAAACAAGATTTATATTTCCTCATCTAAAATTTCTTCCAAGCTAACATTTGCAGTTGATAAAATTAATTTTAATATTTATTTTAGTAAGAGTATGTTGTTTGATGATTTCTGATTGTTATATGTTTACATTCTATAATAAAAAATTAATAAAGTAGCAAAGAGAAAGTTGTCATTTTGTTTCATGGCCGGTTACAGTAGAGAGAATTTGCCGGTTTTGCACCAAATCATTGACTGGGATTGGCGGACTGACGAGACGTCATAAAAAGACACAAAAAATGATACGAAACCACAATTCTTAAAAAACAGGCAGCCGAGTGAAAAGTTTCAGCATAAAGTGTGACGGAAAGGTTGCTCATGCTCCTAACAGATGGAATGGGGTTAATTAACAAGCAACTGTCACATCCTCTCTGGTATAGGTTAAGATTATATATCAAATAAAATCAAACACTCTCAAAGCGTTAAATATCGTTATATAAGGAAAAGCCAGTACACGTTTTTAGGGGTTCAATCTGGCTGCAGAAATATTTACACAAATAAGACCGTCCCGTCTAATGAATCTGATTTCTCTTTCTTAAAACAGAAACCTCAATCACAGGTGGTTTCCTGGTTAAGAACTCACGCTAGGAAGTCATGAATGTGAGAATTTTTCCGGTTTTGAAACATAGTTCCATTAAAATATAAAAACATTGTATACCTAGACAGTTTTCGAGTAGCGAAAATTATACTTGGGGTTACAAAAATATGATTCCGAACACGTTCAGAATTCTATAGAAAAAATTGTTAAAAGTCATGCCAAGTTACCATTTGCATCAAAACTAATCACAAAAGAGATTTTGACATGTTATATCCCAGTAAAAATTCTGACGCTGAGAAACGTCGATTCAGTACAAAGCCAGACTGAAACATTGAATCTAGTTATAATTTGGTTTTGATTGGTTGCAGCCATAGATCAACGTCTTTCACACAACCCTGAATAGACGCTGGATATGCAACGATGCAATCAGCAGAACTGCAAAACAACATTGAATTTGGTTGTAATTTGATTGTGATCACATGTGGTACTATAGAGCAATACCTACTAAGCGTCTTGAACATCCATTGAACATACGTTTGACAGAAACGCTTTTAAGACGTGACATTGATCTTCTTAGCCGAAAACCCAACTTTTGTCGATGCTCAATTAACGTCTCTGACGCAACGTTGAATATATTTCGGAAAATCGACAATTTATGTAGACGTCGAAAAATAGACGTCGCAAAATGTTCGGGTCACAACTAAAAAATCAAACAAAAAACATAGTCGTGTTAACGCTCACAGGAAATTTAAGCCTGGTACTGACTGGCTGCTTTGAAAATTGGCGAAAATCAGGATATAAAGTATGGGATATTCAGAGGCGCCCAGATTCTGCATACTTCTTTTGAAATATATTCATAAAATTGACTTCATACACTTCCTGTACACAAAGGAAACTTTGACAGAGCGATGACGACTGTTTCTTATGATTTTCACTGTCACTGTGATGTGATTAATTTCGCGTATATGTCACTCTTCCGACGTCTAAATAAGTCGATAGGTAGACCTTGCGAAGTAGATGGGCAGAGCTCTTTTTTTATTTATGCAGAAAAAATACTGTGAAAAATTTGGCTGCAACTTCCGCATGCAAAAATAAAAGTCAGGATAAAATTATCTCTTGGTCAAATGGTGGAATTTTCATTTTGCTGGTGGTCATATGACCAGTGATATGGACACCATTTTTGCCATAGCCGGTTTTTGCCATGTAGACTTCCATAATCATAAAAAATCCGACGTTGATGAAGCATTTAACTGATTACTGGGATGAATAAATCATAGTACATCAGACGGATTATTCTTCTCGTGTTTTTTTCTTCTTGGCGAGTCAAGGAAACCCCAGATCCATTTATAATGTGAAAACAAGTGAATGGCTAGTGTGGAGGCGGGCATCCCCGAAACTTGGAAGATACATATACCTTATAATGGGATTCTGTGGCAAAATTTCAAAGCCAATTTTTGTACATAAAATGTTAATGAATTTCTAAAACAATTGAAGTAGACCAACTAGACAAGCTATAATATGTTTCTGCCAAATTTGTTCATTCAAGCCCTAACCGGCTCAGAGGCGTTCGCGTGACGAGGTTATGGCGGAAAAGAATAATCATGCAGAAACACTTTACCAAATCGTACGAATTCATTAAACTATGCATTGAAGATCTCCAAGTGTAATGAAAGCCCGTTTTCATTTTGGTTATTATAATGTAAATATGTCAAAATAAGAAACCCCTTCTCACGAGTTAAAAGGACATAATTATACAGATCGGATAGATCATTAAGAATAAAACAAAATTGTAATAATTGGACTAATCCCAAAAGAAAACAAGCTGGAGATCCTGATTGTGATATCATTAGGATAAAATGCTGGAAAATGTGTGCATTAACGGAAATCAATCGGAGGATGATGAAATTTTTTGATTTACATTATCGGCATCTCGATCAGGATCCCACCATATCTGAAAGGAATATTTAAGATAACACTGGGAGCATGCCCTAAAACTTGGGTGCCGAGAGAGCAGATCAATCCCATAACTTGCTCTGGAGACACTTGCAAAATAGCCCAATCCCAAAATGCTAGAACAGTTCTCAGGATCTTGATGTTATTCCACAGCGGATATTGCGAAATGTCTGACGGAAAAATTGACCCACACTTCTGGAGAAACTAAAATATGATTTTAATCATGAATTAATATCTCAGGATGCAATTAAGTGTTTCAAATTGTAATAAATATTACCATCTAGAAATGGAAAAAATAGTGTAAAAGTGTAGACAGAGCCGCAAAAGTGTTTCCACAATTACCGTTTTGGAATTAAAAGGACTTTAGAGCTTGTGAAACCTAACAAGAACACTTGTGCGCACCTAACAAGGAGACCATTACGCAAACAGAAAGACTTCTGAGTTCTTAAGATATCGCTTATGGAATTTGAAAAGTGACGTCATCAGAAGGAATTTCTTTCCTAAGAATGCCCATGCAAGGAAATGCATGGTGTTAAAACTATTATTTAAGTACTGATCGTCTTCTAAAAGAGTTTCCCTAAAAAGCCTATCCCAGTCAATTTTCTTATTATCTTTGGTCATTTTGGGGAGAATCTGAATGCTAGGACAAAATAGTACAGTTGGCTAGTTCATCATATATCGGGCGTGGGATTTAACTGGAATATAAGAGCGAAAAATAAGATGCAAATAACTCGCATTTTTATGTCTAGAAAGCCTTAATTTTATTTTAGTTTACTTACTTAAAAATTGATATTATCATGGTTAGCACAGTAATGTTTTTGGGTAGATATTAATATATATATGCCCTATTGAAACTTAGGATGTAAGATTTGCAATTCTTGAAAACAGCGATAACAATTATTTTATGTATTTTCTTTCACAACAGAATGACAAAGTATATCTAAATCTTTTGAGATCATAAGCCCACGAATAGAGACAATATTTTATCAAAGGTTATATGTTTCGGTAATTAAAGACGAATATGTTTACTTTATATTTATTTGCCTTCAAAGAGGAGTTCTTTGAAATCTCTTCTATGTAATCTCTTTACATTAGATCTCTTAAGATCAGAGCACAAATTAAATATCGACATTTTCTAATCTTATCAGACTAAAAAGAGATAGTACTGGTTTGTGTCATCCATTTCCACGTCATACTGGGACAAGGTGAAAAACCGATAACAGGTATCTACAGTTGTAGGCCATGGAGAGATATTTGGCTTCAGGGTGTACCTGGGGCTAAATGAGATGCCTTAAATATACGTCTTAAGGGAAAATTAAATAATTCAAACAACACTAAATTCAATAAACGTTGATTCTGGAGAGACATTTTCAGACAATTCTACAAGGAAGTTGTATGCAAAATCAATTTAACACACGGAGCATCAATCGTAACATACAACCGAAAGACTAATCTATAGCAAGGGATTAGCGGGATGAAGTCATACATAAAACGCTTGAACTAATCCCTCTGTATATTTTGATGGACTATCTCATAATGGAGTGAGACATTTTTCAACTGGACACAGGAGCTCTTCCATTCTGGTCTGCATTGAATACCTAGGTCTGATGATACGGTCGTTACAATAAAGGCAATATAGGCAAACACAGGCAATATGCGTCAATATGTTTCAAGCCATTTCAATACTCTGCACATGCCAAAATCGTTTCGTATGATCCAGTGTTAAAACACGAAAAAGCTTTCTTATGCTTATCACATGCTGTGACATATAAACCAAAATGGTGAGAATCAAACAGTTAATGCAATTGGGTTGGGCAAGGGTCATGACAGGTTAGTATTGTTGATTTAAAAGGCGCTTGAATAATCATATGAATGCACACGTGAAATGCATACTGAGCTTACGCATGAATTTGGAAAGTATTACTTTTTCCTTTGAGCAGAAAAAATTTTGTAAGTACTGTAATTCATGAGAAAATGTAAGATGTAAAGGTATCACTTTTGTGGCAAAGAAATACTGCACTTAAATCCCAATAGTTTATTTTTCAAACCTCATTTTCTTCCAGTAGACTACATTCGCAGATCAGCATGTTATTCCCAGGGAGAATCTTTTCTCATTTTTATTTTGTATTTATTTAATAAAAAAGGTACCACCAAATTACTAACTTGTTGAATGTTTCAATACAGGGGAAGGGGTGGGGGTCTTCTGTGGTCGAATTATTTGTTTAAAGTCTTTCCTAGTTTCTTGCATAACAGACGTCGACTGGATTGATAATTCCACAAAGTCAGATTCACTCTCACTCCTTCGTCACTAAATGTACAGTATTGTTTTCGAGAAAATAGATTATACTTTTGTCGAAGATTCTTGATGATTGTTTTAACACAAAACAATGTGTAATTGTTTCGATCGGTGTTCCAATGCACTAGCATTTCCAAAAACATGAGGTCATTGCTCAAATGTCGCCCAGTGCCAATCATGGGCCTCATTTCTTGGTTAAAACGCATTAGGTTAGGTTTGGTTAGGTTGGAATAGCTTGCATTCAAAACGCCATTTTTGGATTTTAAATATGATTAATAAATATGTCAACATGGTTTAAGAATAACAGTTTGCGAGGCTTAGTTCTGCTACGAATTATTGCAGATTCACCAGTAGGAACGCTTTAGAATAGAATTGTATAAATCATCACCAGATAACTGGAAAATCGTTACAAAAGGCGTGAGGCTGGGTTCAATGAAATAAAATTTGTAATCGCCTTTCAGTCAGGCCACCAACACATAGCTCACGTGAATAGAGAACAACCACAGTATGCAGAAATGAACGTAGACATATTTTTTGCCCCGTTTCTTTTCACATCGTAAAGCAACATTTTAAGGTGTGGGTTATTGTCGTAGACCAGCGCTTAGTAGAAATTATCAGACACATCAGTTATTAGATCTGTTGTCTGTGTGCACATATGTACGTAGTAAACTTTATTCAAAGTGCTTCTTCTCCGACAGTTTATATTGGGCTGCTTTCAATTTTTGTATTTGTGTTTCCTGGATAGTTCAATCTTGACCATTACGTTTAATCAAATCGATCTCAAATTGGGTTGACTGTGTGAATGTACTCCTTATTCACATAATTAATTGATTTTACTATAATCAAAGGATGAATTCTCTTGAGTGCCAACAAATCTGAGCACAGAAAATAAACGCCATTACTGCAATCACCTTGCGGTAAAATCCGTTCCGCCTTATTACTAAGTCTAGCATTGAAAGAGTATTACAATTAAAAACACTCCTTTAAAAATTGTTCCGATGCCACAAGTATTAAAATCCAGTAAATTACGCCCGTTCACTTTCTTGAAACTTGTGGAGTTTTCTTTCTATATTTTTACTTTTAAGTGGATACAAGTCCTGAGGAAATTCTATGGCAATTTCAACAGTATGGAGACATATCTAATGAACAACACCTTAAATGAATGCCGTTGTTTGGAACGCGTAAAACAAACAGAAAGACGCATAAAAATTGGGAAAATAACACCTGGTTTAATGTACTGAAGTTTATCTGTTGAACTGACCAAGGACAGAACGAAAATAAGATATCTCGAGTTTTATAGACACTGTGACAAAACGTCAGCTGCCATTTGAAGTAGTCGTTTGGAACGAATTGCTTGACACCAAATCCGTTTTAAAATGATCTTAGCTCGGACAGTGGTTTTCCTCCTCCTGGGGGCAGGTGAGAATTTCGTCATTGAAGTAGCATCAGGGATAATATATTTGCCATACAGGTTAATGAACATACAGGTTAATGAATTCATAGATTGAGGAAAATGGTTTATGATGCTGGGGTCGGCAAATCCCAGATTTTAATTATCGTTGAGTCGCAAAATAATATGAAATGGTAAATGCATTGTTTCATTTTCAAAACATTAAAGTAAATTCGCTCCTATGGGTAGGAGTAGGAAGAACAATAGTTTTATTCCCCATCACAATTACAAACCATTCACCCTACTGGATGACGATCATTTATGCTTTTTCCAAATATTTAAATGCGGTCGGGTCTAATTCTTTAATTTTTTTAATTTCATTGATTCTGCATTGATGAAAATCCTTGTTTCGTTAAATCCTCAAAATATAATTTAAGTGCATAATAAACCGTTATATGACAACATTCATATTATCAATTTATAAGTTGTTATTTTAATCGTTTGCAGTGTTACTTGTTTGCAAATGCGAGTGCAGATGGCAAGATCACAAAGTTGTACCGTACATTTTTCATCTAAAAGGCAAATTTTAGTCTTGCAGCCCATTGTATGATAATGAATGTCTAATAATACCGCCACATTTTAATGCTTCTGTCCAGAGAATAAATTCGTGCCATGATTTTTATAAACACGTAACCCTTAGAAACGTTGAAACCAGAGATTCAATGCGGATCGCATTTGAAATGCATTTACTAAAATATGGAAGAAACCCACTTATTCTAGTATGATGACGCTAAATACGCACATCATACAAACAGTTTTTAGCATTTACAAAACAGGCAGATTGCTTAAGGCAATTTGGTAAATCTGCACTTGTCTTTTGCCTTTTCACCGCAGTACAAAAAGTATATACTTTTATCTGAGTATATACTTTTATCTGAGCATATACTTTTATCTGAATATACAGCTGAACACATACATTTCGTTACGGTTAATATCAACGCGGACAGTATGAATGTTATAACAGATTTATCTTGGTTGAAAACAACGCATACTGTTGAATGCAACTGGTTACTGGTAAAGATAGTTGAATAAATTAAAAATTAGGAAAATACCAGGAAAGATAGTTGAATATATCAAAAATTAGGAAAATACGAGGAAACCTTCGATTACGGTCAGAAATAAAGAGTGATAAATGAAAACAGAAAAACACGCGAAAGCAAGCAGCTTTTTTCTTTTACAATAAACTGGCGTTTATCTGTTGTGATCTGTAATAGTTCCTTGCATATTTTCTGCGTTATTGTGAAGGTATCTTTGAAACAATATCACAATAAATTTAACAGTAATCTTACTTTGATCTGATATAGTCAAGTTACTCACTGAGATTGAGTCTAATTTTTAAATAAAACCTTTCGACGGTACGACGCTTAAATGGGGTTGGCGCCCACTACATTTTGGGAGAATTAAGATGACGACTAAAATCAATCTCGAGGAGGATCAACTCAGTATATTACTGTATAACGTTATCTTTCTAATGCTTGCTGTTTGGGACCTGTTGGGGGTAATAGTGCAGCACACAAAGTGAAATAGAGGAAAGTATAATACATGAAGTGAACAAGCCTTGTACTTTTAAAAGTATATGGAATGCCATTTTAGCATTTAATGCTAATTTTTTTATATGAGAATATAATTAATGATATCAATAAATCAATGTAGATCTCATTAATTTATATTTTGCTGTCAATAATTGTATTTTAGATGGCAAATTTTATTTTTGAGATACACATTCAAGTTTACAAACTTATCGTGAGGGAGGCAGATATTTAAATAAATTTAGCAAATCATCAAGTAAATTTTGGAAATAAAAAAACTGAATTATTGATATCAATAATAGCAACAGAATTTTGAGGTCAAGAATTGTTTCTTTACTGTGTAGTAAAAACTAAAAGAAAGGGTCTCTATAAAGAGGCTAGTCATGCTTTCATTCAAAAATGCTTTCTTCTGAATGTTAGATATAGAGAACAGACTAATATTTCAATATCAACAGTCATTTTTTGAGATTAAAAAATCATTTGCAGATTTCGAAATACAAATTAAAAAAGTCTCATTCTGAGATAATGTAATCTAAAATAAATCCGTGAGCCCTGTAAAAAGAAAAAAGTTTGAGATCAAAACTGAGACCAAGAATACATTAAGATACATTACAAATCTAATCACAGATAGAAAAAAATTAATTCTTGATGTAAAAAATCAGATTTGGAGATCAAATTGATTCTTGATATCAATAAATGTCTAATAAATGTGAAAATGATAGTCCATATGAGAACACTAACACACTTACAATGTCATAAAAAGCTGCGCAAAACGCCTCTTTATAGTACAGAACCACTGGGATAGAACCACCCCGCAAATGGCGCCAACTCACTAATTAGACCACTTTTCATTGCCCCGTTTTGATTTCCCATTTTGAAGACCCAACCTCCTTCATAGGTGGTCATTTTTCGGGATTCCATTGTATTAGAAAATGTAAGGCTGTGGCAAATCTGATAAAGTTGCTTTCTAACAACCTTCACAACAAAGTGTGTTATGATGCCATTTCTTTCAGCTGCCTCGGCGCAGGATTTTGAATGTCCCGACAGTTCGAATCCCCCGTGCCAGGACAGACTGTACCCGAATCCCTACAACTGTAACCAGTACTATCAGTGCGCCCAATCCTGTGACAGCTACCTATTCAACTGCGCCCACCCAGATTTACATTTTAATCCTGACTTGCAAGCCTGCGTGCTGCCTTCAAATTACAGTTGTTCTGGTAAGTCATTGCATTTTTAACTTCAATGTGTGGTATAACCGGAGGACTACCTATAAGACAGTTACGTAGAATCCTATAGGAGTACATTCCTTCTTCCACGTGTCTCTTCAGTTTTCAGGCTTATCTCTTGGACCTAGTAGGGGCTGGGGCACTTGGCGGCATATGTGTTACAATGCATATCAAAGCAAATTGCGGTGAAAAGAATGGTAATCTAAGGCCAGACGCGGTCCGCGTGAAGAGTCGGTTTTACTAATAAGGAGAGAAATTTAGAGTTCTGTCGCATGCAACAATAGGCGGACATACACTTCTTGATGTATGTGTCTAATCTTCATTCTGTGACAGCAATAGCGTCCGTTTTAGGTGCGTCTGTACTCATAAATATATATAATTTAATAAAAATGGGTATAAGGTAAAACTAAAACTGGCATTCTGCGTTTAGGGAGTTAAATTACTCAGAGTGTACGATTTAAGAAGGGGGTATTTTTCAAACACAGCACTCCACGCTTAGGGGTCGTTTTAAAAAGTCACGGACACATAATTTTCACAGGCCTTTGAACACTGTCAGAAGCCTTGCTGAGTCGTAATCAGTTATTTGTGTTGTTTACGCACTTTTTCTGACAGCGTTGCATTGAAACTTTCATTTACGTTGTTGATTTTTTTCTACCTAAATCTAAAAGAAAAACTAGTTGTCTTGAGTTGACACTGCTTTCAATTTCTACAAATTTCATAAATCTGTTCGTAATATGCCCCTCCTTTAACCAGAGCCTGGACTTGAACATATACAATGGCAGCATTGTGATGCTCTAGCATTTTGATTTCGGAGATTATTCTAAAAAATTATGAATGTTAATTTTGGTTAAACGATCCTAAACTTCCCGCCTTAATGCTGCCACTCTGCAGCATGCCTTTGTCTTATCTTGTACCCAGACCCAGATCAAATGGGGAGAGGATTTCTTCCATCTGGGTCGGAAAAACCTTTCCTTTACAACGTTTCAAAGCCAGATGCGCTCGAAAACTCCCCGGGAACAACCCAAAGACCACGGGTTCCAACAGACCCACACAGTCGAAAAGAAATCTGCAGGAGCTAACAAACTGCGACGGGTTGTAGTCGCACAACATGCATATTAGCACATCTGTGTATCGTTTCAACAGGCAGCACCCCTTTGCCGCCACTGAAAAACCAGCGTCTCTAGCCCACTGACGGATAAATAAGCTTGATGGACTCGAAACTCGGAATTCGAAAATTTTAAGTATTAGATGTAGGTTGTAATATATTGCCAAATGATTAATGTATTTCAATAAATACAATGTGTCCAACCCACTCTGTCTTTGTATTCGTGAAGGATAGGGATGCTTAAGCAGCATGCCCCACAATATTTCCTGGAAAGCAGTTTCGGGTATGAACTATAGACTCACTTCTTTGTGTGAATCCTGACCCTACCCGTGTTATTATTGCAGTTGAACTCTAGAATGATTAAGGGGATCGTCTGTTAAAAAAAGTGCACAAGGTAGAGGATGGAGGAGTTCGGCTGTACTCACGTTAACGTAACTTTGTGGTTGTTACTAGGATGCATTTACTGCGATCCAGTAAGAACGCCCAAGGGATCGAAAACAAAAATTTTGTCCAAAACATCCTATTATTAAATAGAAGGCTTCATTACTAAATTATGATAGGATTCAGAATCTCACAGAGATTTGTTTTGCCTTTGTAAAACACCTTTTACTTCATACGTTTAGAAGACACTGAAAGCTGGTCATTTTGCAAGCACTTCAAAGGGTAGAAGATGAAACACCCTTCATAAAACAAAATAAAAAACTAATTTTATCATATTGTATTCCAGTCTTCAGTTCAAAATTAGCAATTGTTGTTATAAATTACCCCACATATGGGTAATATAAAGTTTCAAAGTTTCTACTTTGTATGAAAAACTACAATATAGGAAAAATAAGTAGGAGGGAAAGGAGGCTTCTGGATGGTCAGACCCTTGCCTTTCGTGGACCCCTTCTCTCCCCAGGCGAACAAATTGCAAAATTTTATGCTTCTTGGCAACATTTTTTCATAACCCATACATCAACAGTCATACATAATCAGTCATACAGCAACGATAGATTAAACGCTCATTTCAACGATCTAATGGTCCTGAAAAAGATTTTTTTGGTTTTTTAGTTGAAGGTTATCCTATCTTCGTGGATTCTTCCATCCTTGAACTGGTCTCCATTGACAATAAAAGAAGTATATTTTCAGAAGTCCGCACTCTGGGCAGGTGGCAAAGTAGTTTCCGGCTCTTCCGACAACCAAGGTGACGTAACAGGCGCACGATGTACACATCATATGTCTTCTTTCAGCCAACAACCGCACTGCCTCAATACGCAGTGGTGTACATTGGTATAATACACTGCCCAGAGTGCATATTTTTCTATTTGTCTTCTTCCTGCCTTACTGGGTGACCTCGCCTCAGGCATAAATTGCAGCGTGTTACTTTCTCAAAGTCATCTGTTTCAATTGCCTGTAGCCGCCATCCTTTAATAGCTCTGGAATTGGAACACACCAGAGCTCGCGTGTCCCGGAATCTGCGTAGAGTTTATAAAGAAACAGCCTGCGGGGAAACGCTTTAAAATTTGTAAATCGAACAACATCTTTGTCTTCAACGGAGACGATGTCAGCAAGTTGTAGATCTTGAATGATGGGTTCAACGCGCTTGATAGTTAAGGTCCGTGAATCTTCGAGTCTGCACTAGCCATGGTGGAATTGTATGCAGATTGAGAGAAGACAATATATGGAAAGTGAACAACCACTGACCCCCTCCCCAACCCGTCCTGGTGACCGACCGAGCTCTGAAATATGTGTTTATTGTGGCGCTCTTCACTGAGAGCTGTATGGGCAGTGACACTGGGAAAGTTGGTGGGGTGCGCTTATGTAGGCCTGTCAATCATCCCACGTTCCCACTATTGATCTTGTCGGCATTCGCACGGTAGAACAAGCAAGTTATCTCACGTCCACACCTGGTGTGTGAGTGTGTATACTGTCGAGTTATAGGTTTAGTTGACCCCCCTGGACTATAATAGAGATTTTTCCATATTTTAACGTTTCAGTGAATTCTGAATAACTTTCAATTTTTTACTCTTGAGCCCGATGGGCGATAATAGGGATTTTGCATATTTACACTTTCAAGCAATTCTGAACATTTTTGGGTTTTGGACACAGCCTGGGCAATAATAGGAATTTTTGCACATTTACGTTTCAGGCAATTATAAACATTTTTGGTTTTTGAACCCCCTGGGCAGTAATAGGAATTTTTGCATATTTACACGTTTCAAGCATTTATGAACCGATTTTTCACCAGTGTTCAGCAGGACTTCGAGATAGAGGTACAAACGGTGCAGGTTGAAGATGAACAGTTTGATTGATTCATCGGAATCAGACGAAATGACAATTGGACTAGATTATCGTCTTCCCTCTGGAAGAAAGTGAATGGCAACTGCACAACATTGACTTTAAGCTGAACTTAACACAATCAAGGCGCTTAGAAGTGAGTACGTACCGCAATATTTGCTATGTTAGCTTTGCACGCGTCTCTCACTATCACGGGAAGTCTTTACCTACTACATCAACTTTACTGTTGAGGAATGGCCAACGCCGCGGGAGGCAATGCCACAAATAAATTGTGTGTTATTTGACGAGTTGGC
This sequence comes from Protula sp. h YS-2021, assembly GCA_949752745.1. NCBI lineage: Eukaryota > Metazoa > Annelida > Polychaeta > Sabellida > Serpulidae > Protula > Protula sp. h YS-2021. The sequence goes on along the minus strand of OX457025.1, from coordinate 18,342,541 downwards.
AGCAGCAACATCATCATCAAGATCCAGTCTTTTGATTGACGAGATGTGTACCGAATGTCAGGTTTGGGTGACATCAATCCAGTTAACTGAGCATAAACAAATGACAACAACCAATCTGACCAAGGAAAACTACCTGAGGTGGAGTTATATTATGCAAATGTACAGAACCAGCTTGAATCTATATGTACATATTGCGGTGCTGAAGGATATGTAGAAGATGATGATTGCCACTGCCACAGATTTGATTGTAAATTATGTAAACCTGAAAACTTTTGAGGTGAATGTAAGGTTTTAAAGGTTAGCGAGATGCATATGGAGGAATGGCCGATGTATTGCGAAGAGTGACACTATAAAAGAACTCTTAGATATGGTACAGAATCACACATTCTGTAGAGACCAAACAGTAAAGACGTGATTTTGTAAATACTGTTATGTGATGTGAACTTAGATGTCTCTTAGGACTTGGCGCAGTACAGCCTTAACAGAACTGAAGTACACAACAAATTTACTGAAAATTGGAATAGAAGACGTAGAGGACTTTGTTTTTGATTCTGCATTTCACTTTATTCGTACTTGTATAGGAGTGTACTTTCGCGTAGTGGATCATTTTAACTGATTGTTTTATAGAAGAAGAAGAATGAAACATGTCAGCATCTCAACTCCTTCTTCACAGACGTACAGAGACACTGGATGATGTTTTCAAAGTGAACTATATTGACTTTGTGTTTTCAAAGCTTATTTATTTTAAAATACTGGGTACTGGAAGTGGAGAATATGCATAAACACTGGGAAGCAGTTGGAAGGACAATTCAAAGACATCGTTTCATCCAATCTTTTCTGAGTGAATGTGAAGAACTGAATATGCCAGGGAATACCTATGACATTGATTCAGGATTTATCAACTCCAATACGATTTTGGCAGCTGACCTCATGTCAGCTGTAGCTGCGAAAATTATTTTACATTATGACGATAATGTTTCACTGTCAATGGATATATCAGAGCTTCTCACGTTTAATAATGGATGAGTTGAAGTGAATATAGACATTTGGAAAAGGTTTGAAGAAAATTTAAAAAGTTTATATGAATGAATTATAGTGTACAGCATAATTTTTAACTGTTTTTTCTCTGAATTGTTTAAATATTAGCTAAGTTATTCGTATTTGCATGTTAATGAAATTTAGTTATGTGAATGACTGGTTTCATTTCAAGTTAATATGGCAACGTTGAATGACTACTTAACCAATACTTACTTTAAACCTGGAATCCCTGGAGCATTTACAGGACCTAATAAGTTATACAAACTATTGAAATAAAACAAACAACCTGTAACATATTCCACAAATCAGGCGCAAAGTCAATTTTCTTTGAACCACTTATCAAGTGTACATATCCATCTTGCTTAAAGTTCAGACTTAAGTTTCTGCCAAGTACGATAAGCGTAGCCCCATTCTTCTGCATTGAGGGCCTTCGTCAAGCTCATCATACTTTAGAAAACGTATAAAACGTTCACCGTCACATGACTGTCATTTTAAGATATTCTGAGACCTTTGGACGAAATCCAGGCCCAGAAAAATGCTTCAGCACATCTTTGCCTCAGACTTTGCCATAGGCTTCATCTCAGACTTTCCTACAGGTGTTCTCTCAGACTTTGCCGTAGGCACTGCTGTAGGTATTGCCGTAGATTTTACCTACAGCAATGCTGTTCACTCACTGCAGACATATTCGCTCTTCAACAGTTTGTCAGAATGAGTATGTCTGAGGGCGGGCGTCTTTTATATCATGCACTCATGCTCTATGAGCTGTGTAATGCCAATGAGCTAACGTGGTATAACCATCACCCAGCACATATCGCTTGTCATTAAATGGTGATTGACCAACCTTTACAATCCTCTCTGAAAAATTGATGTTTATGACTTCGAATGATGTTTCCCACAACGTATGACTGCTCTTCCTTACACAAACTATCCTTGTATTGAGCAAGTGTCATTCGTCTCTTGCAAGCGCGTGTAATGCGCTTAGCAGTATGTTTCTCTTTTCCACTATACAGCAAACTATACATGTTCGATCGAAATCCTACAAACTCCTCAATGGGTGCTCCCAAAGTTTGATCTTTCATTTTTCCCAACACTTTCTTGCTCACAGTGAATGCAGGAAATGATGCTTTGGATAATCACTTGTATCAAAAGGATGACTATCCTGTTACATATATTTGTAAATGTCTCTGGTCAGTATGTCATAACACAAACTGCCTGTGTCGTTGAACAGTAGTTTGGCCTCTCGATGCTTGTTCTTCATATAATTGCAGTGATAATCATATATGAGGGTTTTGCTGAGATCTAGAATAGTAAACCCAATCCGACTTGAGGTAGTGTACTGCTGTCAAATCCTCATTGAAAAAGTGGAATTGGTGAAATGTAGGCGAGGCTACCAGCTTTTTGTAACATTTCTCATTGAGAACCTATTCTACATCGGTTCGTTTTCTCACATTTTCCATGGTTTTGCCAAATGTGGCATTATTCTTCAATTTTCAAAAGTCTTTTTCAAATGGTTTTTTGCCACTTTTCTCTTTTCTGTGTCAACATCTATGTATTTAGCTAGCCATTTACTCTGCCGGAACAGTATGGCTGGATGCACCTTTGTCAATTTTAATCCAAGAGATATTGCTGTAAATTTCGACAATGTGCTATATACTTTTCCTTGTCACTGAGATTGGGAATAAACTTTTCTGACATTTCAACCTCAATTGCGTTCTTAGACTCTGACTGTATTCAGACAATTCACTGATTCGAACAGTTTTTTTTCATGAGCCACTGGATAATCCCTATGTCGATAATGGATTTCCTCTTTACTCACTTTCATGTGGTCCAGAGATTCTGGATCTTCCAGCCATACAAATCCACATTCTGGCAAACTGGTGACATACTCCACACATAGAGATTGTTGGCGTCAAAGTACATGACATAATTTGTTGCCTTGTTCACATCATAGTCTGGAAGTAGGGGTGTTTGCTTTTGCGTATTTGTGTGTAATGACTGCAATACCTCCTCGCAGACCTTGTTCTACCATTTGATACATATCAGTATCATCTAGCAATTCCAATTGAACCTTGGTATGTTTCAGCATAGCGTTTCAAGTCAAATCTGGTGCTGCATAGTAATGAGCAGGCTCCAGTTCATACCTCCTAAGACAGATGTTTCTAAAATTTTCAAACACACCTGTTTTCAGGTAGAAGCTATGAAGCTCTGCAAAGTTGTTGCAGCGGAATACATTCCAGACACTTTTTGCATGAGCATAAACCTCATCACTTATTCCTTCTTTAGACAATTGACTGTAAAAGGAGGATTCATCAACATAGTCACAGGGATGTACTCCTTTTCTCAAAAGTAAATTTTGCTGCTGATTGTCACGCACATGAGCAGTCATATTCTGAAACTTATCTTTGCCCTCAGTAGCTAAGTTTACTACTTATTTTTACAAGGATGCTCCAATAAATTGGTAGGAGTCCATGAATTTCAGATTACCCATTGTCATCGCAATGTACTTTTCAACATTTTGGGGTATAACCGACAGCTTCAACTTTTTGAATTTTCCTATACTCTCCATAAGAAGATGAGTGTCATATCCTTGTAGGTTGTGAAATACAACAGGGATGATGATTGAATCCCACTTTCCTTGCTGATCCTTTCTTAAGCGAAACTGTAGGTTGCATTCACTATGGGCTGCTGCACGGCATTTGCCACTGATGTGATCATGATCTCGCACACGATCAACTCCCATCAACTCATTACACATGTAGCAATGAGTAGCTTGAGCAAACCGTTTGATATCCTCCACAGTCATTTCAATGGGTTTTGGATGTCCAGTCTATTCACAATGCGATTACTTTCATCCACCATATATTGTAGAAATGTGTGGACAGCATAAACCCATGTAGACAGTTATAGCAGTAACACTTTTACCACAATGTTTTGCATGTTATTTCATGAGTCGACTAAAGTTCTTAATCAGGCAATAATGTCTCTTGTCACTGATGAGCAGTAAGCTGATTTCAATGGCACTATCGTGTGACTCATGCGACTTATCTAGATGGGTATCACATCTTGATTTACCCCAACCAAAAGCTTTGATGGTAGTGTTGCTCATTTTCTCAAATTTCGGAATTTGATAAAATTGTGTTGGAAATGTTACATCTTCTACAGTCAGCTCATATTCAAACGGTTGATACTTGTATACTGAGCTTACAGTGTCATTCATTGGATAAAAGTGAGTTTATATAGACCGTAGGAAGCACTTGTTGTTTGTGTTCTTGATGTTGATAACATCCTCAGTATTCTTTATCTTCTTCGCCAACTCAGTGTAGCTGGAGGCCTGCAAGGGTTCTAATGCAGCTGTATGAACTTCAATCTGAAGAATCTTATCCAGCTTCCATCCAGATCCTTGACGTTTACGTTCATCAAACTTGAACAAATCTTTGAATGCGTTTGGCAAATCGTTATCAATATCTATTGCATTGAATGCTCTAGTCTGAGTGCTCAGATCAGTGTTATCAACACGTTCTACCAACACTCCCTTTTGCTAAAACGACAATTTACCATTTTATTCCATTGTCTAATCTATCTTTCAAATGCCGTGTGATGCGATTTTCTTGCTGTCACACTTCAAGTAGTAAGTCGGATTCATTTTCATGTTTGAACACTTTTTAATGTGCATATCCACCAAGGCTTATTCTTCTACCTTTACCCACTTGCATTACACCCTTCTTCTTTTGTAGCTTTGCAGGAGGTTGATCTGACTCATCAGCTAATCTTTTATACGCATGTTCTGCATTGGTGTTGCACGAGTATCATCACATATATAATCTGCATATTGTTTATCATTGTTGAAGACATGAAACAAACGCGGCAAGTGATAAGTCCACTATCTTTACGAAAGACAATTACTTTCTCACATAAATGTCTCTCAAATTCATTTATGTTTGGCAGTACTGCATGACACCATCCATCCACCATTCAATTCTTCATTTGCAATATCCATATGTTATCACTTGATGGCAAATGATTGAAATTATAGTTTCTACACATATACATATATACATATAAGGTTAATGTGTCTTCACATTACAATGTTTTGTGATATCTTGGAGTAATTTTAACCGATGCTATCACAATGGATACATCTCGTGGTATATGCTGTGGTTCTGAATTCAACTTCTTCTGCTCCTCTTTATAATGCGCAAGATGTGCTTTCAGTTTAGCACTGGGCTCTCTATTCGATGGTATTCTTAAACTTCTCTTCCTCTTCTTTATCATTTTTAAAGAATTGTGCAGCTAACCAAAATCGATATTGCTCATCTTCTCTATCAGGAATGTTGTCTTTGAATAATGCTGCTATTATGTTAAAATAAGTCCTGATCCTCCATCTAAATTATTCACAATATGTTTAATTCGGATTACTGCAGCGACATGTTATTGCGTCCCAGTGTTGTCTCTTCGGACACTTGTGGCTTGATAAGATGTCGGCCAATGACGTATAATAGCATCACATCACAAACATGGTGATTATGAAGGACTGAAGCAGTAGAAGCGATTCGTAAAATTCTTTGAAATCTCCAGGTATTGATGGCCACTCAGAGTAATCACATTGATTTACTGACAAACAGTGATGTTCTGATTGGTTTGTGCACTCTTATATAGTAGTTTTTTAGGGGGGGGGGTTGACAATGAGAAACAATCATATTGGTCTAAAACGTGAGACTATGCCGAAATGCGATTTTCGCGTCTTGGTGGTGGTGAGGGGGGTGGTCTAGAAATGAAAGTCGCTCTGAATTGTCTGAAACGCAAAAATTATACCATAATCTCAACTTTCCACAGGGTGAGGGGGGATCCAGAAACAAAAAATGTTCAGAATCGTTTGAAACGTATAAATATGCAAAAACACTTCTGCGAGAAACATCGGCTTTCTTCACGGGAAAAGGTATTTTAGGCCTTATCCTCGGGGAGTATGAACTGTTCAAGGCAGGCTGGCGGTAAAAGAGGCAAAAAACCTCGTTCAGGATTTTAGTCGATCTACTGCATCTTCTATCGTGGTGAAACGCCCACGTGTGTCAGTATCGGAAGTTCCAGCTGAGCAACCACTTCCAAAGATGACAAAACCTCTACAAGCTGCAAGAGAACAACAACCGTCTTCAAAGACTCTGAAACCGCATGCAATAAGCTGCATCGCCAATACTTCCAGACGACTTCATCATGTAGGTGGATGAAGCCTCGGCGAAGCAAGTTTCGGACATGATGGCGGAGTGATTACAAAGCCATTTCACACTTGACACCATAGTGACAGCTATACAACAACCTGCATCCTCAACTCGCTGCCCGTTCTGTAATATTTTATTTAAAACAGAACAAGAAATAAAGACACATTTAAGCACCTATACAGTGAGGATGCAGTTTATAGATGCCGACTGCAACTGTGGGAAGAGATTCCAGAGCAGCCGCCTGGCAGTGAGTCGCCACTACGCAAAATGCCGTCATGCACACTATTTATCAGTGATATGATGGTGACATGAATCAAAACAACAGCCACGGTCCTTTTCAGGACCATCAGCTCGTACGAAGTGAGCGCTAAATCTGTCGTTGTAGTATTATTATATGCAGTTTTTATAAAGCGCTCAATTAGGTCAAAGCCGCTGAGCGCTACAAGCTGAGTTAAATATTCAGTTCCACTGAAATACAGTTCAACAGCAGTAAAAGAGTCTATTGATATAAAATCTTAAGTTATTTTTCATAAGCCTTCTTGAAAAGGAATGTTTTCAATGTCTTTTTAAACTCGAACAAAGTCTTTGCACGTTTAATTGACATCAGTAGATCATTGTGCAATGAGAGTGCTGCATGAGAGAAAGCGCGTTTGCCGTAGGTTGTTTTGAAACGAGGTGTAGTCAAAGGCTCTTGTCAGCTGACCTCAGAGTGCGATTTGGAACATATGGTGAAACCATATCTTGGATATATTGTGGTGTCATATTGTTTAGTGCTTTATATGTTTTGAAATTTTGAAATCTATCCGTTCTTTAAGGGGCAACCAGTGGAGCTCACTACGGATAAGCTTAGCACTTTTGTCACGGGAGGGCACTCGTTTGACCAATCGAGCAGCGGCGTCTTGTACTTGTTGCAGCTTATTGATTGCGGTAGCGGATAGGTTCACCATCAGTCCATTGCAGCAATCCAACCTTGAGAGCACTAATGCCTGGACAAGGGATTCGGTAGCTTCTTCACTTAGACAGGATCGTATCTGCCAAATCCATCTTATATAATAGAAGCACCGTTTCCGAAGATCGAGGATATAGTTATCTAAACTTTGAGCCGAATCCATCAGAACTCCTAGATTACGAACGGTGTCGCTCTTCCAAATCGTAGCGCCGTCTGTGGTTAGGGAATCGACACAGAGTTGTTCTGTTTCTTAGAACTAGAAAACACAACAAAAAAACTCTGTCTTTTCGGCGTTAAGCTTTAGCCTGTTTGCGCGCACCCGGCTAGCTATATGTTGTATCCCATTTTCAAGCTGCTTAGCTGCTTGTGCTTGCTCGTCGGTGCTATTCAGATTTACGCTTTTCAACGGTTGTGAATCAGGGGTTTTGTGTAGTCGCTGTAAAGACGAGGTCCGAGAAAAGATCCTTGCGGCACGAAATATTTAAGCACTTCAGGATCAGAAAATGCACCTGGAAAGATCTGGCTGATGATGTATGTATGACTGTTGATGTATGGGTTATGAAATAAAAAAATATTGCCAAGAAGCATGAAAAAGGCAATTTTGTATTTTTTTCACCGGGAATTGAGGGGGTCCGGAAAAGGAAAGGAGACCTCTGAATTAAGACCGCCATCAGAACAAAGATCATAGAAGCACTTTATCTCTTGGCGAGAAGTCATAGAACTTCTGTATATCTTGCAAAAGTACATAGAATTACTTTATCTGTTGTCGACAGGTCATAGAACTACTTTATCTGTTATCGAGAGTCATAGAACTATCTTACCTGTTGTCAAGAGGTCATAGAACTGCCTTATGTCTTGCCGATAGGTCATAGAACTACTTTCTCTGGCAAGAGGTCATAGAATTACTTGTCTGGCGGCGAGAGATCATACAGCTACTTACTCTCTAAGCGAGAAGTTACAGAACTACTTACTCTGTTATTGAGAGTTCATAGAACTACTTTATGTCTTGGCGAGAGGTCATAGAACTACTTTATCTTTTAGCGAGAGGTGATAGAACTACCTTATGTCTTGTCGAGAGGTCACAGAACTACTTTATCTCTTGTCGAAAGGTCATAGAACTACTTTCTCTCTAGGCGAGAGGTCATAGAACTAATTACTCTCTTATTGAGAGGCCATAGAACTACTTTATCTCTTGGCGAGAGGTCATAGAACTACCTTATGCTTTGTCAAGAGGTCATAGAACTACTTTATCTCTTGTTGACAGATCATAGAACTACTTTCTGTCTTAACGAAAGGTCATAAAATGGCTTGATCTCTCAGCGAGAGGTCATCTCTCCGCGACGGTCACTGAACTTCTTTATCTCTTTCCTCTGTTCTGCAGTTGCTTGTCGATTCTGGGCGCCAGGAACTCCACCCCATTTGATTTGGCGGTAAGGAGCGCTTTCTCAGTTGGATGATTGCTGTATTAAATTCGTCGTTCTGCAGAGGGACCTTGCAGTAAAAGAGGCTCATGTTTCTCAGTGTCTCGGGTCTGTCAAAATGTTGTCAAGAACAAAACTGCAAGGACAATGTGCCATAAGTCGCTTCATTGCAAATATTCAATCGTTCTTTTTGTCAAAATCCCAGTAAATTGATGTGCAAAAAGCAAAGTAAAAGTCTTTATTTGCAAATATAGAAAACTGGTTTAACTGTTTTTTATAACAAAGCGCCTGTTTGTTATACAGGACAAAATTACTCAAAATCGATAACCACACTTTCTGAATAACAAGCTTTTTGAGAGAGAATTGTTGAAAATTTCTTGCAATTGAATTAAATCTGCTTTTCAGAAACGCCCTTTCCCGAACCTTCGGTGTTCTTCGTCGGCAGGGATACGAACCAACCTCTTCGTCAGGATCCAGTGAGCTTTCAAATTGAAGTGATCGATCGCACAGATGACTTTGATATGGCCTCTTCCCACTTCACAGCTCCCTCTGGCGGCATTTACTTTTTCACGATGAATATGGGTGTCATCGACGGGCGTTCGACGTCTTTCGTCTTGAGCAGCAGTCTGGACTACATCGAAGAAGTTGATATTAGACGCAGCTCGAACGAACACAATGGTGCGGATACCACCAGTCGTGACCTCATCAAGGGCTTGTCCCCTGCTGACACGTTCTCCATGCTCTCCCTCGGCTCACTCTACAGCGACAGCGGCCTCCAGACATCCTTCGGGGGATTCAGTCTTCACGATGCGATGACGAGACAGGACGCGTTTAGTGTAAGTCGTACAAACGGCTACACGGCAGAAGGAACCATTGTCTTCAATAACGAGATCACCAATGAAGGACGGCATTTTAATCTGAACAATGGTGTATTCACTGTCCCGGCAGATGGCACTTATTTCTTCAGCTACAGTGTTGGAATGGAGAGCAGCTCCTCGAATGCCAATGTGGCAGTGCAGCTCCGGGTTGGCCCAACCAATCAGTCAGAGATCTGGAGAAATCATGCTGATTACGATGGCTTTGATACACTCAGCAGGTATGAATTATTTGCTTTAATCGAACACCGGAAAACATAATGGCATGAGGAGCGCATTTTCTCTTTACCCGAATAAATATATAAAACCCAATGGCACCTGATGACATATTTCAGAAATAGAAAATCACTCATATTCTATGAGATAAAAGTGCTTTTAGACTTTTGACTTGTGCTTGCCAAATTGCTTTTTATTCAAACTTGAAACTAGTTATCATACCTTCGTGATATATTAAGATACGGCCTGTATTTTATTGGAGCATATGAAATTTCTCAGTAAACATAAACAATCAAAATAGTTAAACAATTTTTAAATTTTATAATGAAAAGGAGACAACTGTCTATCTAAATTCTAAAATCTTTTTACTTGGAACAACCACATAATTTGATTTAAATAAAGTAGTTGTTATTAAATCTGTTAATATGTATACTTTTTGTTAATACATTAATATATTTTTCATTATTTCAATTTTCTTGAGGTTTGAAATCTAAGCAGCTTTGTTGGAGTGCATTGTCACACAGCTGGCGTGTAGAAATAGTACCACCAAGTAAATGTATTCTTGTGTAAAAGTTTATTTCCCACTTGCAAACATAGTTTGCAAATGGGTATGCTTTGCAAAGAATTCTGACTGTTTATTCCTTCATTCTTTTTTTCCGTCACGGATGTTTCCAGAAAACTCCTCCTACGCTATTTGACGTAGGACGATGAAATTTGGCACAGAGATAGAGGGTGATGAGATGTCGTGAAATCCGCAATGTTTTGTACCTTGACCTTGAAGGCCAAGGTCAAATTGAGGTCAAAGTTTTTAACCTCAGAGTGGTTTCCATAAAACTCCTCCTACACGGTTTGTAGTAGAAAGACAGCATTTGGCAGAGACATAGAGGGTAATGAGTTGTCATGAAATCCGCAAAATTTGTTACCTTGATCTTCAAGGTCAAGGTCAAAATGAGGTCGAAATATTTTTTCAAAAACCTATTCCATCACGAAAAATTGCTGGAAATAGAGCTAAAATCCTTCTTTCAACACGTGTACGGTGTCAGTAGGCAGTAACAGCATGAATGGAATCTCGACATTCAGTCTCAAGGTCAAGGTCATGTTACTTTTGTATAATGAAATCCGTTAGAGAAAAATTGTCCATTATCTCGAAAACGATTAGAGATAGAGCGATTTTGAGCTTATTTACGACCCTTTGGGCCTAAAAGACGTTATGTAAGAGGTATCTCGGTGACCTTGACCTCCTCCGTCATGGTCAAGGTCAAAAACTGGAAGTTGACCATTATCTCGAAAACGGTTAGAGATAGAGCGATTTTGAGCCTACTTTCGACCCTTTAGGCCTAAAACGACGTTACATAAGAGTTACCTCGGTGACCTTGACCTCCTCCGTCGTGGTCAAGGTCAAAAACCTGAAGTTGACCATTATCTCTTAAACGGTTAGAGATAGAGCGATTTTGAGCTTATTTTCGACGCTTTGGGCCTAAAGGAGTTGCATAAGAGTTACCTCGGTGACCTTGACCTCCTCCGTCAATAATTCAGAAGCTGACAATTATGTGGAAAGACTGAAAAATGTGTCTTTGACCAGATAGATTGTACCATTGCAAGTGGGTGTCATTTCGCTACGTGTAGCGAAATTCGGTCTAGTTATACCTATTTTTACATCGTTTTTGATTTGTACCATTGGATTCCAGCTGCTGATTTTTTTTCCAGAACTCAAATGCTGAACTTAAACGCAGGTCAAGAGGTAACGCTACACCTCGTCCGTGGCGAGATCGACAGTAATGCGAATCACCAAATCTGCTGGAATTGTTTCCTGTACGACCCCTCAAGTCCCGATCCCGACAACGCTTTGAGCCCTACCGCCTGGTCGGTTCATCGCACAACAACTTTCTCCGCTTCCAGTACAAGTCTGCTGACGTTTGACGATGTTGATGTTAACGTAGGCGGGGCTTTCAACGCGGCCACCAGCGAGGTCAATATAGCGCAGAGCGGATATTATTTCCTCCATATTAATGCTGGTGCGATGGCTAATACTCGTGTAAATATGCGTATTCTTGTTAATGGAGGGGTCGAGGCGACATTGCTGAGGGACTCCAGTGTTCATTCGGGTGTTGATACTTTAGGCCGTAGCATCGTCCTTTACCTCTCTATAGGAGATCAGATTCAAATTCAAATTGCGGGAAATACAGGGGTTTACAGCAATGCCAATCGGCAGACATCTTTCACCGGTTTTCTCATTGTCAATCGATAAACACTTCTATGGTTATTCATTTAATCTATTTTTAAGTAAAATAACAACTCATTTTCAGAAAGTACTTGCGTCAACCTAGAACAATTTAACTTGAAAAAAGAAGCATTTCTCAGCAATAAACGTCTGTTAATGATGATAAAACAAAGATTTCTTTCTCACTTGGAATCAGAGGACTCAGATGGGGATAATCCGACCCCCTCTCTCCCCCTCACCCTCACATCCTCCACGCCACTCTCCCTTGAAAGCTTTTTTTCCAAATCGGTTTGGTTGCCTTGAATTCTTCACAATTTTCTTCAGGTTTTTTTTTAACTTGATTTTACATGCATTGCATCTTCCAGACTATTCCTTTATGAACGGAAACACTGCCAGGTCTATATATAATATTGAAACATTGCATTTTGACTTCGACAAAAACACAGTTTTTTTTCTGGAAAACATGGATTTTGATTTAATTTTTGGGTTTTATTCCGTGTAGAGAATTACGCAGGGGGTTATTTTTTCCCACTTACGAGAAGTAAATGGCACACAACGTGTTTATCTTGGACACCGTTAAAGATAAATCAATTATGACCTCATTTTTGAACGCTATCTTACGCATCAATTTGCGCAAGAGATAATTTCGCAATCTACATTGTGACTCTAAGATCATTGTGCAATGGCATCTGTCTCTTTCAGAAGAGTCAGATAAAAAGCGAGATTGTCAATGGAATCACTCTAAAATTTACTGAAAAGCATCAACGCAATGTTGACCATAACCCTGACCGCCTTTCCTAGAGTCATACGCTTTCGTTACGCAGTAGCGAAATTGGGTGCTGGAGTAAAAACAGCTGCAAAATTGTATCAATTTCAATCGTGGTGAGATACCTTTTTAATGCGGGGGGGGGGGGGGGGGGCAGTTCATAGTGTAATATCGACATCGCTGGCTGCAAGGTGAACGCATGATTTACTTATACAAGGGGGGGGGGGGGGATCTTGAATGAAATAGATAAAATGGGTTTTAGGTGGTCATGTTTAGTCTAATGTGGTTGAACCAGGGAAATATTACCACCAGCGAGACTGCATTAAAGTGGTCTAATTTCCGGGGTGGTTATATTTGTGGAATTCTCCATAATGGCCTTCATAAGGCCTTAATGAACATACTGAGCGTGATTATTGAAAATTGGCCCTATCCAATGGTAACCCTGCATTTCTTAAACGTGCTTTGAATCTTTCAACAGATAAAACAGGATCGCGATCCAACACAAGTTTTATTATTACAAGAAAATCCACCTTCATATAAAATGGCTACTCCCTACACTGTGTGTGCGCATTCAATGGAATGTGCACTCTTTGATTATTCTTACAGGAGGGCCAATCAAGGTTTGAAAAAATAAAAACCTGTCCCAAAGAAAGCAGGGTGCTTAGGTGCAATCAAGGCGTGAAAAAATCTGTCCCAAAGAAAATTAACAGCAGGCTGTGTAGATGCAAAATGCGTGGTTTGATCTTGATTGGAAGTTCGGATTATAAAATAGAAAACAAGTTGAGTAATTAAACGGCTATTTCTGTAATTATCTAGTTAACAACGCTTAAAACAATGTTTGGTGGCGTGTGATCTTGTATGTGTTGTCGAGGATTTTGATATGGGTTAAATTTGTTAAATTTCTGAGTTAAATTTCACAATAACGCGTCTATTGATTTTTGTAACAAAATGTAAGAGAGATACAGAAAATTATATTGCAAAGGCATCAGGAGACATTTTATAATCGTCATGGGGGACGGGATCGAATCCGGCTCGTGATAGTAATCAGGGGATTGACGCTCGATCCAAGTGCCTTAACTTGTCCCATACAGTGTGTAGATCGCCTACCACAGAATTCAAAATTAACATCTGCAATTTTAAAAAGAACGCTATTAATAAGCTGTATGAAAGTATGAAGGAAACGGTTAATAACGTTTTGATTCTCTCGCTGTCGTCTACAAAACGTCCACATTAAATCGTCTATTCAATATCTATTTGTAGATTGGCGTTAGTAGACGTTTCTTGGAATTTCAGTTGAAAACACGGTATTGATGTTTGAAGAAAATTGGCAGAAAGACGGATCCTATCCATTTGTATTTAAGTTTGCGTATGTTGCGATGGTTTTCGGGGTCATCCAGGATTTACAGGCACTCTGCATAACTTTGCGTGTGAGATAGGATAAGAGTCAAAAGAGAGCAGCGCATTTGTAAAAAACAAAAAACAAAACACACACACACACACACACACACAACAAAACAAAAACATACGCAAAACTTGCTGGCGTTCCTATTCAAATCCCTGAATGATCACTGTAGAAAATCTGTATTTCTGCAGTAAATTCCATCGTCGTGTGCTAAGGGATCCCACCCATCTCCAGTGGCCGATGTTTTCATGTAGATATACAGTGCGGTTCATAAATCTGGAATATTAGGGGGGGGAGGAAACAGGGGAATTTTGGCAGGAAAAAATTTTCGGTAATGTTTTCCATCAGATGCGTCAAAGTTCCGTTTCTAGCTGGTTTGAGACAATGAATAATGAATTCCACTGTGAAGCAAACTTATTTCCAAACAAGAGGGGAGGGGATGGGGATCAGAAACAAATCTCGCAAAACGATAGGATTGCTGGAGTGTTTTGTTTTAGCAACATTGACTCTTAAAGGCTGTAAATGAAATGAGTACAGGTAAGTATCTCAGAAACACTTTATTAGCTGAAACATCACCGATATCTGCAGGTATATGAGAATGCCTGACTTCGAGGTATTCTCTATTTTCATGGCCCTGTATATTCATAACGAGGGCATCAGCCCGAGGTGTGAATATACAGGACCATGAAAATAGACTTTACCGAGGAGGAAGGCATTCTCATACCTAATGTCCATGTGCCAGGCGAATTGACGCCGCCTCCCCCGGCCCGTCACCCCCTATTGTTCTGCGATTAAGGTGACAAATAAAGAATAATAATCATCCCAGCAAACATTAAGACGTCAGAATGACGTCGGATCTACGTCGTGATCCGACGTCAGACTGACGTGCCGGTTTTGGTTGTATATGAAATAGAACCGACGTCGGGTTTTCAACGTCAGAATGACGTCGGGTTCCGACCTAAATCCGACGTCGGAATTAAGTCGATTTTAGGTTGTATATGAAATTGGAACCGACGTCGGATTCCGACCTGAAACTGACTAGAGTTATATAATTAATCATTCAATTGCTGTTGTGAAATACATGCGAAAGCATTTTCCATGTACGTTTTTACAATATAGGAAGAAAAATACCGACGCGCCATCAAAATTCTAAAATTTTCATGTAAAAACTACTTTTTTTTCTTCCTCTTTTTCAAAATGACTTCCATGAGCGAAAATAACGTTCATCGCTTTTTGGTCATTTTTGTAACGTCGGAATGACGTCAGAAAACCGACGTCGCCTCGACGTCGGAATAAAGTCGGGTTTTGGGGGAATAGGTCAGAATATGGTTGTGAAGTCGTTGCAACCAAAATCCAACCTTTTTTGAACCAAAAAAGACGTCGGTTGTTTGCTGGGATGACAAGGTATAAAAAACTGAACGATCATTCATAACAACCTAGTTAATGCAAGAGTCAACACGAGCTTTTTTTGGTACAAAATTAATATGGAGGACGATTTAGAAAATGAATTTTCTTTGAACCAGACTCCTTCTGAATTGCAGAGGGAGTCTGGGAATTTTGACATTGGATTGGACATTGACGGATTTATTCAAGTTTGTAATGTTAACGAGTCTGTCTGATCTATCGATACCACAAGCACATTAAGACCGGATGGACCTTACATAATTTTTGAAAATGAATTCCGACATTAGCTACAAGGTAATTTACTTGAAAGCTTCTACTTTCTTCTGTTTAGATTAATGTTACTCGTCGTAAAATTCTAGCGTTTTGCTCGAGATTTGAAACCGTCTTTTTGAGGTCACGACGTCTGAAAATGAGATGCGTTTTGTCATTTTCGACTAAATGCGGACTAAATGCGGACAGCTCCCCTCCTCCCCCCCCCCCCCCACTCCAATAAAAACTAAAGAATTCGTCAGGTATTTAAGCATTAAAATATTTGTTAAGGAATATATGTTTTTAAGTTTAATCTTTTTTTTTTCAAGGCGAAGATTCTTGATGTTTGATTCCTGTTAAAATTCCATTTGATCAATGACTATGTCTTTTGTTTTTAATGAATCAATTTAAACAACAGTGA
Source organism: Protula sp. h YS-2021 (assembly GCA_949752745.1). NCBI lineage: Eukaryota > Metazoa > Annelida > Polychaeta > Sabellida > Serpulidae > Protula > Protula sp. h YS-2021. The sequence continues at coordinate 18,326,366 of OX457025.1, read as the reverse complement.
AAACAAAGTCACACCTTGCAGGGCATTCTCAAAAAGAACGACCTGTGTACCGGGTCGTTATTTTTGAGAATGCCCTGCCTCACAAAAGAGGTGCGTCTTTGTTTGCCTCGTTCTTCAAAATAAGTCATTGGAGAAAACAAAAGAAGTGGGCATTAAAACCCTGAGAATGTTGTGTGTCCACCTCTGGCATCAATAAGATGGCCAGTCGTGCTCATCGAATGGATGCGTCGACACATGCTGTTCATGGAAGTGTCATTTTGTTCTCATGGAAATGTCACACATGACGTCTGCTCTTTTGTCTGCAGACGACTTCATCACTACCTCCTTACGTGCTGAGTTATGGTTAGGTAAAAAAATAATTTTAAATATCACGAAATAAATTTTAGATTTTGAAATTCAATTTTAAACAGCCTGCAATAATTACTGATATGTAAAATTAGGCAATAAAATGATAAAACCACATCAGCGGGTGGACTTATCCAAAACTAACATTCCCGCAGCTTGTAGCACTGGTAGGCTGAGCATGAAAGGTGAGTGCGAACAGTGCGCCAGGCTAAGAGAAGGCTTACTTATCAGCCCAAACGCGAATACGTTTTAGTTCCCACTTGCGAACAATTTTTGCACATGGGTATGCCTTGTCAGATATTCTGACCGTTTATTCCCTTTTTTCTTTGTTAGCTGTTGTTGCTTTTTTTTTTTTTTTGGTTTTGTTTCCAGGAAATTCCTCGTACGCTAATTGACACTGGAAGGTGACATTTGGCACACGGATATGAGACGTCGTAAAATTTGCAATTTTTTTATCTTGTCCGTAAACGTTAAGGTCAAAATTAGGTCAAAATATTTTTAAACCTCTATTTATGAAACTATCTAGAAAAAACATCATATAAGAGGTAACTCGGCGACTTATACCTCGGTCATGGTCAAGGTTAAAAACCGGAATTCGACAAATATCTCGAAAATGGTTAGAGACAGAGCGATTTTGAGTTTACTCCTGCTCATTGGGCCTAAAGGACGTCAACTAAAAGGTATCTTGTTGCCCTTGACTTTCTCTGTCATGGCCAATGTAAAAATATGGAAGTTCACCATTGTCTCAAAAACCGTTAGCTCGATTTTGAACTTAGTTTGATCATTTGTGCCTAAACGAGGTTGCATTATATGCACTTCGATGACCGCGTTTAAGATACAAAACCGGAGCTGCTAGTTATCTCGAAACAGTTAAAAATTTGTTTCGTGAGCTGTTCGATACTGGATGAGCAATGAGTAGTTATGTGTACCTGGTGGGCGTATTTACCAGTCGAAATACTAATGTTTTCTTGGTACTGGTACTGGCAATCATGAAAATAAATATGAAAACGGCATTCCATATGGTTCTACTTTCTGGCCCGAGGCCTAAACAAATTTCTGCCTGGTAGGGGGAATGCCATATCGCCCCCTCCCTCATCCCCAACAACCAACACCCCCCCCCCCAAAAAAAAAAGAACAGTCCGCACTATCGCAGAACACTTTATTGAGCATTTGATTGAGGTCTTGTCGAAGAATAGCCATGCTTCAGTGATGTTTAAAGTTTTTCTTGTCAAATAGAAACCTTAAAATAATATTTCTCTGTTATCAGCGTGTTACCCCAAAACTGCTTCTTCTAGGGAGGGGACACTAGATATCTGGTGTGTTAAAATTCGTGTTCAAAAAACGCGGAGAAAGGGGGTAATTTTGAGGCCAGACGCGGTCGACGCTGAGTGCCACTTTCGTTAAAAGTACTACGTGTTTAGGAGTTGTTTTAAAAGGCCGTGGACACGCATGGTAACCATCTGGTAAGTGAGTGCCCTCTTCTCCGACCCCCTCCTACTGAAAAGTGACAACAATAAAATGGAGTGCATTATGCCGTGTGCCGAACCATATTTCAGACACAACCGGAAAATAAGCGAATTCCTACATATATTTTTCTATAAAGACTATAAAGTAATATTGCAATAAAGATGTTGCGTTAAAAATATTGTCAACATAGCAGAAGGTAGTGGATTCCAGAATTTTATGCATACTAATTTTTCAGCAGGTCTTAACCAGGATTCATTTTGCCTTTATATTGCTTGAAAAATAACGAAAGTTTCTTGTGTAATTTACAATAAATAAATTGTGCTGACGCTATATCTAAAGGTTTGATCACGATAATTTTATCAATTAAAGGAGACTCTAGATTAAGTCACTACGATACCGTTTTAAGAAAAACATTGAGGTCATAACACGCGGAATTGGCCACTTTTTAATGTGCAATCTTTCACCATATGAGACCAGAAAAATAAAAGAAACCTTGAAGATCTTGCTGTTGTTGTTTGTTATTTGTTGTTGTTGTTGTTGTTGTTGTTCTTCTTCTTCTTCTTCTTCTTTTTCTTCTTCTTCTTTTTTCTCTTTCTTCTTCTTCTTCTTCTTCTTCTTCTTTAAAGTAACAGTTGTAGCTTTAAATTGGTTCGTTCAGTGTTCATCATAGGCCGCTGCGACATAGAATCCCATTCTTCCAGTAATGAAATTATTTCTGTAGTCACAGCTATCATCAGAAATATATTCCAGTTGCACCCCCTCCTACCAAGCCATGAGCTTTACAAGGCTATCGATGGCTAACCTGCACACCAGGACGCACAATAGAATCTGTACACACTTTTTTTGTCAACCTATTTCCATAATTTTAAAATGCTTGAGATAAAAGAGAACTGTGTGTGAGCTCCGCAACTGCCATACAGAGTGTACCAAAGCCCAGATGGCTCATTTCTCTTCCAAATTCCAAGTTGGAAGTACATTGTTCTTCCTATGAATTTCCTATGAATTTCATAGGAAATGCATAGGAAGTTAATATGAATTTCATGTGAATTTCGCAAGAAGTTCATGGGAAGAATTATATGAATTTCATATAAAATTCAAAGGAAGTTCCATAAAAAGGTCCTTGAAACTTCTTGTGAACTTCTTACTTTACTTCTTCCTATGAATTTCATATGAATTTCATGGGAAGTTCAAAACAAGTTTCTTGGAAATTCTTGTGAAGTTCATAGAAAGAAATAATTATTTCTTCCTATGAATTTCATATGAATTTGATGTGAAGTTTAATAGAAGTTCCTATTGAGTTCGTGTCACATGAAAAACTATTCACTTCTTGATGTAGATTTCATATGAATTTCCTTGGAAGTTCCTAGGAAGTTCATGTGAATTTCCTTTGAAATTCATGGAAAGAGGTAGTCGCTTCTATGTTAGCTAACTCCAAATACACATATCCCGTCTCCCTCTTGGGTCATCGCTGACTGTCTTGCAGTGACATGCGGGAAAAGGTTTGTGGGTTCATCTTCTCCCCTGATGAGGCTTAATTCCCCCACGTTGAAAGGCTTGTGTCATGGTGAGTTACCATACCAAAATTGGTGACGCTACTATCAGTAGTTGCTGAGTACCAACCCGGGCAAAATTTCATAGGTCAAGTTCATATTGAGAAGGTCAACGGTCAAATCGTGTGAAAACCTTCACGGGGCAGAGCTTTGAGTTACAATGCCAAATTTTGTGACGCTACTATCAGCAGTTGCTGAGTACTAGCCCGGACAAAATTTCACAGGTCAAGTTCATACTGCAAAGGTCTTAGGTCAAATCGACTGAAAATCTTAACGAAGTTGGGGTCATAGTGAGTAACCATACCAAAGTTGGGTTCATAGTGAGTTACCATACCAAATTTGGTGATAAGTAGATAACTACTATAAGTAGTTGCTGAGTACTAGCCCGGACAAAATTTGCACTTACAGACGGAGAGACAGACAGACGAAAAGGTGATAGCAATACCCTCCGGCTAAACTGGCCGAGGGGTAAAAATGGAAATGACGTTATTCACTGTCGATGACAATTGGCATGTCGAAATCAAGAATGAACTCTGTTGCATCTGCTTTTATCGGAATCGGGACCATCGGTAAAACACACAAATTTCGATATTCTTTTGAGTATGTTCTTTCTTGGAAGGCATCTTCTTAGTTTGCTTCATAAAATGTACTATCGCTCACTTAACTTTGCTCTACACATGAATTTAACAATACTTCAGTTATGAAGAATACAAGTCAATTAAACGAACTACTCATTGGAATAAGCAAGTTATAAAATACTTACACTCTGGTAAAGACATTTTTTATAACCACATCAACGGGGTTTATTCCAGTATGATTCGAAGTTCGCAAATATCTCCAAACAACAACATAAACAGCATAAACTTTCGGGATTCTAGTCCATTTACTTCCTATGCATTTCACATGAATTTCCATGGAAATGTGTGGAAAGAAAACAACTGAAATCCTGTATTGTAATTTTATGGATCTTGACGAACGTGAATTGGAAATTGATGGAAGGAGTGTTAATGGTCTGGAAGACAATAAGAATGCAGACGCAGATCCAACTTTCGGGAAGGGTGGGGGGAGTGGGTTAGTTCAGCTGCTGAAACCTTGAGTTTAACAGGCAGTTTTTTCTCAGCATACCCATATTTTACCAGTAAAACTTTTTCTCGAAATTAGGGGGGGTGGCAACCCCTGACACCACTCCCCTTGTTCCACTACTGGAATGTTATAACTAATTTTTTCTTCCTGTGTATGTAACATACGTTTCATTGGAACTTCCCATGAACTTCATATGAAATTCATAGGAAGAAGTAAATTTCTTATAAATAGTTCTTTCTATGAACTTCATAAGAAATTCACAAGAAGTTCCAAGGAACTTCTATGGAACTTCTAAGGAACTTCCCTTGGATTTCACATGGAATTCATAGGAACTTCCTATGCATTTTCTTGGCTTCGGTACAGAGTGCCCAGAGTTTTGTTCTCGCCCTCTAGCAGAAAGTAAAACACCTCCCTGGCATTTCATCAGGGATATGATAAATTGTTGTGTCTGGCAGATCAAGGCAGTGTTTGGATTGATACCATAATAGTGGCATTATACATATTATATGAGATAGTATCAGTTGAAAACTTTCTTTATTACTGTTGTCAACACGGTACAATTTTAAAACCTGATTTCGTTACAATTAAACTTTACTAAAATTTTGTATTGACATTTCTCTTTGGCTACGACGTGTGATATTTTAAGGCGAAAAAATTTTTAGATGTTGAGTTTTAGTGATAAAAAGTTTATACTTAACATATACGGTCACAGAGCATATGAGAAGCGAATATGTGGCTCAGCCTGTGAGCTGCTGTACTAAGTGCCCGTATTCGCGCCTTCGCGCTGCATGACAAAAGTCAATGCTAACTGTTCTGTTACAACGAGAGAATACAAAAAACGACAGGTTGGCGAAAATACCTAAAGAATATTATTTTTAAAAGTAGATTTATAGAAAGTAGTTGATTGTTTAATTTATTAAATGGTTTTTATCATTGAAATTCTTTTAGAAGTCTCCAAGCTTATTGCATTGGAATTTTCTAACCGAGTGTCAACCTCAGAATATGTGAAAAATTTGGCGCTAAAACAATTCTCGAGCGTTTCAAATTTCCATACCTTCAGTTATCGCTTGAGTCATATTTTGTAGGAATACTCTTTCAAATAAATCGCCTTTTCTTAACGCTCTAGTTTACTGAAATATCAATTGCATTATTCCTTTTAAATTTTTGTTTTATAAATGCTAAAAATGTTGAAAAATATACGTTTCTATTGTCATAGGGAGGTCAAAGAGTGACTACGCGATCCAAAATCGATGTTTGGATAACGCCAAAATATTTCCATCATTTGGATGTCTCGGCTTACTTAATGTAGTGCCAGTGATCCTTGAAATAATCAACGCCTTGGAATAGGTACAAACTATAGGGCATTTTGATGCCATAAAATTGATAATTTGAGGTCGCAAATTGTGCGTTTTAATGTGGCTCAACTGAGAGATAAAATGTCACAGCTGGAGGGGTACAGTGAGCATTACGATGCCAGACCTAGTAAATAATCTCAAAACTTCTCCAGTTTTCAAAACTTGGGCCTATTTTTCTCCCCCTCCTCCCCTCCCCCCCCCCAAAAAAAAGAGTAAATTTCTTTCGTGTCACAATAAATCGTAAGCTCGTTTTGAAAATCAGAATTGTTTCACAGCTAAACATCGCTATAATAGCAGAACTGAGAGCGAACAAAATGCTCATCCACACCATAAAGCTTCTGCACATATAATGTCTTGCAACGTTTAAAAGATATCTTTGTTTACTCTCAGATGTTGGTTCGATGTAGACAATACAACACAGTGTTTAACATAGATAATCTAACCATGATTAAAATTCTCAGGTTTGAAGCACTTTGAAATTTCACTTTCGCTATTGTCTCTTACTTAATATTGACTAGGATACATAACAGTAAGATGAATGACGCAAATCGAAAAAGACAGGTCCTTCCGTTAAATCTGCTGTAGCAAATTTATTCGGTCCGAATATTTAAATGTCCCTTTCGCATCGTTCTCCCATTTAAAATATCCCTTTTCATCGCTTCTCTTCTTATAAAATGTCCCTTCTGTCAGCGCTTCTTGCATAAAAATGTTCCTTTGCCAGCGCTTCTTTCCCCATAAAATGTTTCTTTGCCAGCGCTTCTCTAAATATAAAATGTCCGTTTGCCAAGCGCTTCTCTCCACATAAATATCCCTTTGCCAGCGCTTCTCTCCATATAAAATGCCCCTTCTGGCAGCGGTTCTCTCCATATAACATGTGGTCAAAGAGAGAAAAGGACAACAGGGCAACCATAGGAAAAATATTTTCCTGAAGAGCTTTGCGTTTCGATACATTGTTTTGTTTAAAATGAGTTGAGTTCCCGGTTAGCGATATCCAGATTTATAACATTATGCAAGTTGAAAAATGACCCTTGACATAGAAATTACATCAAGGGAAGATATTTTACAGACGTTGATAGAAAAACTTTGGCGGGCGGTGCTGTTTTGACACAGACAGAACGACAAAATATCGACGTCTCGACAAAGTTTTGACCAAGCAGTCATATTTTCCTTCCCCAAACTATTTCCCATCTCATGTCAACCAGAGACGGCGGATGTGGTGAAGTTAATTTTGTGCATATTAAAAAAAACAGACGTGAAAAACATTCGTGTATTCTCAAATTCATATATTTGACATCGTCGTTTTTGCCTCTTTTCGGAAGACTTCTCATTGCTACCATTCCAGGTGAGCATAATATAATGAAGCTACTATTTCCCCTATTTTCCCGTTCTTTTCTGACATCTATATATACAACGTCACATTGTTTCGAAATCTACTCAAATTTGTCAAATAAACAGCACCAATCGCGACTCGAAATAAACCACAGTTGATAAAGACTTGATTTAAAGTTCCAAGTATTATTCAGACCATATATAATCGAGAAAAGGACTTGACGAGATGATCGAGATACCGTCCTTAAGCATCATTTTTGCGATGAAACACAGGGTGTGTAGGGCGTCCTTAGGCAACATCATTTTCTAATCAGTTTCAAGACTTATACATGGTGTTACTTTAAGTTCGCTGTAATGACGTAATTTAGAAAAAATCAAAAGCGAAGAAGTAGTATACTGGATAAAATTTCTTTTGGACATAAATGATGTCATAGCCACAGGTTTTTTTTAAATAAGGTGACGTGGCAACAGTATACACAACCAACAATATTGTAATTTGAATACAACCTACATAAATTTGAATACAACAAATACTCATCATGTGCTTATGTTTACAGGACTGCTGAGGTAACTTAGCAACGACTTTCTCATGCATTGGCAACTCTCGTTGGGATGGGCGTACTATTGCCCGGAAACCAGCCGTAGCAAATCCTTTATTTGATCAGTGTATCAGAACATCTTTTTCAGGCTGGGGTTGCCACCATTTATTCCCATTGTACCTTTAAAATTCTGCCCCAGTCTATTTGGTATAGTATCCACTATTGACACTGGAATGCCCCTGTCTGTGATACAAAGTTGTCGCTGTCTGTTTTAAGATAAATTGATTGTCTTCAAAGAAGAAATTAACACAAAACATTTCTATGTAATATGCAGCATAGAAATATTACAGGCTTTGTTTAAACCTGTAGTCATTCTAGGCACTCTACCAAGCATAAAAGGCAACCTTTTACGGTGAAAACCTCAATGAAATAGATGTAATTTTATTTAGGAAGTATTTTCTGTGAGTGTATTGAGCATTACATTTCATAGTTTTGTTTTCTCTCATTTTTTGTTGAATGATTAAAAATTCCAAACCACCAAAAACATTCTCAAGATTAACACAAACAAGTTGCAAGCTCAAACCAAAAGTTGAACAATCTATGACTTTCAAGATCTTTAATTCGCACTACATCACTGCGTTTACTACATTATTTAATTATACTGCATCTTTTTTTACATTACTGTTACAAACGTTGCTGTTATGGAGAACATTGCACATCTACCACATGGATGATAAACACTCAAAAAATATAGCTAATAACAGTGGATGGCTACAAAACTAACATTCTTTTCACAAAACTGTAGGGGTTTGCGAAATAAACAGAAGCGCAATGAAACATTGCATTTTATTAGGTATCATCCAAAAGGAGAATTTGACATAATTATGCTACAATAAACTCATTCTTGTACAGGTGAAGAAAAGCTTTGGAAATCTGAGTGGGATTGCTACAGTAGAGGTGATGAAATGATATTCTCTCACGGTACAACATCAAGCAAAGGAGTACTCACTATTATTAGAAAAAGCTTGATCGTTAACATGTTAAATTACAAGACTGATACTACAGGACGATATGTATTAATAGACATAAATATTAATGAACTCCAATATTGTATCTTAAATCTATATGCACCAAATCTTGAGTTTCAAATCAACCAGGTTAATTTCTGGGAGGAGATCTATAGACTTTTGGCTAACAGACGAAATGCAAAATTAATATTGGGGGTGACCTAAATGCAATCCTTGATGGCGAGCTAGATAGATCGCCACAGAGTTTTACGAAGTTTAGAGGAGTCGAAAAATTGCTACAATTATGCAATGACTTTAATATCGTGGACTTGTGGCGAGTAAAAAACGGAAAAACATGTCGATTTACCTGGCGACGTCTACACCCCTCTTTGACTCAATCAAGACTAGACTACTGGCTAACTTCATCATCTATAAATTTTGATTTAAATTATATCGATATAGTTCCCGGCTTTAGATCAGACCATAGTGCTATCATATTAAAAATCTGTGTCACTGATGAAAATCTTAAAAGAGGTCCCGGATGGTGGAAATTCGCTTCATATTTACTTCAACACCATAATTATGTCGCCCTTATTAAAAATATAATAGCAGATCAAAGACAATTCACATCAAGTAACCCTCACACTGACTGGGAGTACTTAAAGCATTTAATTAGAAAAGAATCATCATATATTCAAAGAACAAATCCAAACAAGAGAAAATTGAAAAACAAAATCTCTATAACAAGTTAAACGTGCTAGAAACAGAAATGGCCAGCAAATCAAAATCCAGAACAAGTGAAGAAATACAGTTTGAAATTGAATCTGTAAGGATTGATCTTGAGACGTTAGAACGCACAGAATCCTATGGCTATTATTTACGTAGCAAAGCATATTTTCTTGAATTTTACCAAAGAAACTCTTCTCTATTCTTTAATTTGGAAAAACAAAATTACGAACAAAAGAAGATCACTAGACTCGTAGGAATAAATGGCGAAGAGATAATAATCCCTAACGCCATTCTCTCGGAAAATGCGCGCTTTTACGAAAGACTGTTTGATAATGATCCAAAAGTATCAAATATATTTTATAGCGATTTTTTTAAATTGATTCTATTCCACAAATTAACTATGAAGATAAAGTAATGCTCAACAAGGACCTCACCAAAGAAGAACTTTATGAATCAGTAAAATTAATGGATATGAATAAAACTCCCGGCACTGACGGTCCCACAAAAGAATTTTACCTTTTCTTTTGGAACGAGATTTCAGATTATCTTCTCCATTCTTACAAATATAGCTTTTATTGTGGAAGCTAAGCTGTGAGCAAAAGCGTGGTATCATTAGACTGATTCCTAAAAAAGGTAAAGACCTTACCGAACTTAAAAACTGGAGACCCATTACTCTGTTAAATACCGATACGAAAATACTGACAAACTGTCTTGCAAAAAGATTTCAAAAAATATTGTCAAAAATAATAGCAACTGATCAGAACGGTTTTATTAAAACAGATTTATCGGTTATAATACTCGCACTTCTATTGATTGCATAGATTATTTAAATCGAAAGAACAAAGAAGGAATCCTAGCATTTATAGACTTTGAAAAGGCATTTGATAAGCTTGATTGGAATTTCATTGATAAATGTCTTGAAGCTTTTAATTTCGGAGCAAATATCAGGGAGTGGATTACACTGGGAGTAGTTTACACTGACATTGAAAGTTGTACAATAAACAATGGGAACAGCAGTAAATATTTTAAAGTAAGAAATGGCGTACGCCAAGGAGATCCTTTATCGGCATTACTTTTTATTATTGCAGTAGAAATACTCGCTATAGCAATAAGAACAAACAAACACATAACAGGAATAAAACATAATGACTTTGAAACAAAAATAAGCCTCCTTGCGGATGATACAACATTAATAGTATCTGATATAATATCATTGAGAAACGCTTTAAATGTCTTAACTTTATTTTATTTTACTTCAGGACTCAAAATTAATTATGAGAAATCTGAAATATTACAAATAGGTAGGCCTAGGATACACTTTCATAAATGGAAACCCTTTCGCTTAAAAGGGACAACAGGTGATGTGATGTGGGAATACGATACTTCAACGATGTGGACACCATATATAATATCAATCTTAAAGACAAAATCAACGATTTTAAAGGGACTTTACAACGTTGGAAATATTTTCACGTGACTTTAAGCGGAAAAATAACCATAATAAAAAACTTAGCCTTACCAAAAATTATATATGCAACTAACTCTCTTTATATACCACCTTGGTTTATCGAAGAAATACAACATCTCATAGAAAACTTTATATGGAGCGGCAAACCTCCCAGAATACAAAGACTAGTCCTTATTCAAGACTATAAAGACGGTGGCTTAAGGCATTTAGATTATTTTTCCTTCTTGAAGGCACAAAAAATTATGTGGATAAAAAGACTATTCAATCTCACGAAATCTTTCAGTATTGAGTTTATTCGAGAGTACTTGCCAGACTCTCTAAAGTTTTCTGAAATTCTCTCTCTTTCTCTAAACACCAAAAAACTACACTTCGAAATGCCCAATTTTTATAAAGAAATTTTCCACTATTGGTTTAGTGCAAAATCTGAGCCGGTCACAGATGTGGACATAGTAAATCAATGCTTATGGTACAACATGTATATCCAAATAGGAAATTCACCGGTATTTTTTAAAGAATTATATACCAAGAAAATATTGCGTATTTCGGATATAATGAATAAGGATGGGTCAATTATGTTACCGCTAGAAATAAAAAAGAGGTTTGATTGTAAAATAAATGTCTTAAATCTATTCAGCCTGGTGGCAGCAATTCCGCAAAAATGGAAAAGTGTATTGGCACTAGATACAGCAAAAATTATAAGTAGTAAAAAAGATGTTGATATTATGTTTACATCTAAATTTTATAACTCAGTGATATCCAAAATATGCTCAAAATTAATATATTGGAACCTAGTTAGACTTCAGGAAGCTACACCAAGCTGTATAAATAGGTGGAAAAATGAAAATATATGTATGACTGATTGTGAATTTAAGGAAATCTTTGGTAAGACGAAATATTTGACAAGAAATGTTCGAGACAGTATGTTAAACTATAAAATTATGCATAAAAACTATGTATCAAATTATATAGTCGCAAAATTTGACCCGACGGTCGCATCAAACTGTCAGAATTGTAAAGTGAAGAATGATATCATGCATATGTTTATCCTCTGTTCGAATTTAACTTTATTCTGGAAATTATTAGAAAACTTTATAAATAATAACATTATGATAGAAGCCAGTATCGCTCTATCGAACAGAATGAAACTATTGGGAATTATTCGAAGCGATAACTTAGGGGAGAGGAGTTATATGGTTGATTTCATTCTTCTGCAAGCAAGATTATTTACTCATCGTTGAAAACTTAACAGTAGAGAAGTGTACTTTATTGAATACCTTAAATTTCTAAAACCTAAAGTATATTTTGAACGAATTTTAAACAAAACAAATATATCTATATGCCAAGCTTTAGAAAAAATTGACCAATTTTTATAGTTGATTTTTTTTCTTACTTCCGCACTTTTTTTTGTTCTGTCTTCAACCCCGTGCTAATATGCTAATATACTATTTTTGTATAATGTTCATTCTTATTGTCAACCGCTAAATTGAAACTTGATTTCAGTTGATTAGAAAGTATTTGGCCAGAGTATAAAGAAGCACTTTTTCTCCTTAACAGCATCAAAAAAATTTTCATTATGTTTGCGTTGCCATAACTTGATATGTATGAGTTTTAAAATATATACTGGAATGAAGTGATAATAAAAAAAAAACAAGTTGCATATGAAATAACTGCTTGATATGTTTTTTATGTTTTAATTCGCTACAAAAATATATTTCGTTATGTCTTGCATAATGCAACATTGTGCAAATTCAGGATCGAAACCTCTGCCTGTTCTATAAAAATATATCCTAATTGATCTGCTGCATCTTAAGCAATGCTGTTTTAAAACTATTACCTTGAATTCCTTTTGGTGGCTGAGCATTTACTGGCAATCAGGTGTTCATATTCTTTGAAAGACGTCATTTTTATTAAGCACTAAACAATTCAAAAGAACAGACTGAAGCTCCGTTGAAATTCGTCATTTCAGTGAAATTACTAGGAACTGCGTAAAATGGCCACACAAGAAAGGTAAGTTTCCCAAAAAATGTATTATTAAAATTGGCACTGATGTTTATAGTAGCCCTTTATCAACTGCGATAAAAGCCTTTAGGAGTTATCCTCCAAAATCCATAGTTTTATGTTTTTATGTGATTAGTTTGACGTTATGATAAACTTGAGGAACTCCTTCACTTCTATTTATGATTGCAAGTGCATGCACACGGGTAAAAGCGGTGTTTTTGCGTTACATATTACAAATGGAGGTGCATATTCACATGGACTGCTTTTTCAGTGTCATTTTCGGATTGGACCAGACACCGAGTTGTTCTATCATTAGCGACTTTTTCAAACATATGACACAGGAAGAATTAAGACATGCGATGTACCGGGCTTTTCCGAAACGGCTCCGCATATAGAAGTTCCAGAGCGTGTAGCCCCCGGTGCTTCCGTTTGGTTTTGAAATGACCGCAAATAAAAATTGTTTCTGAATATAAGTCCGCCTCTTCTACTTCGAAGTGGTATTAGACATTAGCGCCATTAGATCTTCCGATCTAGTGACAGATAATTTTAAATTGAAAAAGTTCTGAGAAAACAGATCAGTTGTATCCTGCCTATTTCGATCAATTGTTGTTAGATCAACTGTCCTGCATTAATTCGAAGCTTCTACCCACTAATTTTTTGGTTCTGTTTTGGCAAAGAAACAGACTCTCAAACATTGAGTGGATGTGCCAATACAACCCTGCGGTTAACAGCTATATGATTAGTTATTTATAAGTTTTAGACTTTGATGTCTGCGGCTGTGCCTTGGTTATGCGGTATCAGCAGTATGCTGAGAAACTTTGTTAACTACGATAAGTCACATAAGAGTATTACTTTTTCTTACACATCAGCAAACTTGGAACCATCCAAATCCTTTAAAAAGAGTAAGAATCATCACATCTGTTTCACATTTTAAAAGTTTGCCTCGAGTTAATTTATCCTTAACAAGAGCACTTTTTAACTGAGAGTGCAAAGTCGGGACTTCTTTTCGGAAGCTCCTGGAATTTTTGTGTTTTATAGATGTGCTTTTTGATGTAAATCTGTCCTGTGTTTTAATCAGTGAGGCAAAGCTAACTAAATTTGTGACGTGTTTACATAAAGTAGGTAAACTCTGAAAAATATATTTAAGATGTACCAAGTAAGATTAGAATTAAGCTTACTTATTGCAAAAAAAATCCCTGTAACATCCCTGAAAACTCCATGAAGGCAAGTACACTAATTGAAACAATTAAGAGGCCTTGGTGACTATTCACAATGCGTTCAATTTAAGCGTTAGTACTAAAAAAGTTGGTCCCATCTGATTGCCATATGTTTAGCTGGAGCATATTTCAGTCATATGAGCAATTGATGATTAACACCGATGCAAAGCTGTAACCATATATGGGTCCAAACAAGTCAATAATGTACAGCAAACTGTCTCTTTCGAACAAATATAATCTTTAAAGCAGCGAAGTTCTCATTTACCCTGCCCCTTCTGTTAGAATTTGCGTTCTTTTATATATGCTCAGAATTTTGGAAATACAATCAGTCATGTATAACTACTGTGGGCATGTCAGTTAGGTCAGTTGTTTAGAGTTGTTTAGAGTGTTGTTGTGATAATTCTAAGGTGCAAGGTTCCAATCTGGATTTGGGCAGTAAAATGGGCATTGACATTTGCTCTTATCGCAATTAGTGAAGACACCTATAACGGAATGCAAAATGAATTCAGTCTTTCGCCCATCCTTTAAAAAAGTGCAGACGGTGTTTTTTACCGGGTTCCAACACATTGCAAACAAAATATTGATAAAATATCAGAAGTAGGTGATATTTTATTCAACGGAACAGTCATATACTACAAGGTGTACAACGTTGGTTATACCCCCAACCGGACTATTCCCCCCGAATAATAAACCTGACAATACCCCTTAGACTATACCCTCCCCAGGACCATAACCCCCTCGTACCAATACCCCTTCGCCCACCAGAATAGTTCCAATTTTCAACGTTACAACAAAATGAAAAGAAAAAATACAGCGACATGTTTTATTTATAGTGACATGTTTTATTTCTCTCCAACACTATGTTTAATCTTCACATCGATATATCGAGTCTGCGTCTCATTCACAGTCCTGTAAGTCCTGAACCTGTAAGTTTGTAGTCCACATCTTTCAAAACTGAATATCGTGCGCTATTCCACGAAGGTAGTCCAGTATGTTGCGGTTTGCAAAGTCGTCAACAATGTTCCTAATTCGTGCAGCGGTTTGCGAGCTTTGGTGGCGATCAGAACTTTTAAAACCTTTTAACTAGATCATAGTGGATTTTTCATTGACAATAGCTTTTATCAATGGATCACATGAGATGCGTTGTAGGCATTGTGGAACTGCAATTATACCCATTTCAACAAGATCATAGCGAAATGATGGTTGAGGGAATATTAGCATGGGGGGTATGGTCCTACGGGTGTATGATCTCGGGGGGGGGGGGGTAATGGCGGGGATATCATCCAAGGGGTATTGTCTGGGGGGGGGGGGTGGGTATTGTCCTAGACCCGCCAATAACATGCACAGTTCTTTGGAACTGCCAGGGAAATAGTTTGGTTTATCTGTGTGTATCACGTAATAGGTAAAAGAAAGAAATGATGAAATGCAAATTACTATTTCAGACTAGTACTGCAAAAGACGTACTGCCTGCTTTTGCGGTTTTTCCTGTTTTTTTTTTGTTTTTAACTTCTGATTGTGCTTGAGGTTTCCCTCGTATTTTCCTAATATTTGATTCATTTAAGTAACTTCGCCATTAACCAGTTGCTTTCAATTGTATGCAATCAAACTGTCCGTGGTGACTGTAACGAAATATGGCTGCTCGCATTACCCGTTGACATCAGCTGACATGAATTCGATATACACACTTTGATGCGTTGACATCAACTGACATTATTTCAAATTACCAAACAAAAACACTTTAAAATCAATTAATTTTTCTTGGAGAACCGTAGTTATTTTACATGTTTTGCTCAAAGAAATATGAAGACAATGATACCAACATTGAAAGTTGAAATGAATATTCCAACTAAATAAGACTTTTATAACAAGTATATAAATGATTATAAGGATTTATGCAAATTATATGATGCAAACCGTCTTTTCTTTTGTCAATAGAGTATGTTAGTGTTTCGAAATAACTAATTAAATAATAAACTACAGTAACAATATAATTTAAATGCGATTTCTAACAAAGGGTTATTTCTTTGGATTCCAGGCTCAGCTAATTCTGATAAAAGCACATTTTTCTTACACTTGATGTTTACCCAAACTTATGTTAGATACAAGCACAGAACAGGGATGCACTTGCTGATAATATATCTTGATAAAAAGGTTGATTCATTGTTCAGCTTATCACTTTTTTTCATTTACATACTTTATGTCTTATCTTTGAAGCTAAAGAACAAAAAGCAAGAATCATGGAAGTGAATTTGATAGCATGTCATAACAATGACTCAACCACAGAAAACAATATTAATATCCTCATGCTTGCAGTGTAAATTCTGTCTTTCTGATTATCTTATTGTGTTTTATTGTGGAATTCATACTTGCCTTAGGCTTTCACTCTTTATGCACTTGATTTCTTCATTCTTATTCATCTTGATTCTCATTTTTTCCTATCTTTCCAATTCCATTTTTTAGAAGATATAGACCTTATTATTTTCTTAAATACATCATCGGGATTGATATTCCCGGGTTCTAGTACACAGTATGTAGGTCGTTTCTGCCATGCTTTGTTCAAACTTACGATTACGACTCTTGTTTTCTGTCAGTCACATTCCACATTGTTCATATTGTTGCATCATAAATGTAGAAACTTTTCTTAGATTAACAATGACAAACTGACTTTTGGGGAGCGTTGGTCAGAATATTTGGCGTGGCGTTTTGTAAGTTGTTCCTTTTATTTTTATAATATATGTGGACAGTGGATTATGGTTCTCAGTCTGATCAATCTAGTTATACTTTTCTGTGGAATCGTAAAACTTCAAGTACGAGTGGTTTTCTGGCTGGGTACGTCACGAGTTTGTTTCTCGCATGGAAACCATCCGTGCGAGTTTGTCCGTGTTAAACCATAGTTCCGCTTAAATATTAAATGTGGGTATTATAAGCCCAATTTCACAGACTGCAATGGTGCTCATCAGTGACCAGCTTAGGTAAAGTAACCGTGCATTTGATTATTTAATAAAAAAAGTGTCAAAATGAAAAACCCCTACTGTTGACGTAAAGGGACATAGCTATATATGTTACAGGCAATTTGTGTATTCAGGCAATTCGTGAATTGCCTGAAATTTTCAGGCAATTCGTGAACTGCCTGTAGGGGTCAGGCAATTCGTGAATTGACTAAAATTTTCAGGCAGTTCGTGAATTGCCTGAAATTAGGGACCAGTCAGTTCACGAATTGCCTGAAACATGTTTTATAAGAGATTTTGAACAAGTTTTGATGTTTCTTCTATTTATTGATACAGTTCTTCATAGGTATTTATAAAGCAATAGCATGTACAAGAATTAAACGTTCATATTTACATCAATCGTACATCAGAAACTCCGTTGACAATTATTTTTTTATCATAAATTGCATTCATCTACTGGTTATTTGAACTAAAAAATCTCACTTCGTTACCACTCACTTTCCTGATAAAAGAGCGCTCCGCTGCTTGTTAACTGCAATTGTAACAAATAATTAGCGTTTAATTTTACATCAATAGTAAATCAAAGAATCAGTTTGCATGCATTTTACCACGAACTCAGTTGCATAATAGCACTGCACTCCGATGCCCGTAAATTGCAATTGTATGAAGTAAAAGGCATAACACCATACTGAAATAGGGGTTACATTAATTTATAATTGCAATTCTAAACCGTAAACTCCCACAACAGATTGGATTGTATTTAATTATAGAGGTTTACTTGGAATTAATTAAATCCCTCAATTTTCTTGCAATTCACCCGATTGGAAATAACGAATCCCGGACAAAACGGCGACGGCCAAAATGGAGACGACCAAAACGGCGACGGCCAAAACGGCGATGGCCAAAACGGCGACAATTGCAACCCTGCAAAAAACGGCGACGAAGAGTAATAATTTAATGTTGAAAATCACTAAAAGGACTTCGGATGATCATCAATGAAAGACCGATGTTTTAATCGCCTTAATGAGCTAATCTGTATCCGTTATGTGAAATGCTGTTATTATATACGAATCCACACCAATGAAAGATAAGATTTAATTTTATTTTAACTGAGAAAATAATTTTTAGCTTAACCTGAGAAAATCATTAATTGAGCAGATTACTGAGACAGTGACTGGTGACAGGAAGGAGGTGGTTAGGGAGGGCAGGAAGGGCACGTTGGGAGAAATACTGCACTGTGTTCAAATTTATTTATCTCTGATAGTTAAATAAACTGTGTTGGCAACGTTGTTATTAATAAGCGTTTTAAAGCATAAACTTAAAAAAACTCCGTCGCCGTTTAGTCCGAGGTTGTACTTGTCGCCGTCTTGAACATCGCCGTTTTGGCCGTCGCCGTTTTGGTCTTCTCTGTTATGGCCGTCGCCGTTTTAGCCGTCGCCCTTATGTCCGGATACCGGAAAGAACACACCCCGTTAAAATCTTTAATTTTAAATTCATCACAAGAAATTAAATTGCAATTTTTAGACCTGCTTTCAAATAACGACGGTATTTACTTGTTGTTACTTTTGTAGTATAAGACCTAAACTTCGGAGTAACTTGGAAGGAAAGTGAGAGGCCACTTAACTGATTCCCTACTCCGGTGAGAAACATTCTTGGCCATTGACATATTCCGGAAATTGGAGCCCATGGGACAATATTTTACTCTGGCCATAATTGCAATTATGAAACATGGTCAGGTAAGACACGTTTACTAAGACTCCCTATTATATCTCCCCAAATACATGTCTTAATTGCAATTATTTCGATTATAAAGTAAGAAATTAACAAATTTAGCTCTGTTAAACAGTTAATATTTTGATACACAAATTGCCTGAAACGTCTTTAGGCAATCTGTGAGCAAGGAACCCTTAAATTTCAGGCAATTCACGAACTGCCTGAAAATTTTTGTCAATTCAAGAATTGCCTGACCCTTACAGGCAGTTCACGAATTGCCTGAAAATTTCAAACAATTCACGAATTGCCTGAATACACAAATTGCCTGTAACATATATACTTCTAGTTAGACAATTCAGAATAAAAGAGAACTGTAATAATTGAACAAACCCCAGAGAACAAAGGTCAAGAACCCGATCGTGATCTCCCCAGGATAAAATGCCGGCAGCTGTAAATATTAATGGTTAGTAATTGGCTCTTGTTGAAATTTCGGGATTTGCACCATATCTGAAAAAAATCGGGATAACATTGGCATCTTGCCCTAAAAGTCTGGATTCCAGAATCCCATCCTTCATTTTTGTCGTGAAGACACCGTCTAAGTTAAAAAATGGTGAAGAATCTTTGCCAGAATACCAACAGCTACAGAGACTAGAGGCCGCCATGCGCTGATTCGGGGTCCGATAATAAAATCTCCGTTTCGAGAAAAAGTGCATTACTAGAAAGAGTCATCAAAATGCATATGAACCAAAACGCTTGAGAAGTATTAAAGAAATGTTCGAATGTTTAAGAATAAAATGCTAAAGACGATAGGCCGATTAATAGGGATTTTTTGTCACTGGGTCCTGAATGAGGGCGTGAGCGCCTCTAGTGTTTCTAACTAGTAGATCAGAATGCTATAGCAATTTATTTTTATAAAATACATGCTTAACTTCAGTGTAAGGAAAAACCATACTTATATCTTGTATTTTTGCTTAATGAATAATTCTATATACCATGAACAGAGTTAAAAAGATGTGATGTGTGATCTGTTTGATGAAGTTCGAATAACAATAAACAACTGTGTGTGCATACGTAATTGCAAATTGTACACACATCTGCATTTTTGGCATTAAAGAACAATCGAACGAACATAAAGACTGTTCAGAGTCCTTAAGTTATTGCTTCTACCAATGGAAAATTGGCGTCATCAAAAGGGGTTTCGTGGTTGAGAATCCTCATACAAAGACAATGGGTGGTGTCATTGCTATGGTTTAAAATCAGGTAGTCTACATCTACATATAAGGCGTGGTCATGCATATCATGCAGTGCTAGTATTGAATACACAATGAAAGTCTGTGTCTGGACTAGCATGGGTATATTCACATTCAGTGATGATCAGGTTTGATTAAGTTTACATGCAGTACATAAAGCTCGCCCAGAAGGAGTAAACACAAGGTAAACTCAAAAACGCTGCAAAAAGTGTCCAACTTTCGGCATGGCCTTCTGCCCCATGTACCGCTAATAGACATTTTGAACAGCCACTGACACTGAATAAAATTTATATATGTAAAGAAAATGCAATAAAACCTAGACCGAATTTCTCTACATGTAGCGAAATGGCACCCACTTGCAATGGCAGAATGCCAGAGACACAATACATCTGGTCAAACACAAATCTGTAATTGTTTCCAGATAATCATCAGCTTCCGGGATTTTATCTTGAACGAGATGAATATAGAAAGGAATATAATGCAACCTCTTTTAGGCACAAATGATCAAAATAAGTACAAAATCGAGCTAATCGCTTTCGAGATGGACAACTTCCGGTTTTTGATCTTGATTATGACTGACCGAGGTCAATGTACCCCTTATATAATGACGTTTAGGCCCAAAGGGTCGAAAATAGCTCAAAATCGCTCTATCGCTAACCGTTTTCGAGATAATGGTCAACTTCCTGTTTGACGCTGACCGTGACAGTGGAGATCAAGGTCAGCAAGGTACACTTATATAACGTCTTTTAGCCCCAAAGGATCGGGAATAAGCTTTAAATCGTTTAAACTTTAATCGTTAGATCGTTTTCGAGATAATGATCAACGCCGGATTCGAAAATAAGGCTCAAAATTAAGCTATCACTTTTTCGAGACAATGGTCAATTTCTGGTTTTTACCTTGACCATGACAGAGTAAGTAAAGGGAAACAAGATATATCTTATGTAACAAGTTTTAGGCCCAAAGATTCTAAAATAAGCTCAAAATCGCTAACCGTTTTTGAGATAATGATCATCTTCTGGTTTTTTTAAACTTGATCATGACCGAGTACGTCAAGGTTACCGAGCTACCTCTCATATAACGTCTTTTCAGACCAAGGGTCGAAAATAAGCTCAAAATCGCTCTATCGCTATAATTTTGGACAGAATGATCAACTTTAGGTGTTTGACCTTGACCATGGGGGGGGGGGGGGGGGGGCGTCAAAATCACCGAGATACCTCTTGTATAACGTCTTTTAGGCCCAAATTGTAGGAAATGAGCTCAAAATCTCTAACCGTTTTCGACATAGTGGTTAATGTTTCCCTAACGCTTTTCGAGACTTGACCTTTGATCTTACCCTAAATATCGAGAATCAGATCGCGAGGTTAGTCTGTACTAAAAAACGTGTTCATGCTCAAACCAACATTTAAGCGTTATTTCTAGCCATACGTCGTGATAAATAAGAGTCTGAAAAACATTTTGACCTCAGTATGACTATAACCATGAAGGTAAAGGTCAAAAGAGAATTACGGATTTTGCGAGGACTTATTACCCTCTATACTTCTGCGAAATATCGTCTTCCCACGTTCGACCTTGTAGGAGGGGTTTTCTGGAATTCAATTTGAGGTTAAAATACTTTGACCTCAATTTGACCTTGAGCTTAAAAACCAAGGGAAAAATTGCAGATTTCAAGACCCCTTGTCGTCCTCTATCTGTGTGGTGGGAAATTTAATCTTCCTACGTCAAACAGCGTAGGAGGAATTTTCTCAAAACCATCTGGGGTAGAAAAACAAATAAACAGCCGGAATTCTTAGCAAAGCATATCCATCTACAAACTTTATTTGCAAGTGGGAACAGCGGCGCGTATTATATTTCACTCAGACGGAAACCGATTAGACCAGTGTCGGTTAATCGGAAAAACAAACCGAAATGGAACTAAATGTAAAATATATAAAAAATGTTTGCGAGATTTGAGACCCACAACCGGTACTTTTAGGGGATCACAAACGATGTATCAATCTGTTTTAAATCTTACGAAAACCTCAATACTCATCATCGCTGACATATTGGTCCATGAACGCCGACAGGATATTTTAAAATACACACCTGACCAATTTTGTGTTACTGGTCTAACCACTTAAGCGGGGGAAAAGGGGGATAGGGTGCGTCTGTACTTCTTTACTAATGTCAACTTCTAATCAAAATGCTTCTTATCCTACAACTGCGATTGCACTGCTTTTAATTTTTGTAGGAATGTTCCCTAGGGAGCAATTTTCCGAAATGCATAACCTCCTGCAGTTTTGATGATCTTCCTGCCATATGTTTGAAGAACGTTGGCCTAATTTGCAACTTTGAGAGTAGTGAGTTAGCGTTACAATGCTGAAAATTCTAAACAAGTAATTAAGAGGTTGCAAGCACCCCGACCCACAGAGTATGTCGTTGGAAAATTAACTCCTGGGTACGTTATTAACATTTCTAAATGTCACCATCCGGGGTTAACTGTATAAATGCACTAAAATATTATTATGTCTCACCATCTGATAGTTGTCAGAAATGTTGACGAGTCAAAAACTCGTCACTCTGACGATCTATGGATCAGCATTCAAAGGCTTACCATTTTCCCTGTGACATGATGAGGAAAAAATATTTTCGAAAGATGTGTGAACAAATTTCTAATTCACTTTTATTGAAAACAACTGCAATGTCTTTAATAGTATACCTTCAGATTTTTTAAATAATGATAACTCTTTCTGTGGCAGAACGCTTCATGAATTTTACACAATGCAGTAATTCTGTTCTGATATTTTTCTGGGACTGCGATTTTTCACATTTTTCACTAGTCACATGGCAGTTTAAGGAATTCTGTATTAACTCATCAATTACAACATGCATTGTTATTCCAAGGCAAGGTCTGTGAAATATCTAGTATCATATACCCAGTAAATATTCTAAGGTCGATCTATTCTAAGGTAAATATTCTAGGTTGTGACGTCGATCCGATGACACGACAACATTAAGCCTGTGCTTTGGTTGTCGGTATCCCATATCAACGTCTAACCAACGTCTTTGATGTAACTTGAATAGATGTTGTGTAAGGAACATCGCTTAGGCGTTGCTTTTGGTCGCAACTAAAACACAATTTTTCCCACGTCTAATCAGCGTCTTTGATGCAACATTAAATAGACGTCGGAAAATCGACGCTGGATGCACACCAACTTCCTCATATCAACGGCAATGGTAGCCATGACAGAGGACTTCATACATAGATGCATTTCCTGCGGCACCGGATACCCTGGGGTGAGGGGGCGGGGGTGACGGAGGGGTGGACCACACTGTCCTTGTCGCTGCCAAAATGGAGAGTCTAGATTATTACTGCTCTAAGGTATATGCATCGGCGCTTGTACGAAGTTTATACAGCGTCGATTTCCGAAGTCTATACAGCATCCATTGCAGTGTTTAGGCAACGTTGGTTAGACGTTATTTCAACTTCCATACACAAACAAAACCCAACGTTGATCTGACGTTGATCCAGCACCAGTTGATCCAGCACCAGTGTTTACTTAGTATATACATCCCGTCTTTACCAAAATATAAAATATTTGTTAAAATGCGGAACAGGTAGTTTGGCACATTATCTTCTAATCTGGTGGTCTTTAAGGTAACAAAAATATGTCGGGCAGGTTGAATCGATTTGAGAGGGCAAATTTCTGAGAGGGCATAATTTTGAGCTGTAAGATATATAATCGTTTTTTTTTTTGTTTTTGTTTTTGTTGTTGGTTTGTTTTTTTTTGTTTGTTTGTTTTTATTTTGTTAAAAAAAAAGGAAATTTCGCTGCGCACCCTACAAGTTTTGCCTCTCAACAGTGACACATGCGTAGTTGGTGTGTCATGCAAGAGATTAACATCGTTGAATCCGTATTTTGCAAAGTCAGTTAAATTGCTGAATCTTATACATGCTGCATATGATGCGACTATTAGTAGTTGAGAAACGCCGGTTCTGGCCCACCTATGGCATCAAAATGACGTGATAGGGTGGTCCAGAACCGGCATGGGGTTTCTAGCCCAGTTTTTTGGATAGAGTGCGCGCCTGTTAGAATGACGTCATAATGAGGTCATGACGTAATGATCACGTCATTACATGATGACGTCATGATGACGTCATGCAATGATGACGTCATGATGACATCACAAAGGTGGTCCAGAACCGGCATGGGGTTTCTGGTCCAGTTGGCATGGATAAAGCGCGCGCCCGTCCTAATGACGTCATAATGACATCATAATGACGTGATAATGACGTCATGTGATTAGTCATGTGATTTGGTCACATAGTCACATAGTATAGTCTAGGGTTAGATTACCCATAGGTGGGCTCGAACCACCACACCTCCGGCCAGGAGTTCTACGCTCTACCACTGAGCTATTCCGGACTTAACCAAAATGTTCATGAAAACATACCATATAAGGTCATAACGCACACATTCATAACACACTCATAACACATATTCCAAAACTCTCATGACAATTCTACGCCACCTTTCTGACGTCATTATGACGTCATAGATATTCCAGAACTGTCTTAGTCACATAGTATAGTCTAGGGTTAGGCCGCCCACTCCTGGACTCGAACCACCAACCTTCTGAGCCATATGAGGTCACAATGCACACATTCATATCTGTTCCAGAACTGTCATGACAGTTCCAGAATACCCTATCATGTTGCTCAACATGTTCAACATGTTCGAAAAGTTGTTCAACATGTTCACCATGTTGTTCAACATGTTCACCATGTCGTATATAGAGCTATGTTTAGGGACTTTCTCGGTAAAGTTATTCTTAATGTTTTAGGACATAGTGTGTCCAACCTCGAGTGTGAAATCTCCTATATAGTATAAAAGGCAGCCGCCCTCAAACGTAGCGCATTCTGTATCAAGATACTGAAGACTAAACAACAGCTACCATCTATGGCAATGTCTGTAGAAAAGTCTGAGACAATGCCTGCAGAAAATTTTACAGCAAAGCCTGAGACAATACCTACAGCAAAGTCTAAGGCAATGCCCATGGTAAAGTCTAAGGTAAAGTCACCTCAAAGGCGGCCACATCTTAGAAAGATGAAAAGAGACGAGCTACGACGTCGCCGTGTAAAAAGCGAAAAATTAAGACAGAACCTAAAATACAGCGAGAATCGGAGAGCGTAAAGCTGCTACCACCATGAAGAAAATGAGTGTAGATGATATACCGGTTATGATACCCATTAATGGAGAAATATATATTAAATTGGCGAAATATCAACAGAAAGTGATGGTTAACATTCGTGAATGTATTACGAATCATACACCTTGGAGGTTAAATCCTATCAAGAAGGGAATTTTGTTGTCATTGAGAGATTGGCAAATGCTGAAGAAGCAAACGACGTCAGTGGATCTCATGCTTCAGAAAATGGATGTGTATAAATGCAGTGACTGTCAGAAGATGGTTGAGTAGAAAGTAATTGAGCGAGACGACTGTATACAGTTTTAACACGAGCTTAGTGGATGCTATGATTTCATCACCCTCAGTGCAGAAGACTGGAGAGAAGGTTTTAAAGCTTGACAAGAACTTGAAACTTAATTTTGACCAAATAGACATGTACATTTGATATGTAGTTCAAATAAAATTGTCTTTATGCTTTATATGTAGACTTTGAAATGAATTAACATTATCTATGTTGATGAAAAGTCAATTTTTATAACATTTGCAAACTTATATCAATGTAAGTTCTTGTGAGTGGGCACATGTATTAACATAATATGTATTTGAAATATTGTTTTTATCATAATTGTGCATATTTGTAATATTCAATAAAAACATATATGATGCTTTTCAACGTTTTATTTTTCTCATACAATACATAATACAATGCTTCATTTTAATACATAATATGTGGTTTACGGGTGAATTAACACGGCACCAGAGACCTTAGCCTCTTACAACTTCATATGTTGCAAAGCAAGACATATATTAATACACAACGCTTAACTTAATAAAATATTACAACATTTATGAAGTTTTTATTATAAAGTTTATTCAAATAAGTCTATTGTTCTTCATCTGTTTCACTCTGTTCACTGTCCATATCACTTTCTTCGTCACTGCTGTCATCCTTCTCCTCCTTCTCATCCTTATCTAGTAGCTCTTCAAAGAATGCATCGTTTCTTCTTATTGCCGCTTTAAATGCCTTTGAATACTTGTAATGTTTTTCATCAACAAAGTAATTAAAGTTCTCTAAAATGGTTTGATAATGGTGGCTTTTTTCTAGACGATTTGTATATTTGAATAGTCTCATAAGCAGTTGTTTTAGTCAATGCTTATAAATAGGTCGAAGGTCATCACTTGCTATTTCACGCGCATCTTCAAGCCCTTGTTCTTCATATTCTGACACCTTTTCTTGACAGTCATCGTAGACTTCTTGAACCGTATCATACCAAACAGAGTCTATTTCTGACTCACTTTCAGAGTCTGTTTCTGACTCACTTTCAGAGCTCCTGCCATCATCACCCTCACCACACTGCTCCATATGTTTGAACAAAGCTTCATCGCTGTTATATAATGCACCACATTCTGTGCAAGCATGTGCATTCCTTTCAGTCATGTTGAAACTTTGACTTTCCATATAAGACTCCTCTAAAGTTTCAGTGAAAGGTGTTTTACAGGGTTTTCCATAACTATCTCCAATTCTTGTTCTGAAGTGTGAGCATCCTTTAAGTGCCCTTTAAGACTTTGCTGCCAATTGTAAGATTCCGAACATATGTTGCATTTATACATCCTTTCGGTTCAACATACACTTTTCAAATGATGTGAAAGTCTTTAAACATAGCTTTACATACAACAATATGTTGAACATGTCAAACAACACGTTGAACATGTTCAGCAACATGTTGAGGAACATGTTGAACATGTTGAACAACGTGTTGAACATGTTGAACAACGTATTCAACATGTTGAGCATGTCGAACAACGTGGTGAACCTGTTGTACAACAGGTTGAACAACATGTTGAACAACATGTTGAGCAACATGTTGAACATGTTGGGCAACATGTTGAACATATTGAATATATTGAACATGCTGAACAAATTGTTGAACATATTGAACATGTTGAGCAACATGTTGAACATGTTGAGCAACATGTTGAACATGTTGAACAATATATTGAACAACATATTGAACATGTTGAACAACGTGTTGAACATTTTGAGCATCATGTTGAAGAACATGTTGAGCAACATGGTGAACATGTTGAACATGTTGTACAACATGTTGAACAATATTTTGAACACGTTGAAAATGTTGAACTTGTTGAACTTGTTAAACAACTTGTTGAACAACTTGTCAAACAATTTGTTGAACAATTACTAAACAACTTGTTGAAAAAACTTGTTGAACAACACCATGACGTAATATGTTCCAAAAGTAATTCGAACACGTCTTTGAATGGGGCTTACCATTCGAACACATGTTTGAATGGTCGGTTTGCCATTCGAACACATCTTTGAATGGTGTGTTCTTCTCACCCACAAAGTGCTTCCAGCCGTCTGTGCAAATAGCCTGTGACCACTTTATGCCAAAACTAGAAATAAAACTGGATCAAACGGTAAAATGTTCATTCAAATCGGTTGAATATGGTGAAAGTTATCTACTTTTTTTAAAGTTACTAAAATAAACATTATGCTCATAGTCACATGTGCAAATAGCCTGTCACTACTTTATGTTAAAACGAGAAATAACACTGGATCAGACGGTAAAATTTTCATTCAAATCGGTTGAGCATGGTGAAAATTATCTACATTTTTTAAAAGTTACTAAAATAAACATTATGCTTACAGCCACATGTGCAAATAACAAGTGACTACTTTGTGTTAAAACTAGTAATAAAACTTGATGAAACGGTAGTTTTCATTCAAATCGGTTGAACATGGTGAAAGTTATCTGCTTTTTTAAAAGTTATTAAAATGAACATTATGCTTACAGCCATATCTGTAAATAACCTGTCACATAGTATGTCCTGGGAGGGGGTCATAATGACGTCATAGTGACGTGATAGGGTGTTCTGGAACTGTCATGCCTGTTCTGGAACAAATAAGAATGTGTGCATTATGACCTCATATGGCTCAGAAGGTTGGTGGTTCGAGCCCAGGTGTGGGCGGCCTAACCCTAGACCATACTATGCGACTATGTGACTAAGACAGTTCTGGAATACCTATGACGTCATAATGACGTCAGAAAGGTGGCGTAGAATTGTCATGAGAGTTTTGGAACACATATGAATGCGTTATGAATATGTGCTATGAATGTGTTATGAAAGTGTGTTATGAATGTGTGCGTTATGACCTTATATGGTATGTTTTCATGAACATTTTGGTTAAGTCCGGAATAGCTCAGTGGTAGAGCGTAGGACTCCTGGAGGGAGGTTTGGTGTTTCGAGCCCGTCTATGGGCAACATAACCCTAGACCATACTATGTGACTATGTGACCAAATCACATGACTAATCACATGACGTCATTATCACGTCATTATGATGTCATTATGACGTCATAAGAACTGGCGCGCGCTTTATCCATGCCAACTGGACCAGAAACCTCATGCCGGTTCTGGACCACCTGTGTGGTGTCATCATGACGTCATCATGTCATGCCATGGCGTCATGATGACGTCATGATATGATGACGTCATGACATGATGACGTCATCATGACGTCACCATGTCATGACGTCATCATTACGGCATGACCTCATAATTACGTCATTATGGCGTCATTCCAACGTGCTCTATCCAAAAAACTGGGCTAGAAACCTGTAATTAACCGCATTTGTCGATATCGGTTTCTGAACTTCAAGCATAAATTGTCAGGTATTTTCAGTTATTTTATATAGACATCACTCATTTATCTTGGGTATCTATTAATCTGTTATCGGTATCAAAAATGAAGTTAATTTTTGATATCCGCAACTTAAGCTTCGATGCCTAATTCACTGATACCAGCCAATAAAAATATTTATATCTTTAAAAGGTATTAAATTTTGGTATTTTCAATAAATATAAAATAAAGATTCTCGTTACTGAAATATGAATATATTTCGCTCATTTGCTACTGAATTGTCTTTAAGTGCATTCCCCCTTCCCTTTCCCCTGCTCCACTCCTTGCTTCATGCAACTCTGCGCCTGAAACCAAAAATGTGACGGATGAAAGCCAAACTATCTCACATGTCACATTCTCTGTCAATCATCAGTGGTTTTTGTTTCTTTGTGTCTCTGTTTGCTTTTTTTTTTTTTTTTGTTGTTTTTAAAATATTTCACATGTGTGTGTTTTGCTAAATTTTGTTTTGAAAATTGATAAGACAAAGCGAGAAATCCGACCCAAATCGAAGTATGAAGGTCTAACTTGATCATTTTTTTAGCATTTTGTTTTCATTTTTTCAGTGCGGAGTTATTTCTAATTTTGTGCTAATTTTTCAATAAATTGGTGCAATTTTTTAAAATTAGCATTTTTATAGAATATTAGTAAAAAAATTAGTAAAACGAAGTGTTGAAAATTTGCTTAAAAATTTTTCAAAAAATTTTCAACAACCTAAAGGTGAAACTGAAATTCTGTTTTTCGGTCTTCTTGCCACATGATCTTGTCACGTGATCAGCTTGTTTATGTAAAATGGCGGCACACACACACACACACACACACACACACACACACGCACACACACACACACACACACGCACAAAACAAGGTGATCATGTGACAAGAAGACCAAACATGGTTTCAGTTTTAACTTTGGGTTGTTGAAAAGTTGTTGATTTTTTTTTCTAAAAAACTTTCAGCAAATTTTGAACACTTCTTTTTGCTAATATTTTACTTATTTTCCAATAGAAATTCTAATTTTTTTAAAATTTTGAGAAAGTCGGCACAAAGTTAGCAATAACTTCACACTGAAAAATGAAAACAAAGTGTTAAAAATGATCAAGATAGAACTTCGTATCGAAGAGACTTCAACAAGCTTTTTTTTCACAATCCGTAACTGAATTCATCGTATGGTTCAACTAAGTTGTCGTGGAAAACCAATAGCTTGATGGGGAGTCACTCAGGTGCATGTTTTTTCTTTTATTATTATTATTATTAGTTTTTTTTTTTGCTTGTGCAATCCAAATGCAAACAAATGCAACCACACAAGAATTACAAGTCGTGATGACTCACACTTTGAAGTTGACTCCGCATACTTTCACATCAGGGAATGAACTCCTCTCCTCTTCCCACCTTAGACGATTTTTTTTCTAAACAGTAAGGGGTCACCGTGTTATCCCAGCAAGGTCATTGGCCGGCGTTTATGGAGAGTGACGCAATGGCAAACAAGAGAAAAAGTTCAATGTGCAGCGAAAGCCTTCCGGTTCTAAAAATGATAATTCAGACTCAAAGCGTTGTGTGTGTTCAGTCCACATCACGATGTAGAAAAAAAAGCTGAAAGTCAGATTTTGAGCAAAACGCTCGCTGTTTGAGTTGGATTTTGACGCTTACTTTGATTTTGAATTTATGAATATGTGCCGGATGTGCCGGTTGTGCCGAATGCATCAAGCACACAGGTTTTCATCTCAAATGAACTAGAGTTAACGCCAGATAAACACGGCAAATTCGACACTTCTGGTATTTGACAAAACGACCACAGATCATTTCTCACACATTTCTCACTAGGTGACTAAATGCAGGACATGAAGTGAAATTTTCGAAACATCTTTTTTCACATTTTTGTGGTTTCAATACTGTCTTTGAACAAAAAAGTTTGTCTATTTTATTGTTGTTGCGGTTGTTGTTGTTTTTAAATAAAATTTACATACAATAAGAATAACAACTCTAATGTCTGTATTTCGAACTAGAAATACGGCCAATGTGTACAAATTGCTAAAGGATGTTTTACAATGCAAAAAGCACGAATAAAACATGGTTAGGAACTGGATAAATTTTTGAAATACAGTTTTAAAATAAAACCTGGACTAGCTGCACAATACTGAACTTTAGTATACTTGATAAATTACATGCGTCAAGCAGAGGAAGAATTATTTACGTTTTTAACCGTACCTACAAAATATTATTTAAAGAAACACAATCTTTGCGAATAACAAACCATATTTAAACAGAATCAAGCAGTCACTACTCAGCTGTACTCAAAACTATGCTCTGTATTACTAAATATCTACATCCCGTTGACAAGCTTATTATTTACAGATAATTCGAATTTATTTTATTGTGCTTTTGAAAGTAATTTAACTCTGTTTTTACTATCATTAAAAAAAAATGAAAATCGGTGCCTTTAGGCTGCAGCATTTTTTTTTTTGAAAAGCACAGCTTTACGACACGCATTTATTTATGTATTTTCTCCCACATAAGCGAAACTGAAACAAAGAGTACGATTGAATTTTACTGAGAGTAAAAATGTTTCGCCGTATAGTCATATTATGCTTTCTGAATAATCAAAATGATAGAATAAAGAACAAGTTTCTCCTAGTATCCTCGCATCTGGACATCTCGCATCTTCACATCTTGTAGCAGATTAATGCGCTGTCGATGTTTCTAACAAGGACTATTTTCACTATTTTTATCCAGTACTTGTGTATTTGTATTAGAGTTCAAGTACTATAACAGAAGCACCTCACAGATTTTTGTCTAAAAGTTTTCTAGAGGTCGGGAAAAAATCTGCGGAGGATTTTTAGCTTCTTAGAAAAAAAATCGTCACTTCCAGCTCTGCCGCAACCAAGTAATCGCTCCCCCTCCCACCCCCCCCCCTCAAGTCCGTCCCTGAAGATCCTGGTCAGAGCCGGATCCGGCGATGAGCTGGCTGGTTCTTTGATCGTATTCCATTGTGTGCCTGCGCTCTGCCCGGTTGGCCGTAGGTGGTATTGGGTCGCAACGGCCCGTTCTTTTGTCGTAGCGGCGTTTCTTTTTGCAGCTTGGTTCTTGACAGTCATCTGAGTCAATACACCTTTAAATAGAACAAAACATTTTGTATATTTATTGTAGAAGTATAAGCTTCACATATGGTATGTATGTGATGTCATAATGAATCACATTAATGTAATTTATGACCAGTAAGCCATTCCTAGCGACACAATAAAACAGACATAACATATAGTGAAGGCACAAAAAACATATAAAACATAGCACATGGTAAAGTGCTATATGTTTTATCAAAAATAGGTTTTAATAAGCCGACCAATCACCGCATGGCCGCATGATCGTTTATCGGCTGTGCCATGATACCATATGGTTGTAATATAGTATGCCAGTACAGAATATCGCTTTCACATTTATTGGCAGATGTTAGATTATCAGTGATCATAATTTTCTTCCAACCCAACCTTGCAGGTATAAAGAGCCGCGGGGTGGGGAGGGGGGGGGGTGCTTCCTTCATATTTTTTTTGCCTACAAGCCTTACAACGATTCCCAGCACACACTTGTGAACATACGTTTTCGCACCCGCCTCCCTCCCCCCTCCGCCATTATTAACAATCCAGTCGGATGAATGACCTTGTTTCTCTATCAGCTGCTTACCTTCGGCTGCTCCTGTAAAGTCGTCTCTTGCCGGATTTCATGCTTATGCAGACCGCGTCATCGTAGAAACAGTCACACTTGCAATGCGTCGTGTTCAAGCGGTGACTCACAAAAGGCTTCGGGCAAGGCAAGCAACTTCTCAAAACACAAGCGAGTCAATAGACATTTAACCTTCTTAATTCTTCTTTTTTTTAACAATAACTCCTGGCTTTGTTTTTATCATATATATATGTTTGATCCGACATGAAAAAAAGTTCTTATCTTTTCCGCCCTTCCCCGCCATACGCCCCTGCAATCATCCGCCTCCTGTCATCCTCCGCCCCCTGCAATCCTCCGACCCATTCCATCCCCCACCCCCTGCCACCCCCACCCCCTGCCATCCTCCGCCCCTTCCATCCTCCACCCCCTGCCATCCTCCTCCCACTTCCATGCTCCATCCCCTGTCATCATCCGCCCCCTGCAATCCTCCACCCCCTGCCATCCTCCGCCCCCTGCCATCCTCCGCCCCCGGCCATCCTCCACCCCTGCCATCCTCCGCCCCCTGCCATCATCCGCCCCCTGCCATCATCCGCCCCCTGCCATCATCCGCCCCCTACCATCCTCTGTCCCCTGCCATCCTCCACCCCTGCCATTATCCGTCCCCTGCCATCATCCGCCCCCTGCCATCCTCCGCCCCCTGCAATCATCCGCCCACTGCCATCCTCCGCCCCCTGCCATCCTCCGCCCCTGCCATCCACCGCCCCTGCCATCCTCCACCCCTGCCATCCTCCGCCACCTGCCATTCTCCACCCCTGCCATCCACCGCACCCCTGCCATCATCCGCCCCCTGCCATCCACCGCCCCTGCCATCCTCCACCCCTGCCATCCTCCGCCACCTGCCATTCTCCACCCCTGCCATCCACCGCCCCCTGCCACCATCCGCCCCCTGCCATCCTCTGTCCCCTGCCATTCTCCACCCCTGCCATCCTCCGTCCCCTGCCATCATCCGCCCCCTGCCATCCTCCGCCCCCTGCCATCCTCCGCCCCCTGCAATCATCCGCCCACTGCCATCCTCCGCCCCCTGCCATCCTCCGCCCCTGCCATCCACCGCCCTTGCCATCATCCGCCCCCTGCCATCATCCGCCCCCTGCCATCCTCTGTCCCCTGCCATCCTCCACCCCTGCCATCCTCCTCCCCCCTGCCATCCCCCGCCCCCTGCCATCCTCCGCCCCCTGCCATCATCCGTCTCCTGCCATCCTCCGCTCCCTGCCATCCTCCGCCCCCTGCCATCCTCCGCCCCCTGCCATCCTCCGTCCCCTGCCATCATAAGCCCCCTGCCATCCTCCGCCCCTGCCATCCTCCACCCCCTGCCATCGTCCGCCCCCTGCCACCCTCCGCCTCGTGGCATCCTCCGCCCCCTGCCATCCTCCGCCCCCTGCCATCCTCCGCCCCTGCCACCATCCGCCCCCTGCCATCCTCCACCCCCTGCCATCCTCCGGCCTCTGCTACCCTCCGCCTCCTGGCATCCTCCGTCCCCTGCCATCCTCCGCCCCTGCCATCCTCCACCCCTGCCATCCTCCACCCCTGCCATCCTCCACCCCTGCCATCCTCCACCCCTGCCATCCTCCACCCCCTGCCATCCTCCGCCCCCTGCTACCCTCCGCCTCCTGGCATCCTCCACCCCTGCCATCCTCCGCCCCCTGCCATCCTTCGTCCCCTGCCATCCTCCGCCCCCTGCCATCGTCCGCCTCCGGCTCTGCCTGCCTACCCTCATCACCCAAAGTATTG
Source organism: Protula sp. h YS-2021 (assembly GCA_949752745.1). Classification (NCBI taxonomy): domain Eukaryota; kingdom Metazoa; phylum Annelida; class Polychaeta; order Sabellida; family Serpulidae; genus Protula; species Protula sp. h YS-2021. Next base: position 18,292,058 of record OX457025.1, on the reverse strand, counting down.
ACAGTCTAATAAATTGTTATGTAAAATATTTTGAAAGTAACCTCTAGTTTTGTAATTAGTATGTAACTTCCAGGTGTTTTCTCGTGAAAAGATGCAAGCGCCGAGCAGCGAAAGTTTTTGGACGATTTTATGCCTAAAATGGCATTTTTCTCCTTTCTGGGTAACATTAGTTTCTATTCTTTTTCACACCATTTCTCTCCAGTTTCATGTCATATCGGGTAGGGTCACTTCTTTTCATATCTGCTATTTATTGACCAGGCCAGAGAACGAGGAGTGTGGTTGTGTGATCAGAAAATCCCGCAGTATGCATGTAGCATTCGTATGTGTGTACGTGCGTGTGTGTATATGGGTGTATATATGTGTATGTGTGTATGTGCGTGCGTGCGTGTGTACGTGTGTGCATGTGTATGCGCGTGTTTGTATTTATGTATGCGTGCGTGTGTGTACATATATGTCTGTACACGTGTGTGTGCGCGCGTGTGTATGTGTGTGTATGTGTATGTGTGCACGTGCGTATGTGAGTCTATATATGTGTGTGTGCACGCGCGTGTGTGTGTGTATGTGTGTTTGTATGTGTGCGTGTACATATATGTGTGTGCACGTGTCTGCGCGCGTGTTTGTATGTGTATGTGTATGTGTACGCGCGTGTTTGTATGTGTGTGTGTGTGCGTGTGTGTGTACATATGTGTGTGTGCACGTGTCTTTGCGCGCGTGTGTACGTGTGTGTGCATGTGTACGCGCGTGTGTGAGTCTATATATACATGTGTAAGTGCACGTGTGGGTGTGCGCGCGCGGGTGTGCCGCGCTCTGCCTGATGTGTTACTGATTGCCACACACCATCAGATAAACACACCATCAGATAAACACACCATCAGACAAACACACTCTGAGACTTCGGTATTTACTATTGCCGCTGTTTTTTTAAAATAAAACGTTCCCCTGTCTTACTACAAATAATATTTACTTAAGTCGAGTAATGTATTTTATGTCAATATTGTAATAAAAAATGCATTTTCAAACGTACTTTTTAAAAAAGAAATAAATGAATCTTAACCCTCTCTATGCACGCTTATTGTGTTTTATTTATTCTCAGCATAACCTAATGCGCTTTTCACACGGCCGATTACCTTCGGATTAGCTGGACGAATGCTGAGCACATTCGGCCAGTGTGGAAAGAGCATTCGGTACCTTAGGGCACGTTGCGTAGAAAGTATACGTACATCAAAATGTTAACCAATGACTGCATGGAATTGACCTCCATTGGTCAAAACCTGGGTATTGCGCGAGTAGAAACTGGGATTAAACATTACTACACGATATGCCCATTTCTTTTCTGCGTAATCATTCACATAGATAAATGGTTTCAAAACTTTTAAGAATCTAAAAAAGTGTTAAAATGTACAGCACTTAAATTTTAAAACTTTGTTTATTCCCCATCTTATGAGTTTTTTCACACTTTAATTGAAATATGACTGAAAAGTCTTAAAAAGAGCAATTACCTTTGAATTTGGTTGATGGCTTGGCATCCACACGCTGTGTGGTTATCAAATGTTATCTTTTTGACACCAAGGGAGCGGGTGCCACCAAGCTCGTGTTTATAAACCTGCGCCAAAAACATACATATGGCATTTCAACAAAAACCACCACAACAATTCATGGTTGTATCTTTTATGCATAGCGACGTCTGCTCAAAACATTAAGTAATTTCATACTACACTTAAGTTTAACTAAAATACGATGGGTCGCTGTGGGAATCTTGAACATTAAAAAATTGACCTTTTTTATTTCAACGAAACTAAGTCGGGCCCGGTGCCATCTAACGAAGTTCATAGTACAGTGCAGCGCTTTTATCATCCCTTAAGGTAGCTGAATAGCAGAGCAGGTATCTTCTAATTCACTGCATTCAAATGAAGATATATCACTTATCTGCTGACCTACTCTTGTTTTAAGCAAATGAAAGGCTTTAAGTCAATATCTGCTTTATAATTAACTCAGGAACAAAACAGAATAATTTATCACTGACATTTTTTAAATATCTTGAGTTATCTTGCTGACCTTGGTGATCGTGGTTCTTTTGGGAGAAGCCGTTAAAGTAAGTGAGTAATATTCACAGCAACAAAATGCAGTTTTAGATTTTAATGTTGGGCAACAGTTTCAAATTTCAAAATTTTCCCTGATTTTTTTTCAGTTAGTTTTAATGATACATATAAGAGAATTTTCAGAACCTAAATTTACGTATAGCTACAGGCCTTGACTATTTTGGAGACATTTCGGTTGTCAATAGCACTTATGTATAAAAGCGCTGACATTTTCAACAAATAATTTAGTATTTTCTGAATAATATTTCAGTCAATTGGCATGTATCAAATTTATATACCGTTTTTTTTTTAACTTGTTGCTCGATGAACAATCGAACAACTGTAGATCATATGGTTTTATTGATAAGAGAACAAAAGGGGAATAAGCAGTGCGTTCAATTTTTAGATTTTCTGCATAGTGCACTCTGTCTGCATGTGAAAAACTTGACTGTATTTACACGTTATTATTGACTGCATGCGCTTAAACACCATATGTTTTTACTCCATATGCTTTTTTTTTTATAAATTTGCCAAGAAGCGAAACATTTAGGATGAGTGAACGAATAATATAAAATGACTTTTGACATTTGACATTCTAACATAAGTTTCTGCTTTCTTAACACGATTTTCTACTTTTTAGTGACAATTCGGGGTCATAACTTTTTCTTTTTTCTGTTTTTTTTAATTCTTTTTTTAAAGAAACTACAGTTGACTGTGATTTCATTTCGAGCATATCTCAACCTTTTCCATGTCAAACCTGTCTTGCGGCATAAGAGAGTTATGAACAGAAAAAAAGACTTATAAACCACTTAAAAATACGATTTTTGTTTCCAGTCTTGAACAGCAAAACAAGTCAGCTTTTATCAAAACAATCCTTTATATCCTAACGCCATTGGGTATCAAAAAAGATCACGCCTTTTCAACTATAGGGATAGATTTATGGAGCTGTTTTTTTTTTGTTTAGATCCGGATAAGCGTGGAAGATCTGTGAACGAATAGCGCGTTTCATTGGCTTTCACAAGCGAATGGATCCAAGTTACACCAGCTCCGTGGTTTATTGCTATTATAACACAAAACACATAAACGTGCCTTAGATAGCCAAAAGGAGCACAAATAAACTCCTGCCTTTTGCATACTTCGTTCTCTGTCGTTGCTTGTGGGTCACATAGCGACGTTCGTTGCGCACAGCAAGCAGTATGCTTAGACCTATGACGTTCGTGTAAATTTCTGCTTGGTTTTCACGTTCAATTCCTTAGCGATATGAGAACTACCGCGATTTCCGGTCATTTCTGTATAGTGCATTGTCACCCAGTATGTGTTATAATAGACAACAAATATCCACTGTCATCCGCTGACTGAGTGAGAAAAAGTGAGAAAAAGGGCAGTAAATGTGAGCGTGAAATTAGAACTAAACAAAATATTAGTATTTAACAGTAAACCCATACACCAGAACTGATATTTCCCACTTGCAAAGTTTGCAAATGGGTATAAGTTTGTAGTTTTTTTTCGAAATTTCTGCTTTTTTTCTTTTTTCTTCTCTTTTTTTCCGTCTCGGAGGTTTCCAGAAAACTCCTCCTACGCTATTTGACGTAGGACGACGAAATTAGGCACAGAGATAGAGGATGATGAGATGTCGTAAATCCGCAAAATTTTTTGACCTTGACCTTGAAGGTCAAGGTCAAATTGAGGTCAAAGTCTTTTACCACAAAGTGGTTTCCAGAAAACTCCTCCTACAGGGTTTGTCGTAGAAAGACGGCATTTGGCAGAGACATAGAGAGGAATGAGTTGTCGTGAAATCCGCAGAATTTCTTTACCTTGAACCTCAGAGGTCAAGGTAAAAGTGAGGTCAAAATATTTTTTAAACGCATATTTATCACGAAAAGTAGCCATAAAGGGGCTAAGCTCCCAGTGTTAACACATAAAATGTACTCAATAGGGGCACTTTACCCTTAATCTTGACCTTGAAGGGCAAGGTCAAAGGTCATGTAACCTCACGTGCCCTTAACGACAGGCCGACGTATCTCGAAAACGGTTAGAAATAGAGCGATTTTGAGCTCATTTTCGACCCGTTGGGCCTACACAACGTTACATAAGAAAGTACCTCGGTGACCTAGGCCGTCTGGGTCTCGGTCAAGGTCAAAACCCGGAAGTTGATTATTATCTGGAAAACGGTTAGAGATATCGGGATTTTGAGTTCATTTTCGACCCTTTTGGCCTAAACAACGTTACATAAGAGTACCTCGGTGACCTTGACCTTCTAGGTCACGGTCAAAGTTGAAAACCAGAAGTTGACTATTGTCTCGAAAACGGTTAGAGATAGAACAATTTTGAGCTAATTTTCGAGCCTTTGGGTCTAAAGCATGTTACATAAGCGGTACTTCGGTGACCTTGACCTTTTGGGTCACGGTCAAGGTCAAAAACGGGAAATTGACTACTATCTCAAAACCATTAGAGATAGAACGTTTTTGAGCTCATTTTCAACCCTTTGGGCCTAAACAACATTCCATAAGAGGTACCTCAGTGACCTTGACCGTCTGGGTCACGATCAAGGCGAAAAACCGGAAGTTGACTATTATCTCGAAAACGGTTAGAGATAGAGCTATTTTGAGCTGATTTTCGACACTTTGGCCCTAAACAACATTCTATAAGAGGTACCTCGGTGATCTTGACCTTCTGGGTTACGATCAAGGTCAAAATCCGGAAGTTGACTATTATCTCGAAAACGGTTACAGATAGAGCGATTTTCAGCTCATTTTCGACCCTTTGTGCCTAAACAACATTACATAACAGGTACCTCGGTGATCTTGATCTTCTGGGTCACGGTCAAGGTAAAAAACCGGAAGTTGACTGCATGTCGAAAACGGTTAGAGATAGAGGGATTTGGGTTCATTTTGAACCCGTAGAATCAAAGCACAGATGAAGAAAGTGTACTGTGTGACTTTCCGGTTTTTTGTCATGATTTAATACAAATGTTTTCTGTAATGGTTTGTGCAAGTGGGCCAATACCGCTATGTAGCGGAATTCTGCCTCATTAATGTAGTGTCGATATAGAGAAGGGTGAGAAACCTAAAATGACTCATCACTGTGACAGATAAATCATATAACCTGTGATTATCATTGCTATTTTGGCCGATATTATCAAACTCCAGCATCTATTCGGCATCTGGGGAAGATATTTATGCAGCCATCATTTATTGAATGTATTAATCCCATAACATAACTAGAGCAGTGTGTATAACCCACATATTCCCCACAGGCCCCCATCAGTTAAACACGGCCATCAATAGTTAATCAAGAGCTGGCATTTTCTAAGTCCAGCTGGTCCATTTTCCTTGGACGAACCTGGTCCATTTACAATACCGATCTGTGTTTGTTCCCATAGAAGGTACATAACAAGTTTCATTAAAATCCTTGCAGCAGTTTTTAAGTTATCGTGTTAACAAGATGTTGATGACAGACCGACAGACCGACACACGGCCGATCGCATATGCCCCCCCCCCCCTGTGGGGAATAAATTGTCGTGCCCTGTTATATTTTAACAACATCAAAATTGAGAATTTGTTTTGAACGTGTACCGAGTTATATTTTATGATTATTACAAAGTACAGGCATAACCCGGGAAGGGACCACACCAAAAAGGATTACTTTTCAAAAGTCAAGTTGTTTTCCATTCTAGATGCCTCACAATTAATAAAAGCTCTGAATCGGACCGCTTTAACTGGTAGTCCTGATTCTGAGCGCAAACTGTCAAAAAAAAAAAAAAACAAATTACTGCTACTCACAATAACTTTCCGTGTCACTCTCTGAGAACCCGCGGGCCCGCATCGCGCCTGGTCACCGCAGCAACCGTATTCCTTTTTACATTTGTAGACACGGGTGCATTTTGGCACATAGTCCTCATTTGGAGTTGTGAACAAGCTCTTTATATCTAAACATTCCGGCACTGGATCGGCGCATTTTGTCAAGGTCTCCATTTCACGAAAATGGTCGAATGCGATAGTGATGTCTAAAAAATAAATCAACAAAGTGGAGAATAGTAGTAGTAGTAGTAGCTGTGTCTTTAGTTATATTCTGATTGGTACATGGCCCTTATTTTTCTCTCTGACAAGTGGCATTTAGTAGACTGGTCAATATGAATCAATATATGCTTTATTACAGGATTTAATTGACGTTTTGATTACAAATAACAACACTATTTAACACCTTTTGCATTCCAGTCATCATTGAAAATCAAAAGTCGACCATTCAAATTACAGCATTTACTTAAGTCATGCAACATTTACGTATGCTTTGTTTGAGATGCGGCTTCATGTTCTAGGCACACTGTGGCTTCAGCACTAACAAGGCAAGGCGATTACAAGTTTCCTTTATCAAATAGATGTTTGTTCCCAAACTTGTTCATGGACATAAGCCTTTGAGTATGCAGTCCAGCCCACAAGGTTGAATATTTTGTTTGTTTGTTTGTTTGTTTGTTTGTTTTTTTTTTTTTGTTTTTTTTTTTTGGGGGGGGGGGGAATTGATCAGCTTTGGAAAACTTTAATTGCGGTATAATTGCACAATAGTTGTGCATTCCCTGCCATATTATAGTGCGCATTTGTTTCCGGGGCTGCAGTAATAATAATAATAATAATAATAATAATAATAATAATAATAATAATAATAATAATAATAATAATAATAATAATAATAATAATAATAATAATAATAATAATAATAAAGAATGAGCTGGGACAAGAGTGCTCACACTTTTGGTCGATACTACCCTTAGACGTATCTTATTTTGACCTTATAACCATGCGTTTACCTTCTGAACCTGTTTCATCAATGTTTATGAATTGGGAAAGAATCTTTGTTTTATATTTACGTAACAAATATGTCCAAAATAAAAAATCAAGATGTTGAGGTTTTATAATTTTAAGGAAACAGTTGATACACAGGTCACATGGGTGCTTACTTTTCTCTGAAGATTTTAGGTTTTTTTTTCATGCCCTGCGTTTGGCTTAAAAGATCTTGGATGTTGGTAAATTTTAGTCAATAGTGCAAAAGAAAAATATGTAAAAGAATATATAGAAAACCCAAAGGCATTTTTATGAGTGAAGTAAAACGGTGTCACTTCTGCATGTAGCTGGTTAAGGACAGTTTAGAACAAATCGGTTAAAAGCTGAGTGCAGTGGATTGAGTCACGACATAACGGATCTCACTTGTAAAAACAAAGAACAAAGACTTGGTATGGGGCAACTGGGGATCCTATATACATCATCCTTGCCAAAATACTTTATTCGCGAACGTTTCGTAATTTGATTGCGAAACATTTTGTGTGGGTGTTTTTTTTTATTATTTTTTTTTTATTTTTTTTTCAATGTCAACATCATTGTGAAAGAATGACTAATTTTTGTCTAAGAAAAATATCAAATTTCAAAACACTGAAATCAGTTTCAGCCTCAAACAGCAATCAGTTCATACTTCTACGGTACTTTGGAGATTCATCAGATTTCAAAACATATGTTTTCTCACACAAACGCATTTTTTAAACAAGCTCTAAAGAGCATTAGATAAGGCCTATCATAAGCTTTTCTATTAGAATTTGTTCATTAAAATAAGTTTTAGCCAGTTAACCAAAAAGTTCAGCTGGCTGAATAACAGATAGATCATATACTGATAGATAGATACATAGACAAACAAATGATGGACAGAGAGATAGACAAACAGATAGAGAGAAAGCTAGATAAATAGCTGGATGTATGGAAGGTTAGATGGATACATAGATAAAGAAACAGATAGATATAATCCACGACAATTCATCTAGCGGCATTTCATTCAGCGACAATTCATCTAGCGACAATTCATCTGAATGAGATTAGTACGACAATTCATCTATAGTTTATTTAACACTGAATTTTTCTAATTTCACCAAATTTTATTTCACTCCGGTTTTTCCCAATCTTCTGAATATTATATAAACCTGATTTTTCTACTTCTGCTAAATTTTATTTTACTCTATTTCTTTCTTCTCTTGACAATACTTAACCGTGACAATTATTTTTAAAAGTGAAATGAAAAAGTTTGACGGGTCACGGTCAAAGACCAATATCTCAAGAATATCAATTAAGCCTTCCCCTGATCAAAAGATTAATCCTTTCATGCCAATGGGTGTCAGCACTATTGTAGCTAAATGCCTTGACCCCCCCTCCCCCTCTCTTGCCCGACCCCGTATTCATTCAATTACATTTAATGCAAGACAGCATTACAAAGTTATTTGTTATCTTCTTTAAAACCAATTAAATAATTAAGTCGCAGACTATACCCTTTGGAGTATTGATAATAATTGTAACACCTGTCATAACGCTTAATCCTATAACGCTGGGAGAAGGTTATGATGGCTTAAAATTATATCATTGCAGCACGAGATTCTCTAATCCAATTACCGTGTAACTGACCATAATAGTGTTAATTAGGTGTCATCTCTTGTTGGACCAAATTGGATGTCTGTGTGATATTTTAAACTTAAGATTTTTAAAATTTCTTTCATTTTTTGGAACGTATTGGTTTCCTGTAAAAGACGAAGGAATAACAAAGTTGTGAATAAAAAAAGTTGTGAACGAGCTTGCGTGCAATTTTGCTTTATGACAAAATTGTTCTAATATATTTAAGACGGCGTCTGCCCACAGTGATCAGATTCGGTTTTGGAAAGCCTTTAGAAACATGGACGTTGTGAAACTTTTACCTGGACTTATCAAATAAATAAATTAACGCGAAGTACTAAAAGTTGTTTAATTAGAACACCACCACACGGCCTTATTATAAATAGTGCTGATTTCCAGGTATGTTGTAGAAACACCAGGAAGAGCGGAAAACAAGCGGAAAAAACAAGAAAGTGTAAAAATTAAAGAAAAATAAAAACGAAATAAATTACAGCAAATTTCAGAAACAAGAAAAGGAGAAAAGAAAAATTATTAAAAACAAATGTCCTGAAATGCAAAATTGAATTAAAAGGAAAGAAGCAAAACCAACGTAAAAATAACAAAAAAGACCTAAAATAAAAAAAAGAAAAAAAGAAAACAAAAAGAAAACCGAGTACCAGAGGACCAATAAAACCGGACAGCCAAGCAGTTACCCAAGCAAGGACCAAGCACTAGGACAGTCAAGCAGTCACAAAGCAGGGACAAAAACCACAGAAACAAGGACAGCCAAGCAGTCAACGCACAACAAAGGACACAAAAAAACTGCAAAAACAACAAAACTCAGGTCAGTACAGAGCCTTACTTTTGGGATGCAACATAAAAAGACTTAGCGTACAAAAACAGTAGTTACATTTGAAAAACACCACAGCAAAGAATGACTGCAGATAACATTAATCCAGACAATATACCCCTTCCGGACTCTTTGAGTACACTTAAGATTTTCCAAGATAGCTGCAAATCACTGCAGCTAGAATTAAGGGCACAGCGGGTAGTAAAGCAAATAAGGGAATTTGATGGAGAAAATTCACGAAAATTTAGGGAATGGCTACGGGAGATCGAGAGAGTGGGGGCTATAGTTGAAGCCTCGGATGAGCGGTATAAGGCATTTGCCTTACAAACACTACAAGGGGAGGCCGCTGACTTCATAGGAAGAATTTTAGCTTTATATCCTTCAATTTCTTGGCCAAATTTAAGACTGATTTTGACCCAACAATTTTCCGATACGGGGGATAGCTATATCGCCAAAATTAAATTAAGGCGCATATCACAACGAAAAGGGGGAAACCATTCAAAAGTTCTCGGAAAGAATCTTCGCTTTGGCGGAGGAAGCATATTGGATGGAGGACCTTAAAAACCCTCTAATTCAAAACGTACCAGTAAAGGCCTTGATCGAAGGGGTACAAAATGACACAATCTCACGAAAGTTAATTCGACATAGACCCCAAAAATTTAGACGAAGCTCTACAAGAGCAACAGGACACCGAATCCTATGAACTGAGGCGCAGGGTCGAGGAGGCCATGGACATAAACGAAGTCCAAATAGACAGACTGGACAAATTGGACCACTAAACAGCAACGATAAACGACTTAGGAACAAAATTGATCAGAATTCTTGCCCTACTGACTCAGAACAAAACAAAACTGCCTGTAGCAAAAAGGACACAAGCATTCAATATAAAGCCTAAATTCGAATAGACTCCTGACAACAAACCCATATGCTTTTATTGCAAGAAGATTGGACATAAACAGTCGATTTAAACTAGAATCATCCGATATACACAGAACCGGTATTTCGGGCTCAGGCCATCGTTCGTACTCGCAAAATGACACAGATAATGAGAGCAAAATTTGTCCTTTACATTTTGGGGAATTTAATTGCAAATTTCTTTTAGGTACAGGGGCAGAAACAATTCTTTTGGCAAACGAAATTTTCGAAAATATAGACAAAAATCAAATTATCAAGGAACTCGCACCACAGGTCAAGTTACAGGGAGTAACAGGATATTCATTTGATTTCACAAACACAGCAATTCTTAAATTTCAATTTGGCACAAAAACCCTTAAACACACCTTTCACATCATTAAAAATTTGAAATATGAAGGAATATTAGTCATAGACTTTTTGATGGGAAATATGGCAAAATTAGACTTCGAGAAAATTGCTGTTCCAATAGGAAATCACTTGGTTGTCTTAAAAAACAAAACTGAAGATGGGTCAAATGGATGCGCCGTAGCAAAGACTAAACAAAAAGGGTTTATTGAACCACGGTCTGTTGTTTTTGTAAGACTTAGTGTTAAGGGACCAATGAAAGGAAATTGCTTAGTCTTGCCTTTAGAGAACTCTTTCATTCTGAGAACAACCAGGGCTTTACGCCCCACGGGTTATGGTAAAGGGGAGTAAAAATGTAACTGTCTTTAATGAAACACACAAAAGATTTACAATTGGTAAGGGACAACCGCTTGCTCTTATTGAAACCATTCAAGACAAAGACATAACCACATAACCACAAACAGATGAAACGCAAAAGACATCAAACATTTACACAGTACGCTAAACCAATCACACAAATACCCCTAACTCATTTCCAAACAAAGAAGACGATTTTTACCTAGACACAGAAGCTAAACCTATAGCAGACCTTAAACTTGAAGAGGAGGTACAACAAACATTTGCAAAGGTGTTAGAAAATAACAAAGCTATATTTGCACTAAGCGACATAGACTTAGGGAAAACTCACCAGACTAAGGTACCCTTAGACGCAGGAGACAGTGAACCAATCAAACAAAGGCCTTTTCGGCTTCCATATACCCAATGGACCATGCTCGAAAACATATAGAGCAGCTACTCCAAGCAGGTAAAATGAAACGGTCACAATCTCCTTGGAACTCCTCAATTCTTTTTGTGCCTCGTAACAACGAATGTGTGCTGACTATGGAAGGATTAATAAGGTGTTAGTCCATAGTAGTTATCCCCTGCCCAATATCAGTGACATTTCTGGCCTCGATGCAAAGTTCAAAGGTGTTCAGCATGCTTGATTTAAAATCATGATGCTATCAGTTGCCACTTAAGTCAGAGGATAGACCCAAAACCGCTTTTGTCTGTCACAAACAATTGTTCGAATTCAATGTCTTACCCTTCGGACTGAGTTCCGCTACATCAGCATTTCATGGACTCATGGTAAAGGTGCTGGGTGATGCTCTAATTGTGTACGCTATAGCTTATTTGGATGACATTATTGTCTTCTCAAAAAGCCCAGAAGAGCACACTGGACATCTCCAGAAAATCTTTGACAAGCTAAATAGTGCTGGACTTAAGCTCAAACAGTCAAAGTGCAAGTTCTTTCAGAGTAAACTGTCCTATTTAGGTATCCGATGAAGGCATTCAACCAGATTCTGAAAAAGGTAAATGCTATTAAGGAGCTGCAACCGCCAACAACTGTAAGGGAAGTAAGATCTCTCATAGGGATGACATCCTACTATCGCTCGTTTGTGCCTAACTTTAGTCATGTAACAGGGCCAATCACTGATTTGACAAAGAAAAACACAAGATTCATGTCGAGTGAAAAGAGACAAAAGGCTTTCGAAACATTAAAAAAACTATTATGTTCGGCCCTAGTTCTAACCCATCCACAGACAGGCAAACAATATAAACTACACACCGACGCTTCTGACTAGGCATTCCGGGGTGTCCTTACGCAGGAATTTCCAGAACGACCTCGAATCATTCAATATATTTTACGCCAGCTTTCCAAGGGACAACAAAAATAACCTACCATACAAAAAGATACCTATTCAATAGTCTTTTCGGTCAATAAACTCAGACACTTTCTTTATGGCAACCCCTTTGCAGTCTATACAGACCACAAGCCTTTGAAATCACTTTTTACCTCCAAAATGAAAACGGGTCAAGTGCAACGTTGCAAGGCGAACGTTCAAGCTGATTTTTTGTCAAGAATTCAAAACTCCAGCAAAACTGAAAACAAAAAGGTAAATATCATTGACAGCTCGGAACTAGAGGTTCCAAAATATAAAAGAAAACCCGAAATAATTGAAGAAAATGACACAACAGCTCTTTTCGACGTTTCAGATAAATTTCACGACAAAACTGCTAAATTACAGGAAAATGACCACACAATTTCAGAAATCATGGCCAAACTTAAGACAGATTCAGATAAAAAAGTCAGAGTACTTAATACAAGACAATGTTCTAGGCCACATCACAGAACCCGTAAAACATGACAAATCATCCAGGCTCCAACTAGTAATGCCGAAGGAATTACAATTCGAAATTTCGGAGCAAGCGCACTCAAGTAACTTAGGCGGTGGACACACAGAGCAAGACAAAACCTATAACAAGGTATGGCGAAGGTTCTGGGAAAATTGTCCAAGAATACAGTAAATTTTACTCAAGGATGTGGACTTGGTCTATCCCGACAATGAGGAAGGCCCGTGTGCCAATGCAGGACATGCCAATGCCAGATTACCCATTTGAGATGGTAAGCATTGACACTAGAAGCCCTTTTCAGAAAACAGCGAATAATAACAAGTATGTGCTTACCGTCATTGACTATTTTAGTTGTTGGCTAGAAGTTTATCCTGTTCCTGATAAGAGTGCAGAAACTGTAGCCTCTCTCATTCTTGAGAAATTTATTCCCACGCACATGTGCCCTAGGACATACTTAGTGACAACGGGACTGAGTTGTACTATACTACTCAGTAAACTCAAAATCGCACATGTTAGACGTTCGGTTAACCATCCCTCTGGAAATGGAAAGGTCGAGAGGTTTCATAATTTTATGAACGATGTGTTGTCTAAGTATGCCTATCAGAACCACAATACTTGGGATCAGTACATTTCCACCGTGCTTATGGCGTACCGCACGTCACTCAGTGGCACTACTCAATTCACCCCGTACTTTCTCGTGTATGGTAGAGACCCTGTCCTCCCAATGAGAACCCTTCTCAATCCAAAGTTTAAGTATCTAGGTGAGGACTATGTCTTATGCATGTTAGAAAGACTCCATCTCGCGTATAAGGAGGTTCAAAGCCACGCCTATGACTCAACACAAAGAAACAAGATTAGACTAGAGAAACGAGTTTCTAACCCTGGCCTTAATGTAGGCGATGCAGTCTTCTGTCTACAACGTTCTGCTAAACCAGGTGAATCGCAAAAGCTTAACCTGAAATGGAAACCGTATTACCGTATAGTCTCTCTGACTGGGTCGGTAAATTTCCTTATACGTGACTAGACCACGGGTAAAGAGCGGATTGTGCATGCTAAAAGTCTTAGGCCTGCAAATCCGAAGCAAATTTGGGATGCACCCAGAGACACCTTAGAGTATGTGGAATTTAAAGATTTCAGCGAAACCCGTACTCGAGTCCAGTCTCTTAGGCAGGCAAAGTTAATACATCGGTCGGATGATGTATCAAACAGGGCGGACCTACCGTCAGAGAATACCGATTATGTACAGCCAAGAAAAGGGAAACGGTTAGACTCATATGAATCTAACGAGCAAACGATGGAGGTGGACGAACCTTCAGAGCCAGTAAAACGAAAGAACGATTTTGACGGTGACAGTAACGCAAAGCGAGTAAGAATAGCACTTCTTAAAGCTTTAACTAAATGGTAAAATAATGTTACAAGAAAATTTGACTACTTTGGGTACATGACAAGTTGGCCACTTGTTCCCATTAATTTTGGTTCGATCTCATTTGCAACTGGCAGAGGTTTCCAAACCTTCTAAAAGGTATGCGTTACGTAAAGAAGTTAGACTCTTGATTCACACATCTGTTACAGGAATGGGTATCAGGATATATCCACACCTCTCAAGGACACGTCTTGTACATGGACAGTTGCGCGTATTCTTCGTGCAACAAACACCTATATACAACTCCTACAGCAGTTGAGTTATCACACTTACCGTTGACTTACAGCCCTAAGAAGAACAAATTAATGTAATCAGGGACGAATTGAACACTTTTCATAACTCCTTACACAATATTGTAATAAGACATACAGAATTTCAGAATTTCAGTGGGGAAAATGCGTTTGAAAACGAAATGCGGAAGGTAATGGAGGATATTTTACAACTTATTTATCGTGAAAATGTTAACTCTATTAATGATTTAGGTCTGACACTTAATAAGTTTAATAATATTAAAATATTAGCAATAGGAAAACTAGAACCCAGGAATAAACGAGCTCTGATTCCTTTTGTTGGTGATTGATTGAGCTCACTTTTTAATGTGCAACTAACTCTGACTTAAAGAAACTTAAAGGCGCATTATCAAAAACACAGGAAACACTGTCTAACATGGTGCATATTGTTGAAAATAGTCTAACTATAATCAAAACAACACACAATCAAGTAAAAGAAAATCGGGAGGCCTTGAATAATTTACAACAAATTTCAACCTTATTCTAACAACAACTTCAATTGTTACTTACACAATTAGATACCGAAATGTTGCCAGAATTAATGTACTTTCAATTAGTTTCCAGGATACATAAGATTTTTCATATTGTATCGCGATCTCTAAACAAGATCGATGAAAACTTAACACAACCTCTCACGCAACTAGAAACTTGTATACAAGGGGATTTACCAATTTCCCTATTTCCATCCACAATGCTATATAATATAATGCGAATGATACGACAGAAATTAAACCCAAACCTTAAATTACCATATACTTTGAGGAGCGTTGAAATGTATCAATATTATAAATCTTTACATCCTTTAGTTTTGACTGAAAGAAATCAATTTCACATCTTGTTAGCCCTACCAATCATATCTGAAGATGAAAGAATGATGATTTATAAAGCCATTAAATTACCCTTTGCAAATAGTACACTTCAACTTTCAGCTGTTTATAATCTTGAAACAGAATATTTGGCTATATCGGAAAGCAGGAGAATTTATTCTTTTATCTCAAAACAGGAATTAGACATGTGTAATCAGGGGTCAATCTGCACCCTAAAAGTTCCTCTATACCAGATCTCTACCCCTGTGTTTACTTTACCTATTTTTACGAAATAATTATCGAGTAAAACAATATAGTACCACCGATATTCATACAATACCACCACACCCAATTATTGAATATCCCTCTTTCGGTAAATGGGTCATTTCTACTCCTTATGATCTTGGCGTCAAAATAATTTGTGAAGATAATAAAGAATCCGTAAACAATTTTGGGGTTCTGATAAACGTAATTGAACTGAAGGATGGATGCTCCGCTAGTTCTGAATATTTTAATATTCCTACTTATGTAACGGGAAATGTACTAAGCAACAGACTAAGATTGAGGGACAAATTAAGTTATCGCCAAATGTTTGGAATAATTCTGAAAGTCTTCTCGATACTTTTGAGAAAATAACTGCCGCGTTTAATAAAACAAACAGAATATTAGACAAAATATCGGATATACCCCTTGCTCATCTGGAATCTTTGATAAATTCCGACAAATAATGAAACTACCTTCGGTCAGTTCAAAAAAGTATATTATTCAAATATGTCTTTATTCTTGTTGTAGTGTTATGGTAATGGTAATGTTTATATTTGTTGTATATAAATGTATAAATAAAAGGTATGAGAAACATTATCATGTTGCACCTCAAAACGATACTTCTTTGGAAGACCTATTCGCTCAGCCAATGAGGTAGAACAAGGTTCTGTACAAGGCGAAGCAACTATTGAGCAGGCAGATGGAAGAAGTGAGCCGATAGTGAGGTTCACCAGATCTTGAGCTAGACATTTGTTTATGCGTTGATATGCACAAGGACATTGGAGGACAAGTCCCTACAGAACTTTGCTAAGATCTTTTATTATATGCCTAGAGGTCCGCATACACAGAAATGACAGAAAAAACTAACGCGCAGATTTCATGGGCAAGATTAAATGAGGGCCCCCCTATAAGCATATTCATAATGCGATCAGATATAAACAGTAAACAAAAAAAACACGTGTTTTCGGACTTGAAAGTGAAGAGAAAGTGGGTCAACTGCAATGGTCTTCAAACTCGATAAATGAGTCATTACTGTGACGATATTTACAGCACAGCCTGAAAACGAAACGTCATCTAATTACAAATGTCATATAATTATGCCATTTGTGTATTTGCTGCGTTGTTATTTCGCGATTTGAGTTGAAATAAGTTACTTCCGTTGAACTGCCAAAAATAAGTAGGAACGTTCGAAAGGGAGAAAATACTTATTTATTCAGGCGGGATTGTGAGGTTAGTTCTTAAACCACATGAGTTTAAGGCATGTAAATTAAAGCGTATTATCACCGATGACAGAGAGGAAGGCATTTTTGAAGGTAAATATTTATTTTAAAGGGTAAATTGTTGGTAATTTTACACACGTCCTTTGGATGATTTTGTGTGCACTGGTTTGCAATTAATAAAGATATAACGGATATGATGCCGTGGTTAGGGGGGGGGGGGTAATTACGTCAAAAATAATCATTACACGTAGCAAATAAATACTTAATATTTATTTTCTGAAGTGTAAATACAAAGAAACCGAGTCAAATATCAATACTCGCTGACCGCAGCACCGATTACGCGTCACCCAATCTGAGCACACTGAGTGCAAAAATAGTGCGTGGTAAAATTTTGAAGAACGACATAAAAATAGCAAAACTAGGCATGTAATAAACGTAATACATCATTCTGACTGCGTACGATATTGTTTTTTGCCTTCAGCCTACGGGTGTGTACGGAACATTCCCTTCGGGGCTTGTCCGTACGGCCCTATGCCCTCAGAATGAAGTATTACTATTATATTATGTTGTTGTAAATATATGTAAATATGGTCAATTCGATGTTATATTGTCTGATTATGTAAACAATTACGATGGGTTATTTAATGTACCTTGTTATAGCTTATCGACAACAAGTAAAAGTATTAGATGTAACTATAATTCCTATATGGTATATATCAATGTTGATGTAGTGGAGGTATAAAACGAAATAAGTTATCGCAGAACATCCGAAAGATCAGTTTCTTACCTTAACTGGTTGGTTGTTGTTCTACTCCTATCTCTGCTATGCTAACTGTAGGGGAGGGCGTTAATATTGATGAAAAAATATTCACATTGAGGTTGTATATTTAATAGGCTTTATCCAAGTAAAAATATTAATTATTCACAAGCAATTTAAAATTTTGGAGGGGAGGTTTTGTAACAAAGTTATTTGTTATCTTCTTTAAAACCAATTAAATAATTAAGTCTCAGACTATACCCTTTGGAGTATTGATAACTTTAACACCTGCCATAACGCCTAATCCTATTACGCTTGGAGAAGGTTATGATGGCTTAAAATTATATCATTGCAGCACGAGATTCTCTAACCCAATTATCGTGTAACTAACCATAATAGGGTTAATTAGGTGTCATCTCTTGTTGGACTAAACTGGATGTTTAAGTGATATTTTAAACTGAAGCTTTTTATAATTCCTTTCACTTTTCGGAACGTATTGTTATCTTGTTAAAGACAAAGGAATAACAAAGTTGTGAATAAGAAAATGTGTGAACGAGCTTGCATGCAATTTTGCTTTATTACAAAATTGCTCTTAGCCCTGAAACATATTTAAGACGGAGTCTGCCCGCAGTGATCAGATTCGGTTTTGGAACACCTTTAGAAACATCACTGAAATTTTTACCTGGACTTATCAAATAAATAAATTAACGCGGAGTACTAAAAGTTGTTTAATTACAACATCACCATGCGGCCTTATTGTAACATAAAATTGCAGATGAGTTGTGAAATAAAATTTTGCGAAATAAGAAAATTTCAGTGTTGAATAAATTTTAGAATTGTCGTACCCATCTCATTTAGACGAATTGTTACCAGACGAATTGTCGCTAGATGAATTGTCGGGATAGATAGATAGATAGATAGATAGATAGATAGCTAAATAGATAAATAGATAAATAGATAGCTAGATCTTCCACACATAAGAAGGGAAACTGCAGTCAAGTGGATTCATCTCAAAGTTAAATGGAAAGGTGGTGGCGGGAGAAGGGTATTGGTGTGACTGAACATCGGTGTTTCGGTGAAGTGCAATTAATGCATTAAAAACCAAAACGACTGAATATTGTGATTAGATTAGCAAGAATTAAGTCACAAACACATTGTTTTGACATTGTTCAAAAATCAAAATTACCTTGATCTGAACCTATTGATTGAACGGCTCGGGGTTTAGGTGTCCCTTTCCTCTTATGCCTTTTTCTGTTTGACGTTCGATGTTTATCTATAAATCTCTCAGAGGCTTTTATTATGTGGATATCCTTAAAGTTTGTATCATAATCCTTAAACTTTGAAACAGAATCCTGAAACTTTGAATCAGAATCGGGTAGATAGGAATGCTCTGCGGTACCTTCAACTGACGGTTGATCGGACATCATGCCTTGTGGGTCATGGGGAGGGGATTGCGCATGTGTATTGTGTCTCCGGTGCCCGCGATGTCTTGCTGTATATTTATGAGTAAATGCTCTTTCGATATCACTGTTATTCATCAAAGTTCCAACTTCGCCGTAAAATAACCGTAGCACGTCATGGATTGACTCAGCGTTTCGCAGTTCATTTTTAAATTTCTCGAAACTCATAGTATTCTGAGGCTCAACGGGCTGAAAAAAAAGAGATGACACACAGTATATAACAGAATGAAAACAATAATTGCTAAAGAAATTTAGCATCTCCTTTTTCACTTTCAATCACTTCTTATTGAAATGATCGACCACCTATTGATATATAATGGTTTTGCACAAACAAAAACAAGTCGCTAAAAACACAAAGAGAACGTTCGACAAGAACGTAAACAAGAACACCGCAAGAGCATATTTTCACAATTCCGTAACACTGTAGGGAGGGAGGGAGGGAGGGAGGGAGGGAGGGAGGGAGGGAGGGAGGATCCCTCTTTAAATCTTGGTAATGTCAATTTTCTTCTCGTCTGTTTGGAGCTGATTGTTTCCAAATTAACTAAGCAAAATTACAGAAAAAATGAAATTATAAGTCTTATCGACTTGGAATTGAAATCCACCTAATCTCCTAGCCCTTAATTGCCACTGTCCACTACGTACAGCAATATATCAAACAAATGTTGCATAAAAACTTTCCCATCACAAGAATAAATATTTAAATGAGAATATTTTTTTACTACCGTTAAACTCCATTTGTAAATTGGAATCCATTCAGCGATCACCAAAAAAATAACACCCTTAACTTGTAAATGGACAATCAAATTAGATTTTTCACGACTGCATTTGCAAATGGTGTTTTTTGTTATCGGGCGTGAAACGTCAACTTGTCAATGTTTGAGGTTTTTGCACTAGTTGAAATCAACAAGAGTGGACCGCTGCATTACATGCGAGTATCCGATTTTTAAAAAGTCAAAAATTGAGCAAAAATAATTTTTAAAATTCAAATTTGAAAACCCAATGCTTAAAAGTTATTTTAAAAATTCATTTCCCAGAAACAAAAAATAAAAATGCTAAAAAGCACAACACATTCGGTGTGGTTGGATGGTGGATGGGGGGTGGGGGTTGTTCGGTCAGAAAAATCCATGTATTAGTGCCAAAGGCCAGATCAAAGTCGAAACTTTTATTCGAGGTTTCACAAGAAGCATTAATAGACATAAATAATTGCTTTAGTAAAATGTGAATGAAAAGGATGGCTTAAGCTTGATAATTTCGAAAAATTGATAATTTGGTAAATACCTACCCACAAAATAATAGGAGTGCACCCCCTAACATAATATCAGTTCGACTTTACCGTAAAAGCTCGCTTAGTTGTTTATGTATTGAAAACAAAAACAACGTTAAACGGAAGGAACATTCAACCAAAAGTCTCAAATTCTTAACTATGCTACATTATTGAACACCGTTAAAATGTATTATTGTTTTGAAAAGTCAAAAATAGAGAATATTCCTTTCGCCACGCTCATTTCCTTATGAAAAGCTGTGCATCTTTTAATGTGTAGTATTTGTGAGGGTCTTAATATTGACGTTTAACTGCGATAGGAAGGCAATAAACTACCAAACAAAACTTCCCCAGATAATGCAAAACTTTGTGGAGAGAGAAAACTGGTAATTCAAAATCTGAAAACACTAGCTTTACAAACTAAAAAGACCATCATGTGACGGTGCCCAGGCGACACTAGAGTGAAAAAAAGCAGTGATCATTATAACCGCTGCCATTCTTTTATTATGACACTCACTTCTTTTTTCCTTGAAGTGTTACAATGAATGAAGAAACGTGTATGATTAGTACTGTCATTATTGTTGCTGATACTATTTTGGCTGTTTTCACGACACGATGGACAGATGGATAAGTGCTTCTCTCAAGTCTAGTAAGTACTCAACCTATAAGTATATGCGGAAACTAGACCGTTGTCGTTACCGAGAGGCGAAAATTACGCTTGGGACCTTCAGACTTCAAACTTATTCCTCATAGACCTATGTTAAAAGTAGTGTAACGATGCTAGTTGCACTTAAACTCTGCGAAACACAGATTTAGTGTTAAACTCTGCGAAACACAGATTTAGTGTTAAACTCTGCGAAACACAGATTTAGTGTTAAACTCTGCGAAACACAGATTTAGTGTTAAACTCTGCGAAACACAGATTTAGACACGCTGTGTCCCAGTAAACACTTCGACGTCAATATAACGTCAATTTCTGGTTAATCCGACCACAAACTAACGTCTAATCAACGTCGTTGGTACAACGTTGAGTAGGCGTTGGAAAACTAGTGTTATGCACACGTCGAAAACTTGTCTATAAAGTCGGGAGGTAGACGTTTTTATTTCCGTTTTTTCTTTTCTTTTCAAAGTCTTTTCTTTGCTCTACAGTTAAATTAAATTCCAATTTCTTTGTTATTCCTCGCCGTGTGCGATTCGTTATTAAATCTTGTATGTTGAAGTTGTACAGAGCCAACGTTTCGGACCTTTTATTTCTCTTTACTGGTCCGTCATTTTGTCTTTGCTGCTTCTGTGGCCATACCGGCTCTAGAGCCACAAAATTTCGCACATACGTACGATTTGATCAGTTGTCTTCCCACTTTTGAGGTTGTGCACTCATGTTTTGTTTTCATTTGTTTCTTTTGTTTTAATTTTCATGATCAAAATGCGGAGCAAAAACAGTGATTTTTACAACCAAAGGCAAGACGTGATTTCACAAGCCTATCATATGTGCCAACAGCCACACTGTGTGCTTTATTTGCATACGCCAAATATGCTGAGCATAGTGTCTTGTTTGTGTGTTGTGTTTATAAGATTGACGTTACCTGGCCATTTTACATACACTGAATGCTCAGATAATTTACCAGCTTCAATTACGTACAACTCTTGGTGAGAACCAGGGTGGGTTGAGGGGAGGGATACTGCTTCATACAGCAAGTAGAAAAGCAATGAGATTTTTATAACAGTTTGGAACTGAGGAAAAGGAAAGGTTTTGGAATTCAAAAAAATTTTGCTTGTCTGCAAAGGAAAGGGAAATGAAAATCAGGCTGAAAAGCTTGTCAAACCCTATTCGAAGGGACACAGTGATTTTAAAAATATGATTTTTGTGCCACGTTTTCAATATTTCGCATTTCAGAAATATGTTTTCGTTGTTTTTGTCATTTTGCTCTACTTTTAAATTATTGCCTGCTTCGCCAAATAATGCAGTATCCTTAACCATCCACCGTCGTTTAGCATAAGACTAAAACTGCACCTAAATTCCTGCTTCCAATGAGTTAGATATTATCAAAATCGCAAAAATTTGTCATAAAAAAGAATTAGAAATTTTTTCCGTGTTGTCATAGAAATATATAAGCACCTCGTGCTCTTTTGAAGAAAACTACACTTTTTATGACGTGAATTAGTCCTAGAACCCACACCCACCGTTTAGACAGTTTTCGCAGAAACTTAAGTTACTCCTGGGTATTACGTAATGATTGCTTGGACCTTAGAAAAGTGGAGATCTCCAAATTAATGCAGTAGTGTTGTAAGAAAATTTACTTCTGATTCATACCGAGCAGTTTAATATAAATTTCCAATACGTAAGAGTTAATGTACGAACAGGATGCATTCTGTACTGAAAAGCACGCAACCGGCACTGCGGTGACTTCAGTTTCTAGCGCAGAATAGCTTTTGTTTGCTCTATAACACCAACAAGACACATATATTGTTAAGGTATATGGTTGAGGTGAAATGATTAATCAGTAACTAGAAATAACCCCCGAAATAGTTTGGGAATGACTGAATTTATTTTCATTTCTCGTGGTTAATTATTGATTTAACATTTGTGTAATTTCTGCCAATTTGACAATTAAAGCCCTGCCACACAGATTATACTACAATAGTTAAAAGAAAAGGCAGTATTGTGTTGGAAATGTTGTTTTCAGCTTTGACAGCTTTACACGACATATTTAGGTTATATCAACAATATTGTCTGTCATCACTGCCTGTCCTGGATCCGCACGACTTGTTTTTGAACAGCTAACGGAGATCCAGCAAGAACCAAGATTTGGAGACCGTAACGACCACTGGATTCGATGCAGTGTGGTTTTGTGGGGTCTCATTATCCCTTTACATCGGTCTTTCTTACTTTTGTTTAAATATAACATTAAGACAAATCTGTAAACATTACTCAACTATTCTTATATTTACGTAATTTAATTACATTTACCTTACATTTTATGCTACTTTAGCATAAAATTGGAAATTTTGCAATTTTAGCACACGGTTTTAACATGCGATGACTCATGCTAGAATCTGATGATTTATGTTATGCTTAATAAAGCGACTCTCTTTATGATAATAAATACCTTATTTATTGTTGTATGCCGTGAGAATTAATTTGCACGTGATGTAAAAGTATTGTAAAAAATAGCCTGAAAATATCGTAACATATTGCTTCTCTGTATTAAGAGGAATATTTAATGATCTGTAGATACCCACCCTACAGAATCACTTGGTATCTAGTACTTAGTAAAGGAGAAGAAGAAGAAGAAGAAGAAGAAGAAGAAGAAGAAGAAGAAGAGAAGAAGAAGAAGAAGAAGAAGAAGAACTGAAGAAGAAGAAAGTAAGGCAAGAGGATTTGTGAATGTGTACTGGTACAAAAGGAGGTATCAAAAGGAACAGATACAATAAAATTCATTGAGAATAAATGTTTGTTATGGAGAGAAACAGAAAGAATGAAAGAAAGAAAGAAAGAAAGAAAGAAAGTAAGGAAGAAAGAAAGAAAGAAAGAAAGAAAGAAAGAGGGGGAGAGAGAGACAGAGAGAGACGTTGTGGCTTTAGAAGTGCGATTGATGCATTCATGTTATGTATGACCACTCTGAAGGCTTAAGGTACACTTAAATGGTTAATATGCATATAAATGGGAGTAGAATACTTGCTCAAATTTTATTCTTTCTTCCGGGCAAACGGCAAATGTAATAGCATTATATATGTGTCCTTTTAACAAAATGCTTAAAAGTGAAATAGAGAGTAACAGATAGACAAGGGATTCTCATTCACCATACCATATAAGTATAACATTTAATAAGTGGATCTTGTAGTAAATATGAAGAGTTAATTGATTATCAATGATGTGAGTGTTGAAACATTTGTGGTATATAATGTTAAGTTAACATCCCCAACCACGTGGATATTTATTTTGTACCTGACATCCCTTTATTTCTGGCGTTTCCCATTTGCCATATGCTAGTCTGCCGCGCTTGTCAATCGTTTTCAATATTTCACACTATGTTTGTTTGACATCAGTTAATGTATAAAGAATGCCACGTGTTCGGGCGGGCATTCTGTCTTGGTTTAATCATTAATTTTGTACGAGTTTTGGTATGAGTCTGATCCTTTGGAAGAGATTGTGGCGAAATAAATACTCTGTCTGATTTGGATTCAATTTGAATTTAACTCCGTTGCAAAACTACCAAGACAGAATCATTTTGATTCCATTTATCCCACAGATCTTTATTGTTTAACTGCTTGGTCTCATATTCATATCAGATTAGATGGTAAAAGTATCATTTAAATAGTTTATTTATTTGATAAAAATCACAAAAGCAAAATGTTTTATATCGATAAAAACATTTCAATCTATTATGTCTGAATATTGACAAGGCCTGAGTAAAGATTAATGTATTACAATCTGAAATCTAGATCGACTAAGAATCATTTAGAAACTTCTTCCTACAACCAACCCAGGTCTGAACACTTTCGATAAACCGGACAACTCTCTATACCGGAAAGTTTTTTAGTCCTTATTTATTTTCATTTATTTCAATGATAAATAAATCAAACACGTCAATATTCATGGGAACTGACAATCGATGTGCTACAAAATGCAAGATTTACTTATAAAGAACTCCAACATACCGAATGTTATAGATAAGGCTCCGGTGTAAGGAAACGTTTTGACCCCCAAAATAAATCGACCCCCCGGTCGATTTGTTTTAAAACAAACAGACCCCCTCTGAAATGTTTTAACCCTCTTATTTTTTTGTTGATTTCTTTATTTCTTTCCATATATGGCCACCTTATTAGTTTCTTTAATTGAAATAAAAACTATATCCACGAATAACAATTTATCTAGCAACTAACATCTACATTTTCAAACACGAAAACACTTACAACACCACTAACATACAGTCTCCAAAAAATTGTCCAAGCTCAATAATGGTATTTCAAAGGCTCAAAATAATAATTTTCTACATCAAAAGGTAGAAAATGCTTAAAATAGTATTTAAAAACCACATGCACCTTTTTTACTTCCATTTTATATTTGAACATGATTATTTGGAGGGGGTCATTTTATTATGGGGGAGGTCTGTTTGTTATGGCGGGTTTTCCTAAAACAAATCGGAATTTGTTTATCTATTGTGCGAAAATGAAAAAAAAAAGAATTGGCAATTGTATCATATATAATTTTAACTGAATGGGTCTGGTATCGTTAGAAACATATTTTGACAGTGATAACCGTGGAGAGAGGGTGATACAGAAGCCTTTAATCATTGCTTTAGAGTATTTGCTGAATGGTAGCTCGCTCCCTCCTTTTCTCATACCTGGTCAAATGTGCCCTGGGCTGGCTAGATAAAAAACAACACACTGGTTCGAATTACCGAATCGAGGATCGAGGAGTTAATGATCAACAAAATCTCTTCTGAATTTAGATATACCGGAAGTACTGAAAGTGGGTGACAAGAAAATTTTATCAGAAGTGCCATATTAAATAACAAGCTGTATTTTAATGCCTCAAATTTCATCGGGTTTCATCGGGATTCATAGATTGCTTACTCTTACGTGGGGGATTTGCTTTTGGCATAGCAAAAAAGTGTGTGTGTATGTTGTGTGTGTGTGTGTGTGTGTGTGTGTGTGTGTGTGTGTGTGTGTGTGTGTGTGTGTGTGTGTGTGTGTGTGTGTGTGTGTGTGTGTGTAGGAGGAGTATTCTCCACAGTTACTAAAAAGGGGTAGAATTGTGCAAGGAACATCCCCCATTCTTTCAAACAAGTCATGTTTCGAATTGTGTAACATTGAACTCTCAAATGCATATTTTGCCGAAGCATTATGCTTCTTTTGTTCTAATGTGTGGAAAATAAGAAACCCTTCATCTCCTAGTCACCTCGCTAAACCGGACAGATTCGTTCAGTCTCTCCATTGTCTATTCAGGTTTTACTATATTTATGTTGTAACCACTGGCTGCTTTGGTTGTTTTGTATTGCAAAAACAACCTTTTTCATGGCAAAGAAAACAAAATCTCTGGCTGATCGTTTTTTTTGCTTCTTTCCAAACATATCCCACCCAATCAAATCTTGTGTGTTGCGATTAGCCATATGACTGTGGGCTGTTTGTTTATTCAGTGAGTAAATTGGGGTGGATAATTACGATACGAGCGATTCGACTGAAAAACGAAATTATCAGATATTGGTGCATTATGTGCATCATGGTAAATTACTTCCCTGCACGTATCTTGGATATAATTCTCGAACTACTTTAGAGTACATTGCCAACATTTATTGTAAAAAATAGCAATTACAATCATCCTTATATACTCGGAACTTAATACATAATAACTGATAAATAATCATAAATAACGAGCTTGAACAAATGGTAAAAAGGTGCAATAATGTAGAAAACCCAGTAATTCAATATGAATACGAAAGGTGGGGAGAGGAGAAGGGATTGCAATTTGGGCTGATAGATAAAGCAGTCACTGTGCACTCATGAAATCATAGGTCAGTAAGAAAAACTCATCCCGCGTTTTTTTTTATAGAAAACTGACCAAGAATATCCCGAATTTGCTCACTTTTCTCGAAACAATTATGCCGCAGTCGAATTTTAATGCAATTCCAATGACCCTACATTGTTACAGCAATTAGTATTTCTTCTAATCAGACGTATGGCATGCCCTTTATGGTCTAAATTTTTAGGTTATTATTCTGAAGAGTTTGAACATTTTCTGGGATGAAAAAGCGAGCCACAAACGCACAGGCGTAAATCAAATATTTCCTCAGAAAGGACTGTTTAATTTAAATATTGTAATCAGTCCGGCTATTAAACATTAATTGGCCGTTGTTGCGTAAAAACAAGCACACTTGTTCTAGGTTTGGTAAATAGGACCAAAACGGCTTTAAAATGCAAACATTCTGAAACTAATCAATGTTAGAGTGCAATAATTGTAACCAGGGGAATGACCTAGTGTGTGTGACAAGTACTTGTAGCTTTTGACTCTTTCACTTTCGTCACATATTAACAACTAGAACCTTATTTCGCTAGCGAAATGTTAAACACTTGACAAAAATTTAATGCAAAAATACTTCCTTCAATGGGTTATTTCTTGAATAATATATTGCAAACAACACAGCTTGAATACGTCTTATAAGCCGAGTAGTGTTTGGTTTTTGTTTGCTTAAAGTTTAATTGACTGAGCGGGCATACGCCGTGTTATCTATTTACGCAGTGAGAGCTCGCACAAAGCTCAGCAACTGTGTTCTGTGATGTACGTTAAATGCACTGCATTTACTTGCAAAAATACACTCTTTTCACATGGCGTTTTAACAAAGAAAACGAAATCGAAGACGAAAATAAAAAGTGACATGCACACGTTCAGGTCAAGCTCTCCATAAATCCCAAGTTTCATGGTCCTAGGGCCCATAGTGTCAGAGAAGAAGACACAAAAAAATCGGAAAAAGTGTCAAGAACAAAAAAAGGACGAACGGCTGCTCGCACAAATTCATATAACTCTTGCAAGCCAAAGGCTTGCCAAGTGTTAACTAGAGCCGTATTTCGCTAGCGAAATGTTGAACACTTGACAAAAATTAAAACACAAAAATACTTCCTTCAATGGGTTATTTCTTGAATTATATAAGTATTTTACAACATGCATACAGTGTGTTATACAACTATGTACAAAGCTTATGGTACAGCATGTATGCGGACCACTGTCAAAAAAACTCCATAGGTTCATAACTTAATACCAGCTAAATATATCAGCAAACAACACATCAACACAGCTTGAATACACCTTATAAGCCGAGTAGTGCAAAATACACTCTTTTCACATATCGTTTTAACAAAGAAAACGAAATGGAAGATAAAAATAAAAAGTGACATGCACACGTTAAGATCAAGCTCTTCATAAGCCCAAGTTTCTTGGTCCTAGGGCCCATAGTGTCAGAGAAGAAGAAGACACAAAAAATTGGAAAAAGTGTCAAGAAAAAAAGGGACGAACGGCTGCTCGCACAAATTCATATAACCCTTGCAAGCCAAAGGCTTGTCAAGTGTTAATTAATACGGAGTGTATTGTAGCAAGAATAAGTTTTTTATTCAGGATTATATGTTATAATTTTCTTTAGAAAAGTAGAATTTTGCTGATTTTGTGTTCAATTAATTTGCATATTTCTCTTCAGATTCCTCATATTGCCCTTTCTGTCTATTCGACCACACTTAAAAATCAGCAAATTCCTCTTGCATTGAACGCGCCAGAACATATTTAATATTTTGAGTATAATTCCATTGCATTTTCATTTTTACCACATTTTCTTAATAATTTCGCACCAAGTTTGTGCTTGTTTAGAACGTGTGGAAATATGTACGCCTGCATACAGCGGTCTTTTTTATTTGACCACAATGCTCAGCAATGTTTTGAATTCAGCACACCTATAGAAAACCTTTCGAATAACCAAACTTTAACTGTCTTTTTCAGTGATGTTTTCGCATACAAAATGCTATAAATAAAGATCATTTCCAGAAGTTTTTACAGTGTTGTGGAAGAAATCTATTTTCTTGTTCTGCCCTTTAAGTGGTGCATTCCTCACATCGAGTTAAATGCATTGCACTGCATTTATCTCCGTTTTATAAGTTCTGTCTTGTGTAAATATTAACGTTTTAAAAAGTGTTATTCGTTCCCTGAAGCATCATTTCTTCAAGGCAAAAAAGCGAATAGAGTGAATGGAAAGATATATATATAATCTATTTTATACAACACTTACTGAAGGCGTTTAGTCCGCTCGGTATGACAGCGTTAAGCCGCGATTATAGAGAAAGCACGACCCTGGCAATAAAGTGGAACTTACGACAAAATGAAATCAAACTGAATGAGGTGATACAAATAAATTGTGATATTTAAAATTTGGTGAATAATAAGAACGCTGGCGTTGTTTTTATGTACATGATTCAATTAGTTTCGTGGTCGCAGTTACGTATATACCTTGAAAAACTCTATTCATTGCATTCGGCACTCTAAAGTTGTTTTTTTGTGAATTGTCAGTCTTACTCGATCTTTCTGTGTAACGTCACGCCTCTTGTATTGCTATGGCAGTTTTTGCAACAAATGGTTGATGCTATTTTTTAGCACATTGTTTCGAATAAACAGATTATCGCAGGATTTTGTTTTGGTTATTTTAAGGTTTTGTACTCTTCGTTCATTCTACGTGTACGTCTTGTTCACAATCAACACGTTTCTATCATCTGTGGCGTACTCCGTGGAGAAAATGCATGACAGCTATCTAATAAGCACACAACTCTTTCTTGCATTTTACAGAGAGCTTCCTTGACCTCACGATGGCTGCCTCAAGTAATCTCCTTCATTGCAACTGTGAATTACACGCACCTTTTGGACCAAAGTTGCGATATAATCATACGATTTTATATTGATAACTAGAAGCTCATTCCGCTAGCGAAATGTTAAACACTTGACAAAAATTAAAACGCAAAAATACTTCCTTCAATGGGTTATTTCTTGAATAATATATTGCAAACAACACAGCTTGAATACGTCTTATAAGCCGAGTAGTGTTTGGTTTTTGTTGACTTAAAGTTTTATTGACTGATCAGGCATACGCCTTGTTATCTATTTACGCAGTGAGAGCTCGCACAAAGCTCACTAAGCAAATGTGTATTCTGTGCTGCCGTTAAACGCTACGCATATATTTTATTTGACAAAAATACACTCTTTTCACATGGCGTTTTAACAAAGAAAACGAAATCAAAGACGAAAATAAAAAGTGACATGCACATGTTCAGATCAAGCTGTTCATAAGTTCCAAGTTTCATGGTCGTAGGGCCCATAGTGTCAGAGAAGAAGAAGACACAAAAAATCGGAAAAACTGTCAAGAAGAAAAAAAAGGACGAATTTTCTCTCGCACAAATTCATATAACCCTTGCAAGCCAAAGGCTCGTCAAGTGTTAATGATACGACTTTACATATATAGTACACTAAAAGTGAAACAAAAAAGGCACATATTTCCATAACCTAATAATAAAGCAGAACTGATAAGGATCAAATTTCATATATCTTTAAGCATAGTAAGGGCGCTTCAGGGCCTGTATGTAATGTACTCAAAAACTCTCAAGACACCCTACCGCATGCCAAAACTGCATTACAAAGGTTTTTGCTGCACAAGCCAGTTTGTTTTATTGTTAACACATAGAATTCTCACTAAAGTGCAGTTTTAATCAATATTGTTGTATTTTTTGTCTTTATTTCGTCCCGGTATCAGTTTCTATGACGGGAAACATCCACTTCACATGATCCTATTGCTGAGAAAAGAACACCCAACAGTAAATGGTGTACCTATCCTCACAAGTAGAAAGACACGACTGAAGTATTCTTCAACGAAGTCCTTTTACACCAAGAGCACAACGCATAAATCAGTGTTCAATGAATACGATAGCTTCTATACAATGAAGACACTCTACAATTAGATGGAACATTCGCTTCGTTTTAGCAAAGGAATTCATAAACATTTTATACGCAAACAAATGGGAATTGAAAATTTGCCCATTATAAGGCTATGATAGCTAACAGTTTAAGCTATATTGATCTCTTTACTTTACGACAAAGAGTGCGCAAATATTGCTCGTTTATGTTCTCTGAAAAGCAAGTACCTCAGCAGGGTTGCTTATCTCCTACACATTTCGGGGATGGCTAGCTCTACACTCGCTTTTAAGTGGTATTAACACGAGAAGCTCATTCCGCTAGCGAAATGTTTAACACTTGACAAAAATTAAAACGCAAAAATACTTCCTTAAATGGGTTATTTCTTGAATAATATATTGCAAACAACACAGCTTGAATACGTCTTATAAGCCGAGTAGTGTTTGGTTGTTGTTGACTTAAAGTTTTATTGACTGATCAAGCATACGCCTTGTTATCCATTTACGCAGTGAGAGCTCGCACAAAGCTCACTGAGCAAATGTGTATTGTGCTGTCGTTAAATGCTACGCATTTACTTGCAAAAAAATACACTCTTTTCACATGGCGTTTTAACAAAGAAAACGAAATCAAAGACGAAAATAAAAAGTGACATGCACATGTTCAGATCAAGCTCTTCATAAGTCCCAAGTTTCATGGTCGCAGGACCCATAGTGTCAGAGAAGAAGAAGACAAAAAATCGGAAAAACTGTCAAGAAGAAGAAAAAAAGGACGAATTTTGCTCGCACAAATTCATATAACCCTTGCAAGCCTAAGGCTTGTCAAGTGTTAATTATAAACGAAGCGAAAGTTGTGAATATTTGGTTTGCCGCCTACCTCCCGTTTGTCCTTTTTAATATCTTTTATTTATTACTATTATTATTATTTGTCTGTGTTTTCAAAATAGGCTTAGAAGTATTTTTAATATGCGAATTCTATACTTCCTTTGTTTCTTCCATTTTGCCATTTTAGCTTTCCATAACTGTTAAACAATTTCTCGCTGAGAAAATTAGACGTTTCTACACCCGACGAATGACGCCTTGGTCTTTGTTCTGGCCCAGACTCTAATTGAATATCGAAAAAGTTAGGTTTTCGGAGACGACAAGCAGCGTCACATTGAAACAGTGTTTTTATCCAACATCGGTTCAACCGGTGTTAAAGGTATTAGCGTTTTCGGTGATGTATGGTTGCTATAAATAACAACCAAATTACAACCAGATTTAATGCTGCGAAAGTCTATCCAAAAGTCTATCCAACGTTGTGTGAAAGACGTTGATCTATGGTTCTGACCAATCAGTAATAAATTACAATCAGATTTAGTATTACGATTTGGTCGGGTCACTGACACAGCCTCAAAGCGACGATTTATGGGCTTCAGAATGATTACTGGGATTTATAATGCCAGAAGCTGTGTTACCTAAAGTTTTGCAACTTGGCATCACTTTTAACAAAGAATTTTACAGAATTCTGAATTTTCAAATATTCAGAATCGTATGTTTTGGTGACCCCCAAGTGTAATTTTCGCTACTCGGTAGCGAATACGGTCTAGTTTCCTCTCTGAATTAGTAGCAGTTTTGAAAAGTAAATAAACTGACTTTAGCATAAATATGGATGCAATGATGCAATGTCTGTAAGAGGAGCTGCAGGAATTGAACTCACTGACAGCTATCTTCAAACTGGAACAAATTGACATAAATTGACAGGAATAATTGACAGCTTCTGGCCCTGCACTCACTTAGCAGTGGTTTTTAGTTATAATCGTTTAAAACGAAAATCTGCTTCAGAAATACTAGAAAAGAAAAAAAATTAAATCTTAAGATTCCCACATAAAATCTGAAAGAATCAGGCCTGTGTAATGAATAGGAACGTATGATTGTAGAAAGTATTTAAGCAGCGTTCAATAAATGTTGCTGCAGGACTTGCTGCAATCTGATCGATTTATTCCCAATATATATTGCAGATATTTGCAATCAAAAACACCATTTAGGTTATGTAACAAAGCACATATTGACTTCAACATGAAGATTTATTGACCAGCTATGAAAATGTTGACCTTTATACTAACGATTCTGAAATCCTGTACTCTCAAATTTTGCTATGGTCTCTTCAATTTCTTTTAACAAAATGATACCATGATAAAATCACACGAGGGGGCAAAGCGATCCGAAAAACCCTCCTGAAGCACTGGTAGCACGAGCCTGTAAGGCAGGTGCGAACAGTGCGCAAGACGAGGGGGAGGGGGGGGGCGGTTGGATCAGACCAAACGCGAGTGTGGTTTTATTTTTAAGTCATGAATTTTTGTACAAATATATTCTCTTACAAGTCCCATATTTTTACACGCCTTTGGGATGTTTTCTGTTGCGCAGTTATGTTGCTAAGACGATGTCAAGTATACCCTCAGTAGTGTCTAGCTTGACGTTTCCGATATCAGAAGAGCGGATAATGTGACTGCACGTAACTACAGTGCGTATCCACCAGACAAAATACCACTGTTTCCTTTGTAAGAGTACTGGCAATCATGGACGCAACTTATTATTTGCCGATTAGCCAATACAGCACAAAGGAATAAGTTGTATTTGATTGGCAGATACGCCACTGAAATGCCGGAATGACGACGGTCTTAACATGATTTTAGCGGCGCCTCAACGACATTGTAGCAATATCGTTTTCCCTTCGATAAAATATACATCACAACGATCTACCAAATAATGGCTATTGTTTGCGTAGATGCTTTTCTCGTTATTACACTTCGGGATTTTCAATTCCCTAGTTTATTGCTTTCATACGATTTGGAAAAGTGTTTCCGTATGTTTCCTTTTTTCCGCCAAAACCTTATCACGCAAGCTCCTCTGAGACGGCTAGGGCTAGGAAGACCAAATTTGGCGGAGACATAGTATAACATGTCTAGTACAACTCATTTTTTAAAGAAATTCATTAATACTTTAAATTCATAGATGGACATTGAATGTTTGCCATTTACGGTCATTGTACGCAAAATGCTTTGATTTCTCAGTTAAAGGAATTGGCTTGATATCAGCCTTGGCTTATTGATTGCCCAGCTGTCTACAATGAAAGCCACCACAGCAGGCGTGTGCAAGTCGAAGTTGGCTGCAGCGTTTGGGTTTTTCCCAATTGCTAAACAGTGATGAAATTTGGCTCCCTCGTACGGGGTGATTAGACGTCGTAAAATCCGCATTTTTTAATTTCACAATGACCTTAGAGAACGATTGACCATTATCTCGAAAGCGGTTAGAGACTGGGCGATTTTGAGCTTATTTTCGACCCTTTGGGCCTAAAAGACGATATGTAAGAGGTACTTCGGTGACCTTGACCTCCTCCAAAAACGGTTAGAGGTAGTGCGATTTTAAGCTTATTTTCGACCGTTTTGACCTAAAAGAGAAGGTGTAAGAGAACAGGTGCCTTGGTGCCCTTCACCTCGTTCTTGGACAATTCTCAATTTTAAGAGTTCAGAATCGTATTTTGTTATGCCCTCCAAGTGTAATTTTCGCTACTTGGTAGCGAAAACGGTCTAGTTTTTTCCTTTTATCTAGACTACAGTTTAAAATCGAATAAAAAATCAGCAGATTTTATCAGCATTGACAAATCTATATAAGGAGTTCTCCATTTTTGTCTTTTATTTTTCTTTCAAAAAAAGTCAAAATATTATAATTTCATACGCGATTTATCACGAAAACAGCAAAGGTGAAGCTTAAAAGCCATCTTCGAACAGTGCGAAAAAGGAATAACTGTGTGACCTGGATCGTGACCTTGAACGTTATGGCCACATGTCACGTGACCACTGTATCCAAAAAACCATTAGATATAGGGCTATTTTGATTTATATTTCGACTTTGCGGGTCTCAACCATGTTACATAAGTGTTGTCGGTGTGGCCTTGAAACTGGGTGTTGACACGGAGGGAGGGAGATAGGGAGGGAGGGAGGGCAAAAGACAGAGATTTAAAGCTCATTTTAGACTTTAGGGCCTAAAAGACGTCACATAAGAAGAGACCGGATCATGATCAGAAAGAGGAAGTTGATAATTATCTAAAAGTGTTTGACATTTCGAACTGCAACACCTAAATGGAGCAGCGTAAGATCTGGGCGTAAGGTCATGTGACATCTGGGTCTCGAAATCCATTTACAGTGTAACGTCGGAGATAATTGTATTTTGTGGCTTATCCAAGTGGACAATTCCGCCATCTAGCAGAGTTCGGTCTAGTTTAAGAGATATTTTAAATGATGATCTAGAGACAACAAAAATTCAGAATAAATGTGAAAGCACATTCCATAGCAGACATTGAAATGTAAATTTGGTTAACAGATAACAATTCTAGCATTTTACCTATTCTGGGGTTGTGAGCGTGATGTCTAATAGATAAAAGGATGTTTATACAAAGACTCGTGTTGCAGCACCATCCTCGAATACCAATGCAAGTTTTTTGTTTCCACAACTAATCCCAATTGTTGGTTTTGTTTATCCCCCGCCCCCTTGTTTTTTGTCATCACCGCCCTTCACCCCACCCCCCCCCACCCCCTCCCACCCCGCGTCAGATCGTGTAAAGTTATAGCCTTTTTTACATGAACATTAATCATTTGCAAAAACTCGTCTCTGAATGGCCCATAAATGGGTTTTAATTTCATGATCTATTTCGGTTTCCAACTGGTTTCGTATTAGTTATGGAAGATATATCCTAGACAATCAAGAGGATAGCTGATGTATTCATTATGGTGATACTTTAATTTTAAGTACCGCAGCCATATCCTGGTTATTAACAATTACCGTATTAATCACCAAGTAAGAGGTTTGAATGATTCGCGCTGTTTTAATCATTTAAAATTTTAATCACACAGATAGCTGTTGGTCACAATCTAGTGGTTTGCAATAAAGTAAAGAAGTATATTCTATTGACCCCAGTAAATGTTGCCTGTATAAATGCACCAGGAAAATGGCAGCCATGGGATAGGATAAGTTGTCTCATTTCCAAGATGGTCTTGTTTAGAAGTGATATTCTGGAGGCGTTGAATAACCTAACAGCTAGATGGAAACAAAGCGGTCTTATTTCTATGGTGGTCTTATTTCTAGGATTGCTATGTTGATTACCAAGAATGGTTTCTACATTCAAGATGTGAAACAAAAATAAATGGGGACATCTGTAACAAGCCATAGTGGAAGGCACCCCATCCCACCCATCCCACATCCAAATTTGGACATTTGACCACAGGCAGGATTCGGATTTTATCTGTTGCTTCAATAGATAAATTTACAGCTTTGGTTCCGAATTGAATAGTTATTGTTTTGCGAATAAAATGGAAGACGGCGGGTCATTTTAATTATTCCGATCGAAACCAAAAATGAACCCCAAGTGTGCGTTTTAAATGGTTAAGCCGTGTCTTCAACTGAAAACCAGTTCCAAACTCAATTTTCAGGTGGCCAACCTGTGTCTAAAATTTGGTGACGATCCATAAATTTGTTTACGAGTTTCCATGGTTTCAAGAAATTGTGGAAAAAAATCCAAGATGGTGGCTGGCGGCCATTTTCTGATCGATTCCAAAATACCACCTCACTCGTGCTGTTGAAACGTTTAAGGCGTGTCTAAAATCTGGTGACAATCGGCCAAGTAGTTTTTGTGCTATGTTAACATGAAATTACAGCTAAAAATGCATGGTGGCGATGACCTTCAATTTGCATTAAGGTCAAAACAAAAATAACGTGCACCTACCCACTATGACAAGTCATCTATACACTAAATATGATAGAAAACGGATTATCAGCAGTTAAGTAACACTGTGGCAGGTCATCTATAAACTAAATATAACAGAAAACGGATTATCAGTAGGGGAGTAACAGCCGCGAGAGACAGACAGACGGACGGACAACACAGAAAGCTGTAGTCTCCCTTTGGGACCTAAAGCCACAGAAAAGGTATAAAAACGAAACTAGCCGAATTCTAGATTTGCGTCCGGTTGAGACCGACACATACTTGCCCACATGACATAGAGTGAGGAGACAACTAGGGAATGTTCAACAATTACAAAATTGGTGCAATCAGAGTTAAACAAAGCACAACATTTTGAGTACTATGGGGAAGGAATTGTAATGATGCTACAGCTTTTTTTTTATCTGAAATTAAATCTAACTTAAAACACTGGGGAACACTGATATTTCATACAGCCGCTGACTAATATGTCAAACCGATCCCTTTGCTGTCAGGGACAGCGCTTGACACTGGGTGTTATAACTTTTGGCTAAAAAATGGAACAAAAAAATAATGACAGACGAGGATCTATTTCTCAAAGGTCAAATATTAAACACTTGGCTGAAAAATGATATTTTTTTTAGAAACAACTTTCTCCCTTCCAGTAGGATTTTAAAAACTGTGCACCCTGTTGTTGGTTTGCTGTTCTTTTGCTGACAAGGCAGTGATTTAGCGAATGCGAATAAAGAACACATCAGTCACGTGATGCCCTGTGTGGTTGTTGGCAGATGCTACAGGCTCGTGCAAATGCTACTGCAGACCTTGCACATTGTTTTGGTGATAATAAACAAAATCACTATTTTTTTTTTGCTTCGCGTTTTGATAATGAAAAGATAGACAAATGTGAAAACAAAGAGTGAGCTGCACAAGTTCAGATCAAATACTACATATATGTGAAATCTGGTAGTCCTTGGGCTAGTACGCCAGAGGAGTAGCAAGGACAAAATGACGGACCAGCAAAGAAAAAAAAACATTGGCCTCGTACAAATTTGTAAGTCTTTGACATTCCAAGTGTTAAAATGTTGTTATAAAGTACCATCAATTCTAATATTAATGAATATCTAATTATTAGATACAGAATTCATAAATATTATCAGCTTTAAATAAAGGAATGCTGGGCTTCACTAAGCAATACTAGACTGAACTAATTCAGCCAACATCCCAATCTGATGTCGATCCGATGTCGATTTGAAGTTGCCACACTGACCCTACCAAACCACTACAGTAACTGTGGTTGTGATGTCGTTGTGACTGGTCGCGACCGTAGGTTAACGATTCGGCAACGTTGGATAAGCAACTTTCTCCGACGTCTAATTAAAGTATTTGGTGCAACGCAGAAAAACGTGGGATAATTGACCTTGGAAATCGCTGTTTAAACGATTCTAGATTAATATTTCCTCGACACCTATATCACGCCGGCATCTAGGCGTTGTTTCGACTTCCACAGACAAACGTTGACCGACATCTATTGATCGGTCGTCTGTGCAACGTTACACAAATGCCTTCCGGTGGCTAACTCAGGTATTCTGGGCTAAACAAAGATGTATTAGGTCGAACTAAGGTGCACTAGGGTGAGCTAAGATAGACATTAAGTTTGATAAAAGCAAATTGTATTTTAGGGTCCCCCCCCCCCCCCCGGTTTTCCAAAGCGGCTGTCGTATTGCCCATTAATATGAAGCCAAACATATTATTCACTAGAGCGGAGAATGAGCAATAAAGAAGTAGCAGGGGCAGAAATCTATATGCAGAAATAGCTATAATTCGTGCTACAAATGTTCCAATCATACACTCCATCGCTTAGCTTGAAATCTCCCTTCGTCCTTCCTATGTCTGTCTGTCTGTAAGGAATGGTGTCTCAGCGGCTATAAAGTCGGTAGCTGTTCGACTCTAAGGGTACAGATATAAACAAGCATCAGTATCTCATTCTAGCGAAAGGCCTCTTTGCCAAATTTTGACGAATTTATTTTAAATCTTTCTAAAATTAATTGATTTTTTCTTTAGCTTTTCGTGGAATTTATTCAACGTGACATGGCCTGCATCAAACTGCAAAGTAATGCCGTCTGTTTTGGGGTGTTGGCGTTCAGCTGTGCAAAGCGAGACTTGTAGCAAATACATGTCTGTTTGTGATGGCATATTGACAATCCATAAAACTTTGCTGAAATATAAAAAGCAATTGCTTCAAAGTGGTCACCATTCTCGAACCCCAATAAAACCATACAATTAGGAAGAAAAATCCACAATTTGGTTTGAATGTCAACTTGCGGGATTGGGGGGGGGGGGGGGGGTGGCAGGAACAGCAACCCCCATCCTTCCGACCTCCACCTCCAAACCCTACTCCGAACCCCGACGCCCTCACTCGACATGCATCAACAAAATGCTGCTGAAATACCTACAAAATCCAACACATAGCGGCATTCGCGTTGCCAAATATGTGAGCTCTGCATTCATGTGAACCCAGAAGATTTGGTCACAGTATCTATATGGTAACTTTACTTTCATATCAACCATTAGAAAACAGGAAAAACAAATTACTAAAAATTTTACGTCCAGGGAGAGGCAAAAATTTGAAACTAGAAGCAAACGCTACAGAGATCTCAAAGTTGATTGATGGCAAAGCTTTTAATGCCACCTTCAATAACTGTGGCAAGCCTTCACATATGCAGCCTTAAAATCTTATTTCTTGCACTGCCTGCTTCACATTCCACTGTGGAGGGATGACTGGTGGCGCGGGGGGGGGGGGGGGGTTGGGGGGGGGGAGGTTGCCAATTATATATTCTACAACAGCTCCGAATTGCTGTCGAATTGTCACAAACAGGGCCAAAAAGGCGACATTTTACTAATTATCGTGCTCTTTTTTTTTATTTGCCGAGACTTAAACCCTCGGTTCATCGTGCCCTTATTCACGCCCTGGGGTTGATACCCTTGGCAGTCCTTATTCGCAGTCAGTCCCTCTCCCCCAAAGCGTAGTTTTTCCTGACATAAACAGCAGTGATTAACAGTGGCGGATCCAGGAGGGGGGGGGGGTCAGGGGTTGCACCCCCCCTCTAAACCCGAAAAAAATAGACTGTTAAACTGTGTGTTTTCGCAGAAAAAAGTTTGACTGTTTAACTTAGAGTTTACCAAGTTGAACCCCCACCCTTGCCCGAAACCTGTATCCCGACTGAAGCGAAGTCCAGATAAATGTAGATCAGCTGTGGCCATATTGATACTGTATTTTCTTAGACTTGGAAATGCCACTCCGCCCCCGTCCCCCCCCCCCCCCCCGCTTCCCCCCTCCCTCGATCCAACAAATAGATTCGTTTCTCCTGAAGTCGATTACTTTTTGTTTTAGTACTTTGTTTTTAGTTTGTTGTCATTTTGTGGACAAGTTACTCACCACGTGTCGCGTTAGTACGATCACAAAATATGGCAAAACGCGATAAAGCTTATCATTTAAGCGGTTCCATTTTAAAGCAAATCTCACTGAATGTTACCGAAAGTATGCAACTTCCAACCAATACAACTTCCAACCAAATATACAAGCGAAGAATCATACCAAAAAATAGCCATTTTCTTGTGATATAAATAACACTGGAAAATAAGAAAATAAGATTAAGAAAAGCCCCGATACCACAGGTGGTCCCATTTCCCGGATACTGAAGAAATTTCCAAAAGATTAGATTGGAAATTACTGTAGATTAACCCACTACAGCGTTGGCACTATGAACTGAATGGCTTGGTGAATGCTTTTTTTCTTCTTTGCAGGTGTTTGTTTTTGCAATTCTTTTAGACAGATAAACAAAAGGCGAAAAAATTGCTAGCCAAATAGAAGTATTGCAGACATTGATTAACAAAATAAGACAGATTGGTAATAAAATGATCTGCAATTGAATCTTACAAATATGCCTTTGGCTCTCATTCGCGACATTTGCTATGGTGTAACTGTGAATATCAAGCCGCTGTGAAGTACCCAGATCCTTTGATATTAATTACTGTTCTTTACGTTGCCGATATTTAAATGCAGTATGATTTCTCGATAAGACAAGCACTTAAATAAGTCTTCCTTGAAACCCGGGAGTGGGCACTTTCTGTATGTGTGTCCAAAACAAAACAAAACAAAAAAAAAAAAAAAAAGGGGGGGGGGGGCTAATTTGGAAGACAGGCACGGGCCCGTGCGGAGTGCCAGTTTCGTAAAAAAAAGGGGGTGGGTATTCTCGCATAAAAGGGGAACTTCCTTCCTTGTTTGGATGACACGTTAACATTTTTATTCTAAATTTAGCAATCCGCGTTTTTGGGGTCACTTTAAAAAGCCATGGACACGTATGGTACCCACTTAGAACTCGAGTGCCCCCCACCCAGCACCCCGGCTTTAAAATTAGTACTACTTTTTATAGTCCTGTTACAATTCAATCTCATTATAAAAATGTTTCTTAAATAAGACAGCCTCTAAATTATGGCTCTTTTTGGTTCGTTTTCATGAGTGTCTCAATTTATATAATTTCCACTGCATTCAAAAGGCTGCAAATGAGAGCAATTAAAATAGCATCTTTATTTTATGACTGTGGTTTAATTAGTACAGAATGAATATGTTTTCAGAATAAATATTCTTGCTGCTGTACCCAGCTGTGGAATGCCATTGTCACAATTATTAGGCAATTATTGATGTCAAGAATTAATTTGTGATTTCAAAAACTGATTTTTCATATCAAGAATTAACTTTTGATCTCAAAAAATATTATTTTTGGCATCAAGAATCAGTTGTTGCTATTTGTAATTATATTGTAAATGTATTCTTAATCTCAAAAATAATGCTTGATACCAATAAATATTTTTTAATTTACATTTTGAAATCTGCAAAATATCTTTTGACCTCAAAAATTAATGTTTGAGATAAAATGTCGGTCTATTTTTTACATATAAATGCAGAAGCAAACATATGTGAATGAACTAATGACTGGTCCCTGTATGCAGAATCTTTCTTTTATTTTTTTTACTGCATAAAAGAAGCAATTCTTGAGTTTAAAGTTGTGTTCTTATTACTGATATCAATAATTCAGTTTTTCATTTCCAAAATTTAACTGACGATTCGTCAAATTTTATATATTTGTCAATTTTATTTATTAATGTGTGCCTCCCTTAAGATTGTTTAAGATTGTAAAATTGATTTTTTTATCTCAAAAATAAATTTTCGCCTCTAAAATATAATTATTGAAAGCAAAATATAAAATAATGAGATCCACACTGATTAATTGATATCTTTAATTGTATCTTCCATATCAAGTTGTGGCTTTTAAAGCCTTGAGTAAGTACCACACTGGATCCCTGGGTACAACAAGCAGACGTAGGTGCTCAAGTGATCCTATTCCCTGGTGGTTCTGTATGGAGCTACAGATAAGAGATATCTTTTTTTTTCTCTTTTTTAAAGTTCTGTTTGAGTAGTATTTATCTCATTGGACTTCGCTTTGCACACATATTTCTTTTTTTTTTTTTTTGAACAAAAAAAAAACAAAAAAAAAAAAAAACAACAACAACAAAAAGTGACCCGTAAGTTCGTGCACAGTGGCACTGTCGTTGTGGGGAACCGCTGGAGTACTTTGTTATTGTACAGCCAACCTCTCGCTAGAGTGTGATATGCTATTATCGCTCACCGGAAACGTAGGGCAATTCAATTTTTTTTCATGGTGCACGTGTTCTTATAAGAAAATAATTTCTTTTGTTTGTCCAAAGATCCCTTAAGTACATTATTATTAATCAAGTACTGGAGGTGGGGGGGGGGAGGGGGGAGGGGGGATAAGGAAAACAAGGAACGCAGATTCAGGTTCATATGAAATTTAAAGAGGTATAAACGGGGGCACTTCCTCAATGGTGGCAAAGAGGCACTCATTATAAATAAATGCCCCAATTTGTCAATGAACTGACTTTAAAAAATGAATTCTTATTTTAATCGTTCCAAGAGAAAGGAGTACCCCGTTGTGCTCTTCATATAAACTTAAAATAGGTTCTCATAAAACATATTTTATGTGTCTTCCTTGAAAAATGTAGGACCCATGCTTGCTGTTCTTTGGGGCACCAACTGGTGACTTCTGAGTGGAGAGAAATCCTGCCCCTACCCCCTCCTCCCCCCCCCCCAAAAAAAAACAACCTTTCTGTTTAATGGCAATACATATACGATATCAAAAGCTTATGTCAGCATCAACAATGTACTTTTGGACAAAAACGCACCAAAGGAAAAAACAAAGAAAACAAAAAGAATAAGAACTGGCGACTGAAATTGACACTGATACGATTCAGAGGTTTTTTTATTTTAGACGCTCTGAATTTAATGACATGCGAATGACAACGAATCCACACACAAAAATGTCCCCTTTTACGAGGAGGCCTTATCTAAAGATCCTATTGTGTGTTATAACCTCATATCTAGTCAACTTGCAAACAGTTATTCGATGATAACCCATAAATTTACTTGATTTTGGATTTCTTTCACCCTTCTTTAGGCAAACAAAAACATTTGCTTTTTTTATTGCCTAAAGCTTTGAAAATGGAGAGTCCTGTCAAACCTCCTTTAGTAACATGTTTTTCACTGAATGTGGTAGCTGCAGGGGTAGGGGCGTGGGTGGAGGAAGTTGTTCGAAGGGAGGGTTGCGTCTCCCCGATGCCAAAAAAAAGTATATATAAGTTCGCTTAACTTGCCATTTCATGGGATGCAGAGGCTCTTTATTTTCAGGTATTTTCAGCTTGACTGTTGGCTACCCTCTCCCAATGAAATATTAGAACGGATCCGTCCTTTACTGACACTTGAGATTTATAGACATTGAAAAAAAAATCAACGTAGTCTATAATTTGTTCAGACGTGTGACTGTAATTCAAATGAATAACCATTGTTGCGACGGGTGGCCCGATGTGAATTCCCTGCCAATTAAATTTAGCATGTCTAAAAAGAACGCAAACTGTGTCTGCAGTGTTTCATCTTTGAAAAACAGGTGGGGGTTGGCGGGGGGAGGGGGGGGGGGTTGGAAGTGGCAGCGGCTCCTGAGCAGTGTTTTACTTGTACATGGTATGCAATTTCAAATGTAAATAGAAAATACGATAATCTCACCATTAAGCCTTCGCTCTCCATTACTGAAATGTCGCTCTCCAGATGGTGGAATTCTTCGGCATCGGGATGTTCTAACGTCATTTCCGAATGCTGTCGTAAATTGCCGACAGTTTCCTTCGTCGCTAAAGCAACGGTGTCGCCGTCGCCATACTGCCATGGTATCCGAATGGGCAAATTCTCACCCTGATTCACTGTTTTACTACTTTCTATTCCAACCGTCATATCCAAGTTGAAAAGTATCACAATGCATAAAATTGAGATGTTAAGGGAATGCATTGAACATTTTAAATACTTTGGAATCTTCAGGATTTCTTTAATATACATATTTCCATAGTGAAATAACTATTACATGGAGTATTAGTAAATCTGCCATTTCTAATAATTGCTGCTGCAGCTCCTATTCGTTGCTGTTTAGATTATAATCCTAGATCGATACCAGTCTTAATTGTCTTATAAGCAACAGGGAAACCCAAAGGTTATGCAGAGGAGGATGTTTCGCAATGGCATTTTCAAAACATGTTTAAGCAGATCTAGGCAAAGGAAAGTTGAATCCGTGTTTTTCTGTTGCTGAAGCTGAGTGCTTGATGTTGTTGATGTTGTTGTTGTTGTTGTTGTTTTTTTTTGGTAATATTTGAAACTGTCATTTGGTGGTTATATCTTCCACAAGCTTGTGATCTGTATTGATATCGAACTCAAAATAGAACAATATTTCCCTTCAGTTTTCCTGTCATGAAGAGAAAATAGTTCTGATATTCTTTTACCGAAAACGAAACAAGACAAAAAAAAAAAAACACAAACAAAACAAGTTGATGCTAGACACGTTGCGCAGAAAGTTAA
Source organism: Protula sp. h YS-2021 (assembly GCA_949752745.1). Lineage (NCBI taxonomy): Eukaryota > Metazoa > Annelida > Polychaeta > Sabellida > Serpulidae > Protula > Protula sp. h YS-2021. The sequence continues at coordinate 18,247,670 of OX457025.1, read as the reverse complement.
ATTCGCATTTCACTTCTCGGCCACCACGGCTCTGATAGTCCACGGGACGTGAATTATTCCTAAAATGTGAAGTTTTCACTGGCATACATTTCAACATGTGACTTGCCACGCACGGAGTATTTCTGTGTCCGTTCCACAATGGAGAGTGCAGTTTTTCCTTTGCTTTTTAAGGAACGAGGCAAGCAATAGCCGGATTGTGTTTTGTTTTTGTTTTTTTTGGTGCCAAGTTATAATTGCGAAGCTGAGAAATGTTTCTTTGAGAGGTCTTTTGCTTTAAATGAAATCCAACAAATTATCAGTCAGTCTAGACATGAATAACGCAACACTGTATTATTTTATTGTTCTCTTTCGACAGCCCTCTCATCTTTTTCTCTCAGTCTGTCAGTCTTTCGCCCTCTCATTCACTCACTAACTCACCTCTCTCTCTCACTCACTCTCTCTCTCACTCTCTCTCACTCACTCACTCACTCTCTCTCACTCACTCTCTCTCCCTCTCTCTCTCTCTCTCTCTCTCTCTCTCTCTCTCTCTCCCTCTTTCTCCCGATCTCTCTCTCTCTCTCTCTCTCTCCCTCTCTTTCTCCCGATCTCTCTCTCTCTCTCCCCTCTCTTTCTCCCGATCTCTCTCTCTCTCTCTCTCTCTCCCTCTCTCTCTCTCTCTCTCTCTCTACAGTGTTACGAAATTGTGAAAATATGCTCTCTGAGTTCTGCAGTAAAAAAGAGACTCAACAAAGACACAATTTGTCTAAGTTAATAACAGTCAGACATGTCTATACAGACAAAAGGTGACCTGGCAAAAGGACTAAACTTCAAATGGACTACGCTTCAAAAAGACTAAACTTCAAAAGGACTACTCTTCAAAAGGACTAAACTTCATAATGTCTACGCGGAGAAAATTTAACTTGCAAAAGGACTAAACTTCAAAAGGACTACGAAACTGATATGAATTTCACCATCATTATATTACCTCAAATTTACATTAAATATCAGAGAATTACAAAGCTACAGAAACAACATCTACGCTAATCTTCTGCAATACAGTTTCTAGAAAAAATCTAAGCCAGTACGCAGCACTAAAATTCAGCATTACTGTATATCTTTCCTACAAAATAACAAAATCTACGCTACTCTGCTAAGCTAAAATTCTAAAATCGCTATTCTGATACTGTTCTTCACCACCCTATTATACTCTGCCCATCTCTACTCTACTTCAGCACATCGGCGTAATGTGACAAAATTGCTAAAATCAAAGTTTAGTCCTTTTGAAGTTTAATCCTTTTGCAGGAACTTTTTTTAGTTTTGCTCCCGCGTAGATATTTTGCTGATTAATCCTTTTGCAGGTGTCATTTTTTTTCTCGTAGACATTTTGAAGTTAAGTCATTTTGAAGTTTAGTCCTTTTGAAGTTTAGTCAGTTGCCAGGTAATCCAGAAATACGGTACAACAGACGTGGCCTGTGCATCTCTCACTCGTCGTGTTTTCACACTAGCACCTCATCATCTTGAGTGAAACCTCGACAACGGGGCAACAATATGAAACTCGCCCAAGTCGTTTGAGATATTTTATGCACCGACCGTACACACATCACTCAATAATGAATACATCTTCTAGCAAAATAAATGAATTTTGCATGAAATGACACGCGTACGAGGCCAGAAACAGCTCTTTTTCAAACGTCTCTACTCTCAACTAAAATATAGAAAATATAGTCCTCAGTGATCCTTTAAAACTAATTAAGACCTTTGTTGATGCCGATGTGTTGTTGGTTTTTTTTTTCTCGCTTAAATGCGTACACATTTGCCACTTTTTATCACTATGCTATTAAACAACATCATATTCTCGTGAGGTATTCTATTCTGATGTCGCCTAAATGTGGCACGTTGAACTTCAAATAACAATGTACTTATTCTTCTTATCATACACTTTCTATTCTTTTTATAAACATCTATTTTTTATCAAGAAACTTAATAGCGACGCTATTTTCTTTTCTACGCTAGAAATATACCTCCTGCTTTCCGCTAATCTATTTCTTGTGCAGCGTCTGTTTAAGCTTAACGCGTTGAAAAAAATCGGTTTGAAGGTTTAACTAGGTTCCTGCAGACAATGGTTTAGGATAACTTTGAATGTTTCACGTTATTTTCAACTTTTACGTTTATCCAACCTTTCTTTTCCCCAAAAAGATAAAACCATTGGTGTATATAAGGCGTGATTTTCAGGTACTGATGTACGGTCAAGTATTGGGGGACCAGTTACTGAAAGGCTTAAGCGGCAAATTAAAAGTCCATATCCGGGATTTGATAACAATCTTTGTTTAAACACACTCTCTGCTAAAGTAAGTACCAACCTCATATCATGTTTCTATTTTTTGTTCTTTTTTCTACAAACGAAAATATACAAACTTCAGGTGAACACTCGATCCAGACAGCGTGAAAAAAATGTTCGCCCTTTCCCTTTTTTGACGTCTGCAATTGTATCTAGGATTCTAATCGGTTCTCTATTCATCATCCAGCCATCTATCTTTCTGTGCAGACGTAGAGCGTTGCATTTATAGCCTATCTGGTCAGGGTAAAAAGTAACAAACAATCAAATATTTATCGCATGTTGGTACACCTACTTAAAGCTAGCCTGATAAAGCTCCGTTTAAAGGAGCGAATCCATTACAAGGATTTCAGGGAGGAGGATAACCCTAAAAGTGAGACCCAATTGTTTACCCCATATATGCACTGTACTGGAGACCTCTTTTGTGTGTAGATTGAATACTTGTAAAATCTCTGTCCCCTGCTCCATCCTTTAGACAGGTCTGTTTGATCCATTTTTTCACTGCAGTGAGAAAAATAAATATAATAATGGCAATAATAATTCCTATCCATGTTCGATTTTTCCTCTGTTAGCTAATATTGAAGTTACATTTCGAGTACGGAAAAACAATTAAAATATTTTTTTTCATAATTGATCAATATGTACCTCTGTACCTTATAAGGTGCCCGTTTCAGATTTCCGTCAACACACCCTTTTTTAGCTCTTTCACCAAGAGCGCCAAGTGCCACCCCCCTTGTCAGTGACATGAAAAAAAAACCTTTAAAAGCCATTCCACTTATTGCAGAAATCGTGTAGAATCCTAAGCCTATGGCAAAAAAAAAAACCGGAAATAAACAATAGTGAAAAAAATAAAAATAAAAACGTGAAAAATGCGCCTATGCCAAGATGCACACAGTACGCTGTCACATTATTCGTATATCGACAAAGATTCTTCTTTCGTGTTGACAAAATAGTAAAAACAGCCCCCAGAATGTCTGCAGAAAGACACACATGCCGTGACCTTGAACATGACCCTCAAAATGATTGTGAGAATTCTAACATAAAATTACTACTTTGACAATGGGCTCCATTTAAAAATTTACAATGTCTAGTCAGTTTGAGAAAAATGATCCCCAAAGAATCAAAATGATATAACAACGATTTCGGAGATATCATGTTTACACATGGATGTCCTGGCATAAACATGCAATGAATAATTTTGTTTTTCATGTCTTTCCTGTCAACCGCGAGACACAACTCCATGCTCCCCCCTACCCCCCCCCCCCCCCCGCCTGGACGAAAACTGGAACAAGGAATGAAAACACCCAAACACATAAACAGACCCCAAAGTCTCCAAAAGCTGTTGACTCAGCCCTCGATTTCGGCTCTAGAGGTGCCAAAAAATCCCCCACGCATATTGGGTGATAAGGAGAATTTTGCACAGATACCATTTAAGGTGAGCTCACACACAACTAAATGAATACAAGTAGAACAACTTGTTAATTGATACTTACCTCTATTGGATGAAGTTGCTTTGAGGCGCCGGAAATACCCCACGCATGACGCTTATTCACGAAGCTTTTAATGTTTCCGGGGAGCTGATCCTTCGACGTTAATCTGTCTGTGTGCACTTGCTCGTCTGTATGTGTGTGTGCCCACATTTGTGTGTGTTTTTTGTTTGTTTTTTGTTTTGTTATTTGCTTGTTTGTTTTCTTTTCTTTGTCTGTTTATTTATTTATGTCTTTATTTTTGAACGAGAGTTGCATGTTTCAGGGGCACCCTATCGTCAGTGCATCGGTGTATTTGCTTTCATTTTTCTCTACGATTTATTTCATTGCTCTACTCATTAAACACTGCAGATCCTCATGAAGAAAACAGTTTTTGTAAAAAAAAGTACATGTTACACAATGCCTTAATTTTTTCCTCTTTGTGTTACTGAACAATTATCTATGTCAAAGTTTCTGTATTTTTTGACATATTTAAGTGATTTCGAAAAATCCAGTTTCCATCATAGAATTCTGAATCTCTATTGACTCTATCATTCTCAAATAAAAAAGCAATCAAATAGAAAATGCTTATGGCCTACATTGTCAAGGACAATACCAAAAATAAACTTGTAAAAATCGTGAAAATGAGTTATTTTAAATATTATTTTTTTCTTTCAAGAATAGTAAAAGCTATTGAGTGAAAACTTTATCAAAATGATATTAATTGATATGAAAATGGCAGAAAAGTGGTAAAATGTCTCAGCTCAAAGTACGAAATGGAATGACGTAATTTTATTGTATCCTGGGCATTTGGGCAGCATGCGTATCTCTAAAAACCAGTTTTGCTTATCGGAAATAATGTATAAAATAACTTAACATTTAAAACGAACGAATATTTTCTGGTCTTCAGTGCCACCACTGAATCCACAATGTCACCACTGGGTCCTCGGTGTCATCACTGTCCCTCAGTGCCACCACTGGGTCCTCGGTGTCACCACTGTCCCTCAGTGCCACCACTGGGTCCTCGGTGTCACCACTGTCCCTCAGTGCCACCACTGGGTCCTCGGTGTCACCACTGTCCCTCAGTGCAACCACTGGGTCCTCGGTGTCACCACTGTCCTTCAGTGCCGCCACTGGGTCCTCGGTGTCACCAATGTGCCTCAATGCCACCACTGGATCCTCAGTGTTGCCACTGAAACCTCAGTTCCACCACTGGATCCTCAGTGCTACCACTGGATGGGTCATCAATGCCACCACTGAAACCCCAGTGCGACCACTGTCTCTGAGTGCCACGGCTGGGTCCTCAGTGACACCGCTGAGTCCTCAGTGCTGCCACTGTCCCTCAGTGCCACCAGAGGGTTCTCAGGGCTCACCACATTGCATTCAGTGACACCACCTCGGGTTTTTTTCGTGAAATGTGTTTATTCTTAACGTCAGAATAGTTAATTCACTGAAAACGGCTTAATCTAACACATAAAACCCAACCAGAAACTTCGATCTTCAGTAATTTGTTCCTGTCCCGTATCCGCTCCCCCTAGACCGACATCTTCTGTAAGGCAGACGAAATATCACCCCTTCTCCGCCGACGCCAGCTTATTTGTAGCGACTGGGGCTTTATTTGTCTAAAACATAATGACAATAATTATTCTTCTAATGCAAGGCTGCAAGGCATAATGCCCCCACCCCTCCACCACTCACCCACCCACCTCCTTCCTATTTGCAAGCTTCATTTGCAGCTGGGAATAAATTTGTAATAAGTGAATTTTTGGATTTTCTGCCCTTTTGCTAATTTTGTTCTTCTCTTTTTTCCTTGGATAGTTTTTCAGAAACCTTCCCCTCCACTATTTAACGCCGGAAGACGAAATTTGACACACCTGTACAGGATGAACAGGTTTCCGTGAATACGCATTTTTTCACCTCAAGGATCAAGGTCAAGGTCAAATTGAAGTCAAAGTTATTTTTTCAACAATGTGTTTTCCAGAAAACTCTTACACCTTGAATCAGTGGAGCTTTATATTAAGTACACTTGCAGACCATCATAAGGTCTCGGCGAAGCCGCACATAAATTTTCACTTTGTCTTCAAAAAATCAAGGTCAATGTGAAATCAAAATATTTTTCAATGTGCCTAATTATCACAAAAAGTGACTAGATAAGCGCTCAGATAATAGTTTGAGTACATGAAGGTATTTGGTGGACGTAATGATGCATCCTGAATATTGACCTCGAGGATCAAGGTCTAAGTCACGTGACTTCGTGTGCCGTTGGAGATGGTACAACTTATCTCGAACACGGTTAGATTTTGAGCCAGTTTTCCACCCATTGGGCCAAATGACGTTACATTAGAGGTACTTCGGTCACCTTGACCTTCTCCGTCAAGGGCAAAAACCTGAAGTTGAACATTATCTCGAAAACGGCAAGAGATATTGTGCTCATTTAAAACCCTTTGGGTCTAAACTTTACATAGGAGGTTTCTCAGTGACCTTGACCTTCTGGTCAAGGTCCATAATCGGAAGTTGACCATTATCGTGAAAACGCTCAGAGACTCAGTTTGAGGTCATTTGCGACCATTCGGATCTAAACGACGTTACATAAGAGGAACCTCGATGCGCTGGACTTTTTTTGGTAACGATTAAGGTAAAAAAAACCGAAAGTTGACTATTATCTTTAAAACGGTTGTTGATAAAGCGATTTGAGGGACGTTTTCCACCCCTTGGGGAAAATGACGACAAAGAAGGGGTACCTGGGTGACTTTGGCCTTCTCGTTTATGATGTAATACAATGGAATCCCGGTCATCTGCCCCCCGGTCAACTGCCCCCCCTGTCATCTGCCCCCCTTTTTTGCAACCCGGTCGACTGTATTACACCTCGGTAAATTGCGATTCACCAATCGGAAACTAATTGCAATTAGAATTGCAATTACTTTAAGGATCAGTTTCTCCTAAGATCAATATTGGTGAATAGATCAACAAAGATCAATTGTTTCAGAGACGAAGTAGGCGGAGACATCACAATTGCCTAATTTTTTAAAGATTTTTTTTCCACTAAAAAAAGGAGGGCAGATGACGACCCCGTCAAATTGCAGGGGGGCAGTCGACCGGGTTGCAAAAAAGGGGGCAGTTGACTGGGGGGGGGGGGGCAGTTGACCGGGGGGGAAAGATGACCGTTTACCAATACAATCATTTCCTTTTGGGGTTTATGCATGTGGGTCATTCTGCTATCTAACGGAATTTGTTCTAGTTTACAAATTGAGACTACATACCCAAAGCTGCAAAACAAAGAATATGGATCATTAAGTAATGAACAAAGACTCTATTCTACTTCCCATCGATTACGTAGGATCATCCAGGGGTCAAGAGCATGAGACGACGTGTAGACAGAGACAGCTGTCAAAATGGTCGCTCAGTTCAATCAAGGCATTAACCGTTGCGAGACAGCTCAGTCTAAAAATAGCTCTCGGGCACGAAGAGTAATTTAATGTAAGGCAAAGTGTCAATCATTAAACGGAGTAGGATACTTAACGAACTGAGATGGTATTGAGTACGATTATTTATAAATCTAGCCAAAGAATTAAACATATTTGATTATTTGTTTGGGAATGAAAATACATCCAGCAGCTTTCAGCTTAAAAAAATGACTAAAGTGAAAAAAGGTTGTCATGTTTATGTGGGGTTAAACAACTGTCCTTTAAATTGTCATATTGCAATTAAACGGTTGATTAAAAGGTTGTCTTATTTGGATTTTGTATCATCGCGAATTATTAGCAACTAATTGAGACCCCATATATCATAGATGATGACGATAGTTGGTTATATAATTGTAATCCCCGCCCTTTCCAAAGATTTCACATAACCCATTAATTAACCAGTTATTGACAGCTGTACAGTGGAACCTCAGTCCGGACAAACCTCGATACATCGGACATTTTACTAAACCGGACAGCTTTTTCAGTCCCGTTTATATTTCCATAGACTTGTGTATTAACGAAACCTCGGAGAGGCGGATACCGGACTACATTTCCAGCCCTAAATTGAGGTTTTGCTGTATAAAATATTCAAAATACCGGACTCTCCTAATAAGGGGTGAATAATTATCTTAGGAACCCATCATGTTTATCTATTGTACAATATGCAGTCTGGCAAATTGCGAGATGTGTCTCTTTGTTTACCATCACTACTGACAAAAAGTGTCAAGAAATATTCCTTAAGCCACTGAGTACCGCACTTTGGAGGGGGCAGGGGGGGGCAGGTTAATTCTTTGCCCGCTTTTTGTGCATACTGCACTAGGGGTGGATGGGGACGACTCGGCATCTACTTCATCTCTTGATGCTCCAGTGTCTTTTATGCCGAGTAGTCTTAGTCTTAGTATATAAGGTTAGGTCGTAGAAGATGTTCGCAAAAGATAATTGGAGAACAAAAAATGGGGACAGAAAACGGAAGGAGCTTAATATTGGTGGAAAAAAATAGACTGATCAATGCGAGCAAAGGAAAAACTATAAGGTCATTAGCTGAAGAGTTTTGATTGGGAAAAAGCACTGTCTCAGATATTCTTCGAAAAAAAGAGGAGTTGCTAAAAGAAAATGACGAATGTGAAAACTCAAAAATGAAAAGACCCCGTGAACTAGTGAACAACCTTGCACGCAGATATCGACCAGTCAGGCACGGTCTCACATAGATGAACTTAATGGATACTCAGGTGCAAAGAACTTGCCAGAAATGACAGAACTCTTAATGGTTTATATCAGACAGACATGAATTTAAAGAAAAAAAACAGATTCAACAGTTCTTTACTAAGATCTATTGCATATCTGTATACATGTGCGTTAATGTATTTGCCAGTAGACTTGTTAGATATAAATGACACTGCTTCAGGTTTATCAATAAATTCATTCATCCAGGGTTACACATATTTTAATTTGACAGCATAAAAAAACTGAGTTAAAAATACAAATACCCGAAAATCAGGACAACTCAAAATACCGGACAAATATTGCCAGTCCCACCACTGTCCGGTTTTCCGAGGTTCCACTGTATTTGTCATCAGTCCTCGCCAAGTCCTCGCAAAAATACTTCCTTCAATGGGTTATTTCTTCAATAATATATTGCAAGCAACACAGCTTGAATACGTCCTATAAGCCGAGTAGTTTGGTTTTTGTTGGCTTAAAGTTTTATTGACTTAGCAGGAATACGCCGTGTTATCTATTTACGCAGTGAGAGCTCGCACAAAGCTCAGCAACTGTGTTCTGTGATGTACGTTAAATGCACTGCATTTACTTGCAAAAGTACACTCTTTTCACACGGCGTTTTAACAAAGAAAACAAAATCAAAGACGAAAATAAAAAGTGACATGCACATGTTCAGATCAAGCTCTTCATAAGTCTTAAGTTTCATGGTCGTAGGGCCCATAGTGTCAGAGGAGAAGAAGACACAAAAAATCGGAAAAAGTGTCAAGAAGAAAAAAAAGGACGAAACGGCTGTTCGCACAAATTCATATAGCTCTTCCAAGCCAAAGGCTTGTCAAGTGTTAAAAACATGTTTTATTGTCGCGTATACAAGAGTTTTTTTATAATGTTAGCGGGATTATGAAAAAGTGGCCTCAAAATATTGGGCTGTGTTAATCCAACAGTAAATATTTCCAAAGCATATGGTTCTTTTTTACATGACCAATGTATGTTTTTGGCAGCAAAGTTGGATAATATAACTTTACAGACCAATATCATCATGCAACTAGAACATCGTTTCGATAGCGTAATGTTGAACACTTGACAAAAATTAATACTTTCTTCAATGCGTTATTTCTTGAATAATATATTGCAAACAACACAGCTTGGATACGTCTTATAAGCAGAGTAATGTTTGGTTTTTGTTGACTTAAGGTTTTATTGGCTGATCGGGCATACGGCCTGTTATCTATTTACGCAGTGAGAGCTCGCACAAAAGTGAGCAACTGTGTGCTCTGTGCTGTGCGTTAAATGCACTGCATTTACTTGCAAAAATACACTCTTTTCACAAGGCGTTTTAAACAAGAACACGAAATTGAAGACGAAAATAAAAAGTGTCATGCACACGTTCATATCAAGTTCTACCTAAGTCCCAAGTTTCGTGGCCCTTGGGCCCGTAGTGTCAGTGGTGGAGATGACACAAGAAATCCGATCACTGTCAAGAGAAAAAAGATACCCACGGCTGCTCGCACAAATTCATATAGCCCTTGCAAGCCAAAGGCTTGTCAAGTGTTCAATAAAACCTTGTGAGTAGTAATTTCAGACACAAACGGACGCAAGGATTTATCTATTGGTTATTCTACGATGTTTAGAGAACGCTAAAAACCAACCTTTTACATTGTTTTGTTCCTAAAAGTGACTTCGATTGACCGTCAAATGGCTTACGACAACTTCATGATATCCGTAAAGTTCCAAAGGAAACCAATTACTTTCGTTACTAGAATGTCAAGAGAATTTGTATGCATCAAAAGAAAAACTAGGAAAGATGTCATGTAATATGTAAAGGAACTGACAGGCATCAAAATGGGAAGTGCGTGGGAATGCGAGCTGTTGGCGGGGGGGGGGGGGGGGGGGGGGGCTTGTCAATCCAAGACAGAATAAAGGAGTGATGTCATGTCGGTTAACATGTAACAGAACTGACAGGCGTCGGAATAGGGAGTGGGAATGCGGGGAGGGGGGCAGCTTGTCAGTCCTAGACATAATAAAGGAACGATATTATAAGAACATTTAGTGTACACCAGAACTCCGCAAATCGGAACACCATCGGGACTGAGCGAAAGTGGTCCGGTTTCCAAGGTGGTCCGATTCCCGAGATGATCCCGTTTCCGGGGTGTTCTGATTTCCAGGGTTCGTGCATATACGAGCGCATGATAATCTATAATAATGTTGTCATGGTAGTCAATAAAGAAGACACATTTTTCATTTGTATCTCTTTTTCAACCTTTTAATGCAAATAGAAGATGCATATGAATACGATTACTGTTTAATCAAAATCTAGCTAAAAAAAAATAAAATAAAATAAAAATTTTACTCAAATAAAGTTTTAATTATTTCTTCCTTGTATTGTGGTGCAGATTTTTTTCGTTTTTTTTTTAATTTTTTTTTATTGATGTTTTTTTTTTCGCGTTTTCCAATATTGCGACTTCATTTTTAATGAAAAAGTAAAGGAGAATAAACAGAGCCTAAATGGAATATAGAGAAATTACCTAGTTTATTTCAGGTATTAAAAGGACAACAGAAATGCCATTGCAAATTGTTAAAATTTTAAGCAGGAGATGCACTTCTGCGTGAAACTTCCACATTGCAATTCAGTTTCCTGTTGTTCATACCGAACACACTCACACATAGAATGACATTTTAACATTTAACTTTTGATATCAAAATACATTAAAGGTATCAATAAATCAATGCAGATTTCATTAATTTATATTTTGCTATCAAGAATTGCATTTTAGACAGCAAAAATGATTTTTATATAAAAATCAATTTTACAAACTTAAAAAATCTTAAGGGTGTCACACAGTTATATAAGAATTTAAGAAATCGTTAATTAAAATTTTGGAGATTAAAAAATGAATTACTGATATCAACAACAACAACAACAGAATTTTTGAGCTCAAGAATTGCTTCTCTTTTGTGCAGCAAAATTGAAAGAAAAGATCTATATACAGAAGCCAATCATTATTTCATTCACAGATATTTGCTTCTGAATTTTATACATAAAAATAAGCTAATATTTTTATACAAAAAAAAACTAATTTTTGAGATAAGAGAAATCATGTGCAGATTTCAAAATATTAATGAAAAAAGTCTCATTCAAAAGTTTTAAGCCGTCTGCTTAGGAATAACCGGCTTTTGTTTGTTCAGCGTACGCGTGTCATGTTGGTTCTGCGACAGGTCCCATTTGCAGGGTTCCACTGATCATTTCGGACTGGCAAAATTGATCCTTTCGGTCGATTTTCGGGGTGATCCGATTTGCGGTGATCCATAATAATAGAAATGAATGGAAAAATGTAAGTTCTTGTGAAATTTTGTTCAATTTGCAGGGTTCTGGTGTATGTGATTATAGCCGTAGAATAACTTAATGTCGGGGGAGGAAGTGGGGTGGGGATTGACGTATAACGTTGCTGGGGAACTCGCAGATCCAGCCTTTGAAAGTATGCTGTTTATTGTTTTTGTTTACTTTGAATGATTGAGCAAAGTTACTTTTATAGGGCTTTTTGGGAGTGTGTTTGTAACAATAATCATAGTACTAAAACACAAAAGCTAAAAACAAACTTTTTTTTTTTTGAAAAAAAAAAAAGAAACCAGAAGAAAACATAAACCAAAGCGTGTTAAAAATGCCATGTATTAACCGCACATATATAGCAAATATAGCAGCTTTGACCCATAAACAAGTCAAATGAAAGGGTCGTTTAGCACAAAAAACGTTAACAAGCACTTTTTTAAACACTGCTTTTGTTTTATGGCTTTTTTCTCTAAGCCCCAGAACTCTCTTTCTCATGGGAACTACACATTGCACATTAAAGGCCGTGGCCATTTGCACTTAATCCACTATTCAATACCTTGTCGTTATGCCACAAATCCCAGTTACACAAACCCGGATGAAATATAATTAATGTAGTTGTTTATTATGATCACAGAACATTAATAGGCATAAGCATGGTTGGACGTGTCGTGGTATTGCAAATAAAACATCTTAATGAAGAGTTTGGGGAGGGGGCATTTTTTACGCCAAAAGACTTGCGGAAATCAGCTCCTAAATCTGCGAATCGCTGAGCAGGGGAAATCAGGGCTGAATTTAACACAGATATACCAAACTCAGCCGTCTTTGGGTTTTTAGGGTGTTCTTTCCCTTGTGATATCATTAAGCAACTAGTAAATAGCTGCATTGTTTTGATATTATTTACACAATGAAAATAGTAAGCCTCGACTCGATGTCACTTTATATTTATAGAATAGAGAGGGAATGGGCACGGTGGGAGTGGTGCATCAGACCACCATGCAGACAGCTATGCCGACTACAGACAGAGGATCGTGTCGGATCACGGGGGTATCGCACTTGTACCAGTCAAATCCCGTTTTTTTTCTCGTATATTGTTCTGTAAAAACACGTCCGTTTCCTTTTATGCTATTGTTTTCGGAACGAACGCATCCAGGGATGTATTGTTCTAAGCATGCTTTCTCTATTGACCGAGCACTTCGCCTTGAATGTTGTGTTACTCATGTCATTAAGGAAGATCATTCAACCACTCCAGAAAGAGATCCCATGTCTCCTCTTCTCAGATTAATGAGCTCCAACCCATTCATAGTGTTTTCAACGCAAAAAAAAAAAAACAAAAAAAAAACGTGCGCAATTAGCATGCGCGTAAGGGCATAGCGAAATACTTGCAAAAAAAAAAAAAGAAAAAAAAACCGTCAGAAGAAACTTTGGGATTTTATTGTGCGACAATTTGAGATTTTATTCTTTCATGTATGTGGAAGAGGACGCCAGTGGGGGAGGGGGGGGGGGGGCGGAGTGAGGTGGGATGTGGTCAAAAGCTGTGTAAGTTAAACGTGCATAGAAACCTCTGCTCAACACTACAACAGCAAATATAGGCGTTTTGATGTAAAGGTAATGCAGAATAGGCTTATAACAGCAAAATTGTAGTTATACATTGCAAACAAAAAATTCAGTTACAGATGTCAACAACATTGAACTTCTTTTTTAATTTTTATGATATGTGCTACCACTACAGAGAATATTAGGTCTATTACTGCCGTAACTAGTCCGAATTATTCACGTCTGTTAATTATGATCCAACAACTATTGCAATTGAAAGGAGAACTATTGCTAATTTCGACAATGTCCATCCCTGTTGATCCATGTAGCCATTGCAACCCATTGTACTGATGGTTTGGTATGTCGGTGCAAAAGTCAAATGCATCAAACTTGCACTTTTTGCTAGCCCTCTCAAAATCTATTTATAGATAAACAAAAAATACGTTGCTTTATTTATGATTTTGCTTCCTGCTCTCTGTATAATCCAACAATTTTTTTCTAAAGTATCAAACTGATCATAAAATTGTATTTGGGAAGCTCTTATCTGAAATGTGATATCAACTGCCTCTTTTATATCACCTTTGTTATGGCACAAAATATCAACCTAAAATTATTTATGTTGATGATAAAACGTTTATGCATATTTTATCTTTACCAAAATAGATTTTATTACAGTGTTACAACTTTTCTTAACGCCATGAAACTTTTAAATCAAACTTTTATGGCAAAATTGCAAATATAATACAATCGTTGCGCAGACGAATAGTTGCTGTTATCTTGCGGGTATTTGTTTTTTTTAGAGAGAATTTCAGCGAAGTCTGCTAATGATACCGTGTGAAAGTTTGCCGCATGAAAAGAAAAGGAATGGGAAGGGAATTGTATCCCAGATCATTGAACCAGAAGTGTTGTTTTAGAACGCGACAAAAAATTGTTACGGCTAAGTAATCTTAAAGGTTCACGTTTCCTTTAAAACATCCACAGATTCTTCTGTAAGGCTTTGCCCCTTATTTATGACAGAACTGAGCCGTAAGTGCTTCAATAGAGTATAGTTTTTTTGCAACTGTTGTTGTTTTACCAACAAAAGGTGTCCATTGAAAATCGATGCGAATACAGAAGAACTTGATTTCTAACAGTTAACGGGAAACATGCTTAAGTTTCCAATTTTAAATATATATATATATAGCGAATATATTATCTTTTACTTTAAAATTATCTGTAATGGATCTGAAAGCCATTAAACATAGCACATCAGTTTGGACAGATTGTTCAATATCTTACCACACAACGATAGTAATACTATGTCATTCCCCCTTTAGTTTCCGCAGGCTTAAAACAAGCACCAGCTAAAGTAAGCATAATTTAGATAAAAACTATAATATGTTGTTTCTGAATCCCGGACAAAACGGCGACGGCCAAAACGGAGAAGACCAAAACGGCAATGGCCAAAACGGCGACAAGTGCAACCCTGGATAAAACGGCGACGAAGATGAATAATTTAATGTTAAACATCAAAATACAAAGAATAGTGTTGCCAGATCAATCAATTCATTTCTACTTGAAGATAAGTATAATTTGAACCAATATTTAAATTTTAAGGGCAAAATAAAATGGATAATTTAACACTATTTTTTTATATATTCCTAATTGCATTTATACGATAATCCATCGTGTGTGGGGGGATGGGGGTGTAAATAAGTACATTTTGAAAGACAATTGTATTTAGCGACTGTTCCCACTAATCCGTTATTGCACGCGATTCCACATCAATAAAAGGCAAAATAAAAACGCCGCTAAAAGGACTTCGGATTATCAGCAATGAAAGACCGATGTTTTAATCGCCTTAATGAGCTAATCCTTATCTGTATCGGTTATGTGAAATGCTGTTATTATATACAAATCCATACCAGTGAAAGATAAGATTAAATTTTATTTTACCTGAGAAAATAATTTTCAGTTTTAACTGAGAAAAAGTAAACGAGTAAATCATTCCTTGAGCAGATTACTGAGACAGTGATTGGTGACAGGAAGGAGGTGGTTATGGAGGGCAGGAAGGGCACGTTGGGAGAAATGCTGCACTGTGTTCAGATTTATTTATTTCTGATGGTTAAATAAACAGTGTTGGCAACGTTGTTACTTTTTGTTTTTTTTTTAATAAGCGTTTTAAAGCATAAACTTAAAAAAACGTCCATCGCCCTTTTGTCCGGGGTTGCACTTGTCGCCGTTTTGGTCATCGCCGTTTTGACCGTCGCCGTTTTGGTCTTCTCCGTTATGGCCGTCGCCGTTATGTCCAGATATCGTTGTTTCTAAACCGCTGAACAATAACTACATGTGCAAACAGACTCTAAAGCCTAATTGGTCTTGATGTAGCATGTACGACCGCCACTGATTCATATCACAGAGGATTGTCAGCTGTAGAATATAATTATTGATAAAATGTTTCATTCTGAGATCACTTTCATGGTGTAGTGATTAAGCCACTCGCTTGGTAAGTGAAAGGTCCTCAGCTCAAATCCGTCTGCCCGCATTTTGACCGAGCCATTTTGTCATTAATTGTTCACTAACCCTGAACACAAAAGACCTGTTTTTGAATAAGAAATCATGCGGCCTTGGCAACAAAATTAAAAAAGACACAATACATCAAACTGGAAATTAGTGTGCATTCGTAACTGCGAAAACACGCTACATACAATGGAAAATCACCAACGCTGTTTTAATCTGTATTGCACCCATCTTTCTTATCCCTACCTCAATCACAAGCATTGAGCCTCATTAAACTTAGAACTGTTATCCCTCTACTTTGAAATCATCGACTGTTGTTTATTTAGTACACATCTGCCTTGTTTGTTGCTGGGTTCAATAATGTTTGAAACAAATGGAAGACTGTTGGTTCTGGTGAAGAGTGGTCCGATTTGCGAGGTGGTCGGATCCCTTGGTTCTGGGGTATACTCTGCTTCCTTATGGCGTCAGACATATGCGATTGCGGTTCTGTGTTACAATGGTAATACACCGCATATATTATAATTTGAGTCAATAACTTAAGAGCTATTAACACGAAGTTTGTAGCATTTGCAGTTGTTTCGCATTATGCATGTCTATATGAAGTTTTTAGCGAAGACGTAATGCAGATCATCGCAGTTCAGTTTTCGTTTTTTAAGGTTTTGCCTGCTTCAAAGGCAAATACTATTTCTAATGTTAACAACCTCTATTAACACATAAAATGAAAAAAACATTTAATGAAATGGATTAGTGGATTACTGAGTCATTTGACCCAAATAGTATCTAACCAGCCATTTTGCCTTTAAAATAAAATTTTGTTCTTTAATCCACATATTAATCATTAATAAAATTATTCTGATATTGATTTTAAAACAATGTTTGAGGTAATTATGAACTGTCTGATTCAGAGAAAACAAAAATATTAATTTATTTAGCATACTTATGAATGGACAGAAAATTTCAGGGAACAATTATAATGTGATATTGCAATAACGATATGAAATAGACCTACAGTGCAACCTATCAGACTCCGCACTAATCATGGTTTTAACATAACTGGCACTATTATCAGTGATCAATGCTGCACTTGGCTTCACATTACTTTTAATCGACCTTGATCTCTGCTTTATCTCAGTGTTATTGCTATTTTCAGTTCAACACCCAAAAGAAAGCAGAGCAGGGCGGGGCAATATAATATATTAGCCTATAATATGGGTTTTAGCAACAGATACCGAGCTGTAAAATTTTTGTCTTATCAACGGCCATATCGTCTGACAGTGCCCTCCAAAGCTTGTTTTTCCCAATGTGACATCGGATAAGGTACTGAGTTCTTGAATTCTGCCTATGATATACAGAGGAGGAAGTTTATTTGTCTTCAGAAATATATCTGGCACCCTTATCAGATTTTTGCAAGGGAGTGAAAATAGATAAACTGGTTGGACCGATAAGGTGTTTATAGGTACTGACTGTTGGTCCGGCATTCTCTAACGTCTCTTTGATAAGTAAACTCGTGCCTTACTCTTGTAATCTATTTTATTTTGCTTTCCACAGAAAAACACATAGATAACTTCATGAATACTATCAATCAACAAGAAGCTTATCAGTTTCCTCGAGCTGTCGAGATTTCTGTAAATATTCGCATGCATGTCGCATCAAAACTGATTTTATGAAATTCTTTTTGTAGGCACCGTTAAATGTTTTTATTACATTACATTACAAAAAAGTAAAAGTTTCTTCAATCTATCAGTGCATAGAAATAATAAAATTAGAGTTAACATTCAAAGCTCTAGGGTCTGCTGTAGTGTTACGTTTTATTGCAAAAGTAACAAAGAAATCACAATTTTCAGACGCCTTGATGTAGCATTAGCTTGAATCATTGTAGCAGTGCGACTTTCCAAAAAATGGCGAACAATTAGCTCAAGGTTTAATTTTATTAGTAGATACTTTCTATATCCTCGACTTTAATTTAGTGTCGAGCAGTGAATTCTTGTTGGTGTTCACTGTAATTTTGGCATCGCAGCTGAATAAGATATACAAGGGCTTTAGTCATTTTTGTTTATTATCATTTAGGGACATTATGATGAAACATGCACTTTAATTAGACGCACAACCAAATTAGGTGTGGCTATTGATGCCAACGTGGTACGACCAGTCCTATTCACAGTTGTCCTAATATGAAAATGCTTTAGACATTTTACACGCACAACAGCAAAGAAGGAACCTATATATGAATTCGTGCGAGCAGCCGTTCTTCCTTTTTTTTCTTCTTGACAGTTTTCCGATTTTTTTGTGTCTTCTTCTTCTCTGACACTATGGGCCCTAGGACCATGAAATTTGGGTCTTATGAAAAGCTTGATCTGAACGTGTGCATGTCACTTTTTTTTCGTCTTCGATTTCGTTTTCTTTGTTAAAACGCCATGTGAAAAGAGTGTATTTTTGCAAGTAAATGCAGAGCATTTAATGTACCTCACAGAACACACAGTTGCTGAGCTTTGTGCGAGCTCTCACTGGGTAAATTGATAACACGGCGTATGCCTGCTCCGTCAATAAAACCTTAAGCCAACAAAAACCAAACACTACTCGGCGTATAAGACGTATTCAAGCTGTGTTGTTTGCAATATATTATTCAATAAACAACCCATTGAAAGAAGTATTTTTGCGTTTTAATTTTTGTCAAGTGTTTAACATTTCGCTAGCGAAATGAGGTTCTAGTTAAACTATGATCTTTCGCTGAACGAGTTCAGTACAATATCTCTACACCGAAATTAGCAAATGAATCCAATAAAATATTTGAGAAGTTTGTCAAAGGTATTTGTGACAATAGAACATTGAAAAAATCAGTTTAGTTCCGACTAAAGAAACTTCAAATACTTAATAACGGAACAATTCGACAAAGATTCTTGGAGCTTAGAACATCCATTTGGAAATATAGAAATTCTCAATATTTGGCAATGTTTGAATAAACATCAAGATATGATCCTGAAATGATCTGTTCAAAAGTTCACATTTTTGAAAGAAGAATTTTTGAGAGAATTTTTGAAAGAAACATTCATGCTTGAAATATTAATTCAAAAGGAACAGAACGTAATACCTAGTACGTATTGACTTTGCGATTTAGTAGGCGTGTCCGTCCTACCGTCTGGCCATGGAAACTCTAACATGGCTTAGAGCGCAACTTTTCTCAGAGCTGGCTGATTTCAGTAAAACTTGCAGTAATTATTTATGGTAGAATTTGGTGAACTTTACCTCAACTTAGTTGCTGATATGGCTTTTCTTTGGAGCATTTTCAAGTCGCTTTTGATGACACCCTTCAGAAATTGTATAAACATAACTATCTTGTGATTATTAACTTTAGGCTAC
This sequence comes from Protula sp. h YS-2021, assembly GCA_949752745.1. Taxonomy (NCBI): domain Eukaryota; kingdom Metazoa; phylum Annelida; class Polychaeta; order Sabellida; family Serpulidae; genus Protula; species Protula sp. h YS-2021. The sequence continues at coordinate 18,228,494 of OX457025.1, read as the reverse complement.
CTTGAGCAGAGGTCATATGGTCAACCAAGTTATCTTTCTCTCGAGCGCCAAGTTTGAAACATTACAACATGCTTTTTACTGGAAGCAAAAGACCGTTCAAATTTCACCTAGATAACTTTGAATGTCAAGTATAATTTTTAAAAGAATCATATATTTATGGGTAGAAGCGCAGCCATATCGCACGTTGCTACAATCCCATACCTAATCTGAACAGACGCTTACATTGAGAGGTATATGTGAAGAATTTTTTATTCCCTATTTTTTAGTCCAGCATCGATTCGCCCACAAACCGGTTGTGGGGAACGCAACGAATTGAACAGGAGGTTTCTCCTTTTTTAAACGCAATTGGCAGACCACGCGGACTGCGTCTGATGCCAATCTTACTCATCTTTCAACGTGTTCTATGGATGCGTGTTCACATGTATGCGTAGCAACACAAATGCCATCAAGAGGCAACGGATTCGATCTTTGACTAGGTATTATAACAGGATGTACAAAAAAGCGCCGTAGCCAGTGTGTTTTGTTCACAAATATAAACAAAACACTCTTTCAAATTTAAAAGTGTTCCATATGCTACAGCTATACTGGTGTCTGTTTGCATTTCTGTTCTGGTTTAGTTTATTTTCTGTTATTAAATAATGAAGAGCTTGCGTTCATCTTTTTATGTACTATTTGACTTAGCGTTTGCAGAGGCTTTAACTTACCGTGAGACTTCAATTTTCTTAATTTTATGCAGACAATTGGAAGTAAACTTTCTAAGTAATCTTTTTGATAACTCATATATTATAACTACTTACATGCCACAGACCGATGGCAAATGAAACAATATAAGTTATTTCAACAGGTAGAATCGACCAAGAGTCTCATTTTTGTTAACATGGCTCTTTAGAAATTAACATAAACTTAAGCAAGCAGTAAAACCTTTCCATTTTAATTCCAGAGTTATTTCTCAAGCATACAGTGTCAAAAATGAAACCTTTTTGAAGTACATTAACTTGGAAAAGGTGATTTAGAAGCAAAGATAACTTCTCGGAGAATGTTTTTGCACAATTGTGCACAATTGAGTAAATTGTTTAGTTAAGCGTGTTCCTGCATCCCCTATACACATGTCAAATATATTTTTTCGCATTTGAATTGGAAAGTTTAGCTTTATAATGCCATATGAAACACCTCATGAATTCGAATAGATTAGAGACCTTCTGTAAGAAGTTGCAATCTTTTTTACTTCTTGTGCGCGCATGCAAAATAAAACTTTCTTCAAGAAGATTTACATGTTAAATGGAATTCAAAACTAGATCGTTTTCGCTATTGAGTAACGAAAATTACACTTGGAGCAAAAAAGAACAAACAAAAAAAACAAAACAAAAAAAACAAAAAAACAAAGCGATTCTGACGATTCTGCGCACGGAATTCTGTAAAAAATCTTTGTTAAAGTCATGCCAAATTGCCAGTTATACCGACACTAAACGCATCACAGTCTTTGACATGTTATATCCCAGCAAACATTCTGACGCCGAGAAAACCCCGACTTGAGGCTGTGTCTGTACCAGTCCAAATAGCAACATCGAATCAAATTGTAATTTGGTTTTGATTGTTTGCTACCATAAATCAACGTCTTTGACTCAACGTTGAAGAGACAGTGGATAAGCAACGGCGGGTAGACGTTGATTTAGTCCATAAAATTTACTCCCTCAACATTAAATCGGGTTGTACTTTGGTTATTATTACATGTGCGACCATAGATAAACGCCTACGCAACGTCTTAAACATCCAGTGAACATATGTTTGATAAAAACGCTGTTTAGACGAGGCATTGATTTTTTAGTTGTCAAAAGCCCAACCTTTAAGGTAGAAGTTGTGGAGTTGATGGGTGGAGCCTCCCCTCCCCTTATTTAGATAACTGCAGAAAAAGGCCACAACTGTGAAGAATTTGGCTGCAAATTTCACCCTTCCCCCAAAGGGAAAACAACTAAAAATAAGGAAATAAGGGCCTGTCCCGGCATTCACAAACGTTACCTGTGCAGTAAACAGATCTCGTCAACTCCTGCTGTTATTAAGATAACTTTTTAAAGTTGATTGATAAATTTATTTTTATACTCGAACAAATGTTTATAAAAAATGTTTGCGCAATTTAGCTAAACCAACTGATTTCCCTTTGCAGTGTACAGTTAACTTCACAGTTAACTTTACTAAATACCGGGCCTGTTTTTCAAATAGTCGGCTATTCATTTTGATGGTGATAATATGAACGGTGCCGATTCGATATGGACGCCAATTTTGCCATGTCCGGAGTTTTGCCATGTAGATTTCCATAATCATCAAAAACCCGACGTTGATGAAGCGTTAAAATGTTTTCTGGTATGACGAAATTATGGTAACACCATAAACATTAATGTGACGTTATATCAGGGCAGTCTCGTAGCAAATGGAGAGATCATTGTTTAGCGAGTTAAGAAAATCTGAAATGGCATCATTTATAATGTGAAAGCAGCTTAATAGCAGATGTAGAGTTGAGCATCCCCGAAAAGTGGGAGATGAGTATCCTGAAATATTGTTGTTCAGCGTAACGGCCAAGTACAGCACACAGAACATATTGCTTACTCTTTGCCTTGCCTGTGCTGATAACTATATCATATCGTGCCCCCGCATTATAATAGATTTCAACTGCAAAACTACAATGTCCATTTTCGCATATAAAATGTCAGTGAATTTCAGTAAAAAACTGAAGTGAATAAACTAGACATGCTACCGATATGACCATCCTAGTTCTAACCGTCTCAGAGGAGTTCGTGTGACAACGGAATTATACGGAAACACATCAATGAATCCTTCGATTTCAATAAACTGTGGGAATTAAAAATACCCAAGTGAAACTTAACTAAGTTCTAGAATAACATATTGTTACAAATGCAAAGTTAAGACATTTGTGTCATTAATTATGTTCCTAAATCTCTTATCCGCATGTTTTTCATCTTTGCATTAGAAGCTTTAGCTATAAAATATAATATACAGTGGAACCTCGGCATCGGACCACCTCCCTCTTGGGACCACCTCTGAATTAGGGCACATTTTTTTTGGGTCCCGAATGCGCTCCATAGACTTTAATGGTTAAGAAAACTCCCAATTGGGACCACCTCGGATCGGACCACTTCGGGTCGCTTTTTTCGGTCCCGAGCCCTCAAAATGCCTGCGATCGGACCACTGTTAGTCGGTGGGGAATCCACTGTATTTTTGCGGCACATTACTAACAACACTGAGCATGTTGCCGTCTTAGATATTGTTGCTAGGGATTATGGTAGCAAGTGTGTAACCAGACAGGGGCTTAGTTTTGTTATCTATACTTTTGTACCTTGCCTAACCTATAGCTGCTGACAATATACAAACCCGAGACATCTTAATTTATGTGATGCCTATTCTTTTAGTATTTAAGCCGACCCAAATGCTACCGAATTCATAATGACAATTGAATGTCAATTTAAGCACATAAAGGCTATTTAAATGAGAAAAAAAATTGTTAAGACTTTCTCAAAATTAAAAGGAGAGAAACAGTTAATAGAAAAATAAAAGACATTAGTCTCAAAGACAAAATTGAGATAATTAATGTGTTTGGACATCAAACTTGAATCTGCGGTCAACATGCAAAATTTTACCCAAGTAGGACCAAGTCTCACAAATGGGACCACCTCTAAAATAGGGCACATTTTATCCGGCCCAAGGGTGGTCCGATTTCAGAGGTTCCACTGTATATTTAACACATGTATAAGAGAAGCTTATGTATGTTAAATAGATTTTATCACATTTGAATTAGAAAGTTAAGCTTTAGGCTACGATATAAAATACCTGCTGAATTTGGGTAACTGAAGTGCTTTCAACTGATCAAAACACAGCTCTCTCTCTCTCTCTCACTCTCTCTCTCTCTCTCTCTCTCTCTCTCTCTCTCTCTCTCTCTCTCTGATTCAATTCCAAGCTCTCGGTAACCGACTCAGATTGCTTCAAGTTTGAAACAGGAACATAACATTCTGATTTATGCTTCTTTCAATCAGATAGTCAAACAATTGCTCGTTTTTATTTAAAAAGATTTGACTTGTTGCAAAACAGTTTTTTTCCAAAAGATTTTATTTCTCATTCTAAAAGTTTTCTGAGACATCAAATTTACAAAGTTAACATCTTGCAAAAGGTCTCTGATGTGTGCAATGTTACTTCAGGTTTTGGACACTGACTCAGATTATTTCATGTTTGAAGTAAGAAAGCAATATAATCCAATTCATATTTCTTTTCATTTTAGACAGAAAGAGAACATACCACTTTACTACTAAATTTTCTCTGTTACTTTCTTTTACTTTCAAAGTACAGTCCCGATTAATATTCAAGTTTTCGAAAACAAGAAAAATAACACTATCTAACTAGAGCGGTCAGTTCACACAAAAATCAGCGCATCGGGATATATTTGCGCTTTCATCCGTTTTATTGATCCCTGAGAGATCTGTTACGTAATAGATGTCAGTAATGCACCGAAAGCATCAATCGACAACTGTGCTTTGCTGTCACTTTTGTTTAATAATAAACCGTCAAGAGTGTAGGACTGACCGAGAGTGTTCTAGAAACTCTGAAATCTCAAGCGCAGTTTAATCATGATACTTTGTTCACAAAACGAACCGACAAATTGGGAAGGGGAAGTAAGATTCAACGAAAGCAAAAATCACGTAATAATTTTACGCAGTGACGTCACAAGCCTCCCTTAATTTCCCATGCGATTTTAAGGCTTAACAGAAATCGACTCACCCAAGAATAACTGCAATTTTGAAGTCGATCCGACTTTCTGTCACCGAGATACTTTGTCTAACAACAAATGATTATTTTACGTAATGAAGTCACATGCGGTTTTACGTACTAAATTCATTGCGCTTTTACGTAATGAAGTCATATGTGGTTTGACGTAATGAAGTCATATGCGGTTTTACGTACTGAATTCATATACGGTTTTACGTAATGAAGTCACATGTAGTTTTACGTAATGAAGTCATATGCGGTTTTACATACTGAATTCACATGCGGTTTTACGCAATGAAGTCATTGCGGTTTTACGTACTGAATACATATGCGGTTTTACGTGATGAAGTCATCGCAAAATTCTGCAAAATTTGAAAGGATCTTCGCAACCAGCAAAGCAATCGTCCCAATAATATGTGGATGAGATGAGCAGGTGAAGTTATCAAAGCATGCAATGCTTTGAAGGAAATGGCGTCCAACACCCGAGACGCTCCTGTGTTAGAAGCTGGTCAAATGTACTCTGATTAGTTACAAAACGTTTAAACGTTTTGGACTGGACGCAAGTAATTAGCGTCCATTTGTGTACTTCGATTGCTTGATCTGGTCACCTGTTATAACATCTAGTTTGGTCATATATTTGTTATGAAATGTGAAGTAAATGACCAGTTCTATACGTTAAATTTAACGTTAAACGTTAAATTAAACTAAGAAGTTTCAATTCTAACCTGGAAAAAATTCGGATGAAATGTCGTACTTCGTCATTCATTTTCTGATGAAATGTCGTCGGATGAAATGTCGGGATCCAACTCACATTAAATTAGATTTCTCCGCCAGATTTGGTAGCATTGTTGCTTGGTTGGGAAATTATTTTCAAGTTTTGTCATGATTAGAAAACGCGATGAACGAATGTGACGTCGTTACGTATAATATGTGTATGTTGTTAATTTGATCTTGTGTTGATAATACCTCGATAACCAAAAGTCATATGGACTGTGTGAGTGCTTTTTGGTTCAGTGGCGGGGGTGGTGGTTGGGGGGGGGGGGGGGAGGGCTATGTCAACTTTGGACGTGTGTGGCAAGATTAAGGAAGGCGAATGACATCATTACGTAAAAATCTTTTTGTAAGATTTCTGCCATTCAGAGTGACAGATTAGACAGTGACTGGCATTAAACGACTACGGCTTTGATGCTACTTTGTGGTGATTAGATGTGATTTTACTGCGGAGTACCTTTTCTTTGCAGTTTGCGTTAAAATTTAAAAAAATTCAGATGAAATGTCGTACTTCACCCCTTTTTTGGGATGAAATGTGGTCGGATGAAATGTCGTGGATTTAATGTCAGTATATTTCGTTTTCTCCTGGTGATTCTTATTCATGCTCGTTGTAATGTCGAAAATGTTGCTCATTGGCTGGAACATTAGTTCTTGCTCGTTCACGTGAAAAGAGATCCTTTTTATTGCAGAAATTTGCTTGGGGTCACTTCTGGTCTTTTTTTTAATAAAGCAACTATAAATAACAAAATGTGCTTTTTATTTTCGTTCATTTTGCGAGAAAAGAAGGAATCAATATTCGGATGAACTGGTCAACTAACCCAGATTGGGGGAAGGGGGAGGGGAGTTGGGATGGCAACGGTTATGGGATCATTTGATTGGTGACAACCTGTCTGCAGACATGCAATGAACTGAGTGGGAGCGGTAGCATCACCCAAACAAAGGGGGGGGGGGGGCGGGTTGAGTCTGGACCCAGGGAAAGGGGGCGGTGGCATGAAATTATAACAAGGGAGAACCTCTAGCTGGCCAACAAGACGCCGTTTGTTGTCTTGTATCGTTAAGGATTACAGATTGCTCACATGCTCGTTGTTGGCTGACAGGCAACCTCTACGGCGGTTTGGGTTGTTGTGTATAACATCTCTCTTTCTTCTGCAGACCCACTGGGGATTCCGCGAAAATACTACCTATAAAAGAGAGAAACTACTTTTTTAAAATATCCGTACTCTCTATGTTAATTACATAACTGACAGGTTTCATCAGAGGTCATTTGTGTTTATAACAATGCCCACATGCTAACTGGAAATGGAATTTAGGAAGAAAAAAAGATATTTATATCCAATGACTTTTCAAGGCTTAAGTCAGCGTGAATCATTCGTCATAGTTTACCAGACGATCCATCAACAACATAATCACTACAGAGGATGTTATTCTACAGTGCATTTAAATAAACACACAAGTACATGAATAAAATAAATAAACAAGTGTCAGACTCATCTGAGTTCTATTTGGATCAGTCGATTCGAGTCGCATTTCTGTCATATAAGTTGTGCAAATTGATAGAAGAGAAAAACACGAGCATGACAGTTGACCTGTATTTGTCAGCCACAGTTTAGCATTTTTTCTTCTGTCTGCAACGCGAATTCGCATTTCTATTCGGTGAGAAAATAATTATACTTGGGGATTTTCAGTCCCCTAGATTATTTTTTTATTGCTAGCGATTCGCAGAAGTGTTTCCGTATGTTTCCTTTTGCCGCCAAACCTTGTCACGCGAACTCCTCTCAGACGGTTAGGGCTAGCACCGCCAAATTTGGCAAAGCCATAGTATATAGTATGTCTAGTTGGTCCATCTCAGCTTTTTTAAAGAAATTCATTAATATTATATATGCAAAAATGGACATCGAAATTTAACTTTGAAAATCTTTGAAATCTTTGAAATTTTTTTAAAACTTTTTTTTATTGTCATTTCTGATACAACCGGTACATATTTAACAATATTCAGTCAAAACTGATAGTTACTGATAATTACCGCGAATGACATTTTGTTGTTGTTGCTGATACAATAATCATGTACTAAGAAAATTTTGTTCTAACAACCATGAAATATACATGTATCTCATTCTTCATAACAAAGAATCAATTTTATTAAAAGTATCGGCCACTCTTTTTTTCTTTTTTCTTAATAGTTTTTCAATTTGCAATTTAGATTTAAGAAATATTAAATATTCAGGAAAAAATATACAATGGCATCTATGTATGAGTATACGTGCCTGTAGCAAGACATAATCAAGCGCGAACTGAAGGTCTTTTTCAATACAATCACTTTTTACTAATCCAAGCATCTTTTTCCTTGTGTCAAAGGCGAATTTATTTAAATTAAAACTATTTTTTTTTATAAAATTTTCCAATAGAGTCCAATATAATTCTACATTTGTGCAATGTATGAACATATGAGTAATATCATTTTTTATTTTGCAATTGTTGCACAACGGATTAACAGAGCTGTCAAATTTTCAGGCAATATATTTAGACGCATAACTTGTAGATGATTTTTTAGTTCAGCATACTATCCCTAACCCCTCTAGTAAGATATTTAGTTTTAACTAGAGCCTTGGTGAGGCAGGATCCCCCGTGTAACAGGATATTAAAAAACCTGCTACACTTTGACTGAAGAAAAGTTCATAACAGCATATTTTTCAACCTTGCACCAATTCTTTGTTTGTTAATATTTTTCAAAAAATAATCTGACGCTGCACATGTACAATTGATGGTCTTTTATGCCTACAATTTAAAATGCCTCGGAGATATCGCGCGAACAAAAGTGCGGACAGACAGACGGACAAGTCCATCACTTTATCCCACCCTTACACGGGGGATTACAACCTACCGTTGCACAACTTCACTACATATACCTTCTGTCTGTAAGGTTTGGTTCGCTTCCGATAAAAAATTACAGAGATATCGCGCGAACAAAATTGATACCAAAACGCTTAAGTCCAAAAATGTAAAAACGCCGAAATTTTCACATTTCTTGACAAAATCGCAAAATAACCTGCCGTTGCACAACTTCACTATAAATACTTTCTTCCTGTAACATTTGGTTTGCTTCCGATAAGTAGTAACAGAGATATCGCGCGAACAAAAAAGTGCGGACAGACAGACGGACAAGTTCATAACTATATCCCTCCGTTACACGGGGGATAATGAATATCTGATTACAGTCTTCCATGTTTAACTGTATTCCGTCACTTTGCCATCGTTCCACACAGGACGGACCTACGTGGTGTTCTCGTATAAAGCTGTGATATATATTTTTAGAATTCATTTGAAGAACTGGTGATTCATAAAATGTTGGTTTTAGAGTGACAGAATTGTTTCTCCAGTTTTCATATATATATTGAGTATTTAAGTAAATTACTTGCTTTCAGCTTTAGGGATTGCAGCTATTAAACTATTAAGCTTTAGTATGTTTATATTAAGATCGAATGTACTTTTTTTTATCTCCATTGGTGTCATTAAGTTTCTCTCTTTATTGAGAATATCGCCAATATATTTAATGTTCCTTTGGTATAATTCACTGTAGAAGATGGCGGAGTTTTGCACAAGAATATATTTGTTATAAAAATATGCTGCCTCAGTGTATCACAATATGCTTTCGGTTCGCATTTTATAGAAAACCAGTGATAAAACATTTCCTGATAAAATGTAGGTATTCCTATGTGGAGCCTTTTGGGGTCCATTGTTAGAGAAAGTATATCTTCAAAGTCCACACTGGGAAGGTATTCGCACAAGAAGGCAAAGCTTAACGAATTTCTATTTTCTAACATTCTTTTAATCCACGTGATCTTTTGTGCTTTAAAAAAAAGAGTAATAATCCAAGTGTCGTAATCCCCCCCCCCTGTGCGCAATCTTGTATTAGCACAAGATGTTGGATACGTGGGGGTTTACCTTCCCATATAAAATTCAAAAGAGATTTCTGGATTTCATTTGCAAACCATTCAGGAATCCACATAGTGTTAGTTACATATAATATTCTTGGGATAGCTAGACTTTTTGAAAATTTGAAAACATTGTCACGCGAACTCCTCTGAGACTGCTAAAGCTAGGACGACCAAATTTGGCAGAGACATAATGTAGGATGTATAGTTGGTTCAGCTCATTTTTGTAGAAGTTCATTAATATTTAATATGTAAAAATGGACATTGAAATGTTGCCACCTACGCCCATTTTTAGCAAGCAAACGCTTTGATTTAAACTGTCATATCAGACTGGGTGTATTGATCGCCCAACTGTCTACAATGAGAGCCATCGCAGCATGCGTGTGCAAGTTTAATTTGGCTACAGCGTTTGGGTTTTTCCTAATTGCTGAAGAGTGATGTCATTTTACTCGCTGATAGAGGGTGATTAGACGCCGTAAAATCCGCATTTTTAGCTATTGCTATCGGTCTGTCCGTCCGTCCGTCTGTTCGCCCGTCTGTCCGTAAACTTTTTTTGTCTGGGTGATATCTTAAAAACTATTTATCGGAGCTTCACAAAACCTTACAGGAAGAAAGTGTATATAGTGTAGATGTGCAACAGGGGTTCACTTTATCCTTGTCAGTCCGTCTGTCCGTCCGTCGCACTTAAACTTTTTTCTTGTTCGGGCGATATATCAAAAACTATTCATCGGATCTTCACCAAACCTTAAGAAAGGAAGCATGTATGGTGCAGATGTGCAACGGTGGGTTCAATTTGTCCCTTGTCCGTCTGTCCGTAAACTGTAAACTTTTTTCTTGTCCGGTTGATATCACAAAAATTTCATAGGATCTTCACCGAACCTTACAGGAAGAAAGTATATATAGTATAGATGTGTAATGGGGGTTCAATATGTTCCGTGTCCGTCCGTCGCACTTAAAACTTTTTTCTTGTCCGGCAATATCTCAAAAACTATTTATTGGATCTTCACCAAACCTTACAGAAAGAAAGTATATATAGTGTAGATGTGCAAGGACCCGTCTGTCGCTCCATCCTTTGCAACTTGTATATTGTTTTTGCCCAGGGCGGTATTTCAAAAGAGTAACTGGACCACAGTGATGTAACCGCAATTGGCTGAGGGCTCTGCATCTCCGATGCCTATGTTTAACCATAGCATCCTCGGCCATAGTCAATGTCAAAAACCAGAAGTTGGCCATTTTCTCGAAAACGGTTCGAGCTTAAGTGATTTTGAGCTTATTTTCGACCCTCTGGGCCTACAAGACGATATATCAGAGATACATAGATGACCTCGACGGCCTCGACCACGGTCAAAGTCAAAAATCGGAAGTGGGCCATAATCTCGAAAACGGTTATAGTGATTTTGAACTTATTTTCGACCCTTGGGGCCCACAAGACGATATGTAAGAGGTATCTCGGTGACCTTGACCTCCTCGGCCATGGTCAAAGTCAAAAACCGGAAGTGCGCCATTTTCTCGAAAGCTATTAGAGATAGAGCGATTGTGAGCTTATTTTCGACCCTTTGGCCTAAAATACGATATATAAGAGATACATGGTGACCTTGACCTCCTCGGCCATAGTCAAAGCCAGAAACAGGAAGTTGACCACTATCTCGAAAACGGTTCGAGTTAGAGCGAGCTCATTTTCGAGACTTTGGACCTAAAAGACAATATATAACAGATATCTAGGAGACCTTGACCTCCTCGGCCGTGGTCAAAGTAAAAAACCGGAAGTGTGCCATTATCTCGACAACGGTTAGGGATGCACCGATATTGAGGTTATTTTCGACCCTTGGGGCCTAAAAGACGATATGTAGGAGATACCTAGGTGACCTTGACCTCTTCGGCCATGGTCAACGTAAAAGCCCAGACGTTGGCCATTTTCTCGAAAATTGTTAGAAATAGAGCGATTTTAAGGTTATTTTGACCCTTAGGGCCTAGAAGACGATATCTACGAGGTACCTAGGTGACCGTGACCTAATCGGGCATGGTCAAAGTCAAATCCGGAAGTAGGCCATTATCTCGAAAACGGTTAGAGCGATTTGGAGGTTATTTATGACAATTGGGGCCTACAAGACGATATGTAAGAGGTACCTAGGTGACCTTGACTTTCTTGGTCATGGTAAAAGTCCGGAAGTGGGCCATTATCTCGAAAACGGTTAGAGATAGAGCGATTGTGAGCTTATTTTCGACCCTTTGGGCCTAAAAGACGATATCTGAGAGGTATCTCGTTGAGCTTGACCTCCTCGTTTGTTGTTTGTGATTTTACCGTGATTACTTTGCATAACTTCCATCTAACCATTTTCGAGATGATGGCCCACTTCCAGTTTTTGCCGTTGACCATGGCCGAGGATGCCATGGTTAAAAATGCCGATTTTACGGCCTCTTATTACCCTCTATCAGTGAGCCAAATTTCATCGCTCTTTAGCAATTGACAAAAATCCAGACGCTGCAGCCAATTTAAACTTGCACACGCATGCTGTGATGGCTCTCATTGTAAACAGTTGGGCGATCAATACATCTAGTCTGATATGCCAATTTAAATCAAAGCGTATGCTTGCTTAAAATTGGCGACATTTTAATGTACATTTTTTACACATTAAATACTAAATATCAATGAATTTCTTTAAAAAATTCAGCCTGACCAAAAAGACATGCCATACTATGTCTCTGCGAAATTTGGTCGAGCTAGCCCTAGCCGTCTCAGAGGAGTTCGTGTGTTTGGCGGAAAAAAGAAACATACGGAAATACTTTTCCGAATCGTACGAAAGCAATAAACTAGGGGATTGAAAATCCCCAAGTGTAACAAATGAAGCAATCTCACACTGAGTTTCAAATCAAATCTGAAAAATCGGATGAAATGTCGTACTTTATCATTCATTTTCGGATGAAATGTCGTCGGATGTAATGTCGGGATCCCTTGTCAAAGCTTTGCTTGGCTTGTTGTTTCATTTCAGAACGGCATCTGAGTGTGGTCACAAAATGGTCACTTGGGTCATGATTGTGATTCACAACTAAACATGAACCATCCAGGTTTACTGTTGCTTTAAGTTCCCCGCGGCAGTCAACGGTTCTCTTGACGCACCTCCAGCGAATGTGCCCAGCTTTGCATGTATGATTGGTAGGAATCCACGACAAAACGCCTCACTCCGACTCCCCAGAAGGAACAAAGAATTCTTCCTTTACTGATCCCGCAATCAAACAGTAATCCGACCAGCGTCACGTGAAGGTGCCCAGCACCTGACCAAACTCATACTGGACAAGAGTTTGGATATCGCTTTGGATACAACCTGTGAGAGCTCTGTTCAACAAGACGAAAAACTAGACTGTTGAAGAGTAAATATAGTGCACGTGTGTACAGACCTTGAGTTGTAAATTTGGTGTAATTATCTATATTTGCTGTGGTTTGTGTGACACCTTGTCAGATCGCTAAATGAAATCAGATTTAGAAAGCTGAATTATGAGTTTTAATTGTTTCAATAAGTGAGGCGTTTTGTCACACTTTATATTTTGTGGCGTTTTGACGCGATGCGTTATGTCGGGATACCGCTTGGTATACATGTAACCATCAAGCTTCTCCTTGGTTTTCTGTAATTATCTCCAAGGTTTACGAGAAAATTTCGAATTTGTCGGGGGTTTTATAACGTGCTGGTGACACTTAGGTAGTATATTGATTAACTACCCGATGTGCAACGGCACCGCTACTCCCGCAGCATTGCAGAAATAGGGATTATAAACACTCCTGGTATGGACGCGAGGCCTGGAATCTTGTGGCATTTTAGGCAATGAATAGTTCTCTTTCATGTTGAGTAGACTGAAAAAAATCACCACAATTTCCGTTTTTAGCACTTTACCAATTTTCCCTTTACCATTTTTACCGTGATAATTTTCCCCACACCTTCTGGTCTAGGTATCCGAAGGCCCAGGCTCGGAATCGGTCAAGGGTGGAAAGCTGGTGGTTGGTTTTCGCTCCGATTGCCTCAGATACCCGAAAGCATAGAATTAGACCAGCCAAATCATAACACCTACATCAGACCAACCAAATCAGACCACCCACATCAGGCCAGCCAAATCAGACCAGCCAGATCATACCACGCGTCACGAAAGCCAGAATAAACGCCTATTGCCTCCTCCGCCATACCTTTGGTCTCCCAACAATACCACCATGAAAACTAATGACGTTTTATTAACACTTCAAGTCTTTGACTTGATCAAGGCTTATATGAATTTGTGCTGGCAGCCGTTGGTGCTTTTTTCTTGTCAGAAAAAATTCATTTTCTTGTCTCGGCTTCTCTGATACTACTGGCCCTAGGACCACAAAACTTTGTACTTATGTAGAATCTGATCTGAGGGTGTGCATCCCGCCTTTTTTGTCTACGATTCCGTTTTCATGCTTAAAACGCCATGCGAACGCAGCTGATTTTAGAATAAATAAATACAGCTCGTTTAAAAGCAAAGTAACGGATGAGCAAAACAGCACAGCTTATGGGCGTTACGCGAGCTCTGCCTGCAGAGAAAAAGTGCTAGTCCGTTCAATCAATAAAGCCGTTGAGCCAACATAAACAAGCAGATGAACCTTATAAGCCGCATACGTGTGTGCCATAAGCTCTCTACTTAGTTGTATTACAGACTATGCGGCTTGTAAAAAAACTGCATGTTGCTCAAGTAATAATAAGCCGTTCAAAGAAATATTTTTAACTTTTAATGTTTGTCAAGTGTTGAAGATTTTGCTTCGAGTTTGATTCTATTGTTCTTCAACTGCTATGATTATGTCGGGATCCCCCTGCCACATTAACTGAAATGGGGCATTCCAGCCCTCTTTCTAACCCTTATATGTGGAGTGCCTCACAGGGTAACAAGGAGGAGTCCTAATTTTAACGTCTTGGGTATGACCCGACCGGGGCTTGAACCCACGATCTTCCAGTCTCGAGGACACTCTAGGCACTAGGCTGTTTTCAAACTGTAACCGAGGCTGGTTACAGTTTGAAAACAACAGTTCCAAAAACATTAAATAACTCTGATCAGCTAATAAGCCTTCTTTGAAAAGGCGATAATTATTGTTATTATTGTTAACAATCGGCAAGTCGAAGGCTTGCAGAAAGTATACTGGAGTTGCACAGTGACAAGGCTTCGGACCGTTTTTTCCTTTGTAACCAAGTTAGAAGATATTTTAGAAGTTGAGTATCTGAACTAAGTTTCTAAATAACATATTTAATTATGTATGTTGTTATCTGTGTAATAGCGAATACAGCGAGCCAGAATCTTCTTTTGTTCGCATTTCATCAAAGCAAATTTTAGTATAGTAATGGCTAATACATACGGGTGCTCTCAAGTATCCCTTTTGTTTTCGAGTAGGATATACACTTCAGTCATTTTGTATATAACACTAATGGTTAATCATTTGAAATGTTAAAGAACATACTTTAGTTGTAAAGTCCCAAAATCATTGTTTTTTTTTGTTTTCATCACCTTTTTGAACTCACTATTATCGGTCGGCACTTGTATTAAACGTGTATAATGCGGGCTTGACTGTCGCGTTTAAGGAGTAACTAGAGACCTTATCTTGGGTGGCATTGTGTAATTTATGTTAATGTCCAAACTTGTTAATTGTGAATTTCTGGTATAAAGCAGGACTGTTGCGGTCCTGAGAGCAGACTGATTTTGGGAAGTCATAGATACGTATCTTTAAGTCATGCAGTCTAGAAAACTTAGAAAACATGTTATTTGAAAAATGCTGTACAGAAAGAACCTGGGAAACTTAATAAAACTAAAAACGCGAAGAACAGGACTTTTTATTAAGACCACTATGCGGCACACAATAACTGAATAGCAGCCCGAATATGTGTATATACTATCTGTTGTGTGTCTATGTTTTCTACTCTGTTGCTTTGGTATTACAGGAATTACGGACATTACAGTATTTTACGCCCTTAAGTAAAGCCACAAAAATTTTAACATGGTGCTCAGTGGGAGGTGTCATAAGCAAGCTAGTGTTAAGTTCTTATTCGTTACCCGTGCATTGTGGTAGAGCTCAATCCTTCCTACGATATCTTATGACGAGTTGATTATCGGAGGTGATTTTAATCTGGTGTTGTCCAAACTCGATAAAACTGGGGGTTGCATTCCAAAGAAGAAAAGTACTGAGATACTCCATAGCTTAATTGAAGACTTCAGCCTAGTAGATATTTGGAGAGTTAAACACCCAAAACGAAAGGAATTTACATGGTCCCAGCCCCGACCCCGGATACATTGTAGACTTGATTACTTTCTCATCTCTCCAGGTATCGCTGAAGCTTGCCTACATTGCAAAATAAAATACATGCCCTTTTCAGATCACAAAAGTATATCGCTTTCAATTGACAACTTTGGCTCTAGCCGCGGCCCAAACTACTGGTGCTTTAATAATAGTTTTCTTCATGAACCATCATTTACAGAGGCAATGAAACGTTTGATCAGCGACAAATGGTTGGAACTACAGTATATCAGCGACGCGAGACTGCGTTACGATCTATTAAAATTCGAAATAATGCAATTTAGTATCAGTTATAGTAAACAAAAAGCACGTCAAAGGCGAGAAGAAGAAACCTGTCTGAGAAATAGAATAAATGTCCTTGAGGACAAAATTACTGAACAAAACGCCAACGAAAATGAATTAAATGAATTTAATGAATGTAAGCTCCAACTTGAAAAACTATTAGACTACAAAACTCATGGGGCAAACATTAGAGCAAGAATTGAACATATAGAACACAATGAAAAGAGCACATCCTATTTCTTTAACACCGCGAAGCAGTCCTACAATAAAAAAAACTATAACTAGACTTAAGATGCGAGATAACGCAATTACACTTTCATCAAAAGAAATCTTGAACGAAATTAAAATATTTTATCAAACCCTTTACGCATCAAGACCCCTAAACAACAACTTAACAAATACCCTCAACTCGTTGCAAGGCGTCCCGCAATTGAGTGACGCAAATCGTGATGACATGGAACATCAGATGACAGTAAATGAGCTTTATCTTACGTTGAAGACTACGAAGCGTAATAAAAGTCCCGGTGTTGATGGTCTCTCGGCGGAATTCTACGAAAAGTTTTGGCCTATCCTAGGCCCAATTCTTGTTGAAGTATTTGAAGTTTCCAAATTAAGTAACCTCCTCCCACTCTCATTACGTAGAGCGTCGATAATTTTGTTGCATAAGCGAGGCAAAGACCCCGAGCTAATAAAAAATTGGAGACCGATATCCCTGTTAAACACCGACTACAAAATACTCTCCAAAACTATCGCCCGTAGAATCTCCCCAGTACTCGGAAAGCTTATAAACGAGGATCAAACTGCTTTTATCAAAGGGAGGTACATTGGAGAAAACATTCGACTAATCTCCGACATGTTGGAATTTACCGAACGGGAAAAAATACCCGGACTGCTCCTACAAATAGACTTCGAAAAAGCTTTCGACAGTATTGAATGGGACTTTATGTTTGCGGCTCTACAAAAATTTAATTTTGGCAAAGAAATAATATCATGGGTTAAACTCTGCTACACAGAAATTTACAGTACGATCTCAAATAACGGGTTTACTACCGGTTGGTTCGAGCTCTTCAGAGGTCTTAGACAAGGTTGTTGCTTATCGTGCGTCCTGTTCGTCCTCGCTGTCGAAATTCTTGCAATATTGATTAGAAATAACAAAAAAATTGTTGGCATTAAAGTAAATACGACCGAATTCAAAATAAGTCAATTCGCTGATGATACTACCACAATACTGGACAACACTGAATCTATCCCGATACTTTTTTCAACATTGGAATCTTTCGCTGAAATGTCGGGTCTTCGTATTAATAAAGAAAAAACAATGCTTATCTGGTTTGGGCCTTGGAAGAAAAAGGGAAGTATACTTGGGTTACAAGTATCCCAGTCATGTTTTAATATGCTAGGTGTCTCCCTAGGCTATAATAGCAGTAAATGCAATGAAATAAATACTGGTGAAAAAATAAACAAAATGAAAAACAAATACCAAGTCTGGTCCAATAGAGATCTATCATTAATAGGCAAAATTCTCATTAGCAAATCCTTGGGAATATCAAACTTGATTTATTCACTCTCGAACGTCACGTGCTCCAACTCTGATTTAGAGCGAGCTCAGTATGAAACGAACATGTTTCTATGGAATTACACGAAAGCTAAAGTGAAACATAGCACTCTTATTAGTGAGTACTCCAAAGGGGGTTTAAAAGCAATCGACTTTAAGTCGCAAGATAAAGCACTAAAATTGGCATGGATTCCACGAATCTTAAAAAATAATAAATGGTGTGAAATACTGCGCTTCTATGCAGCCAGGCTTGGTGGGTTTAGTTATCTGCTAAGGTGTAATTTTGACGTCAGGTAGTTGGCATATATACCAGCCTTCTACAAAGAAATTTTGAAAAATTTTCGTGAAGTGTTTCAAACAAGCAAAGATTCAGCACAAATTCTGTGGAACAATAAAAATATATTAATAAACAACAAGCAAATATTTTATAAAAGCTGGTTTGATAAAGGCATCCATCTTGCAAAGGACTTACAGGATGCAAACGGTAACTGGTTAACTGTGAAACATTTTAATGAAATATATAACTTAAAGGTAAACTTTTTAACTTTTCATGCAGTTAAATCCGCAATCAAATAACGAGTTGATGTCGATGCCCGTATCGCGTTCAATAATTTCGTGTTTGAGACTGGTCAAAATCTTTTGGACATCTCGAATGCCAAGTCAAAACTCTTTTATAATGAGTTGATAAAAAGGGTGGGAAAAGACCCTACCAGTCACAGCTTCTGGGCAAATGCTGGTTTTGACACAAATGCCGTATATAAAAGCACTGCTCTTATGAAAGCGTCCTGCAGAAGCAGTAAACTTGTAGCGTTTCACTATAAAATAATCCAAAACACTGTAGCGCATAACGTAAACCTGAAAAAATGGGGCATAAGACAGACCAACAAGTGCAAATATTGTTTAACTGAGGACGACTTGTTTCACACCTTTCTTAACTGCCCAAACACTATTAAAATTATAAAAACCTCGTTCAGAAACTTGGGAATTAATTACTTCAACGCTGAAGAGTTTCTGATAGGCTCCCCCGATAAAGCAAAAAATCATATCCTTCTCCTAATAAAGTATCTTATTTGGAAAGCTCGGTTCTATGACTACCAATTTCAACACTCAATTCTATTGAAAGAAATCCAGACGCACATAGAAGTAGACAAAAAGACCCTTTCGAGTTCGAATTTTGAACTAAAGTGGAAAGGATGGCATCATCCATTTAACATTTAAAAGTTTCAGAGCAGGTCCTCTTCTTTAGGATAATACCAAAGCAACTCACTTACTCCCTTCATCTTTCGTTCGTTTGTGCTGTACTGTACATGTCCTGTCTCTTGTTGTATTTAATTGTTTGTCTCTGTAAACAAGTTGTTCTGTAACGTCCTGTCTTATTTATGTACGAGTGACAAAATCCTGGGAAAAGGCCTGCGTGCCAGCTGTGAATAATACACAAGTTGTTGAAAGTATCATGAGAAATCAGGAACAAAAAATAAAAAAGACAAAAAAAAAAAAACCTATGCGGCCATCTTATATCTTTATCGGTTTCCGTCATTTTGCTTTTACTGCTCCTTTGACCATACTGATCCTAGGACAACTAAATCTCGCATATCTGTAGTATTTGATCTGAAGATGTGCACCTCATTTTTTGTTTTCGCTTTTGCTTTTGTTTTCGCGCTCAAAATGTGAAGAAAAAACTGTCATTTTTTTACCACCAAAAGGGCTGCAGCAACATTTGCACAAGCTGTGTGCTTTATTCATATATGCCAAATACGCTGAGCATGGTGATATGCTTGTGTGGTCATGTTAAATACACTCAATGTTCACATAAATTATCAGTTTCTGTTACGCACTATTCTTGGTGAGGGTCGGGTGGGGGATGCCGTTTCATCGAGTCAGCACCAAAGTTTTTTCAAAAAAGTTTCAACATGGCAAAAAAGTTTCTTCGAAAGGTTTCGAAATCTGCAAACCAGCATGCCCAAGGACATGACTCAGCCGAGTTACCAAACAAGGGAAGGGAGAAAAACCCTGAAATGAATACTGTTAGGCCAAAAAAAAAATGAAGACCTTTGTTTCTGAACGTAACTTTTTCATAATTTTAATACACAAAAACGAATTTTTCCGGGTGCAATCTAAAAAAAAAAAAAAACAAAAAAAAAAAAAAAAACACACACACACACACACAACCACGTCCAGGAACATGGACAGCAGCCTACGAACGTTCACGCGTACTATTAAAAAGATTCCATGAAAAAAACAACATCAGGAAAAAAAGAGGTAGATTTGATTAAAAACCACTTCAAGAACTATGTAAAATGCATTTAATTCGAATTTGGAAGTGATCAGAAAAGAGAGGTTGGAGAGGTTGGGTTTTGACGATTCACGTATTTACCGACATTTACACAATTTTACAAAAAAATTTAAATTCCACCATTTCCGCATTTTCTTTTTTTGTCATTTGCAAAAAAGCGAAGTCCAGGTGGAGAAGCACCTAAGAAACTTTCGATTAAAATTTTATAACTATTTGAAAAAGACTGAGAGAAATGAATGGTTTGACAATTCAGCTATTTACCACCATTTATTCCAGCTTTTGACAAACTTCAAAGTTCCACCATTTCGGCAGTTTTTGGCAAACCGTGAAAAAAATAATAGCCTGGTAGGCGAACCCCTGGAGAACATCCCTGCGTAACATCTAAACGATTGGAGTAAAACTCTAGGAGGAGTAGCATTTTTAAAATGGGTCAAAACGAGCACAAAAAGTGCCGCCATTTTGTCCGTTTTTGTCAATCGTCAAAAAAGTAATAGCCAGGTGGTGGACCACCCAGGGAACATTGGAGGATTGGAGCAAAACTGTAGGAGCAGCAGCATTTTAAAGAAAAAGTTTAACATACGCACATACATTCAAGCCCCCTATAGTGATACGACTAAACTAGTCCGACAAAGTCGGCTGGGTTAACAACCAATGTCTTGTCTGTAAAAGAAAAGCAATCTAAAATCAGGCTGAAAATTTTTTTAAAAATTCTCCTCGAACGGAGAAAGCGACTTTTTAAATATTATTTCTTGGCCAAGTGTTTAATAGTTCACCTTTGAGAAATATGTTCTCGTTGTTATTATCATCATTATCATCATAGTTTTTTAAATAAACTGCGAAGTAATACAGATTGTGTGAGTTTTTCCTGTTATTAGTGGCAACGCCCTTAAAAAATCAAGATCGGATGGTCTATTGTTAGAGGCGATCTTTGTCGATCCAGCCTTAAGCATGGCCTCCGAATATCCCAAGCTATATTCTAAACTATCCGCACAATTGATTGCGTCGGGAATTAGGAACGTCTGACTCAAAGAGAGATTGTGTTATCTACACAGCCAGTAATCTTATCTATTAATGTGAAAGGTATGCCTTCGTGCAATAAACATGTCTGTTTGCCTCTAAACATTCGTAATCCCCAGATATTTTAAAATATGCAGATTAGCGTAACCGTGGAAAGTAAAGAAATGAACCATCGATAAGCTCTGTACTTTCGGCAAAAGATGTAACACTATTTTATCACCTGCTGGAAAGCTAGGTCATTCTTAGCACTTTGTACCGTATAGTTTCTTTCTTCTCGAAACTGTTTTCAGAGAACAGTTTCGTTTTGGTACTTAAGGGTGGAGCGTTAAGGGGGCGGAGCGTAAGGTGGTGTGTTTCTTACAGTTTTTTTCTGGTAAATTTCTTTCGTCTTCTATAATGTAATTAGCACTGTGAGGAAGAAACCAGAAAGGAAACTGATTTGACATTACATTTCAGTTGCATTTGAGAAACGAGCCAATTAGTGCGGGAATTAAAAAAAAAAAAGAATGTCCAGGGACATTAGTACCAGTCGAGATTTAGTAAATCACGTATCAAAAGCCTTGTAGAATGATCAGAATACAGTGCTACCACAAAAAGTATAAAAATGGTACTATAAGGAGATAATTTTAAGGAAAAAAGTGTTTGAAAAAAGCATAAAAATAATGAGTAAAAATTTTCAATAATTGTTACAACGTGTTCAGACCGTTAATTTCTCTCGAAATCAGAATAAAATCTTTCATTCCTTATTTACCTGACGTGGAAATAACTATCTTTCTACTAATCAATTTTTGCTGCATAATTATAAACACAATAAACGACATTTAAGAAAAAATTAAAACAATTAAATTGACAAACATAAGGATAAGAAAAGGATAAAAAACCATGATAACGGTGATAAAAAAAGCATAATACTTTTAAAACAATCATGTCCAAGGACATGATCCAGCCGAGTTACCAAACAAGGAAAGAGAGAAAAACTCTGAAAAAAATACTGTTAGCCAAAAAATGAAGAACTTTGTTTCTGAACGAAACCTTTTCATAATTTTAATACACAAAAACGAGTTTTCCCGGGTGGAAGCTACCCGAAAAGGGATGTCGGAGAGGTTGGGTTTTGACGATTCACTATTTACCGACATTTACACAATTTTACAAAAAAAATTAAATTCCACCATTTCCGCATTTTTTTTTTTTTTTTGTCATTTACGAAAAAAAGCAAAGTCCAGGTGGAGAAGCACCTAAGAAACTTTCGATTAAAATTTTATAACTATTTGAAAAAGAGAAATGAATGGTTTGACAATTCAGTTATTTAATACAATTTATTCCAGTTTTTGCCAAACTTCAAAGTTCCACCATTTCGGCAGTTTTTGGCGAACCGCGAAAAAAATAATAGCCTGGTAAGCGAAGCCCTGGGAAACATTCCTGCGTAACATCTAAACGATTGTAGTAGAACTGTAGAAGTAGCATTTTAAACATGGGTCAAAACGGGCACAAAAAGTGCCGCCATTTTGTCAGTTTTTCGTCAATCGTCAAAAAAAGTAATAGCCAGGTGGGGAACCACCCAGGGAACATTCTTGTGTAATATCAAAACGATTGGAGCAAACTGTAGGAGGAGTAGCATTTTAAAGAAAAAGTTTAACATACGTACATACGTTCAAGACCCCTATAGTGATACGACTAACCCAGTCCGACAAAGTCGGCTGGGTTAAAAATTGTAACTTTTTAAAGAGAGGAAACAACTAGCTAATATTCATGGAAAATCTGAAAGCAATCTGACCACACAGTGATAGACCAAGCAGACAGATCTGGCCAATCTTATTCGGATCCCTCACAAAAGCGCCGTTGTTAGAGCGATCTGTCCTAACAGCACTTCTTAAAAATTCGAACGCAATCAGATTACGTTTAGAAAATGGTTCCTAAAGCTTTTGAAATGCCAGCATTTGATCACGTTTTACAAAAGGCAACACCTTTTAAGAAGCTGTTCCCCCTCCCCCCCCCTCTCCCCCCCCTAAAAACATAAAAATCATAAAAGATGAAAAAGATCACTTAACGTTTTTTTTTTTTTTTGGTCATGAAAGACCCAATTGAGAAAAAAACATTTCACAAAAAAATTTGAAAGCAATCCCTTCAAAACTTTGGGGAGACTGGGGCACGGAATTTCAACTACATGTAGAAATGAGGCATCGGGACATGAATTCCTCAACAACTGAACAAGTCAGTAAAATGTTAAATCAACTCTGGGAAATGCTGGTAATTATAACAGTTTGAAAGGTAAACGCAAATGTCAGAATTTTAAGTTCAAGGTCTAGTAGTGACCTTCAGGGACCTCAGTGTCATCAAAAATTGATCGTCCCGAGAGGCCATTCATGTAAATATCGCACCAAGCTTTACCAAAAACCGTTCACAGACTTTGGTGAAATCATATTCACAAAATGCATAAATGCATACCACTGACCCAGAAATGACCTTGAATGACCTCTCAACGACAAAATTTAGTCCGCCCAAGAGGTCATCGCCCATGCACAACCTGTTTCAGCACAGGACCTGGCCGAACGTGTTCACTAGACGTATACAATTCAAGATGGAGTCCTACAAATAAAGGCATGAGGCCAGCGATCGAGCAGATATCGAGTTTCATTTGCTTGGATCTTGTTCCTATAATGCCTGCGTTTCTCACGTCGGCGTTTAAGGTAAAACATGTGGTTTTAAGAAGTCATGAGAGGTCACGGAACCTCCCCCAAGGTCATCTGTGCGAGTAACCCACATCGTGTTTCCACAAGATCAACTCACAGGATTTGGTCAAGACGCGCCAGACCTCGACACACGATGACCTTGACAGGCCACGAAAATTTCACCAGTCTCCAAGGACCTCTATTTTCGAGTTTCGTGAAAATCTGTCCTTATGCCTTGTGTGTGTGGTAGGGTAATAACACGAGTAACAGGACACCATCTGGGTTTTCTCAGATATTATTCTCACTGTGACTAAAACACAGTAATTATGACTCAAACATCAGAACCTACCTCAAGTAAATTTACTTCTTTTCACCTATTTTGGTTACATGTACATAACAAAGCCTGTTTCACTTAGAAACATACTTATCCAAAGTGCAAAAAAAAAAAAAAAAAAAAAAAAAAAAAAAAAAAAACACACACACACACACACACACAAAAACCAACCGCAGGAAAAATATTCTTTAAACACTGTACTGCAACAAACTAAACTTTGTCAAGCGGATCTTAACTCCTTCAGCCGACTGTTTTTTTTTTTGTTTTTTTTTTTTTTGTTGTGTGCCTTTTTTTATCTTGTTTTTATCCTTCCACCACCTCTGTATCTCCTTGGATCTCGTCTTCGAAGTACTTCAGTTTGTCTTCAAAATAGTGTTTATACCACAGAATATGTTCCCGTTTCTGTTTCACTGTCATGAACGGGTTCTTGGACAACCCCACACAGACGAGTTCCATGAAATGCTGAATGGATGGAACATCCGGGAAGCCTTCCAAGTGTTCCTCGAGGAACACATGCTCGTGAAAACTCACAGATTGTTCCTCCTCCATACCTGCCAACACACAGTTTTTTTCATTAAAATGTGTTGCACAGATTTGCTTGATTTGTTTTCCCCTTTTTCTTGTGTTTAATACATACAAATCTATAAAATGATATTTATTTAAGACCACGAATAAGAACAAGAACAGTATTGTGTTCCCTCCCTATTTTAATTGACCCAGCCGGCCATCACTCTTTTTTCTTTTCTTTATTTTTTTTTTGTCGGAAAATGAGACCCAGCCGGGGCCGAACTTTTTTTTTTATTTTTGAAAATTTCAGTGACCCGACACTGGCCAAAATTCTTGTTTCGTTTTTTTTCCTACACAATGTGGCTTAAGGGTTTTATAAGAGTCAATACGATATGAGACTTCATATCAAATTTCCATCTGTAAGGCCATTTTCACTACTTTTTCTGCCATCCGGGTAGATCTTTTTCACTTTAAAATTTAACACACCCGCCTGGTCGATTTCTTTTCTTTTTTTCGACATTTTGAGGATTTTAGTGACGAGACCGGCAAACGAGATTATCGGTAAGCTTTTTTCCTCCCTTTACGTATTTTTTTTCTTAAATTCGTGGAAACCAAGCACATAAAACATTAAAAATAAGTTATTATTGCAGATAATATTGGTCCAATATGGAACCAATAGCGAGTGATTTGAAAGAATTTATTGACTGACTTCAAACATGGACGTGCATTGGGCAGTGGAGGGTTTATGGGGGAGGTTAGAGGGGGACAACAAAATGCATTGGAACAAAGAGACTGGGCCGGGGGGGGGGGGGGGGATTTGTTAGACAGAACTAACATACCAAACTCGTTGTCGACAGGAAAGGGCCATGTTTTGCCCTGCTTAGTCCACGCAATGAGCTCATCGAAACCGTTGGCAGGCAGATGCGGGTACTGCACGTCAAGCTGCTCCTCCTCCAGCTTGTCAAAGAACGACGTCTGCGTCACTAAACATGACAGTAACATTCAAGAAACAAAATAAATATCTTTATTCTAAAGTGCTGGGAACCGAGGAAAAAAAGTCGAAATTAACCGAACTTCAAATTAACCGAAATCTCCAAAAATTAAATTTCAACCGAACATTTCACACTACTCGTGTACGTATATGTTCTCTTTCAGGGTTCGCAACTGAACCGCCAGCCGAACGGACCCCGAAGAAGACAACGAGCCCCGAAACGAATCTTCGGGTGGTACTTCGGTTACTTATTTTATCACACTTGAGTTACATCAAGAAAAATACATGACACGTTGTTCAGTATCAAGACGCATCTGGCTTGTGTCATTATGATCTCATTCATTCACTGCTAGAGGTAAAAACAATCCCTATCACTTTTATAAGCGTTACCCATAATGAGTAGCCTCTCAAACACTTGATGTTCACGTGTGTGTGCTGTTGGCTCAACATGCACACGTGATTAAGGGAGAGGTGGAGGGTGCAACAGAACTACTAGCCCACACAGGCCCCACCCCCCATCAGTTAAACATGGCCATCAATAGTCAATCAAGAGCTGAAATTCCCCCCCCCCCCCTTCAGTTAAACATGGCCATCAATAGTCAATCAAGAGCTGAAATTCCCCCCCCCCCCTTCAGTTAAACATGGCCATCAATAGTCAATCAAGAGCTGAAATTCCCCCCCCCCCTTCAGTTAAACATGGCCATCAATAGTCAATCAAGAGCTGAAATTCCCCCCCCCCCCCCCTTCAGTTAAACATGGCCATAAATAGTCAATCAAGAGCTGAGCTAAGTCCAGTTGGTGCATTTTCCTTGGACGAACCTGGCCCATTTATGATACCGATCTGTGTTTGTCCCCATAGAAGCTACATACTAAGTTTCATTAAAATCTCCGCAGTTGTTCTTGAGATAACGTGTTAACAAACTCATTCCGATACTGAATAATTTCCAGGATTTGGTAAATTTCAAATTCCATTTGGTTCATTTTCCGTGGGCCAACCGAACCCATTTACAGCACCGATCTGTGTTTGTTCCCACAGAAGCTACCCACCAAGTTTCATTCAAATCCGTGCAGTAGTTTTTAAGTTATCGTGTTAACAAGCTCACACAACAGCCAAGCAAGAACTGAAATTTTCTAAGTCCACCTGGCCCACTTTCCTTGGACAAACCTGGCCCATTTACAATACCGATCTGTGTTTGTTCCCATAGAGGCTACATACCAAGTTTCACTGAAATCCTTGCAGCAATTTTTAAGTTATCGTGTTAACAAGCTGTTGATGACAGGCCGACAGTCCCGGGAGTCGCAACAACATAATTCCGTTAATTCGAAATTCCAGTTAAAAGAAGCATGTTTTTTCTTTTGTTTTTTTTTTTTCTGACGCGCATGTCATATTATCGGTTACAGACTGTAAGTGTCGGAGGGGGTGTTACCAACGGACGCACGATGTGAAGGGAAGCAGAGAGGACTTGATTAGAAGGACCTCTCGTCCTCAGGATTCACGGAGTGGACAGACTTGTTTTGGAATGTGAGCTCGAAATGTGGCCACTTCCCGCGGACATTCTGCGGTCTGCCGGAGCCACTCGACGGTAAGGCGTCGCTTCAGTGCTTTGAGGAATAACGCATTACTGACGGTTCAGATTGGTTAATTATGACAACACTGACATGTGATCGAAAAATGCGATCTAAACATTTCACTTTTTGAAAATAAACTTCAATGATTTTAGAATGGCATGTCTGCTGTCTAGGTTTACTTTTTTTTAAACAATTTCGGTTCATCTGCCATTGATGAAGTTTCAAAAAGCTTCACAGATACATACATTACGCAATTACATTCTAATAAAGAAAATAACTGTGAAAAAAATAAATAACTTTTACCTTTAGATTGCTGCATTTCGGCTGACGACAAAGGTTCAAAGATATTGAAACGCTCCCCAAGAAACTGCACACGGTAACTCCTAGAATAATCAATGATTGTGTGTGTAAAATCTCGCCTAATGTTTACACGTGCTAAAGTTTCGGGAGTTGAGGGGAGGGGGGAGGGGGGATAAGGGAGGGACAATTGATTAGATAGATTCGTCCACGTTTTTTTTTTTTTTTTTTGCAAAAAAAATTCTGTCAACTCTAGCCAATTTCGAAATTCATAACAAGCATAAAAAATGTCCGTAGACACTGCGCCCGGCCGTTAAAGTGAAGACATTACAAAGGTGAATAGTGAAACTGACCAATTCTGACCAAATTTAGATTTGTTAGAAGGCCTCAAGGTCAACACCGCTGTCAAAATTAAACTAACTAATCGGAACGAGTGGCATTGTTTGTATTCCTCCTTCAACTATTGGCCAGTTTTTGCCGAACTGATAATAAACGACATCGTCTAGGGCGCAGACCCCAACCGAACACTGATTGACTAGACGATAACAATCATTGGAATATAGGAATCAGCAAATTTTGACAAGTCGCAATCTTGGCAATTTTTGACTGATTTGAAAAATAAAATTACATTGCACAAGTTCAATATAAATATTTTTACTGCGCAAGGTTGCATATAGCCAGGATAAATAGTTTCGTCGAACTTGCGTGGAAAGCCACCCAAGTCCTACAATAAGGTTATCTAAAAAAAATCACAATTTTTGACAATTCGCCATTTTGGCAATTTTTGACCAATTTGCAAAATAATATGATGTTGCACAACTACATTATATATATATTCACTGTGCAAGGTAGCCTATGCCTAGGATAATAAACAGTTTCGGAGAACTCGCGTGGAAAGCACCCAAGTCTTACATTGCCGTTATCTAACAAAAAATCACAATTTTTGACAAGTCGCCATTTTGGCAACTTTTGGCCGATTAGAAAAATAACACGACTTTGCACAATTTTAATATATATAGATATATTTACTGTACAGGGTTGCACATGCCTAAGGTAACTAGACTGGCCAATGTTTTTTTTTAAACAAAAACGGATATGTCTCCCCCGCCCCCCCCCCCCAATCAGTCACGTGGAAAATGCGGAATAGAATAAAGCCATTTTAGAAGTTCATTACGCCAGGATGATAACGTTGCTAACCAGTGAACACTCTGCTGTAAAAAAGACGTTTCAAGAATTGCAAATATCACTTGAGTAATTGAAGAAGGGATCATAGTCCACGGTGTTTAGTGTTTTAAAAAATCGCCAAAAATACATTTTTACATAAAATGAAGAAAACCTTCGCAGTAAACATTTTGCACTATATGTGGGTTCTTCTTACCACGTTGCACTAATCCAACAAACAGTTTCTGAGATATCGCAACAATACGGCAAAAAAACTTAAAAATCAGAAACTTTAAAAAAACACCAAAAGTACATTTTCAATGGAAATGGAAAAAAACTTCGCAGTATACATTTGCGCTATATGTGTGTTCTTGCGACATCTGAGCCTTATCTAACGAACTGTTTTGGAGATTTAGCCTGCCAAAGTAGAAAAATCGACTCATTAATTTCATAAGAACTCACTGCAGACAGAAGGACGGACAGACGGACGGCGAGGGACTAACAAGTGGGAAAAAAATAAGGAATAATGAAGAAATAGTAAAAGAAGAGTTAAAAAGAAAGAAATTTCGATTAGTTGCCTCCTACGCCAAGCACGGAACAAAAAGCAGTGGGCGTATTCTTAAGATACCCCCAACACACAGGGGGAACAAACCAACATAACAACCTGTAAACTGGGCGCATGATTGCGAACAGTCTTCGTCCGGCTCGGCGCAAAATTTAAAAATCAGGTGCGAGCACTGCTTTGGGCGAAGCTTCAGGCTCCCACCCCCCCCCCCTCCCCCTCCCCCTCCGTAAAGCATTCTCTCGTTTCACTCGTTTCAAATTCATGCGTCCTGAACAAGTACTTGAAGCTACTTGTTGGTTTCCATGGGTACGTTGAGAAGCATCTCACCTGTGCATGCGGTCTCTATTCGTGTCATCGCGGCTCGCTCTGCGCATTTCTGCTGGCACCTCCCGGATCTCGCGTTGTCTACAACAAACAAATAGACAAAGTTAGGGTTGGCAATCGATGACCGAAAAAAACTATCAACTAGAGCGGCCAGTGCATACAAAACGCCAGAGTACAGGCCTTTATTACACACTTTCAACTGACACCTATTAATTGAAATAAAATATTCATTTTCTGCACACATAATCATAATTCATGTCCAAAAATGATAAAATAAACCAAACTAGGGCCGCCAATGCTCACCAACAACAGTGTACCCAAACAAGTCAAATAGATTACAAATAGGTTTTACCGAAATAGGTTTTTTTCGCTAATCTTAACCGACCACCCCTCCCCCCCACCCCCCCCCCCCGGGCCATCTAATGCAGGAACGACTCTAAACGCAACCCTAACCCTTTTAGCCAACACTACGGTAAGGATCTGTACCCTAATTGTGAATCACAGCCAAAATGTTTACCTGGTCTCCGTATAATACCATCGGCCAAGAAGCACTAGAAAGGCTTTTTCATAAGTGCACAATTCATGACTCTTCTCGGTGGGAGAGCGTGACATTTTGGTGTCAAAAGGGTGAGCTCATAACAAAAGACATGAGATCACCAACTTTACAAGTGAAAACAACATCCCGGTACTGGAAAACGTTGCGAACCGTTACATAATTACTCCCATATATGGAACAGCTCAGCAACCAACTGAAAACAGGTAATAGCTGATGGTGTGTAACGCACAAAAAGGTCATTTACACTAAATGCCAGAAATCCAGAGCTGTGCTGCCAATGTTTTCAGTTATATTTAAAGAATGCAGGAACATTGAAAAAAAAAAACGCTGAAATCCCCATCGTAGTTAACAACTAGGGCGGGAGGGGGGGGGGGGGGGGGGGGTATAACATCCAGCCTGTTGAAAAATATATCATGTACTACTTTTTACGCCACTGGCGCCTTTCTTAGTTTTCTATGAATTTATTTTTTAACAAAAACCGAGCGACCTACCCAAGGAATAACTACACCAGGTGTGTAGCCTATCCGGCTTTCCGCTATCGAGATTACCTAATCACGACATATGCCGTTTTCGCTTGTTCCACTCAAAATTTGACACGATATCTTTCGGACCTACCAAGCAACACTCCCATCGATGGTAAATGCCTCAGAAATGTTAAATATAAAATTGAAACGTAATGATGTCATACAACTTTCTTAATTTCGCTACACCCCTCAAAAGATAACAGAACTGTCCGACTGATCCAAGGAATACCCATAGACAATTTGAAGTCAATACGACTTTCCGTTATTGAGATATTTTGCACAAGATCTTGTTTAAAAGATATATATATATATATATATATATATTACATGATGAAAAATCTGACAGAATCTATCGGACCAACTAAGCAACAATCCCACCAAGTTTGAACTTTCTCCGGTGTTCAGCGGCTGAGAAATTTCGCACACAAGATTTTTTGGCAAGGCACGTCATATGCCTGCCCTAATAACGTAACGGGGATCAGAGCTTGATAGATCCGACCTTATCAAGAAATAAATATATCACACACACACACAGAGCCTACAAACACTCAGGGGTGCACATAAGACCTTCGCATTTCGCCATGGCGAAGGTGAAATCCAATTGGCGAAGACGAACAGATTCACCTTCGCCAATTTGGCGAAGGTAAATTTTTTCATGATCAAACTTAAGTTAAAGTTCAACGCTTTAGATGAAAGCTATGGTCAGGACTGAGTAACTACCGATGCAGCTCTATAAAGACATAAAATAGTTAAGAAGATGTGTAGTTTTATATGCAATGAACAAATTAAGTTACAGTTTTAGTAAGAGGGTTAAGTTGGCGAAGGTGAATTCGATTTGGCGAAGGTGAGCTGAACGTCCCTCGCCAAACTGGCGAAGGTAAAAAAATCCTTATGTGCACCCCTGAAACACTATGTTCTCCCCTTGGTCGGGAACAGTTGCTGTTATAACTTCGACTGCACGTCGTCTGGGTTTATCAACGGGACTGTGTTGCAGATCAGAAATGTGTCCTTAAAATTTTTGGCTTGCGCCTTCAGCGCTCTCGCGATCGGACTTCCACCCACGGACAATCCAAACGCTGATAATTTCCAACTTGAATATTGGTAACATATTCAAGTAAGTAGCCTATAATCTAATAATATCATCTAATAATTTTGCCACAAAACACTAGAAACCACAACAGGAAATAGTGTAAAAAAGGTGACTCCAATATCCCTGCTTGAATGACCAATTTGTGGAAAACCATAGGAATGTTCAGCGGATGAGAAAATTTGCACTCAAGATTTTGACGTAATGACGTCAGAGCCTTCCCTAATACCGCAACACATGTCAAAAGCTGACAGAGCCGTCAAACCTACTCAAGAAATAAACAGGGGTTTGGTCAAGTCGGACCCATGGCAAGTCGGACTGAAACCGAGTCGCACTCAATTGGTCAAGTCGGACCCAAGTTTTTGGATCAAGTCGGAACCAGACGGTCAAGTCGGACCAAATATTTTTTAGATAAAAATATTATTTAACTACGATGGACACAGACGAAATCTTTAATTAGCACTGAAACTCTAGACATAAAATCCTGTTGGTATTTGTTTCATGTGTAATAAAAAATTCAAAGACGGAGTGTTAATGTCAACATAAACCTACGATTCTCTGATTCAAGTTGTAATCTTACTTGCTCAATGAACCGCGAATGCAATGCAAATTAATAGCTGCTACTCAAAGTACGTTTGATGTCAATTGATGTCATCCTGAACAGCCGCCCTCTTTTCAAAAGCTGAAGGAGTCGATCCAGAGTCATGAAGAATTGACCTACCTCTTTGCGTACGTGGAGGAAAATTGGATTTCGTCATCGGCTTGGAAAGCAGAAGATTGGTCAATTTTTGGACGGCTCATAAGAACAAACAAAGACGCGGAGGGTTCGCACCACCGACTCAACGTTAGAGCCAGGTATGTCGGTGTCGCCCTGTACATTTTGGTCGACCTGCTGCATCACGAGGCCCAGATGACCAATATTTTATTCCAAGTTGGCCTCAGAAGGGAAATAGCGCACAGTATCCGGGAAAATCGACAAATATTGGGACCAATACCGAGCAGGCTCGCGCTCCGCCTCGCAGCTGCTGAAGGCAGTTGGTCGAATGTACGCCCCAACTCCCCAGATTTGAGAGACTATGCCTTGACAGTGATAGATTTATTTTTAGAACATTATTTTTATTTTTTTAGCAATACTCATATTGCCTAGGTCAAACATGCCTATGATTGTAATATGTTCATTGAAACTAGTAAAGGACAGAAATTTGTTTTCAAAGGTTTAAGGCGTTCTGATAAAGCAAGAATTGAGCATTTTAAGTCCTTTTTTGGACTATTTTGGGGTAAATTATTCTGGCTCATGTTATTGTTTCGCGATTAAAACGGTGTTGTCATAAACAAGTTAGTTTGGTTCTTAATGAATTTCTTCACGTAAAATTGGTGTGTAAAATAAAAGATTGCAGAGTTGTTTGGTTTTCAGTTCATTTTTTCTTAAGTACAAAGAACGATTGCTCACATCAAGGAATACAGAATTCATTGCTAAAAGAAAACGAAAAGCATTGGGTCCGACTTGACCATTTAGGTCCGACTTGACTTTCGCGTTGGTCCGACTTGACCAAGACTTGACTCCGACTTGACGTTTAGGTTGGTCCGAGTTTTACGGTCCGACTTGACATGGGTCCGACTTGACCCAAGACCAATAAACAGACCAAGTTTGAAATCAATCCGACTTCGCTTTCTGGGGATGATATCATGTACACCTTTTTTTCACAACAGGCTGACACACAGACACGTGCACACAAACACAGAACATACAGACACTCAACACCAGGTGTTCCCCTCACCTGTGAAAATGACTACGCCACGGACATTCTTACCCCTGACCGCGCTCCTCACTTCTTATGTCCCAACTGTCCTCAGGCCACGTGTATTTTCTGACATCGTCACGGTACTGGCCTGTACGCCGGACAATCCTGGTGGCGGCGCTAGACAAATCGGGGTCAATGTTCAGGTCTTTCTTCAATGAGAGCAAGTTCCTAAAATAAAATGAAACTCTATTTCCAGGACTTGTAACTTCAGTACATTTATTGACCTTTTCTGCTAGAAACTCCCATCCTGCAACCATATCAGTAGATATCAGTGTTTGTTCTGTTACACGTTACAATTAAGGTTAAAAGGTGAATCCAGATCTTGGGTTTTTTTTCAGCTATTTTACGAATTCACGAAATCTCTAATTACAGATTCCCCGGGAACGGTGGGAATATGCCGTATGCCCCTTCCCCCCTCCCTCCCACCTCCCAACACACACACAGCGCGGTTACCCCGTACACCCAGTGTACTTCTCACACCGTCCCTCTGCGAGACAACCTTACTGGGGAAACAGGTCATCGGGTTTCTTCTTTTGCGCAGTAACTTTCTGAAGTAACTCTCTGACTGTTTTCTCTCTGTTTCCAGGGACGGCATCAGCGGCTTTGGTGGCAGCCGAAATTAAAGCAGGGTCTATATTTACTTCCTCCTCTACCGCTTGTTCTGTGCTGTAAAAAAAAAAAAAAAATAATAAAAAAAAAAAAAAACAGGAAATGTCTAGAAGTTGGTCCAGGCAGTACCTTACAAAGCGACTCTTGCCTGCCGCAACAGTTCATATCAGTTCAAAGCTGATAAACATCATAGAAAGCAATGTTTCGTGGTGCAATTGCTAAAAATAAACTCTCAAGTACAATTCTAAAACAAATAGGCAAGACGGTGCATACCGGTTTAAACAACGATTTTGATGAATAAATTAGTCCTAACCGCAAACAGCAAATTTTGAAAACAAGGGAGAAATCTTCAATCTTCTAAACGATGTCTTTTGGCCACGCCCACTTCAACTTGTTAAAGCGTCAATAATTTTACTGCCTACACTCCGATTTAAGATAAAACAAAGTAACCTGCAAACTACCCTGTTAACAAGTGAGGCAAAAAACCGGAAGAGGGTGGGGAAAGGGAGGGGGTAGATTACGGAAGAGGGTGGGGGATGGAGGGGGGGGGAGCAGATTACGGAAGAGGGTGGAGAAGGGGAGGTGGCAGATAACGGAAGAAGGTGGGGAATGGGAGGGGGCAGATAACGGAAAATGGTGGGGGGGGGGGGGGATGGGGGCAGATTACGGAAGATGGTGGGGGGGATGGAGGGGAGAGCAGATCACGGAAGAGGGTGGGGAAGGGGATGGGGCAGATTACGGAAGACGGTGGGGATGGGAGGGGGCAAATAACGGAAGAGGGTAGGGGAATGGGAGGGGAAGATAACGGAAGAGGGTGGGGAAAGGGCAGGGGGTAGATTACGGAAGAGGGTGGGGTGGGAGGGGGCAGATTACGGAAGAGTGTAGAGGAATGGGGACAGATTACGGAAGACGGTGGGGGAGGGCAGATTACTTTATTTCTCATGTACAGTGTATTACAGGAAATTCACCCGTGTAATCGCCGATTTCATAAGGCATGGAATACCAAGAGAATTCCTGTATTGGATGAACAATTCTCCATTTATATGCTAACTCATTCACTTGACTGTTCTTAATGAAACTGCTAACGCTAGATATTGTTGTATCGAAATCATCTTTTCACTTGAATGTTATCCAACTTTCAAATATATTAATCGTTAATCGAATTCCCAGGAGAGTTTATTAAATACCTGACGGCCTAGATTCCTTGTAACACATATTCGACCACACTTATTACACTTGTAACACCTGTACATCTATTACACTTGCAACACATGTACACTTATTACGCTTGTAACACATGTACACTTATTGCGCTTGTAACACATGTACGCTTGTAACACATGTGAACTTATTACGCTTGTAACACATGTACACTTATTAGGCTTGTAACACATGTACAATTATTACGCTTGTAACACGTGTACACCTATTGCGCTTGTAACACATGTACACTTATTGCGCTTGTAACACATGTACGCTTGTAACACATGTACACTTATTACGCTAGTAATACATGCGAACTTATTACGTTTGTAACACATGTACGCTTGTAACACATGCACACTTATTACGTTTGTAACACATGGACACTTATTACGCTTGTAACACATGTACACTTATTACGCTAGTAATACATGCGAACTTATTACGTTTGTAACACATGTACGCTTGTAACACATGCACACTTATTACGTTTGTAACACATGGACACTTATTAAGATTATTCAAAAACGACACCAATAAACTAAATGAAAAAAAACTGCCTTACTGAGCCTTCGGTTTGCCCCATGTTACCGCTTCTGGCCTCGGCTCTCCCCTTTGTCTGTGGAAAATGAGAGTCTAAATCAGGACGCTGAAGTATTCAACCCCACTGTCAGCGGGGAGAAAATAGGAGCCTTGCCACCTGCTTTGTGTTAATTTTTATGTGAAGTATGATTTAAATCAATCGTTTTTAGATCACTAGTGACCGTATTCACATAGGTTAACTTTGCAGTTAACAAACCAGAACTAGATGCTGTCAGAGAGCAGCAATATCCCCCGTGAAACCCTAAATGCATTTCATTATATACCGTATGAAAATGCTATACGCATGAAATCGTGTAGCATTTCCAATCACCCGTATCATAACATATGACAACTGAAATTATAATTAGCTTTAGGATAAAAATCATTTAAAAATATTACTCACCTAATGCGCTTTAAGAACAAATTAACGTCCGTTCATATAGTGGTGCCCACGAAGTCCACTCCGTTTGCATATATGTCGATTTATGACGATTTTCAAAAGCCTGTCATTTTGTCAATTTTGCTTCGATCAAACTGAAACCTTGACGTTGCACATCTTTATACCCTATATGTTGCCTATATGAAATATGAAAGCTGAATTATGCTTCGTTGATATAGAAGTGGTGTCCACAAAGTCCTATACATGTGCACATATGTCTATTTTCGACGATTTTCAAAAGCCTGTCAATTTGTCAATTTTGCTTCGATCAAACTGAAACCTTAACGTTGCACATCTTTATACCCTATATTTTGCCTATATGAAATATGAAAGCTGAATTATGCTTCGTTGATATAGAAGTGGTGTCCACAAAGTCCTATACATGTGCACATATGTCTATTTTCGACGATTTTCAAAAGCCTGTCAATTTGTCAATTTTGCTTCGATCAAACTGAAACCTTGACGTTGCACATCTTTATACCCTATATTTTGCCTGTATGAAATATGAAAGCTGAATTATGCTTCGTTGATATAGAAGTGGTGTCCACAAAGTCCTATACATGTGCACATATGTCTATTTTCGACGATTTTCAAAAGCCTGTCAATTTGTCAATTTTGCTTCGATCAAACTGAAACCTTAACGTTGCACATCTTTATACCCTATATTTTGCCTATATGAAATATGAAAGCTGAATTATGCTTCGTTGATATAGAAGTGGTGTCCACAAAGTCCTATACATGTGCACATATGTCTACTTTCGACGATTTTCAAAAGCCTGTCAATTTGTCAATTTTGCTTCGATCAAACTGAAACCTTGACGTTGCACATCTTTATACCCTATATTTTGCCTGTATGAAATATGAAAGCTGAATTATGCTTCGTTGATATAGTGGTGCCCACGAAGTCCACTCCGTTTGCATATATGTCGATTTATGACGATTTTCAAAAGCCTGTCATTTTGTCAATTTTGCTTCGATCAAACTGAAACCTTGACGTTGCACATCTTTATACCCTATATGTTGCCTATATGAAATATGAAAGCTGAATTATGCTTCGTTGATATAGAAGTGGTGTCCACAAAGTCCTATACATGTGCACATATGTCTATTTTCGACGATTTTCAAAAGCCTGTCAATTTGTCAATTTTGCTTCGATCAAACTGAAACCTTAACGTTGCACATCTTTATACCCTATATTTTGCCTATATGAAATATGAAAGCTGAATTATGCTTCGTTGATATAGAAGTGGTGTCCACAAAGTCCTATACATGTGCACATATGTCTATTTTCGACGATTTTCAAAAGCCTGTCAATTTGTCAATTTTGCTTCGATCAAACTGAAACCTTGACGTTGCACATCTTTATACCCTATATTTTGCCTGTATGAAATATGAAAGCTGAATTATGCTTCGTTGATATAGAAGTGGTGTCCACAAAGTCCTATACATGTGCACATATGTCTATTTTCGACGATTTTCAAAAGCCTGTCAATTTGTCAATTTTGCTTCGATCAAACTGAAACCTTAACGTTGCACATCTTTATACCCTATATTTTGCCTATATGAAATATGAAAGCTGAATTATGCTTCGTTGATATAGAAGTGGTGTCCACAAAGTCCTATACATGTGCACATATGTCTATTTTCGACGATTTTCAAAAGCCTGTCAATTTGTCAATTTTGCTTCGATCAAACTGCAACCTTGACGTTGCACATCTTTATACCCTATATTTTGCCTGTATGAAATATGAAAGCTGAATTATGCTTCGTTGATATAGAAGTGGTGTCCACAAAGTCCTATACATGTGCACATGTCTATTTTCGACGATTTTCAAAAGCCTGTCAATTTGTCAATTTTGCTTCGATCAAACTGAAACCTTAACGTTGCACATCTTTATACCCTATATTTTGCCTGTATGAAATATGAAAGCTGAATTATGCTTCGTTGATATAGAAGTGGTGTCCACAAAGTCCTATACATGTGCACATATGTCTATTTTCGACGATTTTCAAAAGCCTGTCAATTTGTCAATTTTGCTTCGATCAAACTGAAACCTTAACGTTGCACATCTTTATACCCTATATTTTGCCTATATGAAATATGAAAGCTGAATTATGCTTCGTTGATATAGAAGTGGTGTCCACAAAGTCCTATACATGTGCACATATGTCTATTTTCGACGATTTTCAAAAGCCTGTCAATTTGTCAATTTTGCTTCGATCAAACTGAAACCTTGACGTTGCACATCTTTATACCCTATATTTTGCCTGTATGAAATATGAAAGCTGAATTATGCTTCGTTGATATAGAAGTGGTGTCCACAAAGTCCTATACATGTGCACATGTCTATTTTCGACGATTTTCAAAAGCCTGTCAATTTGTCAATTTTGCTACGATCAAACTGAAACCTTAACGTTGCACATCTTTATACCCTATATTTTGCCTGTATGAAATATGAAAGCTGAATTATGCTTCGTTGATATAGAAGTGGTGTCCACAAAGTCCTATACATGTGCACATATGTCTATTTTCGACGATTTTCAAAAGCCTGTCAATTTGTCAATTTTGCTTCGATCAAACTGAAACCTTGACGTTGCACATCTTTATACCCTATATTTTGCCTGTATGAAATATGAAAGCTGAATTATGCTTCGTTGATATAGAAGTGGTGTCCACAAAGTCCTATACATGTGCACAGATGTCTATTTTCGACGATTTTCAAAAGCCTGTCAATTTGTCAATTTTGCTTCGATCAAACTGAAACCTTGACGTTGCACATCTTTATACCCTATATTTTGCCTGTATGAAATATGAAAGCTGAATTATGCTTCGTTGATATAGAAGTGGTGTCCACAAAGTCCTATACATGTGCACATATGTCTATTTTCGACGATTTTCAAAAGCCTGTCAATTTGTCAATTTTGCTTCGATCAAACTGAAACCTTGACGTTGCACATCTTTATACCCTATATTTTGCCTGTATGAAATATGAAAGCTGAATTATGCTTCGTTGATATAGAAGTGGTGTCCAAAAAGTCCTTAGCTTGAAGAGGGGACGGACGGACGGACGGACGGACAGGCCAACGAGAGGTATCTTATGTGGTGGCTGCATTATGTGGTAGCATTTGATATGCCTGAAATGCACTTAAGTGGTAGGTCACGGACAAGATTATTTGAGAATAAAAAATACTTATGTGGTGGTTTATATTTGCCCGTGCCCTTGTGTGGTTCCCAGCAGGCGTCATGTCAATGTCAATAATGCTTATGCTTTGTGTGTGTCATTTGTAAATAAACAGAATTATATATGTGGTACTTTACTGTATAAAGATATTTTACAACTTATCTTTCATAACTGCCCATATTTATTTAAATTGCGTTGATGCGTGGTGCTTATTTTAGGCCAGTGCGCATGTTTATTTAACTTGCGTTAATGCGTGGTTCGCCTTTGGAAAAACTGCGCATATTTTTTTAACTTACGTTGCTGCGCGGTTCACATTTCGGATCACGGCGCATGTCAACTTAACTTGCGTCGATGTGCGGTTCACATTTCGGACCAGCGCGCATGTTTGGTTAACGTGCACTGATGCGCGGTTTGTATTTCGGACCACTGCGCATATCTATTTAACTTGCGTCAAAGCGTGGTTCGCATTTCGAACCAGTGCGCATGTTCATTTAACTTGCGTCGATGCCCGGTTCGCATTTCGGACCACTGAGCATGTTTATGCAACTTACGTTGATGCGCGGTTCACAATTCGGACCAGTGCGCATGATTACATAACTTGCGTCGATGCGTGTTTTTTTCCGACCAGTGCATATATTTAACGTGCGTTAATGCGTGGTGCTTATTTCGGAAACTGCGCATGTCTATTCAACTTGCGTCGATGCAGGGTTCTTTTGTCGGACCAGTGCGCATGTTTATGTATCTGGCGTCGATGCGCGATTCGCATTTCGGACTAGTGCGCAGGTTTGTTTAGCTTGCGTTGATGCGAGATTTACATTTTGGACTAGTGCGCATGTTTCTTTTATTTGCGTTGATGCACGGTTCTTATTTTAGACAAATGCGCATGTTTATTTAACTTGCGTTGATGCGCGGTTCACATTTCGGACCAGCGCGCATGTTTGTTTTATTTGCGTTGATGCACGGTTCTTGTTTTAGACAAATGCGCATGTTTATTTAACTTGCATCGATGCGCGGTTCACATTTTGAACAAGTGCGCATGTTTGGTTAATGTGCACTGATGCGCGGTTCAAATTTCGCACCAGTGCGAATATTTATTTAACTTGCGTCCATGTCCGGTTGCGCATTTCGAACCAGTGCGCATGTTTATTTAACTTGCGTCCATGCCCGGTTCACATTTCGGACTAGTGCGCATGTTTATTCAACTTCGCTGATGAGCATTTCGCATTTCGGACTAGTGCGCATGTTCATTTCGCTTGCGTTGGTGCGTGATTCACATTTCGGACAACTGCGCATGTTTATTTAACTTCAGTTGATGCCCGGTTCGCATTTCGGACTAGTGCGCATGTTTATTTAACTTGCGTTGATGCGCGGTTCACATTTCGGATCAGTGCGCATGATTACTTAACTTGCATCGATGCATGGTGCTTTTTTCGGACCAGTCCACATATTTATTTAACTTGCGTCGATGCGCGGTTCGCATTTCGAACCAGTGCGCATGTTTATTTACCTTGCGTCCATGTCCGGTTGCGCATTTCGAACCAGTGCGCATGTTTATTCAACTTCCGTTGATGAGCAGTTCGCATTTCGGACAACTGCGCATGTTCATTTAGCTTGCGTTGATGCGCATTTCTTATTTTAGACCAGTGCACATGTTTATTTAACTTGCGTTGATGCCCGGTTCGCATTTCGGACCAGTGCGCATGTTTATTTCACTTGCGTTAATGCGTGGTTCGCATTTGGAACCAGTGCGCATGTTTGTATAACTTGCGTTGATGCGCGGTTCACATTTCGGACCAGTGCGCATGATTACTTAACTTGCGTCGATGCGTGGTTCTTTTTTCGGACCAGTCCACATATTTATTTAACTTGCGTCGATGCGAGGTTCGCATTTCGAACCAGTGTGCATGTTTATTTACCTTGCGTCCATGTCCGGTTGCGCATTTCGATTCAGTGCGCATGTTTATTCAACTTCCGTTGATGAGCGGTTCGCATTTCGGACTAGTGCGCATGTTCATTTAGCTTGCGTTGATGCGCATTTCTTATTTTAGACCAGTGCACATGTTTATTTCACTTGCGTTAATGCGCGGTTCGCATTTGGAACCAGTGCGCATGTTTGTATAACTTGCGTTGATGCGCGGTTCACATTTCGGACCAGTGCGCATGATTACTTAACTTGCATCGATGCGTGGTTCTTTTTTTCGGACCAGTGCACATATTTATTTAACTTGCGTCGATGCGCGGTTCGCATTTCGAACCAGTGTGCATGTTTATTTACCTTGCGTCCATGTCCGGTTGCGCATTTCGATTCAGTGCGCATGTTTATTCAACTTCCGTTGATGAGCGGTTCGCATTTCGGACTAGTGCGCATGTTCATTTAGCTTGCGTTGATGCGCATTTCTTATTTTAGACCAGTGCACATGTTTATTTCACTTGCGTTAATGCGCGGTTCGCATTTGGAACCAGTGCGCATGTTTGTATAACTTGCGTTGATGCGCGGTTCACATTTCGGACCAGTGCGCATGATTACTTAACTTGCATCGATGCGTGGTTCTTTTTTTCGGACCAGTGCACATATTTATTTAACTTGCGTCGATGCGCGGTTCGCATTTCGAACCAGTGTGCATGTTTATTTACCTTGCGTCCATGTCCGGTTGCGCATTTCGATTCAGTGCGCATGTTTATTCAACTTCCGTTGATGAGCGGTTCGCATTTCGGACTAGTGCGCATGTTCATTTAGCTTGCGTTGATGCGCATTTCTTATTTTAGACCAGTGCACATGTTTATTTAACTTGCGTTGATGCCCGGTTCGCATTTCGGACCAGTGCGCATGTTTATTTCACTTGCGTTAATGCGCGGTTCACATTACGCACCAGTGCGCATGATTACTTAATTTGCATCGATGCGTGGTTCTTTGTTCGGACCAGTGCACATATTTATTTAACTTGCGTCGATGCGCGGTTCGCATTTCGAATCAGTGCGCACGTTTATTTACCTTGCGTCCATGTCCGGTTGCGCATTTCTAACCAGTGCGTGGTTCACATTTCGGACAACTGCGCATGTTTATTCAGCTTGCGTTGATGCGCGTTTCTTATTTTAGACCAGTGCACATGTTTAGTTAACTTGCGTTGATGCCCGGTTCGCATTTCGGACCAGTGCGCATGTTTATTTCACTTGCGTTAATGCGCGGTTCGCATTTGGAACCAGTGCGCATGTTTGTATAACTTGCGTTGATGCGCGGTTCACATTTCGGATCACGGCGCATGTTAACTTAAATTGCGTCGATGCGCGGTTCATATTTCGGACCAGTGTGCATGTTTAAATAATAACCACACATTAACACAAGTTAAATAAACGGATAAAACTGCAGGATAAGAGTCAAAAATTCAAGATCGAGTAAAAAAACACAAGGCGTATGCCCGACCCATCTAGGGCTGCCTCATACTAGATACCAAAAATAAATGAAATCGGATAAAAACTGTAGGAGGAAACGCACTTCGAAGTTTATTCTTCAAAAAATCCCCCAAAATACAAACATTGTCCGCAGTGGGTGTATTCTTAAGATTCTCCCCACCCCACAGCGGGATTTAAACAAATGCTGCTCTCCTTATTTGCTTTAGAAATTAGCTTTATAGTTGCATTATTTACCAACAGATGGTGTTACAGGACAGTTGATCTACGGACTTTGACGGACTCCCTTATGTGGTATGTTTTGTGCTCAATGGGTGCTTAAGTGGCTACCTCATAAGAACCACCACATAAGGAGCACAAACCACATAAGTGACGGATGTACCGAAAATCCACCACATAACATAATCATTGTGGGCACGGACGGACGGACAGACGGACGGACAATCTCAAACCTATATCCCTCCGTTTCACGGGGGATAACGACCAGTGCATATCAAACATCAGTGTACAGTATCCCCGACCAAATCCATGGTTCTGAAATACCGAGTTCTCACTTCTAATTTTACAGAAATAAATTAATAATTTCCCTGTTTTGTAAATACAATCAAAATTGATAATGAAAAATGCAAAGAAAACACTCAAAGTTATTCAAAGAAAATTATTCATAGGAATGACTGTCAAAATATTCCATAAGCTAGAGGTGTGTCCAATCGGAGCACGAATACCCCACCTGGCGGATAGTCAGTGACATAGTCTTAGTTTGAGGGATGTGATTCTTCTTGAAGAAAGAATTAATAAGCACGGACTTAGTAACGAGCACCTCACTGCAGTAAAGTTGCCTAAGTTCAAAGGCCAATTTCGACCGAATAAACGCCTCGTTGGAAAAACGGACGACGTCCTGCACAACTTCAATATATTAGAAGCAATAATCTAGAAACAAATAAATCACCAAACAAATATGTAGAGTGAGGTGCGATCCACAAAACTTAGTACATAAAACATCTAACTACAGTAAAATTGCCCAAGTTCAAACCCCGATTCCGACCGAACAAACGCTTCGTCGGACAAAAGGACCGCGTCCTGCACAACTTCAATATATTAGGAACAATATCCCAAAAACAAAAAAGTTGCGGTCAAATAGCTACGCTACAGTGCGATCCACAAAACTTGGTACCTAAAGCGTAACGTACACACAGACAGACGGACGGACGCACAATTCAGACACTATATGTCCCGCTGAATTTGTCAGGCGGGGCATATAAATTGCAACATGTAATTATACACAAAACTTTTGATTATGGAATACCTCAGCAACTGCCCCTCCCTAAAAA
This sequence comes from Protula sp. h YS-2021, assembly GCA_949752745.1. Taxonomy (NCBI): domain Eukaryota; kingdom Metazoa; phylum Annelida; class Polychaeta; order Sabellida; family Serpulidae; genus Protula; species Protula sp. h YS-2021. Next base: position 18,184,448 of record OX457025.1, on the reverse strand, counting down.
CTCCTCACCCTAAAAAAAGCAAAAAAAAAAAAACAAAAACAAAACAACGTTTCCCTTACGTATCTCTCCACGATGGATCGAGTACTGCATTTAACTTAACTCAGATAACGGAAGAGAGTGGGGAAAGGGGAGAGAGGCAGATAACGGAAGAGGTTTGGGGAAGGGGAGGGCGTAGATTACGGAAGAGGGTGGGGGATGGAGGGGAGGGAGCAGATTACGGAAACGTGTGCGGGAATGGGAGGGAGCAAGTTACTTTATTTCTCATATACAGTGTCTCACAGGAAATTCATCTGTGTAATCGCTGATTTCACGAATCAAGAAATACCAAGCGAATTCGTGTATTGGATGAACGATTCTACATTTATACTCTAACTCATTAACTCATTAACTGTCTGTTCTTAATGAAACTGTACAGAAACTGTCAACGTTGAATATCACTGTATCGAATTCATCTTTTCACTTGAATGTTATCCAAATTTCAAATATATTAGTCGTTAACAGAATTCCCCGGAGAGATCATTGAATATCTGATGACCTATATTTCTTTGTAACACATTTTGAGACTACTCTTATTACATTTATGACACATGTACACTTATTACACTTATTCAAAATCGACACCATTAAACAAAATGAAAAAAAAACTGTCTTACCGAGCCTTCTGTTTGCCCCATGTTGCCGCTTCTGGCTTCGGCTCTCCCCTGTGTCTGTGAAAACTCAAAGTCTAAAAATCAGGACGCCGAAGCATTCAAACCCACTGTCAGCGGGGAGAAAATGGGAGTCTAAATCAGGACGCCGAAGCATTCAAACCCACTGTCAGCGGGGAGAAAATGGGAGTCTAAATTAGGAAGCCGAAGCATTCAAACCCACTGTCAGCGGGGAGAAAATGGGAGTCTAAATCAGGACACCGAAGCATTCAAACCCACTGTCAGCGGGGAGAAAATGGGAATCTAAATCAGGACGCTGAAGCATTCAAACCCACTGTCAGCGGAGAGAAAATGAGATTCTAAATCAGCACGCCGAAGCATTCAAACCCACTGTCAGCGGGAAGAAAATGGGAGTCTAAATCAGGACGCCGAAGCATTCAAACCCACTGTCAGCAGGGAGAAAATGGGAGTCTAAATTAGGAAGCCGAAGCATTCAAACCCACTGTCATACCCACTTCTCACCTGTTTTTTGTATTAACTTTTTGTGTGAAGTATGATTTAAATCAATCGTTTTTAGATCACTAGTGATCTTAGTCACATAAGTTTACTGTGCAGTTAACAAACCAGAACGACCAGTGCATATAAAACATCAGTGTTCAGTATCCCCGACCACATCCATGGTTCTGAAATACCCAGTTCCCGTTTTTAATTTTACAGAAATAAAAGAATAATTTCCCTGTTCTGTAAATACAATCAAAATTGATAATGAAAAATGCAAAGAAAACACTCACAGACATTCAAAGAAAATTTTTCACAGAATGACTTCAAATATTCCATAAGCTGGAGGTGTTTCCAATCGGAGCACGAATACCCCGCCTGGCGGATAGTCAGTGACATAGTCTTAGTTTGAGGGATGTGATTCTTCTTGAAGAAAGAATTAATAAGCACGGACTTAGTTGATTGATTGATTGATTGGTTGGTTTAACGACACCAGCAACCCGTTAGGGTCATATTGTGTCAGTTCTGTTGCTATAGGAAGATTCAGTTGAAACTAAAATCAATTAATATAGACAAAACAAGCAGTGTACACATCTAAAACCGACTAAATTCAATTTAAAACTTACTGTACAAGTGTATTTCTTTCAGAAAAGAAATAATTTTGCTTGGTGCTACCTTTGTAAAAAGGTCTTTCATGGCGTTCACACTGTAGTAGCGTAAACGAATGTTCTGAAAATCTACGCAATTGAGTAAAATATGTTTTACAGTCAAACGTTCTTGACAACCAATACATTGTGGAGGCGCATCGCCTCTCAAAAGATATCCGTGGGTGATGTATGTATGCCCGATTCGAACTCTATGCATAACCGCTGAATCGCGAATACAGCCAAAAGCTAGGTGCTTTTGTCCAACTGTTGGTTGGATTTGAAAGAGTTTGTTATTTCTTTGTTCTTTCCACTTTTGTTGCCAAAGATTTTTTTACATAACTTGAGATATGTGGTTTAAAGTCGAAGTACGGTATGAGAAGGTCGGTTATGTTGTAGTTTAGCGCCTCTTTTGCTGCATGGTCCGCAGCTTCATTACCCGCTATGCCGACGTGACTGGGTACCCAGCAAAACACTAGTGATTTTCCTTGTTTGATTACACGTTCATAACGTTCTATTAGGTCTAAAATCATTGTATTCGACACTTGCAGATTTTCTAGTGATTGTAAGACCGATAGCGAATCGACACAGATAACAATTTTTTTGTACCTACTAATCTTGACGATTTCCATGGCTAGTTGGAGTGCCCGAACCTCCGCGGAAAAGATGGACGAGCCATTTGGTAATCTTGTTTTGAGGGTATTTGATTTTGTAACTAGATTGGCCAGTGTTTTTGTTAAAACAAAAACGGATATGTCTCCCCCGCCCCCAATCAGTCACGTGGGAAAACTTCGCAGTAAACATTTCCACTACATATGGGTTCTTCTTGCCATGTTTCAGCCTAATCCAACAAACTGTTTCGGAGACATCGCAACAATTGTGGCCAAAAAAGTTTAAAATCAAAAATTGAAAAATTCACCAATCATACATTTTCAACGGAAATAAAGAAAAACTTCGCAGTAAACATTTACACGTTTTGTGAGTTCTTCCTGCCAAGTTTCAGCCTAATCCGACAAACTGTTACGGAGATATCGTAACAGTATGGCCCAAAAAGTTAAAATTCAAAAATTAAAAAAATCGCCAAAAATACATTTTCAACGGAAATGAAAAGAAACTTCGCAGTAAACATTTGCACTATATGTGGGTTATTCTTGCCACGTTTCAGCCTAATCCAACAAACTGTTTCGGAGATATTGCAACAATATGGTCAAAAAAGTAAAAAAATCAAAAATTAAAAAATTCGCCAAAAATACATTTTCAACGGAAATGAAGAAAAACTTCGCTGTAAACATTTACACGTTTTGTGAGTTCTTCTTGCCAAGTTTCAGTCTAATCCAACAAACCGTTTCGGAGATATCGCAACAATATGGCCAAAAAAGTTCAAAATCAAAAATTTAAAAATTCGCCAAAAATACATTTTCAGCGGAAATGAAATAAAACTTCACAGTAAACATTTGCACTATATGTGTGTTGTTCTTGCTACGTTTCAGCGCAATCCAACACACCGTTTTGGAGATATAGCCTGCCAAAGTGAAAAAAAATGCACGAAAACCCCCCCTATGTTAAAAAATTTGCCAAAAATAGAATTTTTGAGGAAACAAAAAAAAAATACCACGGGCATCATCTAGACATGTACCCCAATATGTACGTATGTTTTGAGAAAAATCGACTCATTAATTTCATAAGAACTCACTGCGGACAGACGGACGGACCAACGAGAGGTATCTTATGTGGTGGCTGCATTATGTGGTAGCATTTGATATGCCTGAAATGCATTTAAGTGGTAGGTCACGGACAAGATTATTTGAGAATAAAAAATACTTATGTGGTGGTTTATATTTGCCCGTGCCCTTGTGTGGTTCCAAGCAGGCGTCATATCAATGTCAATAATGTTTATGCTTTGTGTGTGTCATTTGTAAATAAACGGAATTATATATGTGGCACTTTACTGTATAAAGATATTTTACAACTTATCTTTCACAACTGCGCATATTTATTTAACTTGCGTTGATGCGTGGTGCTTATTTTAGACCAGTGCGCATGTTTATTGAACTTGCGTTAATGCATGGGGCTTGTTTTAGACCAGTGCGCATGCTTATTTAACTTGCGATAATGCGTGGTTCGCCTTTGGAAAAACTGCGCATATTTTTTTTTTAACTTGCGTTGATGCGCGGTTCACATTTCGGATCACGGCGCATGTCAACTTAACTTGCGTCGGTGTGCATGTTTATTTAACTTGCGTTAATGCGTGGTTCGCCTTTGGAAAAACTGCGCATATTTTTTAACTTGCAGTGATGCGCGGTTCACATTTCGGATCACGGCGCATGTCAACTTAACTTGCGTCCATGTGCGGTTCACATTTCGGACCAGCGCGCATGTTTGGTTAACGTGCACTGATGCGCGGTTTGTATTTCGGACCACTGCGCATATCTCTTTAACTTGTGTCAAAGCGTGGTTCGCATTTCGGACAACTGCGCATGTTTATGCAACTTACGTTGATGCGCGGTTCACAATTCGGACCACTGCGCATGATTACATAACTTGCGTCGATGAGTGGTTTCCTTTTCCGACCAGTGCATATATTTAACGCGCGTTAATGCGTGGTGCTTATTTCGGAAACTGCGCATGTCTATTCAACTTGCATCGATGCATGGTTCTTTTGTCGGACCAGTGCGCATGTTTATTTATCTGGCGTCGATGCGCGGTTTGCATTTCGGACTAGTGCACAGGTTTGTTTAGCTTGCGTTGATGCGAGATTCACTTTTGGACCAGTGCGCATGCTTCTTTTATTTGCGTTGATGAACGGTTCTTATTTTAGACAAATGCGCATGTTTATTTAACTTGCGTTGATGCGCGGTTCACATTTCGGACCAGTGCGCATGTTTCTTTTATTTGCGTTGATGCACGGTTCTTTTTTTAGACAAATGCGCATGTTTATTTAACTTGCATCGATGCGCGGTTCACATTTTGAACTAGTGTGCATGCTTGGTTAATGTGCAATTTCGGACAACTGCGCATGTTTATTTAACTTCAGTTGATGCCCGGTTCGCACTTCGGACTAGTGCGCATGTTTATTTAACTTGCGTTGATGCGCGGTTCACATTTCGGACCAGTGCGCATGATTACTTAACGTGCATCGATGCGTGGTTCTTTGTTCGGACCAGTGCACATATTTATTTAACTTGCGTCGATGCGCGGTTCGCATTTCGAACCAGTGCGCATTTTATTTACCTTGCGTCCATGTCCGGTTGCGCATTTCGAACCAGTGCGCACGTTTATTCAACTTCCGTTGATGAGCGGTTCGCATTTCGGACTAGTGCGCATGTTCATTTAGCGTGCGTTGATGCGCATTTCTTATTTTAGACCAGTGCACATGTTTATTTAACTTGCGTTGATGCCCGGTTCGCATTTCGGACCAGTGCGCATGTTTATTTAACTTGCATTAATGCGCGGTTCGAATTTGGAACCAGTGTGCATGTTTGTTTAACTTGCGTTGATGCGCGGGTTCACATTTCGAACCAGTGCACATATTTATTTAACTTGCGTCGATGCGCGGTTCGCATTTCGAACCAGTGCGCATGTTTATTTAGCTTGCGGCCATGTCCGGTTGCGCATTTCGAACCAGTGCGCATGTTTATTCAACTTCCGCTGGTGCGTGGTTCACATTTCGGACAACTGCGCATGTTAATTCAGCTTGCGTTGATGCGCGATTCTTATTTTAGACCAGTGCACATGTTTATTTAACTTGCGTTGATGCCCGGTTCGCATTTCGGACCAGTGCGCATGTTTATTTCACTTGCGTTAATGTGCGGTTCGCATTTGGAACCAGTGCACATGTTTGTTTAACTTGCGCTGATGCGCGGTTCACATTTCGGATCACGGCGCATGTTAACTTAAATTGCGTCAATGCGCGGTTCATATTTGGGACCAGTGTGCATGTTTAAATAATAACCACACATTAACACAAGTTAAATAAACGGATAAAACTGTAGGATAAGATTCATTTTGAGGTATTTTCATCAAAAATTTCCAATAAAAACCAAATTTTAAGATCGAGTGAAAAAGCACAAGCCGTATGCCCGACCCATCTAGGGCTGCCTCATACTAGATACCAAAAATAAATGAAATCGGATAAAAACTGTAGGAGGAAACGCACTTTGAAGTTTATTCTTCAAAAAGTCCCCAAAAATACAAACATTGTCCGCAGTGGGTGTATTCTTAAGATTCTCCCCACCCCACAGCGGGATTTAAACAAATGCTGCTCTCCTTATTTGCTTTAGAAATTAGCTTTATAGTTGCATTATTTTCCAACAGATGGTGTTACAGGACAGTTGATCAACGGACTTTGACGGACTCCCTTGTGTGGTTTGTTTTGTGCTCAATGGGTGCTTATGTGGCTACCTCATAAGAACCACCACATAAGGAAGAAAAACCACATAAGTGACGGATGTACCGAAAATCCACCACATAGCATAATCATTGTGGGCACGAACGGACGGGCCAACGAGAGGTATCTTATGTGGTGGCTGCATTATGTGGTAGCATTTGATATGCCTGAAATGCATTTAAGTGGTAGGTCACGGACAAGATTATTTGAGAATAAAAAATACTTATGTGGTGGTTTATATTTGCCCGTGCCCTTGTGTGGTTCCCAGCAGGCGTCATGTCAATGTCAATAATGTTTATGCTTTGTGTGTGTCATTTGTAAATAAACGGAATTATATATGTGGCACTTTACTGTATAAAGATATTTTACAACTAATCTTTCAGAACTGCGCATATTTATTTAACTTGCGTTGATGCGTGGTGCTTATTTTAGACCAGTGCGCATGTTTATTTAACTTGCGTTAATGCGTGGTTCGCCTTTGGAAAAACTGCGCATATTTTTTTAACTTGCGTTGATGCGCGGTTCACATTTCGGATCACGGCGCATGTCAACTTTACATGCGTCGATATGCGATTCACATTTCGGACCAGCGCGCATGTTTGGTTAACGTGCACTGATGCGCGGTTTGTATTTCGGACCAGTGCGCATGTTCATTTAACTTGCGTGGATGCCCGGTTCGCATTTCGGACCACTGCGCATGTTTATGCAACTTACGTTGATGCGCGGTTCACAATTCGGACCAGTGCGCATGATTACATAACTTGCGTCGATGTGTGGTTTTTTTTCCGACCAGTGCATATATTTAACGTGCGTTAATGCGTGGTGCTTATTTCGGAAACTGCGCATGTCTATTCAACTTGCGTCAATGCATGGTTCTTTTGTCGGACCAGTGCAGATGTTTATTTATCTGGCGTCGATGCGCGGTTTGCATTTCGGACTAGTGCGCAGGTTTGTTTAGCTTGCGTTGATGCGAGATTCACATCTTGGACCAGTGCGCATGTTTCTTTTATTTGCGTTGATGCACGGTTCTTATTTTAGACAAATGCGCATGTTTATTTAACTTGCGTTGATGCGCGGTTCACTTTTCGGACCAGTGCGCATGTTTCTTTTATTTGCGTTGATACACGGTTCTTGTTTTAGACAATGCGCATGTTTATTTAACTTGCATCGATGCGCGGTTCACATTTTGAACTAGTGCGTATGTTTGGTTAATGTGCACTGATGCGCGGTTCAAATTTCGGACCAGTGCGCATGTTTATTAATCTTGCGTCGATGCGCGGTTCGCATTTCGAACCAGTGCGCATGTTTATTTAACTTGCGTCCATGCCCGGTTCACATTTCGGACTAGTGCGCATGTTCATTCAATTTCGCTGATGAGCATTTCGCATTTCGGACTAGTGCGCATGTTCATTTCGCTTGCGTTAGTGCGTGATTCACATTTCGGACAACTGCGCATGTTTATTTAACTTCAGTTGATGCCCGGTTCGCATTTCGGACTAGTGCTCATGTTTATTTAACTTGCGTTGATGCGCGGTTCACATTTCGGACCAGTGCGCATGATTACTTAACTTGCATCGATGCGTGGTTCTTTGTTCGGACCAGTGCACATATTTATTTAACTTGCGTCGATGCGCGGTTCGCATTTCGAACCAGTGCGCATGTTAATTTACCTTGCGTCCATGTCCGGTTGCGCATTTCGAACCAGTGCGCATGTTTATTCAACTTCCGTTGATGAGCGGTTCGCATTTCGGACTAGTGCGCATGTTCATTTAGCTTGCGTTGATGCGCATTTCTTATTTTAGACCAGTGCACATGTTTATTTAACTTGCGTTGATGCCCGGTTCGCATTTCGGACCAGTGCGCATGTTCATTTCAGTTGTGTTAATGCGCGGTTCGCATTTGGAACCAGTGCGCATGTTTGTTTAACTTGAGTTGATGTGCGGTTATCATTTCGGACCAGTGCGCATGATTACTTAACTTGCATCGATGCGTGGTTCTTTGTTCGGACCAGTGCACATATTTATTTAACTTGCGTCGATGCGCGGTTCGCATTTCGAACCAGTGTTATCATGTTTATTTACCTTGCGTCCATGTCCGGTTGCGCATTTCGAACCAGTGCGTGGTTCACATTTCGGACAACTGCGCATGTTTATTCAGCTTGCGTTGATGCGCGTTTCTTATTTTAGACCAGTGCACATGTTTATTTAACTTGCGTTGATGCCCGGTTCGCATTTCGGACCAGTGCGCAAGTTTATTTCACTTGCGTTAATGCGCGGTTCGCATTTGGAACCAGTGCGCATGTTTGTTTAACTTGCGCTGATGCGCGGTTCACATTTCGGATCACGGCGCATGTTAACTTAAATTGCGTCGATGCGCGGTTCATATTTCGGACCAGTGTGCATGTTTAAATAATAACCACACATTAACACAAGTTAAATAAACGGATAAAACTGTAGGATAAGATTCATTTTGAGGTATTTTCTTCAAAAATTTCCCCTAAAATCATAATTCAAGATCGAGTCAAAAAGCACAAGCCGTATGCCCGACCCATCTAGGGCTGCCTCATACTAGATACCAAAAATAAATGAAATCCAGAAAAATACAAACATTGTCCGCAGTGGGTGTATTTTTAAGATTCTCCCCACCCCACAGCGGGATTTAAACAAATGCTGCTCTCCTTATTTGCTTTAGAAATTAGTTTTATAGTTGCATTATTTTCCAACAGATGGTGTTACAGGACAGTTGATTAACGGACTTTGACGGACTCCCTTATGTGGTTTGTTTTGTGCTCAACGGGTGCTTATGTGGCTACCTCATAAGAACCACCGCATAAGGAAGAAAAACCACATAAGTGACGGATGTACCGAAAATCCACCACATAGCATAATCATTGTGGGCACGGACGGACAGACGGACGGACGGCTGACACACCAAATGCTATATATGTCTCCCTTAGGGGGGGGAGACATATAACTATTGAGGCAGCAACTTTGTTATCCAGCTTAGATCCATCCGTGTATATGAAATGATGGTGAGGGTAGGTTTCCTCTATCTCAGCAAACCTAACTTTGAACTCTTCAGCATTTATTGCGTCTTTGGAAAAGTTTGTCAGAGCTTTGTTTATGGTTGGTCTTTGTATTTTCCATGTTGGGTATTTCGAAACTTTTAAATTTGCAATTTGCTCGACTTTGATTCCAGCATTATTAAGGTGGTTATGGATTCTAGTGCCAAAGGGTACGATAACCCTAGGGCGTGTGTTTAAGACTTCTGAGTGGTCTTTTTCGAACACTGCCTTATGGGTGGGGTTTTCTTTATTTGCGTATAGTTTAACTGCATATTGCATTGAGAGTTTGATTCGCTGCATATCTAGTGGATGTTCATTTGATTCAGCCTGAAGGCTTTCCGCAGGTGACGTTCTGAAAGCGTTAAGACAGAGGCGAAGGCCTTGGTTTTGTATTGGGTTGAGCATCTTTAAGTAGGAGGGCCTTGTCGATCCGTAGACGATGCTACCATAATCTATTCTAGATCTTATTAATGATCTATACAGTTTTAATTTAGTACTGGTATCTGCTCCCCAGTCTTGGGAGGAGACGACTCGTAGCAGGTTGAGTGCCTTTTGACATTTCCTCTTCACATCTTTTATGTGGGGAATAAAATTTAGCTTCGAGTCCAGAATTAGACCAAGGAATTTGTTTTCCTTTACTACAGGTATTTGAGTGTTTGATAAGTATAAAATAGGATCATCGTGTGGCTTTCGCTTGTTGCAAAAGTGCATGCACACTGTTTTGGTTTGCGAAAACTTGAAACCATTTTGGTCAGCCCATTTTTGAAGGGAGTTTATGTTATGCTGGAGGCGACGCTCGATAAGATTCATATTCTTACCACTGGCAGACATAGCAAAATCGTCTACAAACAGTGAGCTGTCTATTCCCTGCTTAGTTGCCCCCTTGATACTATTAATTTTGATTAGAAACAACAGAATTGATAGAATACTACCCTGAGGATAGCCCTCTTCTTGCTCAAAATGGTCCGAGAAAATAGAACCGAGACGGACTTTAAACCGCCTGTCATTTAAAAACGCTTCAATGAATTCAGGAAGGCGACCTCGTACACCAAGGTCGTAAAGGTCTTGCATGACCCCGTGTTTCCAAGCCGTGTCGTAGGCTTTTTCTAAATCGAAGAAAACAGTGACGACATGTTCGTTATTGATGAAACCTTCTCTTATAAATGATTCGAGTCTAACCAGGTGATCTATGGTACTTCTTTCTTTTCTGAAGCCACTTTGGATGTCAGTAAGCAGATGATTTTTCTCTAAATACCAAATTAGTCTTGCGGCTATCATTCGCTCTAATGTTTTGCACAATGAACTTGTCAGAGATATTGGGCGGTAATTTTGAGGATTAGTAGGATCCTTATTAGGTTTTGAAATTGGTATAATGGTGGCCTCTTTCCATATTTCAGGAAAGTTACCTGTAATCCAAACTTGGTTGAGTAGTTCTAGGAGGACTTCAAGGGTTTCCTCAGGTAGGTGTTTTAGAATCTGGTAGTGCATGGCGTCCGGTCCGGCAACTGAATCATGCGAGTTTTGTATGGCGTCTTTCAACTCTGCCAGGGTAAAGGTGCTATTGTACTGTTCCAAGTTATTTGAGGTGAAGTCGATTGGTATTTGTTCTTTTGCTTCTTTTATTTGACGGAAGGCTTGGGAGTAATTGTCAGATGAAGAGTTAAATTGAAAGGTTCTGCCAAAGGCATTTGCTATTTCATCGGGTTCTGTGATAGCTTGGTTGTTTGTGGTGAGGTGGTTTATAGGTTTTAAGATGTTTTTGCCAGATATTTTCCGAATTATCTCCCATACTTTTTTTGGTTGAATTGTTCTTATTTAATGTGGAGATATATTCCTCCCATGTTTGCTTTTTGCTTGCTTTGATGGTTCTGCGTGCTGCGGCACGCAGCCGTTTGTGTTCAAGTTTGGTAGTATTGTCCGGGCTGATATAAAATTGGCGAAGAGCTGTTTTCCGCATAGCTATTGCCTTTTTGCATTCGTCGTTAAACCAAGGTTTTTGTGGCTTTTTAGGGTTTCCGGAGGTTTTAGGTATGGTTTTTTTCCATGATTGCCTGGATTAGAGCAGTAAAAAGTAAAATCGGGTCGTCATCATGTGTAAAGTAGTTCGTTTTTATGGCCTTTTGGCATAGTTCCTGGAACACTGACCAGTTTGCTTTGTGGAATTTCCACTTTGGTATTCCTTTCTGTTGCTGTGGATCTAGTGGTTTTAATAAAACAGGGCAGTGGTCGCTACCGTAGTTGTCGTTCAAGACTTCCCATTTAAAATCTAAGAACAATTTACTAGATGCCATTGCAAGGTCGAGGTTTTTGAACCAGTGCCAGGATGTAGGTATGTAGGAGATTTGTCGTAGTAAAGTGAGCGATTGTGGAAATTTAGTAGGTTTTCAATTAGTTTACCTTTGTGGTCGGTGCTTGTATTACCCCATAGGTCGCTATGTGCATTGAAGTCGCCTAAAAATAGAATAGGTTTTGGTATTTGGTTAATCAGGTCGTTGAGTTCTTCCGGTTGGGGTTTGGAGGGTGGTGGTAGGTATATGTTACAAATGGAAAAAGTTTTCTTCATCGTGACACGAACTGCAGTTGCTTGCAGGTTTGTATTTAATTTAAATTCACTTTGAATAACGTTGTTTCGGATTAAGGTAGTGATTCCTCCCGAGGCGCGGCTGTTATTGGCGTTTTTGTTGTAGGAAGTGTAACCGATTAAATTTGGTGGGGAAATATCAGTACCGTATGTTTCTTGGAGGCAAAAGATGGACGGGTTATATTGCTGGCTGAGAGTTAAAAGATCTATCTGGCTGGTCCAAAAACCTCTAATGTTCCACTGAATTATAGCCATGTTACTTGCTATTAGCTCGTGACCGATAAAAACCTGGGTGGTTTTGGTTGTGCAGGGAGTGGAGTGGGGGATGCCGTACTTTGGTCTGTTGTGTGCAGCTGTACTGGGCGCAGTGGCTGCGGTGGCGACTGTCCCTCCTCAGGCCCCTCCACCTCCATCAACGGGTGGAATCTGTTGGAGGCCTGCTGCACACGTTTTCTGGCAAGACGGGCCTTGTTCTTAAGTTTTGACCTAGTCTGTTTGTCTGGGGTATTCACTTTACCCCTGGTTGACGGACTAGGTGATGGCTTCCTGGGTGACGGAGTATATGGACGAGCGGACATGGATTGCATCTCCAGCTCGGACTTGCTTGCTGTGGTATTGCAATTTGCCGGGTCAGTGTTAGTGCCAGTGGAAACTTTCGACTTTTTGGGGGTAGTTTTTATACGACATATTGTTTGAGTCGTGACCCAGGTGATATCCGTTTGGCACGAAGCTTCTTGGGTGTCAATCTTGGCAACGGCAGCGTATGAGCGACTTGATGATTGTGACTTGTAGACCAATTCTCGTGCCTCTGGGTACGGGATGGACTTTTCATGCTTTAGTTTTTGTACTTCCTTCTCCGCCAGCCACATTGGACAATCCTTTGTGGATGCTGGGTGGTTTCCCTTGCAGTTTATGCATTTGGTGTCACCAGTACAGGATTTGAAGTCATGACCGTCCTCACCGCAATTTGCACATGTCATCTCCGATCTTTTACACTTGCTGCTACCATGTCCATACCGCTGGCAGTTGTAGCACCGCACAGGGTTGGGAATGTATGGCTTAATGCCTAATTTCAGGTAGCCAACTCTGACGTCTGATGGCAACGATGACCTCCGGAATGTAAGTACATGGGTCCCGCGAACGCCGAGTCTACGGCATCCCGTCACTCCGTACTTGTCAAGCTCGTGTACGAGTTCCTCCTCTGTACAGAAATTGAGTTCAGGGTGGCTGATGACTCCTTTGGTGTAGTTCAGAGTCTGATGAGGGGTACTTTTCATTGGTATATTAACAAAGGTTTCCATTTCCAGAAGATTTTTACTCTGTTGAGCTGATGATACCTGTATCAAAATATCGCCTGAGCGGAGTCTTTTAACACAGTGTTGAGAACCAACGACAGAACATATCCCTTTTTCAATCGCAAAAGGTGAAAGCTTGAAAGAACCTTGTTGTGGCGAAACAACGATGAACTCAAAATAGGCAGTAGGAGGAGACTCGATGTCTAAGTGGGGACGCTTATTAGCGCCTTGTGGTGTATTGTAAGTCTTTGTGTTGATAGTTTTCTTCTCCAAGTGTGTCTCTTTTAATTTTCAACCAAGTCTGCCGGTCCCGGCCTTACTCTGACCACCTTACTTGGCAGCGGGGATTTCCCACTGGGACTAGGACACTTGGGATAGCAACAACATTTGTACATATTGAAACTTGAACTTAAGCCGCAGTATGGTTTACCTAGCACGGACTTAGTAACGAGCACCTCACTGCAGTAAAGTTGCCTAAGTTCCAAAGCCGATTTCGACCTACTAAACGCCTCGTCGGACAAACAGACGACGTCCTACACAACTTCAATATATTAGAAGCAATAATCTAGAAACAAAGAAATCACCAAACAAATATGTAGAGTGAGGTGCGATCCACAAAACTTAGTACATAAAACATCTAACTACAGTAAAATTGCCTAAGTTCAAACCCCGATTCCGACCGAACAAACGCTTCGTCGGACAAAAGGACGACGTCCTGCACAACTTCAATATATTAAAAACAATATCCCAAAAACAAAAAAGTTGCGGCCAAATAGCTACGCTACAGTGCGATCTACAAAACTTGGTACCTAAAGCGTAACGTACACACAGACAGACGGACGGACGCACAAGTCAGACACTTTATGTCCCGCTGAATTTGTCAGGCGGGGCATATAAATTGCAACATGTAATTATACACAAAACTTTTGATTATGGAATACCTCAGCAACTGCCCCTCCCCAAAAACTCCTCACCCTAAGAAAAAAAAAAAAACAACGTTTCCCTTACGTATCTCTCCACGATGGCTCGATTACTTCATTTAACTTAACTCAGATAACGGAAGAGGGTGAGGAAAGGACAGGGAGCAGATAACGGAATAGGGTGGGGAAGGTGAGGTGGCAGATTACGGAAGGCGGTGGGGGATGGGAGGGGGCAGATTACGGAACAGGGTAGGGGAATGGGAGGGGGGAGATTACGGAAGAGTGTAGGGGAATGGAGGGGAGGGAGCAGATTACGGAAACGTGTGCGGGAATGGGAGGGAGCAAGTTACTTTATTTCTCATATACAGTGTCTCACAGGAAATTCATCTGTGTATTCGCCGATTTCATGAATCAGGAAATAGGAAGCGAATTCCTGTACTGGATGAACAATTCTACATTTATATGCTAACTCATCACTTGAATGTTCTTAATGAAACTGTAAAGAAACTGTCAACGTCGAATATTACTGTATCGAATTCATCTTTTTACTTGAATGTTATCCAAATTTCAAATCTATTAGTCGTTAACCGAATTCCCCGGAGAGACCACTGAATACATGATGACCTATATTTCTTTGTAACACATGTAAGACTACTCTTATTACATTTATAACACATGTACAGCTATCACACTTATTCATAAACGACACCATTAACAAAAATGGAAAAAAACTGTCTTACCGAGCCTTCTGTTTGCCCCATGTTACCGCTTCTGGCCTCGGCTCTCCCCGGTGTCTGTGGAAAATGAGAGTCTAAATCAGGACGCCGAAGCATTCAAACCCACTCTCTGCTTTATGTTAATTTTTATGTGAAATATGATTTAAATCAATCGTTTTTAGATCACTATTGAGCGTATTCACAAAAGTGAACTGTGCAGTTAACAAACCAGAACGACAAGTGCACACAAAACATCAGTATACAGTCTCCACCTCACCACCTCCTCCTCCCCTCAAAGCCCCTCACCCTAAAAAAAAAAAAAAAAAAAAAAAAAAAAAACACGTTTCCCTCACGTATCTCTCCACGATGGATCGAGTACTTTATTTAACCTAATTCACGTTATAAGCTCTGCACAACTCCTTCAATGCAACTGCACTCCACACTATTGAACTGATCAATTGTTTACGTGACGTAATGGCAGGAGGTCAGTGAAAAATATATCACGCAGAAATTTTATGCAATGACGTCATACGTCTTTCTTAATTTCGCAACACGCGTCAAACGTTGACAGAGCCGTCTGATTGACTCGAGAAATATGCATACAAAGTTGTACGTCGATACGACTTTGCGCTACCGAGATATTTTCCGCACAAGATATTGTTTACAATGTATCCATATTTCACGTAATATCGTCACATGCTGTATTCGTTTCTCTTCACAATCCGAACAAAATTTGACAGAATCTTTCTGACCTACCAACCAATAATCCCACAAAGCCCAAACTTTCACAAATAATATTTTTACATAACTAAAGCCTCATTAAGGCAGAATCCGCCGTGAAGCAGTAAAAGTAAAATGCATGAAAAAAGTTTTTTGACAGATTTTTGGGAGATTTTCAAAGTAACAACTTGAAGTTATATATTTTTCACAATCCAGTGCTTAATATTCCCTGATTTACCCTCAATCCCTTCTATGAGAAGTCGGACGGACAAAACATCGTCTCACGGCTAAGTTCAAGCCAAAAATTCACCAGTTTTGACAATTTCCCACGACGCCAATTTTTCGCCGATTTTGACAATAATGCCACGTTACACATCTTCAATAAATATATTTTTACCATGCAAGGTTTCAGGTTCATATGACAATCACTTCTATGACTACTTTTTGTGGACGGACAGACAGACGGACGGACGGACAGACGGACGAGCTCATAACTATATCCCTTCGTTTCACGGTGGATAATGACGTCATTATTTCTTCATTTCGCCACATACGTCAACGATAGTGAGGTCCGACTGACCAACAAAAATGCCCATACAAAGTTTGAAGTAGATACGACTTTCCTTTATCGAGATATTTTGCACATAACATTTTGTTTTGTGACAGCTGCTGACACCCACCTAGGCTTTTGCTGGCCATGATTTTTTATGTGTGTTATACAACGAAACACAAAGCTGCCACCACCTCCCCCCTCCCTTCCCCCAAGATCTCGACCTCTATACATAACACCGCCCTCCAAATATCGACAAGTCATAAACTTGTTTGGAATACAAAACCGAACCACTACCTATAGGCGGCAGTGAATGCGTGCCTGAGAAGACAGGCGATAGTGAGTGAGAACTAGGGAGAGACAGACGGACGTAGGGACGCCTCCGGATGAGACTAAACACATACCCTGCTGTGGTGCCCTGCTGGTCTTGCCTGTCCGCTTCTTTGCTCTGTATGAGCTTTCTGGCGCCTCCAGGCTTGGCAAGTAACTCCGATATACTTCTTCCGGGCCTAAGCATAGACACAACTGTTGTACGTGAATATCGGTTAAATGATGAAGACATGTGACGTCATGGATCATCTACCCAAGAAGCTTTAATATAAGGACAATTGGAGCTGAACCGACCCAGTCGTGTCGTGATGTGTTTTTTTTCTAGTCTAGCAACATATGACGTCATTGATGACGCAAATATTCTGCGTCTTGACGCAAACGGGGTGCTTTTCCCACAGTATAATCCCGACCAGGTCGGAAACAAAAAACTTTCCCCTAAAGAAAAGCGCGAGTCTGTAGGACATGGCCACTAAAGGCAAGGAAAAAGGCCCATGGCTATACTTGGTTCGCCTGGGAGACATACAGCCTTGTTCTCTCTCGGACGGATAGAAAAAAAGAGAACAGTTTAGCATATTCTGCAATGCAAACAGAACTGTCAAGCGAGAAACGATCTGAACTCGTCGAAGTTCTCTGTTAACGGTTAGTTAACTTATAAACCAACTGGCTATGACTAAACGTAGTGTAAACAAATCCAAAGTAGACATTAAATTAATTTTTTGGCAAAGCGCCACGATAGACAACGGCCAGACATAAGTACAAAACAATGTTTACTTTTATTACTTTAATTATTCACTCATATAACAAGCTGCTCGTCGAAAGAGCAATCACGAGTATCGTAAATAAAGTAATTATTCTTAAGTCTTCTATATCCCGTAAGGTATAATTAAATTAATAAACCAGTTTTGTCCTACCTTGGTTTGTCCTGTTGTTGACTAGTTCTGGCCTGATGTTGAATACCACTCTCTGCCTTCGTGGGTTTCTGGATATTCTGTGTGGATCTGGACTTCGCAAGTAACTCCTTTATATTTTTTCTAGATGTGATTATTAAAGAAACATGACATTTAACAGTAAACAACCATATTTCGTATTTTTTATTGATCTATTTTATTTTAAATTATCGTCTTTTCACGCACATTTTCTCGGCTATTGAGCGATTTTGCCATTAATCTTAACGGGTTTTTAGGTGGTGTGTCACTGTTCGCGCTGGGTTCTCAGGAAAGTGAGTCAAAAAAGGAAAGTGTGACTCAGTTGGGTATAGAAAGACTCAATGGGTTCCGAAAAAGTGAGTGATTTCGAAAAAAAAAATGCTCAAAAAGTGGGGGAAAAACCCCGCCAACGCGAACCCTGGGTGTACATAAGTAAATCAACCATACGCTGATGTATCTTCACCTTTGTCGGGCGTCTTTCTGGTTACCACTGGCCCTTTCCTTGGTGTCCACCACCTTCGCAGGCTCTGATTTCCGTTCAGCATCACCTCTTGGTCTGATTGTTTTGTAGAATATATCATTCAGTGCCACTTATTTCCCTCTCGAACCATTTTTTTATTCATTTTTCTCAAGTTAAAACGTAATCTATATTTTAATTAGCCTGGCGCATGTATATACAGTTTATCACTTTCATTCGAACATGCTTAATTCGAAATGTTTTAGCCGATCTCATTTTTTCTACCTTATAAGGTATTTACATTCGGTTAAGTAAAACACGTTTAATTCGAAGCAAGTACTGAGTCCCACAAGGCACTTTTTAGTGCATTTTACGACGGATAATTCGAAATGCTAATTTTGATCGTCCCCCCCCCCAACCCTCCCCACAAATTCAAGTACATGTAATGGAGACACAACTGCATGCCTGTGTACGAATTGCAATTGGAGGTTACTAAGATCAAGGGCAATTCAGTTGTTATATCAATGTAATTAGTTAACTTGCACATTTTAAACAATCTGCCGGATTATGCCATCCTCTTATTTCAGTTATACTGCAATCCTTTTTTTTCAAGTATTTATAACAATAAATAAAAACGGACTGTTTAATTCCATGTGACTGTTAGCACCCTCTCCCCCCATCCAAAAAAAATAAAAATAAAAAAATAATAAACAAAAAACGCCACCTTCAAAAATATTAAAAAACGGCATATAGCTCTCAGAGATCACAAATAAAGCCCCGCCCGTGGAGAGGGGGGGGGGGGGGGAGCATTATTCGACTGAGATACCTTAGACCCAACTCTACCTGTCTCGAGAATCTGGATTTGAACCCGGCGTTGAATCATCCGAACTACTGCAGTACCATCTACGCGTCCAGGCCAAACTGCTGCACTGTCTGGCATACCAGCAAAAAAGAACCAACCATATCACTACAAGAACAGTCTTTCGTTAATTTGCACCACCAAACATTGAATTATCCGGCTGTGGGACTTTTATAGGCGTAATGTTGCACCACGGGCGTTGGTGAGAACGAGTTTTAGCGCATCACTAAATCGGAATATGGTGATAATTCCCATTCGCCTGAAAAGCCGCCATCCCCTCATCCCTCGAAGGGAATGGAAGAAAGAAAGTTTTTACTGTATTGATGAGTCTACCATGAAAAATGAGTAGTCCACCAATGATAATCGGCTATGCTAAAAACTCTTCGGGGAATTCTAAATACAAACTGATTAATTAGTGAAATTTATGGACATATCCCACAAGTCGACGCGTCGTAAATATTATTATTATTATTTTAACGTTAATAATTTTCAATAAAGAAATTTAATGGACAGAATATCTACACATTTGGAAGCCGTTCATGTAAGAGCCTTCCTCGTTAATTAAAGAAACGTTTGAAAACGTTTTGTTATAAATGCGCGCTGAAGGTTCTCACGCTAATTCCATAATTTTCAACCTCCAAAACCAATCTATCTATAAATAGCCTGTTTCCAGGCCATCTATTGCTAGCCTGACTGACTTTTATAGATACCCTGACCTTTTCAGGTTAACAACAGCTTGTCTGGTTTTGGTCATGGCCTGTAACATATACCTACCATTTCACTGTAACAAAGGAGACACATGACATTGGACAGCACATCATAATATTGTCAAAACTGAAAACGTGTTGTTTTAATATGACAATAGCGTATGGGCCAGTTATTAAAGGTATATTTACAAACCTGAGGACACTTAATATGTTTAAGTACTTCTTATTATGCGACTTCTAGGCCGGGTACAATCGGTTGAGGATTTTGCGCCCGTAGTAAAAATTTGGCGACCACGCAAAATAAACCGAGATGTATAATGGCGGATTATTTTCGACCTCAGCAAAACTTCCATACTTGAATAAACAGTGATTTTGCAATTCTACATTGTTGCGGTGGACGATAATGAGGGATCTCTATGCTGATCTCAAGAAAAAATCTATTTTTTCTCAGTGCAGAATTGTTAATTATCGAAATGAAATGAATTTGTTAATTATCGAAATGAAACAAGAAAACACGTTTTGAAAATTAAAAAAGCCTAAATCTGCAGTATCGTTTAAACGCGACTGATACACTGAAGTGATATAATGGTTTAAAATGACTACATTTCTGATATGAAATAAAAAAACTATCAATTGTTATGCTATGTCCGCAAAAATCTACATTTAGTGTGAGTGATAATATATTATGGCACCTCAAAGTACTTGCGAAACCTGTAAGAAAAAGAAAAACAATGTGGATATTCGACCAACGGACATGAGGCAATGGAAAAAGTATTACAAGATGACTATTGGAGCAATACAAAGCGATGCCGATTGAGAGATCACCGTGTCTAAACCCAGCGAAATCGTGGACACAGTAACTCTGGACTCGATTATGACACAGCTGGAAAGGCTGGATAAGCTGGATTTCTAGATTCAATGCAAAGACAGCTTGCGGCCATAACCGAGCAAAACAAGATGCTGGTAGACAGAGTAAAAACAAGTCCCCCGCCGCACCTGTGTTTTTGAAATAAAACAGTTCGAGTGACCTTGACCTCTGACACAAGGTCACCAAAACCTAATCAGGTCAAGATCCTTAGCCTCCCAACCCAGCTGCCAATTTAAGTTGTAATCCGTCCAGCAGAACTTGACATATCATGACGCACATGACGCACAACCGGAGATATTTTGCTGCTCTCGATCAATATCGATCAACAGCTAACGACAGCACTTTCTAAACTGACATTTGCACTTTTTCAAAAATCTGGCAATTTTTCAATTTTCGTCAAAAATAAAAAACAACCACACGTTGCATACCTCCAATATACGCTCTCTCTGTAAGATAAAAATAAAATCTCTTTAATGGTGACTGAGATCTAGCGCATACAAACTTACCACTATACATAGGGGCAATTGCACATTTTCACAACACTTCAAAAATCTGGTAATTTTTCAGTTTTTGAGAAAAATAAAAAATAACCACACGTTGCACACCTCCAATATATGTACTCTCTCTTTGCAAGAAAGAAATGAAATAACTGCATTGTGCAAGAAAGAAATGAAATAACTGCATTAGTTACTGAGATATGGCGCGTACAAACTTACCACTATAGGTGGGGACAGACGGACGGACACGGCCCGTTTCTTAAGTTCCCCGCTCCGCGCCACGCGCGATGGCGGGGGACTAAAAATTGGAAAAGGAGAGTGACACCAAAACAGCAGAAGTGAGTAACTTGCAAAAGCGTGTGAAAGATGTGGAAGAGAAACTTGACGGGCATGAACAACATTCGAAAAGAGATAACCTTACTATTTCTGGCCTTAAAATCGTGAAATCGTTCGCAGCAGCTGTGTCCAACCAAGATGGCCAGAACAGTATTTCGCCGGATGCAAACGAGTCCTGGACACCTAGGGACAGGCTGATAATGGCACAAAACATAGTGACTTTTGCCAACCAAAGACTGAAAGTCAAAATAAACACTGGGGATATTCTCAGTGTACATACGCTTCCTACTCGTGCCTCGAACCCGATGAACACATGCATTGTTCGTTTTAACAACAAAGAAATGAGAGATAAAGTCATCATGGCAAGAAAAAATGTACGAGGGTAGAACGTATTTACCAACGAGCAACTTACCTCAAGAAATTCGATGCTGTTCAGGGAAGCAAGATTGCTGAAGAGAAGTAACTAAATCAAGAACAAATGGACAAAGAACTGCAAAATCTTCATCAAACTCAACAATCATCCGATCAAGTATGTCAAAACAAGTCCAGTTGGTGCATTTTCCTTGGACGAACCCTGCCCATTTACAATACCGATCTGCGTTTATTCCCACAGAAGCTACACACCAAGTTTCATTAAAATCCCTGCAGTTATTCTGAGATATCGTGTTAACAAACTCATTCCGATGCTGAATAATTTCCAGGATATGTTAAATTTCAGTCCACTTGGTTCATTTTACTTGGGCCAACCTAACTCATTTGCAATACCGATCCTTGTTAGTGCCCATAGAAGCTACACACCAAGTTTCATTAAAATCCCTGCACTTGTTCTTGAGATAGCGTATTAACAAACTCATTCCAATGCTGAATAATTTCCAGGATTTGGTAAATTTCGAAGTCCATTTGGCTCATTTTCCTTGGGCCAACCGAACCCATTTACAATACTGATCCTTGATAGTGACCACAGAAGCTACACACCAAGTTTCATTCAAATCCTTGCAGTTGTTCTTGAGATATCGTGTTAACAATGGTCAATCATTTTCCTTGGACGAACCTGGCCCATTTACAATACCGAGCTGTGTTTTTTCCTATAGAAGCTACATACCAAGTTTCATTAAAATCCTTGCAGCAGATTTTACGTTATCGTGTTAACAAGCTGTTGATGACAGACCGACACACGGTCGATCGCATATATTCCCCACAGGTTCTACCTTTGGGGAATGAAATATTGATGAACTCAAAAGTGCTGTTGCCGAAGGGATATAGACATTCTCAACACAGCATCGAAGTTGTAGTTAATATCCTAGACACTGAAAATTCAGGTTAAAACGTCTGCATTTAAGACTCAGGTTAGAACGTCTTGCATAGCATGTTGCATTTATTATTATGTTTATGTTATTATTTGTTTATTATGTTTTACATTGTTTCAATCTTAAGTCGCAGTTCATTTAGATTGACTTATTTACTTACTTCGGGGGTTTCCGAAAAAAGCCCAGGGCTTCTATTTGGAAACTGGCCAATTTCAGACGCACATTTAGAAACCAAATAGATGCCCCGGGGCTTCTATTAGGAAACAGTTTCCTAAATAGAGCCCTGGAGCTTCAAATTTTTGGATGGGGGGTATTGTTGATAAGTTTTTATTGAAAAAAAAGAAAATTTACCATCAGTCTTTTATTTACCGTGTCTGCATTGCGAGTAAACATGAGTTCTAAAAAGACGCCGCCCGTTTCGTTATATTTCCAGTAATACTCCGGAGTAAAGGTGGCAGTGGGGAGGAGGGGGTGTCTGTTCGCCTTGTGCGAAGCACAGGATTAAGCAACAACGCAGAGCAAGTCTAGGGGCTGTCTCATATCAAAGGATTAAGTGCCCCGTGTCCGCACTGCGAGTAAACAAGAGTTCTAAAAAGACTTCCAGGGAAGGAGGGGGTGGCTTTTATTAGGAAACGATTTTTTCAGGTCTTTATTTTCAAGGCTTCTATAGGGAAACAGTTTCCTAATAAGAGCCCCGGGGCTTTTAAACGGGAGGAGCGTCTTTTCGGAAACTCCGGTAGTGTTTCGGTTAAACAAAAACAAAACTTTCCGTGTAGTGTATGTAGAAAAGAAGTTATTGATGATGCTATTGAATGTGATCTCTGTTACCTATGGATCCACAGATCGTGTGCCAAGCTATCGAAGAGGCAACTGACTACTAAAAGTAGTCAAGTTTTTCACTTTTACTCTCCATGTTGCAGTGAGCTATTTCCATTCCGCGACCTAACTGTAGATGAATTTATTTTCACAAACTTGTATTTTGATATCAGCGAACAAATATTTAATGTTTATAACAGCTGTAGTACATTGACCTTTAACTGTTTTAACCGCAATGAGTATGCATGTGACGACTGGGAATCTGAAACTGACCCTGATCAAAATTTTTATCAGAATTATAATTTGAATGTAAATATTATACAGATTCCAAATTTCAAGTTAGTTTAAGAGAAAGCGAAGGTTTTTCTCTTAATCATTTCAAATCAAGAAGTTTAAAAACAAATTTCGATTATATTAAGAACTACATCAAAAGTTTGGAAAAGGTGTTTCATGCGGTCGCAGAAACCTGGCTCGATACAAACAGTAATATGTCTGAGTACTGCCTCGATAACTATCAAATGTCCACCACTGTGCGTACTGTATAAAAAGGGGAGGAGGAGTTACATTATATACACATAAGGATTTGAATGTAAACAAAATTGAGTAGTTTTGTAGTGTCATAAATGATGTTTTAGAAAGTGTACTTTTTGAAATCAAAGTCAGTAAAGGCAAAAATGTCATACTTTCTTATGTTTATAGAACACCTGGCTCAAACCTCGAAAAATTCAACGAATATATGGAAATTTCCTTTAAAACATAAATACAAAACAAATCACTATATGTTTGTGGCGACTTTAATCTTGACTTACTTAAGTGTGAAAATCGTGCTGAAACTAAAACTTTTTTGCAATTACTGCACAGTTATGGCTTGTTTCCTTTAATTAACAAACCCACACGTATTACATCAGTCACTGCAACATTTATTGATGATATTTTCACGAATAATTTCTCCTCGGGCACATTAAGTGGAATCATGTATGATGACATCTTTGATCACCTACCTATTTTCAGTATTTGTGAGCAGAAAAGTATCTCAATGAGAAAAACATTTAAATTTATTCGTAAATTCAGTGTAGATAATGTAGAGGACTTTAAATCTAGAACAATGGCAAGATGTTTTGTTGTCAAATGATGTAAATTGTGCACATGATCTCTTGATTGAAGAGTTTAAAAAGTTGTATGACAAGTATTTTCCGATAGAAAGGAGCGCAATAACTCTCAAGAAGACAATAAACCATGGATGACAAACGGTCTTGTTAATGCGTGCAGAAAGAAGAATAATTTATACATGTCTTTCTTACGAAATAGAACAGAAACCAATGAAAATAAGTACAAAAGGTATAAAAATAAATTGACTAGTATTTTGCGGCGTTGTGAGAAAAAGAACTACGGTTCATTGCTGGACATAAATGAAAATAAAGGAAAAAGCACTTGGAGTATTTTAAATACTGTTATGAAAAGGAAAAAGAAGAACGTAAGTATGTCGGATGTATTTTATGACAGTGCCAAAAACAAAGTTTGTGGCAAAGAAACAATTGTAAATAGTTTTAATGAGTTTTTCGTTAATGTAGGTCTCAAATTAAAAAGTAAAATACCTGAGCATAAAGATAAAAATATTTACGACTACATGAATGCTTCAGTTGATAATACCATTTTTATAAAACCTGTTGATGAGGAAAAAATATTGAATGTCATAAATAATTGTAGGAATAAAACATCAAATGATTGTAATGGTATGACTATGAAAATTGTTAAAATAGTGGTTAATAAAATCATCAAGCCTTTCTGATGATAAAACTTGTTTCAGTAGCTACACGCCTGTGTCAATGCTACCGCAATTTTCGAAAGTCTTAAAAAAATTGTTTGATTCCAGGCTTCAATGGTATTGTTCTTTTGATCCCTTTCAACTGCTATGGTCATGCCGGGATCCCCCTGCCACATTATACTGAAATGGGACATTCTAGCCCTCCTCCTAACCTTACATTCACTTTTACTTAAAAAACTGGGACACTATGGTGTCCGTGGAGTTACAAATGACTCGATCATGAGCTACCTTCATCAGCGAAAGCAGGTTGTTCAAGTTGATGATGAAAGATCGAGTCTTCTTCAGATCCCTTGTGAAGTTCCCCAGGTCCCACATTGTTTATTTTGTATATAAATGATATATGTAATGTTTCCGATCTTGTCAAATATGTTTTGTTCGCAGACGACACAAATTTTTTTAAAAGTGGAAGTGATATAGAAATTCTTTCTCAGCAAATTACCAACGAACTAAATAAGCTTCATGTATGGTTTGGCGTAAATAAATTATCTTTGAATGTACTAAAAACAAATTATATGATTTTTGGCAACCTTCGTCGCAACATCACTGTCAACGTGTATATAAATGGCAGTGAAATCGAACGAGTTAATTCAACCAAGTTCTTGGGTGTCATATTATATTGTAAACTTAGCTGGCTAGACCAAACAATTAAAACTGTAGATAAATTATCTAAGTGCTTGGCGGTTCTATACAATGTTACAACATGCTAGAAAGTAGTGCTTTACTGACAATTTATAATTCTTTATTTTTACCTTATATGACCTACTGCGCATAAGTCTGGGCTAACACGTATAAGACAAAGTTACAGTTTATCTTCCTCAAGCAGCCGGTGCCAGCCGGGTAATTTGCAATGTTAACAAGTTTGCACATACAAACGATCTGTTCTGTAAACTGGAACTTTAAAATTTTTTTGATATTGTAAAACACAAAACCACGTGTATTATGTACAATGCTTTTCAGGATAAATTACCTCCAAATATTCATTTTTCATTTTCATTTTTCATTTCTTGGTTTATTTCTGAAGAGAATTACAAAACAAAGTTTGCACAATTTTATCCAGTTGTAATAAAAAGAAAAAGAGACAATTCTAGATTCAGATTTGTTCTGTAAAAATGGTTCGCAACTGGCAATATTGATAGTAAGTATATCACCCGCCTAGGTGGAAAATTCAAGATAAATTACACTAGAAGTCTAAAAGGAAATTGTATTTCAATTGTAGGTCCGGAACTTTGGAATAACCTTCCCGAAATGATGCGAAACAGTAAACCTATATCCATATTCAAGTTTGAACTAAAGAAATATTTGCTTCAAAATTATACTTGCATGTTTTAATGTGTAATGTATTGAAGAACGTAGTATGGCTTTTTCATAGTATTATTTGACCGTATTAGAAGTCTATCAGTGAAGTGACTCCACGAAATTCATTACTTGTTTGAAATTGTCTGAGTATGGTTTAAAGCTGTAAGGGCTGGCTCTAGAAAAAGTTCTCAACTTCCAGCCTTGCCCTTCTAATCCCATAACAATTTTCAGTCTGAACCTTTTGTTATGTAACACGTGTCACTCGTTGTTTATACTATGTAGTATGCAGTTGTATTTTCAAATGTTGCATGCTGCTGTTTGGAATTAAAATAAATCATATCTTATCTGAATTGACCATGAAAATTATACACCGTAATTTATAATCGGTCATTTATGTGATGCACTTTTTTTTTCTAAAATTACATCACTGGCAAGAGTCGTGTGCTGCGATTGGCAAAACTGACATCAATGGCAAGTTCCATAATACGAACTATGACTGTTTCTGTTCAATGGAAGAACGCAAGAGTCATCTACCAAATTAGTTCCAAGTCAGCTCTTCATTATCTGTACTTGGTATATTTCTTTATCAGAGCTACAACGCCTTGCATTGTATTGCTCATAGAGATCAACCTGAGTTGCTCTGAGGCACTTTGTCGGTACAGTAATTCATAATATGTTGGGATATATATTTAGTTCATGCAATATGTAAGCTTTTTGCACCCAAGGCCACATTTTTTCATGCTTTGTGTTTCTTAATATTATGCATAAAAAGTAAAAAAAAAAAAAAAAAAAACAGGCATCGGCCAGCTGTCAAATGTTTTGTTTATATTCCGGGTTTGTTGTACTCTGCATGTCATTCGACCGTTTTTATAAACAGCTGACCTCTGGAGATCTTTCGTTTCTGTATAGTACCCATTTTCACTGCAGACCCACTGGAGAAAATAATACTCAACAAAGTAGGGGGTCTACTTTTGTGAATATCTATCCGCTCTGTGTTTATACATGACATGTAGATCTCCTCAGAGGTCATCTGTTTTATAACAACACCTGATTGTTGCCGCGCAAATTTACGCAGGCGCATGAGGGCAAAACAAAAGATGTCTGTCTGTGGGAATTTGTGGTTATTTCTAGAACTTGTTCTTTTATGAAAATATCAAGATATGTACAGCTTTCAACAACGCATTTTCTTTGACGGCACTCGATAAGCCAAATCACACTTTGGGTGTTTTGAATAAAATGCGCAAAAATAATTTTTAAAATAGCATACGGGTTGTTAAATACCCAATTGCTCTTTGGTGCAAGAGAAATTTGACACTTAGGCGAAATCTCTCTATCATTTCTTTCATTTTTTACCCTTTTTAGGCCCCAACCCTACAGGGTTGGGGGCCTATAGACTTGGGGTGTCTGTCTGTCCGTCTGCCCGTCCGTCATCGCTTTTTTGTACAAGCGATATCTCGAGAACGCAGAGGCCTAGAGACTTGATGTTGGGCTCATTTGAAAGGTCTCGACTTGTAGATGCGCCTTTAGGCCATTTTGGCCCAATTCGATCACGTGATCTTGGCCAAATTGGCCAAAAACGCAAAAAATCGACTTGTGTTTGTACAGGCGATATCTCGAGAACGCAGAGGCCTAGAGACTTGATGTTGGGCTCATTTGAAAGGTCTCGACTTGTAGATGTGCCTTTTGGCCATTTTGGCCGAATTCGATCACGTGATCTTGGCCAAATTGGCCAAAAACGCAAAAATCGACTTGTGTTTGTACAGGCGATATCTCGAGAACGCAGAGGCCTAGAGACTTGATGTTGGGCTCATTTGAAAGGTCTCGACTTGTAGATGTGCCTTTTGGCCATTTTGGCCGAATTCGGTCACGTTATCTTTGCCAAATTGGCCAAAAATGCAAAAAAATCGACTTGTGTTTGTACAGGCGATATCTCGAGAACGCAGAGGCCTAGAGACTTGATGTTGGACTCATTTGAAAGGTCTCGACTTGTAGATGTGCCTTTTGGCCATTTTGGCCGAATTCGGTCACGTTATCTTTGCCAAATTGGCCAAAAATGCAAAAAAATCGACTTGTGTTTGTACAGGCGATATCTCGAGAACGCAGAGGCCTAGAGACTTGATGTTGGACTCATTTGAAAGGTCTCGACTTGTAGATGTGCCTTTTGGCCATTTTGGCCGAATTCGGGCACGTTATCTTTGCCAAATTGGCCAAAAATGCAAAAAATCGACTTGTGTTTGTACAGGCGATATCTCGAGAACGCAGAGGCCTAGAGACTTGATGTTGGGCTCATTTGAAAGGTCTTGACTTGTAGATGTGCCTTTTGGCCATTTTGGCCGAATTCGGTCACGTTATCTTTGCCAAATTGGCCAAAAACGCAAAAAAATCGACTTGTGTTTGTACAGGCGATATCTCGAGAACGCAGAGGCCTAGAGACTTGATGTTGGGCTCATTTGAAAGGTCTTGACTTGTAGATGTGCCTTTTGGCCATTTTGGCCGAATTCGGTCACGTTATCTTTGCCAAATTGGCCAAAAACGCACAAAAATCGACTTGTGTTTGTACAGGCGATATCTCGAGAACGCAGAGGCCTAGAGACTTGATATTTGACTCATTTGAAAGACATTTTGGCCGAATTCGGTCACGCGATCTTGGCCAAATTGGCCAAAAAAACGCAAAAATCGACTTGTGTTTGTACAGGCGATATCTCGAGAACGCAGAGGCCTAGAGACTTGATGTTGGGCTCAATTGAAAAGTCTCGACTTGTAGATGTGCCTTTAGGCCATTTTGGCCAAATTCGGTCACGTGATCTGCTAAATTTTGATGGTAAAAAAAGATTTTCCGCCAGCCAATATCATTGTTCTTCAAAGTTTTGAGCAGAAGTAGGACATTTATTTTTCTTGGCCTAAACTGGCCAACAGGTTCAAAAACCACAGACGACCCCTTACAATTTTGGGGGCGTTGGGGCCTGTTAGTGTTCACTGAATACTTGTTTTATTCGAAACGCAGAATTTTTACGCATTTTCATTGGGAACGCCCAAAGTGTGATTTGGCTTATAACACACAAATCTGGGTGTGTATCTCAGTATACTGCAATATCTCCAAAGAGGTGCCTCAAAGCGAGCGTACCTGACTTGCATATAGTTATATAGAGAGGATATGACGCCCTCCGACGAACCTCAGTAACGGATGGCTTCTTGGAGTTAGTTAGTTAATTGATTTGTTTAACGACACGAACGACCCTTAGCGTGTTACATTGTGTCAGAACATGTCAGTAATAAGTGACTAGAAGACAATGCTATAAGTTAAAATCAAAGTTAGGCTTCTTGGAGCTACTACCAAATATCAGCGCTGAATAATAAACCTTTTGAGAAAATGCCTGGACTCTAGGTCCGCTAATAAAGATTTTATCACCCGGCTTGACTGAGTGCATGAGGGCTTCTAGTGTGTAGACTTCTAATTCTTCAGTCCTAACCGATTTTGGGTCTCTCACAAGTAAAACGACGACCTCTTCGTTGAGCGATAATAAGAAAATCACAATTTCTTCATTGGCTTCAAACAAACTGTGAAAAAAATACACCTGTGTCAAAATTGGAACGAAAAATTTACACATATTTTAATTCTACGACAAACCTTGGAACAAAATGCTTGAAAATGACAGACTTCACAATCAACTGACTGTTCGCCATTCTCAAGGCTACTCGTACACGCACCAACGTGATCGAACCAGTGTGATACAATAAAACCTTTTTTTTTCAATTTTATTATTATTATTTTTTATTTTTACTTACCAGACTTTAAAATGTGGCATCACCTGCGTCCAAAACCACTCTATGTGTCACTTTATTTTGCAGGTTCTGCCGCTTGCGGGTCACTGTAAACTGTCTTGCAAAATGTCAAGAGTTGTATTTTGGAAGTAGCTTCAGGTAAAATTTTTATATTTCATTTTGGGGGAGGTTTTCAATAATAGTGTTAATGGGAAATCGGTCAGCTTTCTTTGAGTTAAAAAAATCGCCTAATCACAGCAGATGACAGATGTTCTACATTTTAAAGGTGCAAATGCAATTAAATAAAGACAATAGCAACATTAGTGAGTGAGTGAGTGAGTGAGTGAGTGAGTGAGTGAGTGTGTGAGTGAGTGAGTTAAAAGTTTCATGAAAAGCCACAATGAAAGACCAGATTATTTTCGATAGTATACGAAATATGTCACAGAATGTAAGAACTCTTCTTCGGTTTGTTATTTGAAAAAACATCAAGAAGTTATCGCATATATATAAACTTTCACGAAAACGGAAGGACAATTTAATTTCTTAATACTAATTTTTATGAGTAAAATATCGTGTAGAAGTAGGCATGCTGACTCTAAATTGTGTGTTCTTGGTGGCAAAGTCAAGACCAATGTGGTCAGTACTCAGTGGTGTTGCTTCCTCTCCCTCATTCCTGTGCAAAACACACATTATCTCGAAAGGGACGAAATATTTTCTCTAATATCTTTTGATGCTCGCCCTTGCAGAAAAAAAACGGAAAAACGGACTGGCAGGCTTTTTTCGGCAGTGCTTCTACGATTGAAAACGGATGGGCTGACGGATATTATTCGGCGTCTGTTTATTTCAATTACTAAATTTACTCCATATACATGGCAAAGGTAACTGTTTCTAACTTTAGTCCGATGACTATTTTGCTTGTGTAAAAATGTGCAGATTGGAGTGATAAGAGGTTGGAAATTGAGTTTAATATAAAAACTTATTAGGTGCGACATGTGGCGCACGTCTTGAAACGTAACTCGGAGCAGATTTGCTCAGCTGTTAAACGCGGCTTTCAGTCCTCTAATTACCTTCAAAAATAAGCACGAGAATGCCTAGAGGTGGAAGAATGCGAAGCCTTAGGACTTGAGATAAGTTTGCCGCTGGTGTGCAGTTAGCTGGTGTAGAATGTGATGAGAACAACCATTGGTGTAAACCTCATTATTCTCTCCAGTCTCCTTTCGTTGGAGATGTCTTCCATTGGAATTCTTTAGTTGGTATGCTCAGAGTTTTGGAAACTGAGATTTACAAAGTGGCGTTTGAAACCATTGGTGCTTGTCTCCTTCTCTTCTATAGAGTAAAAATTGAAATCTAACGTTACATGATGCTGTTTGCCGATTAAATGTTTCAGTAATTCTGTTTTCAGATCAGCCACGCCGTTTAAAACTTTGTCTTACAAATCAGCAATAAATTTACATTGCTTTGAGTATCCAAAGTGATGGATTCTGTGTCTACTAAATACTTGATTTATAACAATAAGATTTAGAGAACTAAATACTCCAAAGATATTTGGTTAAATAAAAAAAAACATTCTACAACACATTGTCCCAACTTTTGCAAAGCACAAATAGAAGTACATCTATAAAACGGCTAAAAAATTTTCGCGTAAGGCATCATCACAGCAAGGTAACTTTTAGTTTACCTTGTAGGAACGGACTTACCATCCGAAACTTAAATATGACAGAGTACCAAGCATTAATTTGCATTTTTAAAATAAAACGGGATATTCTCAGTGTAATAACGAGCAGTATTATGTACCGAAACGCACATTTGATTACGAATATTTGGCTTAACTACATTAACATTTGAGGAAAATAACTGCAAGATTTTTGTACTATTCTGATAATAAGTAAAAAATTAAACTGCAGAATAAGCTGCAACAACATATAATTAAAATACGACAAATGACAACTTTTTGAGTGCTTTGCTCAATTCAGTATAAATATCATGGTAAGTGTTGTACTCAATAAATAACGAAGTATAGCGTGACGAAAATTTGGTCATAATTAGTTTAAAATACCTTAATGTCACCAATATTCAGAGTTGTTTTATGACCAGCTCACCTAAATTTTATCTTTTAACCATTTGCGCCGAAATATTGGGACCTCACAGTTGTCAAACCAACATATCACCAAAATAAATAATTCTGAAGAAAAATCAACTAATTGCTCGATACTTAGCCACTCCTTGTTGTGGATTCCAATAAAACCTTTTCTCCACTGCCTCAAAGCATAAATATGTCGTGAGCAGTCGAAACACTGATGTATAATTAACTATATCGCGAGAAGAGAGTATTGTTTAGTGAATTAAATTGACCAACAAAGGCATAACAATGTACTGTATTATCGCCCAGTTAGCGTAGCTCCGAGGACGAGGCGCCTCTGGGCCCGGATTCACAAACTTCCCTTAACTTAACTTAAACTTAACTTATCCCTCACTTAACGAGCCCTTAAATTTCTTAAGTTAAGGCTTCTTTGTCGATTCACAAAACCCACTTAAGTCACACTTAAATTTAAGTGATAATTTGTGTCGTTTGCACGGACTTCAAAAGCTAGGACTTTACCCAATGTAACAGATCGAAACCTTCCACAGGCATGTTTTTTACTATTTGAAAATCCATTCTGATAGTTTTTTGAAGAATCATCGCATTTTTCTTTCATTTACACTTTCACTTAATAGTTAAGGGACCTCGGGACCTCCCTTAAAATTTTGCTAAGTTAAGGGCCGGCTAAGTGCACTTTTAAGTTAAGTGGTATGCATCACTTACACGGCCCTTAACTTAACCTGATTTAAGGGATGATTCAGCAAAATTGAAAGATTTAAGTGAAATTTTAAGTTATGGGACGTTCGTGAATCCGGGGCCTGTATTTTTGCTCTTCACAGTGTTGCACCTGTTCCACTTCAACTCCGACAGGCTCGTCACAAAGCATGCGCTGTGCCTGATTGCTACATAGCTGCCGTTGTCCGATTTCTGCAGTGTGACCACGAACTGATCGTGGACGCTTCTTAGACCTGAAATTTAATTTTACAGATATCCTGCCATATTTTGCCGTGATCTACTAAGTGACAAAATAGCAAATGTTGTACAGTCTTCGCGATACTCTGTTCGTTACACAAGCGACTGAAAAGGCTAGATTGTGATACGCTGCCCTCGCAACCAGCGCAACACTCACTCAGATGGTGAGTAGTTATCTCTTACGGCGGGTGATGGATTGTAAATTTTTGACAGTTATTGTTTCAAACACACGAGCGTCACAAGAGCAGGTCGGATTCGTACTTAGAATTTTGTCCACAAGTTCTAGCGTTTCGACCAGGGCTCGAAATTAGTGGGAGCCCGGGAGCCCGAGGCTCCCAGATTTCGCGCCGGGCTCCGAGATTTTCGGATCTCCGAGCCCGGCTGGCTCCGGGAAAATCCGGTATTTTTTTTTTACAATACTGAAATCGGATTTTATTTATTGTGACGTCAGAAACTGAACAATGAACTTAATTATTTTTAATTATTTTATGAGAAATCCATGCTTTGAAAAGTGCACGCTAGAGCACACCAGGTTTCTCCACAAGGAATTTTTTCATAATTGATAAGAAATCAGCTTTGAAACATTTCAGGACTACATTGTGGAACTAGAGCAGTGTGCATAGCCCACATATTCCCCATAGGCCCCCATCAGTTAAACATGGCCATCAATAGTCAATCAAGAGCTGAAATTTTCCAAGTTCAGTTGGTGTATTTTCCATGGACGAACCTGGCCCATTTACAACACCGATCTGTCTTTGTTCCCATAGAAGCTACATACCAAGTTTCATTAAAATCCCTGCAGTTGTTCTGCAGTAACCCATTTACCAGACGGACCCACTACTTCAGTGACCATCTAAACTATAGGGTTTTCTTCCTGCTAGATTTGATCAAAATCGAATTCGCTATCTCTGAGATACCGCGTGCACATAGTCAATAAGTTAAAAACACACAAAAGTGAAATTAACAAAAATCGTTCAAAATGCAATTTTTAATCAGAATCAACCTTCGTGATGATGTGCACTATCTGGTGTTTCTAATTCCAATGTTTGGAGAAGATCCGATGCACCGTTTTAGAGATATCGCGTGAACAAAGTCCAAAACAGCTAAAACAAATCAAAGTGCCAAAGTACCAAAAATTCAATTTTTGACAAAAATAAAAAATAACCCTTTAGTGATGATCTTCACAGTATGATCTTTCTTTCCAAAAGGTTCGATGAAGATCTGATGAAATGTTTTAGAGATATTGCGTAAACAAAGTCCAAAAACAGTTAAAAAAACACCTAAGTAAAAATTTCAAAAATTCGTCAAAAATTCAGTTTAAAAAAAAATCAAATCAATTCCTCAGTGCAAATCTGCACTATATGGTCTTGCTTCCTGCAAGGTATGGTGAAGAACTGATGGGCTATTTTTGAGATATCGCACAAACAAAGTTTAAAAACAGTACTGAAAACACTAAAATTAAAAAAAATATCAGTGCGCCAAAAAAATTGGTGTGCATCAAGCTACGACCATGGGACTGAGTCCTGTAAACTTTCAGACCAAATGGCCTACACATCTAAGAGGAATGAGTGGTAACGGACGCACAGACGGACGGACTGATAGACAGACGGCAGAGCGCAATCCATAAGCTCTTTCCGGGGCACACAGGCCCGGCTGGGGGCTAAAAAAACAAAAAGTGATTGGCGGTCCTGCCTAAGTGATGATCACGTTAGTTACTTCATGATGGTTCAACTGGAATCAGAAGAAATATCTAGCTTTGACCCTAGCCATGTTATTGATCTTTGGGACACTTCAGGTGTTTGAATAAGGCGTCCCGATATGATGGACAAAAAAGAGGAAAAAAATGAAAAAGGCAAACAAGACGTAAATGAAGAAAACGAAGCTTGGCAGAACTTAGATTTCATGTTATGACAAGTGTGACATTAATAAAAAATCGAATACACTTTTTTTTATTTTTTTCCCTTTTTTTTTATTCAATCAAACATGTATACTCCGGGCTCCCAGATTTTGGGTCGGGCTCCCAGATTTTCAGACCCGGGAGCCCGGTGGCTCCAAGTCAAAAACAGTTAAGTTCGAGCCCTGGTTTCGACCGAATCAGGTTATAATAAAATGTTTAAAAACTTGCGGAACTGAACAAAGTTCTATTTTGTGAGAGACATATTTACAAGTGGGCTATAAAAGGGGAAGATTAGTATGTAAAATAGTGTTTAAAAATCTTGAATCACTTCTTAAATTTAGATAGATAGATTAGATACGAGTAGATAGATAGTTTTATTCTTCTGATAAGCATGCTAATATTCATACTGAAATTTAAAGGAATATTAGAAATTTGATGTTTGTTCTCTCATTTCTTTATAATATATCTTTAAAAATGTAGTCATAGAACAGACATAGAACAGATTGCACGTATATAAAGACAATGTTCTGGGAGATTACAGAACTTAAAACTTACCAGAAAAATCTAACGTCTTGAAATGGCACAAATTGCAGCACTGCAGATCTTTACACGAGCTATACCTCTTCTTCAATTCTTTCTGATGCCTCATTCTGTGCTTCCTTCCTGTCACCTCCTAACTGGATATCTCCACTTTCAGGCTCTGTGAATCACATCGTTATCATTTTAGCCAAGAACAAGCGGTCTGCGCAATCGACTCTTGGCCGATATTCCCCTCACAACGTCGGTCTAATTGTTCAAGCAAAGAAGTAAAGATTGTATTGCACCCTTAAAGTGGGCACGGGTGCAGAACATTGATTTTAAAACCGCAGCTGCAAGGAATTTACCCTGGAACCGAAAGTGTTTGAGGCAGAAACGCATTTTATCTCTCATGCTTTGCAAACGAGCAATTTTTATTAATGATGGCTTCCGTCACATGCTTTAGGGCTAATGCAACGGATTTATACATGATTTAAATCAGTGTAAAATAATTAAGAAATGATTTAAAAATAATTTTTTGGTTACATATTCAAGGTGAAATCAACATTTGATATTTTTATTAACTTCTCTAAATGTGCCAAAAAAATTCAACATACATATATATTTTTCGTTTTCGATATCCACTGCACAACAGTCGCCAACAGACCGATGCATACTTAAAAGAAACATACACAAACTTTACAAACATGCCTCTGTCCTCTCAGTACATAATGAAACCCGTGTTTCTCTTCATTGTTGTCAAGTAACACTTCTTCGCCTTTTTAGGCGTATTTAAATAAAGCTGTATTGATATATCGTTATCTGACAAGTAAACAGTGACCATGAAAAAAAGTGAGGGTAGCTGTCTGATTCAATTTTGTTGAGTTGCTTAACAATATTTTGTTAAATGCGTACTGAGCAAGCAGTTTAGCATTTCTTATCTGGCACGAGAACGGGAAGCACAGAGAAGGCCCTCTAGCTGAAAACATGCGTAAAGAAAGGGCTGTTTTCAAATATGCTTTAAGGTTCTGTAGGAGAAATGAAAACCATACCAAATCATCACTTGCTATCAAACTGCTCACTAAAATAATGTTGATTTCTGGGCTGAAATAACAAAGTTGAATAATCGAAAGTAACAAAAACTCTGTATGTTGTCACTGGTAATGAAGACATTGCTAATATGTGGAAAGAGTACTACTGTAAAATATCTAATAGTTTAAAACCAGAATATTTACTTCATCAGAATTTAATGACAATCAGTAGAATGATATCGAATTGATAACGGTAGCAGAGCTTTTGAAAGCAACTGAAACATTGAACAACGGCAAATTACCGGATTGTGATGGCATTAGTGTTGAGCATATTTAAAATCTGATTTAAAATTCAGATTTATAAAGGTACATTTAAATTTTGTCCCGGTTGCAGAAAGAAAGTTTTTGTGATGGTATCTGACAGTGAAAAATACTCCAATTATCGCTAATTTTGCCATGGAAGATGCCCTTGTTTCATTTCAACCATTTGGATCTACTTTACCATTTTTGCAATGCACCTGCACAACACAGAAACAGCAATAATGATAATAATAGTTGCCAACAACAAAGAAATAAACATTACACATTTTTGTTCGAGAACTGCAGATTTATCCTGACAGGTTATCAGAAACTATGAGGCACAGTCTTTTCAAACAGCACAGCAGATATATTGCGGGTGCGCAACGTCGCATAATGGGTCTAAATTGGCGAATCGGCGGGTATCAAAAATGGATAAATTGTTTACATTTTCTATCGAGACATTGACTGTGTAAGCCTAGTACTTAGAAACTTCACACGGTGGAAAATATATATATAGATATATATATATATATATATATATATATATACGTATATTACGGATATTCCAGATGGAAAGCGAATAAAATGGAACTGGGCAAAAAATTAAGGAACTGAAACTGAAATGATAAAAAATGTACAGTTTCACATCGAGGCTTATATGGATACGTTCGCAGAAACTGCGAAGTCCAATCTTTTGAGACTACACAGTGACAATATGTATATTGCAGGTGCGCAATGTCTTGTTGTTTTGAATTGAACGCATTATTGACGAATATGAACTTTGTAAAAATGGATAAAAATGTACACATTTTGCATCAAGACTTATCAGTTTTGTCCTGTTAAGTTGTCAGACACCAGAGGGCTCAGCCGTTTTAGACTCAACACAGCAAAAACATATATATTGTAGGGGATGTCAGACAACTCGCCCAAAAACCAACTCACCCAAAAACTAACTCACCCAAAACATGACCAACTCACCCAAAACCTTTGGACGATTCACCCAAAAGTTTTGGACGACTCACCCAAAGCCCTTGGACGACTCACCCAATTTTACAAGACGGTGTGAAATGTTTATAAGAGGCTTTTAAAAATATTTTATTGATGTTTACAATTCTGCCTGCATCTTTATTCTTTTCCCCCAGTTAAATTTGTATTTGAAGTTAGTAACAACATCAAAATGACTAAAATTTAAGTAAAACTTTTATTTAAGTGAAACATTCGTTAATTAAAATGTGTAACTACATATCAATACAGATCTCAAATGCATTTAATACGAACAAAGTTAGTTTATTCAGTCATAATGTCATTCGGTGCACGACTCCGGAAAAATCTCATTAATATTCCAGCAAATAAGAGGCCCTCTGGCTGAACGACCCCGGGAATCACTAATAAGCTGTTCACCTCAGGAGTTAAGCGACTCCGAGCTGAACAGTGGTGACAGGCCATTGTTTAGTTAATTGCACTTTATAATTACTTTTCAGCTTCTATGTGTCGCACTATTAGGATCAACACGAGTGACTTGCATTTAGCAAAAATTGCAATTAAATATCTGTTCACCGAAAATTATGCAAGTTTAATTATCGAAAGAAAAACACCGACTTATTTGCGGTTAAATAATAAAATATTTTTTTTCGGTGAGTCGTCCATGACTTTGGGTGAGTTGTCCAAAATTTTGGGTGAGTCGTCCAAAATTATTGGGTGAGTTGTCCAAAATTTTGGGTGAGTCGTCCAAGATTTGGGGTGAGTTGTCCAAGGATTTTTTGGGTGAGTTGCTTTTTGGGTGAGTTTTCTTGCTCCCTATTGTAGGAGGTCAACATCGTATTATTTTCGAAATTGGTCGAAAATTGATGGATCTTCAGTTTGTCTAAATCGATGACAATTTTGCATCGAGATTTGGTGTTTTGTCCATAAATATTCTCAGAAACAGTATGGCCAAGTCCAGTGAAACTGAACACTGAAAATGCATGTATATTGCAGATGGGAAAATCGTATTATTTTTTTAATTCGGCCAAGAATTGGCGTTAATTAAAATCGAAATTGATAAAAATTTTAACATTTTGTATCCACTCCCGGGGTTATGTTCGAAAGAATTCTCAAAACTCTTTAAGATGAGACTTTTGAAACATTACACAGTGAAAATAAAAATTTACACCTTCTACATCGAAACTTGGAGTTTTATCCATATATATTCTCAAAAAATAAAAAAATAAAAAAATAAATAAATAAAACAAAGATAAATAAATAAAGCCCAGTATTATGCGCACATGTATGCGCACATTGTAAACCGGTTTCAGCAGGTTGTCTGAAAAATCGGTATATAAAAACTCACTATTATTATTGTTATTATATTGATACTTTATGCAGTATATATGTACATATATTGCATATGTACAACGTTGTGTAATTAATTAACGAATCTACCTTTTGTGAAATATGATTAAAAGTACAATTTTACATTGGAAATTTTCTCGAGATAAGTTCTCAGAATCTTAAGATCCAGCCTTTTGAAATTGCGCACACTGACAATATATATATATATATATATATATATATATATATCGCAGATGTGTATCGTGGTGTCATGTTTTGAAATTGACGTAGGATTTGCAGATCTGAAAAAAATGAACACACTTTGCATCGAGACTTGAATTTTTCAGACAGGTTCTAAAACCCAAAAGCCTCAGCCTTTTGAAATTACGGCGTGAAAATAAATATATTGCAGATATGCAGTGCCATATTGTTTCGGAAAACAGGCAAAAACTGACTCATCAGCACAGTTGATAAAAAAACTGCACATTTTGCATCGCAACTCGGTGAGGAGGATGGGTTTGTGTGAACAAGTTTCAGAAACTATCTTGCCGATATTTTTGAAAGTGAAAAAGGGAAAATATGTATCTGTTGCAGATGTGCAATGTCATGTTATTTTTCAAATTGGCCAAAAAATGGACGCAGTTGCACTTCGTCAAGAGCTGATAAACTTTTAGACATTTTGCATCGAACCTTGGAGTTTGTCCGTACAAAATCTCAGAAACTATTAGGCCCAACTTCTTGAAAGTTAACACATTGAAGATATGTGTAATGTAACGTCGTATTTTTTTTTTGATGGGGTAAATAAAAAAACTGGCAATCCAAGTGCATAAAATAGCAAACATATAAATGGTATTTAGTTCTTTCGAGCTCTTCTTTTACTATTTCGTCATTCTTCCTTTTTTCCAGTTGTTTACTTTAGTAAGTGCGTCCCAATATAGCCTCCATAGTCGCCGAACGTATATAAAAATACATCTATTGCAGATTTTTATTATCAGTAAACAATGGAAGGACCAGTGTCTTTTTTTTGTTGTTGTTGTAAAATGATGATTTTTTTTTTGGCATTGACACTCGAAAACATCTTTGAATCTTAGTTAGTAATGATGGCGTTGTCGGAATGATAAAAAGCTAGATTTTGCATCCTAAAATGTAAATGAGGTTCAGGATGCATAAAATAATTAATAATAGAAGTAAAATTTCCGCCAGGTTTTTGGGAAACAGTGTCAGTTCATATCTTGTTACTGTGAGGGCACCTGGGTACCGTCACCTGACGGTCTTGCCTTGTTACTGTGACGGCACCTTGGCACCGTCACTTGACGGCCTTGTCTTGCTACCGTGACGCACCTGGACGGTCACCTGACGGTCTTGTCTTGCTACCGTGACGCACCTGGACAGTCACCTGACGGTCTTGTCTTGCTACCGTGACGCACCTGGACAGTCACCTGACGGTCTTGTCTTGCTACCGTGACGCATCTGGACACAGTCATCTGATGGCCTTGTCTTTCTACCGTGACGCACCTGGACACAGTCACCTGACGGTCTTGTCTTGCTACCGTGACGCACCTGGACGGTCACCTGACGGTCTTGTCTTGCTACCGTGACGCACCTGGACAGTCACCTGACGGTCTTGTCTTGCTACCGTGACGCACCTGGACAGTCACCTGACGGTCTTGTCTTGCTACCGTGACGCACCTGGACACAGTCATCTGATGGCCTTGTCTTTCTACCGTGACGCACCTGGACACAGTCACCTGACAGTCTTGTCTTGCTACCGTGACGCACCTGGACAGTCACCTGACGGTCTTGTCTTGCTACCGTGACGAACCTGGACATAGTCATCTGATGGCCTTGTCTTTCTACCGTGACGCACCTGGACACAGTCACCTGACGGTCTTGTCTTGCTACCGTGACGCACCTGGACAGTCACCTGACGGTCTTGTCTTTCTACCGTGACGCACCTGGACAGTCACCTGACGGCCTTGTCTTTCTACCGTGACGCACCTGGACACAGTCACCTGACGGTCTTGTCTTGCTACCGTGACGCACCTGGACGGTCACCTGACGGTCTTGTCTTGCTACCGTGACGCACCTGGACAGTCACGTGACGGTCTTGTCTTGCTACCGATACGCACCTCAACACAGTCACGTGACGGTCTTGTCTTGCTACCGTGACGCACCTGGGCACAGTCACCTGACGGTCTTGTCTTTCTACCGTGACGGGCCTGGACACAGTCACCTGACGGTCTTGTCTTGCTACCGTGACGCACCTGGACGGTCACCTGACGGTCTTGTCTTGCTACCGTGACGCACCTGGACAGTCACCTGACGGTCTTGTCTTGCTACCGATACGCACCTCAACACAGTCACGTGACGTTCTTGTCTTGCTACCGTGACGCACCTGGGCACAGTCACCTGACGGTCTTGTCTTGCTACCGTGACGCACCTGGACAGTCACCTGACGGTCTTGTCTTTCTACCGTGACGCACCTGGGCACAGTCACCTGACGGTCTTGTCTTTCTACCGTGACGCACCTGGACAGTCACCTGACGGTCTTGTCTTTCTACCGTGACGCACCTGGGCACAGTCACCTGACGGTCTTGTCTTGCTACCGATACGCACCTCAACACAGTCACGTGACGGTCTTGTCTTGCTACCGTGACGCACCTGGGCACAGTCACGTGACGGTCTTGTCTTTCTACCGTGACGCACCTGGACACAGTCACCTGACAGCCTTGTCTTGCTACCGTGACGCACCTGGGTACCGTCACCTGACGGTCTTGCCTTGTTACTGTGACGGCACCTTTGCACCGTCACTTGACGGCCTTGACTTGTTACTGTGACGGCACCTGGGCACCGTCACTTGACGGCCTTGACTTGTTACTGTGACGGCACCTTTGCACCGTAACTTGACGGCCTTGACATGTCCCGGGCATGACGTTAAACTGCCTGATTTGGGTCCGACCCTTTATTTTTAAAGGAGCCCCTTGACCCAAAGGGAGGCCGGAGTTGATATTCCGACCCCCCTCGGGGTACCAGTCTTACTGGGTTTACCCAGTTCTACTGGTATCTCGCTCCCCTCCCAACTATCCCCATCCCACCACTTTATCATCTCACCAACATTTCCCTTTCTGTCTTCCAGAAATATCATTACTTCCTTAGTAATCACTGTGCCATTTTCATAGTTGCTATAAAACCTTCCCAAAAATACACATACTAAAATAAAATTAACAATAATCCTATAGCACTTAATAATACTTTTTTTTTTTTTAATAAACATGATGCCATTAATTCA
Organism: Protula sp. h YS-2021; assembly: GCA_949752745.1. Lineage (NCBI taxonomy): Eukaryota > Metazoa > Annelida > Polychaeta > Sabellida > Serpulidae > Protula > Protula sp. h YS-2021. Next base: position 18,142,045 of record OX457025.1, on the reverse strand, counting down.
AATAAAGAAAATAACCTCCTTACCTTTTAGTTTAACCCACAACCCATTTTTGGATTATCATCTGGGGTCTACTTTATTGTAGTACTCCAGATATTAGCTCTGTTGCACCTTTGTCAAAGACGACTAGGAACCACCAAAGACCTGTACTACACCGTTCCCACGCAAACCGCATAAAAGCGTGGCAACCTGTTGTGCGTCCACCAAGATGCCTCACAGTAGCTGGTGATAGTACCAGTCATAAGGGCGCACTCTGCCTTGGGTTGCATCCCTTAGTGGAAGGAGAGCGGTTTCCTGGGTATTGAGGCTTCTTGACCCTTAGGCTGGCTTTTCAAATACATATTCTGCTAAGGGACTTGTTTGCCAATACATGCCTTTGGTCCTTCTCTTCGGCCCAAGAAGGGTGGTCGTGAACTGGCCCGTCACGATCAATAACGGCTGGTCGTCTAGTTTAACCACACTGCGGCTGTAGGGTCAATCGAGGCATGACTGGCTGTGGACGTCGCCGTCATGTAGTAGAGTATTCCAGGTGTCCTAGCCCCGAGCGGGCTAACCCCGCTGCCAAAAGGTTGGTCAGAGTAGGGCCAGGGGCCGGCAGACATGGAAGAAATCTATTTAATTTTTTATGGAGACAAATAAAGAAGAATCGAATAAACAAGGTGCAACGAGGACACCAGCAAAACGAGCTCATATCGAAATAGAGTCACCGCCGACACCCTTCCCGGAATACGGTATCATAACGCCAAGAGACGGACGCCTTAAGCTCTCTCCATTCGCAGTCGAAAAGGGGCTTAACGGTATTGTCGGCACGCGGTTCACGGTAAAGCGACTACGATCGGGTGACCTATTAGTTCATATATATGAACGACGACACAGCAAAGCCCTGCTTGAACTCACGATGTTCGTGAATGTCCCCGTAAAGTGCACACCAGACCGTACATTGACTACTTCAAAAGGAGTAGTCGCCCACCCTGACCTCAAATTCTGCTCCATAGACGAACTCGTCAGAGAACTGAAACCACAGGGCGTTATAGAAGCCCGATTTCTCGGCCAAAAGGGCACTGTTGTCCTTACCTTTTGTAAAGCTACATTGCCAACCACAGTTAAAATGGGCTACCTAAACCTGCGGACCACCACCTATATACCCAACCCCATGCGGTGTTTTCACTGCCAGAGATTTGGCCACACTAAAATTAAATGTAGAGCCAATCAACCAAGGTGCGCCAAGTGTGGAGAGGAAGGACACATCCACGACACCTGTACCGCTGCCACCACAAAGTGCACAAATTGCGAAGGAAACCACGCGGCGTCCTCTAGAGACTGCCCGCGCTGGAAGCTGGAAAAAAAGGTGCAAGAAATTAAATACCAACAGTCGGTCACATACCAGCAAGCCCGAAAACTGGCAACGCAACCCTTACCTGGGACTAAAAGCTACGCCAACGCGGTCAAACCGACATCACGGGACACAGCTTGCCAGACCGAGGTGACATGGTTGACAGTCCAGAAAACCTGCAACATACCACCACAAAGCACCAAGGTGACAAAATTGAGCGAACCGCGTACTACAGCTACTGGCTCTCAAACGCAAGGTGGTGCAAGACCAAAAGCGACTACTCCAAATCTGCAGTGTGCAAAAAGCTCACCACCATCAAAGAGGAATGGTGCAGTGGCGGCCGCACGCCCCACCCCCTCCCCACCAACACCGCAACAAAGAACAAGTCCTCCATCTAATCTACCCAAGGAGGTAAAGGCCAACCTTAAAGAGAGAGCCAAACAAGCCAAGGAAAGATTGCGCTCCTCTTTAACCAGCGAGGTAGAGAATAGGTTCTCTCCACTAATGGAAGAAGACGATAACATACACCGTCAGAACCCCTCTCCTCCAAAACAACAAAGGAAAGTGGCCATAAAAAGAACCAAATTTCAAGACCTAGTGTCGGAATACAAAGACCCCTAGGCACAAATAAATAAGACCATATGGCAATAATTCAGTGGAATATACGAGGTTTTTGGACCAACCATCACGAAATTTTAACACTCATATCCCAAAGTGACCCAGCAATAATTTGCCTACAAGAAACCTTCTCTAAAACCAACAACCAACCAACGCTGAAGGGATATATACCCTACATCAAAGACCACGTTAGCAACAAAGCCTCCGGAGGAATTGCAACGTTTGTTCGAAACGATATACCCCAAAGTGAAATAAATCTAAATACCACCCTACAGGCCCAGGCTGTCAGGGCTACCTTGAACAAAACAATCACTGTGTGCAACATCTACGTGCCACCACATTCAAAACCACAACCACACGAATTTTCAGACCTCATAAACCAACTTCCAAAACCCATACTATGGGTCGGTGATTTCAACGCCCATAGTACAATGTGGGGCAACCATACAACAGACCAAAAAGGAAAGGTCATAGAAAACCTACTACACCATCACAATCTGTCTTTACTCAATGACAAAACACCGACATATTTTCATATGGGCACTGGTTCAAAAACCTCTATCGACCTCTGTATAGCCTCTGCTAACTTGTACCTGGATTTTAGCTGGAAAGTTATAGACGATCTACATGGAAGCGATCATTTTCCAATTTTAATTAAACAAAGCATTCCACAACTACAAGAAAGAGTAGACAAATGGAATTTTAACAAAGCAGATTGGCTACAATTCCAAGAATTTTGCCATCAGTCAATTACACGAGAACACCTTGAAAGTGATAATGACCCTATTCTACTATTCACCGCTTTGATACAATCAATAATGGAAAAGACTATCCCGAAAATATCCGGATCCCGCACAAGATCACACAAAATCTGGTTCAACGATGAATGCAAACGGTCAATAGCTGTTCGAAAACGAGCACTAAAACAGTTCATCAATCATCCGGACACCATTAGAAGAATGGAATATAAAAGACTCAATGCCATCGCTCGCAAGACTGTAAAACAAAGTAAGAAACGCTCATGGGAGGAGTTTGTCTCCAAGTTGAACGGGAAAACTTCATTAAAGAAAACGTGGGACATGGTTAGGAAGATATCCATCAAAGGCTCTCTAGGCCTTGTGAGCCATTTACAAACTAACAATACCACTGTAACGGGAAGAAGGGAAATATCTGACGTCCTGGGAGAAACATTTGAACACAACTCATCCTCTAAACACTGTAACGAAAACTTTAGACGATATAAGGCACATAAAGAACGAAACAACATAAACTTTTATTCAGACAATAGTGAATCCTACAACTGTGATTTCTCACTGAATGAACTCCGACAGGCTTTAAACAAATCTCACAATTCCGCTGCTGGCTCAGATGACATACACTACCAAACCCTTAAACACTTGTCAAATGAAACCTTGGAAATACTATTGGGTCTATTTAACCAAGCCTGGAAATCTGGCAACTTTCCAGAAATATGGAGAGAAGCTATTATTATACCAGTACCAAAACCAAACAAAGACCCCACAAGCCCACAAAATTACAGACCAATCTCCTTAACAAGTTCACTGTGTAAAACATTTGAACGCATGATAGCTGACAGACTCACCTGGTATCTAGAAAGCAATAATTTGTTTGCCGATATACAGAGCGGTTTTAGAAAACAAAGAAATACCCTGGATCACCTTGTAAGACTAGAAACGTTTATAAGAGAAGCCTTTATCAATAACGAACATGTCGTTTCGGTTTTCTTTGACTTGGAAAAGGCCTATGACACAGCATGGAAACATGGAGTACTACAAGACCTCTTTGACTTGGGGCTGCGAGGCCGCCTACCTGAATTTATTAAAGCCTTTCTAGAAGACCGACGTTTTCGGGTCCGCCTTGGGACAGTGTTCTCAGACTACTTCGAACAAGAGGAAGGTTTTCCTCAGGGATCCATCCTTTCCGTTCTTCTGTTCCTGATAAAAATAAATAGCATCCGACATAACATAAAACAGGGGATAGACAGCTCACTCTTTGTAGACGACTTCGCAATATCTTGCAGAGGCAAGAATATGAATCTAGTACAGCGACGCTTACAGCAGAACATACACTCACTGCAAACATGGGCTAACCAAAACGGTTTTAAATTTTCTCAAACTAAAACAGTCTGCATGCATTTCTGCAATAAACGCAAACAACACGACGACCCCGTTCTATACATTTCTGGCATTCAAATACCTGTTGTTGAAGAAAACAAATTTCTGGGTTTACTTTTCGACTCCAAGCTAAGCTTTATCCCACACATCAAAGAACTGAAACGAAAATGTCAAAAAGCACTCAATCTCCTAAGAGTAATATCGGCCCATGACTGGGGCGCTGATCGGGATACAAAACTTATGCTTTACCGAGCCTTGATACGGTCTAGATTAGACTATGGCAGCATTGTCTATGGATCAGCAAGACCTTCATACCTAAAAATCCTAGACCCGATACAAAATCAAGGTTTACGACTGTGTCTAAACGCTTTTAGAACATCACCAGCAGAAAGCCTCCATGTGGAGGCAAATGAGCAGCCTCTTAACATTCGTCGAGTTAAACTCGCTATGCAGTACTCAACAAAGCTTTATGCAAACAAGAAGAATCCCACCTACAACTCAGTCTTTGGATCAGATTTTTCTCGCTTCCATGAAAGAGGTCCTACCGTAATACCTCCATTTGGAGCCAGGGTTCAGCCTCACCTTGATAACGCTGACATCACCATAGAGTCAATCGCAAAATACAGAGTACCAAAACTACCACAATGGAAACTCACCAAACCTGTGGTACTAAAGAACCTTTCGGTCCAGGCAAAGGAAACAACTAGCCCCTTTCTATTTCGATCAAACTTTGCAGAGCTCAAGGAAGAATTTAACGACTACCATTTCGTCTACACGGACGGCTCAAAGCTCGACAACAAATCGGCTGCTTCCGTTGTAACTGAAAATAACACCTTGAAAACAAGACTTCCAAATGGTTCCTCTATTTTCTCGGCCGAAATTAAAGCTCTACATCTCGCTATCCAGATAGTGAAAATTAGCCGATACAAAAAGTTTATGTTATGCGTGGACTCTATGTCCGTACTGCAATCAATTGAAAACCTACAAATATCAAACCCACTTATCCTTGACCTTCTGGAAAGGTATGACGAGGCCACCAAAGCTGGCAAAGACATAGTTTTTTGCTGGGTTCCAAGTCACGTGGGTATCCGAGGAAACGAGATAGCCGACAAAGCTGCAAAAGAAGCTCTAAATGATAATTGTATCGATATGCTCATACCAGCCTCCGATTTTAAATATCAAATCACAAGATACACAAAAAGACTGTGGCAAGAAAGATTGAACAAACAAAGAAACAACAAGCTGTATCAAACAAAGCCGGTAGTCGGACAAAAGCCCCCGCCACTTAACAGTGTGCGAGATGAAATGGTTTACCATAGAGCCAGAATAGGACATACATATGTCACCCACAAACATCTTTTAAGAGGCGAGCCGGCACCCGACTGTGTCGGGTGTCAGGAACCTTACACCGTTGAACATATCTTAATAGACTGTACCGATTTCCAAGACGCCCGCTCACGTCATTTCAGAGCTGACTCCTTGAAGCAGCTGTTTGATGAAGTAGATCCTAGCAAACTTATACAATTTTTAAAAGAAATCAACCTGTACCAGTATTTCTAGCCTTCTTTTTACCTTATGATTTTAGAATATACATGGTTTTAGTTTATCTTGATTTTAACTTGTAGCATTGTCTTCTAGTCACTGAATACCGACATGTTCTGACACAATGTAACCCGCTAAGGGTCGATCGTGTCGTTAAACAAACCATTTAACTAACTAACTAACTAACTTGACGGCCTTGACTTGTTTCTGTGACGGCACCTGGGCACCGTCACTTGACGGCCTTGACTTGTTTCTGTGACGGCACCTGGGCACCGTCACTTGACGGTCTTGCCTTGTTTCTGTGACGGCACCTGGGCACCGTAACTCGACGGCCTTGACTTGTTTCTGTGACGGCACCTGGGCACCGTCACTTGACGGTCTTGCCTTGTTACTGTGACGGCACCTGGGCACCGTAACTTGACGGCCTTGACTTGTTTCTGTGACGGCACCTGGGCACCGTCACTTGCCGGCCTTGACTTGTTACTGTGACGGCACCTGGGCACCTTCACTTGACGGTCTTGTTAATATAAACTCATCTTTTTGGGGGTATAATTTCTAGTGGTTTATGCATTTAAGCCTGCTCCCCTGTATGTAAACAAATGATAATTATTGCGAGAGATTTGTGAGTATTTTCGGATTTACTGCCTGCTGGATCGATATAATAGACCTGTGCTGATTTCAGATTAAATAAATAGCACAACTTTTAATAAAACGTTTCAGACTTGTAATGTAAGATCTTGAATGAGACCTTCACTGGAAATGCGTTGTTTGGAAGTTTAAAAATAAACAAAGGTAATTGGGTATAAGGTGTATTGCATTAAGATAACAAAATGTGGAATTTTGTAGGCAATAAAGTGGTATCGCGTTCAGAGAAAAGAATGTTGATTTTTGAGAGTCTGCTGAGATCAGAAAAATACCTGATCTCATTTAGTCTAAAGAAAATCACAATCTTCTTTTTTTTATTTAATGTATTACATTTAGCTGTCATTAAGACATAACTGTATGACGATCAGGCTTAGTGATTATAATTTTCAGTTGATAAAGGTTTGTGAACATAAACAGCAGTTTCCTGTTATTTTGTGTTTTCAGAAGCCGTCGGCACTTGAATTCTAGCTGTGACACAAAACCAAGATGGCGGCCATCATTCATAAAGTACTCTTCACCTGGTTTGCCGTTTTACTCTTTGTGATATTCCTGAATTTGAAACTGGACCAGACTGTCGAATGGGGCTGGTTTTTAGTCTTCATCCCAATGTGGGTCTTCGACTGCATATTGATCTTGAACGTCACTATCCAGATGATCAAACCATGTTGCCAAGACAACAGCCCGCAGAGATCCGAACTATCCATGCGGCGCAAGACTTTGTTCCTTATCTTGATGCTTTTAAAACTCGTTTTCCAGTTATTGCTGTGCACCAAACTGGATTACTTTCGGGAGGAGATATCGATGTGTTATGTAGCTGTGCCACTCTGGTTACTGTTGGTCATCCTGACTGGTGACGCCGGCAAAAGCTTGATCTTTAGAACTTGTGAAAGACCGAGAAGTATTTTGAGGAATACAAACCGGTCGGACTGAAATCCTGCAGAAAGACATGGCATTTGAGGGCTCAAAAGGTGTCACGCATCCAACAAACAGACAGAAAGACAGAGAGAGAGAGAGTGAGAGAAAGAAAAGAGAGAGAGAGAGAGAGAGAGCAAGGCGGGTTTCGCTTTGTCTTGCGCAGTCCCTGCGGTCATGTTATAAAAAATAAAACGTTGAGGCGACTGCGCTGGTACCCTTAATATATAAAGAGTTCGCGGGGTCACTTTTCAAATCTGGACGAGAGACCTTTGGAATCTGTGGCAGTTAAAGTGATTACTTCACCTGTGGGAATGTGACAGCTGGGTATGATGCGGTAGAAGTGGTCAATTCGAATGCGAAACCGTGCAAGTGTTTGCTTAATGAATCTGAAACAGTAAAACGCGAGTGCGCAGCTTATTGTTAAAAAAATCGGATATAAATCGAAATTTGCTTGGCCTCCTAAACCCCTTTTTGTGACTAAATCTCACCGGCAGAATCATTTTTTTCTGATAGTGTTTACGGGAAAGACTTGTCTTCGTGACCTGTGTTGAAAAAAACATCTCGTTTGTTAAAACTTTTATTTCTGGCTTATATTGTGAAGACTAACATACCAAGCTTTGGTCAAATTACGTTTGTAAATAAACAGTTCGCAATAAATATCGTTATGTTCTTTAGTTTCTAATTGGATTAAATACACTTCGCTTTATTTTCTGTCTGTTTCTCTGTAATTATTTGGTGCAATTTTATTTCAAATGCGGTATTGTTTTGAGAGTAAAATGAATGCGACATTGACAGTTGTGAATGCGGACGTTATAGTCTCTTGTTACCACGCAGCTTATACGAGTTCGTTATGGCCAACTCGCAAGCAAGCATATCCTTCCAGGGCATTTCAATGTGCTTCTGCATCAGATCCATGTGTTTCATGAGCACGGGCAAGGCTTGTTCTGTTTTTCCGTGAACTGTGTCTTCGATAGCTGTCGAGTAATCTTCGTGCGAGTTCGTCAATTTCTGCCAGCATTCGGAAATGTCCGTGGTATGCCTACAAGCCTTACAGGTTAGGAATCGCTTCTCCTTGAGCTCTGCTATGTCGACGCTTCGGTGGCAATTTTCGCAGACGAGGGAGGGATATTCGGACTCCACGTCACGCCACAGTCCCCACACCTGTTGACACGCGACGCATTCACAGTGGAACGAGAACGTCGCTTTGAGAGACATCTGACGTTGTTTACGCTCCAAGTGATAAAACGACAACTCGTATGCTACGGTAACTTCTCGGCCTTCGAAAATATTTCGCGATGCTTGCATAACCGCTGTGTTACCGTAATACACTAAAAACGTATTTGGATAACATGAATGGTTGAACAACGCGACAGTGGGATACAAAGCCAAGCCGATATCAACTGGGTTTGGATTCTCAAAATCGGTGGGATACAGGAGCTCTTTGATTCCCTTCTTGTTACACTGTAAAACCATGAGAATTTGAATAAGTGCACTAGCGAGAAGTTTGATGTTTTCGTCGCTTTCAAAATTATTCTCGGCATCGCTTTGATCCTTGAGGTAATGTGACATTTTCATTAATTTCACTAAAAATGCCGCAAATATGCCAAAATCAAATACAGACTCGGGAATCCTAGTGTCTATATTCGTCACGAGGTTTAACACTGCAGGGATGTCGTTTTTGTATGTACCGTCTTTCGAACGACCTGCGAATTCGGGTTCAGTGATGTGGTCGTTCTTCTGTGGATCCTTGAGGTACCCGATCATATTCTTCACCCCTAATGTCAGAATGACGCGATGTGCCAAATGGCCAAGCTTGCCCATCCAGTTGTAGTTGAATAAAATAAATTGTTTGCATTCATAGCGGTGGAAATTTTCCCAGGATGCACTGCGGCATTCTTTACTACAAAAGACAACAGTACTGCATTGGTTACAAGGTATGGGTGCCATTATTTTCTCCAAACAATGGTAACAATGGTTGCCTTGGTACTCCGGTAAAAGAACTGACGCCAGCGGTTTCTCCACAACCACGGTATCACCAATATTGATATCTTGTTTGGCAGTAAAATACCGACCTTTGTTGTCAGAATATTGCGGTTTGAGGGCATTGGAGGCGCATGGAAACACATCGTGCGGGGAAGGAGTAATTTTAGGGGTTTTCGCCAAATCTTTGCGCTTATTCAAGCTTCCTTTTTCCAACTGACTCAGAGAATTGAAGAACTCGCTGGTGTGGAATTTTCCAGAGTCCATCCGGGGCCTCAGCAAAGCTTTAGTGATTTTATAGCAGTCTGCTAACTGTCTCTCCAGCTCTTTGGTCCACTTTTCTTTTAATTTCTCATCCATTTCAGCAACATCAAGCAGTTCTTTGGCGATTTTAAAATTTTCAATAGCATTTTCCTGGCAACCCATCTCGGCGTAAGCCTTACCTCGGCGATCGTACAACTTATAGTGGGATTCTGTAGGAAAGCCATGCTCAATAGCTAGCTCCGTGTCGCGTATACACAGCTGGAAATGACGCAGGTGGAGCAAGGCGGCAGAGCGGTTAGCGTACGCCAGCGGTAACTCATGTTGTTCATCCGGGTTTTCCGGGGCATCCAGGGGTGCACATCTGATGCTCTGTGTGTAGCCGTCGACGGCACTTAAGTAGCTGTGTTTCGTGAAGTACCTGTTACCTATTAACAATACAATGCCGATAAATGACATACCAGAGTGGTGTCAATCATATAGATAATACTATTTTGACAGGTAAGTAGCTGTGCATTTATGACATGTGTCACAGTTTTTATTACACTTTCTGACACTCTTGATAGTTAGGGTCTTCACGCGGCAGTCACGTGTCTGCAGACCCAAGTGCAGTCAGGTTCACGTTATGGATTTATGTTTCAACCTGTCTTAATAACCTTACTTGATTAATGACGGTTAACTTTCAAACATTGAAGTGTAAAACACTGGTCGAAAAATTGGGGAAACACCTTATTTTTGATCGGAAAAGAGAGCCACCGATGGTGATACCATGTGTACATATTTTTTTCGACATTAGCGAAGTTCACTGGCATTTATCTGTAACATTTTTGGAGAACGAACCAGACGGCTTGGATGAAGCGCCTGTCTGAATTTCTGTCTTATAATATTGTAGATAGGAGAAGAGGAGTAGGGGAATGTACTGAATGGAATTCTAATCCAAGTCTTAAATTTTCCTGACTGTAATCAGAGTTCGCCTCGCCCCCCCCCCCCCCACTCCCCCTTCCTGAATTTCTTAATCTGCCAGTCCTATTTGGTGTCCAATGAATGGGAAGTTAAAAGAACAGTAAAGTGAGGTAAGGACTGGATACAAATATGCCAGACGCTTGCGATTTATGGACGAAGTAAGATTCGTTAAATTCAGTCCTGATCGCCTGATTTTTTGTTAATCTTTGAAAAAGTAACTTGAGAAACTTCCTGATCGTGTAAAAAAAAAAAAAAAAAAAACACTGCACGGTGTCATTGTATATGTATATTCGCAGTGCAATTGCACACTAACGCGTAGCAGTTTTGGAGAAAATGAGATTGACTGAATTTCACATTATGTTTACCATTTTCAAAATTGAGCCATAATTAGCTCTTAATATATATATACATATATATATATATATACATATATATACATATATATATATATATATATATATATATATATATATATATATATATATATATATATATATATATATATATATATATATATATATATATGGCTGTATAAACTTTCAGAAGCTCAAATGTACTAACCATCTCTACGATGTCTATTTGCTTCTGCATGATTCTTTTCTTTGTATTCATCCTCTAAGTCAAGGACCGTGTGCAGCTGTTCGAGGCCCCATAGCCACTCAAACTTCTCCTCATTGCGCTTGCTCTTGTCGAAGTGCTTGGCTATCACTCCCTTCTCGAGTCGGGCTTCGATAGACTGGCTTGCTATCTCAATCTGCACTGGAGTGAAATCATTGTCGTTGGGTAGCAACGGCTTGTCGGGCATTTTGATTTGCTCTTGTTTCTCGTTTTTGACCAAAAAAAGAGTGTCAGTTTGGAAGATGAAACAGTGTGCTGGATGCGGCGTCTGTGATTAGGTGCTGAAAAACACAAAATACGCTATTGTTGTTATCGATCTGCTTGTAAGACTCAAAAGGCCGGGTAGTGGCAGGGGAAGGAGTGGGGAGGACAGTTGGGGGAGGACAGGAAATTGTACGGTTCGGAAGTTCCAAGTTTCGTGGCCCTAGGGCCCGTAGTGCCAGTGGAGGAGATGACACAAGAAATCCGATCACTGTCAAGAAAAAAAAAGATACCAACGGCTGCTCGCACAAATTCACTAAGCCCTTGCAAGCCAAAGGCTTGTCAAGTGCTAAATTGAGAGTGGCCTGATGCCCCGAGGCCATCTGAAATTCCGCGCGGGCAATCTCAGCCTCAATCAAATGGCCTGGTAGGTCATCTCGGATTTACAGACATTCGTTTTATTAATTCAACAATTTTATATATTAATAGTTGGTCGTTTTATTTTTCAGCATTTTATGTCAAGTTAATTGATTGCCAGCCCAGTTTACTACAGCATAACGAAACCTAAACTTTCTGGCCAGTCTAATTTTTCCTGCGGAATTTTCGGGAAAATGAAGCGTTGGCTATATCCAAGAATTGCCGTACTAATTATGATTTTATGCCATGATCTGACTAGGTTGGTAAGCACAAAGTGCTAATAACTTGTCCGTCTGTTCGTCCGTAAACAAGATTTTGCCAAAGTCTATGAACGGATTTTGATTTAAAAAAAACAAACGAATGGGCTGTTCATATGGATGATATCTTGCGCTAATGCAGCGTCATTCAAAGTCATCGTGGGGCTTTGAATTTTTATCTTCAGCACTGCCGTATGTCTGGTTGACAATCTTGTGAACGATTATTTTCGTCGAAATGATGACCCTTCGACCCTTTCATAATTCAACTGAAAGTTAGCCTCGTTTTGCGCCCTTTTTTAGTTGCAGCTCGGCCCCTTAACGCTGGCAACATTAGCAAAAAATTTCGTCTCATCTTTTGTATTAATGAGATTTCGTATAGTTAGATTTCGTTGATATTGGGGTTGGTGAAGTTCATTTCTAGACTTCGCACTTGACTCTGACTTCGCTGTTTACAGTGTGCACCTCGCCTTTTATTTTCGCCTTTGTTTTCACTTGTGATGATCAAAACGCGAAGCAAAATAATAAAAAAAAAAAAAAAAAAAAAAAGAAACCGTGTGCCTTTTTTGCATGCGACAGAAAGACTGACCATAGTGAAATGTTTGTGTTGCTTTTATGAAAACATAAAAAAAAACGACGCGTTGATGCGAAATCTTACTTGGTCATTTTAAATGTACTGAATGTTCACGTCAGTTATTGCTACTCATTAACTTAATACAAATGTAGTTTTTCTCAAACATCCCCTCTGTTACAGGCATATATATATATATATATATATATATATATATATATATATATATATATATATATATATATATATATATATATATATATATATATTACCAGATTTTGGTACGGAGGTTCTCGTTTCATCTCAAATAAGAATATCGAATATGCATTTTTTTCGTTTTTTTCGGGACACTTCTATCTGACATGCTGTCTGTCATTCAGAACACTAAAATAATAAAAAAAAGAGGTCGCAAATACCAAGCGTATCAGTCAACTCTGCAAACTCCTTGTGACGCAACAATGAAAATGGACTTTTCTTGTGATTCACCGGACTTGGCTGATAAACGTACTGTATTTGTCTTTCTCTGTATATGGCAATGTAACTGATAAAGGGTGGTAAATTGAGGACCACTTGGACCCGATCGCTGGCCCTTAATCAAGATAGACCAATTTTCCACGGTCACTCCAGACAGCACTGCACCAAAACGAGTGCCCTCAAAACGCCAAGGCAATACATGTCCATGCGATAATTCGGTGGACAGTGACAGGAGGGTGTGAGTTAAGGGTTTTCATGACCTACATTTTTGTCTTCTTTTCAGACCTACCGAAAGTTTTTTTCCCGGGCTTATCCAGTTAAGTGACTGCGTCGATCGCATGTTTGCATATACCGCATGCGTTAAACATTCTAAAAAAACGGTCCCCTCGGGCTGTTCCAATCCTCTGTGAGGGTGGATGAAAGGTGGACATTTTCCGATCGACAATTTCCAACTGGATATTTTCCGCCCGGGGATTTTCCAACCGTGGCAATTCGGGGTGGACGCATTATTGATAAGTCCGCACCAATGTGATTTTTGCCGGCGTCACGTGACAGGAGGAACCGTGATGAAAGTTCCTAGGGGCATTCGAGAACGAATGTGGTGTGTATTGGGAGTTCCTGCCGTGACAGGAGTTCCTGCTCGTCGATTGTGGTGTGTATTGGGAGTTCCTGCCGTGACAGGAGTTCCTGCTCGTCGATTGTGGTGTGTATTGGGAGTTCCTGTCGTGACAGGAGTTCCTGCTCGTCGATTGTGGTGTGTTTTGGGAGTTCCTGTCGTGACAGGAGTTCCTGCTCGTCGATTGTGGTGTGTTTTGGGAGCTCCTGCCGTGACAGGAGTTCCTGCTCGTCGATTGTGGTGTGTTTTGGGAGTTCCTGCCGTGACAGGAGTTCCTGCTCGTCGATTGTGGTGTGTGGCATTTATAGGCTCAGTAAGACAACTAGCAATACTGTATGTATTTAATGTTGTTTTGGCTCAAATTCATAAATACATAATTTTGATATCAACTGATCATTTATTGTCACAAACACATGTATTAACAGTATTATAGGAAAGCTGGTTATTTACTGAGCACTTATAATTTGCAGTCAGAACAAGAGTTCCTATTCGAATTGTTGTGTGTAAAATCCATCTTCTCAATTTTAATCTACCCTCATAATTTTCAGTCGTAACTCCTAATTTACAATCGTGACAAATAAAATCTTTTGATAAAAGCGTTCGAAATCAACTGGTTTCGGCCCGGATTGTCGATAGAAAATGAAAAGATTTCGGAATCACTGCTATTGTTCCGGTCTAAGGTGGAATCTGTGTAGATTAGAGACCTTATGCAAGAAGTCACCTTTTCAAATTTTACGTCTGAGAAAACTTTTGAAATGAGAAGTAAACTCTTTTGGCAAAAAGTGTTTTGCAAGAAGTAAAATTTATTTTCAATAAAAATTAATCACTGTTCGCCATCTTTTTAAAAAGGAGTATGGATAAGGTTATGGTACGCTCTTATTTCAAACCTGAGATAATTTGAATCAGTTACCAAACCCTAAGTATGATTCGGAGCTGTGTTTTGATCAGTCGAAAGGAAGCAGATGCATACAAATAAATGAGGGATTTTATATTGCAATTTACAGCTAAATTTTCTAATTTAAATGTGAGTAAAACATTCAACATGTTGACAAGGGATTCAAGAACATAGCTAAGTACACCAATGTACTAAATAACCAATTGTAAAAGCATATTATTTCAGAAGTTTTGTTTACTTTTGAATCGTGTTTGCCAAGTAAGAACTTTTCAAGAAACGCTTCATTTTGCACACAGCACTCATAAGAAGTAAAATGGGACGAAAAATGAAAAGTTTTTACTTATTGCAAAAGGTCTGTATTGAAAGATACAACTGAACTATTAAATTAAGAAGATGAGTAATGAACGAGACGGATGTCAGTTCATTCGTTTCGGTGGTTCACCGTTCTGAAGAATTACGTGCTTGCGTCACTCATCGGAGAGATGGTTAATTTTCCGTACACCGGGAACCGATATTGCCTGAGAACAAATCTGCGTTACGAGATGACAGTTTGTTGCAGTGCTTGGGTTAGAACAATGAGGATTGTTTCGGGTCGGTTGTCGGCTGTCAGGGAGTTCAGATCCGTGGTGTCGGGTTAAAGCTGTACTAAAGAAGTTCCCATAAACACAAAATCACATGGCTGTTACTGCATAATCATGAAATTGTGGGCAATCTCGCACCTTTTTACTGAAGCGCGGGAATTGGAATCAGAGCGCGGGATCATATGTCTACGCACATGTATAGGTATACGTACCTATATAATGGGCTCAGTTCATATGCATGCTGTTATTTGATTAAAGTCCGAACGATCAACGTCTTGTCTACAAGGTTTTTGTCACACACACGTATATACATATAAATTAAGTAAAGCCATTGGCGATATCCTCCACACCACGTCAGATTTGACATGGTGTGAGAGAAAGTGATATTCGTAAAAAAAAAACAAGATATATAAATACGTTATTTATTTTCATAACTGCAGAAGGTTTTTTTTTCTTCGACGCAGTGTCCTCGGCGCAATGCGGGATTTTTTTTTTGAAAAAAAAAAAAACCGCAGGATTCACGCGCAGCAGATACAGCCCTGGACTCATCCTGTGTACTGAAAGAATGGTGAAAATCTAGAGCACAGAGAGCGGTCTTTCGCTAGAAACAGGTCATACAATGCGTGTTTCGGGGAGGGGGCACCAAAGAGACTCAATCTCCCTCTACCTTGATCCCTGATTGATGTAAATAACAAAAAAAATATAATAATAAATAAAAAATAAATAAATAAAATAGTTCAGTTTTGAAAATTGAAGTAGTTCGCTTTGACATTAAGCAGCGTCGCTCTCTGATAACCTTCCCGGGCCACCCAATAAAATAGCCTTTCAAATATCTTTCAGTATAAAAAAAATGGTCAGAGTAAATTACTCTGTTGTTCTTTAAGTGTTATTCTTCATAGACTCGTGTCGGGATTGATGGCTTATCGGTACCACATCAACACATTTTTTGACCTCATCTTGAGTAGGTATCCTGGATCATATTTAGTAACATATCAAGTGGATTTGAAGGAAGTAACTGCATTTAAAGTAATGACACAATATAGTGTGGGGGAAGGTCCAAAACAACCCACATTTTTTGTTGCTTTCGCTGTAGCTGTTCTTTATGAAGCGTATGAAACAACCAATTTGTCACATTTTCTGCGTCGTAAAGACGGTCGCAAAGAAATTTTATGCCTGATTTTTAACCAAACACAGCGTATATATTTGAGTTTTTTTTCGTGTCGTGGTCCACAAAAGTGTGAGTAAATGAGGTAAAAAGCTTGGTTAAAGGGTTAAATTTGGTAGACAAGTTATGTTGTACAATATTCGCTGTCGGAAAACTGTTGTACCTCTTTCCCGGGCGCAACTCAGCTGAAATGTTTACCTGATTCGTTGTCTAAAAAACCTTACCTTGATATCAAATTTGGTAAAAATATCCACTCACTCAGTCCGAAATATGTTATTGCTTTATTTATTTACAACACTCCCCAGTGATTCCGTTGATTTTAGATGGAAGATCGTGCATCTAAGAAATTTGGGCAGACGATTTCGAATGTTCTGGAAGTTACAGGAAAAGGTGTTGTTTTTGCTCAGACGCCAGCAAAGAGAGCTTTTCGCTCTAGCATTAGTTGCCAAGCTATTTGCCAAACAAAACTTCTAAAAATAGGCCCTCCAATGCACCAGCCTGGAGCTTCGAACATCCGCACGCAAGTGTGAGTTGTGCCTATTTTGCTGAATTCTTGCATGTTTACACATTCCCGGATCAAGCAGTTCATATCACGGGGGGAGGTGGGGGGAGGGGGAGGGGGCAGCAAGAATTTTAGAGAGGTGCAAGGGAGAGCTATAAAATATTTCTTACCTTAAAACTGGGTAACTTACAAAGGCAGTCAAACCTTTGGTGGTGGCTGGGGTGGGGGACGCAAGCCCGAACCCCTTGCATCCGGTAGCATTGTGAAGTATACATGCGTGGCTGTGAGTACAGCATCAAACGTCACCCCTCAAACCACAAGTGAAAAACGCTCTGTTCATTTTAGTGTGTTGTGGGGTTATTAACATAAAATCTTGCAATACTACTACTACTACTACTACTACTACTACTACTACTACTACTACTACTACTACTACTACTACTACTACTACTACTAATAATAATAATAATAATAAGAAGAAGAAGAAGAAGAAGAAGAAGAAGAAGAATTCACGGGAAGACTGAAGCCGGTGTTGCGGGACAGACTTGAGTCCAGGCTGAATTGAGTCGATTTACTATACATTGCTTTATAATGAGGCAACCCTTTCGGAAAGGGGACGCACTCAATTGGGCCCGGGGAACATTCGCGTGAAAATGCGAAATGTTTTCTCAAGGGATGTTTACCTAAGAATGGGGTTGTGAAAAAAGGGTAACTTGGACAACTTATCAAGACATTGTTAATCGCTCATTCATCACCAGTGTGCCACTACAGAGATCCTGGTACTGTCCCAAAAGCGATAAAACCCCTCCCCCCCAACACCATTGTCTGCATGTGTCGCCAACCCGATGACTGGAGCGCAAGCGTTGTATGCGTAAGCTGCCGAGAACGTTTCCACCCAACATGTGTGGCTGTGACCAGTCCTAGTTTAACACTTGACAAGCCTTTGGCTTGCAAGAGTTATATGAATTTGTGCGAGCAAAATTCGTCCTTTTTTTTTTTCTTCTTGACACTTTTTCCGATTTTTTTGTGTCTTCTTCTCCTCTGACACTATGGGCCCTACGACCATGAAACTTGGGACTTATGAAGAGCTTGATCTGAACATGTGCATGTCACCTTTTATTTTCGTCTTTGATTTCGTTTTCTTTGTTAAAACGCCATGTGAAAAGAGTGCATTTTTTGCAAGTTAATGCGTAGCATTTAACCCACATCACACACAGTTGTACAGTGAGCTTTGTGCGAGCTCTCACTGCGTAAATAGCTAACACGGCGTATGCTAGATCAGTCAATAAAACCTGAAGTCAACAGAAACCAAACACTACTCGGCTTATAAGACATATTCAAGCTGTGTTGTTTGCAATATATTATTCAAGAAATAACCCATTGAAGGAAGTATTTTTGCTTTTTAATTTTTGTCAAGTGTTTAACATTTCGCTAGCGAAGTGAGGTTCTAGTTGTGAAAAGAATTAATGTGCAGAAAACTATTATGTGTGAATTGTGCTAGCAAAATGAAAAAAATAAGAAGTTTGACTTTAAAACTGTTTAGCTGGGCGGGGGGGGGGGGGGGGTGTATGGGAAACTGCAAATTAGTTTAAAAGTAGTTCAAAAGCGCAAGCGTTATATATGCAAGTTGTCGAGAACGTTACCATCCAACATGTGTGGTGGTGATCACAGAAAACTTTGTGTGTGAATTGTGTTAATTGTAAAAAAATCAAGAATTGTGTTTAGCGGATGTGTGTGTGTGTGGGGGGGGGGGGGGGGGGGGGGGTTCTCTGGGAAACTTGGAAATTAGTTCAAAAGTAATTCAAAAGTAGCTGTTGCGGCTGGGTGGAACAATTTTTTCAACAGCGGTTAACATAAAACACGGTTACTGTGGCATTGTCAGCTTGAGATTCTTCATTCTTGAAAAAAAAACGTGAGAAAAAATTCCTGTTTTACTGCAATTAAATGTATTTAAATGTATTAGCTGTTGTCAGATAAATAAAAGGTGACGTTTACAGTTTTGTATACAAAGGATTAAGAGACTCATTCTGGCCCGGGACTCAATACGAACTGCACCAGGTGCGGTCCGAAATGCGTGCACTCAATTCAGCCTGGCTCTCAATCTGGCCCCAACACCGGCGATCTTCAAGATTATGGTTTAAGATCACAATGTAAATGTTTGACAACATTTTATTAAATAAAAATCAAAGAATGAAAGTGCACGATTAGTTTGTTTTAGCGTTTACGCCTGAGTTTTAAGAAGGTGTGTTATGATTTTCGATCCCAGGACTCGATTTTGCCGGATGAGTATTTAATAAATTTTAGTTGATATTAAATGTTACATATTAACTACAGTATTACACCTTACCTCACAGGAAAAACTGTCTAGTACTCTGTAAAAAAGAAAACAAAATCAGTAAAAAAGTAGTCGATGACATTAAAGACGTTACAATCCCTCCCCCGGGGAAGGGGGGGCACTCACATACAGAATGGTTATCATACGTGAAGTGCTACGTGCAAGAGTGCAGTCCCAAAAGACTCCCCCCACCTTTTCTGGGAAACGCTGAATGAAACCCCCCCCCCCCCCCACCTTTTTAACGAAATTGGCAAACCGCGAGGACCCACTTCTGTCCCAAAATTACTCACAGCCTCTCTTTTCTCGATCCGCTTTTTGTACACGCATGGCAACACACATTATACCAGGTGCCCCCCTCCTCCTGGCAAGCTACGCAAAAGAGGATATAAGGCAATGCAGAAATATTATACCTGGCCATTTCAAAATACATATAAAGTGACAAACTGACAAAGTAAAAAGGCAGCAGCTGTAATAAGCGAAAAAAAATAACTTTGCTATATGAATGCTCCAAAATTGAAACTGAGTCAAATTTTTGCACTAAAAAAAAAAAAAAAAAGGAAATGCAACTGGTCAATGTTCTAAAAAGTTGTTTGCCAATACAATAGTTGAGAAGCGCTAATTGATTTCTCCCTGTCTGATGTTACGTCTGATCACTACCATTAGGCCATGGTCTTATTTCCTACAACAAATTAGACATTTTTAAATTTTAAATACTTCGATGATCCGGCAAAGGCAAACAATTCTTGTTTCGCGGCGTTGTGTATTAACAATTTTTGAAGGAAGTATTGCGGGCCGAAAAGTTTAAGATAATTTCCTCCTCTGAAAGGCACTTTTTAATATTTTTCTACCTTCCTTTAATTTTTAGCCCTCAGCCAATATTGGCTGAAGGCTATTGTTATCGGTCTATCCGTCCGTCCGTAGACTTTTGTTGCCCGGATGATATCTCGAAAACTAACTCTCGGAGCTTCACCAAACCTTACAGGAAGAAAGTATATATAGTGTAGATGTGCAACGGGGGGTTCGATTTGCCACATGACCTTCCTGTCACGTGACCGTCGCGCTTTAAATTGTTTCTTGTCCAGGCGATATCTAAAAAAATATTCACCGGATCTTTACCAAATCAAATTGGAAAAATGTATACAAAGTATAGATGTGCAGCGGGGTTCAATTTTCTCTTGTCCGTCCGTCTGTTCGTCCATCGCACTTTAAACTTTTTTCTTGTCCATGCGATATCTCAAAAGTATTTATCGGATCATCACCAAACCTTACAGGAAGGAAGTATATATAGTGTAGACATGCAATGAGAGGTTCAATTTTCCCGAATCCGTCGGTCTGTCCGTCCTTCACATTTTAAACTTTTTCTTGTCCGGGCGATATCACAAAAACTATTCATCGGATCTTACAGGAAGAAAGTATATATAGTGTAGATGTGCAAGGACCCGTCCGTCGCTCCATCCGTTGCACGCTGTATATTGCTTTTGTCCGGGTGGTATTTCAAAAGAGTAACTGGACCACAGTGATGTAACCGCTATTGGCTGAGGGCTCTGCATCTCCGATGCCTATGTTTATTAACACTTGACAAGCCTTTGGCTTGCAAGAGTTATATGAATTTGTGCGAGCAGCCGTTCGTCCTTTGTTTTTTCTTCTTGCCAGTTTTCTCGATTTTTTGTGTCTTCTTCTTCTCTGACACTATGGGCCCTAGGACCATTAAACGTGGGACTTTTGAAGAGCTTGATCTGAACGTGTGCATGTCACTTTTCATTTTCGTCTTCGATTTCGTTTTCTTTGTTAAAACCCATGTGAAAAGAGTGCAATTTTGGAAGTAAATGCAGAGCATTTAACGTACATCACAGAACACAGTTGCTGAGCTTTGTGCGAGCTGTCGCTGCGTAAATAGATAACATGGCGCATGCCTGCTCGGTCAATAAACCTAAAGCCAACAAAAACCAAACACTACTCTGCTTATAAGACGTATTCAAGCTGTGTTGTTTGCAATATTTTATTCAAGAAATAACCCATTGAAGGAAGTATTTTTGCGTTTTAATTTTTGTCAAGTGTTTGACATTTTGCTAGCGAAATGAGGTTCTAGTTACTTTTAAAGTTTAGCTTTTGGAAGAGCTAGATGAAAAGTTAAATGAATTAGTTACCTCACTGAATTAATGAAAATATTTTCTTTTCAGGATGTCACTTTTCAAAAACTTGCACAGCGTTGCTTAACAGCCTCAGCCTAACATTTTCATAAGATATTACATCTATAACTTTGAAATGTTAAGAGAACTTGTTCGATGCAACGTTAAATGTGACGTTACAAGACAGTCAACAGATAATTGGAATTCCGGAATTCCTATACAGAGGGACACATTGGTAGAGAGTAAATTTAAGGATGTTTGAGACAGACAAATTGAGAATTGTTATCCAAAGACTGTGTCATGGGATCCTTTCTGGATGACAAACAGTATAGACGTGGAAATGATCGAAGAACTTGCTGTTTCGATGACGTGTTTTAATGCATCTGAATGTGTTTGAATTGCATTGATTCAGCCTGATAAGGTCAGGAAAAATAACCTTTTTTTACTTCCCCCGGCCGGTGTTGCAGGCCCAGTTGAGGCCGGTGTAACAGTATATCTTGCCCCTGTACAGCCCCTGGAGATAAACTAGTCTATTTCCCCCCCTGTTCAGCTTCCCCCACTCAGGCCAGCTTCCCCCCGTAATTTTTTTAACGTTTTTTTCTTTCTGTCCCCTGTTCATCCCTCCCCTGTCCAAGCCATTTTAGCTTCCACCTATGAATCCCGGACCGAACACGCTTCAGATAGAACACGCTCCGGCTTAAACCCCCTTCTGATTGACTGCTACAGACAAAACCCCCTCCTCGGTGCAGACAGAATTCTCTCATTTTTTAAATACAAAATACATACATGTCCGACAAAAAGCATTGAACATGCCCGGATTAGCCAAGTGTGGTTCAAATTTTTATGAAATTTGGAGTGTTTGGGTGGGCGGTGCAAAATGGATGGTGTGTTTTTCTTTCGGATTTACTGAGTATTTACATGAATTGAATTGAATCGGAATAAAGCTTTTATTGTATAAATCTGAACCTGTCCACGAATCAACATCATCTACCGTTTTTTTGACGAAATCGAAGTTGCGTGAGTGGGATCATGTGGTATTTTAACTTAATCCACAAATCCGTCGAGCTAAATCTTCGTTTAAAACTCTATTCAGCGCGTGTCTGTGTAAACGCTAAATTTCTTAGTTCGTTAAGATGAGAGAATGCTCAGTCTTTTCCATCGGTCTCAAACACGCTGCGAAATAATAAAAAGAAGCGGTTTGGGTAGTGTTTCTTTAATAGACTCCAGCAATAACATGGCAACACATAGAACATTATTAGAACTTATATAGCTTTCAACATAACTTTGTCCACTACTGATAAGTAAAAATTTTATAACATACTTTAAAGAGCATTAGGTGGGACGGCGGGTGTTCTTTGCTAACGAGCTGCTGTTTCTACGCTTTCAGATTGCGAATGAGGTGGTAGAAAAAAGGCCCCCCTTTTAAAGCCAGAATTTAATACCTGTAGCAAAACTGAACAGATAGCGAGTGACACTTTGCAAACATCGCTTATGGGTTGAGGCGCCATCGCGCCGGATTTTTAAATCCCTGAAGAAACACACGAACACACATAGTGACACTTTGCAAACATCTTTTGCCAGCTGAAAACGCTTGAAATTTAAACAAAGATTATAGGATAGGCGGGGCGCAAAAGAGCCCCGCAGTTTCACATCACTTGCACCGTTTTAAAAGTAAATAATCATACATTATTTATAGCATTAATCCGTCCCTGCGTTTGCTTGTGCACAAAGGCACAGGATAGACAATTTCATTGTATAAATTCAAAAATAACCATGAATACACATCATTTCCGCTTTTTGATGAAATCGAAATTTTGACCATGGTTAAACCACGACTGAACTGCAATTATGGAAGTTATACCAACAGCTAAAGGAGGAGTTAAATTATGCTACAATGGATACACATACACCAAAAAGAACAAGTCTAAGACCACTATCAGATGGCAGTGTTTTCAAATAGGGGCCTTAAAATGCAAAGCCGCCACTGTTACAGACTTGGAAGTGCGTTTTTAAATATATTTAAATCTGTGTTTAAGAAACAATCAATTAATAATGAGAGATGTAAGCTAAACAACTGTAAAATAAAAGCAGTCCCTTGTTTTGGTATTGGTTAGAGTGCATTCAGAAAGACGCAGCAGTTGTTTGTACGCATCTGAATCTGATTGTTTAATCCCCGTTGTATCTGCCAATGCCAATCACATCGCCTCTGTATTAAAAAGCTAGATATGAAACCTCGGATGATTTTAAGTTGCGGCATAAGAGCTAGTCCTTACTGTAAGTTAAAACTGGAAGCTTTTTCACCACCTGGTATCGGATCCATGATAAAAGGTTGAGCGTCAAAAGGTCGAGCGACGAAAGGTCGAAAATTGAAGACGCGACAAAACGTTGAGATGTTTTTCGTTGATTAATAAACTTAATTATATTTTCAACATTAGAGATTTTAATAAAACGCATCACACGTTCTTTGTTCTATTGTCACATCAATGACCGGAGATTGCTATGCTGTGAGAAAGAATAGTCCAGACTAGGCCAAAATACAATTAATCTCTTCATCCCAAGCACTAATAATCCATTCAGGCAGTTGTTTAATTGCACTTTAACTTGAGTCAAATCCATCAAAGACACGATAAAAGGGTAATTGCTTCGTTGCATGCTACTCAATAATTATAAAGGATTGCCAAAACGCGGGGATGCACTGCATTTTGAGTAAATGCAATTAGAAATTGCAATTCATGAAAATACAGGTGTTTAAATCATACACCTGAGTAAGCTTTAGATTCATTCAAGAGTTATCCATTACACACCGGAGTATGATTTCATATGTAATTATTTTACCTCGAAATTTAAGCAGCTAATCCATCACCCACCCGGGTCGGTGTGGGTGATGGATTACTATAAAACGGGCGAAAATTTTGGTGAAATTATAAATTTTTCAAGAAGCAATGGAGATGGCATCATCAATGAAAAGCCAAAACTCATTTTAATAGGTTTTATTGTGTGCAGAGGGATAAACCTCAGCGATTTATTGTTTGGAGATGCTGCAAATGCCTTTTGGCATTTAAGAGCGCCCTCAGAATAAGCCTATAAATGACAAATTCAGAACCCTTAAATAATCACAACCACGACAGCTGCGTTGATGAGGTAATTAGAATTTCTAGGAAAAACTGTAATACATGAGAAAAGTAATAAAAAAAAAAGGAAATTTTCTGTCAATATTTATTGCTATGAATTTTTTTGTTTCGTTTTACACCTGGCTTTTATTCCTCGCGGCTATTTACTCCGACTGATTTTACCTTAGTCAGGGTGGACCGTACCGACTCACAGGGTGGAATTGCGATACTATGTTAAGATAGCCTTAAGCCTAAAACAGTCCCCACAAAGCCCTATTATTCGTTCGAGCATATCTTGGTTTCGCTATCGACTAAAGGTGAACAGTCCGAGTATTCTGCATTTACAAGCCGCCTGCGTCTTCCAACAGACAGTGCATTTTTATCTGAATTTACTGACTTTTTAGAGAACTATAGTTTAGATGGGTGCCCTTTAGTAATAGGTGGGGATCTGAATATTCATTGGAATGCACAAATAAACATTTTTCAAAACAATATAGCGAAATATTGTATTCTTTTGGGCTGATTCAATATGTCCCACATCCCACTCATCAAAGTGGTCACATAATCGACCATCTAATTACAAGGCTATGCGACATAATTTCACCACCTGAGCCAGTTACAGCAGACCTTGTAACGGATCACCAGTTGGTCTATTTTGATATACAGGGTGTAAAACACATCGAACCCCAACACACAATCTTCATACCGCCGTATTAGTAAAATCGATTTATCAAAATTTAAAAATGATATCAAACAAATGAAAGAGTGCCAAAATTACATGTATCAGACCTTGATACTTTAGTCACTGCTTACAACAGTGAATTACGCGAATTACTGGATGCTCATGCACCGCTTATTGAACTCTACTCGTAGTGAGCCATGGGAAACGGATAAAACGCGTGTGGCTAGATCGTCAATGCGTGCTGTTGAACGCAAGCTTAACAAGAGTCATGACATTGCAGATCAAGCCCGATATTTTGAGTTACGCAATGAATATAGGAAAAGGGCAAATAAGGCTAGTTCTGTCTATTATAAAAACTTGAATACGCAGTGTTCAGACCAGAAACAGTTCTTTAGGACTGCTGATATCATTATGCAAAAATTAAACAAAACCCGCTTCTTGACGCTGAGTCTCCTGCAGCATTGGCTGACACTTTTAAACAATACTTCATATCAAAAATTGACAATATTAGAGCCTCTTTTAGGTCGACAGACGATGATCCTTTTTTGTTTGATGACTTTTTCGATTGTGTTTTGCTAATTAATTTAGACCGCTCGATGAGGAAAGCGGTCGGAAAATAATAATGTCTTCATTACCCAAGTCTTGCGATAGCGACCCAATCCCAACCTGCTTACTCAAACAATGTATCGATGAACTCCTGCCTATTATTTGTAGAATAATAAACTTGTCAATTTCTACTAACACTTTCCCGGCCCCTTTCAAGCAAGCAATCGTTTATCCTCTTCTAAGAAAACCAAATCTCGATACTATTCCGAAAAACTATGGCCCGGTTTCCAATTTATCCTTTATATCCAAAATCCTTGAAGAGGTAATATGCAAACAATTAAATGTCCTTCTCACCACTCATAGTTTGGAAGGAAAGTATCAATCAGCTTACCGCAAGTGTCACAGCACTGAAACAGTCCTTATTCGTTTGTTCAATAACCTTTTGATCCAACTGGATAACCGACAAGCTGTGTTTCTCACATTACTCTACCTTTCTGCCGCGTTTGACAACGAAGATCATGAGACCTTTCTACGCCGGTTGAGTGCCCCTTTGGTGTCGAAGGTGGAGCCCTTGATTGGATATCATCTTACTTTTGTAATCGCAATGTACGTGTTAAGGTCGACAGTGAATTTTCGGACTATATTGCCTTGGATTGCACCCTACCCCAAGGTTCCAAAATTGGATCACGATGATATTCTCAATATACCAAGCCACTGGGTTCTCTGATAAAATCGTACGGACTACCGTATCATTTTATGCGGATGATTCTGGTCTAGAAAATGCCTTCAATCCACGCTCAGTCTCAGAACAGGGCACTGTCCTTGCTCAAGTTTCTGACGCCATCAAAGATATCGAGTCCATGATGACCGCTAATAAGCTTAAATTCAACAAGTACAAAACTGAATTTTTGGTTATATCAGGTGCACACAACTAGAAATTTATCAATACCCATAGCTTACACCTCGACAATGGCGTTGTTAAACTTTCCTACGTTGCTCGAGTCTTAGGAGTGCTCGCTGACTCGCATTTAACAATGGAGGCACAGATAAACTCTGTTGTTCGAACTTGCAACTACTGCCTACGGTGGATGCGTGATGTTCGTTCGCGTTTAAACCACGATGCTGCAAAGACACTCGTGCATGCATTGGTGATCAGTCGCATCGATTACAGCAACAGTTTATTGATCAACCTCCCTAAAATGCAGATCAAGCGGCTGCAGTGCATCCTTATTCACTCTGCACGCATTGTGAGACCATCTAGTGAAGAAGGTGTTAAGGATAAGCCCATGGCTCTCCATTAGTTACCGGTTGAGCGCGTATTGTGTTTCAAGTGGCCCTTTTGACTCATAAAGCCCTTAACAATTCAGCACCTGAGTATATTACAGAGTTTCTTTCACCTTATACTTCATCGCGTAGCCTGAGGTCGTCTGACCAGTATCTTCTCCAATAGCGTCGATCTAATCAGCACTACAGGGAAAGTGCGTTCCAAAATGCAGCCTCCAACTTCTGGAACTCTTTATCATTTAGAATAGACAAGAACGTAATATTTTAGCTTTCAGAAAATTACATAAAACCCACTTTTTAGACTGGCATACAATGAATGTGTTAATGTCAATTTTATCTAGTCAATGTTATTATTTTTAATTTCTTATTAGAATACCTATATTGTTGTCACTTAGGTTTTACCTAGCGTGATATAAATTTGTTAATAATAATAATAATAATAATAATAATAATAATAATAATAATAATAATAATAATAATAATAATAATAATAATAATAATAATAATAATAGAGTGATGCTGCCAAAGCAAAGCAGGAAATCAAACAACTTGTAAGGCAGACACGAGAAAAACCATCGCTTTTGATCAACACCAAGCGAGCTGAGCTGAGAGAAATGGCGATTCTGAATTTCCGAGATTCCAAAGAAATGCTGACTGCCCTGTAACGCATGTACGAAGAAATGAACTTGTGGCCATTCATTGCGACTTTGAGCAGGCATTCATGAACCATGAAGAAGGAAGGAAGGCAGTGCCAGAGCTTGTGCATGGGGTGGGCCACACGATTCCGTGAAAGGGTGTCAACAGTGAAAACCAGGAAGACGAGAGTAGAGAGAAACTCTTTAAATGAAATGGACATCACTACAGTAGTAGAGTAGTTTGTTATTTTGCAGATTTTAGTGTATTTTGTGATAATAAATCCTGCAGACTTGTATCTCAACTGTTTTTGCATAGCTATAGAGTATATACAAAATTTCGATTTTTGTCGCGTTTTTTAATTTTCGATCTTTCGTCGCTCGACCTTTTTTCGGAACACGCCTGGTATCACTTTCTAAATGGAAGATAAAATTGAACATATAACAAAACATTTCTTGGATAATGTGGGGGAACCGGACAAAATACCACCGGACATAATACCACCGGACACAATACCACTGGACAAAATACCACCGGACATTATACCACCAAAGAAATGAAAACTAGGACAGAATACCACCAAAGATATCTTTTATTATATAGCGTACCAACGCAGAATCTGTGGCGTCCAGTCATGCAAGAAGCTCAAATAAAACGCGAAAAGGAGACGTCTTAGGGATTATAAGAGATACATACTCACGTGGCTCAACATGCAGCGTAACAACCCTGACAGGGTGGCGTCCAGTCATCGCGGAAAAGACTTTAAAAAAAGACGCACGACGGAGACGGCTTAGGTATTATAAAAATCAGATGCAGTAGATCGCAGAGAATAAGAACATATACTCCGTTATGTCATTATTGATAAGGGATTACCATAGCTCGAGATTTTTCGCATATAAATAGGGTACTAAAATGAGCAGAATTTAAACCAATATCAATATTTTGTCCTAGTTTTCATTTCCTTGGTGGTATTATGTCCGGTGGTATTATGTCCGGTAGTATTTTGACCGGTGGCATTATGTCCGGTGCTATTTTGTCCTACACCCTAATGTGGATGTCATTTATGAAGAATGCCGGTGAAGTGCCTCCCCACAGTCCGCTGCTCCCTTTTTTGCAAGCAGGTGAAGTACCCCCTCCAAAAGGATGAACATGTCATCTGCCCCCGTCCTCTCTCAAAAAAAGACAAAAAATTGTATTTAAGTAATTTTTAGGGCTTTAGGGATTTTCGTGATCATTATTTTTTTTAAAAATAATTTGCTGAAACCGGAGAATAGTAAATGAAAGAAACGATTCATCTATGTGTTCTCAGTGAAGTGACCGTATAAAAGCGACGATTGATCTATTCATTCTCAGTGAATTGAACACATGAAAGAAACGATTGGTCTGTTCATTGCTGAATTTGTGAATAGATCTAAGAAATGACTGATCTGAGAAAACGGGGTACGGAAAAAATGGCAACGGAAAAATGGCAACGGAAAATATGGTAAGTGGAAATAATATCATTTTTTGAGTTGCCATTATTTCCACTTGCCATATTTTCCGTTGCCATTATTTCCGTTGCCATTTTTTCCGTTGCCATTTTTTCCTACACCCGAGAAAACACAATCGCAGTGTGATTGAACTTTGACTGGAGTACAATTACGATCAATTGCAATTCCTCAACGTCTGGTTTACTTGAGTGTAATTAATAAGAATTCTAATTCACTTACTGCAATTAAAAGTGAAAATGCCAATAAAAATTACTTAAATGCAACATTATTTCTTATAATCTAATTTTTGTAGAGGGGGCAGATGACATCCCCACTCTTTTTGAGGGGGGTGGGCACTTCATCTGGTTGCCAAAGGGGGGTAGAAGAGCGGGCTAGCGGAAGAGTGGGGGGGGGGCACTTTACCATTTACCTATTTATGATAATCTTAGCGATCAGAAATATCCATCTGTCTCTCGAGAAATGCTAAAAAAGGAAATTGAGAGAAAAGCAAAGAACTTTCTGATCAAGGATGCTTTTTTATTTTTGTTTGAATTATTGTGAATTTAGTCAATAAAATAGTTTTATACAGTTTAACTGAGCCCATTTATTCACATGAACAAATATTATCAAACTACATTTACACGCCAAAAAAGGGGGTAGGGGGCGAGGTAAATATACTGGAGGAGCTGGAGATAGCCTAGTCTAGCTCCCCCCCCCCCCCCCCCCCCACCGGGGGAAGCTGTACAGAGGGGATAACATAGCCTGTTGCATTGGGCCGAGTTGGGGCCTTCTACAATGCATTCCTTTGTAATAAGGTCAGTGTTTCGGAAAGAAGCGGGATCCAGTGAGGCCGGGGGTAAATTAACGCGAAAATGCACAGTGTTTGGCTCAAGGGATGTTTACTAAAGAGGGGGTTGTAAAAAGGATGGCGTTTCCATTAAACAGAGACCAGAGAAAACTGTGACTAATGTTAGAAAACTGAAGAAAAATCAATGTGAAAGAGACCACTGTGTGTAAACTGGAAAAATCGATGTAAAACTCTGAAGTTAGGATTAAAAAATTAGTAGGGGTGTTACTGTGGCACATTCACTTAAGATTTTTTCATTTTCAAAAAAAAAACGCGAGAAAGAAATCGTGTTTAATACAATTAAATGCATTTAAATTTATGAGATCAGATAAGATAAAATAAAACGTGACATTTTTAAAGGACTACTTTATATCTTTTATTTTTTATATGAGACGAAAAGGTAATTTGGTTGAGAGATAACCACCTACTTACACAAACAAAACAAACAAAGGGATGGGGGAGGGGGGAGGGGGGGGGGTCGAGAGAGCAAACACAAGATCTCTACTATGCTAGGTGCAGTCCGAAATGAGTGGACTCTTCTCGGCCCGGGACTCATTCGAAGGATGCAATTTGACCAAACGCAGTTTGACCAACCGCCAATTGACAAATAGGCATTTGACCAACCCTTAAAAAGGGGAATTCTACCAACTTCTTCACAGGGTTCACAGAAAAATATGACTTCAAAGAAGGACTCAACTTCATCAAAGAGAGTGTGTGCTTATCCTCTATCATTGGTTGTCACTGGGCAGATATCGCGTGTTGTGGAGTTTTAAGTGCTCCCTTTATCGCAGCTGCACAAAAAAGAGTTTGTGATAATCCCATCTCTCTCATTGGATGTCTTTAGATGTCGCCTGTTGTGGATTTCTAAATGCTACGTTAATCTCCGCTCTCAGGCGTTATGCCAACAGACCCAGAACTGGTGGACCCTGTAGTGTTAACAACAACAACAACAACGACAACAACAACAACAAGTGCAAGTATGGAAATTTTGACAACCAATCTTGGTGGTCAAAAACTGGTTTAGATCACCATATGTATGTGAAACAGATGGCAAAACGGCAAACTATTCTGGGGGGAGGGGCAGTCTCTTCAAAGATAAATGTAATTCTTTATTCTTTTCAATTGATTAAAAATAGAACTGTTATAAAATGCAGTAGGTTGGCAGCAAATAAAAAAGTTGAAAATAATCCGTATATAAAAATATACACAGCATGGGACATAAATAGAAATAAAGTAAAATAAAAGTCAAGTTGGTGAAATGTTTTTTTTTTCATTAAGGGGCTCAAAGTGTCTATTGGTCAATGGCGGTTGGTCAATATGGGGGTTGGTCGGATTGCAGGTTGGTCAACTGTCCTACATGCCAATCAAGACCCCAACACTGGATCATTAAAATCGCAAATAAAAATTAAAAGGAATTGATCCGACCGAATCTTACAAATTTCCAGTAATTAAAAAACATAGACCAACCAGCCAGGTGTAAAAAATTGACACTACGTTCGGCTTGAAACACTTGAAACGTTTTAAAATAACAACTTATAAATTGACCATGCATCTTTTATGTTATACAAACGGTTATAAATGATTAGACTCTGTTTCGAAAGAAAGAAAGAAAGAATGAAAGAAAGAAAAAAGAAAAAGAAACCGAAATTTTGTACCAATACCGGTGTAACAGCCTAGAATATATACCCCCCGCCCAGAATATACCCGGGTATAATTTGGGCTAGCCAAGAATATACTCGGGTATATTCTGGTCTACTTTGAAGAGGTACGGAAAAAATGGCAACGGAAAAAATGGCAACGGAAATAATGGCAACGGAATAAAACGACAAAGTGAAAAAGGAAAAAATGGCAAATTTTGCAGGTTTCACTGAAGTTCAGTCGAAACAAAGAAATCGCCTACCTTGACTACTCAGGATCAAAGAAAGTCCAATCAAAACCACTTAATGTTAACTTGATGTCCACTTGATGTCGGGGTATTTGGGGTGCAAGCAAAAATGGCAAAACGTAATCCCTGTGTGTGGCACCGTTAATCCTTTGGATGCTCGGGCGCCAACGTAGCAATGCATCTATTTGGGGTGCATCAGGCAAAACTTTTTCGCTGTGTGTACAATGCGGTTAATCTTTCGGATGCTCGGGTGTCAACGTAACAAAACATTTATTTGGGCTGCATAGGCAAAACTTAAACCCTGTGTATATAGTATTGCTAATCCTATGGATGTTCGGGTGCTATCACAACAATACATTTATTAGGGGCGTTGTCTACAATGAGTAACATGCTCGTGATATTACGCTTAAGAATAAATTTGATAAATGTGATAAAATTTTTATTTTGTTATTTTGCCATTTTTTCCGTTTTATTCACTTTGCCATTTTTGCCGTTGCCATTATTTCCACTTGCCATATTTTCCGTTGCCATAATTGCCGTTGCCATTTTTTCCGTTGCCATTTTTTCCTACACCCACCCTGAAATATACACCGGGGTTTATTCTGGGCTAGCCAGAAATATATCCCTGCCGCCCAGAATATACCCCCCCCCCCCCCGTTTCACAAAATTTTTATGAAATAATTTGCATCGTTTCTTAAATTTATTGATATTTTAGCCACTACAAACTTGAACAATTACTCGATTGCATTTAGCTCGTAGGGGTAGGGGTACATACAATTTGACCAACCGCAATTTGACCAACCACAATTTGACCAACAGAAATTTGACCAACTGCAATTTGACCAACCCCTTAATGGAAAAACTGACATTTGACCAACTTTCAGTTTTAGATATATATAACCTTATAAATCTAGTAGTTCAAGGTTTCGTAAGAAAAAGTAATTTCAAAGAAGTGCTCATTCGCATCAAAGAGATGTTGTGCTAATCCCCTCTCTGTCATTGAGTGTCATAAGGTTGAATTCCACGTGCCCCGTTAATCTCCGTAATCCGGCGTTATACAAGGCGTAAAACAAACAAACCCAGACCTGGCGGAAGCTTTAGTGTCATCTCAGGTACGTGTTTTTACGTGGTTTTATTATAAATACCGGGATTTCGCAACCGGAATTTAAACCAAATTTGTCTGCTGTTTCAACAAGATCAAGTGAACTTGAACTGTAATTTTAACAGCAAAAATAATTTCTAATTGTAATTACTTATTTGGACAGCGATAGTTGTATGTGAAGTTTTGAGAGGATATGAGATTACTGCTAAACGGTCTTCTGCCCCCCGGTCAACTGCCCCCCTCCAGTCAACTGCCCCCCTTTTTTGCAACTGCTCCCCTCCCCTGCAATTTAACGGGGTTGTCATCTGACCCCTCCTTTTTTTAGTGGAAAAAATTCTTGAAAAAATTAGGCAACTGTCCTGTCCCCGTCTACTTCGTCTCTGAAACAATTGATCTTCATTGATCTATTCACCAATATTGATCTTAGGAGAGACTGGTCGGTAAACTAATTACAATTCTAATTGCAATTAGTTTCCTATTGGTGAATTGCAATTTACCGAGGTGCAATGCATTCAATAAAATAAATATAATTTTATTTCTTGTGTCTTTGTAAGCCAAGAACCCAAGAAAAAAATAGTATATGGAGGGGGCAAGCGACCAACCCTGCACTTTGAAGGGGGAGGGGGCAGTCGACCGGGTTGCAAAAAAGGGGGGCAGATGACAGGGGGGGGGGGTGTTGACCGGGGGCATATGACCGGGATTCGAGATTACTACCATCCCGAGGGTTATGGACAGTACTTTTACTTGCAGTGTTATAACTGTTTAAATGTTGCTTTTGTCGGAACATTTGTGATTGCTAATGTTTTACCGATAAGTGGTAAGAAAAACAATAAATTATGAAGTTGGTCAAATGTCCGTTTTTTCATTAAGAGGTTGGTCAAATTTCGGTTGGTCAAATATCCTACACCCGATCTAGTATAAACATGTATAGATTGTTCAATTGCATATCAGCCGTTCAATACTTTTAATTAATTTATCAAAGTTGAGGTCAAGCATTTGTACATAATCCATCAAAAGTGGACAAAAAAATTCAATTGCATTTAACAGAAGCTACTTATATAAGAGTGTTTCTAGAATCGGGACATTGCTCTTCTTCAGCTCTTCACATTTTAAACATCAAATAAAGTGTTTAGTTACAAGTATAAATCGAGAGATAAGCACAAAAAAGATAATATTTAAAAAATGATCACACTTTTAAATTACAATATAAAAATCACAAATTTAACAAACTTAATTTACAGTAAAACAACGATTTAATTACAAAAATTGTTATAAATAAATTAAAATATCTCGGTAGTTTAAAACGTTTCGTCGGAGCTTCACTGCCCATTTTGGAGGCTGCTGAGTCGCGCGATTCACCTTCGAATGACACCGAGCCACATGGGTCACCTTCGTAGGGCGCGGAGTCGCACGGGTTAGTTTCGAAGGACACCGAGTCACGCAGATCACTACCAGAGGGCGCAAAATCGCACTGGTCAGAGTCGCGTTTGTTATCTTTGCGTGGCGCGCTGTTTATAGAATCAACTTTCAGGTTGCTTACATGGTAAACGTTGGCCAGCTTCTTGTTGCTTTATTCGTTGAATAGTCGGCTAGCCTAGAATATACCTGGGGTATATTCTGAGCTAGCCTAGAATATACCCGGGTATATTAATTCTGGTGGGAGTATATTACCGGGTCATCGATTTTTTTTTCAGAATCAAACAAACGTTATATCGCAGCCCGGTCTATTTTTGGGAGAAATTATAAAAAACGGTCAGTAAAAAAAATGGGATGAGAAACAAGAAGTTTTTCTTCCTGCTCTGTATTTCAGGATTATTTTAGGTAGTTCGTGGTATGAAAGTGCAATTTGAAAAGGAAATCTTTGATTTTGAGCAGACATACAAGGCAGACACCGCAGTGTTTTAAATTGCAATTGCATGATAGGGGCGCTGGTGGGTTTGGAATTCGTGGTGTTACTGCCAATAAGTAAAAAGTTTCATGCTCTGTAGGAATCATACTTGAAGGAACCCCCAGCAGAAAAGGATTTGAGGAAAGCCTTTTGTTCGTTGACAAAGCTATTTCCGGGTCCACTAAATCGAAAAATTTGGGTTTTCGTTCAAATGTTTTCTTGAATTACAGGGAAAATGTCATGATACTTGAAATACACAAAATGTTTTATTAATGTAAATTATAAATAAAATAAACATATTTTAAAAATAGCACACACTTTATTTAATCTGTTTTGTGCCATCGATCACTAAGACACTGATTTTGTAATAGCTGATCTGTACATTTTTATTGGAAAATCGAACATATGTTATCAATTCGACAGTACAATTTCACGTCATTTATCAATACGTTTAAATAAGTTTTGGACATAAAACTTCAATTGATGGTACTAGGTAATATGCTTGTGATAGTCGGTAATACGCTTGCAATACTCCTTAATATGCTTGTGATACTTTGGAATATGCTTGTCATGCTACAAATACTTATACTAAGCAGCTTTTTTTGGCACTGACAACTTCTCAGAGTGTGAAAGGTGTTGTCTTTTCGCAGTATCTTTTCACGGTTTCAGTAAATATTAAATAGTTAGCGACGGTACAAGGTCTGATATGTGGATGTGGACGGAATCTAGTCCCTGTTCCCCCGGAGCCGGAAGCACTGTTTTATCGCTGCCTGGCAACCGTAGTATTCTCTCCATGGTTGCTGAAGGTGCACTTGGAGAAGGGACAGGTGCTTCAACAAACCAGGCAAGGCTTCTTCCAGCTGTCCACGCAGGGCTAGCTCCATGCAAGCTCTGTAAGCTTCGTGCGATTTACTCAGCTTTGGAAGCAACTGTGCTACGTTGTGGGATGTTTTACATACTGGGCATTTTACAGATGACAAATCCGCTGCTTTGTTAATATCCAGAGTTGCCGAACAGTTGCGACATCGAAA
Source organism: Protula sp. h YS-2021 (assembly GCA_949752745.1). NCBI lineage: Eukaryota > Metazoa > Annelida > Polychaeta > Sabellida > Serpulidae > Protula > Protula sp. h YS-2021. Next base: position 18,106,421 of record OX457025.1, on the reverse strand, counting down.
CTGAGGTCGTTTTGATTCGATCTCCGCCCATAAAGGCCAGTCTTCCGTACAAGCCCTGCAGGTGCATTCGAAAAAGTATTGTGACATCATATAATCATGTCTCTTGCTTTTCTCATTCACATAAAACGTAAAGCCATAATCACAGAAAACCTGATCACCCTTTCTAACGTTTTTTATGGTGTACAGCAACATTGTGTTACCAAAAAATGTGATATCTAAATCAGGGTCGCAGGAGTGGTTGAAATAAGAGCTATTTAAATAGAGACCGAGTCCCATGTCCTTGGGCTTGCTGTAAGCCATGTCATGGGAATTCCTCATCTTCGCAATGGTGAATCCATTACACTGAATACACTGCATCATTGTCATTAAGTGCTCTAGTATAAATCCGGAGATGTCTTTTGGACTGAAGTTCTTGGCATCTAGTAGATTGTCCATGAAAAAATTGTCCATGAAAAAACTGTCAATGAATCCACTTTTGTACAGGATTTCATGAAGAAGGATGCAAATGGCTATCATCTGTAAATTCGTGTCAAGGTCACGAGATTTTTCATGGCGGACTAATAATAGAAGGTCTCTATAAAACGCGTCCTCGGGTTTATCGTAGAAATCAACCGCATTGCTGGAAGGTGTCAAATGGAAGACATCTTTAAAGCTCGCACGAAAAGCAGGAAGAAAAGTCTTCATAGCAATGCGCAGAGTAAGATGACCGAGCTTTAAACACCACTCATTACCAAGCCATTCCTGATAGGCGCATTCGTATCGGTGGTACTCCTGCCACGACGCCTCTTCACATCTCCGGCTACAGTACGCGATCCCAGAGCAATGGCGGCACGGATAGGAAGTGATGATCTGCTCAAAACAGGCGTAGCAGTGTCCCTTGTGGCAGTCTTCGAAAAGTACTGATGCAAAAGGTGTGCTTTTCATCACGATCACGCCTGCATTGATGTCCTCTTTAGCTCCGATGTGGTGGCCGAAAGATTCGGATGACTGGATCTTTAAGTGGCCGGAAGTTACGCAAAGGTTTGCCGAACCATCCTTAGGAAGTAACAAGAAGTCAGACTGCAATGACTGCTTATTTGCTCCATTTGAGCAACTTGACTTAACAGCCTTCTTATTTGCGGCGTTAATTTCCGTATCAAATTGCTTCATCAATTTTTGTTTAACACTGACTTTTAAAACAGAACTTTCAAGAACATCTCGTCCTTGATTGAAGCTACTTATGGCTTTGGTGTAAAAACCAAGAGAGTTGTAACATTTCCCTGCTCTCTCATGTAACAGATATTTCTCCACGGAATACCCTAATAGAAAAGCATTGTCTATGTCATTCAGACAAGCCTGATAATTATTTCCATCAAACGAACAAGCTGATCTCTGAGCGAACAATCCAGCCAATTTCTCCCCATCTAGACGGTTGCCAATAGCCTCTGCAGCGTCATCAGAACTCTTCACCTTTCCGCAGTGCCTGATCGCTTTGTCCAACAGTTCCTTGGCTTCTTGGTGACAGTTACGCTTTAATTTTAGTATAGCCTCAGCTTTGTACTGAGTACTATACACTGCGTCTTTTTCTTGGTAATCAGGCTCTATGTTGTAAAAATCTTGCATTTCTTTGAGCAATGATATGCCATTGTTTTTCCTGGTTTTCAATAGTGCCGAGACCATAGATTTGTTGTCTTTGAATGCATCGATGTGGTTATTTATGTGGTTATTTGGACAAAGGAGTCCCCTGAGTTTATCTTTAGCCGAGATGGCCATGAGTAACTTGTGTTGTTCCCTTCAAAGCAAAACAAGAAGACATTTTAATTTATGCATGAATATTGAAGTACTACTACTACTATTACTACCACTGCTGCTGCTACTTCTACAAATAATAATAATAATAATAAATAATAATAATAAATAAATGAATAAATAAATAATAATAATAATAATAATAATAATAATAATAATAACTGCTTGACCACCGGACAGTTGGCCACTGGACAGTTAATCACCGGGCAGTTGACCACCATCAGACATTTATTACTGATAATGACATGCACTTTATTTTCCTATAGCAAAACTTATATTTTATTTAATCTGACTATTGATAAAATTTGGATAAAGAAATCTGTAAAATACATTAATATCGGTCATTGCTTCAGTACATCAGAGATGAAAATCCCGGCATGTTGTCTCCTTATATGATCTACCCTTAGCAACGGTTAATCTACAAGTTTAAAAGTGACACTAGCGTTGCTTTGCGGACCGGATGTAGGCCATTTCTATATGATAAAAACGCCACTGATCCCAGTTCGTCAGGAAAATTCTTAATCTTCTACCTTGAAGATAGCACTTAACTAACCAGAGCATTTTGCAACCGCCGTTGAGAAGCCAGTATATATACGCTTGTCTTTGTTTTGTCATTATCGGACATCAGTACCTACGCGTCCATTATCTTTGCATATTTTTGTTGTTTTTTTTTTCTTTTCATTTTGCTGATAGTCAACGGTCCGGTAGTCAACTGTCCCATAGTCAACTGTCCGGTAATCAACTGACAGTTGACCAATCGACTGGTTGTCATATAGTATGGAAACCTCAAGTGAACTCATGCTCGAGCTCTTTGGCAACGCTCTAATTGGATGTGTTTGATGGTTGGGGTGGTGGAGACAGAGTTATGAGGGTTGGGGTAGAGGGCTTTTCGCCACGTTCTCTGTGAAAAAAGACCTTTGTCTCGTTATTCCATTATAACATGGATCGCCATAACATTATGAACTTGATTATAAAAGCAATCCTTCAGTATATTTTTTAGAGATGCAACATATAGCTTCTGAAGAAAAAATACTTTACAATAATATATAGAGCTCACCTTTCACTGACCTTGTCCGTTAAAAATGTCCGTTGGCCTCACAATGTCCGTTAAAAAAGTATACAGTCTTATGTCTAAGCTGAAGCCATAGCAGTTTTAGCAATGATGAAAAAATGGACACCTAGAAGCTCAGCTGCTGATAATGTATCAGTAGCTTAACACTAAGACGGCTTTGCGACCCAGTGCATCAGGCGTCTTAGTAATGGCATTTGCTATTTACTGGGCTAATATCCTACCAATCTGCTCAAGGCAGCAGGGACTAGAGCAAGATTTACTACTCTTTGCTCCTGGAAATATCATGGTAAGCTGTACGAAAAAGAGTCTCATATGATGGTTGTGTGTTGTTGGAGATACCGCGTTGCCATGGCTGGCCATCGCGTTACCATGGTTACGGCATTACTCATCTGTACCTTATAACACTGGCGCTTTGGATTTGAGGTATTGCTGTAACAGAAGCCCACAGGTTTACTGATCTGTTATCTGTATGGGCTACTTATCTCTGTTACCACTGTTATGAGTGTGTTTATATTAAGGGTCCCTTATCAGCGCAACAAACGTACTAACTTGGCTGTCCCCTTTTTCATCAGGAAATTTGAAATAATTTACTGTTCTTTCGTCATAAATACCATTACGACCTGTTGTTCGTTGTTTATGTATGTCCACACATGTTTGAAGATTTATTTATTTATTTATTTTTTAAATATTCATCAATTTGTCCCGTCCAGTACACATGCACTATGCTAAAAAAAAAAAAAAAACAAAAAAAAAAAAAAAAAAACATGGGTACACGCAAAAAATGATGCTGGGTGTACGTCTTTTTTTTTTTTTGAGACCCTTTGCAAGAAGTCAAAACTGCTCGCTCTACTTACAGTGCGTGCCGTGTGCAAAATCAACCTTTTTTCTAAGTTTTAACTTGGAAAATACAATTTTAGAAGTAAACATAACTTCCCGAATAATGTGTTTTTACAATAAGAAAAATGTTCTTGAATTTTTTGTACTCATTGTAAATATATATATATATTTTTCACATTTAGATTGGCCATTTTAGCTTTAAAATGCGATAAAAATAGCTCGTGAATTTGAATAATTTACTTTCCTTTTGAGTTCATAGTCAGTTCATATTCAAGTTGTAGATGACTAATACACATAATCTCATGTTTAAAATATGATAATACAATCTAACTGATACTTCTTTCCATAGAAATGGTAAATATTTACTCGTTTTATTGAAAAAAATTAATTATTTCAAAATACTTTTTGCCAGTAGATTTTACTTCTCATTTCATAAGTTTTTGCAGACGTAAAATTTGAAAAGTTGACTACTTGCTATAGGCAACCCCGCAAAAAAGGAAAAAAAGCAGAAACCGACTAAATGGGCGCAATATAAATACCGATAGTGATAGTGATAGAAACAAATAAACAAACAATATTTTAAAATTACTTTCTCATTTAGAATAAAATGTAGAAAACGTGTCAGCTTGATATTCGTATGCTTTTAATTTACGATATCCAAATCCAGCAAGATCTCACTGAGGTACGCGATTTGGCCACAAACGAATGCACCATGGACGATTGCAGGTAATCTGTCCTCCCCAGGCAGCCCAATAAAGCCCCCCTCACCTGCCTTCAATTTCGCATACGACGTAAACAGCCCCCACCCCATCCCTTTTAGATTTGTACACGCACTAATTTAGCCGCGGCGAAAAATGCCGCCCTGTAAAAATAGGCTCAAACATATATGTATCGGAGGTAGAAATGTCAGAAGTGCTTGTTTTTTTTTTCTAATATTCGGCACCTTGACCAAGATAGATTTTCATTGAAAAAAAACCCATACATTTACTTAAATTTATGAAGCAAATCGATCAGTTCCGAGTCATATTTGTGACTCGGGGGTAGGAGGACCTACACCGCTGGGGTTGTGGGTTCAGCACCTGGTCGAGGCCGGTCTTTTTCTTGAAAAGTAAGGAATAAGTCAGTCAAGAATACTTTGTCTAATCATCTCCTCTGTCCTGGTTTTCAGCGGTCATTGTTAAAGATGTTAATGGTTATGTGTGCTAGTTTCTTGTGGTCTTGTCATTATTAAAAAACAATGATTTGCAAACTAAAGTGAGGTATACAACAAAAGACGTGTGTAACTCAAGGCTGGGATAATTGCGGTCCACGTAGGTTCGAGTCACTCGCTACCCTGAATTCTCAAAGTGGTTTCCACGGGTTGTAAGTAGTTTCAGAATGATTTATACCCTCACTATTGTTATTTTGTGCTAACTGTGAGAGATCTTGTCGTTGGCTCCTGAATTGTCCACACTGCGATCGCGTAGTCTCGTTGGCTCCTGAATTGTCCACACTGCGATCGCGTAGTCTCGTTGGCTCCTGAATTGTCCACACTGCGATCGCGTAGTCTCGTTGGCTCCTGAATTGTGGACTCTGCGATCGCGTAGTCCCGTTGGCTCCTGAATTGTGGACTCTGCGATCGCGTAGTCCCGTTGGCTCCTGAATTGTTCACAATGCGGTCGCGTAGTCTCGTTGGCTTCTGATCAGTCCTTTTCGTAATAGTTAAAATATGTGGACCGAAGCATTTCTAAATTCTAATTATATTCATAATGTAATTTATATCATTTCAAATCCTAGATTCTCGCACGATAATGTTACTGTGCACTTCATTAAATAGAAAGCGTAATATCTTTCGTTCAAGCGATTTAATTATTGCTCATTGAAGATTTGAAGTGTGTATTTACTTTCTCCGAAGAACGCATATCAAAGGCTGTAAACAGCTCGTATAATTTGAACCCAAGTCTCCGATTTAGAAAAAAAAAAAAAAAAAAACAAGACGAAAAAATTGTGCCGAATATCTTCTCCTTAAATATATTTTTTCATTAAATATGATCTTTTTAAACTTACTTTAAAGAAAGAAAAAAATCAAACTGAACATTTTATGTAATTAAAATTTTGGTGGGGGAGGGGATGAAAAGGGAAGGTGTTAGAAAGGAGGTGGCTCAGTTGATTAAATCTAACGTTTTATTTCTTAAAACGTACTTTTACGATTAACAGCGCAATTCGCGTTCTCTACTTTTAGATGGGTTCCCTTCCGGTGTTAACCTTTCACGCAAAATAAAAACAAACTTTTTTTGTAGCAGCAGAATAGCCTACCCCGTCATCCATCCAACAATCAATCAAAATGAGGGAATCCTCTGGTATTTCGTCATGACTGACAATGGGCATTCCCTTTAAGCCCCACTCGGTGGTTGAATAACGCACCCAGGCTAGTTGAAGGCTGGATGGGTCGGAGAGTAGGCTAAAAGTGGAGAACGCGAATTGCGCTTTTACTCGTAAAAACACGTTTTACGAAATAAAACGTTAGTTTTACTTAGCAAAAGCTTTGGATTCGCTTATCTCCACTTTTAGATGGGACTTGAGTCCGAAGCAGGGGAGCCTGTAATTCTGAACTGCATTCACAAAAAGGTTGCGAATTGCGCTAGCTACGTAAAAGCTCATCAGAGGATGTTAAAGTTGAACTTTAGTTAAAGACTTAATAAAAATGCCAACTACTTCCACTTTTAATACTTCCAAAGAACCTGAGCTGGGGGAAACACTCCCAATCCCATAACAAAACACTGTGATATACGATCACATTGGAACAGAATGTAGAAATCTGACACATGTAAATCAGGCTTGATAGTGATACAGTGGAACCTCGGCATTGGACCACCTCCCTCTTGGGACCACATCTGAATTAGGGCACATTTGTTTTCGGTCCCGAATGCACTCCATAGACTTTAAAGGTTAAGAAAACTCCCAATTGGGACCACCACGCCACGGATCGGACCACTTCGAACCACTTTTTTTTTGGTCCCGAGCCCCCAAAATGCCGGAGATCGGACCACTGTCAGTCAGTGGGGAATCCACTGTGTTTTTGCGGCACATTACTTACAACACTTAGCATGTTGCCGTCTTAGATATTGTTGCTAGAGGATTATGTTAGCAAGTGTGTAACCAGACAGGGGCTTAGTTTTGTTATCTATGCTTTTTCATCTTGTCTAAACAATAGCGGCTGACCATATACAAACCCGAGACTTCTTAATTTATGTGGTGCCTGTTATTGCTAAGTAAAAAGACTACTTTGTGTAGTTTGCGTAGTTTTATTTTCAGAGAATCTCTTTGATTTTCAGACAAACTTTCCGTATAAACAAAACTGGACTCGTTTGCTAAATATAGTTGCAGAAGTATGCAAAATAGAATGCTTGTGTGCGTCTATAGCGTGCAGATTGTTATACAATTGAGACATAATGGATGTTTTTACCAATGAATAATACTTTCTTTGTGTTTGGACATCAAACTTAAATCTGCGGTCAACCCGCAAAATTTTACTCAAATAGGACCAAGTATCGTAATGGGACCACCTCTAAAATAGGGCACATTTTATCCGGTCCCAAGGGTGGTCCGATTTCAGAGGTTCCACTGTATATGAGTGGTTATTGCCACCCCCTCCTTCCGCCCACTGGATAGGTCCAATCCTCGAGCACTCACATCGAGACTAATAAAAATAGTTTCAAACTATCGATATTTTGATAATACGATCGCAAATAAACCTAACACTGCTAGGGATTGAGCCTGCAGTTTTCACAATATTAGATAACATGCTGTACTGACGTCAGACTAAGGCAAATGATAAGATCCACTTGCCTGGAAAAATAAGAACATAACGTAAAGTTGAAGGTTTTACCCGCAAAACCTACAAAATAAGACTAGATAATTCTTAAAACTCTAATACTGATTGAATTTAAACTTAAAATGGTGAAAAGCTTTCACTCCTATGAGAGTTTCCGTGTCTAGGGCTACTTATGGGCCGGTCCCTTGTTGCCGGTGGTGGTACGGGACTGCGGGAACAGGTGGTACCGTGTATGCCCCCCCCCCCCTTTTTCTGACTCTAGGGTCCGAAAAGAGAGGAAGATGGCAGGTAGCCGGATGTTAGGACCATAGTGACCCTGCCTGAACAAAATAATGTATATCTAAAATGGAAACCATTCTTGAGATTAAACTAACGTCCATGCAAGTGAAGCTATCAGTTCTGTGGTGATTAAAAAAAGGTACGAAGATATGGTCTGGAAGTGTTACTACTTCTTGTCCTTGAATCCGTTGTTGTGTTCTTTGGCAAATCCCCCTTTCTGTTTGCCTTTGCCTTTCAGCTTTGGAGCGGGTTGCCTGCAATCAGAGTAGAAGGGTTCGTAATGGTGGCTTTCGCAACGATGAAGGGGCCTAAAGAGTAAAGGCCTGTCAATTCGTTCTGCGAAAATTCTTTTAGGTAATACTTAACGAATGAGTTGGGAGAAGACCAACAACCCGTTGTAAGTATATACACCAAAGACACATTACGGAGAGCCCTGAGGGAATTTGCTATTTGGCGGACATGATGGGCTCTAACTTTGCAGTCGTTTTGTAGGCCCGTATCGGTCTGTGCCCGTTCATAAGCTGCCAAAATGGCCTTTTTAATGTATTTGAGATAGTTTGTTTAGAAAAGTCCTTGTTGAATTTTGGCATGAAGGAGATAATGAGGGCATTTTGATTTTCTGAGCGATAAGTTTCTGAAATCGAAAGATACTGCCGCAGTGCTCTGATCGGGCACAAGGACACGCAGAAATGTTTTGGATAGTCCGTGAAATTTTCTGCTGTCTGTCTGCTGTGGGGAATGTCCGGACTGCTGACAAGTTCCATCGTTCCCTCAGGAAAATGATGTCTTGTTTTGGGGTCAATTCTGATTTGGCCAGGTTTACCACAAGACCTACCTGTATCGCCTTTTTGGTCAGTTGAATTGTTTGGCGATAGGCTACGTCTCGTTGAGTATGCACTAGGAACCAATCGTCTAAGTATTGGAACACGTGTATTCTCTGGAGACGTGCCCATGCCTTCAGGACATGCATAATCATTAGAAACACATTAGGTGCTGATGAGAGACCGAAATGGGGTGCTAGAAACCAAAAACGTTTTTGCTTTATTTGGAAACAGAGATACTTCCTGGCCGAATGGTGTAGGGGAACATGCAGGTAGGCGTCTGAAAGATCTATCGATGTACCCCACATTCCCTACCCGTAAAGTTTCTTTTATAACCTATGCCGTATCCATCTGAAAGGAGGTTATTTGTAGGAACTGACTGACGGACGAGAAATTTATTACAAGACGCCATCCCCTGACTTTTTGGGTACCAGAAAGACCATGCTTAAGAAACCTGCTTGGTTTTCTGGCATTTCCACTATAGTCTGTTTTGCCTGTAGATCTTTTACAATTTCTTTTAGGGCTAAGTCTTTTTCGGATCCATGCTGATAAGCGGTGGCTAGGTTGCTTGGGGCTTGGGGCATTAGGGGATGGTTGATTTGAGTCACCCTGGGCCCTTCTTGAAGGGGAGCGGGTAGCCGTTCCTGAGCCAACGGACTACTCTCCGGGAAGCCCATAATTTTTCCCCAGCCTGCTAGAGCTCGCCTAGCCTTCCGCCTATGGGCAAGGATGTGTTGTAGGGCAGAAGATTTTTAGATCGTCTAAGCCAGAAAAAGTATCGCCAAGAGACGAGTCCCTCGTCTCTGAGCGGTACTTTGGTTGGCTGCTACCTGGTTATGTTGCCCCTCTCTTTTGCTGTCTCCCGACTGCTTGGGAATATTCGGCGGGGACTGCACCTGGGAACTGGGGCGAGAGTGATCCGTAGATGAGTGTTGTTGCTTCTTGCGCTTTGCCCGTTGGCAGAAGGAGGCACGCGACATCATCGACATTAACGCAAAGTCCTGTGATAAGGACCTACTCTCCTCTCTACTTCTGCTGAGGGAAACAGTTCCTTTTCACTCAGGATGGGGGTGTGCCTTAAGTCGCGGAGTCCCTTAACGCTTGACCAGCAGTGCTCGAGAAAGAATACCACTGACGTCATCAGGAAGGTAGAGATCTTAACAACGTCACGGGTGGCAAGAGACAGGCATTCCAAAAGTTTGGAGGACACTGGACCACTGAGTCGTAGATCCTCCCACCTTGCCCGTAGTGCTTTTAGAGTATGATCCTGAAAGGATATAATGTTTAAAACTTGACGGGCAGACGATTCAATGGTCTTGGCGTCCTTTTCTACTAATGGAATGTCTGAATCCGCGCGCACTGATGGCATCCACACTGTTCTTTTGGTTGGCTGATCCAGTGCCTCTATATGGATCTGATCTTTCGAGGTACGATATGCCCCAGGGCTTACGGAGCATTGCTTCGAGGCATGAAACCATGATAACGTGCGACCCTCACTGGCGTCCATTTTTTGAAATCGTTTGACCGTACGGTCAATGCGTTCGTGATGCCCTCGCTTGTGGATAGGGCGATGAATCAATCGTGGTGGAGTAGCGACGTCTGGGATGTCATCCGAATGGGAGAGGTCATCCCTTTCCAGGCATGGGGTGCCACAGGTAACATTAGCGAGGCGAGCTATATGGCATCTCTAAAAGGGACAACTTCCGGGGCCATGGATGATGACGTCATATTGAGGGTTCTCTCTTCCCCCGGAGATAAGAGGTCGGGAGGAGAGGGGGTCCTAATCGGACGATGGCCTGCTGCTTCTGGGTCGTGCCACAGGCATTGACCACGACATGGGGAGCGTATATAGTCCATCTCCCGTAGGGGTAAGCGGAAGTGAGCAGGTGCTGAGGATTCCTGGGACACTTCTCCAGCCTCTTCCTCTTTGGACTCTTCCTCCTCCAATTCTTCCTCTCCCTGCTGCGGTGCGTTGGCGGGATGTTGGGTGAGTAACTCCCCCGATGGCGTGTAAATCTCTCTCTCACTGTTAGGGGAAATAACTGTTAGGGGAGAGGTGTGAGCTTGTAGGAGGTCATCGTCTTCCTCTCCCGCTAAATTAGAAATTTTGCCCGACGGTGGAATGCCTTAAGAATCTTCTTCACTGGGGAGCAGGTCCCAAGCCGGGGGGGGGGGAGGGGGTTGGGGGAAGTGATTCCGGTGGGGGGAGAAACTGTGGCCGACGGTGTAAGCCTTTTGCTGCGGGTCGATTTTGCCTCTTGTTCTTTAACTGAGTTTTGGATCTGGCGTTGAAGTTGTGTCTGTAAAGCCAGTATCGCCGATAAATTCACTGAGTCACTTGTGGTGTAGGGAGGGGCAAAATTGACGGATCCAATTGGGAAAACAGTCCTCTGGCGCTGGTATGCCCAGTTGACCCGGGGTAGACGTAGAGGCAGATCTCGAGGCCGTATGTACGACAGTCACTTGCTCTTCCGCGGGGCAATGCTGTTTCTCTGATCCCGACCTTTCCTTTTCAGAATCCGGATGGTTGGCGGACCAGGCGTTACGTAAAGCCGTGCGCTCGTCGCCCCCATCACTATGTCCAATTCCGCTACTGTCTCTGAGAAGGCTTTGGACGGCTTTGGCTTTTTGCGTTTGCGTTTAGTGCCCGCTGTGTCTGATTCTGCCCCTGTATCCAAACGGTTGAGCGTTGACACTTGCTGCAATATAACTGACCTCGCCTTTTCCTTTATGCTAAAGGTGTAATCCGGTGCAATAAAAAGGGTGGAGGCTTTGCGTCTGCTCCTGCTACGGTCATTCTTTGCCCTGTTCCTGTAAATTACCCGCCACTCTCTGTGGGTTAGCTGTTCACACTCTGGGCAGGTATTCGTCTCTAAAGACAGAGCCAGACCCCGAACTCTTCTGCTGCAGCGATCGCACACTGAGTGCGGATTGAGCAAAGTGGGTGGGTGTGAGTACTGCAATTCCTTTGTTTGACGGTAGGGTGGCCTCTGTCATGTCTGAAAAGTAAGCAGAAAGAAGAGACCAATAGAAACTCCAACTGTAAATACCGGGCAACAGCAAAATAAAACACTTAGGCTATCACTTCCGGTAATATGCAGTGACTTAAATTAAATTAAATCATCTATGTTCCCATAGGTGCCATAGTCCCATATGAGACCGTGAACCCATAGGTCCATAGCTCTACACGGACACATGTTCTCATGAGACCCATAGTCTCATCTTCCCATGCGTCCCATGAGGACATGATCCAATGCGGAGACATAGGACACGGGGCCGTTGATATGGACCCCCAAAAGGGGCCGATGTGGGACTATGCCCGTTTGAAGACCCATAAACGGGCTGGTGGTTCCGAGGGTCCCACAAGCTCGAAAGAACACCTCGAAACAGCCTTTTTCGTTCGGACAAAATTCTGTTCTGCAGAGTTTGCAGATACAAGATAGAAAAAGGTCCTTTTGGTTTGCAAGCTTTAGCAAAACTGGCCACTCCTGCTATGTTACGGTCAGCTGTGTGAAGTTTAGAGTCTTAGCAGTCAATGCGGACTGAAAAGACTCCAAACAACTCCTGTGTGCTCGAACCAGTGCGTGTAAATACTCGATCTTGCAGCTTCTGGCGGGGAAAAAGAGGCACACTTCTCGGGACGATCGACAGGTCACCGCTACGTGTAAACTCAACTTCTGCCAGACCGAAATTACAAGTGCTGTATTTGCCTAAAACCTGAACCAAATTTATCCAACTTCCACAGAGTGATAAAGTAGTCCTTTATTGGTTAAATAAACTGACTAAAAAGCAAATTAGCACCTTTCCACTACTTCCCCAGCGAAAAATTCGTAGAGCACACAGAATGGCGTGTGTTTTGAAACACACGCTTTAAGGGAAGGCCCATCGTCAATCATGACGAAATACCAGAGGATTCCCTCATTTTGATTGGTTGATGGATGAATAGCGGGTTAGGCTATTCTACTGCTACATAAAAGTTTGTTTTTATTCTGCGTGAAAGGTTAACACCGGAAGGGAACCCATCTAAAAGGGGAGATAAGCGAATTCAAAACTTTTGCGAAGTAAAAATGACGTTTATTTCGGATGAATTTTTGCAAGATAGCATTTAGACCCACAATGCAAAATGGGATGGCATTTCATCAGAACACCCTTTATCCTCTACCGCATCAACAATACATCTTGATACTTCAAGATCCTTGAATAAATTCATCCTAATATATTCTTTTGTCCTTTCTGCTTCTCCGAGAGGTGACAATTTCGGGGGCACCCAAACAGCGTAACTCACATGGTGTGAACAATTCATTTACTCAGTTTTTTTCAGTTTTTAATCATCTGTTTATTTTGTAAAACATCAATTCTTTTAAAGATTCCAGGAGTTACGTAATTCAAGTTCTCATTCTTTTTCTGTTTTGTAAGGGTTTATATTAATGATTTAAGTTGCTGGTAAATGGCTAATTGGGACTATGGGGCACATTCACACCAAACACCTTAGTTTCATGTTTGTGTTACATTTGCTTTTCAGTGCTGTGATTTATTACGGCTCTACTATATTTGTACAACTATCCTTCCGATCAAAGCGAATCAATCAGTTTATTTCTGCAAATTGAAATCAAGTAGTCAGTAATACAATTATACAGGAGAAACACAAATTTTCGAGAATAAAATGCTCGAGAAAAAAGCAATAAAACTTATAGCGTACTTAGCCCTTTGATATAAGTACATAGCGTCTGACTTATATCGCTTAGCCAATCGACTGTTAAGAATCTACCTTAACAAAACTTCAAATATAAATAACAACTTGTTGCATGCTTCCGACAGTTAAACTTCTAATATCAAGGTTTGTTCAATATACTTTGTAAGAAATGCAAGAAGAACGATTTAATAAAAGGGGTAGCGCATAGAATTTATTTGTCACTTGAATGAAGTTCAGGCGTGCGGCCAAATTGTTTGTCATTATTTCAAGGGTTTCTGTCAACAGCATTCAGTTGTTTGACATGCTATGTGACTAGTGGTCTGTGGAATGTTTCACCCCTTTCTTTCCCACATTTGATATTTTAAAAGATTAGGGTTTATGTTTAGCTCACTCGTGTTTGACAGTAATCCTACTATACAAACATGGGTTTTCGCGGCATTTGGCAGTCTGCCACGGGATTCCAATAATTTGTACCTGTATAAATGTGTTCTAAATCTGTTTAAATCTGCTTAGACTTGTTTAAAGCTGTTTAAGAACTGCTCGTGTTGATGTAAATTTTGAAGATGGACAGATATAAAACAGCGTTACAAAACGGCAGTTTCAATTTGGCATTTGATTTACTACATACATAGACAGGAAATAATTGTTCAGATATTTCTTGTAGGAAGCTACATTCCTCTGTTTTTCATATGATTCGGTAATGTACTTCACAGATTTATAACAACTATGCTTGGACAATGTTTGCCTTTAGGTGTTCTGTAATAAGATTTACACTTTCCTAGTTTTTATCTCATTATTAATAAGCTAAAGTGCCTCTGGCAGCCTATAATGATAGGCTCTATACATTATTATTAGTGTCCTAAACTTTAACAAATCAAAGAACTTTAAAATATTTAGTCGAGCACATAATTCATTTGTATGTGCAAATTTATTTAATTTGAAAATAAAATAAATTTTAGATTAAAAACAAAATAAATTTTAAATTAGTTTTAAACGAGTTGCCATATTCTTCTCTGGAAAATAACTTTAACAATTAATGCTAATGTTTTATATCAAAATATGATTAAAGATATCAATAAATCAATGCAAATCTGAATTATTTATATTTTACTATCAATAACTGAATTTTAGAGGGCAAAAATTTATTTTTGAGATCAAAAACCCAATTTTACAAACTTATCAATGTTAAAGGAGACACACATTTATATAAAGTTTAACGAATCGTCAATTAAATCTTGTAGGTGAAAAATTGAATCATTTCTATCAATAATAACAACACAATTTTTCAGCTCAATAATTGCTTCTTTTTGTGCAGTAAAAATAGTAGAAAGATTCTGTATCCAGGATCCAGTTATTTTTGTATTCTCAGATGTTTGCTACTGAATCATTTATATAAAAATAGAATGATATATTGATATATTGAATAAAAAGAAAATATATTACTGAGCTCGAAATTGAGAGTTTGGCATCAGTATTTTATTTTATTGCTATCAAATATTGAACTTTTGATATTTTAAAATCACTTTTAAATACCACTAAATCATTGTTGAAATTTTGAATATTTTTTATGTCTCTAAATATTTATTGATATCAGGAATAAGTTGTTTTAGATCAAGAATGCATTTAAAGATATTAAAAATATAATTACAGATAGCAAAAATGTCAATAAATATATTAGATATAGCAAAAAGTAATTATTGATGTAAAAAAAATTATTCTTGTTATCAGAAAATCAATTCTTGACATCAAGAATAAATTCGTGTCGATGTGAAAATGGCATCCCTTAGACTTCAGCACAATATGTAATATAAGGGAGAATTAATGTACAGTACAGTGCCATTACGCTCTTCTTAGTTATGAACTCCCTTTGTACATTACAGAAATACTTTCAGACATTTCCTTTGTACCTAGTTCAATGTGCAATTTCAAATTTAACTTTTCGTCACTATAAATAAAGGAATTTGGTATTTTTCAAGTTTAGCTTAACCAAAGTATATATAGATAAATAAAAATGTATATAATGCACAATTACATTTTATTATATATATATGTATATATAATTATATCATTTAAAAATAATATGAATAACTTTGGTCCAAGGATAGATCCTTGAGGGACTCCACATAATACATTACGTCTGAAACACAGTCATCAATTTCAACAAATTGCTTTCTGCTACATAGATAACTGTTCAACGAGTCCTTACTTTTAAATGCATCTACAACTATACATTACCCCAAGTCTCCTGTTTACCTTCCTTTTAAATGCTATCGGCATTACGCCCGCGTGTTCTGGTATTTCGGGGGTCGGGTGTTTTGTTCGCAATATGGCGTCATAGAAATGTCAAAGAAAATTAAACACTTTGTTTAAGGGGTTAGTCTATTTTAAAACAGAAATATTTATTTCCAGTCTTTTTCGATTTCCAGAGATATGCATCTGGGCGCATCGAGGTAGTAAAATGAGATTTGGCATAGGAATAAAGAGTAATAACAATTCGAGCGATTCGTATGTTGACCTTAGCCTTTGATAGATTAATGTCGGCCTCCCATATCCTATACAAACTTTAAAAAGTGGCAACTTTGCGGTGTGATTTTCAGTCGATGAATTTCAAGTAATTTCTATATTGAAATTCATTCTGAATGAAACTGATTCACTGCCTTGACTGGCAAACGACAAGTCGGGCGGATGGCAACTTGAAACAGAAGTAAATGTTAAGGTCAATTTGTGTATTTAATCAGACTGAATTTTTCAGGCAATACATGTATTGGCTGTGGAATCAGGCAATACGTGTGTTGACTAAAATATTCAGGCAGTTCTTGGATTGGCTGAAATTAGGGGCTAGCGAATACATGCACTGCCTGAATTAATTTTTTCGATAATTAAAATGAAATTTTGTTATATAGTCATTTTAGTAAATTGTTTGAAATCACCAGCGTACCAAAATACAATTTCCTTATTTTTACGTAGGAGGAAGCTTTGCATCGGCTAGACCACTTGACTTTGTTTTTGAAACATTTGCACCTATTACCCTCACAGTGTTTATTACTCTGTCCACAGTTAAATCTGACAAAACCCTCTCCACCAGACTCCTCTGCCACAGCTTGATGTGGAGATATTTCACATCATATTCTGCAAGTAAGCGCTGGGGGGGGGGGGGGGCAAATATCGAACTTACTGTGTGAAAATTTAGTTTCTAGG
This sequence comes from Protula sp. h YS-2021, assembly GCA_949752745.1. Lineage (NCBI taxonomy): Eukaryota > Metazoa > Annelida > Polychaeta > Sabellida > Serpulidae > Protula > Protula sp. h YS-2021. Next base: position 18,089,919 of record OX457025.1, on the reverse strand, counting down.
ATACCGTTTTTAACACTTATTTTGTACAAATCATCACCACAACCCCTTACTGCACTAGGTATGGGAACAGCGGCATTGTCGACAATTTCTCCACATCACCGCACTGAAGCACTTGGTACTTTTGGAACAAGTAAGAGTTACGTTGTCCTTTATTAGTGGTGAGTGTTGCGGCGACTTTCACGTCCTCTAAGATTGAGTATTACTTCCCTTTAGATATGAAGAGCTTCTTGGTAACTTCATATTTCTTGCACAGTGCAGCCTCGAACGCTTCTTCAGTCAGTTTGTTTGATGTTCAGTTGAGTTATTCAGATTTGGACACATCATATTTGGCTGTTTGAAGTACTCCGGTCCCAAAAAGTAATTGATTGATTTACAAAGTGTTTCTCATAGGACTGTAACTTACCTTGGAAATTGCAGTAATAAAAATCATGTTGTAGAGAATGCAGCAAAACATGATTGCATTTGTATCATTCGCAATAATTATTTGCGCAAAGTATATGACATACACTGTATTAATTACAATTGTGCCATTCTACGTGTATTAATAGTGTAAATTTACAATATGCAGATTGCCTAAACCATCCTCAGACAATCTGTGTAGAAGGTGGCCTCTAATCTTCAACACGCGAATTGCATGAAAATTTCAATCATCACAGTTGACTAAAAACAGAGATTGACTGTAAGATATACAACGTAGAGCGTGGTAGTTCTGTTGCTCGCGGTGAGCGAGGAGTCCAGTCGAAAACATTACTGCACCACAAAAGACCTCTATAACATTAAAAATAGATCAATATAAGATAAAAAAAACCTGTATAAGATCCAGATCAAGACAGAGACTCCATTAATGTACGAGTGTTTGTAATTGGCATTTTTATCTATTGGAGTGCTTTAGTGGGGCTTTACAAGTACAGCAAAACCCACCTTAAGGGCAACCTGTGTATTAGGGACACCTGAGAATTAGGGACAGTTCACGTCAGTCTCTTTTGAAATCCCATAGACTTCTGCACTGAAACAACCTGTGTAATAAGGACACCTCGCTATTTAGGACTAGGGACAGTTTTTTGCCCATAAGTCGAGTTTTACACTGAAATTAACCTGTATATTAGGGAGAGCTGTTTTGTGTCTCTCAAAGTAAACAATGGACATAAGTCGCTTCCGAGCATTGTTTGTCAACATTTCGAGGTGAGTGCTTAAGTCTTCCGGAGTATCTCGTATCAGGCTACACAAAAGGGGTTGTGTAGAGGATGCTTAGACAACAGGGATTAGAGGGGCACAATTAATGACAATTTTGCTAAGTCGTAAAAATTATCAAGACTAGTGAAGGACAAAGTGTAAGGCAACTGGCGGATAAGTTTGATGTTAGAAAACGCAAATTGCAAACATTTTGAACAAGAAGGAGGTTTATTGGAATCAGGTTAATAATGCTGATAACCTCGATGTGAAAAATTGGAATAAAACAAGCTTTATCGTTAGTGGTCATATTCTTAGTTTTATCATCAATCAAATCCTAACCTGTATATTAGGGACACCTCACTAGTAGGAACAAAAAGTTCAGTCAGTTATGTGTCTTAGTATACAGGTTTACTGTATGCTTTTTTATTTCTGTGTTGGAAGTTTTTGTTTTTACTGCGTAATAACCAAATTTGCACTTTTGGCCATTTCAATGGATGTCTCGTTTCGACTGCAAATTTATACAGAATGAATTGTAAAGAAATGGTTATGAAAGAAGTTCCAAATTCTAATTTTCTTTCAATATATGACATTTAATAAGCCATCATATAAGCTTTTAAAAACTATTGTAGATATAATTTTGCTCCATTTAAAGCCCATTTGTGAATATATCTCTAGTAAAATGGGCTTCTGTTATTTTTCCGTTGTTTTTCTGCCACTTCTTTATCCTAAACTGTTACATTTGAAATGCTAAAACATTGCGACAAACTTTGAAAAAACGAATTCGCTTATCCCCCTGATATGCCTTTCGTCTGGTGCAATACCACGTAGTGATACCAATAACCGAATACCATGTGTTCATACCAACAACCTAATATCACGTTTTAACACAATAACCGAATATTAATTACTCATAACAGCAGCCGAATACCCTGTACTCATACCAATAAGCGAATATCATGTACTCATAAAAATAACCGAATAATACGGGCTCATACCAATGTACTAATACCAATGACTGAATACCATGTTCTTATACCAATAATCGAATACCACGTTCTCATACCAACTGGCGAATACCATGTACTCATACCAATAACTTAATACCATGTACTCATACCAATAACTGAATACCATGCACTCATACCAACAACCGAACATCACGTATTCATACCAATAAAAGAATGCCATACACTCATATCAACGACCCACTGCCACATAGTCATACCAATAACCGGATTCTATGTACTCGTACGAACAATCAAATACCACGTACTCAAACCAGCAACCGAATACCATGTACTCATAGCAATAACCGTTTATAACCGTTTATTTACTCATACCAATAACGGAATGCCATTTACCTATAGCAATAACCACACAGCCACATAGTCATACCAATAACCAAATTCGATGTTCTCATACCAATAACCGGAAACTACGGGCTCATACTAATAATCGAATACCACGTACTCACGCCAACTACGCAATGCCATGTAGTCATACCAAGAACTGAATACCATGCATTCATATCAACAACCGGATATCAGGTACTCATACCAGTAACCGAATACTAAGAGCACATACCGATAATCAAATACACGTATTTCGTACCAACTACCCAATGCCATGCACTCATACCAATGACTGAATACCATGTACTTATACCAATAACAGATACCGTGCACTCATACCAACAACCGAATATCACGTACTCATACCTATAATCGAATGCCACATAGTCATACCAACAACCGAATACCATGTACTCACACCAATAACCAAATTCGATGTATTCATACCAATAACCGAATACCACATAGCAGGGATGGCGGTTTTCACCGGTGCAGCGGTGCACCGCGGGTTTTTCTGTGAACTGTGGTTCGCGGTTCAACATTAAAAAAAACCGGTTTTTTTGGCAAATATGTTGTGTTTATTTTTTTACATTTTACACATCATATTCGTTGAACATCCCAAGGCTGCATAAACAGCAACATTTTCGACTGCCATAGCATTGAGTTTTAGTTTCAGAAATGATAAAACGTGGATAATTATGAAATGAATGGATAGTTATTACAAGTGCTTTTAGAAATTGGATATACTGAACAAGAATAACTAGAGCACTGTGCATAGCCCACATATTCCCCACAGGCCCCCATCAGTTAAACACGGCCATCAACAGTCAATCAAGAGCTGAAATTTTCCAAGTCCAGTTGGTGCATGTATCTTGAACAAACCTGGCCCATTTACAATAAAGATCTGTGACTGTTTCCATAGAAGCTACATACCAAGATTCATGAAAATTCTTGCAGGAGTTTTTAAGTTATCGTGTTAACAAGCTGTTGATGACAGAGCGACACGCGGTCGATCGCATATATTCCCCTTGTAAGGCGGGAACATGGCACCTTCATTTATAGACAGCAAACAAGTTAAGTCGCCAATTTCGAAATACTTTGGTGTTAAAGTCGTTGATGGAAAACAAGCAAAAGCTACAGTTGTATGCAAAACGCGTCTAACAGAAATAAAGATCGGTGGTGACACAAGTAATTTACCTATTCACCTAAAACGACACCACGCCCATGTTACATTCAGAATGTTCGAGCATGACTAGAGAGAAACTGAAAGAAACAAAAGGCAAAGCCGAAAAGAATCCGGTGCAACAAACGTTAGAAAACATGCTACAGAGCAAGCTTCCGCCACTCACTTTGCAGAGAAGATTGCAACATTCATGTGCCGTATTCGGCTTGTTGTTTCATTTTTACATCGTAGTGCCATTGCCTCCGAGTGTTTAGAAGAAAAAGCTGCCACGACTATGCTCATGCTCATTTTCCTTAAAAAGAACAAAGTTTAGAAAACTGACTAACATGAACTTCTGGACAGATTAATTTTATCCAAGTTCTTGTTTTTTCTAGAAATGTGATCATAATGAAACAAGTTCCTTTGTAATTTTAATCGAGGTTTTGTTTGACCTAATTCAACTGATTTATGATTTAAATTTACTTTGATCTCTTTTTGTTATTAAACAATAAAAATAAATTCCGTATGGTTAATAAAGGATAGTCAACTTAAACAGGTGTTTGGTTATTTAGAGTTATTATTAATATTATTAATTAGTTTTTAAAAAAAACCGCGGTTCGAACCGGTTCAGAAATGCTCCCGGTTCCCATCCCTACCACATAGTCATACCAATAACCAAATTCCATGTTCTTATTTCAACGACCCACTACCAGGTAGTCATACCAATAACCGAATTCTATGTACCCATACGAACAACCAAATACCCACCAACAGAAAACCTTGTGTTCACACAAACAACCCAATATCATGTACTCAAACAAACAACCGAATACCAGGTACTCATACAAATGACAAAATACCATGTTCACTAACCAGCAACCGAATTCCATGTACTCATACCAATAACCGAATATCACGTATTTATATCAATAGCCAAATTCTATGTACTCATAGGAAAAAGCAAGTACCACGTAGTCATACCACCAACAGAAAACCTTGTGTTAACACAAACAACCAAATATCACGAACTGAAACAAACAACGGAATACCAGTTATTCATACAAATAACCAAATACCATGTTCTCTAACCAGCATCCGAATTCAATGTACTCATACCAACAGCTGAATATCACGTATTCATACCAATAACCCAATTCGACGTTCTCATACTAAGAACCGTAATTATCTAAGAACCATAAGATATCATTTTTACATGCAGATACTTAGACAGAACACGCATGAAATTTCAACAACACTTTGTTTAATTTTCTTATAATCCCATATATCATTGTTCAAGGATCATTACAAGTTAAGCAGAATCTGATTTATAGCACACGGTCGATCATTTCCACTGAAAGCTTTTTAGTAGAGCGTTAATGAGGATGTGAATTTTACTTCCTTTTCGGATGCATTTGGATGTATTTATATCAATCACATTGTTTTGCTAGGTGTGATCATCAGTGCGGTCGACAAAAGAATGTGATGATTATTGCTATCAATATGTTACTATCAATACTTGACTTTATTCAGTTTGAGCAACAGTCATTTTATTTTTCTTTAAAAACTTTAGTCCCGAGACCGTTTTTTTTTCATCGAAGCATTATGCTTCTTAATATTGGTTAATAGGCTGAGAAAGATTGCACATTTATCCGAGAGATATTTTACCGAAACTGGCATTTGCAACATTTTGCCGATATTTGTAATTGAAGAAAATATCTTTTGAACTGGAACGTAAAATTCTGTATGGCATCTTTTTTATTCATTGGCCAATAAAAAGAAATAGATGAGATAATAGTTTATGATTTCGGGTGAATTCCGTGTATCTTTTCGATAATTTATAATTATAATTATAATAAATTATTATGATTAATTCCAATTCTAATTTTAATTGTAAATGGTTTATAGTACATTGTTTCGTTGTTAAAATTTTCGAAATTGCGAAATATTATGTTTTTTTTCGAAAAACGACTATTTTTTATATCTGTCACTGTGAAACTATTAAAGTCACTGGCCCACTCAGTGACACTGTAAAGTCACTAAACATTTCAGTGACGTTGTAGGTAAACTCACTGATTTTGACCCCCTAAAATCTGACAGATTCGTTGAAATGAGTCTGAATAGGAAAAGGTTAGGTGCCTTTGATTTTAGTTATCGTGTGATAGCTCATTGTTTTTTGTCATTGTTTTAATGGAAAACTGCAACCTATTTCAGTGTTCTATGAAATAGCTGTAAAGGCTTTTGCTGCAATGGGGATGTTCGAGTGTTCTGGTATTAATGTGGCCATTGTAAAATTGCGACTGATATTGACAATTGAACCATTTTTAATTGGGGTTCTCCCGGTGTTACGTTCTGAGAAACATCCCCGTGCGGAGAAACATCCTTCGTTTTCGGAAACGAACTGGAGCGTTGTGAGAAATCATCTTGCTCAGAAACATGACTTAATCCCATTGATAATCCCCTGACCAAACATGAAGCCGACCAAGTAAGCAAACAATCGTGTTTGCTTAGAAGCCAAGTAATTGAGGTTGAAAATAAAGGACACGGGGTTATTTTAAAGGAAATTTTTAAAGGGAAATAACAGTCATTTCTCACTGTATTTTATTTGACAATTACTATGTAATATAATGCAACAGGGTTTTTCTTTTCTCACACACTGGGAAGGTGCAATCCAGCCGTTTAAAACTGAATCCATTGCTTAGTTAAACTGATATCTGATACAATTTTTAGACATTTTCTTACTTTCTTCAACTTAAAAATCAAGAAGAAAAATTTTAATTCTTATATCCTTGGTGTAGATTTTTAAATATCTTACTTAATGTGATGCAAAGTATCCAATCCTTTTTAATAGTATCCTCTTGTTTCTTTGGTCTTCCAGCCTTTAACGCAATAGCCTGACTCGAAACCATTTTCTTTCTTTCTTTCTTTCGTTCTTTCCAATTTTCAAGATAAATTGATAAAAAGTGATAACTTACCTGCTCTTATCCATGTCCTATCCATGTATTCTCCGGTAGAGAAAATTTTGCATGTGTGAACGAAATACGGGAGATTGGATTGAAACTGCTTAAAGATGGAATAGAAGGGATTTAGGTATTAAGAATCTTTGTTGTTCAAACACAACCACTTTCCGAAAAAGTCCTAGAACTTTTTAGAAAAGCGCCGTGCTCGCAAACATCTCTGTCCCCCTTTTTGCTTGCAAAACCCCTTTGCCATAGAGGCCCATAGTAAAGGGATGTTTCTCCGCACGGATGTTTCTCCGCACGGAACACCAGCTGTTATGATACTGATCTGGCTTTTGTGAATCTGCAAAAGTAATTCCCTTGTAATCAGTTCGGGATCGGTCGGATACTATGCACTGCGGTCATAATAATTTTGCAGTTATAAACATTTTACTGTTTGGCCTAAATAATTTCACTTTTAAAAATGAAATAATTCTGTTTTGGAAACAGGCTGCTTTTCTTTTGATGTCACCATGCAAGATACTGTTGATGTACGTCTGGTGTCGTTTTCAGTATCCATGACACAGTTCAATAACAATTCAAACACTATTTAGTTAAAAGTTTTGGTTGGATTGTTTACCTTATCTACTCACACACCGGAGTTAGTTTCTTAAAGGAAAAAAAACTACTACCATCACATTTCAGAGCACCTCATTGAGCAGCAATTGGTTCACTGTGTAACCAAATATGAAAGAAAAGGTAACAAACGATAATTGCAATTACAGTCTAGAGTATTTAAATGAGGCTTTATTAAATAGGCGAAACCCAAGCATCTGTTAAACGAAAATAATACGGACAATTGCAATTCCTCATGGTCAGATCACAGCCAAGGGTAATTTATTGAGTTTGAATGATTGACATGAAGGGAATAATTGTAATTTTTGAAAGACCAAAACTATGGATTGAACTGAGTTGATTATGGTTCATCTATGGTTTATTGTGGTTTATTGTTTTGCAAACAAACAAACAATGAGCAGCTAAGCAATAAAGTTTAACTCAGTTCAGTGAATCTGTCAGATTCTGAAGGCTTAAAATCAGTGACTTTATAGAGTCACTGACTTGACAGGTACACTTTTACATACACACTGAATCTGTTCTCAGAAAGAACTGAGCCTATTTATTCGATGATCTTGGATACTTTCTTTTCTATGACCTCTGAAGGAAATTAAGCAATTGCATTTGGGTGATACTCACAATTTACTACAATCTCGAGCGATTTATGGCGGAATCAATGAAATTCTATACAATTTCATCGTTTTGTATTTGTTGTATACACTACCATCTCGAGCGATATATGGTGTAATCAATGAAATTCTATACAATTTCGACCTTTTTTGTATTTGTTGTATCTTTCAATTGCAATTCGATGAACACTGCAATTGCACAGAGTTTAAAATGTCATCTCCGGCATAGGATTACTTTAACGATGTCATTGGTCTAACTGAATTGTATAAAATCATTCACATTTAATATGCAAAAATGGACATTGAAATTTTGCCAATCACGCCCGTTTTAAGGCATGCAAAGGGGTCTGGTATGATAACAGCAAAGGCATATTGATCCAGTTTTTCCCATCTCTCTCTCTCTCTCTCTCTCTCTCTCTCTCTCTCTCTCTTTCTATATATATATATATATATATATATATATTGCTGGAGGTACATTTCGATATATATACTTGGACCTTTTGTGCTAAAAACAGTATTAGGGAGACCAAAAATGTAGGGAGTAGGTCTCCTTAATTCTTAGTGTGTTTAAACGTTAAGAAACTACACAAGAAATGAATGATTTTATGGCATAGCGCATATAATCTACTTTGGTTTAAAATTAAATTTGTGTGTTGACATTTGATAACAAGCTTTCAATCTGATATTAAACTTTATACCTTGCATAAAAACAAGTGCTGAAAAATCAGCTTAAAGGAGACCAGAGAAAACTACCATTTTTATTTAAAATACGCTATATATTATGTATTAAAAATGTTATAGCAACCAGTATTTTTTTCCTCAACTGTTCAGCATGCTTACACACGATTTAGCACGAAATTGAAGAAAAAAATAATTTAGCACTGTAAGCAGGCATATTTTCAAAGAAACGAACACTTTAGAGCAAGATGCATTATGACGTAATAAACATTATGACGTAATAAAACGTATCCCTACTTTTTAGCTTAAATAACATTATATATGGTATCCCTATTGTTGGCTGTATATTTCTAGGTGTATAAACCGACTTAAGGCGACCATATATACAACTTGAAGAAACATTTTATTTATCATTAATTAATAGTTCAATTCTTTGCTTTCAAAAGTAGTGTTACAGAGTTTAAATGTCACGTAACAATATTTTAACCCATAAACATGAAGCATCTTGCACATATTTCCATGCAAAGTAGAACCAAATGACACGCTGATTGGTAATATGTGAAAAGTCGCATCTCTCAAGGCTGTCGTACATGCGTATAACTTCTAAACAATGCATATATATAACAAATAATTATAATAATAAACATAGTTTAAAATAAATCTTTTAAAAACACCCAAGTAGTAGCAAAATATGCTACTTTGAGAGGCCAAATATACAGAACCTTAAACCATACACTTACGGAGACCCGGGAATTTCCGTGATTTTAGCCAGGTCGCCTAAAATGCCATGGAAAATATAGAAAAAAATTCGTAGGCCAACTTTGTTGTTATTTTTTGCTACTTAATGTGACAAGAAGAAAAAAATCACACACATAATTTACAACGTATAGGAACATTTTTTGGTAATTTTTGTCTTTCGAAACTCAAAGGTAAAAAATATACAAATGGTCTCCCTAATTGCTGTATATAAGGCATGGTATATATATATATATATATATATATATATATATATATATATATATATATATATATATATATATATATATATATATATATATATATATATATATACTCAACAACAAAAGAAACGCCGAATAATTTTCGTGTGGTTTTTTTGCGTTTTTGGCGATTTCTGGGAAACTTGTGTGCGAACTTTTTTCTGTAATATTTTTCTTTCTTTATCCTTTATGTGGTCTGTTGGTGGCGGCTTAATTACCCTAACACCTTGGTCAATTCAATGAAGTGGTCGTTTTGACACCTTTTTCCATATTAGGCAACATGTGTTACAATGACCCGTACAAACTGAAATGCATAGTAAAGACAAGCTTAAAAAGGGATAAAAAACGTTAAAATATTGAAACAAACTCAACGGAAAAACCATGCCACGGCTCTCACAAATTGATAGGGAACGCGCCGTGGGTATGCTGGACAGCGGAAGGAGCCGCGCTGACGTCGCGCACCACTTTGGTGTTAATGAAAGTACAGTTCGACGCCTACGAAGTCGTCTTAGGGACAATGGATCTACTCGCGACAGACCTCGGTCAGGTAGACCACGTGTTACTACTCCCCAGGAGGACCGCTATATTCGGGTCTCACACCTACGCCAGAGATTTATTCCAGCGACAACCACCACCGGAGCACTCCCAGGACGTCAGGGCAATCGCATCAGTGCCCAAACAGTGAGGAGACGGCTTCATGAACACGGTATTCGAAGCCGGCGCGCGTATCGCGGAATGCCCTTAACCGGTGCTAGGCGCCAAGCGAGGCGTCAATGGGCCATGAATCATGTGCGCTGGAGACTTGCGGACTGGTATAGGGTTCTTTTCACAGACGAATCGCGTTTCTGTCTGGAATTTGCCGATGGACGAAGACGCGTATGGCGTCGGAGCGGCGAACGATTCACGAACGCTTGCGTGCAAGAACGTGACCGCTTTGGTGGCCAAAGTATTATGTTTTGGGGTGGAATAGCTTTTGGATTAAGAACCGAACTGCGCTTTGTGGATGGGAATCTCACCGCACAGCAATATCGTGATCAAATTTTGGAGCCGTGCGTTGTTCCTACAGTGCAACAGAACCATCTCATTTTCCAACAGGACAACGCCAGACCCCATGTGGCAAGGTTGTCCATGGATTACATTCGTGCCAATGGAGTGAACGTGTTGCCATGGCCGGCGTTTTCACCAGATCTCTCACCCATAGAGCACGTCTGGGACGTGTTAGGCCGAGCTGTTCGTCAGAGACGCAACCCCCCGTCTACGTTACCACAGCTACGCCAAGCCCTCATCGAGGAGTGGCATCGCATACCCAGAGTCGTAATCCAGCGCTTGGTGACCTCTATGAGGCGCCGGTGTACGGCGGTGATCAACGCGAACGGAGGCCACACTCGTTATTAGGCACTTTAACTCGTCATTTTGTGAGGCACTTTTGTTGTGTTAAATGAACCGTGACTATCTTCTGTAAAGTGACTAAAACTGTCTAGAAGTATGCTATAACAACTGCCTTTTTGATATATGTAACATAGATTCCAGTTGCAAATTTAGGAAGATAGATGTGGAATTTCTAAGAATCGGCGTTTCTTTTGTTGTTGGGTATATATATATATATATATATATATATATATATATATATATATATATATATATATATATATATATATATATATATATATATATATATATATATATATATATATATATATTGTTTTTTGAAAATGTTTTTTGTTTACGCTATTTTACATTGAAAGATGAAATGTAGCTCCCTGATAGAGGATGAGACATGAAATCTACATTTTTTCACCATTATCATAACCATTATCTCAAAAACGGCTAGAAAGTAGCAGACGTCAAATCAACGTTGTACCAAAGACGTTGATTAGACATTAATCTGTGGTCGCGATCATTAAAAACCGAAATGCAAGATCATATAATATATGAGTTAATTATATGAGGTTGCGATCCGGTCGGGTTGATGTAACCAGAAATCGACGATATATCAACGTCGCAATGTACTGGGACACATCGTGCCAAAAGCTTGGTTCCGTAGAGTTTTGTGTAGCTAGCATCATAGCACTACTTTTAACATAGGTGTATGCGGCATTCTTAATTTTTAAGTCTTAACTGTCGGAATTTTTATGGTCCCAAGTGTAATTTTCACTGCTTTGTACTAAAAACGGTCTGGTTTACAATTCACTTTCTGGAAACTTTGGGTGACAAACAAGTCCATGTTCTTCAAAACCTGTTCCGATTTCTGTTTGCTTCCAAACAGTTAGACCAGGCATTTATTACTGACAAGTTCGATGACCAGGCATTGCTGGTTTCATTTTTCCTAAGATACGGCATAATATGGCTTTATAAAGCGTTTGTATGGCATCACACTTATACTATGAATTTATAGGTTGCTATTTTGAAGGGTTTGAAGTTTTCCTTGCATAAAAAAATACGATCACCAAAGGCTCGAGTGGAAAATTTTAGGTTACATTTTTTAAAGGTCATTTTCATTACTTTTTTACCTTTCAGGCAATTTTTATTAGTTGAAAAATATTTTAGACCCAGCTGGATCACTGCATCGTTTTTTTTTAATTTTGATGACTAAGCCTGGGGATTCGACACAAGCGTTATTTTTTCCATTGCCTTAACAATGTTCTTACACTTTGTATTTTATGTGTTTGATAAAAGTTTGTAAAACATTTGCTCACTTGAAGTAATCAAGTACTTGGTGGTCTTTCGGCCATTTCACAATTTTGACCCAGTATTTATAAGCTGTCATTTTGGGATAGTGTTGATATCGTGTTGTTGTAGGTACCATTTTATGGTCTAAACTGACATTTTCATTGTATTCATTTGCATAATATTTCAAGATTATTGAAAAGTTGGAAATTATAGTTACGAAACCTTTCTTGAAGACTGGACGAATTGTGAAACTAGGACAACTCGTATCTATGCCAACACGTAACCCTGACAAGTCGTACCTCTGAAAATTCGGCCTTTTCCAACTCGTATTTCTGCCAACTCGTGTCTCTGCCATCTCGTACCTCTAACAACTCATACCTCTGCCAACTCGTGCCTCTGACTACGCGTACCTCTGCAAACTCGTACCTCTCACATTCTTACCCTCTAAAAAATCAACTCGTACCTCGTTTGTGCCTTTTCGAAAGAAACTAGTAAGCGGCTTTGCCAACTCGTATCGCGTGTATCATTTCACATTAATAAAAAAAAATAAAAATAAAAAATGAAAACAAATCAACTTAATATTTCAGTCTATGAAATTCATACAAACATTCATGAGGAAAACAACTGCTCTTGACTGCATGGGAAAATTAGTTCATTATTTGTGCCATCTCGCTGAAAATGCTTCCCATTTTTATTTTGGTCTTCAAATTTTGTTTAAAGAGACTAACAAGTGAGTAGCCTATGGGGAATAGTGCTCGGTTTGATCACAGATAACACTAATATTTGTTCGTGGACCATCGTATTGAATTTAATTGAATGATTCTGGGGAACAGTCTTTTTTATTTGCGTTTCCAGTGACCTCGCCGGGTTTTTTTTAATTTCGATGTCAGTGACCATGTCGAAGGATGAGAAACAGTTGAAGGGTTCCGTGCACAAACCTGTTATGTAGGGGTAACAGCACTCGAGAAAATCGCTCTTAAAGTTCGGAAAACTGCAAAATGTTAATTTTAAGTCTGTGATTGTTATTGTCTGGCCGATTTTAATAAATGACTTATCTCCAGATTTATCACTGCTTGAGAAACATGATAAGCTATAAAATGCAATATTTATGTGTAAGTTTGCCAGAAAACCAAGAGAAACTAAAAAAATCAGCATGGTATTACGGCTTAGCATTCAAAATGAAAATGTCGTTCAGGGTGCACAATCCTGTTATTTCGACTTCACATGTAAACAAATGTCCAGATAACATGTAAAACGCCTGTTTTAGATAGGGTGCAAAAACATGCATATTTGTATGCATGACCGTTTTACTGTGTATATCCCCCGCCCCGCATCACTGGCCAGAATCAAGGACCGACAAACAGTTAATTCTGATAGTTAATGCTAATACAGTGGAACCCTTTAATCCGACATCTTTGGAACGATCAATTTACGTCGGTTTATCCAACATAATTTTAATGCAAAACTGGATCGAAATTAGATTACACTTGGAATGATAACTTAAAACGGAAGGTAGATGATATTGCTATTTGTTAACAATTTTGGCATGTCTGAATGTAGAACATCCTTCTAAATACTACCAGCTATACTGGTAAGGTCAAGATAAAAATTTTTATCAGGTACACCACTACAGATGAACCTCCATACATGTGTCAAGTTTGATAAGTCTAGCTTCAGATGTCTGGAAACCGATTGCTCTATCCCTTACCGTTTTCGAGAAAAGGCCAACTTTCGGTTTGGGGCTCGAAAGTGACCAGGAGGCCAAGGGCAAAGGAAATTATACCTTACGTAACGTCGCATAGGGGATGGAGGTAGAAAATGAGGCTAAATTGCTCTGTCTCTTTCTGTTTTCGAGATAAAGGCCAACTCCATGCTTGGGGCTCGAAAGTTACCTGGAGGTCAAGGAAACCGGGAAGTTATACCTTACGTAACGTCGTATAGGGGATGGAGGTCGAAAATCTCTTACCGTATTCGAGATAAATTATTGATTTCTTAAGTAACGTTTCTCACGATTTGACCTTGACCATCAAGGTCAGGGTCAAAAATTTTTAACGGGTGCCTCAGATCACATCGTCCTTTAATATGTGCCAAGTTTGTCTTTTCTAGCTCCAACGGCCTTGCAGTAGATGTCTGGTAACCGATTAAACTTTTTCGAGATTTGACCTTGACCAGTTTGGTTGGTCTAGCTTCAGCGGTCTTGGAGGAGATCTCTGGAAACCGATTCGACGGTAGAAGAAGAAAATAAGCATGTCCAAGAACATGACCCAGTCGCGTTATCAAACAAGGATAGAGCGAAAAGCTCTGAAACGATTACTGTTAGGCCAAAAAAGGAGGAACTTCGTTTCTGAATGTAACTTTTTCATAATTTTAATGCACAAAAACGCGTTTTCCTCGGTGAAAGCTACCCGAAAAGGGATGTGGGAGAAGTTGTGTTTTGACGATTCACGTATTTACCAACATTTACACAATTTTACAAAATTTTTGAAACTCCACCATTTTGGCATTTTTTTTGTCATTTGCTGAAAAAAAGCAAAGTCCAAGTGGAGATGCACCTAAGAAACTTTTGATTAAAATTTTATAACTATTTGAAAAAGACTGAGAGAAATGAATGGTGTGACAATGCAGTTATTTACTACCATTTATTCCAGGCCAAACTTCAAAGTTCCGCCATTTCGGTAGTTTTTGGCGAACCATGAAAACAAAATAATAGCCTGGTAGGCGAACCCCTGGAAAACATCTCTTTGTAACATCTGAAGAGTGGAGTAAAACTGTAGGAGTTGCATTTCAAAAATGGGTCAAACGGGCAGAGAAAGTGCCAGTTTTTTATCAATCGTCAAAAAAGTAATAGCCAGGTGGGGGACAAAATATGGCATCAATTTTATGGGACCAATGTAAAATTAACTGGGTCTGACAGATGAATAGCCTGTTGTTGTGAACCTGGGTTTATTGCAGGAAAGCTGTAGCCACGAAGGATGGACGACAAATAACCAAAATAATCACCTCAGAATAATAAGTTTTATTACCTTGCCATTTCCAAACAACGGTGAAAACCGGCTTCCTGGAGCCAAAAGTAGAGTTAAAACACTGGTTCACGCTGCGACAGTTCGAGACACACTAACTTGATCTTGAAGTCATGTGAATTAGAAATGCGCGCGCATTGTTACGTCACAAGCCTGTAACCGAGGATATACTAACTGACAACACATAGAAAATAAGTACACCAAAAATAATCCAACGTGAAAGACCGGTATATAGAATTGCACAGAATTATTACTATTAGAATTTCTTTATAAAGATTATGTAGTGCATTATTGGTACAGTACCGCGAGATCACGGACTTCCTATGTAAACAACAATGGCCGGATATCACTGGTAAACTCCTTCTTTACTTCCTTTCATACATTTCATAACACTACACCCACCTCCCCAAGAAATGCGTCTTCGCATTTCAACATCTAAACAATTGCCGAGCTACTGCGTGTGAAAACTGCACACCGATATTGATAGCCTCCAGTACTTAAGAATTTTAGCTACACATCTTAGTTTACGCGACGAAATAATCAACATAAATACCACCACAACACAATTAATAGCACTACACTCTGCGCTGCAGGTTATGCTCGTCACTGCAGGAATTTGTATACACCTCATGTGTAAGTTACTACACGAGTTTAAGCACTACTAACGCGCCACAATTCAGCTGCCGCAGGATTTCTGCACTTTATTACGAGATAATTACGGGGGAGAATCACCTCACGACCTGACTTCGACCTCTGCGGCTCAAAATGTCACGCGTGCGTACGGCTGGACTTGTGCTGCGTCGTCGGGTTGCAGCTCTTGGTCGTAGAACCAGACTTCGATTTCTAGAAACTGGCTTCAATGATCGGTCACCAGGAAATCCGCATATCAGGTTCCTGCTACTGTGCAAGACCGGCCTGCTCTGGTGCGCATCGCGTATCGTACCACAGCTGTGGCCTGCCAAGGTTGTCGCTCGGAAATTGCAAAAACCACACTGACTGATGCGATTGAAAGGTTCGGTAGCGGTCATCTTGAACCCTTCCGCCATCTTGACCGAGTGAACATTCGCAGAAGTACATCGCCGATTTCCGTTCGTGCGCCTCCCGCATGTGTCTGGAAAGGTGGACGTCTCCCTTCCGCACACAGTACACACACTTCGACTACAACCATACAATAAACATGCACAACTATACACAACAACGAGATACATGTTTCAATGTTCACACCCAAAACATCAGCAGCAGTGGCAGCAGCAGCAGCATCTAAATAAAGTCCACATATAATGGCTTTGAAAAATGTTCGTTGCGAATTATAACCGCTTTAACTAGCTCCGATATTGCATTAAATATCTGAATATTTTATTTGATAAGAAAGTATAATTTCTTTCAAACAAACGCAAATTACAGGCTTTTCTGCGGTTACATTTAAGTTTTCAACCTGACTTGCAAAAAAATACAACATATAATAAATTGTCATTCAGTTTAATGAAAGTTCAGTTCAGTTCAACCGTTAACCAAAGTCAAAAACCCAGATCGTAGTCCTACAAATGAGCCGGTCGTCTTCGCCGACGCGCGGATGCTGGATGTGGCCTGAGACATCCTTCTGGTCCGACAGTAAGGCATCGGTGTTGGGAGCAGCAGCAGTTTCAGGCAGTCTTGGAGCTTTTGGCACTGAGGGTGGGGCGACATCATCGGGCCTCGGGCCCGAATCAGAATCCTCAACCTCCATGGAAACATCAGCGTTCTGTGGTTCATCCGTTTGCCTAACAACCGTCGGAGTTGTATCGGGCAACCCTTTTACCCACTCACTATTGAATGGCTCCCGCAGTACATACGACTTTAGTCTGTCAAAAATGGATCACCTTCCAAGATTTCTTATAGCGCTAGTACCGATTCTGTAGGTCACATTGGACAATCTGTCAATTACGGTATACGGACCGAACCATGTGGCAATCATTTTTCGACTCAACCGTTTCTTTCTTGTAGGATCATGCAGCAAAACTAAGTCCCCTCGTTTGTACTTACTATAGTTAGCAGTTGTGTCATAGTAAGACTTAGCATTCTTGGCTTCTAACCGTAGTTGTATGCTAGCTTCCTGGTGAACCATGGTAGGTGTTTTCTGCAGGCCAGTGACATATTTGAGGGCTGATATCAGTTCATGATTTTCAAGAAAATTGAATTGAAGGTCAATTGGTTGTTTTATTTCGTTACCAAAAAGCATGGCGTTCGGTGTTTCACCGGTGGACCTGTGTATCGTAGCTCGGTAATACATAGTTGCAAGCGGCATGTAAAGGTCCCAATCACGCTGATCACGTCTGACTATGGACTTCAGAACGTCCATCAAAGTTTTGTTAAACCGCTCTATCATTCCATCACTAGATAAGTGATAGGGAGTCGTCCGTGTCTTCTCAATTCCTAACAAACGGCAAAGACATTGAAAAACAGCAATTTCAAAATTTGCGCCTTGATCCGAATGCAGAATTTTCGGTATACCATACCGCGAGATCCACTGTTTAACCAAAATTTTGGCAGCAGTTTCAGCATCCTGGTTTGGAATTGGATAGGCTTCAATCCATTTGATAAAATAATCACCCACCACTAGAATATACTGCTGCTCTCTGTCAGTAATTGGCAAGGGACCGCAGATGTCGAGTGCAAGACGTTCCATCAATGACCCTACTACATATGATTGCAACTGATCCCGATTTCTCTTGCCAAATGTCTCGCATCACTGGCAAGTATCACAAGTTCGAACCCATCGATAGCATTCACTTCGCATTTTAAACCAGAAAAGTGCCAGGTAAGAACTCAAGCGATGGAAATGACCAGTACCGTGAGTTATTGTGAGATCCTTGTCTTGGTACACCTTAGGTAGAAGAAGTTCCCACCAAATAAACGAACAGTCTTCATTCTCCCACCTCCTGTACAAAGCACCGTTGCGAAGTACTAGGCGACTCCATTCAGCCCAGTATGCCTTGCTTTCTCAACTGAAATGGGAAATGTCTTTCCAGTCTGGTTGAGCTTTGCCATCACGCTTTAAAAGAAGTACTGGACCAATGGCTGGATCCTTTTCCTGTGCCTGAATAACATCCTGAAGAGCGACCTCAGGAATTATCTCTAGTGAACGGACAAAAGTGTCCGGGCATGAAGTGAATTCGGCCGAGCTGCTTACAACTGAATGATTTTTGAGAGCAGAAACCACGTCAATATCTGATGTGGAAGTGGAGACATCAAAATGAGTACTTGATTTATAGCACATGTCTGAGCAAATGCATTTCTTTCCAGAACAAGAAGTGTATCGAGATAACGCATCGGCATTGCCATGCTTAACACCCTGTCGAGCTACTATTGTTGCTTAAAATTCCTCGACCGTTTCTATCCAGCGACCTTCTTGGGTGTCCGGATTCTTAAAATTGGCATGCCATTTCAAGGCACCGTGATCCGTCCGAACCAGAGGTTTCCTACCCGACAAATAATTTCGAAAATACTTCAGATGTGTGTAAATAGACAGAAATTCTTTCCTAATGACTCAGTAGCGACGCTGCTCCTTCGTTAACGATTTACTAGAATATGCTATAACAACCTCGCGTCCATCCTGCTCTTGACTAAGTGCGGCGCCTAAAGCATAATTACTGGCATCACAATCCAAAATAAATTGTCCGGAATCACGCGGGTAACCAAGTATTGGTGTGCTGGTCAGAGCCTGCTTGAGCACAGCAAAAGCCTTTTCACAGTCATCTGTCCATTCAAACGGTAGTAACTGCAAAGACCGAGAAAGGACCTAACCTCCCGAACGTTTTTAGGGATGGGCCAGTTGTCGACTTTCTGTGTCTTTTTAGGATCAGTCGAAACACCACACTCAGAGACAATATGATCCAGAAACTCTACCTGTTTCTGAAATAACACTCACTTTTTCGATTTGAGTTTTAGATTTGAATCTCGGAAACGGTCAAATACCGACTGTAGCCGCACAATAAGCTGTGTTGTGTCTTGAGCACAAGCAATGACATCATCCAAGTAAATGAGACATATCTCGAATATCAGACCCCTTAAAACGGTTTCCATTAACCGCTGGAAAGTGGCAGGAGCGCCAGTTAACCCGAAGCTCATGACGTTCCACTCAAACAAGCCTTGTTTGGTAACCATTGCAGACTTTACTCTGGCCTGTGGAGTATTTTCGCATTGATAATAGCCAGAAGCGAGGTCAAGAGTTGCAAAAACATGTGCCCCTGACAAAGAATCCAAAGTGTCGTCGATGCGAGGTAATGGATAAGCATCCTTTACCGTTTTGGCATTCAGCTTTCTGTAATCGACACATACGCGAGTGGTGCCATCCTTTTTCTTCACAAGAACTATTGGAGAAGACCAAGGACCGTTACCCGTTCGGATAAGGTTGTGCTTAAGCATATCATTGACCTGATCTTCTATTTCCTTTTCTTGCACTTTGGAAAACGCCTGGGTTGGTGTTTGATTGGGGCTTCATTACCAGTTAATATGTTATGTTGTGCTACATTTGTTCGGCCAAGATCATGATCGTTCTTAGCAAATACGTCAGCATTCTTGCATAAGAGATCGGCTACGTGTTTATGTTCCTGTTCAGGTAGATTGCGTGTTGAACGTTCATAAAAGTCTATCAGATGCGGGAAATGGTATCGCTTGTTTGTTGAATGCGGGTAATGTTTTGAACCGATGTTTCCTGCACTTCTATAGTGTCAATAGTTTGTGTCGATGCCATGACACCAAGATGGGTGCCGGCATATATTGTAATAGGTTCTGGCATTGGATTGCATACACGAACAGGTAAGTCTCGACCGTTGGGTTGGATAACCGTTTTTGCAACAAGAAGACATTTCTGCTGTACAAGCTTTCGGGATGGTTCAATAGTAATCTCAACACCTTTATTCGGATGCTTAAGCTTACCCTTTAACAATTGCTGCGAACGACCCGGTACGGTAACAGTGCGAGCGCATATTACTGTTTGATTTACTCGGCGACCTTCCCTATCAAAACAAGTAACTTTCGTTTGATCAATGATGAATTCCTTCTTCCCAAAATCAAGAGTACTATTGCTGTTGCTTAGAAAGGGTAAACCCAAGATTCCGTTATGTTTGGCAAATAAAGTGTAGGATGTGTCTACTGGCGTTCGAACGAAGTTCTTGTCTGCCCCGCCCTGCCCCGTTTAAGCAATTTCTGCGAAAATGTCCGTACTGCCCACAACCCCAGCATTTGATGTCTTTCATTGGTGTAGGTTGTTTGTTCAAGTTCTGTTTTTGATTCGAAGTTTGTTGCAGGTTTGCAGTATTAATTGTTTGCTGGCTGGGTTGGCAATATTGCGGTTGCACAGTGCTAGCCGTTTGTTGATTAGGTTGGTCATACTGCGGCTCATAGCCTTGCGAATTGGATGAAAATGTTTGGCTGCAAAACGGTTCTGCGAAAATGTCCGTACTGCCCACAACCCCAGCATTTGATGTCTTTCGTTGGTGTAGGTTGTTTGTTCAAGTTCTGTTTTTGATTCGAAGTTTGTTGCAGGTTTGCAGTATTAATTGTTTGCTGGCTGGGTTGGCAATATTGCGGTTGCACAGAGTTAACCGTTTGATGATTAGGTTGGTCATACTGCAGCTCATAGCCTTGCGGATTGGATGAAAATGTTTGGCTGTAAAACGGTCGCTGGCATTGTTGTTGATATCGTTACTGTTGTAATATGAAAGTCTTGATTTGTTCGGTTAACTCTGCAGTAGAATCTTCCACTGGAGAATTTGCCGTAACCGGTTTCACATGGCCAGTACAGTCAGATTTTCTGTCTCGCTCTCTTGACCTAATAACCTCAAACTGCCTCGCAGCCATGACTGCTCCCCGAAGATCCGAAGGCAGTTGTTGAAGAACAAACTTCCTACAATCCTCGAAGTACAAAGAATCTATGAATGCATCGCAAGCCATGCTCTGCCAAGAATGTTCAGGTAAGTCCGGATAAGCAAGTATTGTAAGCCTTCGAATGTCTTCAGCTAACGCTTGGTAGGTTTCACCCTTACGCTGACGCCTAGTACGAAGCTCTGATTTATAAAGGGCGGCTTGTGCTGGTCCAAACCGACTTTCTAAAGCTTTGCATAAACCAGTATAAGATTCATCTGCATTCACTACAAGTATACTTGCAGCAGAGTCGCAAAGTGAAGCGGCCAGGAAAATACCTTTTTCGTAATCATCCCAGCCATTTATTCGGGAGCAAAATTTTAAGTGGCGTATATATTCTTGATAGGTTTTGCTGCCCGAGTATTTGCTTGGTGTCATTATCGGTTTTGTCATGTGCTTGTGTTTATTGTTTGTGTCTAACTGCGGTTGCGTGTTTTCAGCTAAATTTGGAACGGGTTCCACAACGACATAAAACATTGGTTGTTGTTGTTCAGGATGGAAGGAACTTGGTCGAATTTGCTTGCTTTCGGGAGGACCGAAAGCATAATGAATACCCGAAGTCTGACCATCTGTATACGCAAAGTTTCGGTCAGTGTAGCAGGACAAGTTGTGTACGACCGGCGGTTGCTGAAATTGAATACCTCTACCAATTGTGTTACAAAGATCGTCGAAGTCTGGTTGTTTAAAGTTTGTGCTCTTGTGCAAGAGGCCTTGGTGGGCACCGCGCACAATGTGCTGCTGCAAGTCAGCTCTTTGTGAGATGGCAATGTTTTGCTGCTGGCAGATATTTTGTTGATACTGTTTTTGGAATGATTGCGGTGTATATAGCTGACCCGGTGTGTATTCAACATGATATTGGTTAAATTGCTGTGTGTTGGTGATCGGTCCAGGCGTAGATGTAAACATCGGACCGAAGAATGGATCGTTGTTTTGAATGTTTGTAATATCCATGTCCATTGGTGGCATGTTAACCGTGTCGGAAATTAACCCGGCTTGCTCTAAACTGCGTGACATATTGCAGACAAACACGCATAACAGAATGATTGGCTTCCATGTAAAGACGAAATTAAATAACAATAAAAAAATATCCGACCTTCAACGAAAATGGCGGAGTCTCTTACAAAAATATGACCCAAAGCAAAATGGCGGCTTCCCGAAAAGATGGGATTTTACATATTATTAAGCTAACTTAAGCACTAGCATTCACCGAAACCACGACGCAGTACATTCTATAAAGAATAAAAATACTATCAAACTTTGGTTGTTTTAGAAAACCCGGTAAATTGAACTATTGCAATATAACAATCCTACTTAGTTGCAAAAATATCATTTATTGAGTTGACAACAGTACATTAAAATTGCCCAAAATCTATATCCGCAATCATTCTTGCCCCGACATGAATCACATACAACAAAATGTGAACAGTGTCACCTTGCGGCAATTTCTGCACGAGTAAAGTTTTACTAACAAATAATCATGTTTTTCTCAAGAATCTAAATACTAGCATTACCGACTGTCGCAATTTTATCAGAGGATAATTTACCAATGATGTCAGGTTGTTTCAACCGTGGGTGTGCCTCTTTTGTCTTAGCCTTCTAACATGGTTGCCTGTACCGAAAATCTCGCTGACAGCCGCCAAAAATGATGAATTTCGTGATGAATTTCTTCCCTGCACATTTAACGCCCACCCAATCCTAATTCTGGCTATCAAATAAGTTTACAAAGTAGATATAAAAGGAAACAACATTCAAACAAGACAAGTAACTTTTACCTCGCCAAAAATGGCTACCCCGTACCCAAACACCCAGGAATCCTCTAACGTTTCGAATTCAGAGAAGGCAGTTGCCTTCACATCCCACTTCTGACACCACTGTTGTGAACCTGGGTTTATTGCAGGAAAGCTGTAGCCACGAAGGATGGACGACAAATAACCCAAAATATCACCTCAGAATAATAAGTTTTATTACCTTGCCATTTCCAAACAACGGTGAAAACCGGCTTTCTGGAGCCAAAAGTATAGTTAAAACACTGGTTCACGCTGCGACAGTCCGAGACACACTGACTTGATCTTGAAGTCTTGTGAATTAGAAATGCGCGCGCATTGTTACGTCACAAGCCTGGCTGGCAAAAATAATTATAACCCGACTTGCAACCGAGGATATACTAACTGACAACACATAGAAACTAAGTACACCAAAAATAATCCAACGTGAAAGACCGGTATATAGAATTGCACAGAATTATTACTATTAGAATTTCTTTATAAAGATTATGTAGTGCATTATTGGTACAGTACCGCGAGATCACGGACTTCCTATGTAAACAACAATGGCCGGATATCATTGGTAAACTCCTTTACTTCCTTTCATACATTTCATAAAACTATTATCGCCCACGTGTTTTTGGTTTTAGACATTTCAAATGCATGTGTTGAGAAATTATTCACATTCAGTCTATGGTAAAGGTAGTATTTTATTATCATATAGAAAATAAATTTGACCAAAGACTGTTTATTTACTAAGGCAGTTCACTTCCATAGCTTTTGCTTATGCATAGAGCCACTAGCGCCACCATGCGGACGGCATGTATAGATCCAGAATTAAAACAAACATGGCGTCAAAGAGGAAGCAAGGTGGAGAATATTGTGCTGCAATAAAGTGTCATAATTCGCGATATAATAGTAAACTTTCTCTGTTGAGATTTCCAAAGGATCCTGCAAGGTTTGTTTTTTTAATTTGTCTTTAAATGTAAAGAAATCTGTTGATATTTTGGGCTGAAATGGTTGTTGAAAACAAGCTGAATATGGCAAAACATCAGCAAATAAGGATTTAATTTATTTAAAATAAAACAACAACAAAAATGACAACCAAATAGGGACAACCAAAATCCTAAGCAATTCAGAGCAGCATTTCGACAAATTATTGTGGAAAATTGCTGGTGCAGAACAATTCGTCCAATTGCAATGTCGATGTAGACAAAGTATTATTAGATTTGTCGAATATTTCTTGCCAAAATATCAATCATTCAGGTTCTGTGTCAATCTCACAAGAAAGTGGTACATTTATATTGCCACAGACGGTCAGTATTTTTGATGTTATGCGTCTTCCGGATGACATACCGTTTCAGAATGTTGCTGCCTACATGGCTGGGTACTTGTTAAAAAAGTTCAGTTCTCGTACTCTACGTATTTTGTAAAATTTAGCATCCCTAGTATACCCGAGAATAACGAACAGTATTTCTTTTTACAGGAAAAGTCATATAAAGAGAAAGGTACCATAATTTATCCATCCCCTGAATTTGCGTAAATAGTCCAGAATATCGAAAAGCAATACGTACTTTTATTTCCAAATATAATGCATTCTTCAAGGATCATGTATAGGCTTTTTATTGGGATGAAAACTGCGTTCGAAGGTGTTATTACTTGTAACAAAAAAGAGTGTCATGAAAAGATTGAAGCCGCAGTAAAATTGTATATAAAAGTTCGATTACATGCCTCCCTACGGCGTTCAAATGTAGTAAGTACAGATACAGGGGGCAAAAGAAACAGGAAAGTTCTGAAATTGATGAACATCTAATTGTTGAGTGGAGAAGTTTCATGCAGTAAAATTTACATGAAATAAATACGTTTTAAAGGTTGAAATGAAATGGATTCATTTATTTTTAAGCGCCCAGCCCTACCCCCTATTCATTGTAAATACACCACCTGACAACACAAATTTGCATCACAGTCAGTGCATGTTGTTAGCACAGCCAGTGCTCACCATGACGTCCGCCAGAGGCGCTGCTACAAAGAGTATTCGTATAGCTATACAGCAAGTGAACCATCTTAGTATATCAACAGTCTTTGATTTGATTTGTGCACCCCAAAATTCTGCATTGTTTACATTTTATCTCTGATATTGTTTACATGTTAACGCAACTTGACAGGATTGTGCAACCGGGAAAATTTCGAAATTTTAATGGAAACCTGTTATTTCGGCATGTCACTATTGTGCACCCAATGTTTCATTTCAAAGTGGACACAGCATGTTTTGATGACCATTTCTAAGCATATTTCATCGGTGGAAACTTTACAGATGATAGGTCTGAACTCCAGGAACTCAAATATACCTCAGTGCACAAACATGTTATCTCAACATAACAGGTTTGTGGACGGAACCCTTCAATTATTTTTTCTCTCGTTAATCACTCCGAAAAGTATACTCTTGAAATGCAGTTAATGATTCTCGCCGCTAGGGGGGATCTAACTCCTTGAGCATTTGGAGGACGGAACAGACAGCTGAGGAAGGAACAGACAGCTTGGAGTAAGGGCGGAGCTATATTCTTGAGACAACTCCTCCCCACAGCTGCTGTTATTTGGCCGAGCCGGCTCCGCATGCAATTGTATGGGGTACATTTTAAGACGTAGTTAATTGCTGCATGGAGTACAAAGCTCTTTTTTGTATAAATAATGTATGATTATTTACTTTTAAAACGGTGCAAGTGACGTGAAACTGCGGGACTCTTTTGGCCCCTCGCCTATCCCAATCTTTGTTTAAATATCAAGCGTTTTCAGCCGGCAAAATATGTTTGCGAAGTGTCACAGTGTGTTCGTGTGTTGCTACAGGGATTTAAAAATCCGACGCCTTGGCGCCTCAACCGATAAGGGATGTTTGCAAAGTGACACTCGCTATCTGTTCAGTGTTGCTATAGGGAGTAAAATCTGCCTTTAAAAGGGGGGCCTTTCTCTACCACGCCCATTCCCAATCTGCAAGTGCAGAAACAACAGCTCGTTAGCAAAGAAAAAAAGTAGAAGTTACTCATTTTATTGGATAAATTGTGAATATATAAATAGTGAAACGATGGATGACGAACACGTAATAAAGGCCGTTTAATTAAAAACTTGGGCACTTAGAAAACATCTCACGAAGAGCACTGTGGATGCCTTAGTTCCTGCCCGTGGACACAATTGCGCATATCGATGCCACTGTTCTGAAGGCTCTGAAGCTTTCGATAGGGCAGACTAAGGCCCTCCTGGCGGCTATCGCCGATCTGCGCGAGGCCAAGACCGATCGGAAAACGGACCAGCCAGACAAGACCTCAACGCCACCTGACGCGTTCAACTCGCTTAGTGCCGCTCACGTGCCTGGAAATGAGACCGAACCGGTGACTCTCGAGACGATTCCGAAGCCAAGCGAGACGCAAATGGCGGCCTTCCTGGAGTCGCTCAAGGACCATTCGGCGCCAGAAAACGACTCGTGGTTAACCGGAAAAACGCCAGGTAACGGAAAATCCCTCTTCGTTCAGGACTTCTGTGGCTCCCAGAGTGAGGAGTCTGTACTTTAGACGCAGGGTGACGCTCGTATCGTTCTAACGACCCCCGGACGCAGACCCAAACCCGAAGACACCACCCTACAGCAACGGTTTTGATATTGTTAACACTAATACCGATTCCATTAAACACTCAGAAGCCCCAAATAGTCGATCCGCCGAACTTAAATACAGAGATCTAGTGGAAAATGAGACAAAGAAAGAACTGTCACTGGGAAGATACAAAATAACGCATGAAAAATCGACAATAATTTCGCCCATTTCCGCCGTCCCAAAGGACAAGGATAGTATCCGTCTTATCCACGACTGCTCACAAACAGCGGGAGCTCAGTAAACAACTTTGACTGTCCGGACAAATCCAAATTCGCGTCCGTGGACACTGCGGTCAGCTTGACCAGGCGAGGGTCATTTATGGCCAAAGTGGACATATAGACATGTACCCATTAGCACTTTTTCCCAGCAGTTTACCGGCTTGAGATGGAAGTTCAAGGGTGATAAGCACCACATCTACCTGGTGGACACTAGACAGCCTTTCGGCGCGTCCCTCAGTGTCGGGATCTTTCACCGCATAACGCAAAGTGTGTCACATGCTGCGGCGCAGGGGTATCAAGGCGGTGATCTGTTACCTGGACGACTTCTTCATCTCAGCAGACACCGGTGAAGACGACCGGATAGCTATGGACCACCTTATCAGCACCCTCACCTCCCTCGGTTTCACCATCAGTTGGAGCAAATGCGCCTACCCCACCCAACGACTGACGTTTCTTGCTGTTCTTATTGATACTATCAACTGTCGATTCCAACTGAAAAACTAGAGGATACGCAAACAACTCTGCATGAATGGGCCAATTGTGATCAGAAACGCGTGTCCAAACGGGACATGCAAAGCCTGCTTGGTAAATTAAACTGGATCGCCCGGGTAGTACGTGTAGTACGCCCAGCCATGCTCCGCCTCATTACGCTAATGACGTCGCTGCGTTGCCCCCACTTCCGCGTTCGTATCTCCGCCGATACGCGCCGCGATATTGCTACGCTTAATCGACTATGCAGTTCTTTCAACGGCACGTGCCATTTCGCTCTCGAAAGGACTTCGCCCGATCCTGGATACATCGTGACGGACAGCAGCTCGGCCGCTGCTGGAGCAGCCTTGGTCCGCGGATCACTCGCCCTGGACTGGCTGTACTGCAATTGGCATATCGATGCCCCGCCCCTTGAAGCACAACACATCAATGTCAAAGAACTAGCCGCCGTACACCTCGCCCTGGAACGGTGGAAAACCCTGTATACGGGTAGGAAAGTGAGGACACTGACTGACAATACGGCCACGCTCCACGCCCTGAATACTGGTTCTATCCGGAGTATCACTGCATCAGACATTCTCGTTGATATAATGTTGATATGCGTTCAGTATAATATTTGTATTACTGCCTCATTCATACCCACGCGTGAAAATTTGTTGGCTGATAGTTTATCGAGACTATGCAATTTATCGCATGCCACCTACGCCTTCGCACACGTACAAGTATCTGACCTGCACAACCATATGTCTCACGCCTCAGTAGTGGTCCGGCAAACAGCGATACTGGATATGGAAGCCTATTCCGACAATGCCATCGCCGCATACAACACCCACATCAAGGATTTCGTTTCGTTTTGTGCCCTTTTCCGCAGTCGCCCTGACCCCGCAGACACTGTTACCCTTCTACGCTATGCCTGTTTCCTCTGTCGCACCCTCCAGCCCCAGTCCGTGAGGTGCTATCTGTCCGCAATCCGTTTTTTACACTTGGAGCACGACCACGCTAATCCGACGGAAGACAACTATCGCCTAAAGACACTGCTCAAAGGGCTGTAGACCAAGCGTGCCACCCCACCTAAGCAAAAACTCGCGCTCTCTCTGGACATCCTAGTACGTTTTCGTCAATTGCTGGATCTCGACAGGTCAATAGACATGTGTTTTTGGGCGGCATGCCTTGTGGGCTTCTTTACGTTTTTAAGAAAATCAACCTTGCTGTCCCCCTCCCTCGCATCCCAAACTCTGACCTTTGTCCGGTCTATGCCCTCGGCCGCCTCCTGACAACGACTCAATCCCCCCTGATTCCCCCCTGTTTTCCTTCAAACGCGAAGGCGCCCTCGTTACCCTGTCCCACGCAATATTCGGCGTGATGCTCAAACAGAGGCTTCAAAGTATAGGGATGGACGACAGTCACTACAGCGGTCACAGCCTCCGTCAGGCAGGGGCAAGTTTTACCCTGGCATGCGGTCTCCCCCCTGAGATGATAAAATCGCAAGGAACCTGGAAATCGGACGCCTACCTCCGCTACACAGAGGAACGCCGCAAACATCACAACTAAACCCTAAAGACACACAGTCTACACTACATCCGGTTTGGGTAGTTTGGGACAAAGTTATGTTTAAAGCTATATAACTTTTAATAATGTTCTATGTGTTGCCATGTTATCGTATGGAGTCTATCGTATTAAAGAAACACTACCCAAACCGCTTCTTTTTATTATTTTGCAGCGTGTTAGAGACCGATGGAAAAGACTGAGCATCCTCTCATCTTAACGAACTAAGAAATTTAGCGTTTACACCGACACGCGCTGAATAGAGTTTTAATGCTATAAATAATGTATGATTATTTACTTTTAAAACGGTGCAAGTGACGTGAAACTGCGGGGCTGTTTTGGCCCCCCGCCTGTCCTAATCTTCGTTTAAATATCAAGCGTTTTCAGCGGGCAAAATATGTTTGCGAAGTGTCACTATGTGTGTTCGTGTGTTGCTACAGGGATTTAAAAATCGCCTCAGCCGATAAGGGATGTTTGCAAAGTGTCACTCGCTATCTGTTCAGTGTTGCTATAGGGATTAAAATCTGCCTTTAAAAGGGGAGCCTTTATCTACCACGCTCATTCGCAATCTGCAAGCGCAGAAACAGCAGCTCGTTAGCAAAGAAAACCCCCCGCCCCACCCAATGCTCTTTGATTAAACTCTTTGTAAAATTTTAACTTATCAGTAGTATGTGTAGTGGACAAAGTTATGTTTAAAGCTATATAACTTTTAATAATGTTCTATGTGTTGCCATGTTATCACTGGAGTCTATCGTGTTAAAGAAACACTACCCAAACCGCTTCTTTTTATTATTTCGCAGCGTGTTAGAGACCGATGGAAAAGACTGAGCATCCTCTCATCTTAACGAACTAAGAAATTTAGCGTTTACACCGACACGCGCTGAATAGAGTTTTAATGTTACATAGAGTAATTATTTAGTTGCCATTTTGGCACCATACGCGATTCCCGTGGAGCCCCCAGTTTCGTTAAAAAGGGATAATTTTCTCTCCTGCTCAAAAAGAGATGATTTAGGAACGGCGTTCTACGTCGAAAGAAAAGGACTGGTCTCAGAACCACGCTCCACGTCGAACAAAAAGGATTGGTTTCGGAACGGCATTCTACGTGGAACGAAAAGGGATGGTTTTGGAATGACGCTCCGCGTCGAGCAAAAAGGGGTGTTTTAGTAGGCGTAAGCATATGCCCAGTTTATTGCTAGAATTGCAGTCACATGCTCATTCTAGTGCGGCCTATATTTGTGAGTATATAATTTTGTGAAAAATATTCTTTTGGTTAATGTAACAGTCGTGTTTAGAGGTGAAACTTGATACCACGCGTTAAACATTTTTTTATCTTGGTTCCGCAGGGTAACCTTTCTGCAAGTGCCCCCCTTACCCCCGCCCCAACCACCTCCCAACCAACTCATAAAAAAACTTTAACAAACAAAAGAGGAAGAAATATTGTATTCCCACAGAACTGCAAAAGTGGTATGAAGATGAAACTTCCCGAGTCCATAATTCACAATTCTGGTCAAAAGTAACCAAATAGGCCATATAATAGATAAATGGCGCAAAGAGTAGAAATTTATAGGTAGGAACAGACAGGTTGACTGCAATGGGAGGGGGGTTGGAGGAAGAGCGGGTTCTTAGCCTGTTCGGTTTGTTTGCCCGAACGCTTTTTATTAATATTTTTTAAATAACCAAATGATTTTTGGAACTCAAAAATTACTTTTCGACAACAAGTTATCAGTGTATTTTTACATCTGAAATTCAGAAGCAAATATCTGTGAATGAAATAATATCTGGTCCCTGTATACAGAATCTTTCTTTAAATTTTTTACTGCACAAAAAAGAAGCAATTCCTGAGCTCAAAAAAATTTGTTATTGTTATTGATATGAGTAATTTATTTTTTCATCTAAAATTTGAATGAAGATTCGTTAAATTTTATTTAAATATGTGCCTCCCTGAAGATTTTATAAGTTTGTAAAATGGATTTTTTATCTGAAAAAATTATTTTTTGCCATCTTAAATACAGTTATTGATAGCAAAATATAAATTAATGAGTTCTAATTGATTTATTGATATCTTTAATTTTATTTTGCTATCAAAAAAGCAGCATTACATGTTTAAATAGTTTCTGTAGGATTGCAGTTTTTGCAGACTTAAATAAAAATTCGGCACAAATGTATTTTTCACAAATATGCCCTCCGTTACCTGCATATATTCAATGCCACTTGTTGTGTTCACCATCACCAGTTCAGCATCTGTACCATTGCGATTAAATGCACTTTTTGGGCCGTTAATGTGTTAACTGTACTGGAGAACCGATCTTTGCAGTCGTCTTTGAAACAAACTGGCAGACGCGCTGCCAAAAGGCTGAGGTTTTGTTGCTGTTTTTTTTTTACCGGTCGTTTTAATACAATCCAGCTCAGTAACGGCACACTTTCGGCATATTTGCAGCATGTCTTTTTTGACCTGGTTTTGATAAAGAAAATAAAAACAAAAGATTGCAGGCCTGAGAAATAATTCAAAACTTATGCACAAGAAACAAAAATGCATTTTTCTTATCACTTGTTTCCGCTGAACCCGCGAAAAATCCCTAGGAATTTCCTGAACATCTGTGGCTTGTAGTGAATAGTGCCTTAAGAATGCTAAACGAACAGGTGTTATATCAGGAATAAATTATGAAGTTCTATCCTGGGGAAGGGTGGGAGGCAAGTAGGATAAAAGTGGGGCTTCTAAAACAGGAAGTGACGTCATAATGACGTCACGAGGTGTTTTAGAAGCCCCATGGGGTTTCTAAAACAGTGACGCCATTGTTTTAGAATCCCCATGGGTGTTCTGGAACAGGTAATTGTTAGAGCGCGCGCCCGTGTTAATGACGTCATCATGACGTCATTAGTCACGTGACCTGTCAATCATGTGTGATGTGACCCTAACCCTATATGAGGAATATTTTCCCGATCATTAACCTTCCGGCCTGAATGGCTCAGTTGGTAGAGCAGAGGACCGGTAAGCGGACCCATGATCTAAAGGTCGGTGGATCGATCCCGCCCTCGGGCATCGCTTTCACCTTCTGTCTATCATACTATCGGGGTTCTCAATGTGAGGACCTCCCCCCCCCGGGTTCTCAATCTGAGGACCTCCCCCCGGGGTCCTCCATGTGAGGACTTCTATCATCTGTCTATCATACCATGAGGACCCCCGGGTTCTTAATCTGAGGACCTCCCTCCGGGGTCCTCCATGTGAGGACTTCTATCATCTGTCTATCATACCATGAGGACCCTCCGGGTTCTCAATCTGAGGACCCCCCTAGGATGTGATTCAGCACTCCTATAAGAGCACATTGTGTGTGCACATATGCATCATTCATGCTCTGGCTGTTGTTGGATACACATGGAAACAAAAGTGAAAACAGTTGCTCTTACCTGTTGTACTGTTGGAGAACAAGTGAAGGATTGACTGGAATACACATAGGAGACGAAGTGAA
This sequence comes from Protula sp. h YS-2021, assembly GCA_949752745.1. NCBI lineage: Eukaryota > Metazoa > Annelida > Polychaeta > Sabellida > Serpulidae > Protula > Protula sp. h YS-2021. Next base: position 18,057,659 of record OX457025.1, on the reverse strand, counting down.
ACATTGGTTATTCTTTGGGGGAAAAAAAGAAGTGAAAGATTGACTATTCTTTAGAAAAGAAGTGAAAGATTGGAGACGAATTGGCAAAACAGTCGTGGTAAGGAATATTTTTTTGGTAACACTATGTAACATTATGTAACATCATGTAACACTATGTAACATTATGTAACACTATGTAACACAATGTAACACTATGTAACATAATGTAACACTATTTAACATTATGTAACGTCATGTAACACTATGTAACATTATGTAACACTATGTAACACAATGTAACACTAAGTAACATCATGTAACACTATTTAACATAATGTAACATCATGTAACACTATGTAACACTATGTAACATTATGTAACAATGTGTTACACTATGTAACACTATGTAACACTTTGCAACATAATGTAACACTATGTAACATCATGTGACACTATGTGACTATGTAACATCATATGGCTATATGACTATGTAATTGCTATGTGAACATAATAAGTCTAACGTATGTATGTCATTATCAGATCGTTCAATAGACAAGGTGTAATAGCTCATCGGTCGAGACGACGGCTGGCAACCTGAGAGTTGTGGGATCGATCCCACCTCAGGACAATTTTTTTTTGGTTTTTGTTTACTTTTGTGACTCTGTGACATTATGTGACTTTATGTGACTCTGTGACATTATGTGACTCTTTGACATTATGTGTCTGTGACTTTTTTTAAACATAATAGCTATATTTCTATGTCTACTTCCACTATTATTATTATGAAAATATTTAATTAGCCATATTTCACTGGTTCCCATTACAATAACCACACACACACACACACACACACACACACACACACACACACACACACACACACACACACACACACACACACACACACACACACACACACAAACACACACAGCATAGGCATAAGTATATGAAAGGTTTCAGAGCGTGGGGAAACCGATCGATAAATTTCAGAGTGCACTCGTTCAGAGCATGGGGAAAACCGATCGATAAATTTCAGAGTGCACTCGTCCAGAGTGTGGGGGAAACCGATCGATAAATTTCAGAGTGAGGGGGAAACCGATCGATAAATTTCAGATTGCACTCGTTCAGAGAGTGGGAACGATCAATAAATTTGAGAAGGTATGGGATTTTCCCTACGTTAAGTCTAATGATATGTTTTATGTTATAGTAGTTGGAAAATGACACTACTAAAGCACATTTAACAAAAATTGGTTTTTAAAAACATATAATGTATAAAATAAGTTAAAGCATTTTACCATGCTACTTATTCAAATGTTCTAAAGTTATAGTAGTGCGAAAATGGTGCTTCTAGATCAACTTTAACAAATTTAGTTTTTAACACCATATGAAATATAAAATAAGTTTGAAAATTTTATCATGCTACATATTCAAATGTTCTAAAGTTATAGTGGTGCAAAAATGGTGGTTCTAGATCAACTTTAACAAATTTAGTTTTTGATTACATATGATGTATAAAATAAGTTTGAACATTTTAGCATGCTACTTATTCAAATGTTCTAAAGTTATAGTAGTGCAAAAATGGTGGTTCTAGATCAACTTTAACAAATTTAGTTTTTGATAACATATGATGTATAAAATAAGTTTGAACATTTTAGCATGCTACTTATTCAAATGTTCTAGAGTTATAGTAGTGTAAAAATGGTGGTTCTAGATATACTTTAACAAATTTAGTTTTTAACACCATATGATATATAAAATAGGTTTTAGCATTTTACCAAGCTACTTATTTGAATGTTCTAAAGTTATAGTAGTGGAAAAATGGTGGTTCTAAACCAACTTTAACAAATTTTGTTTTTTAACAACATATGATGTATAAAATAAGTTTGAACATTTTACCATGGTGTAGTAGGGTAAAAATCAGGGTTCTAAACCAACTTTAACAAATTTAGTTTTCTACACATTTCAGACGATTCTACCACTTGGTTGGATGGTTGATTGGTGGAAAATGGGAAGTGAAAATGTGGATAGTTATGTAGGAAAACTGCGCCCATTCAAACATGTGTTCGAATGGCAAGCCCATTGAAAACACGTGTTCGAATGGCAAGCCCATTCAAAAGACGTGTTCGAATGGCAAGCCCATTGAAGACACGTGTTCGAATGGCAAGCCCATTCAAAAGACGTGTTCGAATGGCAAGCCCATTCAAAACACGTGTTCGAATAATTTTTGGAACATATTACGTCGTCGTATTGTTCAACAAATTGTTCAACATGTTTAACATGTTCAACAAGTTGTTCAACATGTTCAACAAGTTGTTCAACATTTTCAACATGTTTAACAAGTTCAACATGCTCAACATGTTCAACAAGTTGTTCAACATGTTCAACATGTTGTTGTTCAACATGTTGTTCAACATGTTCAACAAGTTGTATATAAAGCTATGTTTAAAGACTTTCTCATCATTTGAATAGTGTAGGTTGAACCGAAAGGATGTATAAATGCAACATTTGTTCGGAATCTTACAATTGGCGACAAAGGCAAACGTGGTAAAGTTATTTCTAAACATATTAAGACAACTCACTATAAAGTATAAAAGGCCGCCGCCCTCAGACGTAACACACATTCTGTGTCAAGATACTGAAGAGTGAACATGTCTGCAGTGAGCGAACAACAACTACCATCTATGACAATGCCTGTAGAAAAGTCTGAGACAATGCCTGCAGAAAATTTTATAGTAAAGCCTCAGACAATACCTACAGCAAAGTCTAAGGCAATGCCCATGGTAAAGTCTAAGGCGAAGTCACGTCAGCAGCGTCAAAAGCGACCACATCTTAGAAAGATAAAAAGAGATGAGTTACCAGCTATGACGCCGCCATGTAAAAAGCGAAAAATTAAGAGAGAGCCTAAAATGAAGCGAGAACCAGAGCGTAAAGCTGCTACCACCATGAAGAAGATGAGTGTAGACGATTTACCGGTTATGATACCTATTAATGGAGAAATATATATTAAATTGGCGAAATATCAACAGAAAATGATGGTTAACATTCGTGAATATATTACGGATCATACATCTGGAAGGTTACATCCTACCAAGAAGGGAATTTTGTTGTCATTGAACGATTGGCACATGTTGAAGAAGCAAATAACGTCAGTTGATCTCATGCTTCAGAAAATGGATCTGTATAAATGCAGTGACTGTCAGAAGATGGTTGAGTAGACAGCGAGATGACTGTATACAGTTTTAACAGCATGACGAGCTTAGTGGATGCTATGATTTCATCGCCCTCAGTGCAGAACATTGGAGCGAAGGTTTCGAAGCTTGACAAGAACTTGAAACTTAGCTTTGACTCATATGGACATGTACATTTGATATGTAGTTAAAATAAAATTTTCTTCACATGTAGACTATGAAATTAACATGATCTATGTTCATGTGTAGTCAGTTGTTATAAAATTTTAAGTTAAGTTCTTGTGCATCTTCACATGTATTAACATAATATATATTTGATATAGTTTTGTTTTTAATCATAATTGCACATATTTGTAATAATCAATAAAAACACATATGATGCTTTTCAACTTTTTATTTTTCTCATACAATACTTGGATATAATACATAATAAAACAATACTTGAATATAATACATAGTAATACAATTCTTGAATATAATACATAATAATAATACAAAATTAATTATAATACATAATATATGATATATGGTTTACGGGTCAATTAAAACCGCGTCAGGAACCTTACAACTTTATATGTTGTAAAGCAAGACATATATTACACAACGCTTAAATTAATAAAATATTACAACATTTATAAAGTCTTTATCATAAAGTTTAGTCAAATAAGTCTATTTTTCTTCATCTGTTTCACTCTGTTCACTCTCCATGCCACTTTCTTCATCACTGCTGTCATCCTCCTCTTCCTTATCTAGTAGCTCTTCAAAGAATGCATTGTTTTTCCTTATAGCCGCCTTTAGTGCCTTTGAATACTTGTAATGTTTTTCATCAACAAAGTAATTAAAGTCCTCTAAAATCTTTTGATAATGTTGGCTTTGTTGTAGACGCTGGGTATAGTTGAACAGTCTCATAAACAGTTGTTTTAGTCCATGTTTATAAATGGGTCGAAGGTCATAACTTGCTATTTCACGCGCATCTTCAAGTCCTTGTTCTTCATATTCTGAAACCTTTTCTTGAAATATGTTATCATAGTCATCGTAGACGTCTTGAACCATATCATGCCAAACACAGTCTATTTCTGACTCACTTTCAGAGTCTGTTTCTGACTCACTTTCAGAACTCCTGTCATCAGCATCCTCGCCACACTGCTCCATATGTATGAGCAAAGCTTCTTCGCTGTTGTATAATGCACCACATTCTGTGCAAGCATGTGCATTCTTTTCAGCTATGTTGACGCTTTGACTTTCCATAGAAGACTCATCTAAAGTTTCCGTGAGAGGTAGTTTTACAGGCTTTTCCATATCCGATTCTTCATCCACTTCTGAAGTGTGAGCAACCTTTAAGTGTCTTTTAAGACTTTGTGGCCAATTGTAAGATTTCGAACAAATGTTGCATTTATACATCCTTTCGGTTCAACCTACACTATTCAAATGATGAGAAAGTCTTTAAACATAGCTTTATATACAACTTGTTGAACATGTTGAACAACAACATGTTGAACATGTTGAACAACTTGTTGAACATGTTGAACTTGTTGAACATGTTGAACAACTTGTTGAACATGTTGAACAACTTGTTGAACATGTTGAACATGTTGAACAATTTGTTGAACAATACGATTTTATACATCATATGTTATCAAAAACTAAATTTGTTAAGTTGATCTAGAAGCACCATTTTCGCACTACTATAACTTTAGAACATTTTAATAAGTAGCATGATAAAATTTCCAAACTTATTTTATATATCATATGGTGTTAAAAACTAAATTTGTTAAAGTTTTTCTAGAAGCACCATTTCCGCACTACTATAACCTTAGAACATTTGAATAAGTAGCATGGTAAAATGCTTAAACTTATTTTATACATTATATGTTTTCCAAAAACTACATTTGTTAAATGTGCTTTAGAAGTGTCATTTTCCAACTACTATAACATAAAACATAACATTAGACTTAACGTAGGGAAAATCCCATTCCTTCTCAAATTTATTGATCGTTCCCACGCTCTGAACGAGTGCACTCTGAAATTTATCGATCGGTTTCCCCCAATCTCTGAAATTTATCGATCGGTTTCCCCCACGCACTGAACGAGTGCACTCTGAAATTTACCGATCGGTTTTCCTCACGCTCTGAACGAGTGCACTCTGAAATTTATCGATCGGTTTCCCGACACTCTGAGACCTTTCATATACTTATGCCTATGCTGTGTGTGTGTGTGGTTATTGTAATAGGAACCAGTGAAATATGGCTAATTAAATATTTTCATAATAATAATAGTGAAAATAGACATAGAAATAAAGCTATTATGTTAAAAAAAGTCACAGTCACATAATGTCACAGAGTCACATAAAGTCACAAAATGTCACAGAGTCACAAAAGTAAACAAAAACCAAAAAAAAAAATTTGTCCCGAGGTGGGATCGATCCCACAACTCTCAGGTTGCCAGACGTCGTCTCTACCGACGAGCTAATACACCTTGTCTATTGAACGATCTGATAATGACATACATACGTTAGACTAATTATGTTCACATAGCAATTATATAGTCATACAGCCATATGATGTTACATAGTCACATAGTGTCACATGATGTTACATAGTGTTACATTATGTTGCAAAGTGTTACATAGTGTTACATAATGTTACATAATGTTACATAATATTACATAGTGTTACATAGTGTTACATGATCTTACATATGTTACATAGTGTTACATTATATTACATAGTGTTACATTGTGTTACATAGTGTTACATAATGTTACATAGTGTTACATGATGTTACATAATGTTGCATATTGTTGCCAAAAAAAAAATTCCTTACCACGACTGTTTTGCCAATTCGTCTCCAATCTTTCACTTCCTTTCCCAAGAATAACCAATGTTTCACTTCGTCTCCAGTCTATGTGTATTCCAGTCAATCCTTCACTTGTTCTCCAACAGTACAACAGGTAAGAGCAACTGTTTTCACTTTTTTTCCATGTGTATCCAACAGCAACCAGAGCATGAATGATGCATATGTGCACACACAATGTGCTCTTATAGGAGTGCTGAATCACATCCTAGGGGGGTCCTCAGATTGAGAACCCGGGGGGTCCTCATGGTATGATAGACAGATGATAGAAGTCCTCACATGGAGGACCCCGGGGGGAGGTCCTCAGATTGAGAACCCGGGGGTCCTCATGGTATGATAGACAGATGATAGAAGTCCTCACATGGAGGACCCGGGGGGGGGGTCCTCACATTGAGAACCCGGGGGGGGGGGAGGTCCTCACATTGAGAACCCCGATAATATGATAGACAGAAGGTGAAAGTGATGCCCGAGGGCGGGATCGACCCACCGACCTTCAGATCATGGGTCCGCTTACCGGTCCTCTGCTCTACCAGCTGGGCCATTTAGGCCGGAAGGTTAATGATCGGGAAAATATTCCTCATATAGGGTTAGGGTCACATCACACATGATTGACAGGTCATGTGACAAATGATTGACAGGTCACGTGACTAATGACGTCATGATGACGTCATTGACACGGGCGCGCGCTCTAACAATTACCTGTTCCAGAACACCCATGGGGATTCTAAAACAATGACGTCACTGTTTTAGAAACCCCATGGGGCTTCTAAACACCTCGTGACACCTCGTCATTATGAAGTCATTTCTTGTTTTAGAAGCCCCACTTTTATCCTACTGAGGCGCTTGGTATCATGTGTTACCATGCGTGTGCAACCGGTTGGTCCGTGAGTCCCACCCCCCCCGCCACGCCCCCGCCACGCCCCCGCCACCTCCCCCGCCCCGCCACCCCCACCCCCCGCCGCCTCCCCCCTCCGCCGTCGATTTCCAGGGATTGGTAATGTTATGCCCAAAGAATGGTAAAACAAGTGTGATATCACAAATAAATGCAGAGTTATGTGGCAGAAAAAGATTAAATGAGAACTAGACCAAATTCCGATAGACAGAGGAATGACCCACTTATAGAAATCTTTGTATTACATTATGACCGAGAAAGTCAAAATCATCCAGCTACCACTTCTTTCTTGTCGTTTTGGCCTAGCGGGTGAAAATGAGTCCAAAATTTTACGTTTTCGAGATAATGATTAAGTGACTGTGACCGAGGTCAAGATCACCTCTTATGTAACATCGTTTAACCCTGAAAGGTCGAAAATGGGCTCACACTCACTCTATCTCTTACTGTTTTCGAGATAATGGTCAACTTCCTGTTTTTGACTTTGACCGTGGCAGAAAAAGAGCGTGGTCACTTAGATACCTCGTATGTAACGTTGTTTACATCCAAAGGATCGAAAATGAACACAGAATCGTTCCTTATCTAACGTTTTCGACATAACGGTCAACTTCCGGTTTTTAACCTTGACCGTGACCCAGAAGGTCAAGGTCACCGAGGTACCTCTTATGTAACGCTGTTTAAGCCACAGGTCCGAAAATGAGCTCAAAATCTCTAACTGTTTTTGAGATAAGTGATCCTCTCGTTCACGGTACACGAGGTCACGTGATCATCGACCTTGACTCCCAAGGTCAAAACTCAGGATGTAGGCTTTCCACTTACTGAGTTACATTTTGTATTCATGTCAGATTTGAGTGTTTTTTCTACTCACTTTTCTTGATAAATCGGCGTTTTGAAGGTATTTTGACCTCGCTTTGGCCTTGACCTTTGAGTGCAAAGTAGAAAAGTATATGCAGTTTCAATGAGAGCTCATGATTGTTTATCAGTGCACCAAATATGAAGCTCCGCTGTCTCAAGGGATAGACGGATTTTTCTGCAAACAATTTTGTAGGAAAAACACCTTTGACCTCAATTTGACCTTGACCGTGGATTTGTCGAGACCTTGTCATGTTCTAGGCGTGTGTCAAATTTCATCTTCCTCCGTCGAGCAAATAGTGTAGAAGGACTTTTCTGGAAACAGCCCTACAAATTCTTCGACGTCGGCGATGCATATAAAATGCGTCGGCAATATCGGCAACATACGTCGGATAAACGCATATTTTTTCCGTTTTGCTCATCGTTTATTAGTCTTTTATGCCCATATTTTCCGACGAAGTTTTTTATGCATATATTCGACGCATATCCGGCGTATTACCAACCGTCGACTATACGTCGGTTATACGTTTATATTCCGATGCATTTCCGACGAACTTCCGATGATTTTTATACGTATAAAATGCATATTTCCGAGATTTTCCAACGCATTTCCGACCAAGTGACAATCGGAAAATATGCGTTTTTTAGACGTATAAAAAATGCGTATGCGCATTTGAAGAAAAAAATTGTTTCCAACCTTAACTGTCCCATTGTACCCTTACCAACCATTTATTATTGACATATTCATACATACACCATAACATATTAATATACAACATAGCATTTTTATGTTCAGGGCCGTTTCAGGACCGGGGCCGTTTTGAAACGGCGCCAGTGCCATTTTGGGACCATATTCCAGGATTCAGAGGTCCCAAAACGGCGTCGCCGTTTTGAGACCGTCCGCGATTCGGCACCATCGCCGTTTTAGGACCATTATTACCAACAAAGCACCGGTGCCGCTTTAGGACTAGGTTTGAATTATTTCATTTAAAAAGTTATTGCAATTGCTATTAAGATGCGGTAAAGTGGATAAATTTAAAGAAAAATGTGGCGAAAAAACAAAAGAACTTGAAAACTCAAAAATCTCCAAAGTTATCAGTCGTGAGAAATATGACAAGATAGTAAAAGTACTTAAGAATGAGGAAACAGACAAACGTGTCAAGTCTCGGAAGGCTACGGACTGGTAAAAGTTCCAGACTTGGGACTAGATGATGTTTTAGTAAAACCTGAAAAACCCGAGGATAATTCAAAGTCAGAAAAACTACTTCGAGTTGCTAGTACGGACCCATTATTTGATGTAGTTAACTCGGGTTTAGGTCGTTTTGCCACCGACCACTTTGCCACCACACCCCTACTATGTTGCCACCAGAGACATATCGCGGAATAATGAAATAATTTAATTGCTTATTTTTAGCAAAATAAAAGACAAGGAAAAATGAAATAGCAATGCTTTATTGAACAATATCAGACTCAACAACGGCGCCTCCTACTTAATCCTCAAATGCTCCCCTAATCTACTGACAGTTTCTACTCTGGACCTGCTGAATCTGCTGCTTTCTGCAAATCAGTCTTAATCCCCTAATCTCCCAAGTAACTGTCCATTTTCGGAGTACGATGCGAAGTCTGCCCTCACTAATCTTAATCCCAAGGCTCATGGGTACACAGTATTAATCCCCTTATCCCAAAATTTACAATTGCGACTCGAGATAAAACATAAACATTGCTATCGAAACATAAACAAGTGAAAAAAGTTATCGAAAATAGTGTGACAGTACAATCTGAATAAACGTTAAGAAAAAATAAAATGTCCCTTTTATTTTGCTTCTTAAAATTGAACCGTAGTTTTAAAATGGCACATGCGCATGTGCCATTTAATGACACAGACGGTCCTAAAACGGCCCCTCGCCGACTCAAAACGGCCAGGCCATTTTGGGACCAGCATCGGTCCCAAAACGGCGCTAGTGCCGTTTTAAAACGGCCCCGGTGCCGTCTTAAAACGGCGCCGGTCCCAAAACGGCGCGTAACATTTATATATTGCAACTGAACACTAGTACTTACTCGGGTTTGAACCGGTGACCTCTTGCATCCTAGGCACGGAACATGCCTCTACTCAACGGCGGCTGGGGCTGCCTCGGCAGTGTAATTAAGTGGTCTAATGTTTCTATTTCGTCCCAAAAAGTTTACTTCTTACATTTTCGTTTTTTGCTACCGCTGGCGCTTTTAAATTTAGTTATTTGTATTGTCTTTTCCTCCTTTATGTTTGCTGAGGGATAGTTTATTGAGGCAAATGATAATTTTCAAGTATATTCATAATGCTCCACTATTGATTCTTCATAATGTCCCCTACAAAACGTCAATCGATAAATTTCCGACGTCAAATAAGCATCGGAAAATATGCGTTTTATAGACGCATAAAAAATGCGTATAATACACGTTGGCAATATCGGCATCTTTTTTCCGATGTATTTCCGACGTCGTTTATACATAGGAAAATATGCGTTTTCTAGACGTATAAAATAATACGTATAATGTACGATTGCAATCTCGGTATCTTTTTTCCGATGTATTTCCGACGTCGTTTATACATAGGAAAATATGCATTTTATAGATGTATAAAATAATACGTATAATATACGATTGCAATATCGACATCTTTTTTCCGATGTATTTCCGACGTCGTTTATACATAGGAAAATATGCGTTTTATAGACGTTTAAAAAAATACGGATAATACGCGTTGACAATATCGGCATCTTTTTTTCGATGCATATACGATGTTTCTAAAAATGCGTATATGTTCCGCCGTATATCCGACGTATAAACGGTGTTTCAAATCCGCTGCCAACGCTGCCGATGCAATTTAGAGATTAACGACGTCGTTTATGCGTCGGCAGTTTTGTAGGGAGTGCAACGGAAAAAAAGAGAAGAAAAAAGGAAAAAAGGCAGAAACTTCCAGAAAAACTACAAACTTATTTCCAGTGGCAAACGATATTTGCAAGTGGGAATAATTCAGTTCATTTTGATCACAGTATTATTTTAGGTTATACATACAGAACAGTTTGGAAAATCCCCAGTCATCTTTTTCAAACAATTCATCCAGATATTGTAAGTACGTATTTCATGGAAATGCAGCGCGACAGGCGGATGTTTCTTTGTTTCTTAGCCAACTCACGCATTTCCCCAAAAAAACTCATGCCTGTAAAAGTCAATATTTTTGAAGAAGGTGGCATAGGGACGATGGTTACGCTATACTTTTCTTCTACGCTTTGATTAGCCTCCAACCGGGGTTTAATGCTCCGGAGGAGGCTTATGGATTAGGCTCTGTCTGCCTGTCTGTCCGTCTGTCCGTTACCACTCATTTCTGTTACATGCGGAAGCCGTTTGGTCTGATATTTTGTAAACTTACCCACAGAAATTGCATTTTTGGCTATTTCATTTTTTTAATTTTAGTACTTTCAGTGCTGTTTTTGGGCTTTGTTTACGCGATATCTCAAAAACAGCTCATCAGTTCTTTACCATACTTGCAGAAAGAAAGCCATATGACACAGATCTGTACTGGGGAATTATTTTAATTTTTATTAAAAATAGAATTTTTGACAATTTCTTGAAATTTTCACATGTTTTTTTAGCTGTTTCGGACCTTGCTTACGCGATTTCTCTAAAACCGTTCATCGGATCTTCACCAAACCGTTGAATTAGAAATACAGATAGTGCACACAATCACGAAGGTTGATTCTGATCAAAAATTGTATTTTTTACGATTTCTAAAATTTTGACTTTGGTGCGTTTTTAACTTTTTATCCCTCAGCCAATATTCGCTGAAGGCTACTGTTATCGGTCTGTCCGTCCGCCTGTCTGTCCGCCCGTTAACTTTTTTTGTTCGCACGATATCTCAAAAACTAATAATCGGAGCTTCACCAAACCTTACAGGAAGAAAGTATATGTAGTGATATGTATTGCAGATGTTCATCGGGGGGGGGGGGGGTTGATTTGATTTGACCGTCGCACTTTAAACTTTTTCTTGTCCGGGCGATATTTCAAAAACTATTCATCGGATCTTCACCAAATCAAACAGGAAGAATGTATACAAAGTATAGATGTGCAACGAGGAATTTAATTTGTTACAATCTGTTTTTCTGTTAGTCTAAAATAAAAATTAACACACTGCTCATTTTATCATATGACCGCAACCTGGTTTTTGAGCTGGGAACCTCTCGCTTGTCTGGCGAGCGTCATACCACTGAGCTAATCTGGGCTCACTGGTTAGTTTCGCTTTGCATTGCACAATCGATTGAAGCTTAGTCATTTGTTGTTTCTTTATCGGATCTTCATTAAACCTTACAAGAAGCAAGGATGTATAGTGTAGATGTGCAACGGGGGGTTTAGCTTGTCAAATGTCTCGCCGTCCATCGCACTTTTAATTTTTTTGCCTGTGACGTCATCAATTATGAGCTACAACGGCATTTATGTTTTAAAGCTTAATAACTCGAAAACTAATGAACCTACCGCTCCGACACAGAATGCGTTATGAGAGTACTTTTACCTAAGGAAAAAAAACGTAGGGAAATTTGTTCCTATGACGTCATCATCCGAGTTATGAAGTCATTTATATTCTAAACCTCAATAACTCGAAAGCTAATTAACCTAGCGCATCGGCACCAAATAGATTAGGAGACTTCTTTTAAGCAAGGAATTTTTTGACATGCCAACGTTGTACCTATGACGTCATCATTTACGAGTTATGACGTCATTTATGTTTTAAAGCTCCAGAACTCGAAAACAAACGAACCTAGCGCTTCGGTACAACATACATTATGAGACGTGTTAAAAAGCTGATTATAAAATGTTGCATAAACGCCTTTGAAGTCAACGACATACATGCGAGCAAGAAATTAAATATTGGTGCGTCACTAAGCCTCAAAGACAAAAAGCAGATGAAACTGTATTCGTGCAATTTGAGGTTTATTTTATCACATATTCTCGCCATTTCGTCACACGTAAATCTTGCTTTTGTCCCGGCGATATCTCAAAAAGTTATCTCGCCCACAGTGATGTAACTGCTATTGGCTGAGGGCGCTGCATCTCCGATGTCTATGTTTGACTATGTGTACATGGTATCTCAGAGACGGCTAATTCGATTTTTGATTAAATCTAGCGGAAAGAAAGACCCTATAGAGTAGATGGTCACTGAAGCACCGGGTCTGTTTGAGGTGACTGATTCGGTTGGTGGGGGGAGGGCATATCAGTTTTTGTGTTAACTAAAACATTGGCCTCCCACCGGAGTTTTATAGGACTTATGGATTGGGCTCTGTCCATCTGTCGGTCTGTCTCTTTGTACCGTATCGAATTATTTTCAAATCAACTCATCGACGTCTCCGGTTTGGGACTGTGCTGTCGATGTTAACTTGTTTTCTTCTGCGGGCACAACAAAGCCGCTGAACTGTTAATGTTTCAGGTGTCCTGACTTATTCACCAGCACACTCCATCAGTGCTCTTGCTGCCTCCCTCCCCCACACATCAGTGCCCCAACCCCCCCCCCCCCCACACCCGCACACTCCATCAGTGCTCTTGCTGCCTCCCTCCCCCACACATCAGTGCCCCCAACCCCCCCCCCCCCCCGCCCACAGACACCATCAGTGTTCTGACTGGCCCTCCCTCCCCCACACATCAGTGCCCCCAACCCCCCCCCCCCCACCCGCAGGCACCATCTGTGTTCTGGCTGACTCTCCTTCCTCGCACACAAAATCAGTGTCCTGACTCCCACTCCCTCATCGTACACACCATCAGTGTCCTGGCTAGCTCTCCCTCTCTCACTCCATCAGTGCTCTTGCTGCCTCCCTCCCCCACACATCAGTGCCCCCAACCCCCCCCCCCACCCGCAGACTCCATCAGTGCTCTTGCTGCCTCCCTCCCCCACACATCAGTGCCCCCAACCCCCCCCCCCCCAACCCTCAGACACCATCTGTGTTCTGGCTGACTCTCGCTCCTCGCACACAAAATCAGTGTCCTGGCTATCTCTCCCTCTCTCACTCCATCAGTGCTCTTGCTGCCTCCCTCCCCCACACATCAGTGCCCCCAACCCCCCCCTCCCACCCCCAGACACTATCAATGTTCTGACTGGCTCTCCCTCCCCCACACATCAGTGCCCCCACCCCCCCCCCCCGCCCGCAGATGCCATCAGTGTTCCGACTGGCACTCCCTCCCCCACACATCAGTGCCCCCAACCCCTCCCCCCCACCCGCAGACTCCATCAGTGCTCTTGCTGCCTCCTTCCCCCACACATCAGTGCCCCCAACCCCCCCCCCCCGCCCACAGACACCATCAGGGTTCTGACTGGCCCTCCCTCCCCCACACATCAGTGCCCCCAACCCCCCCCCCCCCCACCCGCAGGCACCATCTGTGTTCTGGCTGACTCTCTTTCCTCGCACACAAAATCAGTGTCCTGCCTCCCACTCCTTCATCGTACACACCATCAGTGTCCTGGCTAGCTCTCCCTCTCTCACTCCATCAGTGCTCTTGCTGCCTCCCTCCCCCACACATCAGTGCCCCCAACCCCCCCTCCCACCCGCAGACACTATCAATGTTCTGACTGGCTCTCCCTCCCCCACACCTCAGTGCCCCCCCCCACCGCCCGCAGATACCATCAGTGTTCCGACTGGCTCTCCCTCCCCCACACATCAGTGCCCCCAACTCCCCCCCCCCCCCACCCGCAGACTCCATCAGTGCTCTTACTGCCTCCCTCCCCCACACATCAGTGCCCCCAACCCCCCCCCCCCCGCCCACAGACACCATCAGTGTTCTGACTGGCCCTCCTTCCCCCACACATCAGTGCCCTCAACCCCCCCCCCCTCCACCCGCAGGCACCATCTGTGTTCTGGCTGACTCTCCTTCCTCGTACACAAAATCAGTGTCCTGCCTCCCACTCCCTCATCGTACACACCATCAGTGTCCTGGCTAGCTCTCCCTCTCTCACTCCATCAGTGCTCTTGCTGCCTCCCTCCCCCACACATCAGTGCCCCCAACCCCCCTCCCACCCGCAGACACTATCAATGTTCTGACTGGCTCTCCCTCCCCTACACACATCAGTGCCCCCACCCCCCCCCCCCCGCCCGCAGATACCATCAGTGTTCCGACTGGCTCTCCCTCCCCCACACATCAGTGCCCCCACCCCCCCCCCCGCAGACTCCATCAGTGCTCTTGCTGCCTCCCTCCCCCACACATCAGTGCCCCCAACCCCCCCCCCCACCCGCAGACACCATCTGTGTTCTGGCTGACTCTCCTTCCTCGCACACAAAATCAGTGTCCTGGCTATCTCTCCCTCTCTCACTCCATCAGTGCTCTTGCTGCCTCCCTCCCCCACACATTAGTGCCCCCAACCCCCCCCTCCCACCCGCAGACACTATCAATGTTCTGACTGGCTCTCCCTCCCCTACACACATCAGTGCCCCCACACCCCCCCCCCCGCCCGCAGATGCCATCAGTGTTCCGACTGGCTCTCCCTCCCCCACACATCAGTGCCCCCAACCCCCCCCCCCACCCGCAGACTCCATCAGTGCTCTTGCTGCCTCCCTCCCCCACACATCAGTGCCCCCAACCCCCCCCCCCCCACCCGCAGACTCCATCAGTGCTCTTGCTGCCTTCCTCCCCACACATCAGTGCCCCCAACCCCCCCCCCCAACCCTCAGACACCATCAGTGCTCTTGCTGCCTCCCTCCCCCACACATCAGTGCCCCAACCCCCCCCCCCACCGCCCGCAGATACCATCAGTGTTCCGACTGGCTCTCCCTCCCCCACACATCAGTTCCCCCCCCCCGCAGACTCCATCAGTGCTCTTGCTGCCTCCCTCCCCCACACATCAGTGCCCCCAATCCCCCCCCCGCCCGCAGATACCATCAGTGTTCCCACTGGCTCTCCCTCCCCCACACATCAGTGCCCCCAACCCCCCCCCCCACCCGCAGACTCCATCAGTGCTCTTGCTGCCTCCCTTCCCCACACATCAGTGCCCCCAACCCCCCCCCCCCCACCCGCAGACTCCATCAGTGCTCTTGCTGCCTCCCTCCCCCACACATCAGTGCCCCAATCCAGCCCCCACCGCCCGCAGATATCATCAGTGTTCCGACTGGCTCTCCCTCCCCCACACATCAGTGCCCCCCCGCGGACTCCATTAGTGCTCTTGCTGCCTCCCTCCCCCACACATCAGTGCCCCCAACCCCCCCCCCCCCCCACCCGCAGACACCATCTGTGTTCTGGCTGACTCTCGCTCCTCGCACACAAAATCAGTGTCATGGCTATCTCTCCCTCTCTCACTCCATCAGTGCTCTTGCTGCCTCCCTCCCCCACACATCAGTGCCCCCAACCCCCCCCCCCACCCGCAGACACTATCAATGTTCTGACTGGCTCTCCCTCCCCTCAATTCAGTGCCCCCAACCCCCCCCCCCTCCCGCAGACTCCATCAGTGCTCTTGCTGCCTCCCTCCCCCACACATCAGTGCCCCCAACTCCCCCCCCCCCACCCGCAGACACTATCAATGTTCTGACTGGCTCTCCCTCCCCCACACATCAGTGCCCCCAACCCCCCCCCCCCGCCCGCAGATACCATCAGTGTTCCGACTGGCTCTCCCTCCCCCACACATCAGTGCCCCCAACCCCCCCCCCCCCACCCGCAGACTCCATCAGTGCTCTTGCTGCCTCCCTCCCCCACACATCAGTGCCCCCAACCCCCCCCCCCCCACCCGCAGACATCATCAGTGTTCTGACTGGCTCTCCTCCCCCACACATCAGTGACCCCAACCCCCCCCCCCCCCCCGCAGACACCATCTGTGTTCTGGCTGACTGTCCTTCCTCGCACACAAAATCAGTGTCCTGGCTATCTCTCCCTCCCTCACACCATCAGTGTCCTGGCTAGCTCTCCCTCTCTCACTCCATCAGTGCTCTTGCTGCCTCCCTCCCCAACACATCAGTGCCCCCAACCCCCCCCCCCCTTCCGCAGACATCATCAGTGTTCTGACTGGCTCTCCCTCCCCCACACATCAGTGCCCCCAACTCCCCCCCCCCCCAACCCGCAGACACTATCAATGTTCTGACTGGCTCTCCCTCCCCCACACATCAGTGTACTGACTTAGTCCCCAAACCCCTCCCCCGCCCGCAGACACCATCAGTGTTCTGGCTGACTTTCCCTCCCTCACACCATCAGTGTTCTGCCTCCCCTCCCTCCCCGCACACACCATCAGTGTTCTGGCCAACTCTCCCTCCCCGCACACACCATCAGTGTTCTGGCTGACTCTCCCTCCCTTACACCATCAGTGTTCTGCCTCCCCTCCCTCCCCGCACACACCATCAGTGTTCTGCCTCCCCTCCCTCCCCGCACACACCATCAGTGTTCTGCCTCCCCTCCCTCCCCGCACACACCATCAGTGTTCTGCCTCCCCTCCCTCCCCGCACACACCATCAGTGTTCTGCCTCCCCTCCCTCCCCACACACACCATCAGTGTTCTGCCTCCCCTCCCTCCCCGCACACACCATCAGTGTTCTGGCTGACTCTCCCTCCCTTACACCATCAGTGTTCTCCCCCCCACACCATCAGTGTTTTGCCTCCCCTCCCTCCCCGCACACACCATCAGTGTTCTGCCTCCCCTCCCTCCCCGCACACACCATCAGTGTTCTGGCTGACTCTCCCTCCCTTACACCATCAGTGTTCTCCCCCCCACACCATCAGTGTTTTGCCTCCCCTCCCTCCCCGCACACACCATCAGTGTTCTGCCTCCCCCCCCTCCCCGCACACACCATCAGTGTTCTGCCTCCCCTCCCTCCCCGCACACACCATCAGTGTTCTGGCTGACTTTCCCTCCCTCACACCATCAGTGTTCTGCCTCCCCTCCCTCCCCGCACACACCATCAGTGTTCTGCCTCCCCTCCCTCCCCGCACACACCATCAGTGTTCTGGCTGACTCTCCCTCCCTTACACCATCAGTGTTCTCCCCCCCACACCAGCAGTGTTTTGCCTGACTATCGGTACTCTGAAGTCTCGTTGGGAGCACATTACGACACTTTACATGCCCCTTAAATTCGGCTCCGTGCAATTTAAACCTGTCTTTTTATGCATTACATCGTGAATTTAAACTAAACTCAGCAATCTGTTGAACTAAACTTTATTTTTAGTTTTACCCAATTGTTTTGTTACTTTTCCTGAAAACAGATAACTTAATAATAGGAAGTAAATAGGAGCACAGCACCGAAAGTTTTTTCTCCCTTCCAATATAGTGCAGTTTTACCCCAAAACTCGACCAAATGTATGTTTAGCATGGGGACTTCAGATCGTCTATGTAGAATCCAACTATATTGGTTTCGTCATAACATAAACCACGCAAAATAAGATATTTTAAAACTTTTTCTTCAGTATAGTACATATAAAATATTCCAAATTTCTGTGTTCCCATTGGCGAAAAATTTTGCTGACAGTTTGATTGTTGTGAAGATTTAATCAAACCTCTTCAATATGACAACTTTGATGGACATTTTGACAACTTTTGAAAGTTTTGACAGTGTACACATTTTCAATGTCAAAGCTATCAACTTAATCGGTACTTACATTTCACAGTTACTTAGTCACAGGGTTACTTGTATTGGTGGACATCTTGGCCATATTGGTAACGACCTTTAGGTTTCAAGGTCAAGGGTCACAAGGTTGATTATTGTTTTACGTGAGCTTCAAACGCAGTAATATATTCAAGTAGTACTTTTATTTTGACAGAAAAAAGAGGCTCTGAATACTGTGACCTGAGAATGCGCCACAGCGTTGTCTAGGTTTTAAATTGTGTATCTTGAAAAAAAATTAGCACACACACACAAAAAAAAGAAAAGAAAAAGAGGGACAAATATAAAAATCATTGGCGGAATCATTCGAAAATCTTGTTTTGAAAATTTGATACGTGCATACCTCTGATCTAGACCTGATAAAGAGAAAGACAAGCCATGCTAAGATGGAGAATGAAATAACAGCCTTTACACATATGGTTACTACTGCTACTACTACTGCTACCACTGCCACTACTTCTACTACTATTATTATTTGTGGTAACTGTCGTTAACAATTAAAAAAAACAGTAGTCATGTGAATGACCAGCTAAAAGTCAGGCAGCTGTGAAGAAGCCATAAATATTTGCCTGTTCCTGTAAGTAAATTAAAAATAGCAGTGTTCTCGAATAAATAGAACGCAGATTACGTTATCAGTGAAATGATTGATGAATATAGCGAGTAACCGAGAACAAAGTTCCACTTTAGCTTTCAAGATTGTGTCCCCCTTCCGGTGAACTTCCCAGCTGGCCTATGATTTCAAGTTTTGCATTCTCATTTGGCCTACGGGAGACGGTGAGGGTGTTTTTGGTGCCCGCTAGACTTCCATTGTTGACTGACGCATATTTGTTGTCAAAATGCAGTCAACTTAGTACACTTTATTCGAACTGAATCTTTTTTATCCTCCATTACCAACGCAAAAATCACTGATCTTTCCGAAACCGTGATATCGTTTTTACCAAACAACTACCAAACTTTTTCCCAATTTTAGAAGAGATCTTTTAGGCAATTTTCCCAGGGAGCGTTCCAGTTTTCGAATTTGAACTTCCTTACAGATAACACAATTCCATTCATTTTCGGCCTTCACTCTAATCTTGCATTCGTTTTTTGTGGTCGTTTTCTGACGCATGTGTACTTCGCCCACTGATATACTTTCCATTCAATAAACACTTTCGAAACTCACTGACAAGTGTGTCAACAATGCTGACATGAGTGACTGTGGAGCGCAATCCTCCTTGGATTTTTAACTTGGATAATGAATGGAAATGAATATTATGCAGATATGAAACGTTTTGTTTTTCTCTCTTTTTGCTATTCTAAGTAAATAAAATATATAAGCGAATGGGTTTAATTTCATATCGATGCCTTATATCCCGTCGTTTTCAGAGCCGACATTTGTTTGCAACAAGTGAAAATGTTAGTAAAAAGTCGTTCCAAAGTAAGCACATGCCTGGGATGAGGTTACACGACAGCCCGGTAAGCACGCCAGAAGTCACCTAGCCATCAGGTAGAAACCACCTAGTCTAGTCATCATATAGAAACCACCTAGTCATCATATAGAAGCCGCCTAGTCTAGTCATCATTAGAAACCACCTAGTCATCATATAGAACCCACCTAGTCATCATATAGAAGCCACCTAGTCATAATATAGAAGCCGCCTAGTCATCATATAGAAACCACCTAGTCTAGTCATCATATAGAAACCACCTAGTCATCATATAGAAACCACCTAGTCCTAGTCATCATATAGAAACCACCTAGTCATCATACAGAAAACACACAGTCATCATATAGAAACCACCTAGTCATCATACAGAAAACACCCAGTCATCATATAGAAACCACCTAGCCATCATATAGAATCCACCTAGTCCTAGTCACCATATAGAAACCACCTAGTCATCATACAGAAAACACCTAGTCATCATATAGAAACCACCTAGTCCTAGTCATCATATAGAAACCACCTAGTCATCATACAGAAAACACCCAGTCATCATATAGAAACCACCTAGTCCTAGTCATCATATAGAAACCACCTAGTCATCATACAGAAAACACCCAGTCATCATATAGAAACCACCTAGTCAACATTATTGAAGAGGCAAGTACTCGCGATGTGTTTTGCTGTATTCAGGGAGAATATGTTTGCGATGCGGTGCTCAAGTGCAACCATACGGTTAAATACCAGCATCTGAATAGCATGTGGTAACGCGTGTGGTTTATATATGTTTACCATATGATGACATGCATGTCGAATGTTAGGGATTTTAATATGTCCACTGTGTGCCTTCTTGTTGGTGATGGTTACAGCAGTAAACTGGGCAGCTGGTGCAAATGACCACGGATTCCTGGGTGATGTCGAGGATTCCTGTAAATGACCACGGATTCCTGGGTGATTTCGAGGATTCCGCCGTTTACAGTCAGTCCTGTTTAGGCAACAGTTCATGTTTCGTTTCCTTCCCGGTTCCTTTTTTTCTTTACTGTTTTTTTTACATGCACCTAACATGCGGTTTTGTGACCTCAAGGACGCTGATCTAAATATTTGTTGCCAGAACATAGTCGAACAGATAAAAAGATACTACGAGGTAGTGCATATGCATAACTGTATAAGATCACATCGATAACAGTATTACTAGTTCAGAATGTCACACAGTGTAAATAAAAATGACCTAAACTAAATAATTAATTACGAGAAATAAGTTAATGCGGTGCTTGAGCTTTATCACTTTCCTAAAAGGACAGTAACACAAGATAAACGTCTGCCTGGTATGGATAAAAAGTATTTTTAGGTGCACAGGAATTGCACATAATCATTTGCAATGGAATCTCACAGTGCAAGACTGGACTGAGACTGCGTCCTCAATGACGCTTTGGTAAGAAAAACTGTAACGAAAGTGGATGATACAAAGTGTGGATTGACAGAGGCTTGCTGCTATTGTGGGAGTAATTTTAAAAAAGTATTCGGTAGTTTATTTTAATGACGAGAATTTATATTCTGAGTGACTAAAAGGTAGGTGATAATAGAGACATACGAGTGTGAAAGGCTCCAATTTTTTCTTCTCGTAACCTTTTATACTGCCAGCACATTGCATGTGCAGTAAAAAATAATTAAAAAAAAACAAAAACATGCAGTTGCATAAAATTTTAAAGAAAAAGATTTATCCGAAAGCCCAAAAAAAAAAAGAAACAAAACAAAAAAAAATAAATAAATAAATAAAAAAAAAAAAAAAAAAAAAAAACAACAAATAAAACGCACTGAAAATGGTCTTGTAGAGGGAAAATGTACCAAAAGTTTGCGCTCGAGATTTAGGTGTTCGTATTTTCAAACAATAGAAAATGCTTCAAATTGGCAACTTAAAAATGATTATATAAGTGTTGTGTCTCACAAACGTTTTATACAACCTTTAAACTTCGCAAAAAATGTCTGGTAAATAAACAAGACTGTTCATGGACATTATGGCCAGCCGAGATCTAGTGAATTAAGTATCAATAGGCTTGTATGGTCGCCAAAATGTGGTAGTCATATTAAAAAAAACTGGTTATTGAAAACTAAAAATTCGCACAGAATTCGGTTAAAATTGAAAAGTGGCAACCAACAAATATAAAAGCCCTTCATTTAGCCAATTTTTCGTGGATCGTCTAAAAAAAAAAAGAAAAGAGGACAACCTAATGAACATTTTCGTAAAATTTAAATTCAATTCGATCAAAATCGTGGAGGTAAAAAATCTCTGGAAAATTGGCTACCAAAAACATTTTAAAAAGTTCTATTTAAATATTTTTGGTGGATCGCCAAAAAGTAACTTTTCAAGAAACAACAGCCTAAGGAACATTTATGCAAAATTGTAAGGCAATCCAGTCCAAGTTGGAGGAGAGAAGCATTTTGAAAACTGGCAACCTGCAAATTATAAATACACTCCATTTAGCTGATTTTTAGTGGATCGCCAGAAAAAAACGAAGGAAATTTTTAAGAGGGAACAGTTTATTGAACATTTATGCAAAAATTTGAAGGCAATCAGATCAAAATTGAACTTTTGGAAAATTGGCTACAAAATTAAAAGATGCCCCTATTAAGCCAATTTTAAGTGGATCGCCAAAAAATTTCAAGGTAATTTTAACACAAAATTTTAAGTTAATCTGATCCAAATGGTGGGAGTAGAAGCATTTTGCAAATGGCTTTCCAAAAAATTATAAATGCCCATAATATAGCCACATTTTTTCGGATCGGCAAAAAAGTATATTTTCAAGAGAAAACCATCTACGGAACGATCGTACAAAAATGGAAAGAAATCCCATGAAAACTGTGGTAGAAGAAGCGTTTTGAAAACTTGCTATTTAATGATTTAAATGCCCTCTCTTCTCATTAGCAAATTTTTGGCGGATTGGCAATAAAGTAAACTTTTCAAAAGAATACCGCCTAGTGAAAATTTATATAAAATTTGAAGGCAATCCCCTTCACAATTCTGGAAGAAAAAACTTTGAAAAAATTGGTTATGAAGACATTTGAAAAACCCCTATTTAGTCAAATTTTGGCAGATTAACAAAAAGGTAAATTTCAAGAGAGAACCATTTGGGAAACAATCGTTCAAAATTGGAAAGAATCAGATCAAAATTGTGGGAGATCAGGCATTTTGAAAGCTGGCTGATAAATTTTTTAAATGCCTGCCCTTTAACCAATTTTGGCGGATCGCCAAAAAAGTAAATTTTCAAAACCGGACAGAAATACGTATGCGAAATTTGAAGGTAATCCGATCCAAACTGTGGGAGAAAAATCGTTTGAAAATTAGCTACCAAACAATTACGAAATGCTCCATTTTTGGACAATTTTCAGTACATGGCAAAAAATTTTCAAGAGAGGCCTATCCAGTAAACATTCGTGCAAAATTTGAAAGGAGTACGATCCAGTCTGTAGGAGTTGAAACATTTTAAAAATTGGATCCAAAAAAATTTTAAATGCCCCAACCGTTTAGCCAAATTTCTTTTGGATAGCCAAAAACTAGCCTTTCAAGAGAAGAAAGACTGCTGAATATTTATGAAAAAATTGAAGGTAATCTGATCACAATTGTCGAAGGAGAAGCATTTTGAATATTGGCAACCAAAAAACTATAAACGCCTCGAAAAACGAAAGTAATTTTTCAAGAGAGAACCATCTAGGAAACAATCAAACAAAACTGAAAAAAAAACCTAGTCAAATTGGCAGCTAAAAAATTTAAATGGCTTCCATTTCGCTAATTTTCGACGGATTGGCACATAACAGTCTTTCAAGAGAGGACTACTTAGAGGACTGTCGTACAAAATTTGAAAAGAAACTAATCAAAACTGAGGGAGAAGAAGCATTTTAAGTAAAAGTTTGTACGTATGTACACACCCACCTATACGTACATACAGACGACGGGTGCCTCCTCTTATCATGTGATAAAATCAGTCGGTTGGTCTAAAAAGTTTGGCCTCGACCAAATTTTTCTAGAAAAAAACTAAAAAGATCGCTGGTCGGTTACGTTGATTTAAAAAAAATAGTCCTACCAGTGTAGACACATTTTAAACAACACAAACTTATTATCATCACTGTTTATTTGAAAATGAATTTTAACAACGGAGCAAGCGCACAGTGTGTGACGTGGACTGCAGTTCTGCAGACATTGGTTACATCCATATATTACCAAGTACCAAGTGAAATGGGGAAGTATTAAAATACCAGCTTTTTAACAAGATTGTCATTCCACACGGAGGGCGTCGTCGCCTTCAAAAGAACCCTCAATGAAAATTACTAACCCCCTTTTAAACTCCCTTTTAAACAAAATTGGCACGATCTGACATACGCTTTCGTTCATGTTGGCGCTTCCGTATGTTAACAGGCATATACTGCGATGACATTGTTGCAGCTATGTATAGCTGCTTTCTATTCCGGGATAACCTTTGTACTTTCTAGTATATGAGCGCTTACATCTATGACGAGGTAGTAGTAAATCCTAAATGTTCACTCCGCAGGAAAAGAACATTTAACAGATACACAATTCTATGGAATGCCATGTTCACATTTATAAGGGAATTATTGATATAAAGAATTAATTTTTGATCTAAAAAATTCATTTTTTTTATATCAAGAATTAATTTTTGATCTAAAAAATCCCTTTTTTGTTAAATAATAATTTTTATTTGTTTTTAAACTTACTGCGATGTCACTGTGCAATGGTACTCAATCCTTTTGCTGTTTTCCTTTGCATCTATCGGTTAATAATTAAGGAGCAGGGAAGTGGGGGGGGGGGGGGGGCGGAGCACAATCGGTAAAACTCCGGGCAACAGAGGGGTACGATGCCTTTTGCCTGCTTTCGCCCAAGCGCACGGGTCTAAAAAAAAATAATAATGGGCAAATTTGGAAATTGTATTGCGTGTTGTTGAACGAAAATTATTGTCATTGTTTCGTCAATTAACAATTTTCAACAAGAGAAAATATCACCCAAATTTAAATATAACACAATATGTTTTATTGAGGCTAGAGACGAAGTCCCTATGCGCTGTGCTTTCCTTCACCGCCTTGAATGTTTAAATATAAGGAATTATTTTTTGCTATCTGTTATTATATTTTTGATGTATCTGAATCTATCTAAAAAAATAATTCTGGATATCAATAAATATGTAAAGACATTAGAGAATATTTATTGATATCAAAAATGCTTTATTAATCTCTAAATTTATTTTAAAAAATTCAATACTTGATAGCAAAAATTAAATATTTGATAGCAAAATTTCAGTTTTGAGCTGAATAATTTATTTTCCTTTTATTGTTATCAAGAATTTATTTCAGATATCATTATTTCAGAACTAAACTTTCTTAATTTGCATTTTGAAATCTGCAAATGATTTTTTGATCTCAAAAATTCATTTTTGATTTCAAAATATTAGTATATTTTTTACATAAAAAGTACACATCTATGAATAAAATAATAATTGGTCCTTGTATTCTTCTTTTTAACTTTTTACCGTACAAAAAAAGAAGAAGAAGAAGAAGCAGTTATTAAGATCAAAAGTGTGTTGTTTTTATTGGTATCAATAATGCAGGTTTTAGTCTCAGAAATTTACTTAAAGAATCGTTACATTTTCTGTGAATGTGTGTCTCCATTAAGAGTTTTTAAATTTGTAAATTGTTTTTTTTTATCTCAAAAATTTTTTTTTTTTGCCATCTGAAATACAATTATTGATAGCTAAATATTAAGTAATGAAATCTGCATTGATTTATGGATATCTTTAATTATATATTGATATTAAAAATCAGTAATAAATGTTAAAACGGTATTCCATGCAATTCGTCTTAGATATTAGGCGGCGTATTAAACAGAGGTGGAGCAACTATCTGCAAGAATACAGTGCAGATAATAACAAATTTCTGCGCGTCACCTACGGTTACATCACCCGGAAGCGAAAGGGCAGCAGTTGGTTGTAATAGGGCCAGGGGAAAATAGTCTCTCGATCCCCCGGTAGCGCCACTAAAATCGCAAAAAAAAAAAAACAAAAAATCGCGGAAGGCAGAAAAAGTACTAAAAATGGGAAATAAATTATAAATTGAAGACAAAGGTGCTGTGTCGTTTAAACTGTTATTTATCTATTTGGCTATATTTTTGCGAGAACAATAAATAAATAAATAAAAATAAAAAATAAAACTAAAAAAGTGAGCGAATTTTCAAAAATGAAGAAATGGTCTACCCGGCCTGCTCTAATTTAGTTGAGAAACATCGTACGTGCATAGCCCCAGACCGAACGGAATTCTGATTACGTACCATTTTACAGACGCGAAAGTAACGCTTACGAATCGACGTGACAACCTGAAAGCGTCATTGGTTCGACGACGGAATGCATTGGTAAAAAAAAATGCAAGAAAGGGCGGCGATATGGAGGGTCACTTCAAGCCGTCTAAGCAAAAGGGGTTTTTTTCAGTTCCGTAAAAAAAAAAGAAGCTGCGTTGACTGACAGAAGGGTGTGACGAGAGTCGCTTGCTGAGGAGATCTCTACTGCACTTAAGCTAATTACAAGTTAGAACTGCAGAATGTGAAGCACTGCAAAAAAATCGGGTCAATTGCATGCACACACAAAAATAGTTCGTGAACTAGTATGGTCACGTGATTTAATCACGACAACGACACGATTTGATCACGACAACAGTGATTGCTCTGTTTGATATAAAGAACACCAGTGTTATCTTTTGCTCTCTTTGGTATAGCGGAAGACATTTCTCGTTTTGATATTTCGTGTCATTTACAGCATATATAATAAGATAAAGATGTCATTGTTTCAGGTGTGCAATTCCGATGTCACCACGATGGTTATGCTAGAAGCAAGCAGAGCGGATTGCAGTTTGTGAAGGAAAGCGGATTGCAGTTGTGAAGGAAAGCGGATTGCAGTTGTGAAGGAAAGCGGATTGCAGTTGTGAAGGAAAGCGGATTGCAGTTTGTGAAGGAAAGCGGATTGCAGTTTGTGAAGGAAAGCGGATTGCAGTTGTGAAGGAAAGCGGATTGCAGTTGTGAAGGAAAGCGGATTGCAGTTTGTGAAGGAAAGCGGATTGCAGTTGTGAAGGAAAGCGGATTGCAGTTTGTGAAACAACTACTCTGGATGAAGCTTGAATAGTGTAATATCAACAAAATAAGACAATAGTTGAATTTCGAACAAACAAAAACCATGAATGAGACTGGGAAATACCGTCGTTTTATAAGCAGAGCTCATATCCATCTGGGTTCCGGAAATGATCATAGAGAAGAAGAAGTAGCGGGACTTTGTTCTGTCTCTCTCCATAATCCGGCTCGTTGCCAAAGTCGTGACGCTGGCCTCAACCATTCCGGAAGTTATTCCAGTGGACTTTCAATGATGAGCAGTGACGAAGAGACAAAATATGATGGCCGTTTTTCAGACCAATGTGATGGGTACTCAACAAGTTCAGAAACTGAAATAACACGCGATGATAGTTTAGATAATATGGAATCAGTTGACAGCCCATCAGATCAATGGGATGGATTGACAGACAATTCAGAAGGGTTTTCCTCATCGGCGGATGACGAGACCCACCTGAAAGCAGTACCTGGGTTTCAGTTAGAACCCAACAATATCGTTGGCGTATTTGGCGAGTGCATGATTCATGACTCGTCAAAAACTGACTCGTCAAAAACGCTATCGTCAAAAAATGGCATGTTGGGAAATGACTGTCCGAATAGGGAAACTGACAAAAGTAGTCTAACTGTCGGGTGTCGACAGTTGGCAAACAATGTTCTTGGTTCTAACGTTGATTCAGATGACAACACCCGTTGCTCTATTCACCATGGATTGAAACTTGCTCCAAAACTCTTGTCTTGCGGTCACTCGTTTTGTCAGAAATGCCTGGAAAAACAACATTCAAATCGCCACATCCCTGCTGCGGACGAAACCGGGGTGAAACGTCCCGATAAGCTGCGTGTTCAATGTTCCCTCTGCAAAGAACACACGCTGTGCTATGGCATACAAGCTTTAGAAAACGACGAGCGTGCGAAAGAGGAAGTACAAGAACTGCGTCGTAGAAAAAGGCACAACTCGGAACTTTCCGACAGCTTCGGCGAAAAAGTCTGCGAATACTGTGACAACCGCTGGGCTAGCTATTATTGCCCGGATTGTTCTGTTTTCCTATGTGAAAACAAGCACGACAGGTGCATCCGAAAACACAACAAAACATTTCAGGGACACAAAGACGAGAATACTCACAAGCTTGTCGATTTCAGGGACAAAACATTCTGTACGGAGCATCAAAAATATCTGAATTTTTTCTGTCTTGCCTGTGCTACCCTTCTCTGTGCGGTCTGTGTGGTGAAAAAACATCCCAAAGATGTTAACTGTCGCAAATCAAGTACGCTGATCCCAATTTCAGACAAGCAGAATATTCTGCGTGCAAAAGAAGAAGTCCATTTAAAAGTGGAAGAAATCAAAGAAATTGCGGCAAAGGCCAAGCGCCTCCATAAAGATGTCAATGAAGTTTATAGGAAAAAACTTTTCCAGGCTTCAGTCGACATTGAAGCCGAATTGGACAGTGTTGAAAAGTCGGTTATAGACACAATTTCGAGCATTCGTAGAGAATATCAAAATCACATTGATAACCAAAAAGATGCTCATTCCAACCAGAGAAAAGTTGTGTTGAATGGCCTAAGGGAAATCATTGGAGAGGCAGAATCTGCAATTACCAGTTGTCACCTCAAGACAGATCAAGGCTCGTTTGCAACTCTTGCCATCTACAAAGAACTCTTGTCCAATTTAGAAAAAGTCAAGTTCCCCCCTTACAATGGTCTCTCAGACATACAACACGTTCAGGTGTTAAAGCTGGAAGCGGTATGCGTTAGCGACTGGGTCTGTAGTATTCGAAAAGCTTTCGGACAGTTAAAGAATACGGAGTGGTTTATTACCCCTAATGCCGATGTGCTGAAAACTGACAAAGAAAAGATGGATTATATTCGTCAGGAGAGATCAGAAACAGTGGATAGGAACAGCGATGAAGAGCAAAGAGGCAGGGCTGGGAGCATCGGGGGAGAGCCTTTATCGAATATTTTCCAAGATGATTTCACCGATGCTATGAAATGCGATCCTGTCGAAGAGTTTGGTACGGCGAGCGCCAACGGGCGGGTCATTTGGCGTAGTTACGGTGGAACGACGTACAAAACGAAGGAACTGTTTGACGTCACGACGCTAGCGGATGGGACGCTGGCGGGTTTGGATAGCGCAAAGAACAGGCTTGTATTTTACGATCGAGATTGTACGAAGTTTCGAGCGGTGAAACTGGACAATAATAGCCCGTATTCGCTTGGCAGCATCGCTGCGATTGGCTCGCATTCTCCATTGCTAATAACGACGGATACGGGATCGTCTTGTCTCCGGTTATATGACGTCAATGGAATGTGCGTGAAGACCTTAGGCGAAGGGGACGTCCGAAGACCACTGTGCTCAGTTGTCATTCCTCAAACCAATCGCATCATGGTGATGGACAAAATAAAGAAAGCCTTTTTGATTTTTGATGTGGAAACAGCTCAGTGTCTGTCTACGTTGATCCTGCCTGAAAACCCACGGATGAAAATGGACTTTTATTCCTTTTGTTGTGGCAACGATTCCAGAATATACCTCAGTGGAAAATCCATTTATAAGAGGGATGGCTATCTCACAGCTCTCCAAAACGCGGACGACACAAAACTACAAGTGCTCAAGTCACTTGACCTGAAAAGGCCGGGCGGCCTTGACATGGACCTGAATTGTGGCTATTTGTTTGTTTGTTCGGACAATAGTGTTCTCAAATACGATACCAACAGCGCAAACGACCAATTGGATTTGCCCGTTTCTCGGTTTTCTACGCGATTCACTTTGATGCGGGGCGTTTCCCACCTCGCCTCTGCTTCTTCACAAACCGTTGATTCGCGCTATGTGGCTGTCGTTGGTAATTCACAGTCGTCATCTTTCACGCAAGTTATTGCTTTATAGATAACTATTGCTTCAGAGATAACAGTGTAGTAAGATTACTGTTATCTATGATACCGCTACTTGTCCATTCTGACATCCTCGCCCTCAAATAATAAATAAATAAATAAATAAATAAATAGATTTAGCTTTTGACATTTATTTGGGGTTGAAAACCTAAAACATCAGGCCCTTTTATTTCGGTAAAGTTGGAGGTGTCTGGTTCAGTTTTGATTGACAGCATTGTCCATTCATTCTTGTTTCAATGTTTTGCGTTGGGAGGCGACGATGTAACAAAGGGTGAGCTCATGTGTAGTGCTTGTTAATCAGTGTTATCACTAAAGATTTCTTCATTTATAGATTTCATTTAAGATAGTGTAATGCATCTGAGGTGTGAGCCAGTAGAAATTTGTTGCCATAGCTTCAAATGTCAGACATATGTTCTCTCCTGAATCTTAAACATACTGCGAGCAGATACAGACAAAACGAGGACTTGTCACTTTTCAGATATGTCAAAGTGACTTCTTTTCATACAGAGTTGGAACAACCTGTGATTCAACATTTCTGCTGTACATACAAGCCACAATGTGTATCCCTTTACCGGCGTCGGAGGGAAAAAATGAACTCGTCCATGACAGAGGCATTCGAATATTTTCGAATATTTTTCAAACGCCGGACCTCTGATGTGCCGGTTTCTGACAGTGCTCATGAGTCATTCGTCCTTGGCTGAATTGGCTTTAAATTGACGAAACTGTGCTTCAAACTGATGCTTTTGTATTTATTCTAGACTAAGTATTATATGTTGATTGTTGATATCTAAACGACAGTAGTGGGGGCCACTTAACTGCAAATGAATGCGGGGGCGAAAAAAATGGTTTCGGGATGTCCTGCAGGTCAAATCGATGATGTTGAACATTCACAATAGAATGTGTCACATTGAAGCGGAATGCTTGCTTCATTGATCAGGAAGCACAAAAAAAAAAAAAAAAAAAGAAAAAAAAAAAGAAAAAAAAATTAGACATGCAGGCCTGTGACCTTGTTTTATGTTCATATATTTATTTTACTTTTGACACGAATTTGTCTGTTTGTTTTAAAACATATCGACCGGGAGGTCGATTTGTTTGGGGGTCAAAACGTTTCATCACACCGGCATCACGTGATATTCTAGCTTCGTCTTTTCCTCAGAAAGTATGGTTAAATGGTATTATATGTAAACGTTTATATAGATAAATATTCATTATCATTGAAATGTCGGAGGGGGAAGGAGTCGCAAAATTAGCGTCAAATCACTCCCCAGACATTTTAATTTTTTTTTTACTTTCATTTTTCTTCCGATTTTATTGACCTAAGCTATGATGAGAAAATAGGTTGATATCTTGCCTTGCCTAACTGGAGCGTTGCATAGCATTATATTTATAGAGGGCGGATGAACGGTGTAACTCGCACTTTACCGGAGTTTGTAGGTTGATTTATAGTGTTTATCTTTGCTGCTGAAGTCTGGTAATTCAATATACAGGCGCACAGAAGTATTTCCATACACTGCGTGAGATTCTGAAGAGAAATATAAAAGGAAGACAAGAATATCTCCATTAAAATTCCATCGAGAGAAAAACTAATTTTCCCGGTGGGAAACGGGGGGGGGGGGGGGGGGGGGGGATGGTGGAGGACATGAGAATTTATTAGGCTTGTGCGGCAGGTATTAAAATCCTCTAGCAAAATAGAAAACACGACTGTATTTGACAAGTGGTATGCTGTTTTTTTTTAAGCTAAATTCTAAAAAGCAATTGCTATAACTTTCGCTGTTGTCTGTTATTGGATTTCTGCGAGTGACAAGTGAAGTTTTCTTCTCATCCTTTCCACTTTAGGGAGCTACCCGGATCTTTATCGGGCTTCCGACTCTTCCCATGCTTCCGAACCTTCCCAAGCTTCCGACTCTTCCCGAGCTTCCGACCCTTTCCTTAGCTTCCGACTCTTCCCGAGCTTCCGACACTTCCCGAGCTTCCGACCCTTCCCGAGCTTCCTACTCTTCCCGAGCTTCCGAACGTTCCCAAGCTTCCGACTCTTCCGAAGCTTCGGATCCTTCACGAGATTCCGAACCTTCCCAAGCTTCCGACCCAGCCCGAGCTTCCGACCCTTCCCGAGCTTCCGACTCTTCCCGAGCTTCCGACCCTTCCCGAGTTTCCGACCCTTCCCGAGCTTCCGACTCTTCCCGAGCTTCCGAACCTTCCCAAGCGTCCGACCCTGCCCGAGCTTCCGACTCTTCCCGAGCTTCGGATCCTTCCCAATTAAGCTTCCGACTCTTCCCGAGCTTCCGACTCTTCCCGAGCTTCGGATCCTTCCTAATTAAGCTTCCGACCCTTCCCGAAATTACCGTACCGAAGCTGAATCCGGCAGATTTCACGTGAACCTGGAAACATTGCTAAAAAATATATACATAACTTTGTTATTACTTTTATTTTTTGTTTCAATAATTTTATTTCAATGTTAAATGTACATGCCTGTTCAATTCTTTTGTTAGACTGTTAGTTTACTTATTTTGAACGATTGTGAAATTGTGTTTGGCATCAGGAAATGTTATTTTGTAAGGCTATTCTTTCTTATCGAAGCAGAAGTATTTTGTAAAACAATTTGGAAAGTGTTGGGGGCGGAGGGGGGGGGGGGGGGTCGTGTTTATTCTGGAGTAGCATGAAAACAGTGAAAAATTTGAAGCCAGAGAATCTGTCGTTGTTATATAACAGCTGACCTCAAAGGGCATTGATTTAGAAAAGTAGTTCCCTTCTTTTAATGAGTACTTTTTAGTGGGAGTACCAGTGGGCCTGCCCTGGGGTGGGTGTGGAGTCACTTAATTGGTATGATATGTGTTATGCCTTAAAAAAAGGTTGGGGGTTGATGGGTGTCATTTTAAGGCCAGACGGGGTCCGCGCGGAATGCCAAATTGTTAAGGGGGGGGGGGGGGGTAATTTTTATTCAGTACTCCGCCTTTCCAACAAAAGGGGGGTTGTTTGAGAATTTCACTCCGCGTTTGCTTAAAAACGGGCCGTTATTTCAAAATCAACCCTCTGCGTTTACGGACGGCTTTAAAATTGCATGGTAATCATGCAGAGGATACATGAGTAGCCCCCCTCCCCCTCCTCCTCCTAGGGGAGGGGGGGGGGGTGGGGTTCTGTGGAACAAACCGTCTAATACACAGCAGAATAAACCGCTGCGGAGGGCGGAGATTTGTATTATCCTCTATTTGATGGAATACAGAGAAGGCGGGAGTAAGAGTGTTCGGAAATAATACATGTTTTGGCTTGTGGTAAATCATCTTATGTTAGTGGGTTTATACTGTTGACGTTTTCACAAACTCGACAGTTTAATTGTGTTCTCATGCACACAAGGAGTGGCTTGCAATTGCACTCATGCAAACAACGTAAATAAATCTGCTAGCTCTGTTTGGTGTTGATGGGTTTTGAGCAGTTGGTTAAATCTGATGTTTGTTCGTTGGTGTTTTAAGTAACAATCTGCCTCTTTTGTGTTTTAAGTAATAACCTGCCTCATCATAATCATAACCATCATCATCTTCATGGTGATCATCATTATGAATTTACATCGATGTAGAAAAAAAGATCAGAAATTAACTTTCAGTGAAGAATTCATCTTGAAATTTTGCACTCCACGCTTACGTTGTCATACCTTTAAAATAAAAACGTGTAAATTGATAATGTAAGTGTTGTGTCATATATGTAATTTATAGCACCATGCAACCACGTTTATGAAAAACGAATACCAAACAAGAATTTGTGGTTGATGCCGGATAACTGAAATTTTCAAAAGTAAAAGAAAACGTTTAGACCCGTGTGAATCTATTTCTTTTTGAGAAAAAAAATAAAAGAAAGATCTCCGGACTCGTCAATAAAAAAAGTTCAATGGCAAATAAACTATTCTTCCGCCTGGCCTTTTTATCTTGATTGTGGCTTCAGCCACAAGCTCGCTGAAAATGTCTAATTTTTTGTAATTCGGAGCTGCCGAATCTAGAAGTAAATGTGTATCTTGTTGTTCATTTTTAAGGCGGGTTTTTTTATTTATGTTTTTTCTGAAAAAAATTGGAAGCCAAGGAAGAATGCATGATTTCGGTGGTTCTTCATCACAGCTGTAGATCAGTCCCGGGCAAAAGTGTGTTCCAGTGGCGTGTAATACAAATATATGACACAACGCATGTCCTATATTCATATGGCTCAACTTCATAAGGCATGAGCGCAAAAAAAAATAGTGTAAAGATTTCGCAAGTTTCCCGTGTTTTTCCTCTCTTATGGTGTCAATGTTTTTTTTTTTTTTTTTTTTTTTTTGGGGGGGGGGGGATACATCATGCAGTCGTGTCTCACAGAGAAGTATTTTGGTTAAAAAATTGTCAAGTAAAATATATATTTAAAAAGCTGTTTGCTCAAAATTATAACATCTCACAGAAGCTAATGTTTTCTTTGTTGTATAATACAGCTCATGTTGCGAGACTTCAGACAATGATAGCGATGGTTGAAACAGCATTACTTCACGTATACGTTTGATCTGTTTTTTTATTTTATATGTGTTTTTGTTATGTTATTATTGAACAAAAATATATTGTAGTACATATGGGGTTCTATTGTATTTAAAAAAAAGGGAAAAGAAGAAAAAAGTGAAATGTCTTCGGGACGAATGCACCAGATGTTGCCTTCATGGAAGTGCTGAGGTTTGAGGAGAAAGTAAATGGGCGAGAAAGAACTATCGTGGGTAGAGAACGTTGTGTTTGCCAGCTCCTGCGGGTCCTGTAAAACGCGTGAGGGAGTGGGGTGGCTGTAGCATAGAGCTGAACAAAAAGCACGTTTTTTGGTGACTTTGAAATTCAATTTCGTTTTATGACTGTTAAAAATAGGGTTGTTTGAGGGCTGAAATTTCTCACTAAATAGTATGGATTTACATTTGAAAGATCCCGTTATTTGAAGGAGATATTGATTTTCGCGCATGCGCACCACAGATATTAATCAGGTAACCTTTGGGTATGTAACTGGAGGGGTTGGATGTTTGGTAGCATATGTTTTACAATGCGTATCCAAACAAAAACCCGAAGAGTGGGTGGGGGGGGGGGGGAGGAGGAGGAGAGGGTAAATATGGGGTTAGACGCGGTCCGCGTGGAGTGTCAATGTCATTACAAAACGGGGAGGGTTGGAGGGAGTAATTTCCATTCATTACTGCGTTTCCCACAAAAGGGTGGTTCTTCCGGAACTGCGAACAATAAAATGTGTACAGCATACATTTCCAGTATAAGCATTTGTCCAGACCACACTCTGTGATAACGCGCGCTTTATCCGCGCTTGTATTCCAAAATATATGTTTTGGTGAAAAGGGGTGTTATTGTTATTAAATCCAACACTCCGCGTTTAGGGGATGAACTTTACAAAGTTGACGGTTCGTTCAAAAAAAAAAAAAAGGGGGAATATTTTCAAGCTTGGCACTCCGCGTTTGAGTCCGTTGTAAACAGTTATGGAGACAGTAACGGTAACCAGTTATTGCGTTATATACCCGCGGCATATAAGTTACTGTTTTCACGAAGGCAATGTCCGGAATACATTGGTCATATTTTGATCTGTTTGGTATCAACAAAGAGTTAATTTGCAAAAATCAATGCAACAAGAACCAATCAAAATGGGACTATTTAAAAAAAGATTACGTCATTTGTTGTTTCATTTATTGTCTTTCGGGTAGCACGACAGGGTGTTTTTTTTTGGGGGGGGGGGGAAGGGGGGGAGGGGGAGGTGTAACCCATTCCGTCAAGCCGATATTTTTGTTTTTGAAGCCCACTCAAAAACAGTCGCCGATGTGTATTTGATTGTGTAATTGGGGTCAGGGGTTGGGAGAGGAGGGGGGGGGGGTGCGGAGAGATGCCATTGGACATTCTCACCATAAAAGACAATTTGTGGAACGGCATATGAAATTAATAATAAAATCATTAGATAATATGGTCATTTTATTTCCTTTTTAGCCCAGGTGGTCGTGAGTCCTCCGTCCGTTTATACATTTTTTGAAATGCTACTATTCCTGCATTTACACCCGATCGCGATAACAATGTGGTAGTAATCTTTTTTTCTTTTGCTATTAAGAATATAACTTTTGATCTCAAAATGTTTTAATTTAAAGCTTAAAGGGCAAAGCCTTTTGTTTTGGTTTTAAAAATAAACACTTTTCCTTAAATTTTTTGGCTTGGACTTAAGCCCTTGAGTGTGTAAATAAAGAACAAGTCCGCCATTTTTTTGAAACCCCCATCGCCTGACACTGAATGCGTCACATCGCTGAACCCCGTGCTTCCTATTTAGACATTACTTTACACTGGCAAAATTCGCGATAATTTGAGTAATTTTTCATTATCTAGTATTTGTACAAAAAAACGGTTTTATGTAAGAGGGTATAATTAAAAAACGTCTTCATAAATCTGATCGAGACGCATGGGAAGTCGATATTAACAAGATTTTTGTTTTAGTCGTTAAATAACAAAGAAATTAGCTCGAACATTAAAAAAAAAAGAAAGAATGTTAAAACTGGCGTCTTATTTTGTAGGACGATCTTTTACTACTGTTCGCGTTCTCCACTTCCAGATGGGTTTCCTTCCGGAAAATACTTTTGACGCAATAAAATCACACTTTTTATGCAGGAGTTGGAACAGTCCCATCCCGTGCTCCATCCAAAAACCAAGCAGAGTGAGGGAATCCTCTGGTATTACGTCACTGATGATATAGGGTATTCCCTTTAAGCCTCTCAGTTGGTTACGATCTCACCCAGGCTTGTTGTGTCTCCCACCCATCAGTAGGGGTGTATGGTCTGTTCTGGCAACGTACTCCCCTCTCCCCTCCTCCCCAGGTTTGAGGGGCGGTCTGGAATAGGCATCCAGAACAGAAAGTCTGTTTTGGATAGGGAAGTGACGTCATGAAGTGACGTCATCTGTTTTAACACTAGATGTTTTGGATGCGTATGCAGAACAGACAGTCTGTTTTGGAAAGGGTTGGTATGCATGATAGAAAAAAACTGACCGGATGTGACGTCATCTGTTTTTGGCACTGTATGTTCTGGATACGTATACAGTGCCAAAAACATGTTACTGTGGGGGGGGGGGGGGGGGAGTCCATGTACTGATTGGATTTAAACTACAACAGTGATAAAATTCCCTCAAATGTCATTTTCTTATGATATGGAGAACCACCATAGTCGCAGCTGGCATTGTCACCATGTACCAAACTCTTATGACTCATCACTAGCGCAGTTGGCACGGACGTGCGGGAGAAGCAGGCACGGACCTGCGGAACAGCTGACACGGACGTGCGGGAGCAGCTGGCACGGACGTGTGGGAGCAGCTAACACGGACGTGCGGGAGCAGCTGGCACGGACGTGCGGGAGCAGGTGGCACGGACCTGCGGGAGAAGCTGACATTTACCTGCGGGAGAAGCAGGCACGGGACATGTTTCCCATTTCTAGCTCTGAGGCTCGAAAACGAGATGTGATGAGACCAGTACGCGCCCGAGTGTTGGTGACGTGTTAAAACACTGTCTCAAGAACATATTGATCATCGGGATTATCAGTCAATTCAAATGAAAAACTAACAGTCTGATTATGCATAAAAATCACGCGTGAGTTCACAGGAGAACGAGAGGCAATCCTTAGCTAAAGCACTTCCCCTAGAAGCCGTTGTTCTCTTGGAGAATCCACCTTTCTGCTTGCCTTTACCTTTGGGTGTGTATGGTCTGTGAAATAAAAAAAATGTTATTCTGCTGCCGTGCTATAAACGGGCACAAAGAATAAAGACCTTGGATTCTTAAAGATTTATCTCAAAACGAACACAAGGTCTTTTTTTCTTTAAGATAATACTTCACAAAAGAGTTAGGTGAAGATCAACATACTATTTTAAGTATATAAGACTGTGACACGTTACTGAGAGCCCTGGGACAGTTGTCAATTCAGCGAACACGTTGGGTTTGACTTAATATTCGGTCTGCATGCCCGTGTCGGTCTATCCTTATCATAGACTGCCCTTTATACAATTAGAGATGGTCTGTTTCGAAAGGTCTTTATTAAATTTAGGCATAAATGAGATGATGAAAGCTTTCCGATAGCTTCACCTACATGACTGAGACCCTAGGATACTGGCTTTGATCGGACACCGAGAGACTAACCCTCAGGCAACCTATTCCTGTATCAAGGCTCGGACAGCTATGTTTTCGAAAGTACACATCACAGGGTGACAATATGGGTCTTTCTCATATAGCCAGCTATAGGGGTAAGAAAAACCTTGTTCTATTCACCGTATTCTTTTCTTATCTCCCTGTCTAAGGCATTAATCTCGTCTCTCCGGTTTACTGGACGCTAAAGCTAACAAGAAGGTGAATCTTACCATGGCAGTTAAGCGGAAGTGACGTCCTCCTCAAAGATTTCTAATATCTTAAAACTAGGTACCAGTGACCTACACTGGAAATGACAGGAGGGGAATTCATCTTGAAATGCCTGATTACCCGCGACAGGGCCATATCGTCCCTTGAATCATAAACTGCACTTGCCTTGACTCTAGAACCAATGGCGGATCTGTAGCCACCCATGGATTCTACCTTTATCTGACCTTTCGTAAAAAGGTAGCCCAGAAAATCTGCTACCACTACCGGGGAAGCCCGAAATAGGTCTGTTTTAGACTTCCCACATCAAGAGGCAAACTTGTTCCATTATGATCTGTACACCTTACCGTGGACTATTTGTGACTGTTCACAATTTTTTCACTAGTTGCCTAGAGAATCCTTTTTTCTGTGACGAACAGATTAGGCGTAACAAGTGCAGTTTCGGCAAGTGAGGGGAGGGGGCTGGAAGTATTGCCAATGAGCCTGAGACAGCAGCTACTTGTGGCAATGAATCGGTATGGATTTGACTACCTTGCAACGGAGGAGTAGAGTAAAACACGGAGCTTCCAAGGACCTGGGGCTACTAGCAGTAGAGCTGGTGCTCTGTCTTTATTATTCTTTGCAACACTTGTTGTAGAATTGCTTACAGCACGTCCTGGATCGATCAAGGGCAGTTGAGGCGTTTACTGCCCAGGCTGATGGATCCGGATAACGAGAAATAAATATGGGAAGCGGAGTCGTTACCGAATTGGTGAACAGATCCAGCGTAGGAGGATCCTAGGGGGATTGACGCACTATCCAATGAAAGGACGACCGAGTTAGACCCCATTCTAGCCTGTTCTTGAGGCCAGGTTGGCTATACACATTAAGTTCCCGTGAGAGATGACGGACCTTAATAACAATCCGGTATTGGCGAGCAAGTGACAGAATATAGAAAGTAAGGACCGAGAGTTGGGGTGACCTGGTCTCTTCCTGTCTATTTTGGGTATGCCACTGCTGTGGAGTTGTCTAGTAGAAGTATAAGAGCACTTCTGTCCCTGATTTGTGTCGAACTGGCTTAGGGCGTTCCAGACAAACATGCGGAGCTCAAGTCAGTTGATATGGACCTGCGAAGGAAAGAATACCACTTCTCTCTCCAC
The DNA here is from genome assembly GCA_949752745.1 of Protula sp. h YS-2021. NCBI lineage: Eukaryota > Metazoa > Annelida > Polychaeta > Sabellida > Serpulidae > Protula > Protula sp. h YS-2021. The sequence goes on along the minus strand of OX457025.1, from coordinate 18,018,346 downwards.
ATTTGACTTTGAGAATGAATTTTCTACTCATTCAGAGAGGCATTTGGTTGAATATCTACCTCTGATAGAGTGGGTGGAAGGGTACACCTCTTTCATAACAACTGGGTCGCACCACCAGCGTAAGGGAGATTTTATGACACAGTCTGTGACACCCTAATTCTGGCTTTGGCGGATCTTCCCTGAATCAAAGCCAATCTTACCTGCATTTAAAAAAGCCTATAACGCAGACTGGCCAACGGCTTGGTATTTTCGGTCACCACCAACAGACTCAGAAATAACTCCATGGCTTGCAGACTTATCTTCTGATAAACAGATATGCCTCGGATGGCCGAGAAATCTTTTGCCGCCGCTCCGGTGTGGGAAATGCACGAGCTATTGAAAAATCTCAAGTTTCCCCTAACAGAACGATGCCCTGCTAGGCAGTTAAGTAGGACTTGAGCAGATTTACTGCAAGACCTTCCTGTAAGGCCTTCTTGACCATTTAGATTGTCTGGCGACAGACTGTCTCTCTCTCTCTCCGTATATGAGCCAGAGACCAATCGTCTAGGTAATGGAGCACTAGCATCCTGCAGACGAGATCCTGACTTCAGTACGCTCAGGATCCTCGAAAACACACACGGGGCAGAAACGTTTACCCTGTTTGAAAACAGAGATATTTTCTGGTGGGGGTGATGGAGAGGAACGTTAAAATAAGCACCGAATAGATCTATTGACGTGCCCCACATCCCGCCTGTAGAGTTTCTTTTATAAACTGAACCATGCCCCATCTCTTCTCAAAACTTGCCACAAGCCCAAGAAACTCCAAAAGGCATTTCGTTTCGCCCGGACAGAGACCAGTAGTGCAGAACCTACTCTTACAAAACATACCTTGTCCTTTTTAGTGTAAGTTTAAACAAAACTGGCCAAAAATTGCAACACAATCTGCTGAAGAAAGCCTATGTCAAAGCAAGCAGCCGTGAATTGAAATGGCTAAACTGTCAGGCGACGTGTTGATGATTCTTTTTTCGGTTCTGTAGCTTATTGTGGAGAATAGGAGACACTTCCCGTAATTATCGACGTGTAAACACATCTACCAAATCAAAGTTACAAGAGCAAAACACATCTTCTATCGGACTAAATTTAACCACACTTGAGAATATGATAAATTAGCTCTGTATTAGTTAAATAAACTAAATTAGAAGCAACTGGCTCCCTTGGAGAGCACACAGAATGGCATGTGTTTAAAGAACAACGCTTAAAGGGAATTCCCTATGTCATCAGCAATACAAAAGGATTCCGTCGCTCTGATTGGTTGTTGGATGGATGGTGGGATGGAACTGCTGCAAAAAATTAGAAGTTCGTTTTTATTGTGTGGAAAGTATTTTCCGGAAGGGAAACCATCTAAAAGTAGAGATAAGCTAATTCGAAACCTTTGCAAAGTAAAATGCTATTTTGTAGCGCCCCTGGTGGCCGCTGGTGGCCGAACCGCACCCAATGTATACACTGTCTTTCATTGTACAGCAAAGTAATTCGAAATTACACGATAATCAAAGATAGAATTATTTAAATTCAGTCTCAAGCCTTTATTGAAACAGTTCTTCACGCATAAAAAAAGAGATGACAATTGTTTTGAATTCTTTTAGTGTAAGCTTTATTCATTCTTCTTTCTTCATTCTTTCCTCCCCCCTTCTCCCTCCTTTAAATAACAGCTTGGATTTTTCGATTAAATCATATATTTTGATAGTTATACTGACATATACAATGCGAGAATTTAAAACAAAACGCAAAATGTGTTAATAGCTACTTTGGCTTTTAAAAATATTTTTCTTCTAAAATATCCCCGGACAAATAATTTTTACACATCTGGTGAGAAGGATTCATTATTTCAAGTCAGTAATCAACCCTGTTAAAACCACATTTTCTCGTAGACTACTCCTTCCATTCCTTACAGTGAAAATACTTCTTGTTTCTGACAGATCTTGAATTTCCATGTCAAATTAAATTTTTCTCAGTACTTTTTTTAGCGGTATTTGCGATTAATAATGGAATATCTTGTTTAATTAGAGTCGTCTAAATAATTTAGATATATTAAGGGATATCGTTAAGTGTTGCTGATAGCAATAATTTTATCACAAAATTTCTCCTTTAAATATAACCATGCTAAATTGTTAAATAAGAATTTCTAGCCATTATTTACTTTTAACAAATAATGATTTTTTAGATATTTCTATTAATTTTAGAAATATCTAAATAACTGTAAAGTAGATTTAATATATGTATTAAGACACATCTTTGTTGATATCCACAGTTATCTCTAGATGTCTCGAGTTCTAGAGATATATTTTAATTAGTTGCCAGGGTGTCATTTTATAGCAATTTTCATTCAAAGCGATTCTTATAGATATCCAAGAGTCAAATACAAATATCTCTAGAACATTTAGAGGTTAAGGATTTGAGAACAGATATTTTTAATCAGTGATATCTGCAATGACTGACTTAGAGATTTGTTGGCATATTTAATAAATGATAGATCAGCTATGACTGTATCGGTAATAATATCATTGAATACAAAACATGTACAAAACTCATACCGGGGGATGCCAAGTGTCAGGTCGGGGTTCGCTGCAGTGCTGGGGGATGCCAAATGTCAGTAGCAGGATTCGCTGCAGTGCTGAAGGATGCCAAGTGTCACTGCAGGGTTCGCTGCAGTGCCAGAGGACGAGGGAAATGCAAGTGGTTTGGGATGGATGGATGATGATGATCTTTTCGAGTTGGCAAACTGCAACCAGAGAAAGGACTTCAAAGATATCATAAGGAGCTGACCGCACAACAATATGCTGAATTTAATAATTTGGTACATGAAATCAGATATATATATACATTTTTATACGATAGACGCGGGTTATGATTAGAAGATGAAAATGAGGGCGAAGGTCATAATTAGTGATATGTTCAATGTGACGTAAATTGATGTTTGATTCAATAGAAAATAAATTAATAATAATAATAATAATAATAATAATAATAATAATAATAATAATAATAATAATAATAATATATGTAGATTTATTAACGTTTTTGGGACAAAGTTCCAGTGAATATACACTTCTAGTTTTATTTCAGTGAAAGTTTGAAGTACTTAATCTGCAGTTCAAATACAGAAGCCAAAAAATGGTATCTGTTCTCAAACACGGACAACAAAAAAATCAGATCTATGCACTTTTTTGTCAACGAAATACGATCAGAGGATAATCTGGGAGATTTTATGATCTGTAGACAGATATTAACTGCAATAAATCTAAAAATAAACATTGGCTTTTATACAGAAATGATTGACTCGCTCAGTGTCATAACTTTATAATAAAGAAATCTCACACCTCTAACCGCAAAGGGGTCAGATTTACAATATAAAACAATACATTTAAATACTTCAAAATAAATTAATCATTAAACGGGTAGTACTATGGAAAATGGCACAACGGAGCAACGTAGAAGGTTTTACAATTTGCGGCTTACCGATCCGGATTCGCATCCAGAATCGCTGTGGATGGTCACATGGAAAGACTTTGGTTTAGGATACATGAATACGAACTCGACACATGGTTTGAATCCGGCAATAAGCAGGGCTATAGGTAAGGCGAAGGAGGGCTTGGATGTCATAAAACTACTGCATTCCTACTGCATTCGATTCATGTGTTTTATATACAGTTTATTTTCAACCCAAGCGGAGGGGTATGATGGGGAGGACGTGGGGTGAGGGGGTGGGGTCTGGTGAACATTAGTGTGGCCACAGTGGAACGGTTTCTCAGATCAGTCAAGGAAAATTATGTTCTTGTATCACATTGAAAACGTTATTGTTATTAAGTAGGACACGGATGCAATAGGCCAATAGGTCACTGTGTCAGCTGATAACGTTACTCACCGTTGCAAGATACTTGTTGTTCTAATATTGTGCATTTTTAACTAATTATCATCCCAGACGCACATGCCTTATTTAAATGAAACCTCACATAATCCACTGTGGTCTCACTGATCTTCGACCGAAACTAAAGACGCAGAAAGATATTCTGGCCTTTCCCAGCCCTCTAACCCAAACCGGGGACGGGAGGGTGGGGGATGGGGCGGGGACGTTGGGGGGGGGGGGGGAGTCGACAATCATTCTATATTGATTACCATGTGTGTTCATGACGTTTCAAAATAACCACTAAACACGGGTTGCCAGGTTTGAAAAAATACACCCTTCCCTAACCAAAAGCGGCCAACTTTTTAATTCTACCCCGTAATTTGATAATTTAGTGGCCAGACACGGTCCGCCTAGAATGTCAATTTCGTTATAAAAGGGTGGGGACTGATTTTCATTCAGTACTCTGTGTTCCCACAACAAGAGCGGTTCTTTCGGGAAGAACACTCCAGGTTTTGGACAAGCAGGGGATATTATTTCAAACTTAGCACTCCGCGTGCAGGGATCGTTTTAAAAAGTAATGGACATGGATAGTAACCAACTTGTACGTAAGTGCCCCCCCTTCCCCTGGGCCATCCTCTCCCCTCATACTCGTTTGTTGTCTGGATATGTTTTCAGGATCATGTAAGCTTGTGTTCTGGATCGTCCTGTTTCTCGGTGCCCTGTCTGGTCTCGGGATTCACTTCTACGCAATGACGTCGACTTTCCTTGCTTATGATGTAAGTTTAAACTGAAGTCGGAAACTTGGATATTTGATCGAATTTTGAATTATAGCAAAAAAAAAAAAAAATCCATTTGACAATGCAAAAGAGGCAAAAAGCTTAACCTTACAGTCAAAAGTGTGTTAGTGTGAAAACAGTTTAAAAATCAGTACAAGTAGGGAGCATTTCAGGATCTTCAAGTGCCAACAGACTGGAGTGAATTTGAATAGTAAAAGAGAAGAAGGAACCTCCCACTATCCCATCAAAAAGTGATTAATTTCTTGTTGTTAGGTATTGGTAAAGACCACGCTGAGTCATGTGAGAGAAATGGACTTTCCCGCCGTGACGGTGTGCAATATGAACCCTATCAAACGCTCTCTATTGCTGAACAATCCACGCTTAGAAGCTTTGGTCGCCAGCTGGGGAGTGGGCGATAATAGCAGAAAGAAGAGAGACACCGGAGAAAATGTGAGCCACGGTAGAACCAGGAGGTCAACCACATTGCCTGAATTAACAGGTGCCGCTTTACGCATTTTGTACACACAGAATCTGTTGTCATTCGGAGAGCAAAAATCAGTTGGCATTGGCCTTTTCCGCACAATAAGAAGGAGGAACCATTGGTATAATCTACAATAACAATTTAGTTAATATGCTATTGTGAGCCGTATTTATTGCAGTAATTTACGATTTTTCCATTCATTCTTGAGCCATGACAATTGCACTTAAGTACGTGATCAAAAAATGCGCTACACCTCTGAGGAACGTTGTGTTTTCATCTGATTTTCACCCTCCTAAAGAGTGAAGGTACCAGAGTTGTTTGAACTTTGAAAAAAAAGAAAGAAATTTTCTGTTTTTGCAACCGTTCGGAACGACATCTGTAATACGTGGCGTTGTATTTCGTCAGCAATAAAACGTCAAAGTAACGAAATACGAACGTATGTTCCGTTCTGTTTTGTCCGCTGTACCGAAATGTCCGCTAATTACAAGCTGTTCCAAAATGTCCGCTAACCCCGTTCCAAAGTATCCGCTCGTTCCAAAGTGTCCGCTAACCCTGTTCCAAAGTATCCGCTCGTTCCATAATGTCCGCTAAACCTGTTCCAAAGTATCCGCTCGTTCCATAATGTCCGCTAAACCTGTTCCAAAGTATCCGCTCGTTCCATAATGTCCGCTAAACCTGTTCCAAAGTATCCGCTCGTTCCATAATGTCCGCTAAACCTGTTCCAAAGTGTCCGCTCGTCCTGGTTTGTCCGCTAACCCCGTTCCGTTTTATCCGCTGGTAGTGTCCGCTAAATCTTCAATTTTTAACCCAACCTACTTTGTCTTGTGACTTTTTTGTGACTATGTAACATCATGTGACATTATGTGACACTATGTGACTTTATGTGACTATGTAACATCATGTGACATTATGTGACATTATGTGACTTTATGTGACTATGTAACATCATGTCACATTTTGTGACTTTATGTGACTTTATGTGACTCTGTGACATCATGTGACATTTACGACTTTATGTGACTCTGTGACATTATGTGACTCTGTGAGATTATGTGACTCTGTGACATCATGTGACATTATGTGACTCTGGGAGATTATGTGACTATGTGACATTATGTGACTTTATATGACTCTGTTACATCATGAGACATTATGTGACATCATGTGACTATGTGACATCATATGGCTATATGACTATGTGAGGACTATGTAATTGCTATGTCAGCATAATTAGTCTAACTATGTATGTAATTATCAGACTGTTCATTAGACCAGCTCTGTTAGCTCACTTGGCAGAGCAGCGGACTCGTAAGCTGAAGATCGGTGGTTCGATCCCACCTAGGGGCAAACATAACTTTTCGTTTTTTGTTTGTTTTCTGTTTGGTTTTTGTTTGTTTTTAACATGGCCATATTTCTATGCCTTTTTTCATTGATAATATTTAATTAGTCATATTTCAGTGGTTCTATTACAGTAAAAACTCATACACACAAAGCGTAGGAATAAGTATATGAAAGACCTCAGAGCGTGAGAACGATCAATAAATTTGAGAACATCAAAGGCCTAGACCGTGCGAACGATCGATAAATTTGAGAAGGAATGGGATTTTCCCCACGCTAAGTCTAATGTTATATTTTATGTTATAGTAGTGGGAAAATGGTGGTTCGAAAGCACATTTAACAAATGTAGATTTTAGAAAACATATGATGCATAAAATAAGTTTGAACATTTTACCATGCTACTAATTCGAATGCTTTGAAGTCATAGTAGGGGGAAAACGATGCTTCGAGACCAAGTTTAACAAATTTAGTTTTTGATAACATATGATATATAAAATAGGTTTTAGCATTTTAGCATGCTACTTATTCGAATGTTCTTAAGTCATGTTGAACATGTTGAACAATTGTTGAACTTGTTTAAAAAATTGTTGAACAATATTATGACGCAATATGTTCCAATAAAAATTCGAACACGTCTTTGAATGGTCTTGTCATTCGAACATATGTTTGAATGGTGTGCTCTTCTCACAAAAAAAAACTTATGTCTTATGTCAAACTTTTTTATACATCATGTTGTCAAAAAAAAACGAAATTTGATAAAGTTGGTTTCAAAGCATCGTTTTCCCCCTACTATGACTTCAAAGCATTCGAATTAGTAGCATGGTAAAATGTTCAAACTTATTTTATGCATCATATGTTTTCTAAAATCTACATTTGTTAAATGTGCTTTCGAACCACCATTTTCCCACTACTATAACATAAAATATAACATTAGACTTAGCGTGGGGAAAATCCCATTCCTTCTCAAATTTATCGATCGTTCGCACGGTCTAGGCCTTTGATGTTCTCAAATTTATTGATCGTTCTCACGCTCTGAGGTCTTTCATATACTTATTCCTACGCTTTGTGTGTATGAGTTTTTACTGTAATAGAACCACTGAAATATGACTAATTAAATATTATCAATGAAAAAAGGCATAGAAATATGGCCATGTTAAAAACAAACAAAAACCAAACAGAAAACAAACAAAAAACGAAAAGTTATGTTTGCCCCTAGGTGGGATCGAACCACCGATCTTCAGCTTACGAGTCCGCTGCTCTGCCAAGTGAGCTAACAGAGCTGGTCTAATGAACAGTCTGATAATTACATACATAGTTAGACTAATTATGCTGACATAGCAATTACATAGTCCTCACATAGTCATATAGCCATATGATGTCACATAGTCACATGATGTCACATAATGTCTCATGATGTAACAGAGTCATATAAAGTCACATAATGTCACATAGTCACATAATCTCCCAGAGTCACATAATGTCACATGATGTCACAGAGTCACATAATCTCACAGAGTCACATAATGTCACAGAGTCACATAAAGTCGTAAATGTCACATGATGTCACAGAGTCACATAAAGTCACATAAAGTCACAAAATGTGACATGATGTTACATAGTCACATAAAGTCACATAATGTCACATAATGTCACATGATGTTACATAGTCACATAAAGTCACATAGTGTCACATAATGTCACATGATGTTACATAGTCACAAAAAAGTCACAAGACAAAGTAGGTTGGGTTAAAAATTGAAGATTTAGCGGACACTACCAGCGGATAAAACGGAACGGGGTTAGCGGACATTATGGAACGAGCGGACACTTTGGAACAGGTTTAGCGGACATTATGGAACGAGCGGATACTTTGGAACAGGTTTAGCGGACATTATGGAACGAGCGGATACTTTGGAACAGGGTTAGCGGACACTTTGGAACGAGCGGATACTTTGGAACGGGGTTAGCGGACATTTTGGAACAGCTTGTAATTAGCGGACATTTCGGTACAGCGGACAAAACAGAACGGAACAAACGTATCGGGGGCGTTACGTGACGCCAGTTTGCGAGCTGGGTTATAGACCTTTACTGAGGAGGTAGGCCATGTTTTTCTAACCCACGCGGACAGAGCTTCTTGTATTGTCGATGGTGTCTATCAAGGCTATAATCTCCCGTAACCTGAATTCAAAATCTCTCCAAAACTTTATTAACTATATTATAGTAATATATTAGATTGAAAAGTGTCTGGGTTATTCATTCGATAAAATACTTGTTTCTCAAGAAGTCAGGATGTATCAAAGTGAAGGAATTAATATTACGAAAAAAAACGTCATAAACAGCATTTCACAGAAATCACCTCTGATAGCGTTAAAGAGGATTTTGTGAACAGGGCACTAGAACATAATATATATGATACCTCCTTGCTTACCAAACACCAGCACAAATTCAAACAATGGCAAAGTTATTTTTGATATAAAACATTTTCACTAGTATAACAATTTTTTCGACAATCGGCCAATATTTGTGTATCAGCTATCACACTGGAATTTATTATGTTTCCCCTTTTCAGTGATATATAAATGTAAATAAGTAATGTAGCTAATCTTCGATATAAAAAATATTGTGACGATATCAAACAAGGTCTGATATCATAAATTCAACGCTCTTTTAATACAGGTAGTTCAAGCTCTGGTATGGTGAAAAACATTAACATTCCAAATCAACATTCAATTTCTTTACACGTTTTCTGATTCCCCCATTTTTATGTTGTCGATGATTTAGTTTCTTAATATGAAATTATTTCGTGATTCAAAAACCAAGCTTGCTTTATTGAATTGAATAAAAATAGTGATATTAGCAATTAAATCGCTGCTTGAAAAATAATTTCTGATATAACTATAACAGTCATTATGGTACATTAAGTTCAATTAATCGCAAGTTTAAATGTGAGAATGGCACTTCACACAAATACAGTTTAGTAGCAGTACCAGTTTTAAGCAGGGTTTTCATAAGAAACCGGTTTAATATAAATGAATAACACCCACAGAGTGCCCGGGGGACGCGCTACTCCGCTACGGGGCGTACTGCTACTCCGTTTTCACGGAGAGTCTGACCTGGGACAGCGCCCAAGCCCGGTGTGAGGTCGGCGGTGGCAATTTGGTGTGGTTCGACAGCGAGCAAGAGCATGACGTCATCACACAGCTGTACTGCCAGATCGAGACTTGCACTGGAAACAAAAGATTTTGGATAGGTACTACCTGTTTTATTACCTATTAGCATTTAAATTGTACGTACCAATAAACAAGCAAAGCTTCAGTTTAACAATATAGGTGTAATTACCATCAGTTTACAGTACAACTGTCTGCGCAGGTCTTTTAGACAACTGTCTAACGGCTATACAACAGCAGTCCCCCCCCCCCCCCCCAAGGAGGGAGGGGGGGGGGGCGCTTGAGAGCTTGATGTGTAACCAAACTTGCAACAAAAAAAACCTCGGAGAAAGGATGTAATTTTGAAGCCAGGCGGAGCGCGTACGAAATGGAATTTTGTTTATAAGGCGAATACTGTTCTGTCAGTATTCCGCGCTTCCCAGTTTCCGAGTTCCTTCGGCGGTGCAACAAAAAAAGGGACACTAAAATTTAAATATCTGAATATTATAATATATATATCGCTGTATTTTTGAAAAACCATACATACAGGATTCACTTTAGGATTTTGTACAGTATTCTTAAATGTATAAAAATATATACTGAAAGTGTAGGCACGTGCTTTCTCCACAAAACTGCGTAGTTAAAGCAGAAAAGGCGTAGCACGCTATGTGCGCGATTCGTGAAAATACATTGTTTTTCGAGAGGAAAAAAACGCGTAAATACGCACAAAAAGCGCTCTAAAGTAAACCGTGTACATATAATAGGACTGTACGACACAGTGGGAGATGACGTCATTGAGGACCACAGATTTTCATGGGGTGGTACTCCAACTTACTTTAACTGGAATGGCGATGGACCAATCAGCACAGAACACAGGTGTGTCATAGATAGGCGCTACGCCGGCACATCTCTGTGGGAATGGACCGATCAGTCCTGCTCAACAAGCAAAGATTATCTGTGTAAATACAGTAAGCAATATGACTATTTTCTTTTTGTAAAGTGCTGATCTTCATTACAATTACAGTGGATTCAGGGGAGGGGAGGGGATTCAGGGGTTACAAACCCCTTCCCCCAAAATCCGAATAAAACTTAGGTTGTTAAACTTCCTGTTTTCCAAAAAGGTTTGACTGGTAAACACGCTACTTAAGGTGATGTTTTTCAGCTGACCCCTCCCCCCCACCCTTCCCCCAACCCTCTCCTCTAAGACTAACGTCTGTGCCCGCCAATGTGTTATAAATGTCACTCTAGTTATATTCGTGTGTATGCCCGTCTATTCCTTCTGTTGTGATGTCCGTTACTGGACATGTAAATGTATGGATTATGGTAGCGGTGGACGGAGCAGGTTATGCAAGTCCGTGGTATGAAGCTTCCTGTTGATTGTCCCTTCAGAGAAATGTCGGGTTACATCAAAATATCTCTCTATTCCCCATAACAGATTAGATCCGGAGATTTTCCAAAAAGTGGTAAGCGGAGGTGACGATGAACTCGCGTTTTTACATGAGCAGCTATCGTTTGTATAACCATACCCCCCCCCCCCGCCATTTTAGTTTAAAGAAGGGCGCTTTGCGGTCACAGCCCATGCTCAACAAACACAAATTTCTTTTATGTTCTATTTTTTAAACAATACACAGTCCATACGAGTTCTACATCGATTTGTTTCCGATCATTCGGTGTCTCGATACTGCTGTTCTTAAAGCCTCGCTTCAAAAAAAAAAAAAAAAAAAAAAAAAAAAAACAACAACAAGAACAACAACTTTGCGGTTTTCTTTTTTAACACGTACCAGTTCAACTTGATATAGGTAATAGTCTCTCCGTGGCGTTAAATTCCAAATACGTTAAAAAAAGGGGTAATTTTCATTCGGTACTCCGCGTTTCCCACAAAAAGGGGCTCTTTCAGAACTGTACTCTGCGTTTGATGAGCAAAATAAGTACTGCGCGTTTAGGGACCACTTTAAAAAGTCATGGACAGGTGGAGCTTCAGTGCCTGCCTGAGAGGTTTATGGAACTTAGCCGTATTAAAACTTGAAACAGAACAATTCCGTTTTCTATTGTCCAGTGACAATACTTCACGGCTTTAAATATGTTTATACAGATAAACACTCACTCTTTATAAGTCCAACTCCAGTCAATTATGCAGTGGTATTGTTTTAGGGGTTGCCGAACAGACAGATGTCACCATGGTTACGGAGACTCACGTGACTGCGTGTGAAGGAGAGACTACGTCACTGGTATGCCAAGATGGTCAGACCGTCCACATCGTGTCTGTCTTTTATGGACGCAATGACAGTAACGTTTGCCCCACAGATGGCGGAAGCAGTGCGGATTGTGAATGCGACACCAATGACGGTTGCAGCATAAGCGTACTGCAGGCTTGCGAAAGTATGACGTCATGTGACGTCAATGCAACGGATGATTTTATACGAGTCGACCCATGCGAAGACGTATCTAAGTAAGTAACAACAGTTAAATACTCCCTGTTTTTTGTTCTTTTAAGTATTGCCCCAAACCAGGGAGTTGATTTTTTTTTTGGTGCACACTGCAAATATAGTACAAGTGTTATAGACCTTCAACAAACCTTCCCACTGGCAGAAATCCCTCAAATCAATTTCTTAATTTATCCCAGGATGGGGGGGGGGGGGGCGAAACTTATAACAATACCAAGATCAAGAGACAAAGTGAACATTCCAATACCGAACCAACGCCGATTTGAGGCCACTCTGCAACATTGAATGTTCTGCGTCTGTATGGTTGTGACTGGTTTCTACCATAGTACAGTCAACGTCTGTGATAAAACGTTAAATAAACGTTGGATAAACAATGTTGCTTGTACGTTACTTTTGGCCCAGTCTCTGGTACAGCATTGGACAGACGCCGAATAATCGACGTTGTATAGACATCGAGGTCACAGTCAAACAACAACCTCGCCATGTAATCGCATACCGCAAATTGAAGGGTGACCATTACACCTTATCACTGTCTAGAAGGCGAATATAGACTAATATTTTCCCGACGTCTATAGAACGCCACTCTCCAGACGTTGAGAAATAAACGTTGTTTCAACGTCCATTTGCAAACTATTTTCAACATCGATAAGACGTCCGATAATCGACGTCTATCGAAGGTCGGCTGGTAGACGTGTCTACTTCCATGATCAACCAAACTCCGACGTTGATCTGATATCGGGTGCGACGTCCATCCAACGTTAATGCATCGTCGCAATGTTTAATAGGGGGCATAATTCACAGTCTGAATATTTCCTGCTATGGGGGCGTCACAATTCAGGTATTGAGAAGCCATTAATTAAATACTGCACAGAGCGTTATATGTTAAATATTCGCAGGTATGATGCAATCGTTTACGTATTTTGATGGCATAAAATGCTTTAAATTGTAGATCAGTTAAAATGCAGCTCTGGATGCAAAAGTTACCTTATACTTGGAATGTTTAAATCATGTTTTGGTCATCGTGATTTGTTCAAATCAAAGAAAAACAGCGTCTTTTAATTGATTCTCTTAGAAGTACATGTACTTCATTAAAAATCTTATTTATTCAGATACCTCACGATAACGTATTCATGCTGGACACTCAGCACAGAAATATCGCCAACAGAAAACAGCTCGGAGACCACTACACAAACCGCAATTGACACTACACATACTGTGACGTCAGGTCTAAGAGAGCAGGCAGCAACGGACATTGAACAGACTGCAACGAGTACCTCAGACATAGCAGTAAGTACCTTATCTGCATTTGTCAATACTATATTATGGCTTCGATGCATTGCTTAAACTAAAATAAATAACATACCTATATCTGAATTTTATAGTTATTCTTTTGCATATGTAACAGACAATTATTTAAATGCTACCTGGTGTTATAATGATGATAAATTCAACAACAGTGTGGAGAAAAACAGAAAATTCAACATATTTAATTTTATGGCATATTGATTGAAACGAGATACACCAGAATCCCTAAAATCGGACCACCCTTGGAACTGGCAAAAGTGGTCCTTGCCTTCGATTTACGGGTTGGTCAGATTTGCGGGATTCTTTAATAATAAAACTGAATAGATATTCGGTTCTGGTTAAAAGTTGCGAGGCGATCCGATCCCGGGGTTCTGGTGTATATATACATAAATTTTAACCAAATACAGAAGGCACAATTTTTCAAATGCACATACAACGAACAAAATATAAGTTGTGAATCAGATAACTCACTTATTTTTCACATGAAAATGTGAACACACTTTCTTTAATAAAATCACATTACATAGTTAAACTAGATGAATATAAAAATTACTTGTTGATTTGGACAGTATTTGGATGTCCAGGTGAGCTTTTACTAACTACTACATTCATGCTAGGCTGCACTTAATGTTAGCTTATGCAAATACAAACGTAAACAAATTTTTAAAAAGGCTATCTCAAAATTCAGATTTTATAATTCATGACAATATAATAGTCTCAAGCATTTTCATTTTTTAATTATGTTTTTAAAAGGTTACGACAAGCATTGCCACAACGGACAGCAACATGGCCGATCCTGACCCTGCACAAGAGTCTGTATATGAGGTATCTATAGCAACAGAAATAACAAGAACAGCAACCGTTGTCAGTTAATATGATCATACAGTGACCTTGTGATAATCAATCATCAGTCACTCACTTTTACCGTGTTATGTTTTGGTAATAATACTCATATCATTCGATTTCCCAGTCCAACTGCGTCTCCCTTTATAAAATCCCCGATTTCAATCAAAATAAAGGAATCAACTGAAAACTTTCGTATGTTTGCTGTGTTTTTCTTTTATCGATAAAAACAAGAGCAGAACAATTACAGAGACGTAGTTAATGCACCTCATTTGAATATGTGTGTGTGTTGTCCTATTGTTGTTTGAATAATACATATGCAATAAATACATGGAAACATTTACAGGACAGAGATCCGTACCGCGAAGATTTTCTACAAGAGAATGACTTTTTTAGAATCCTAGCCGACATCTCTGTTGAAGAAAAGCAGCAGATGGGCTATAACGTCACAGACCTTATCACAGAGTGCACCTTTCTTGGCATGCGTTGCAGAATCGAGTAAGCTTTTAATCTGAAATGATAAAAATTTTTATCATCTTCTGTACTGGATATATTTTCTACAAATACAAATTGTTACATTGTTTAGCGAAGTTTTGGTGAAGAGATGAACTGCAAACTTGCAGTCCAGGGAAACTGATGGAAATAAATCAAACATAGATTTTCCTTCGTCCAACGCGTTCTCAGGTTTATCCCTTATTTATTTTCTCTAATGAATAAGATACTTAGTTATAAGTATAGGACAACATTTAATATACAATTACCAATAAATTATGAACTATTCAATAGTCTTAATCATTCTTTAGTTGCGTCGGGGATTAGAAAATTAGGCAATATCACTAGCCCATATCATTATCTGATATCACTGCCTGGCATTGCACTGAGATATCAACTTATTCGCCTATGTAAAGCCTTTGTCTTAAGGAAAGTTGGAGAAACTGTTTTACGGCTATTTCAAATTTTTCACAATTCCAACTTTCAAGTTTTTTTCTGAAACAAAGTTAAAATATGATCAAATATGTGTAAACAATAAAATAATTTCATTGTTTAAATTTATTTATAAATGACAATAAAATGACAATAATAATTGTAGAATAGACAGAAACAACCTTAATGCATTGAGAAGGAAAAAGCGAAGCAGCAGTAACCAATGGGAGTCACTTGAAGGAAAGTAAGTGAGCACGTGATGTAGGTTCTGTTAAAACTGTCAATCTGTCAATCAAGCTGATTGTGTAAGTGCTGATAAACATATATGCACATATATTTGTAAATGATCTTTGTTGTTTTTGAAATGCAATTGTAAAACGAGAGAATTGTGCTACTGATTAGACATTTGCTGTTGGGAGCACACAATCGATGTCCTGAAGCCTACAACTTATATGATTCCGCATGGAACTTTGTTAAAAATAATGTTAACCTCTCAGTTGCACGAACAAATTTTCGAAAAAGCAAAATCGAAAAAGTGCCAAATTCAATAATTTGTAGGAGGAAAATTTTATAGAGGTTTTCGATTCAACAGCGTGAAAATCGTAGAATTCATTAAAGATAACAGTCGGACGGACAGGTGACACAGCACCTACAATTAGTAGGACCGATTATGGCCAAAGAACATGGTCCTGGAATGTGTGGCAAATACAAGCACATTAATTTGTAATCACATTGAATAAACATAGCACTTTAAACATGGAACTTATAAATAAATATAACCTGTTGTACAATCTCATAGAAAATCTCTCAAATAAACATTGTGCTCTGAGCTAAGCGAGATTTCTCTTTTCCACAGTATTAAGTAATTATAGCGGTGAAGCAGCACAGGGTGTGCTGGGGCAATTTAACTGTGCTCATGTTGCTTTGGCGTGGTACAGGCGCATTGTGGTGCGATGTGCTAGGTAGGATGGTGGGATTGTTAGAAGGGGCTATCTCACTTTAACTCCACCTGGCCTCCTGTACACAGCTGAAATCGTCCATTCCTGAAAAAACAGAAAATGACGTCATTTTCCAGATGTTTCACTTTGAAAATTTCATGGCGTCATAAGATTTCAACACTTTATTGTGGGGTACCGTGATCTACTCTTTATGTGCCATGCTTCGTTTTCCTAGCCCAAACGTTTTGTCTTCGACAACAATGACGGAGAAAGAAAAAAGAAAATAACAAACTGTCGCAATGCATGTTAAAGCAATAATTTCTTGGTACCTTCAGTCCCAAGTGCAAATTAGTTTATTGAAATGGTAACTGGTCCATTTAGAATGGTCGTTGAGCTAGAAATTACAGGATTTTTATAGTGAAACTATAATTATTATCGTTCTAACAATTTACGGTATGAAATGGGAGGGATCGCAGTTTTTTTACATAATCCTAAAATTCCTTTATTTGTTCAAACCAAAATATAAAGGCTAAATTTATGTTGCAGCAAATTCTCGCAGTTTTTCGATGGCACACACGGAAACTGCTACATATTTAATTCTGGATGGGATATGAACAGCATACTCAAAACATCACAAACCGGACGCAAAAATGGTCTGCGCCTCGTTTTGAGCCTGGGCCAGGAAGACTATGTACCACAAATTGGTGAAGCTGCTGGAGTCGTGGTTGTGGTCCATCCACAGGAACGGTTTCCCTTTCCGGAAGATGAAGGCATTCTTGCCCTACCTGGGCATATTACTTCCATTGGCGTTCGAGAGGTTATTTTTACATTCCGTACATTTTGATTTTGCAATATAAAATTCAAATATTACGTTCAAGAAGCTAACCTTTACAAAAAGAACTTCAACAAGACATTAAAAGCATATTTTATTATTAAGACGTTTGGTCACACCCACTAATATATTTGTGGGAAAGAGATGCTCTGGCTATTACCGTGATCAGTTACATACTTCTATGGGTATTCAAGCTGCTGTTTGCGTGAACTATGTACAGTTTTTTAACTAGATAATCGTTAACCGAATTGGAGGTAAATATGGAAATTGCACTGACTCTTCTAAAAGCCGACGTGATGTCAATTTGTTTGAAGAATGGTTTCCAGAAACAAGCTACAGCACCATTGTGAGTCTCTGCATTTGTGATATATTGCATGGAACTGTGCATATCTCTTGTTTAGGAAGTCTGTCTTTTTCGTGTGATATCAAATTACCGAGAAACAAACCGCATTAAGACATAGACCACCGTACATTTCGTAAGAAACTAAACACCGTTTTTCAGTTATGCTTTATTGAGGCAACACACAGTTTGTTCAGTCAATAAGCATCAGACTTCCTTTAGAACAAGATACCAATTGTCGCATTTGAAAATAAAAAATCTCCTTTCTGATTGGTCCAGAGATGTTACACAAAACTGACTGCGACCGAGTAAGCAATACTATTACATGGTTCGGCGACCCGTAGTTCTTTGTATTGCAAACTGAGTCGAAAGGGGCGCCTTAGTTCAATAAAAGAGATATAGTTAAATATCAAATTAAGTATTCATTTTAACTGAAAATCATCCGACATATTTATACTGCTTGCGAATTGTTATGAATTTCAAAACTTTGCTTTGAATTTTGTAATAAAATAACAATTTAAAATATAAAAACAACCGATTTATAAGCCCAAACGTTATTTACAACGCATAGACGGAACAGAAAGCATTTTCTAGCAGGATTGGTGTGTACATGGAAGGCAATGATGAAAGCGAAATACTGGGTGATTAGTAATTTAGCATATGTTCCTTAATCTAAGATCTTAGCAAATCCAAAAAAATATTTGATGGTATGGGTAGGAAAATGACACACAGTTTTGTTAACTCTCCTAACTAGATCACAATTGCATAATACATTTCATTATTACCTCGCATTTGAATTGATTCTATTACAGTCATGTTTCAAAACCTGCTACCAAAAATATGTCATAAAACGTTGCGGATGCGCCGACCCAATGTATCCAATGACGGGAAAGGCGCTTGGAGTGAAAAATATGACGGCTTGCGACGCTCGTGACGTCACACAAGATGACTGTGTGTACGGTGTGACGCTGGATTATATTAGGGGAAAATTAGACTGCTCTTGCTTCAATCCTTGCAAGTATGTCTCACTTATTAAGTTAGTGATAAGCAATTCGACAATGACGTTTCTACACAATGCTGTCATGCCGTAACAGAATTTTCCTTATATCTGTCTCATATTTCATCCTGAAACTTATGCATAATATTCTGCAGTATTAGAGAAACAGAGCTGAATCTTTCTTGAACGAAATTGCTGTTAACAGAGTGTGTCACTATGACATGATACATTCCCTCATTCAAAATGGCACATTTTAAAATGTAAATTAATATAATAAAGAATTATACACAGCACTGAAACGCATATTTTAATGTTTTGAAACAGTTGTATTTACATTTAAATAACAAATGTTTCCTACATTTCAGAGAGAAATGGTATGAATATTTCCCCAGTAAAAGCATGTGGCCATCTGAAGCTGAGCAGGAAACGTTTCTTGAAGTTTACGCGGATTCTATTTTGTCTTATGAAAACTTCACCAATCATCCGGAATTTTTTAGAAGAAATTATTTGGTGATAGAAGTATTTTTGGAATCTCTACAACAAAAGCATTTGAACGAAGTACCTAAATATAAGGTACAAAAATTATACCAGATCTTTACTTTATATCTAATATGGCTGATTTGCAAAGAATTAGAAATAGTAAACCTCTTTGACCATTCGAGATTCCACAAGTTTGAACTTTTTTATTTATGTGTTCTGTGTTTGTTATGTAGAAATCCATAGACCGGTCAAAGCGATGAGTAATCGATAAACTTTGAGATTCCTGGTTAATAATTTCGTGCTCATTGTTGCCCTTATCAAGTAAACTGCGTTTGACGAAATAGTATATATATATATATATATATATACAGAGAGAGAGAGAGAGAGAGAGAGAGAGAGAGAGAGAGAGAGAGAGAGAGAGAGAGAGAGAGAGAGAGAGAGAGAGAGAGAAGGAGAGAGAGAGAGTACTTTTGAATCAGAAGAGCGTTGTACATTGACTCTGGTTGACAATGATTATATGGTTATGGACTTGCCATTCAGCAAAAAATTGTCATAGTTTACTGTAAAAAATACCTTAATCGAGAAGTCTGCTTCCGCCCTGATAAGGGTTTATTATTTACTAATTCTTGTACACCTATTTTTATTTGCAGATAGAAAAATACATTGCAGATATAGGAGGAACAGTTGGTCTTTGGATTGGTCTCACCATCCTTGCCTTGGCAGAACTTTTAGAATTGCTTATGGATATGTTAGTTCTCTTGTGTTCTAAATTACTTAACCGTCAGCGCTCCAAGGAAAACACTCTGATTACGGAAATGGAACCAAAAAAGGAAGGTTCTGAAGACGATTTTGGGTCAATAGTTACCCCTGCGGGTTACCAAATCAGACATAATACTACCAGTCATGCCGTTATGGATGTGAATGTAGTGCACTGGGATTAAAATCATTGGCAATCATTTGCTGCATCCAAAGGCATTTATACGTCAAATTAGGATGTTGGATCAAATTTATCATACGGAATTTTACAAGTTTTTAAACCACTAGGAAAGAACAGCATTGTAAGAATTGTGCGTTATATTTAATTAAAATATGTTATGTTTATTGTTTGTGTTTATTTTGTCGGTTGGATGCAACGCAGCTTACTAACACAAAGAAAAAAGTGATAGATAGTACGAGAATCATTTGTAGCTATAAAAGCACTCGTTATATGAAGATTTGAACAACTGCTTAAAACTGATGCTTTAAGATCTTGATACAAAAGTTGCTTTTCATACAACCGACCGTTGTCTATCATTTAATGTCAATGCCAGTAGTGTTTGGCTTTGTTCCACAAGTAGTTATATATTCAGTTTTGTAAATCAATTATTCTTTCCAAGATCGGCTATAACGAGACTGGATGGAAATACGACTTACGATTTTTATTGGGCCACCCCATTTTGTCAGTTAGGGACCCGGTTTATCACTTAGTTTGCCGGTTATATATCTTGGACTTGTATATATTTATCATATTTATGTGGTGTACTTATATAATTTAGCGCTTCTGAGTTTAATTTTATCAAAGAAATGCAGCATCAAATAAACTCTGAAGTAAAAGAATGAGTTAAGTTTTAAGGATTCAGTGCCATAGCGCCGATATCTTTATTTATGACACAAGACTAATCATTCGCAGAATAAGGGTGGTCATCACTTTTCCATGTTCGCAAAATCGTCTTTAAGGAATATTCCCTGAATTGAACTCCAAAATGTTGATTTTAATGACATTCCTATTGTTGAGGACGACACATTTTGATTTTATAGTTGATTTTAGTTGATACTGAAACATTTTGTCGAAGATATTTTATTGAAAATTTTTGTCCGCAAGACCTTTCCAATTTTCTACATATCTGCTATTTAACAAATTAATGATAATTTCAACTCGGTCTGTTTTGGTTCTTGTAAAGTTACTGTTCCAGGGGGTTTTCAATCACGCACCAACAGGTTACCATGCGTGCCCATGACTTTTTAAAATGACTGCTAAACGTGGACTTAATTTTGAAACAATACCCCCTTTTTAATCAAACGCCGAATAAAATTCCGAAATAACCCCTCTTTTTTAAAAAAAACGTCGAGTAAGGAATGAAAATTACCACCTTTTTAACGAAATTGGCACTTTGCGCGTACCTCCTCTGGCCCAAAATTATCCCCCTTCTCATTTTTAGACACATGTTGTAACAAATTTAATAACACGTGCCCCTCCCTCGACGCTGTCGTTCGGTGTCGTCAAGATTTCATTTCATATTATTTTATAGTAATTATCTTGATTATAGATTCCATTCAGCTTTTACAAAGCAATTGAATTCTTGAACAAATACTTTGATCACCCAATGGTATTCAATTTAATCAATTTAATCAATACTCAGAGTAATCTGGTTATTCTTTCACAAATGATTGTGATTTTCCTGTTGTAAATATATCCTTCTTGCTCCAAACTTGATTGACAACTTTGAATAATTGTTTTCTACAAGAGGTAGTTCAAGAAATATCATATTTATTGTTTTCAGTTTTCAATTGTTTATTTACTGTTTTTAAAGCAGTAAAAAATGTCTGATATTTACTTTCCCTGATGTTCTAGAACTCTGAGAAACTGATTTGTTTTTGAGAACCTAAGGCGTTAGCTTTCATTAAAATAACTAAAATAACTGCAATGCAGATTCTGTTGCAAACATTTAATAAATGTGAGACCACCCTAAAATCATCCACTCGATTGCCAGAAATGGAACACGGTAACAAATTGAAAGGTTTATTGAACGATTTTACAATTGCGTGTCTGTGCAAGAAGGTGTGAAAACGCATGACAGTTAATTGGAGAAAGACGTTGAAGTCGTCTGGGGTTAATACGTGTACTTTAGTGATAACATTTCAATCTCTTGATTTTCACAGAAATGCAATTACAGTACAAGGCAAAGCTGGATCATTAACATGACAGAGTATATCTGCCAAATTTTGCATACTATCTCCCCTCTGTTTCATACTCTTTCTCGTGCAGAATCACGAAACGTTCAGAAAATTTTTGGATTTGAAACTCCTTAAGTATAAACAGGGTTTACAAATGATATTTTTCCGACATTATCAAAATTTTCTAACTTTTCCAAATAAAAGCTGCACTTTCTAGTAACAGCTCACTTGCAATGCAACATACCAGAACTTCTATGTTTGAAAACACACCAGTGTAAATCTTTTCGCGCACATTTCCAGCACTCTTTTAACCACACTACACTTATACAGATGCCTTTAACCTTTACAAATCTCTCACCAAAACTACCAACAGTATTGATACGAGGCTAGGATGATGCCTTTCAGTTGTGGAGACGTAAGTTATTATTATTTTTATTATTATTATTATTATTATTATTATTGAAATATTAAGGGATTAATCAATTACTTATGTGAAACATAATTATGATGTGATTGATAAACACCATTTGAATTTCTATTTTCTTTCAAAACGTCAAAGAACTTTGATGTTTGTATAACAAACAAGCTACTGGGATGGTAAGATTTATGACTTATGGGCACACCAAAAACAAAAGGCTCAAAGTCGTTATTTTAACCAGTTTCAATTACTAGCATAATGGTCCAGAGTTTTCTGTGATTTAGCATGATGCACTACTATAGACAACTTAAAAAATCATGCAGAATTACGTTGCGTCGCTTTTTGCACATGTCTTTTTATTTTATGCTTATAACATTGATAATATTACTACTAACTGTCAAATGCTGCTGCTTTGTTTGTTTAAAGTTGGAATGCAAAAATTATTGAAAACATCTTAGGAAAAAATAGTACAAAAATAAAGATCTGATTTAATGTTTATTATCAAAATTAATTTTCAGCGAAATTAGTTATTTAGTAACACAATATGAATACAGTAATGGGAAGGCATTACGCAAGCTATGTAGTTTATATTTTTGTGCATTAAGTAGCAGCTTATGGTTATCTTAATCTTCATTTGCTTAAAACCTTAGGTCCAAAACCGTTAAATAAACCGACAACGTGCTATACTGGAAGATTTTTAGTTCCTTTTTCATATCATTTCCAGTATAAAGATACCTGAGTAAACCAGAAACCTCACTATTTCGGACATCGGACATTCATTGGGATACGAACTATAAGGATTACTTTATATTGAATCTCAGTATACCTTACGCCATATTTGTTTACCTGAGCATGCATTGTAGGGGAAACAGCGTGCATGCATCATATAACAATTCCGTTGTTTTAGAGTAAGGCATTCAAAGATAAATGCCAAAAGACAACCCCTTGGGGACTTCTACTACAAGAAAATGCAAGAGGGTTTGCAAAACAATTGGTCCTCGATAACTTTAGGACAACTTATGGATCGTTGCATTCCAGTCGAAAACCCAATAACATTACATTTTAATTAATCTGTGATGAAGGAGCAAGCAACTTGATTTGGTAAAACAATGGAAAGACAAATTACAAACCATTACTGCTGGACATAACACATTAAATAGGTTACTATTGAGAGCTCTGTCAAAAGCAATCTCGGCGAAAAACACTGCATGAGAATCTTCCCTCTCCCATAACAACAACTGCGTAAAAAGGGCCTCACAAAGATATTTACTATACCCGGACAAAATGTCTGTGTATAATATTTATTTTTAAAGAATGGAACTAGAACTCTCAAAAATATTAAAAAAAAGGTATTTGTTACTGATAGGGAGGTAATGGTTGAATATTAAAAATACAAGCCCCCCGCTCAGCCACCACCTGCCTTTCATAACGCCCATCTTCATTTTCATACCCGACTGATTTGGTAAAAATATCACATTGTTTTGAATTAACAATGGAGTAGAGTTAGTAATTAACACAATATCGTAAATTTCTTCATAGATAGCACTTTTTACGTTAGGAGAAATGTGCTACAAATCTGTTTCAAATTGTGAAAAAAATGAAAGTGAAATACTTAACTTCTTTGTATAGCGGAAACATTGATATGATATTGCGGAAGATAATGTGGCAAGAGATTACCCTCAGTATATCGGATATCCCTCCAAATTGGGCAAATTAGCTTTTCTATCGGAGACAATTTTGTTAAAGTTTTACTGCACATACAATTGTCCAGCTGCGAAAAAGACATTGAGAAAAAATTTCAAAGCGCCCTCAAGATAATAAACAAGTATATTAATGAGCATTTTGAGTTGTTTATCTAAACTCTGTTTTAATATCCAAAAGTGACTTTAAGTAGTCTTGAAGTGACAGCCATTTCGTGATTTTAGCGTTTAAAAAACTGAAAAATCATAACATGTTTTATTCCTTTGTAAAAATATGTCGACTTTTTGTGAACTTGAAAACAACGAAAACACTTAAGATAAGGATTTCATAAGAATCGCATTGATCTCAATTATTTGTGACTTCAAAGCAATTGGCTATGTACCTGATATTACCCTTCGTTAGAACGTGATCGGTGTCATTATTTTTCCTTTTCATTAGACACGGTGACAAAACAGGAAAGAAAAATAAATGAATAGATAGCACAGGCCAATCGTGTATTATCTCAGTATCAGCTATAATTAAACCGCATCTGCAAACTTTGGCCATTGGAGTATTTTTAGTAACATATAAAGCGTCCCCTTGATGACATTTCGTGCATAGATTTTTTTTCATTACCACAACTTTAAATATGGAAGATCTTTGAAATGGAATTAATATAAAAAGTTATAGAAAGGAATCAGTGCTTTTGAAATTGCATGCTAGTGATGTTACAATGGTTGGCGGAATTTAGATATCGAATTATTAGATAATTCAATTGCTTCAGGAAATATCAATCGCGTTCCATTCAAAAAGACTTTCCATTTTCTCTTCTCTCCTGGGAATTTCACATGATTTACGACAAAGAATCAGATGGGCCGGATGCACACTTTTATTCAAAGCATGAGCCAAGCTTTATAAACGCAAACAAGACAATGGTCTTTATTTGTTGTGTTTAATGTAGCGCGACAAGGATGAAAGCGGAAGTGATGTTTTTTTCCTACCCCACGCGATGGTGATACCCTGCAGACAGGCTGTCACTCTTACACTCAATTTGAAAATACCATCAACACACATAAATACATACAGGCAGACTGTAACTCTTAGACTCATTCTCAAAATGCCACCAACACAAATTAATCCCGTATAATCGTTATCTCATTTGTTATTTCATCAAATAGTAAACATCCTAACATATAAATATTGCTTTGCTCACTTGGTCAAATCATATCTATAAGGTTTTTTAATTTTAAAGTTCCAGTGTCGACAACATGTGGTGATGGTATTTCAGCTAGCTGTTCCATCTATGGTTACAAGTTACGTGTTATTCGTGGCGCAGCTAACATATTTTCAAACCCATTGTTCCCTTTGTAAGTGGGCAAAATTGATAATCGTTATAAAGTCAATGACCAGTCCCATTGTGACTACATATTGTATGCATTCGCTCTTACAATATTAATCTGTACCTCTAACAGCATGGTAACCACATCTTCAATGATGTTTTTCTAATTTTACATGTAGTAACGATATGGTAACAACACGCAAAGTAATTTGTTGCCTATCAGGTGTCTAATGCATGTTAAACATTATAGACATCGAGATGCTAAGTGTAACAAGCAATACGTTGTATGTAACTGCGTGTGCAAACAATGTGAAATAATTAAATCTGCTGTTGTTTGAAATGCAAAAGGGTCGCTGTGGAAGTCATTTATTGGCCTTTAGGCTCATGATTCCAGCTTTATTTAATGATTCTAGTTTTAGTTTTTGTGTGTTATTCTTATATAACAACCTAACCTTATTCGCTGTTTACAAATCCAACAATTAAATTTTTTCTGACTTTATCTACTAAAATCCTCTATTTTGGCCAAAAGCCCGTTATGTGATTGCACCGTTTTGCAATACACACTCGGCTGACCATGGGTAATGCACAGATTACATATAGCTTACATAGTAGGGTAACAAGCGTTCATAGATTATAAGATGTAGATACTAATTCTACTCAGTCAATAGCTGTCATTCAGAAGATAGCATTCTACGCAGTTTGCCTGGTAATGGGAGTCCACAGACATTGGTGGTTTGCTTAAGGAAACAAAGTGCGAGGAAAATATTCCGGATTATGAAATAACGGCGATAAGTTCTTATTTTAACATAAAACAATTTATAAAATTACACATTGTAACATTTAACGTTTTCTAAACTCGTCAAAATGTCGTCAACATTAAAGTTTATGGTATTCAGATTGTGGGCTCCCAAACCGACGACTTATAAGTTATTAGAAATTTGTTTTTGGAAATTAGAAAGAAGTGCTACGACAAGTTTTTACCTATTTTCTTGACGAAACAAGTAGTACTTATTAACAGCAAATTGCTAAAAAACCTTGAGAAAAATCAGCATCTAAAGACATTTTGTAGGATACTCAGCCAAACCGTAGGGAAACAAGAAGCAGACCGTAGAAATGTAAATAACTGAAGGATTCCTGATGCCTAAATTACTGAAGGATTCCTGATGCCTAAATATATTAATGTTTATTTACATGTGCGAGAAGGGCAAAAGAATAAATTATTATAAATTATAGTGTCTTTTTAATGCCATATTTATATCGAAATTGTAAAGCAAAATATTAATTCTTCACTACATTTTAGTATCTCTGTGTTGGAATGTTAAATTTCCAAACATAACTGATCACGTGATCATTTCCCTGAATACATTGTCGTCAGGTACTTTGGCATGTCAAAGTTATCGAACGTTGGACTAGTTCTGACAAGATTACAATTTTCAGTGTCACGTCTTACTCCGGTCTGGAAATTCTACTCAAGTGTCTTACAAAGGCATAGAAACGTGACATCAAAACCCAGCCCCACCCCTAGAATTGATTCAGTACAAGAAAATGTCTGCCCTTTTTATTCAAGGGCTAGTAGCAGTTTAATGCATCAATTGGTTCAATCCACCATTGTCTGTATTATTCGTTTGTTCAATGTGTCTGCGATCTCTTTAGCGTATAATAAAGAATGAAACAAGAAAGGCCAAAAGGGCCTTTAGAATACTTACTTTCCAGGAATGTGTAAGTAATGGAAATCTTAGACTATATTTTCTTTGTTGTGGATTTGTAACACGTCCAAAAAGTACTCATACAAAAGACTTAAAACAAAAAAAGGATCTAACCAACAATGGCAAATCCCATAGCTCTAAGTAAATCTGATTTGAATTTTCTTTTATAGAATAATAATATTGAAATTGTGGTGCTGTGGTGATGTAGGCATAGACCATAAACTAGAGTTCTGTAGTTGGGGTTAGAGAACTAGCAAGGGGCCCATCAACGACGAACGTAGCTCGAAGTTCATTGGCCTACCATCAAGTCTCTGACTCCGACATGCGCAGTTCAGAGTTCATTGGCATCTCACCAGTTCTCTAGCCGCAGCCACAACTATCTGTATTATAACACACCCCTATGAAAATAAAGTTTCACACTCTGCATACAACAGAACTCCGCAATCGCATCATCCTGTAAACCTACGTTTTCCAACCATTTCTATTGTTAAGGAACCCTGCAAATTAGGTCATTCCGCAAACGAAAGGACTACTTTTGTCAATCCTAACTGTGATTTTGAAAAAAAAAAACAATAATAGGACGTGTCACAGAACAAACAAGCAAGCCAACCTGTACTAAATAACACCAGCAGGTGATTCCCATGTAGAGGGGTTATAATTCTGCTATCATTCAGACTCCGTGCTTCTAACTGAGTTGAGCACTAAAACATGTTAGTCACTGAAAATACTTGCCTGAATAGCAATATAACAGGGAACAGAATTACAATATGGAGTTTTAATACAAAAGACCTGCATTTCCAATTTTAATTGACGCTTTGCTACTGTATTTTAACTATCTTTTTGAGCCCTTAATATTCAGTTAAGTTTAATTAAGTTGCGATGGCGACAGTAAGTGCATATTTTCAATAAGACGTACCACGATGTTTTCGATACTGATAAATACGGGATGTTAGGATGGGCGTGATCTAATTCTAATCGCATTATCTATTGCAAAGATTGCTACTGTGTAAAAAATCATTTTCTTTTAAAATTAGGATTCGGTTCCCAGAAAGAGCGGAAAGGAAAATTCAGATTGCAACTACCTAACAAATATTTTCATGAGATTCCCCCTTTTTCGAACTATCTTTGTCTGCAATTAAAGAACCAGAGATGCCTCCCTTAAGTCAAATGTCGTTTCATTGTACATGTTTAGAAAAATCTAATGCACTATAAAATGAAAAAAAAAATATTCGAGAGGGTGCTTGCCACTTTAACACGCCACTTTTGCCCGAGGTGCGGTCGATAACTAAAGACGTTACCACGGGGATTGATAGACATTGTCAACAATGCACCTAGAACCATTATCAAACAGTCAGCATATGTGTTTTACAAAAAAAAGACATTCATGCTTACCACTGAGAAGATATTCCGGAAAATCTGATTAAGAGGGAACGGGAAAGTGTCATAAGATTTTCTTCGATGGAAACTTAGTTTTAAGCTGCTGCTTCCATTCATTCAATATCCGAATCGTCCTGTCTCTAGCACACACTCGTCTAAAGTGCTGTCAACTGAACTCGAATAAAAGTAGAAACGTTGTGGGTAAATTGCAATTCCTACCCCTTCTTTTCTCTTTTAAACATTACACAAAGATACCAATAACGCAAAGCGGAGGCACTTAAAGTGCCAACGATCCAACACTAATAAAACTACATAATAAAGAGTAACTTAATATGTACAATATGAGAAGGTATGGGGTGAACAAAAGAAATTGGTGCGACAAAGCAAAGAGACAGGGAAGGCGGCTGGCAAGGGTGTAACTTACACATTTAATACGGGTAAGATGTGGCAAGAGTGCAATATAAACATCACAACAATATAACTCGAGCTCGAATAAATGGCGATTTATTTACATAGAAGCACTTTCCTCGAGGGAAGAAATGCACATGGCGAATGACGACAAGATGTTTTGGATAGGCATTGTGCGCGTTCATTGTCGAAAACATAGGGTGCCGAAAGTTTGCCAATCACAAGCCGAGTTTAGAAGGTTGTTTCAACTAATTACAAGCCAAGGAAATTTTCGCATTCTTTTACTTGGACAGTGAATCTTGCCATAAAGCACACTCCTGTGACCGTTTTAAACGAAGATAAACAAGCTTTATTTTATTCAATAATGCACTGTTATAACAGTGCAGTCTACGAAACAGCAAGCGGTGAACTCCAAGTGTTCAAAGTCAAAGAAAAACCTGCGACTTTGGCCAGTTTGGGTACAGGGGCTTCCCACACCCCTGTCACTCCCAGTTTTTGTTTCCGTTGTGATATTAACAGAACACACCAGCAGAAGATACAAACATCCAATGTCTGCAAGCAGTACGGACACAGTGACGTTATCCTCGGGTCTACGGATGAAGAGCTAGGGATTTAAACTCAGATCTCCACACTCTCATCTATACCAACCAGCAGAGAGAAGCACATCGAACCACAACTAGTCAGTTTCCTCTGCTCGGCGTGCACTCAAATAATAAAGGCAATTCTAGAGCAGAATATGCGGGAGACATCCACAAACCTCTCTGAAGCTTATCTCTACGTTCCTCTTCATCACTCCGCTACAAATTTGAAATGTTACGTGAGTGCCGCGAAATATTCTTTCTGGTGTTGTGTGAAATTTTGAGCAGAAAGGTGTCTTAGAGGATATGGTTTAGATAATAATGTATAAAAATGTTAGTGATATAATAATGGGGGACCTCACATCAACGATAAAAAAAAGCATGAGCAGTGTGCACTTGCACAAGCATGCAGTGTTTTGTGTGACGTATTGCACGAGGTGAGACAAATCAGTATGTTCCTCTGGTAGCAATACAGGAATACACCAAAGGATAGGTTATGTGTACTAACGATTAGGTGCTTTTATATCAGTTCAAAGATAGAATTGTCGAAAATACATAGTTTTATAGCTGGTAAGTTTCTGTTACGGTTATCATCTTGAAATCCCGTTGCGGCCGTCCCATTCTTACATTTTCTCACCGATTCTTAACTCTCCCCTTCTCCCCCCTTTTTGGACTCGGTTTTGAATGTTTGAATATATTCATCCGCAGATTTTTTCAGATAAAAGAAATCAAATTTCGAATTATAAAACTTAAGTAATGTTTCAACTTACTTTATTTTCCCGTAACATTTATTCAAATAAATTGCTTTTATATGAGCACTGTTTCTGAATTGAGCAGTCTTTTGGGAGTCTATGCTCTTTGCGATCTTCAACTGAGCATCTCAAAGTTTTGTTTTCTGTAAATGTTAATAATGCAAAAAGTTTTATATACGTTTCCAAGTGCGAGCAAGGAGATGCAGATGAAGCGGTGTGTCGCTCTAGTTATTATCTAAGTACCGCGCTGGGTCAGTGCTCACTCTACATTTTTTCATTGTTTTTATTGTAATTGTCTAGGATGTGTTGAGTAAACATAGACAGATTCTATCTTGGCGTGCTGTAGATGTTCATTTCTTCAATTTAAACACTGTTTGGACGGGTAATTATTCCTCTGACTTTTACATTGTTGAAATTATATAGATTATAATAGACTATAATAACTATAATTAAGGAATCCTAGTTAGAAAACCCGTCTTTTGAAAATACATACACAGTAAATAAAACAAGCATGCGGGATTTTGTGCCATATGATTCGGAATTAAGAAAGAGGTCCATTTGGAAAACTAGACAGAATAAGTTTGAATAAGTTTTCAAAGCAAAGCAAAGACATTGAGGCCTGTGAGGTATTCTTTTATGTGCATTTATTTGTGGTTCAAGGGAGCCACTTGTGAACGTTCTATTGTTTTTAAATTATTAAGATTCATCCAGTCTTACTTCATGCT
The DNA here is from genome assembly GCA_949752745.1 of Protula sp. h YS-2021. Lineage (NCBI taxonomy): Eukaryota > Metazoa > Annelida > Polychaeta > Sabellida > Serpulidae > Protula > Protula sp. h YS-2021. Next base: position 17,987,702 of record OX457025.1, on the reverse strand, counting down.
GTTTATGAAGTGAAACACATAACACCATTTTTATCAATTTTGTTTGCTAATTTGCTGAGGTAATTCAGAATGGTAGCTTCCCCGGTTCCAGATTCAGTTAAAATCTGTATAAAAGTGGAGATAAACAAATTCAGAAACTTTAGCGATGTATAATTGAAGTTTTATCTCGTAAAATGCTCTTTAATGAGTAAAACGGTAAAACTGTAGTTGATCTCTTTTTTTGTTTGTTTTGTTTTTTGTTTTTTGTTTTTTTTTTTGGTGTGCATGAATGATATTGGGGTCATGAGCTGCTTCTCAGTCGATTCTCCCTGGTCAGCAACTGGCCGGAATTTCCAGCTGCAAAGTTTTCATAGCATGCGTAGTTAATAAGGTTACAAGGAGAGCCATCGAAAAGCAGACAACGCGAGTTGCGTTTTGTACTCATGAAAGAGCGTTTCACGAAATGAAATGTTAGTTTTAATGCATAGTTTGAATTTAAACGTTTGACAAAGCGGTGTGGTTTCATTGCGGCAGACACCTGTGACTTATCGTAAACAAATTGTCAAAACGACATCGAGCCACTTGGATAAACGCCCGAGTTATTCAGCGGACAGACAAGCTAACTCCACATAATAAATAAGATTATTGGTTACAGTCGCTCATTTGCAGAAGGACATTAATTCAGAAAGGCACCAGTTCAGAATGGCATTAAATAAATCCAAAACCGAACAACGTTTCTATTACTGGTATTCTGTGAATGCATTGTTAGCTTATTAAATGTTTTGGCATTGGTTAGAAATAAAAAGGATGTATCCGACAGAAGCGTGAACCATGAAGGAATAATCATTGTTTATATACTGGATATCAATACAAGCAAATAAACAACACACAGAGAAGGCTAATCAAAACATGTTTATTTCTATAAAATAAAGAAAATAAATTAAAAACATGAAAAACGAGGAAGCAAAAAGCAGAAAAGCGTTCTACCATTTTCGCCTGTCGGATCCGGATTCGCACCCGGAATCCTTGTGGATGGTCACATGGAAAGATTTAGGTTTAGGATATTTGAATACCAACTCGACGCATGGGTTAAATCCCGCAATCAGCAGGGCTGTAGGTAAGAAAGCGTTTTCTGGTATAGATGGTCAGAAAAGGCAATATACAGTAAAACCTGCCTAAACTGGACAACGGGGGACTGGCGGATTTGTCCGGTATATAGAGGTGTCTGGTATTTCAGGGGTCATGTAAGCCAATGGGGAAAACGGGACTGAGAATTCTTGTCCAGTATTGGCAGTTGTCCGGTATTTCATGGTTTTTCCAGAATGAGGTTTTACTGTAATGTGTTTTTATTGATACCTACTACGTTTTAGTCCATAACTCTCTCACCAGTAGTGTGTCGTCCGCCAAACATCAGTGTCACTTGGTTGCCGTTTAAACCGATACTTGGGACACTCCCACACTTGAGCCGGCTGCGGAGCTATCCCGAAAGCACTCGTCTTTTTCACTCTCAGTCAACTGCATATCTTTTCGAATTGACCAAATAGTGTTCAGTTATTTTTTTTTCGAAATAAGCAAAAACAACCATCGTTTAAAATTTTCCAAACATCATTAGTACAACATTGAATAGACATCGAAAAAAATGGGTTGTCCACACGTCGAATATTCGACGTTGAATCGACGACAATGTCATCATGTTATCGCTCATCGAAAATCGAAGCTTAACAGGAGCCGCAGTCTCCTCTTTTAGCTAATCCAGGTCCACTAGCTAAAAAAACGTAGACGTTAAATGTGACGATTTCAGGAGAGAGCATGTTTTATATTTGAAAAATATTCATAACTTCATACATATCCTGCATTACCGCTGATTATCCACTGGTGTTGGTACTTTGATGCAGGAGCCACCACGATACCTTATCAGTGTCACTATCTAGATAACGATTCTGGACTACTATTTTTCCTGATGTTATCAAGCACCACTGTTATAACTGACGTCTATCCATAATCAACCAAAACCAGACGTTGACCCGACGTCGGGTACGTGTGACGTCTACCCAAAATTGTTCCAACGTTGCAATATTTACTGGGTAATACAAACTACCTGTTAAGCAATAACATGTTATTAAGATAATAAAAGTGTTTTAAACATCAATTATGGGGGGGGGGAGAGAGAGAGAGAGAGAGAGAGAGAGAGAGAGAGAGAGAGAGAGAGAGAGAGAGAGAGAGAGAGAGAGAGAGACAGAGAGAGACAGAGAGAGACAGAGAGAGACAGAGACAGAGAGAGAGAGAGGCAGGGAGAGAGAGAGAGAGAGGGAGAGAGAGAGAGAGAGAGAGATGAGAGAGAGAGAGAGAGAGAGAGAGAGAGAGAGAGAGAGAGAGAGAGAGAGAGAGAGAGAGAGAGAGAAGGGTACAGGGCAGTGGTATGATGGCCTTTACTATGGAGAAAGGGTGGGGGTGAGAGAAGACACTCGCGATCCCTATGCAGGAACGTTAATTGTGGACAATTTAATGTTGTTTGTCGACTTGAACTTGTTAAGTGAATAAGTGACCTCAGGGACTAATGCCAAGAAAATCCCAAATAAGCAATCTGGAGTAAGTCAAAACATTGAAATGTGTGTTAATCACCAAGAGTGCACACAAATCCTCGCTATATTATCTGTTATCTGTTACTCCGCGTGTTCGGTAGGGTAATCTAATTTCGAGACAGCTGTGACCCTTCAAAGGAAGTGAAGGGGTTAACATGCTCATATTATGAACGGATCCTTCAGGTGTCAAGACTAAAGTTGTTACTGAGGTCAGGTAAGCCAAACAATTGAGCCGAGCTTTGTTGAGAAGTACCATACTACGAATATGAGCGCAATTAACTTAAAGGCCATAAAGAGAAAGAGTCTTGTTTTCCATCCCATTCGTTCTAAATTTTGGAACGATCTTGAATAGATTAAACCTATAAAAAACATAGGGGTGTGTATGTCTCACAAACATCATCTGGTAAAACGCAATGACTCCGGCTTCCTCCTGTGAATATATATGTGGAGAGAGAGAGAGAGAGAGAGAGAGAGAGAGAGAGAGAGAGAGAGAGAGAAGAGAGAGAGAGAGAAAGAGAGAGAGAGAGAGAGAGAGAGAGAGAGAGAGAGAGAGAGCTTACGCATCCAGATAATGACAAGCTTCAGAGCTGCTTCGTTGTTGCAGCAAACACTATAACAGCGGCCGAAATATCGAGCGCAGGCATTGTAGCTTTAGGACAACACGATTGGGAACCTCACTTAGCCTCTGCTCAATCTATAGGAGTTTTGCGAGACAATAGGTCCGAGACTGGGATGGAGTAGGGGGGTGTAGGTGGGAAGGGAGCGACTTAAAATGCTTTGCTGGCAAATCAAAACCATATTTTTAAATTACATAAATATCGCGGCGGTAATTTTGGGTATGGTGTCGTTTAGGGACCCAACCGCCTATTTTTGTAGCCTCAATTTCTGTAAGCTAACTCTAACCTCAGATCTGATCCTGAAGCTGACCTCAATCCCTAATACATGCTCTAATCCCTATAAACTGAAGTTTATTTAGTTTTTAGTTGTGGCTTCAGAAATACTTCAGAAATCCCTCAAACGATACTTTTTTTATTTCACTTAACGATAACATTCCGAATCTTTGCTCTACAATATACTGCACCAATCGACCAATATCCAAAGTTTGTAAAAAAAAGTTGTAGCTGGTTGTTTCGTTGTTACAGCCTAATAAGAAAGTTGCACAGACGTCGCTGTTTGTTTGCGATAAAACTGCAACTTTTTATCTGGGGCTTTATTACAGCATTTAGCAGGCATCCGGAAATAGACACCACACCGATCCCAGGGGAATATGCCATGTCAGTTATCCATGTCCATATAATTGACATATCCATGTTAATTGAGAAAAGTCAATTGTCATGAAAAATTTTATTCCCGAAATTATAAACGTTACTATAAATAGCATCATGCCAAGTTTTAAAGAAAACTGCATTTCATACGAAAATTGGCAAGATGCTATTTATAGTAATATTTCAAATTTCGAACAAGAAACTTTCGAAAATTGACTTTCTTTTTTAATTTGCACGACTGGCCTTCCCAAGAGGAAAGAGTTTGTCTGGACTTTCACATATAAATCTCACATTCTCTTATACATAACAGAGATGTTAAACCTGTTTTGCATCTTAAGACAATTTACCCCCCCCCCCCTCCCCCAGGTCCCTAACACTGCCCCCTCTTCTTCCGTCCCAGCCTTGCCTCCTCAAATAAAACATTTCTGATGTGATGTTTTAGGGGCATTTAAGAACGTGTTCTGGATCGTCTTGTTCCTGGGGGCGCTAACCGGACTAGGCCTACATTTTTACACCCTGACGTCGACATTTATTGCATACGATGTAAGTGTATTTCAATTTCAATTTCAATTCTAGCATTTAAGATCTAATTGTGGCTCATAAAGTTGAATTTTCTCAATTTAACTACTATTGTTGTCCACTTGCATTCCCATTAAATTTGCATTTTCTGCAAATTAACTATTATAGATTTGTCTATTTGCAGCTTTTTAATTTAATTTTGATGTTGTCACTATAAGGCCTTTATTCTTAGCATTTAAAGCTATTTTTGCTTTCATTAATGCCACATTATTTCACGTCATATTGGTGCCGTATAAGTGTCATATTGGTGTCATATAAGTGTCATATTGGTGCCATACAAGTGTCATTTTGGTGCCATATTGGTGTTAAATTGCTGTCATATTGGTGCTGCAAACTGCACCAGCAAACAAAATTCTACAATAATTACGTGTACGCGTCTGGTGATTGAATGGTCTATGCGTCTGAAACATATTTCTGTTTGAAATTCAGAACTTGATAGCGCATTAATGACAAATACTCTTGATAGCATGTAAATATATTACTATTTAAAAGGAGCTTGCCCCAATCTCGAGCCCTTCCGTATCAAAGATTTCCTGTAGCCGTCTTGGATATCTGTCTATTCTAATTTCTGGCTAGACCTTCTCTCCCCTATTTCTTCTCACTTTTTCATTCACTCTGCCTCACACTTTCCTTCTAACATACACACTCACTCACACACACAGACATACCAACATACCCATACGCACATATACATACACATAGTTATATAGTTAGACCCTGACCCTGCCTCTTGACCCCTGTTTGAGACCCTTCATGTCCTTACTCTCATCAGGTGCTGGTGAAAACGACGCTCTCACACTTCACCGAAATGAAATTCCCAGCGGTCACTATGTGTAACATGAACCCAGTGAAAAGTTCGTTATTGGTCAACAATCCCCGACTGCAAGCGTTGGTGAATAGCTGGGGTCATAACCGGAAGAAGCGGGATATTAATTCTGTCGACAACCCAACGAGGAACAGAAGAACAACAAGCTTGCCATCAGTTACAGGTAAACAGCTGTGGAACATTGTTTTTCATGGGTTAACTTATTTATTTTACTGGGCTTACAATCACTTACTTGCTAACAAAAAAAAAAAAAAACATAACAAAAAACAAAAACAAAAAAACAAAAAAAAAACGAAAAAAAAAAAAAAAACAAAAAAAAAAAAAAAACAAAAAACAAAAAACAAAAAAAAAAAAAAAACGTGGCGTTTTGCGTCCAAACAATTTACCAACTGAACTATGTTAAAACCAATTTTTCGTTTAAAAATCCTGAAAATATGACCTTTTTTGCCAAGTTGAGGTGGTTTATTGCCCCTAAAAACATGCACTCTTTGATGTTCACTGAAGTGGGATCCTTGCTTTTTTACAAGTAGCGTCGTATATTTTTCAACCCTAATCTGGGATTGCACTCTGACAGAATTCTCAAGAACTCTCTTATCCCCTCCCTGTTGGCGTGCTTGCAATCGTCAAAACACTGCTAATCCAAGAAACACTTATTTCACCTTCTAGGACAATGATAGTGGGGAGGGCGGTTTAACTCCTGTAGACGTAAGTAACAACTGTATTAAGAAATAAGAAGCCCGGTAGATTTGGGAGATATGAAGAGAGCTATGCCCTTTTCTCTCGAACAAACGGTCCTATTTACTGTATAATCGCAGTTCCTCATTGTACTGGGAAATAAATGGCACGGTTTCTATATGAATAAATGAAGAATATTTTGCCACACCTGCTTTAAACATTCAAATGTGTAAGGGTATTGAATTTATACCATACAACCAACTATTATTTCGGAAGGAGCATCTCGTCTTGATTTGGTCCCTTCAAGGCCAATGCCAGTTTGAGGTCAACAAAAAATGTTCAGTGCTACCCAGTGAAGTATTAAACGCTTGTAGGATCGTAGGAAAATTTTTTAAGAGATGATTCATATTGAATCGGAAAGCATTTTGCTATGCGTGTGGTAGAAGCATTTTGAAAACTGGATACTGGATTTTTTTTATGCCGGCATTTGGCCAATCTCTGGCCCCAGAGAATAAATTTTAAGTAGAGGCATAAGCTCACCACTTCTACAAGATTTGAAATCAATCCCATTAAAATTTCACGGGACCTGTAAAAGAATGATTTGCTAAACATTTTTATATAGATGCAGGCGGTCATTTTTTGCCGAATCGCCAAACAAACTGTTTTTTTTCCTAAAAAAAGGTAGACTAAAAACATTTTTGTAAAATTTGCAAGCATAAGACAATGCATTTAGCAAAATGACTCCCAAAACGTTTCAAAATGTTGTTCATTAGTGAATTCAAAACGGTTGTAGAAACAGCACATGGAAAAAAGGCTCCCAGTTGGTCAATGTTTGGTCTATCGACAAAAGCTAACGATGTAAGAAACATTCATCCGGTGCCCACTGATACAGAATTTGAACGCAGTCTGATAAAAAATGTGGGAGAAGAAGCATTTAGAGAACTGGTTCCCAAAAATTTAAAACTGCCACCATTTAGTCCATTTTTTTTTTGCGCTTCCAAAAAGTAGCTTTTCAAGATAGGCATATCTAGCGAATATTGATAAAAATTTGAAAGCAATCGGATCAAACTGCTTTTTATTAAGCTGCTATGATAAATAAATAAAAACGATCGCAATTTGGCCATTTTCTTTGAGAATCGAGCAATTTTAAGAAAGAATCACTTGGAAAACATTCATACAAAATTTGAAAGCAATGAGATGAAAACTGGTTGGTTTAGAAAAAGAATTTTAAGATTGACTAAAAATAAGAAAAACCGCCAGCTGACCAATTTTTGGTGGACTGCTGATGTAATTAGACCAGCCCGACTAAGAAAACTCTTCCTGGGCTATTTTTAATAGCAGGCTCAAATATGATGCACCTATAGAGAATGACAAGGTCGCATTGAAACTTCAAACCTTTCTGACCTTAACAACTAAAGTGAAGGTCAAAACGCATCTAACTGTTTTTGAAATAATATATGAGAACCGATTTCGCAAACCGTTAGCGAAATGAACACTTGGCAATTGAACAGTTCATTTTCATTACCAGTATTTAGGCTCTGGTGTCTTACCTCACAGATAATCCGCAAGTTAAGGAGGACGCAACGATTATACGACAAAAGAAAGGAAAAATACCGTGTCTTTGCGCATTGATTTAACTTTAAAAACAACCCTAATAACGAAAAAATATTGACAGTTTTTAGCAATTCCCCAAAGCCTTCACAGTGTTTACAGCAAGAGGCCTTAAGTGTTATGTAACTGCAACACTATGCAGGCAGTAAAGCAGTGAAAACATCCGTCTTTGACCTTGAAAACAAACATAATAACGAACTAATTTCCTGCTCCTCGTTTACATCAAGTTCTATATTATTCGAAGCTTTGGTGCCAATCGGACCAGTAGTTTCTGACGAGTTGTGATAACAAAATGACGGGCAAAATCACGGGCGACTGTAAAGAAAAAAAACGATGAAAATCTCATGGCTGCCCTAATACCAAAGCATATCTCTTCGCAAGACTTCGTCTTGCCAAGTGTTAAATATATAACGTTTAAGGTTTGGGTGAAAATCAGAACTGTATACTTATATAAATGGGTGTTGTCTAGAATGTCCGAGTGATTCAAATCTTCGCTACGGGGAATACTGCTACACTGTTCACACTGATCATGACAATCATGACGACGCCCAAGCCCGTTGTGAAGTCGACGGAGGCAACTTGGTGTGGTACGACAGCGAACAAGAGCATGACGTCATCACACAGCTGTACTGTCACGTCGAGAGCTGCGGTGGGAACGAGAAATTTTGGACAGGTATCACATCACTTACTTTCCTGTCAAAATCTGCATGTATGTGCTAAAAGAAATCACTTGTAACCCAATCTTGATTTGATATAGAAAGAGACAGAATTAGAAATCTCTCAAAATTAGACAAATTTGAATAATAAATACTTCCTTAATTTAGCGAAAGATTGGAACTAATATTTCTATGCTATATAATCAGATTTATATATGAACGTTGAATATATGTTTTATATGTTCCAGGATTGTACGATAGCGTGGGGGACGACAATGTGGCTGACCACATATTCACATGGGGTGGAACACCGACTTATTTTAACTGGGGGGACGATGAACCGAGCACGGAGAGTCATCTCTGTATCTCGGAGAAGTTGGATGATACTTGGATATGGAATGATGAATCCTGCAACTCGAACAGAGATTTCATATGCAAATATAGTGAGTAGGGGGGGGGGGGCTGGGGCACACTGGGATGCGGGGTGCATTGGGACAAGGGTCACACTGGGACACGGGGCACTCTAAGACACAGGGCACACTGGGACGCGGGGTGCATTGGGACACGGGGCACACTGGGACACGGGGCACTCTAAGACACAAGCCACACTGGGAAACGGGGTGCATTGTGACACGAGGTTCATTGGGACATGGGGTTCATTGGGACACAGGGCACACTGGGACACGGGGGTGCATTGGACACGGAGTACACGGGGACGAGGGACACACTAGGACACAGGGCACACTGGGACGCGGGGTGCATTGGGACACGGGGCACACTGGGACACGGGGCACTCTAAGACACAGGGCACACTGGGACACGGCGTGCATTGGGACACAGGGTTCTATATAAACCTATAGCAAGGAACAAAAAAGCTAAATCAGCTACATAAATACGTGTCAACAGCCTTCATAAAAATGATGCCGATCCGAACTGATAAGGAATAAAAATATAGGAGAAGAAAGTCCGATTTCAGCTACTCCAAGTGAAAATCTACACCGATTTACCAAATCCAGGAATTTGCATTTTTACTAACCAAAACTGATGGCGAAATAATCAAACATCTGAATGTAAAGAGTAAAGATTAAAGTGTAATGCGCCATTGTTACTGAGGCTATAAAACGCGGTGGCAATATAATTTAAATTTTAGATTTTAAGTTGCGTTCAGGTGAATTCCCTACAAATTCTTCGACGTCGGAGATGTATATAAAATGCGTCGGCAATATCGGCAACATTCGTCGGATATACGCATATTTTTTCCGTTTTGCTCATCGTTTATTAGTCGTTTATGCGCATATTTTCCGACGAAGTTGTTTATGCATATATTCGACGCATATCCGACGTATTACCAACCGTCGGCTATACGTCGGCTACATGTCGGTTATACGTTTATATTCCGATGCATTTCCGACGAACTTCCGATGATTTTCATACGTATAAAATGCATATTTCCGAGGTTTTCCAACGCATTTCCGACCAAGTGACAATCGGAAAATATGCGTATTTTAGACGTATAAAAATGCGTGTGCGTATTAAAAAAATACAGTTTCTAACCTTAACTGACCCATTGAACCCTTACCAACCATTCATAATTCACATATTCATACATACACCATAGTATATTAATATACAACATAGCATATTTATATATCGGAACTGAACACTAGTACTTACTCGGGTTTGAACCGGGGACCTCTTGCATCCTAGGCGCGGAACATACCTCTACTCCACGGCGGCTGGTGCTGCCTCGGCAGTGTAATTAAGTGGTCTAACGTTTCTATTTCGTCCCAAAAAGTTTACTTCTTACATTTTCGTTTTTTTGTTACCGCTGGCGCTTTTAAATTTAGTTATTTGTATTGTCTTTTCCTCCTTTATGTTTGTTGAGGGATAGTTTATTGAGGCAAATGATCATTTTCAAGTATATTCATAATGCTCCACTATTGATTCTTCATAATGTCCCCTACAAAACGTCAATCGATAAATTTCCGACGTCGAATAAGCATCGGAAAATATGCGTTTTATAGTCTATAAAAATACGTATAATACACGTTGGCAATCTCGGTATCTTTTTTCCGATGTATTTCCGACGTCGTTTATACATAGGAAAATATGCGTTTTATAGACGTTTAAAAAATACGTATAATATACGATTGCAATATCGGCATCTTTTTTCCGATGTATTTCCGACGTCGTTTATACATAGGAAAATATGCGTTTTATAGACGTTTAAAAAACACGTATAATATACGATTGCAATATCGGCATCTTTTTTCCGATGTATTTCCGACATCGTTTATACATAGGGAAATATGCGTTTTATAGACGTTTAAAAAAATACGTATAATATACGATTGCAATATCGGCATCTTTTTTCCGATGTATTTCCGACATCGTTTATACATAGGGAAATATGCGTTTTATAGACGCTTAAAAATACGTATAATACGCGTTGGCAATATCGGCATCTTTTTTCCGACGCATTTTCGATGCATATACGATGTTTCTAAAAATGCGTATATATTCCACCGTATATCCGACGTATAAACGATGTTTCAAATCCGCTGCCAATGCTGCCGATGCAATTTAGAGATTAACGACGTCGTTTTTGCGTCGGCAGTTTTGTAGGGTTGGCCCCCAATGTTTTCGATGGAAAAATATACACTGGGACACTAATTTGGGGCAAAAGTCTCGTGACTTAATGTTTATAATGCCAAAATGTTATGACTTGGTTTAAAAATGGGCCTGAACCAAAAGACACATAGAGCTGTTTTAAGTCTTGTCACCGTTTTTTTATTCTTGAATAGCCTTTGTTTTCGCAACAGCAGGACTTAAAACGAAGCTCCTAAACTTGTCTTGCCCGAATGTACTCCAGTCAGAAAACAGCAGGAGACATTCGGACAGCAATTTTGTTTTGCATTTTGCAATCTTGAAATGTTTTTAAAAAACATCATATTTCTTCACCAATATCAGTAAATACTGGAAGTTTATTTACGCATTTCTTTTGTCATTCCTGTGTCGAAACGTTTTTTTTTTTTTTTTTTTTTTGTTATTTGCAAATGTAACTTTTCAGTTCCGATGCGTCCCCGGTGTCTTCTACTTTCGCTCTGTCACGTGACATCGTCACAGTTTCATGGTCCATATCCTCCGGTTCTCCTCACGCCATTCACTTATTATTATTCAGGATTAGACAAGTCACGATTCGAATTGTGGCATGGAACCGCGAGTTCGATAATCTCAACGAATCGTGGCACCCCTACTATAAAAAATTATCAGGCCATTTGCTATTCCGTTTTGGGGCATTCTTCGAAATCGGGATGTCAGATTCAAAGAATCTAGTCCATCCTGGAACCTGGGGATTGCAGGCAAGAGAATTTAATTGTCCTGGAAAAGCAGTAGTAATTTTGATCGCCAAATAATTGCCAAATAATGGCAGAATCGGCTTGCCACTTCCCAATAAACTTTCCAATAAACACGCTCCTCTTTCCATACTGACAATAAATAATGATACCATTATATTCAGGGGTTGATGAACAGACCGCCAGCGAGTCCTCCGAAAGCCAAGTGACAGCTTGCGAAGACAGCACCGCCTCTTTGGCATGTTCTGGAGGCACAACCATTCACATATTATCGGTTTTTTACGGGAGAAGCGACAACGCTATTTGCAGTGATGGTGGTGATGACGATGACAGCAGTGGGGCATGTGAATGCGACCCAACCGATGACTGTAGTATCAGTGTGGTAGAGGCGTGCGAAACTATGACGTCATGTGACGTTGATGCCACAACTGCCTTTATTGGAACTGATCCATGCAACTCTGTTTCAAAGTAAGCCAAGTGAGATTTAGATACGAATTAAAACTGTAGTAAAAAGTTAATCTTTAAAATGTGTTATAGTCCTCTAGCGAATCGTTGGGAACTTTGACTGCAACAAATGACTATAATAATCGAGTTTTATTGTTATTTTTACAACAATGAACCTTTTATTACAGATTTCTTAATTTTCGTATCGTTATTGGCACAAATAATGAAACATGCGAATGTTAGAAATGATAGCTGCCTTTTTCTAAGGGAATAAAATATAAGTAAAATCTAGGTACTGACTTCTTTCAGAAATTATGGAATTGAATGTATGGTCAAGAACTACATAGTAACCATTAATGCTTCGTCGGGGCCACAGCTGTGGCTCCGAGACCCCGATTTTTTTTTTTTTTTTTTTTTTTATTTGCTTATCACATAATATAAATGTACAGAAGACACCACACAAAGAGCATAGTATAACTTATCCTCAAAATGACTTCACACGGCGGCATCCATTTCACTGGCCTTAGGTGCCTGTCAATGGACATTGTTCTACCACAGGGTTCAAAACGCTCACTGAACAAATTCTTTGAGGACAGAATTACGATGTGACAGCATACACACATACACACACATTCACTCCTACACCTACACATACACATACACACAATACACAGTTTTTTGGTTGCTTGTAACAGGAGAACGCTTGCGGCCAAATGGAGTTTACTATTTCACGTTAATATTGACTTTTCATAAAGAAGGCTTTTTTCCACTATGGGATTATACGGTGACCATTTGCTTCGAAATGTTTGATGGGTTAAACGCTTTTTTTCGGTAAGCACACGTTGGTAAACTTTCCGAGCTACAACCGAAGGAACTACATTTTCTTTTCTGCCCCTACGGCAAATTATCTCAAATTTTACTACCAGAATGATAAGATTTAGAGCCAGATCTTCTACCCCAAAAAGAAAGTCTTTTATGGTACAGGTGTGCTGTAATTTGTCAGAAATATCCAAAATCAAAAATGTCTCCTCCACCCACTTTTGTGTATACCCACAATCAATTAGGGCGTGAACTAGCGTATCTTTCACACCAGTTTGACAGTATTCGAAGTCTGCGGAATTTTTTACTTTCCACCGGAATAGATTTTCTCCACATCCAACAATGTTATGCACTAATTTAAACTGGAACGAAATTAGTTTAGTTTCTGTCGTACTTTTTTTTGCAAGTGGTATACTCCTGTAAAAAACGTCATTACTTATCTGGTGCGATGTATGCCACTTTAACATGGCTATTGCAGGGCTGCTCTTTATAAAGGTGAAAAGCATCGCAAATTGTTTGCCTTTCACCTTCGTAATATTTATAGTTTTGCCGTCAATTGTTTTAAATAAGTCATTGACCGAAAAGTTTGGTTTTTCACCGGCTGTTTTCAGTGTATTATCTTTTCTCATAGCACTCTTCGTGGCCTGCACTACGCCTTGAAAGGTTACAAAATCTACCTTTATGGTATATTTGTCTACAAATTGTTGATAGGTGAGGAATTTTCCTTCCTTGTCACACAGGTCGTGAATGAGCACCACACCTTTATCGAACCATTCCTTGTAAAAAATGCTTTTGCCGTTAATCAGAATATTTTTGTTGTTCCAAATGACATATTCGGCGTTGTCTGCTTTTAGGATTTCTGTGGCATGCAGTAACATTTTCTTATAAAATGTGGGCAGCCAACCCAGTTTGTCGATATCGTAGTTACACCTAAGCAAAAAAAGCAACCCACCCATAGAGTTGAAATATCTATTGACTATGTCATTCCAGCCCACCCCTTGAAGGATTCGTTTTAACCAGGTCAGTTTTAACGCTTTACTTTGTGATTCAACATCTATGGCATTTAGACCACTTTCCTCCGGACCGTTAATCAATACCAAGTGTTTTACTTTAGGGGGTTTATAGTTCCAGACAAATTTGTTTAATTCAGATTGGATTTTAGAAATTCTGTTCTCTTCGATATGTAGCATTGTCATATAATAAATTAGGTTGGAGATACCAAAGTTTTTTGCCACCAGTATTTTCCCGCACAAACTTAGGTCTCTTTGAGACCATTCGTGGAGGACATTAGTCATTTTTTTAATTTTTGAGTCAACATTCTTTTTTAGTTTTTCTTCATTATTCGTTCCCACATGTACACCTAGAAGTTCGAAGGTATCAGTCTCTACCTTCATACCCGCGATTGTAGTTCTTTTGTATCTCCACGGGCCTAACCAGTAAAGAACAGACTTATCAATATTTAGCTTCAGACCAGAAAAACCCGAGAACGCTCGTATAGTTTCTATTAGTTTTAAGACAGAACGCGTATTTCTAAGCGAGCATGTACAATCATCTGCAAATTGCTTTAGTTTATGTTTCCGGTTTCCTATCTCAAACCCATCTATGTCCTTATCCTGTCTAATCATACCACCCATAATTTCTATACTCAGGAGAAATATAAAAGACGAGAGCGGACACCCTTGCCTCAGGCCTCTGTGTAATTCGAACCAATCCGTTGTAAAGCCACCGTTGCAAACACAACTGCAAATATTTTTATAGCAGCATTTGACCCAGGAAATAAAGTCTTTACCTAAATTGAACCTTTCTAGTACCGTGAATAGAAAAGGCCATTCAACCGAGTCAAAGGCCTTTTCGAAATCGAGCTGCAATAGTATGCCGGTTTTATTTTGCAGATCGCAGAGTTCAATTAGGTCTTCAATGAATCTGATGTTTTCCCCAATAAATCTACCCTTTATAAATCCTGCTTGATCACTATGAATAACGCTCGGAATATGTTTTTCAAGTCTCATCGCCAAACATTTAGTTAGAATTTTATAGTCGGTATTAAGCAAAGAAACAGGCCTCCAGTTCTTTAAGAAACTGTTGTCTTTGCCTTTTTTTTCTAAAAGGGTAATAACGCCTCTTTTTTGTGATGTCGAGAGCTCCCCTTTACGTTTGCTAAAATTTAGTGCCTCAACTAATTTCGGCCCCAAAATATCCCAGAATTCCTTGTAAAATTCTGGTGTCAGCCCATCGCATCCCGGTGATTTGTTTGGTTTAAAGCGGCAAAGGGCTTCAAAACATTCAGCCACTGTGATATCTCCTTCACAGCTTCGTTTTTGAGCTTCAGTGAAGGGTTTAATTTCTCCTGCTTCAAGAACCTTTTTTCTAATATCGTTACCCTCAAGATGGACAGAGGAGGCATACAGTGCTGAATAAAATTTGTGTATTTCTTCAAGGATAGAGTTTGGCTCCGTAACTTCGAGACTTTCGCACATAAGTCTGGAGATAGTCTTTTTCTCAAAAATAATTTTTGCCTTATTATAAAAGTAAGGCGTGCTCCTTTCGTTCTCTTCTATATATTGTACTCGTGATCGCAACCATGCCCCTCGGGCTTTCTCTTCGTTAAGCTTTTCTAGCTCTTCCTTACATTCAGCAAAAGAAATAATTTCCGCCTCTGTAGCCTTATCAGAGCATATCTTTTTATCAATATCTTCTAGTAGCTTCATGAGCTCCGTTTCTTTTTTTTTCTACGTTTTTTTGCCCTATTTTTGCAATACACAATCGAAAACTCAACAATTTTGTGTTTTAACCAGTCAAATCTTAAAGCTATATCAGCTATTGTTTCTGCTGCCTTCCATTCACGATCTATTATTTCCCTCATTTGTTCATTGTATACAGGTTCTTTTAGAACAGACGAATTTAGTTTGAAAAAACCTGGTCCGCGAGTTACCCTATCTAGAACAATCTCTAGTTCTATTAATGAGTGATCGCTAAAGAGCCCGGGCAATATTCGAGCAGATTTCACTTTGTCGGCCCATTTATTCTGTAGCAAAAATAGTCTAATCTACATTTGATGTTTGGGGAACTTTGAGACCACGTATACCGTTGCGTAGATTGATTTCGCACCCGCCAGATGTCTACCAGATTACAATCTGCTATGATGTCAATGAGTTCAGAGCGACTTTTTTTATTTGAATCGCTAATTCCACCCTTTTTATCTAAGGCTGGTGCCAGGACTATATTGAAATCCCCTCCTAATATAAGCAAGTCACCAAAGTCTATTTCATTCAAAATTTCACGGAGCTTGATCAAGAAGGGAATTCTCTCTGTTTCCGAGTTGGGACCATAAATATTTATAAGGGTTATACACGTTCCAAATCTTGAAAATTTAAGGACTTGGATACGCCCCGATAATGGGTTACTGTGGGAAATGATTTCCCAGTTTTTGCTGAGTAAAATTACCTGCCCTGCGCTACGTGTACTTCCTTGGTTTATATACAACATACCTTCACCCAAGTCTTCCTTCCAGTTTTTCATATCTCCTTCAAGGGCATGAGCCTCTTGAATGAGGTATATATCTGACTTTCTTTCCCTTAAGAAAGACATGACAGCAATTCTTTTCCCTAAGTCCCGCAAACCCCTGACGTTAAAGGATACTAATTTTAAACCGTTCATTTTGATCTTCAACAACGACATGTGCCAAACCGAAGCCTACCAACCGTCCTGCATGAAAAACAAGCAACCAAAAACAACCAACAATAACAACACATAAACGCACAGACACATGGGTATAAGCACATACACATAGAATTACTCTAAACAGCACAGTGAAGAACGTGTATCGTAAAGGACGCGTGTATTTTTCGTGCACAGCAATCGTGCATGTATATAAGGGACGGAAATAGAGCATTTATTCTTAGATACTTTGAGATTTTCCACGAGAAGATAATTGTATAGATGTTACGAGTAAAGCAGCTGTATAGTGGTATAGAAGAGAGTGGCTACAACTGTTTTATGGGACTCATCTGGGTAGGTTCATTGCTTTTGAGTAAGCGTTTTATGGGCGGGTATGATATTGTTATCACAGGAGTGATACGTCAGAGGCCACGAGCAATATAAAACCATAAGTTCGAAAATAGTAAGTCACACCTTTGGCTTCATAAGGCTCCAACCGTGGCCTTTCACACACATGTTTCATATTTCTTCTGTCACCACTCGTAGTACTCCATATACCGTCATATTATACACATGAAATAATTCTGACGGCACCCCAAACACATCGACATAATACATGGAGCACCATATATACTGCTTTGAATTCGATTCACAACTTCAAACAATTATGTTTGCGAGCAATACACGCATTACAGTGTATATTTTGGTTCATTCCATGACCAACACCACAATTTTAAAAACAAAATGTGCTGTGAAATACAATTATAGGCAATTGATCTGTTTAATTTTGATTCGTGGCTCTCGGGTTGGTTCTATTGCAAGTTGGTCAGGGACGTTTTGAACTCCCCCTTCCCCTCAGTTGTAGGTGGGCTACAGGAAATACACAATGCACCATACAGTTGACTATGCAGGACCACGAGCTTTTTGTTACACAGAGTTGTGGATGAACATTGATCCCGCCAGTTATTTAGAACTCTGGTACCCACGCTTATTCCAATTCTGGCATTTTTCTGATGGGAGTTACATCTTTGACTGCTTTTACAAGTGATCATTTAAATTTGGTTTTGTATCGCCCTATAATGGTCTTTCACATGCAGCGCCTGCTTTTGTGTATTCCCACCCATAACATGCCTTATATGGCCATATTGAACGGCTGAAACCAGTTACCCCCAAATGTAATCAACACCTTGGTGGAACAACACGTGCAATGCATTGAACTGAACACACAAGACTGACAACAACGCGGGTCACAAGCATAACGCTTTCGGCAATTTTTATTTTGTTTTGCCCTACCCGCCTCTCAACTGAGCTGCTCCCGCACAACTTCAAGCAGCCTTCCCATGTGATTTTTCCCGGGATACTGCATTTTATCCAAGGATCTGTGGCCCATTCCCAGCCCCGTCGAAAAAAAGGTGTCATAAGGGTTGCACTCCATAATATGTCTTTTGGATGTCCTTAATAGTGTTTGTTTTAGCTCTGGATTTTGGGAAAACTTGCAATTCACAACCTCTTTCATAAGGTTTAAGTCCTGTTCTCTTTCCTCCTGGCTACTTGACTTGAACTTTTTACCCAGTCTTTTCATCGCCACCGGGTTCCTTTCTCGCATGATGTGAAAGGCGGTGCCAAAATCTCCGACTCTCCGCGCCCTCATGTACTGGTAGGCTTGCTCGGCGCAGTTAAAGAGCCTCCCGTCTAGTTTAACAGTGGTCTTGAAAAAGTTACTAAAAGGCGACAGGTAGCCGTAGAATTTAACTTGCGTCTCATTCATCACAGTGTTACCCTCGTCGTTTTTCCCTGCTGTGTTAATGTCTTGCACTGAAAAAAGCTTTCCTTTGAATTTCAGTTTGTCCCTAACTAGTTTCGCATGCGGGTCGATTGTTTTGGCGTTCTTCAGAGCTCTGGATAGGTATTCTCTGCGCTGCTGGAAGGCGGAAGGGGCGTCCTGGCGAATAAATATTCCAGTTCCCCGAAGTAGTTGGCTATTCTGCAGTACCCGACTTTTATCAGTTATTGTGTTAAATCTCACGATAACTCCGGCAGGTTTTGACGGGTTTGTTTTTGCCAACCTGTGTGCTATGTCCACGGAATTTCGCATATGCAAACGCATATGTTGACTCAAAATAATCTCGATCAATCGCTTGCAATCCTCCCCTTCTTTCTCTTCAACGCCCTCAAACACCAGATTGAACTTACGGCTGTGTTTGTCCAATCTCTCCACTTGAGTCTCGAAGTCATTGGTCAACGCTGCTATAACTTGATTTTGTTCCGTCAGCTGGGCAGTGAGCTGACCTACTTCGTCTGTTAATGTTTTGAAGTCATTTTTACTGACCGCGTCTTCTTGGATAGCTACTATTTTGTTATTGACTGGATTATCGTTCATCAACTCACTTATTTTTTTGAGACCCCGATTCATAAACCCCACGATTAGTAAAACGATTAGTAAAATGTATGCCACTATACCACGCCCCACCAACCATAAACCAAGTGCCTGAATTACCCTTGTCGTTTGCCGGGGACAGGGAAGGACTTGGGAATGTGGAAATGTTTTGAAATAGCGTTGATAACACTGAACCGACCAAATTGTATTAGTTGATTTGGTTGTAATTAGGTTGTGATAGGCGCGAACTTTTAACATTGTATGTTGGTCTCGACCAGGAACCATTTTTACCCACGTTTGACTGAAATCTGAGATTCAACAGTGAATAGACGTTGGATGAACAACGCTGTTTAGGAGTCGCCATTTTCTCCAACTCTAATCAATGACTTTGATGCTTCGTTTGAGAGACGTTGGAAAACTCGAAGTTGTATAGACGGCGGGGTCACAGCCAAACAAGAAGCTCATCATGTAATCGCTCACCACAAACAGAAATGATGACAGGTCGCTGCGAAAATAGGCCCAAAAAGTGTGACATATGAGACTGTTTTGAAAAATGTTAATGAACATTGACTTCATGCATATCTTGCGTTACCGGATGGCCCAGGGGAGGGGATACTTTGACAGAGCGGTACAGACGTTGTTTTGACGCCCAGTCGCAACCTTTCCGCAACGTTTATGAAAAGTCGGATAATCGACGTTTATCCAACGTCGGGAGGTAGAAGGTGCTTCGATTTCCGTAATAGCTATATTAACTACTCTGGCACCCGCATACAAAAACGCCGAGTCCCCGGCTGCCTTGTTTTTATCCAAAGCAACCTTGTGGGAATTTTGCCAAGAAAGATACTTGAAAAGGAAATACATGTACTTAATTCAGTGATGTCAGAATCTACCCACCTTCAACCGTTTGTTACACGTCTTGAATGACTCCAAATATCTCCATCGACCATTTTTTTCTACTCGACAGTTTTAAGTTCCAGCCTGGTCACATCCTTATTTATTTGCGATTTTGGGGCCCATCAGTTTTGAGAGAAACAAGATTTTTTCAGGTACCTAATTACCGTCTTTTAGTTAATCTCTAAGTTGTTTTATGATATACCGTCCTGCCGTCGGGTATTTAACGGTTCACGGGATATACGCTTTCACGTGACTTTTGCCCTTGACCTTCAAGGTCATTACTAAGGTTGCCAGGTTACTCTGTACTCAAACCGCATATGTGGTCGAACAGGCATATGAGTCCTACCTCTAGCCATTTGTACTGCAAATGCTCTAAGAGCAGTTGTCTTTAAACCACCCAAACAGAAAAAAGAATAACTACAATCTTATCCCGTTTGCGTATTTTGGAAGTGAGAAAATGGAACTAAACGAATTAAGCTATTTTTTGCAGTTACCTCAGTATCACATATTCTTGCTGGACACTTGATTCGACAAGCACCACAACCAGCACAACACAGACAACAACCGCCACAACACAGCCAATAACCAGCACAACACAGACAACAGCCACTACAACACATCCAACAACCAGCACAACACAGACCACAACCACCACAACACAGACAGCACAGCCTACAACCAGCACAACACAGACAACATCCACTTCAACACAGCCAACAACCAGCACAACACAGACAACAACCAGCACGACACAGACCACAACCAGCACAACAGAGCCCACAACAAGCACAACACCGACAACAACCAGCACAACACAGACAACAACCAGCACAACACAGACCACAACCAGTACAACAGAGACCACTACTGTAAGTACATCACAGCTCGCTTCAAATGGCACGGCACGACCAACTTCATCACCCACTGTATGAGTATTAATTATCTGGGCATTCAGTATAATCCAGTAGGCATTCGGTTTAATTGGATCAATAAACAAAATAAATTCTGTTCAACAAGGATACGCTGTATTAAAAAACGCATTTCAAGGCTGTGAGAAGGCTATAAGTAGGCTATGAGAAGGCTGTGAGAAGGCTTATCAACGCTGTATTACAGTGTAATGAACAGGTGTGGGAGGTTATACAGTGGGTATAAAGCTGGTCTTACTCAAAATAGACCTAGCTTGGCTATCTTTCACTTTAGCGCGTCAGCGTAAGACTGCGAAAGTTTTTCCTAATAATTTAAGAGTAAATATAGCATTTTTCTGATCTGTAATTTGCCCGGGGGCACTTGGTATAATAAAAGTAGCGTAAGAAGTTTGCAAGTAACTGCCTGCCCCCCCCCCCCCGGTGAAGGGAAGGGGGTGGTGCAGGGGCGGTACCTTGCTTTGATAAATATATTCTCAATATTAATATACTTACTTACTTAATATGTACTTAATATGTAAAACTCTTCAAAATACATTTTTTTATTTTTAAGCTTAAAGGTTTTTTGTTTTTGTTTGTTTGTTTGTTTTTTTTTTAATATTTTTAAATGGACCATTGATGTATGAGTTACGCATGTTAAGGTTTCGGCGCCAACGACCCATCTAACGACGGAAATATTGAATGATCCGGAGCCGGCCCAAGAATCTGTATACGAGGTGACACTTTTTTAATTACAGGCAATTTAGTCATGCCCATGTAATTCAGAAAAAGTGAAAAATTCTTTCTGGCATGTTATTAAGCGTTCTACTGCAGGGTAAAAAAATTAAAACAACAAGACATGCCCATTATAGCTGTAAAAACTGACAATTAGAAAATCCAAGACTGTAGTCCTATAGTTTTCATACAATTAATATATATTGTTGCTCGATAAATACTATAGTTGTTTGGTTGGATCGAACCGACGCTTGCACGTATCATCCACATCTTTACTCGCCCCTGTAAACTGATAGAACCGGGAGGTTCCTTAGCGGAAGTGATAAACCTCCAATTCGTTTGTATGAACAATAAGAACGCACACCACAGCTTAAGCTTCCGTTTGGACCTTTTGTGACAGGACAGAGATCCGTACCGCGAAGATTTCCTCCAACAGAACGACTTTTTCCGAGTCTTGGCTGACCTCTCTATCGAAGAAAAGCAGGAACTAGGTTATAACCTCACTGATGTTGTTGCCGATTGCTTTATCTTTGGCCAGAGATGCAACATCGAGTAAGTATTTATTGCTGAAACATTTATTTCTGAACCAATTTTTGCCGCCCTCAACTTGCTTGGGCGAGATATCGTGTCCTAATGGGGCTGAGCTTAATTTCAGTGGTGGTAAATATCGTGCGTTCATCTCTTTTAGAAAGGTGTTGTTATTGGTTGTCATTGGTGTGTGGTTATGATCTGCAGCATTCGTGATATGTTAAATAATAACGTTTAATAAAAACAACATTGCTAGCCTAAAAATTTATTCCAAATCACTGCCATTATATACAGAAAATTGACAAACATATATGTAAAAGTAAATGGTATTCCAATAAAGTAATGCAGAGTGCATTGATCCTATAACAGTGTTGAGAGGCAAGACCAGGACGCTGGACACAGGAGACCTCGCAGCACCAACCAGCAGGAGCTCATGGATGGGCTGTAAGTTTTATTTTCTAAAACTTGAATATGCGTGATGCTTTTCATTTTAACTAGTACTTTGAATAGGCGAGTCGTGCGAGTCCTGCAAACTGTATAAATACATATCGCCGTTTGTGTTGTATAGCAGCGCTTAGAAGATCACTGAGCTTATTGTTGTTGCTTATTTAGAAAATTGCTTAGCCTTTTTGAGAGAAATTAGACACATCTCGAGTAAATTAACAAAGTACCACTTCAAAAATCGAGAATGCTTTTCAAAGGAAATTTTACTTTGTACTGGGCAATAATAAACTTGTAGAGATATCGTCATTTGAGAAGCCAACCGAAACCTTCCGAGAACTACCGATAGTATGTCGGCGTGGGGGTGGGGTGGGGGTTTGGGGGGATGCGCTAACTACTACAACCTGCACATGCTCAATATTAGCGGGGCGTGTCTGCATAGATTACACACCATCATACTGTGATATTGTGGTCAGTGCTGCAATCCATGCATACTAGAAACTGTTTTCAGAAATGAAATCATACATTTAGGATATACTTTTTTATTACATCGGCATAATTTTGTGGAGCATGTTTTTACAGTTTATTCCAGAGAAAGTTATAGCAGATGAGTATGGATTTACAAAGTCAATAAAACATAGGACATTTCCAATAGAATTTAAAAGAACATGTTTTGTCAAGATTATAAACATAAAATGAGATGTAAAATTAAAAACAAATTTTTATTGGTGAGTAAAGTGGGTGCGTTTTTTTTATTTTAGAAAGTTCTCTCAGTTTTTTGACGGCACACACGGCAACTGTTACATATTCAATTCCGGTTGGGATATGGGTGGCATACTGCAGACGTCAGAGACCGGCCGAGAAAGCGGCCTTCGGCTCGTGCTCAAGTTAGGTCAGGAGGATTATCTGCCCAACATAGGCGAGGCGGCCGGGGTTGTTGTTGTCGTCCACCCACAGGATCGCTTTCCGTTTCCAGAAGACGAGGGCTTTCTGGCTTTACCTGGGCACATCAATTCAATTGGAGTTAGAGAGGTATAAAACAACCCCCTACCCCCCTGCCCCCCGTTGATGCCCTTTCTTTTCCGGGCCAGTTCATTTAGAATCCTTGACATCAAAATTGGCATTTTGTAGGCCTCTATTCTGATCACTGGAACTAATTTCAAACGACGTGGGTCGCGTAAATGCAGTTATTTGATTGGTCCATTCCCAAGCCAATAATTTTTCAATATTGACCGGAACGCAAATATCGACATGTTTCAAAACAAAATATTAGTTAGAATATATTGCTGGCTAATTCGGAAAATGTTGCCTTTTATACCAAATGATGATCTAAGCTCAACATTTTCAGTATACTACGATAATATACCATGCAGTAAATATAACTATAAGGCCAGAAAGAAAAGTGTCCCTGCTTAGCATCCCGCTTTTTATTTTAAACAACTGAGTCGACTGGTGGCAGCCAAGGCGGACTTTTATTTATTTATTTTTTAAATTTCAGTGATCCGATTATAGCCAAAATCTTTGTTTCGTTTTTATTGTTCCGCACTAATGGCTTTATAAATTGAAATTGCTACTTCGAAGCGTTCGTGTCTTCCATGAAAATGCGAGAGCCAAAGGTGCCTGGGAGTACATAATGTGATACGTTTGTATGCTGTGATCAGATCATTGTCAATCGATTGGGAGGTCGATACGGCAATTGTACAGCCACGACGAAGAGCCAAAAAGACATCAATATATTTGAAGAGTGGTTTCCGGAAACCGGTTACAGTACCACGGTAATTCTTGACGTCATATCCCGTTCATGTTATTGATATGTTAACACATCAAAATCGATTTAATTTAGTTAAGTAAATAATGCTTCAATTATGCTCAATTGTAACTCTGAATGAAAAGAGGTACAACTGACGTTTGGTCGATGGTTCCATGTAAAAAGCCTCCGTCGGTAAACAGCCCCTCCAATAATAAGTCCCCCCCCCCCCCCATTTTACATTCCCGGTAAAAGGTCCCTCCACTTTCTTCCTAGTATTTTCTGTGCTTCGAAGATGGTAGTCATGTGTGGATGACTGGGCATCTGGGTTTCCAAAGAAACATTCTCTGTTCATATGATGACTAGATAATTGCAATTAAACTGAAGTGTACTTCTGCAGCTGTGATTGTTTGTGATTCCACTGTTTACCGTTTCTCAAGAAAATGCAATCGAAGCACATAAGATCCAGTTAGACAATGAAAAAAAAAACGTCATTAAGAAACATCTACAGAAGAATAAGGAACATCAGATGGAAATTAAGGAAAAATGTTTAATGAAAGAATTAGTTTATTAATTCATTTACTGTTTACAGGCGTGCTTTAAAACTTGCTACCAGAAGTATGTGATTAAGCGCTGTGGCTGCGCCGACCCAATGTATCCCATGACGGGAAAGGCGCTTGGTGTCAAAAACATGACGGCATGTGACGCTCGTGACGTCACGCAAGATGATTGCGTTTACGGAGTGACGCTGGACTATATCGAAGGAAAGTTGGACTGCTCATGCCATAATCCTTGCACGTGAGTATTCGCATGCTCTGTGCTATCACCCTGTAGATTAGTAGCGGAAAAAAAAACACACACACAAAAATTTGAACAAAGAATCATGCCAAACAATGGCGACGATATGCTTAAGGAATCCTCGACAGTTTGTAAGGTGGCATTTTGTCAGTTAAACAGTCGAAACCCCCCTCCCCCATCTTGAAAACCTGTTTCGCAAGCTTTGTTGTAAGCGTCACTAGCACATTGGAATGCTAAAGTTGAAGGTTATAGGCTCTGTATTTTATCCGGACAAGAACGCTATTACACGTGAGGTTTAAAAGTCAACGGAAGATCATAAATAAACATTTTTTGTATTTTTTCACGTGTTTGTTCTTACCAGTTAGATACGCTAGAGACCAAAAATGTTTATAAAACAATTTCAGTACTGCGTGTAAAGTCATAGTCCTGAGACTTGGAATGATACAATCGGACTATTTTCTAACTAGAAGCTTGACAAACACTTGACAAACAAATGCTTCCTTCAATGGGTTATTTCTTGAATAATAGATTGCAAACAACACAGCTTGAACACGTCTCATAAGCCGAGTAGTGTTTGGTTTTTGTTGACTTAAGGTTTATGGACTGATCAGGCATATCTATTTACGCAGTGAGAGCACGCACAAAGCTGAGCAACTGTGTGTTCTGTGCTGTGCGTTAAATGCTCCGCCCTAGGGCCCGTAGTGCCAGTGGAGGAGATAACACAAGAAATCCGATCACTGTCAAGAAAAAAATATACCAACGGCTGCTCGCACAAATTCACACTAAATTAACACTTGACAAGCCTTTGGCTTGCAAGGGCTATATGAATGTGTGCGAGCATGTTTGTGAAATGGAGTGCCACGACCTGACGCATGAAATGACCAGAAAGAAACCGCACCAATAGCGCAACTTTCTGAAGGCCTTCTGCAGTTTCTTTCCGAGACTGTAGAAAACTGAAAAAGCCCCGCATTAGCGGTACATTTAGCACATTTATCGCAAAAGTACTGTATTTAACTGCAGTGGTACTCATAGTAAACATTAAAAAATGGCGGTACTTACAATATACCTAGAATTGAAAGCATGTTTGAGACTATAGGAAGAAAAATTGCATTGTCCCGAATTTCATTCAAATATTCAGCATGTTAGAGCACCTGTATACCGAAAACGACAACAGTGTTTTGAATTAGTTTAATGACATTTGAGGTCCCCAATGAGGTCAACAACTGAGGTCACCGATGACGGTTAGAAATGCATTTCGTGCTGGAAATTTTGGCTTATACCGTTCGAAGAAAATACATTGAATACAAACAACGATCTCGAGAAAAATGTATTCAAGAACAAATCAAGATACAGTAAAACCTGCCTCCGCACAAACCGGTAAAATGTGGACATCTCCCTAATTCGGACAAAATATTTCAGTCCCTTTTAATTTACCATTGGTTTCTATGTAAGAAGAACCTGGATGATTTGGACACCTCCTGATCCCGGACACAGGACAATTTTTAAGACCCAACTGTAGGTTTTACTGCATAAATGACCCGTGTAATTCGGGCAAGCAATGGCACGATCTTTTTGCGTTCTTGTTTGCGTGTGTCTCCCAGATAATGTCAATAAGATTGTGCTGCAACAAGTATGATTGCTTTTATTTGCGAATTCTTTGCTCCTGTAACGCTTGTCAAGTTCCAAGTGAATTATATGTGTATATGTTCCACAGTGTGCATTCAGATTGTCAGGAAATTATCTGCATAACCTAATTCATGGAAATTAGAGACCAGGGATGCACAATTGTTCAGATCTTGTTGGAGGATCTCTTTGGTAATTTGGTGGTGCGGGGCTTCCTTCCTTTTTAATATCAACTATCCGCCCTTCCTTAATTTCTTCACCTTTAGACATGGAATGTTTGGGTCCGGAGGTTTGGGGATACTCTTAAATTATGATATTGCCACAATTTCAGCAATTGAGGAGGATTATGGTGTTGTAAATTTGAGTGTTGTTTAATCTGATGAATGATTATCTGGCAAAGCTGATACGCAACTTGAAGCTGCAGCAATGTTAGCTTACACATTGTTTCAGGATTAAGATTTCCAATAAGACACACATTATTCCTACTATCTGGTATGCGTTGAAATGTTCCCTTCTGAGCCATCAAAATTTAAGTGTTCTAGACAGAGACTAACAGTGATTGTATGTTATTTATTAGTACCAATTCTACTTAGTGTTTTACAGACATATATCCTAAAACTGCAATGCTGCCTTCAGTTTATTGTCGATTATAATTATATATTATAAATACGTAATTATATTTACAGCGGAACCAGGAGACTAGCTTAATATGGTTGAGTTTTCAAGGTTGCCTAATTTGTAGGGTTCCTCATAAATGAAAAGCACTTAAAACGATGGCATATTGATGTTTTCAGAGACAAATGGTACGAGTATCTGCCGAGTAGAAGTATGTGGCCGACAGAAGCCGAAGTGGAGACATTTCTGGCGAACAATGCCGAAGATATCGCAAATTACGAGAACTTCACAACTGATCCAGAATTCTTCAGAAGAAATTTTCTGGTTGTAGAAGTGTTTTTTGAAAGCTTACAACGACAGCATTTGGAGGAAGTACCAAAATACAAGGTACTTCTTTTATCGATGTTGAAATTTAATGCAAATAATACACATCGACAGTAATAACTTATATACGAGAATTTTATGTACATGCAAAGAGTATACTAACATCTGAAATGTAGAAAATATCAAGATTTATTCATTTAAGAAACTTGCATTATCTAAGGTGCACTTAATTTCCTGTAACATTTTCATTTAAAAATGGAATCAAAGAAATTTAAGTACAGGAAATTTCAAATTTGAAATTTAAGATTTATCACAATAGTTAACTTGCTGTAACAAGCAAATTTTAGCACTTTCTTGACGTCTCGCACTTTACAG
Source organism: Protula sp. h YS-2021 (assembly GCA_949752745.1). Taxonomy (NCBI): domain Eukaryota; kingdom Metazoa; phylum Annelida; class Polychaeta; order Sabellida; family Serpulidae; genus Protula; species Protula sp. h YS-2021. The sequence goes on along the minus strand of OX457025.1, from coordinate 17,959,894 downwards.
TCTTTCGTAACATGGAAAACAGATTTCGAAAACAGGAAGCATTTGTTATTTTGTGTATATAAGTAAAAGGCACAAAAACTGAATTCATTTAACTGAACTAATATTAGTTTTGTCGATATGAAGATAAACGTATAGCATTGTTTGTGGTTCAAAATTTTAAGAGCACTGGCTGAGCTGCTGGTTATCGTATCTCTCAAAATAAACTGACCTAACCGTGATAGAGTTAGAGACTTTGATCCGTTTCCGTCTGATATTTTGTTTTGAGATTTGCTTATATATATTGGTGAACACTCGAAAGCGACCGTAGTTCCGTTACCGAAACAGACTACGAAGACGGTATTAAGAATGGACTGTCAGGTGGATTCACAACAAAGAGCATTTCGCCTTAGCTACATCGGGATTTGTGCACAAATGTATGGAGTCTAGATGCATTGGATTCAACGAGGAGGACTCTAAAAACTTAAAAAAATACTCTAGACTCCATCACTCCCAAGTTTTGGATGTAAAAGCGGGTTTTTATGATTAGTTTCTTCCATTGAAAGCTTTGCAATGGCCGCGGGACAGGCCAACATAGATGCCGCAAGTTAGCAAGGATTCGGATGTACCGTTAACGGATAAGGATGCCCAATCCTTGGAGAAACTTGCGAGAAAAACGATCATGATTCTTTCTTTCCAAGATTTCGCTTTTCAGGCATTGCAACAAGGCTCTGCAGAGCCAACCCGAGCAGAAGCTGCTGTTCAGACCCGTTTGGTGGATTCACTCACTAAGTCGGCTTCAGATGCGGTAAAAGTTATGACCGAATTATTGTTGTCAATTATCCAATTAAGGCGAGATCCAGTGGCTCATCATTCAAGATTGAATAACCATTCAGCTCTTAAGTTACGCCATGCGCCGCTTACTCGAACCATGCAGATGCTTCCGGATGAGCTACTCACGGAACTCGCCAAAGAGTTCGGGAATGACGTGCAGCAAAAACTTATGCAAAAGGCGTTAAAACCGCAACCTCAACGACGGTCGTCGTCACAGCGTTACGGTAACAATCAGCGTCATCGAAGCAACCACGAGACAAAGACCGTTCCACTGATCTCTCCAGTCATCAAGAGCCTAAGAAAAAGAAGTTGGAGAGTGTTTTTAGCCCAAAGAGACAAGACAACAAGAAAAGGTAGCAATCACGGTGAGGGGACTCTCCAAATCCCGTCGCCGGGGTTTTTATTACCGACTTCGATCAAATAAATCAGCTGATGTCGTCAACAAAGTCCTTTCCTGTGGGGGGTCGTCTACAGTTGTTTTGGAAAGGATGGAAACAGTTGAATGCGACCAAAAAAGTGTGCAGGTGGCTCAGAAGAGGCTACTACAGGTACCCGCCGTTCCTCTGATCAGTAAAGGGTGCTCAAATTTAACCACCATTGACGACGGTATCCAATCCAGATGTAAACTCCAGTTACGGCACGGACTCAGTGAAGAGAGAAGTGTTGTTAACAATGATTCAAAAGTTAACAATTCGTCAAATAAACTCAAATCAGACAAGTCAGCCAGCCTTTTACAGTCGAGTGTTTCTAGTACCGAAAAAGACTGGGGGGTTTCGCCTTAAATATGTTCCTGAAAGTAGAGACTTTCAAAATGGATATAACTCAGGTGATGAAAAGCTCGTTGTCTCCGGGATTGTGGGCTACCTCAATAGACATGTCGGACGCGTATTTCCATATCCCGATCCACCCTTCTCATTACAAATATCTGGCATTCATGGTGGCCGGGAAATGTTACCAGTTTACGGCACTACCGTTCGGACTAGCAATCGCACCATGGTTATTTACGACGGTATTGATGACAGTAAAGAATTGGGACGGTAAAGACGGCAAAAGACCGCACTTGTCTAATACATAAACGATTGATTCATAGCCCATCGCGATCGAGAAATACTGATCCGGCAAATATTAAGTACACTCAGAACTTATCTCAGGTTAGGTATGAAAGTAAATTTAGGGAAGTCGGAGTTGGAACCGATCCGGGATATTACTTTTCTGGGCGAACGTCTCCTTTTGAACAAAACAATTGCTTATCCGACGGCAGACAGGATTGCCTGGATTCGAACCATGGTTCGACAAGTGCTCCTAGCTCCACATCCGATCTGCAGAGTTTAAAATCTTTAAAGACTGTCCCTTTAGGAAAGATAAACTACCGGGCATTCCAAAGAGTTGTTCGGAAAGTGGTAAGCAGGGGCAGACACCCGAGGGCGACTGTGTGGTTAGATTCCGCAGCGAGACGGGACCTGAATTGGTGGAGGTAGCCAAAGCATCCTCGTTTCATCCTCCAGAGGCCAAACTTCAAATTCAGACAGACGCATCGTCGAATGGTTGGGGGTAATATTCAAGGGTCAGTTCTGGGCAGGCAAGTGGAATCAGCACCAATAAAGTGTACTTATCTCAATGGAAACTCTTTGAAGCTGGTGTAAAGAGAGAAAAATTTATCCAGTTGCGGGTACACTCCCAACGATAGTAGACTTTCTATGCTACTTATTTGAAGAACGTAATCTCAAAGTCCGTATGATAGAGGGATACAGGTCTGCCATTGGATCAATTTTGCGGAAATCTTCGGGTTACGATCCTGGTAGTGATGACGGTCTTAACCACCTTATTCGCAATTTCAAAGTCCAACGCCCGAAATCACCTCCTACGGTAGTTCAGTGGGATTTCGGACTAGTTTTAGCCTATTTACAGTCTCCAATTTTCAAGGACTGGTCAAAGTTATCACCGAAATTATTAACTTTGAAAACAACATTCTTATTAGCATTGGCTTCGGGGCGCAGACGAAGCGAAATTTATGCTTTGGAGAGAATAAAGTTTTGCGTTACAGAAATGACTGGAAACAAGTTTCAATAGTGCCGGCAGTAGACTTTGTTAGTAAAACTCATCTCACATCGAAGGGCTTGGGTGCTTTAAAAGAGATTACGGTAAAAGCTCTCGACGGTATTTTGGGCTCCAATGATACGGAAGATAGGTTACTATGCCCTGTCCTTTCATTACGGTATTACTTGGATGTCTCGTCGGCATACCATCATCCAGATCAAAAGAGATTGATTATTTCCTTTCGTGCCCGGGATGTGCAAGGATTTTACCAAGCAAACCATTTCGAGTTATGTAAAACAAGCGATTACTTTGGCATATGCCGATGCTGGCTCTGACAAAGCAATATTAAAAACTCTCAATATAAAACCCCATCAAATAAGACATGTGGCGAACTCACTAAAGTTAGCGGCGGGGGCAACTTTAGATGTTAAAAGCGGGTTTTTGAGAAAATGCAAATACATTTATTTCCTATTACCTCCATCATTACTCTACAGATGAAATGTCTGGCCTACACTCAATAGGTTTATTTGTCGCATCGAGGGAAGTCATCTAACGCCTAGTTACCTCTCGTCGCAGGTGAAAGAAACAGTACTTCAAGAATGAGAAAGGCAAGAAACCTCGACTCAAGGGAAATAAATAGTTTGCCTGTCAGAGACTGGGTGACTTTATTATGCCTTACAATGCTTTGAACGTTTGCTTATTTTACGGCATGGAAAACTGTATTCAGCAGCCATTTGTTTAGTGATAAAGTGAAATGAACTGATTTGAATAGTTTTAGTTTGTCAGTGTTATATCCAGAAGTTTATACCCAGTAGTATCGGTATGATGTAATGATTTCCTTCGATGGTATTCAGTTACGGGTGTTGGTATAATTACGGTAGATGACGGGCGTATGACACAAAGTTACTGCCGCAAAATCTCACGCTAGTGCATAGGGAATTCGTCTCACAGACGTTTTTTCGGGTCTATGAATTTACTCAGGATCTTTAACTTAGTCGGTTAGTGAGTAAGTAAACTTTAAGGCATTGATGTCCGTCGACGGTAGACGATACCGTCTTCATGCGGCGATGTCCGTCACAATTACCGTCGTGGTCTTTCCCATTGCGGTATTGTCGACGGTCAAGGTCATCAGTGGTAATCAAATTTAGTTGTGTTAAATGGTGGTCGGTTCGCTGCAGTAATAGATATTGCTTTGTTTGTTTGAAAACTCAGCGAACTATCTTTATGTCTGTTTACTACGAAACGAGTCAGAAATGGGCTGCAAAGCGTTTCGAGTAACTTATATTTGTTTTCACTGATAGGCGGTTGTCGTTTCCGCCATAGGTTGGCTAGTAACCCAGTTTTGACTCCACATTTGGTTGAGGGTCTTAGTTACGGAAAACCGGCCATTTAGTGGAACAAAATTCGTCATTTGTCACTGGCGCATAAGTTTGGAGTAAAGTGCTTGACCCCCACCTCCTGAATGAATGAGTCGTTCCAAGGCGGAAATCTCTGACCTGAGAGTGAATACATACTGGATATATTTGACAGTTATAAAACTGTCGCTTTATGGTCCGGGATGGGCCGATTTGGTTGAAAGTCTCTGATCTGCTTCGTGAATATACTGGATATTTGACAGATTTAAAAATGTGTCTTATGTTCATAAAACGACAGATTAGTCTCTTATGACGTCATGAAGTTCTTAAAATTAAATATCTCGAAACTATAATGTTCAGAGCTAAAAGTAAAAGCTAGGAGTAAAATGCGTTATGAGATTATAACCACCAAGACTTACTTGGTAACCTATTTTTGGCTGTGAATTCATGACGTCATGATGTCGAAAAACTGAAAACTTCTTGTCGTATTGTACTTCATGTAAAGAAATTAAGCAGATTTGTTAAATTATTATTGTTGATGTCTGAGCATAAAAATGTCTACACTGCAAACTGAAAACCCCACACATTGCGAAAGTTTGTCAACACGATTCAGAAAATCTTAGGAGAGGAATATGAGCGATGGGGAAAGTGGGGACAGCAACATATGTGATGCCCGTAGCGACAGATGTATCTAATTTAAAAAAGACGTATAGTGAAGCCTATTTGCAGTGACCCCTTTCAGACGTCACCACTTTTTACTTCCGTCCGTCTGTCTGCAAATTTTGATTAAATGCTACTGCTCCCACAGCTTTCTTCTTATCATAAGAATATTTGTTGTATGTATGGAACATTCAGGTGCGTGTGTTTGTCTTAGGCAGAGTGGGGTGCTTGTTATTTTATTATTACGATTAGCAATTCTTCTTACTTTAGGAAACGAATCCTCGTTTGTTAAAATTTGTCTTCTGCAAATTCTTGAATTTGGCATGAGGAAAGTCAAAGTCAGAAAAAGTTTTTATGTTTTCATATTCCTGGCCTGGTTAAATTATATAAAGATAGCATCTATATCTTTAAGCTTTTATTATAATGATTTTGTAAAAATTTCACTACTCGGTAGAGAAATGGGTCTATTTTTTGCTTTAATTTCTCTTAGTTCTTTTTCGTTTTCTTTGGACACATATAATGGAATGTTGCCAATGTGGCAACACGTGTGATCTCGTGGCGGCAGCTTAAATGCCAAAGCTCCTACAGTTTTCGCTAGATTCCAATACCCAATGACTTATATGGATCAGTCAGATTTGTGTGTGTGTGTTATTTAATCAATTTTGCTCCGATTTAACGAAGCGAAACCTCGCTTGCCAAAATACGTGTTTCCTACAAATTCTTTAAATTTAACGTGAGGCTAGTAAAGGCCAGGGGAAAAATACTTTTCATGTTTTATTTTGTCATGCAACTGGCATGGTGATCATATTTATAATAAAGTCCTTACTTATGTATATATAGCGGGAAATTTTCTCTAAAGAATACTGAAATAGGAAGAAGGGGAAGTGGGGCACATGAGGGGCGGGGATTGCACCACATTTGATATCTATGCCTTGAGATGTGTCGGTAGCGACAGTCGCGTAGTTTATCTTGTTGTACTGAAATACTTTGGTTCCATTTATCTTTTTTTGTACCAAATATGTTTGATTCTAAAATATCAGCAAATATCAAAGTATAGCTCTGAAGATTTATAAAACTAAGAAGATATGATACAAAAATTAAAGGCGAATGTTTTAGACTAAAATGGAAAACAAAAAGCATTCTCTTACAAATCAGGTCCCAAAGGAATTTCACCTGAATCATTAGCTTGCATTTTGTTTGGCAATTTGGCCTGGTAGATCATCAGTGGGATTGTAGCATTCTTGTTATTGGTTCAAAAAGAAACTGACCAAAACAGAGAGCTCAAAGAAAAACATGAACAATGACGTTCGACTCACAGATCCCGCCCTCTGCTTATGATTGTAAAATCTAAATTTTATCAAAATTTGTAGCTGTTTTCTTTTACCTTTGTGTCTCCCATAAATTTGCTTTATTGTTTTTGTTTAATTATGGGAACACCTAATTTTAATGATTGAAAGAAGCAATGATTTGAAAAATAAGTTCTCTGTAAGCATAAATATGAATGGCAATAAATTTTTAAGTGAAGCCTGAGTTAAAAATTGTGAATTCCATTCAACTAGGACACTTCTTTGATTTAAAATGTCAAAGTGCTATATTTCCTCTCCGACCTACGGCTCAGGTTCGAATCTCGCAAAAGCACTGGTGATTTCTCGGATTGATGATGATGAAGGTGACGATGATGATGTTGACGATGATGATGATGATGATGATGATGATGATGATGATGATGATGATGATTGTAATGATGATGCTTACATAGGGTATCGAACAATCGCTAAGGGGATATACACGAATTATCTAACACTTATGTATGCATAAATACTCTCTTTGTATAAACTCAAGTTATTTTTTCTCCCCTTACAGATAGAGAAATACATAGCAGATATCGGAGGTACAGTTGGCCTCTGGATTGGTTTAACACTTCTGTCATTGGCGGAATTCTTGGAGCTATTTGTCGACATGCTTGTCCTCGCCTGCACCAAACTGGTGCACGTGAACCGCGCCAAGAACAACTCGGGGCGTACCTCTGTGACACCCATCAAGAAAGATCGTTCGGGAAGCTTTGCTTCTATTGATGTTCGAGATTACGGCCCTAGCAAGGGAAATAAAACGAACCTCAAGACACATTCCGGTGAAGGCACAGTGTCTAATGTCCACATGGTGGAGTGGGATTAGAAATTCTATATATTAAATGCCACATGGCATTCACAAACTCCTCATATAATTTTCTTCCTTTTATAAAGCACTGTAAATAATTATTTTGGAGTGCTTTTTTGCTGATACACTTGTATAAAAAGTATGTGTGGTATTTTCTTAAGGGTAACATATTTAGTGTCCATTGAAAACTTGTTAATATATAACAAAAGCACATCCGAATTAAAATCAAGGGAGAGGGAACTGATTCTCAAATGTGTTATCATGCCTGTAATTGACTTTTTAAAGTACCCGCTCCACGTAGACTGCATGTTACAAAATATACAGGCTTTTAAACCAAACGCGGATTGATTTACAATCTTAAAGATATCGTGATCAAAATAGGGGTGAAGAGAATATAACTGGCATGCATTTCTTTCTATGTAAAACATACATATGAGCATGTTAATCTCTGTTTGTGATGATACATAGGCGCATGAAGTATAAACGTTTGCAAGAGATTTTGTTGAGCTATTCTTCAGTTTATCACTTCATATGTTGTATGCCGCATCTACGTTGAAACTCATCTAGCAGCTTTAGGTATAACTACATATCATCTGGTTTAAGAAGGCATTTGGTTATATATCTTAGAACTGTTTATTTCTTGATTTGCACTCAATAGTAAACTTTTCAGCTAATTTCAGAACTGTTTTTTTCATTTTATAGCTGGATTTACCTGTTGATACAACAGTTTACTGATGTACTAATGTGTTTTGTTATCACAAAGACGTTTACTTTGTTTATTTCATGATCTGATGTAAAGAGCAGTGGTTAATCTTAATAATGTACCAAAAATATACAACTCATTTTATTTGGTGATTAAAACATATTTACTGAGATGGAAAGACCATTTACAATGTTGTAACTGTCATGAACGCTTTTAATAAAAACTGAATCTATCAGGTCAACTGTCGTTGTGCGAAACATCAGTAGATCAAATGGCACATTTATTTATCTTAAAACAGAGCTGAACTATGTATGCACTGGTCACAATGGTACATGGTTGGTGCAAAACACACATGATATCATTTTAGTGATTATTTCAAAGCCTTTGATCCAATAGATTACAATATCTTGGCAACAAATTACACGAATGATAACCTGTAAAACTGAATAACTTGTACAGTGTTTGAAAGCTATATAGGTAGCAATAGTCTGTTGACTTTAAGTCTTTTAACTGCGCCATGCGAATAATAATTAACACTTGACAAGCCTTTGGCTTGCAAGAGTTATATGAATTTGTGCGAGCAGCCGTTCGTCCTTTTTTTCTTCTTGACACTTTTTCTGATTTTTTTGTGTCTTCTTGTTCTCTGACACTATGAGCCGTAGGACCATGAAACTTGGGATTTACGAAGAGCTTGATCTGAACGTGTGCATGTCACTTTTTATTTTCGTCTTCGATTTCGTTTTCTTTGTTAAAACGCCATGTGAAAAGAGTGTATTTTTGCATGTAAATGTAGTGCATTAAAAGTACATCACATAACACAGTTGCTGAGCTTTGTGCGAGCGCTCACTGCGTCAATAGATAACACTGCGTATAGCCTGCTCAGTCAATAAAACCGTGAGCCAACAAAATCCAAACACTACACCGCTTATAAGACGTATTCAAGCTGTGTTGTTTGCAATATATTATTCAAGAAATAACAAATTGAAAGAAGTATTTTTCCATTTAATTTTTGTCAAGTGTTTAACATTTCGCTAGCGAAATAAGGTTTTAGTTTAAAATACGCGCCCGTATTGAAACAACCCGAAATAACAACTATGAGAGGGTGTTATTCAACAATTGCTCGTTTCAAATCGTATTTATTAGGTTTACAAGTGCCAAAACGCATCAATGTAGCTGTGGAATGTCTTTTTGAATGTCTTTTTGGTGTTTTAGTTGTTGACATTATAAATCAACTACACGTGGGATTTTAAAAATGAATAGAAAATGCTTGTTTTGCTCCAGAGCGGCTGTACATTTTACAGCAAAATCGACAGCTTTTATTAAAACAATGCTAATTTTAACATTGCCCATTTAACATAAGCCCAATTAAGGTCATATATAAAAATGCAAAAAAGTAAATGTTGAAATAAAATTCAGAAAAAGATTAATTTCATTATATATTCTTTGATTACAAAATAGTGTCCCTGTGGTAATCCAAATTTCACGACTGTGTGCAGATTTTCGCCGACCGCCCAAACACTACACTTTCTTTGCAATTGTGCAACAGAATCCAAAGAGGATTTTGGCCTCCACTGCCTAAATCAAGTGCATTTTATCTGAAGTGGCTACTCTCCGAAACGGCCAATCTTCGATTACCGGGAAACTAGAAGCCATGAAATCGGACCGCCCTCAGGACTGAGCGAAAGTGGTTCGATTTCCGAGGTGTTCCGATTTCCGGGTTTCAAATATATACGAGTACACATTTATCTATAATAATGCACCCTTGTGCTGGTCGATAAGCGAGACACATTTTTAATTTCTATCTCCTTTATTCAACCAGTCTTATTAAAAGTAGAAAAACACATTTGGAAACGTTTGCTGTTAATCCATAATCTGCTGAAAATCTCGTTAAAATAACAGGAAAGGTTCATTCACTGAATTATTTTTCCAAATTGTACCTTTATTCCTGACTTAATTTCCACCTTTTCCTGTATGACAAATCATTCCTTTTTTCTTGCGCTTTCTATTATTTCAGTTTCATTTTTTGCTAATTGTTACAAGTTAGCTCCTAATATACAAGTAATATACTTCTGTCGATTACGGAAAAGCAAAGCCTTTGGGTCATTTTTCTTACGTCCATTTTGAGATTACAACACTAAACCAATTTTCCACTTTAAAAAGTTGCATTTGGTTGTTTTTGTTGTGATCAATCGCAAAGTCAGTCTGGCGTCATTGTCGCAGCGTCGGGTCTAGCTGTATATGAAAGTCGAAAGTCTGTCCGCCGAACACCGGAGACGCAACCAAAAAATGGAAAATAAACAAATAAACAAGGTTATCATATTACCACTCACAGATATGACAGCTATGATAGGTCTGTTAAAGAATAAGTCAAATAATAAGTTAAAAATAGCAAGTTTTTTTATCAGAACGAAAAATGAATTCTTACGTATTATAACGCTCGGGATGAATCAAGTGCAGGGGAAGGGAAACTGTGACGGAAGGCCTGCCTTGGTGTATGAGAACCGACCAATTTCCATCCGATGTATATACAATGACCTTTATCAACGTCTGTATAACGTCGCTCCTCAACCCTCCCGGATGTTTATCCAACGTCGCAGGACAACTTTATTTCGGCTGTCATATACAACCATAATCTCCACCTTGATCCGGCGTCTGCCCTAGTAAAATTTTTCGGAAAATAGTCTTAAGTAAGCAAGTAAAAGAAAACAATGAAAAATATTTTTTTCCTCTACATTAGGAAAATATATTGGAAGTTGAATTCAGAGGTGTTCTGGGGTTTTCAGCGTTCAGTGGTTGTGGAGGCGGGGCGATGCCATGTTTATTATCAACAAAAGTCCCTACGCTGATCCGATCGACGTTTAATGGCAATGTCTATCAAACGTCTTTGGGATATCTCATGCTTATTGGGTCGGACCACAATTCGTTTCTGCACTGTTATTTAGGAACAAATGACTCTGCTTTTAATCGGATTTTTTCTTCCAGGTCGAGTATACAAGTCAAGTGGGATAATGCTGCAGATTATAAAGCTGAATAAGCTTATTAGTAATCATATATTTACGGAAATGGTCCAAAGTTTTCAAGAAAAAAAGATCACTGTTATATTGAAATACGTAAAAAGTAGTATTTTAAGTGGAAAGCCAACCTAGAAATTCTTTCAATTACAGCCGGCTATGTTGAATATAAAAATAGAATTTTCCTAAGTGAGTTTTGAAGTTTATTGGTATTACTGTACATTCACAAATATGGATAAACCTAAAGAAGGTTCAGGGAAAAGAATTTACAAATTTCGACTGTCGGATCCTGATTCTCATCCGGATTCATTATGGATGACCAAGTGGAGAGAGCTGGGTGTAGGATATCTGTCCACCAATTCTACGCATGGTCTGAATCCACACATAAGCAATGCAGTTGGTAGGTACGGCAGATTACTATGGCGGTACAATTGAACAAAAAGTCAAAACGTACATGTTGTATATTTTATTTTTTTCTCGCGTTCATTTGAATGACCTCGCGGCAATTTTCTTAGCCGTGCAACATTTACATTTCATATATTTGACTATTTATTTCGCGGTCTTTAATTTCGCCATAATTTTATTCCGCACCATAATTAAAGTCTTGTGTTTTAGAGAACGTTTGTCTGAGCATGCGTTTTGTCACGTAATTTAATTTCTTAATTTTGGAACGCGAAAAGTTAATTATAGGGCGCGATAAATTGAGTTCATTCTATCAATTATTCTTTAAATAATAAAAACCACGTGTAAAAATTAATAGTGACTTGGATAACATAAAAAGTGGTTCGCGAAAGAATTAAATATTTTCTCATCTATTAATTGTACATAAATACCAATGCGATCAAAAACTAAATGTTGGAGCGCGATCACCATGAAATTTTTGTACAAATATACCGCCATAGATTACCGACCCACTATATTATTATGTATTACCCCCGTACAGTAAATGGCTTGCTGAATGTTTATATCACGTAAAACTTCAATGCCATTAATTTACTTGATGTTATCAATACATGTTATGTCGTCAATATATGTGATATCATTGATATGTGTGATATCATCAATATATGTGATGTCATCAATACGTGTGATGTCATCAATATGTACCATGTTATTTTGTAGCCCTTATATATTAATGGTAAGAAAATGGTAAGACGTAGGGCATTTCCGGCACCTTTCAGGTCACTTTTTACTTTCGTTTGGAAAATCTGCTGACTTCCTTTTTTACTAGTATTTTAAAGCCCCACCGAATCCTTTTCTTATTTGTGATTTTAGTTACATCACCGAAAGATTAGAAAAATGTTTTTCTTTCTTAATAATTTCTATAATGAGCATTTAGTATTTTTCCAGCCTGGTGAAGAAATTGCAAGCCAGTAGGCCGTCTGTTTATATGATATGTCGCAGGTGCCTGTAAGTTGATACTGTGGATTTGCCTATTCCTTGGCGGACTTGCTGGTCTTGGAGTTCATTTCTATGCCATGACGTCTTCTTTCCTTGCATATGATGTAAGTACTCACCCCATCCCAACCCCACTGCATAACCCCCTACCCAGGATGATTGACAGGTATACCCCTCGGATGATTGACAGGTACTCCCTACCCAAGGCTGTATGGTATATATAAGGCAGCCATGCAAACGTCAATAGCGTATATGTTCAAACTACTGGGCCGATTTCAACCATTTTTCACCAAACTGTTCAGCAGGATTTTGCCTTTAATGGAAGGTGCACTGAACATTGCAATTTTACATGTGGAGAATGTTGATACAGTATTTGTGAGGTTTGGCAAGAACGTAAGACTTTGTTTTGAAGTAAATAATCAATTCACGAGAGAGAATTGACACCTTAGGATCAAGCTGTGTTGAAGGATCATTTCAAATCTTTATCAATGCCAGGATGTCATCTAGAAGTGTCAGAAGATCTTAGTATAAAAGTTATTGAAACCTGATGGTGAATGCAGTTTCAACAGTATGATAAACTTACTGACGGCTATAACTTCATCACACTCGGTGTAGGATGTACGATCACACGACTTCTATAAAAATTTTGTGTCAAGAAAAACAAACGGAAATTTACATCAAGTTAACAGTTTTGTTTCAAAGGTAAGATATAAAAAGCTTTTAACAATGTTTAAAAACTTAGTCATTGAAATATTGAAGACATAGTGACAGTTTTTAATTTTTTTCTTTCTAGCGAATTTATTCTTATGTGAGCTGTTTCAAAGGAAGAAAAATAGAAGAAGTGACTGACATTTTAAAGGAGGTCATATATGAACACGCTTTGAAAATTTAAGTGATACCTTCATGATATTACAGGAAGATGGAATGTCAACATCTCAACTCCTTCTTGACAGATGAATAGAGACATTAGATGATGTCTTGACTTTGTATTTTCAAAGCTTCTTAATTTTTAATCCGACTGATCAGTGAAGTGAAGAATATGCATAAACATTGAGAAGCTGTTGGAAGGACATTTCAAAGAAATCGTTTCATTCAAGCATTTCTGATTGAATGTGAAGAACTGAATTTACCAGGAAATACCTATGACCTTGATTCAGGATTTACCAACGTAAATACAATTTCGAAATCTGATCTGATGCTAGCTGTGGCTGCTAGAATTATTTTAAATTATGACGATAATTTTTTACTGTCAACGGATATATCAGAACTTGTCACGTTCAATAATGGACGAGTTGAAGTGAATATAAACATTTGTAAAATGTTTGAAGAACATTAAAGTTTATATGTATGAATGGTAGTGCACAATATAAACTTTGAACTGGTTTTTCTCTGAATTGATACAATACTAGTATTTATTTATATGTCAATAAAATTTTTGCTATGTGAATGATTGGTTTCATTTCAAGTTAATATGGCAACATGGAAAGACTACTTAAGAAACACTTACTTTAAACCTGGAACCCCTGGAGCATTTGCAGGACCTAATAAGTTATGCAAACTACTGAAACAAAGCAAACAACCTGTAACATATTCCAAAGTGAAAAATTGGTTACAAGACCAAGATGCAACCAAGAAACAACCAGAAGACCTAGAACACCGAGGTAAGATAATGGAACAGAATCAAATAGCAGATTGGAAAAGCAATTTCTAAAGAAAGATGGCATTCATGCATATACTACCAAGAATGAGACGATAGCCAACTTTTCTGAAAGAGTTATATGTACTCTCAAAGGAATAAGGTTTTGCTATTGTCTGCATCGGAAAACGGAAATCGGTATACAGATATTTTGCAAGACTTAGTCTACAATTATAATAATAAACCCCATGGATCCTTACCAAATGCAGTATCACCAGTAGACATTGCCAAGAACATTCAACTAAAGTGTGGAAACAAATGTATATTGATAGATTGAAATTGAAATCAAAGAAAAAGCAAAACCTTACAAGTTTAACATTGGTCAATATGTTTGGATTTCATACATGAAATGTGTATTTCAAAGGGATTACCATATGAAAAGGACACAAGAAATGTTCATTGTCGTACATCGTAGTAAGAAGCAAGGAATACACTTGTGTTGTGTTAAAGACTTCTTAGACCAAGATAATGATGGTCATTTTTATGAAGAAAAATTACAGCTGTTACAAAAGGCATTCGATCTGTATACAGAATTGAAAAGGGTTTGAAGACAAAAAAAAGACGAGGGATGAAAGAATTATTTGTCAAGTGGTTAGGCTTGCCAAATAAATTTAATAGTTGGGTTTAGGAATCTGATATTTAAGCACTGTGAAACATCCGTTTACATGTCTGCTTTCTAGAGCGACAGGTAGTGGAAAAAAGTCTCTTGTGAAAGTACTCAATGAACAAAAATTATTCAACCATTTCCTAATAATATTGTATGGCTTTATGCTGCGGATCAAACCTTTGTACAAAGGTATGAAAGGGGTGACATTTCATCAAAATATACCAGAGGATATTGAAAAGCGTTTTAATACAAAACAGAATAACTTACTTATTATTGATTATCTCATGACCAAATGTCATAGTGACGAACGCATGACCACATTGTTTAGTGTTGGAAGTAGTGCTAAAATTCTAAGTATTATTTTCATCGTACAAAATCTATTTCACAATGTAAAGGAAGTGCCTAATATTAGTTTGAATGTACATTACACTATTCGCCTTAAAAATCCTAGAGATAGTCAACAGATCAGTACACTGGCTTTGCAAATGCATTGAGGGAAATCTCAGTTTTTAATTGAGGCACATCTAGATGCTACAAGCAAACCTCATGGTTATTTATTCATTGATTTAAAACCAAAAACAGACGATAAGCTACGTATTCGCACAGGCATTGTACCAAGTGATACACATTACGTTTATGTGAATAAAACAGTGTATGAAGAAGAATTACAACAGTTTGGTTTGAACGTCAAGATGTCTAGACGAATCAACCATTTCGTCATTTATTAGGACGTAGCAGCGCTAAACGACATAAATCCTTATCGAATCAAGGTGCAAAAGATGAATTAGCTAGTTTGTTCGAAATATGTTTGAATATATTGCATGGGCACTTACCATTGAAGTCACATATTAGAAAAGAAGCGTAAAAAGAAGTTGATTAATCAAAAAGGTGGATTTTTTGGAACAATTGTAGGAATTGCACTTCCATTATTAGTTCAAGTCATATTAAAATGAAGCATGCATAGAAATGGTCCTTATGCCTGCATCAGAGCGTAGACAATTATCATCAAGTCAACCTTAAAATAATAGTATTAAAGCTAAAGTGAATAAAATTGAAAAAAGAAACTAAATCATGAAACTGCTACAGAAATATCTCAACTTGTCTCATCACTTACGAACAATTCAGTCGCAACAGCAACTAAAGGCTACTACATCATCTGCTGCATAAAAGTCGGAAAAATCACAGCAGTTAACATATCTAAACAATTTTCAACCAATATCTCATGTCAAAGTAACACAACGTGTGGCAGAACTTAAGAAATATGGTACAATATGGATAGACAAGAATGAACTTGAAAACCATCACGAGGTTGGAAGCAGCTTATTCATTTGTTGCAGATGATAATATTCCCAAAAACTGTTTTTGGCAAAAAGACAATTCGTGAAGATATCACAAAAGAAACAGCGTCAGCAAAGACAGTTTTCAGA
Organism: Protula sp. h YS-2021; assembly: GCA_949752745.1. Lineage (NCBI taxonomy): Eukaryota > Metazoa > Annelida > Polychaeta > Sabellida > Serpulidae > Protula > Protula sp. h YS-2021. The sequence goes on along the minus strand of OX457025.1, from coordinate 17,944,033 downwards.
AAAAAAGATGGGAAAATTTTTAACATGGTTTAAAGAGTTATGTTGTTGTTGTTGTCAAGAAAAAGAAACCACAAGTCATATTTCAGCAATAAAAGGTGTGCAAATGCTTGTTAGCAAGCAGAAGTGATAGGCAGCAACAATGTGGACCAGGAACGCAATGCACGCAGCGTACACAATGTATACGATGCATGCAATGCATGTAGTGTGAACGGCACGCGCCATGCACGAAGTAATGTATATACACATCCAGTCCGTCAACGTGCATATGTTACAGGCCATGAGTGAAACCAGGCTATGTATACATAGCCTACGCTACGAATACATGGCCTGATGCGTCCAAGCTATCTATTCATAGCCTAGGTTCCTTATTCATGGCCTGAATTTGCAGCCAAAAAATTTCACTCGTGGCCTGACATGTCTGATGACATTGATTGCTATCTTTATTAATTATTTATGAGTGTTTTTAATTGCAATTTGGGGTTCAAAGTAGGATGTCTGAGATGGAAAATTTCCAATCATGCCTTTGTGAGCGGTAATCCCCGTTTTATCACAAATTCCTGTTCTTTGATATTCTTTTATGGCGACGACTGATAATTGTGGGTGTTTCAGTTGCAATTGTTAGATCTAAGAGGGAAGTAAAATTTGTTTATTAATGATTTATTGGATCTCCAAGTTCTTTTTTATTTGGAATTAAGTCACCCTGACACTAAACTCCCGAAATTGTCTAGAAAGCAATTGCCGTGCTCGCTTGGTAACGTCATACAGGCTTTGCAAAGGTACATAGTACAGCGTATTTTCATCAGCATTGTCTTTCCTTTTGATCACTTTTTGCACATCGCCACAAACCAAAATGTAATATTTTCTCAAAAGATAATACTGCCTTGAAGTCTTTACATTTGCCTGCTTTGCTACTACAATTTCAGTCATCAAAAGTTCGTACTGGTCTTTTGAGATCAATGTACTTTTTCTGGTCACGTTTTGCACCTAAAACTTCCACCAATTCTCCCGTAAATCGTGCCTCAATGTCCGTATCTATTTCGACAATATTATCCAAACTAATTCTTATCCTTATTGGTGTTTAAATAGAATGAAGGGTCACATTTCAGGCATCTTTTATAGCCATGCAGGTCGATCTACTCACACCGGAGGACATGCCATTAAGGAATTGTAGCTTTTAGCTGATTTTAAAATTAGTTATTTCACACACCAGAGTAGTTATTTGATTTTTGAGTTGGATTTGTAACCTGGGTAGGGCACAGAATAATTGCAATAACAGGCGTTCCAATAGTTGCATCTCCCCACGAAACAAATGATCAGTCAATTGTAATGAAAAGATATGGTTGTATGATTGAAGTTACAATCACAGATCATGCTATGTAAATTGTATTTCAAAGACATGACTGAAGATTAATGATCACAGATATCAATTATCATTTCAGGTGAAACACTAACAATCATCACAACGAATTACGAATCAAAGAGAAGAATTTATAATGAACAGTATATAACTGCTCACAAAGGCATGAGTGAGAATAATCCTACTATGAACCCCAAATTGCAATTTAAAACACTCACAAATAAGTATTAAAGATAGCAATCAATGCCATCTGACATTTCAGGCCATGAGTAAAATTTTTTGGCTGCAAATTCAGGTTATGAATAAGAAGCCTAGACTATGAATAGATAGCCTGGACGCATCAGGCCATGTATTCATAGCTTAGGCTATGTATACATAGCCTGGTTTCACTCATGGCCTGTAACATATATACAATTTTGTCATCATCGAGTCAACAATGTTTTACATTAATTTGCCCAGTAATGCTAGCATGAACCATTATTATACCAATAAAGCTTCTAATTATCAAAATTATTTACCTCGTGCATTATATTTGAAAGGAAAATATGAAGTGGCCTTGAAATTCAATATCCACATACATGGACGACAATGAGACAAGGAACGGGCTATTACATTTGTTATCAGTTGCCATTAGATGATGCATTTCATAATGTTGGCATTCCATATGCTACTATAGATCCATACATGAAATAAGTAAAGCAGTAAATGAAGTTTTAGCAATAGCTATTAATGAAAACCGCATTCAGTTAAAGTGTGTTACAGTTAAAGATGACTATTCTGTTGCATATCTTTATGAATGTCTCTGTTCGGTATGTCGTAACACAAACTGTCTGTTTCACGGACCAACAGTTTTGCATCTGGATACTTCTTCATGTAATTGTAGTGATAATCATACATGAGGGTTTCGCTGAGATATAGAATAGTAAACTCAATCGGAGTGGGCTTGTTCAAGAACAGATCCGATTTGAGGCAGTGTACTGCTGTCAACTCTTCAATGAAAATGTGCAATTTGTGAAATGTTGGCTTAGCCACCACGTTTTTGAAACGTTTCTCATTGTGATTAAATTCTACATTGGGTCGTTTCCTCACGTTTTCCAGGGTTTTTGCAAAATATGGCATTATTCATGAATTTGTAAAAGTCTTTTTCAAACGTTTTTGCCACTTTTCTCTTCTCTCTGTTGACATCTCTGTATTTAGCTAACCATTTCAGCTGCTGGAACATAATGGCTCGATGCAATTCAAACTGCATTTCTCAGGTTCTTACTGTGTTCGAACAATTCGCAGATTCGAACAGTTTTCGGCTCAGGCGTCACTGGACAGTTACTATGCTGATAACGGATTTTATCCGGGTATGTGGGATCTACCGCTAAAACATATCCTGTCTCAGCATTCACTTTCATTTGGTCCGGAGATTCTGGATCTTCCACCCATGCAAATCCACATTTCGGCAAACTCTGTGACATACTCCACCCATAGAGATTGCTGGCGTCGCAGTACATAATGTAGTTTGTTGACTTGGTCACATCATAGTATGGTATGTAGAGGTTGTTGGCTTTTGTATACTTGTGTGTATTGACTGATATACCACCTCGCAGACCTTGCACTACCATTTGATACATATCAGTATTATCTATCAAATCCAATTGAACCTTGGTATGTTTCAGCGTAGCGTCCCATGTCAAACATGGTGCTGTATAGAAATGAGCAGGATCCAATTCATATGCTGAGACAAATATTTCTAATATCTTCAAATACATCCGCAACACATCTGATTTTAGGTAGAAGTCATGATATTCTCCGAAGTTGTTACACTGGAATAATTCAGATTCGTTGCGAATGAGCATAGTCCTCATCACTAATTCCTTCTTCAGGCAATTTACTGTAAAAGTCTTCTCGCAGTGGAAGCTTGGTTTCTACAAACTCGGAGGGTTCATCAACATAGTCATAGGATATACTGCATTTCTCAAAAGGAACTCTTGCTGTTGATTGTCACACACATGAGCATTCTGAAACTTATCCTTGCCCTCAGTCACTACGTTAGCTGCTAATTTTTCCAACGATGCCCCCATGAATTCGTAGGAGTCGATGAATTTCAAATTTCCCAAGGTAATCGCAATGTACTTTTCTACATTGTTGGGAATGACTGACAGCTTCAAGTATTTGAATTTTCCTATACCATAATAAGAAGATGACCGTCATATTCTCGTAGGTTATGGAATAGGATAGGGATGATGAATGAATTCCACGTTCCTTGCTGATCCTTTCTTAAACAAAACTGTAGGTTGCATTCACGATGGACTGCCTCACGGTATTTCCACTGATGTGATCATGGTATCGCACACGATCCACTCCCATCAACCCGTGGCAAATGTACTAGTGAGTAACTTGAGCAAACTGTTTTTTATCCTCAGCAGTCATTTCAATTCGCTTTGGGTTGTTTAATCGATTCATTTAAGTCCACATTACTGTAGAGATGTGTGAAAAGCATTATCACCACGGTAAAGCACAGGATCATGCTTATCATACTCGCTGACGACAACAGGGAAAACTATTAGCCTTGTGATGTTGGTAACGATCACCCTCCTGTATCGCATTTAACGTCAGCATAAATGACACAGGGTGGCTTTTGTCGTTTTGCAATACCCTTGAATAGAATGATTGTATAATCTGGAAACGACAATCGTTGTGCTCTATTTTTCCAAAAAACTTCACGATGTTTGTCCAAAAGATCTTGTCGCATTATTCAATGCCGATAATTTTAACAGTAAAAGGTTTTGACATGATGTTTTGTGCGATAGGCCTAGTGAAGTTCATGATCAAGCAATAATGTTACTGATGAGAAATAAGTTGATTTCAGTGTCATGTTGACTTATCTGGGTGGGTACCTCAACTTGATTTTCGCAACCAAAAACAATGTTATTCATCTCAAATTTAGGAATTTGATGAATTGGTGTTGGAAATATTATATCTTCTGCATTCAGCTCATGTTCAAACGGTTGATACTTAGGTGCTAGGTGATACTTAGGTTCATCGGATGAAGATGAGCTAATATAGACCATAGGAAGCACTTGTTGCCTGTGTTCTTGATGTTGATATCACCTTTGGTATTCTTTATCTTCTTTGGCAACTCAATGTAGTTGGAGGCCTGCAAGGGTTCTAATGTAGCTGTATGTTGATATCACCTTTGGTATTCTTTATCTTCTTTGGCAACTCAATGTAGTTGGAGGCCTGCAAGGGTTCTAATGTAGCTGTATGTTGATATCACCTTTGGTATTCTTTATCTTCTTTGGCAACTCAATGTAGTTGGAGGCCTGCAAGGGTTCTAATGTAGCTGTGTGTTGATATCACCTTTGGTATTCTTTATCTTCTCTGGCAACTCAATGTAGTTGGAGGCCTGCAAGGTTTCTAATGTAGCTCAGGTGTTCAGGTGAGTCTTATCCACACGTTCGACCATCACTCCCTGTTCATTTTTTTGCTATTTTCTTGAATCGAGCTGTCGCATTGCCAGTAGCAAGTCGGATTCATTTTCAGGTTCAAACACTTCTTGATGTAATATTCACCAAGGCATTTCTTCTACCTTTAAGCACTCGCATTACATACTTTATATGTTTTTTCTTTGGTTTCTTTACAGGAGGTCGATCTGAGTCATCAGCTAATCTTTTTATACCTGTGTTCTGCATCGGTGTTGCACGAGTATCATGGCATTACGATCTGCATATTGTTAAGCACAGTTAAATACGTGGATATATGCACTCTTGAAGTTTGGCATGCCATCCTTATATACCATACAGCCTTAGCGTGAGGGATTACCCGTCAATCATCCCAGTTAGCGTGTCTTTCAATAATCCTTGGAGGGGGATTATCTAGAAATCTCTTTTATGTATTACTCCTTTTATTCTTTTAAATAAGTGCATTGTTATTATTATTTTGAATAAATTGTTTTCCCAGTTTATACAAATAGGGCAGTTTCATGACAGCACGAAAGTCACAGATTTTTTATTAGGATCCCGAGTGTTCCAGGCTCTAATGACGTTACTTTATATGGCGTGTCCTAATTTATATGCCGGTTTAAAGAAGTTTATTAATGAAATTGTTCATACAGCAGTGTAAACTGGAACAATGATTTAAAATGATGCGTTCTTCTGTTTAGGTTTTAGTGAAAACAACACTGTCCCAGGTCACAGATATAGACTTCCCAGCAGTCACTATATGTAATATGAACCCAATCAAAAATTCCTTGTTGAGTAATAATCCGCGTCTGTCAGCCCTGGTTGAGAGCTGGAGATCCGATGACGACAGGAGGAGGAGGAGGAGAGAAGCAGGAGCTGTCAATCAAATGAGGACCAGGAGGTCGGTTAGCTTGCCGAACGTCGTTGGTACGTACACACACAGATATAATAATAATAACAGTAATAATAATAATCTCAAAACTACTGGGTTTTATTGATGACGTCACTGATGACTTCATGGATGACGTCATTTACTAAACTTTCAAAGCAGCCTATCTTAAAACTTCTTAGTCGATTTCAACCGTTTTCACCAAAATATTCATTAACACTTTACGTTTTTATTGATGACGTCACTGTTGACGTTATGGATGACGTCATTTACTAAAAATTTCAAAGGAGACTATCTTTAAAACTACTGGGTTAATTTCAACTTTTTCCCATAGAATTCAGCACGAATTTAAGTAGACTTGATGACGCTACTGACACGTCATGGATGACGTCATTTACAAAAAAAATCAAACGAGTATATTGCTATAACTACTGAGCTGATTTCAACCACCTTATCACCATAGTATTCAGTATAATTTTAAGTGTTTATTGATGATGGTACTGGTGACGCCATTTCGATAGTGGGTAAAACACTCTAAACCTCTTGAGAGTTTGAGTGCAGTTTATCATTGGTGTGTATTGGTGTTTGAATTACACAGTTACGCACAACGAAAACAAATTCTAGCTGAATTGAATGAAGTTTTACAATATATGACTATTTAGATGAAAATAATCGATTGATTGCTTTTGGTGCAACAGCAGAGGAGGATTTTATCGGTATTGAGAATGTTCTCAACAAGCTAAGAGAGAAGACTTATCAATCAATGAATTGATGAGATAAAGCGTGTAGCACAGGAAGAGGAGTATGCTTGGTCTCCCTTATCCATTGATGAACGTGAACTTTATGAGATAGAGCGTGCAGTACAGAGGAGGGGTATGCTTGGTCTCTCTTATCTGTCAATGAACATGAACTTGGTGAGATAGAAGAGATAGAGCGTGCAGCACAGAAGTATGGTTCTTCTTCTTTACCAATTACTGAGAATGAGTTACTGACATAGAGCGTTCCGCACAAGCTGACACTTTTTCAATTGAAGAAATAGAGCATGCATGTGAACCATGTGATAAACTATACAAAGGACCAGGTGGTAAATGCGCGCGCATTTAATGCGAAAATATAGACGATGAGATGGCTGACACGCAGACAAGTCAACGTACCATGAAGCATCATTGCTCTATGTGCAGTCGACACCTTAGCTCTCGTGAGAAGCTACGGCAGTATCATAGAACCAGTCACCAACGCCTTACCCTTATATGTACAGATTTTGGTAAAAGGTTTAGCGGTAGTCAGCTTCTCGGACATCACCGAATATTATGTAGTATAAGAAACAAACAGCAACACGTCTCACAAGTGGGTTGCGGGTATCGAATGCAAAACTATGCGAGAGAAAAGGTGTTTAAACCCAAATACTATCGTGATATTTTAATGGCCTTGAAGGAATTGGAACCTGACATTGAACATCATTTAAACCAAAATGGTGAAAAACGAAGGAAATTACCTGAAGTGTTTCAAACACTACATACAAAGTTTCATGAATCTGAGCGTGAGGGTTGAGGATGGCATTTACATAAAGTGAACAAGATTGAAGTGCATACCGCTACACGAGATCCACTGACAGGTAATTCTTATTTGCCATTTACCCAGACAAATAGCGAGAACACTGGCAATTGTGATCATTTCATAGATCAAAATCCAAACCGGCTGAGTCATTACACAGGCTATCAAAGTGAACTCAACGTGAAAAATATCTATTTTCCAACACCTGTACTGAAGTAGGAACCTTTGAGAAGAACAACAGCTTATCCATAAATGTGTTTGGGTATGGAAATAACAATGTGGTACCTATTTGTTTGAGTAAATAGAATTCGAGACTCAAGTTAATTTATTACCCCCCAGCAAGGGAGAGTATAACTATTGCTTGATTCGGGATTTTGAAGTGCTTATGTACAGACGCACGAAATATAAAGGACGTATGTGTTATTGTTTCAACTGTTTCCATGCATTTAGTCGAGAAGATGTGCTGGATGAGCATAAGGTAGTCTGCATGAAAACTAAAACACAACGATTGACTTTTCACGAGAAAGAAGAAGATTTAGTAATTCAGTTCAAAGAAATTGCAAAGCAGCCAAAGATACCAATTATCATCTATGCGGATTTTAAATGTTTTACGGAAAAAGAAGAGAATGGTCTCAAGTAGAAGCATCATAAAGCAAACAATTTTGCTTACATTCTTGTCAGTGCCGATGTCCAATATTTAAGATCACCAGTGCTGTATAGAACAGATATTGTTATTATGTATTCTTACAAAAACTGATGGAAATAAAAGGTCGGATCACAGATATTTTATTGAATGCTAAGCAATTAAAATGACCCGAAAAGCATCCATGATTTTGAAGCTGTTACCACTGGTTTTATTTGTCATACCGACTTAGGATCTGACCGAGTACGGGATTATGATCATGTCACTGGGGTCTACCGTTTTGCTTCTCACACTAACTGTAATTTACAATATCGTTTAATGACGAAGAGTTAAGATCAGGAGGGTTCCTTAATCATACCAGTTGAATTTCACAACTTACGGGGCTACGACAGCCATTTCATTATGAAGAAGATTGAACAGTTTAAGGAAAGTAAATTACTTGTTATTCCAAACACCATTGAAAAGTATGTATCCTTTTCATTAGATAATTTACGAACCACCGACTCAAATCATGACTTCAACCATTGAAAACATTCACCAACAAGATTTGTTGTTGAGAAAGATAGTATACCCATATGATTTTGTGGATGGACCTGATAAACTTCATGGATCAAGCCTTCCTCCATAGGAAGAATTTTACAGTACATTGAGTCAGGTAGGTATCAGTGAGGACGACTTTAAACATACACGGAATATATGGGAAATATTTAATTGTCATACATTAAGAGACTATCATGATTTGTACTTGAAAACAGACGTCATGTTATAAGCTGACGTATTTGAAAATTTTCGACAAATGTGTTTAATCACTTACGAATTGGATCCAGCACGTTATTATACAGCTCCGGGCCTCTCATGGGACGCTGTGCTCCGACATACAAATGTTGCATTATCTGTTAGCAATGACTTTGTTATGTATCAAATGATAGAGCAAGACATCCGCGGTGAAATCTGTATGATAAGTCACAAGTACGCCAAGGCAATTAATAAATATTTAAGTACTTATGATCTCATCCTTCCTGACAGTTACATTATGTATCTTGATGTAAACAATTTATAAAATGAGCCAGTACCTTCCAGAATGAAGGTTTTCAATGGGTAGAAGACTTGGATCATATTGATATCATGTCTATTCCTAAAGATGAGGACATAGGTTATATATTGGAAGTGGACTTAGGCTATCCAGATCACCTTTCTGTTCTTCATACGGTCTCCTTACAGTAAAGAACTCAAGAACGAATTAAACTTGAAGGGAAACCATATGAGAAACTGGTCTGTACTCTATATTCCAAAGCAAGTTAGATTGTACATTACCGGAATTTACACCAGTATTTATCATTTGGTTTGACATTAATAAAAATTCCTCTAGCCGTTATGTTCAGACAGAATAAATGGTCAGAACCATACATTACCTTGAATACAGAAAAGCGTTAAGAAGCCAAAAATTAGTTTGGGAAGGGTTTTTACAAAATCATGAACAATTCTATATTTGGAAAGACAATGGAAAATATACGGGAACGTATTAAATTGGAATAAGTGAATAATGAGAAACGCTTTAAGAAGCTCGTGGCAGAACCAACTTCCATCGTGTCAAAATTTGTAACCAGCATTTAACTGCAGTTCACTCGAAAAAGGCTGAACCGCTGTTAAGCAAACCGATTGATGTTGGATACAACATTTTAGACCTTGGCAGCAAAACCTAAATGTAGGACTTTCACTATTTGTATATGAAAGCCAAGTACCCCAAAGCAAAACTGTTGTTTACTGATACAGACAGTTTGTATTACTGTATTGTAACAACTGACTCGTGTCAAGATATGTTGCAAGTTGCAAGATATGGCTACTTTGGTTACAGTACATCCCATTTCCTTCATTCCACTGCAAACAAAAAAGTGATTGGAAAGATGAAGGTTTTCCTACAGAAGAGTTTGTAGGTCTACGATCCAAATGTACAGTTTTTCATATCATGAAATAGAAATGAACCGCTATCGGTCGGGAATTTATCGGTAAAATGAGACATGGAGACTACAAAACAGCTCTGTTTTGGCAAAACCAGACCATAGCGACAAGCAATATATTGCGAAGTCATGAACATAATGTTTATGCAGCACGAGTGAAGGTAGCACTGTCTCCATTTGACGATAAGAGGTATATGTTGAATGATGATGTTAGTATATTGGCTTATGGACATTGTGACCTCATGATGACGTAAGTATATAAGCTACTATTGACACATACAAGTGATTACACATAATGATAGTAATTCTTGTAAATACCACTGTGACGTTAACAGTGGAGAAGAATGAAGAAGTACACTATTTTATTTGTTTAAGACGAGGAGCTAAGTGTATTACCTATTCGCTTAAGCTATGGAATATAATTAGAAAACATCCACACCACATACTGGAAGAAGGGTATGAACTGATACTTAAGGTAAAGAATGTGAAAGCCACCAGATTTATGGACCGGCTGGTTGTAACTTTCCACAGAATTCATTGAGTAAATAGTAACGTGTATAACATGCACATCAGTCTGAATGAAGACGAGTGGACATTATTTCTGAACACAATGTCGTTGGTGGATGATGTGATTCATTCAGAATGTGAAGTGTGTCAGAGCGAAAGCTAATCATGTCCTTAAAGAACCATCACATGAAACAAACCAAGCTAGATGAGAAGAATCTGCAAGGTGTGCTGAACTATAATCAAAATGTAAAGAACGAATATAATTTGATGTGTGAATATTGTGGCTGTATACTGTTTGACGGTTAAATGTTTCACTGTCACCGTTATAACTGTAAGAAGTGTGAATCAAATAATTTTTGCCAGAAATGTAACACACTTGTTATCACTGATGAGAGTATTTTAATGTTAGATAAAGATAATGCTATTTGGTACAGACTTTCTAGCCAATGCACTCAGAAAGGAATCAATGCCTTTCCATACTGCATTCGAGTGCCTCGAAAACATGGTAGTGCTCGCCCTATTTGGTATTGAAAATGGTTGATAAATATTTTGGTTGTGAATAAAAGGCTGGATATTGATTTCTGTCTAAAATAAAGTTTACAGATCACTTTACCAGTCTCAAATGCTATGTCTTCCCCTATGTCGCTCTTGATGTTGATTTCGATGGTGTCGAACTTGTTGGTATTTACAGAAAGATGATGTGGTTCTTCGTAAAATTTGGAAATTATATCACCGTCTTTTCCTTAAATAGCAACTGCGCAAAATAAAGGGACATAATAATCACCAAGAACTTGAGGATCGCAAATGCTACAGCATATATATATTACGTTTAGTATAGTCCGATTGGTACATTCATTCCCTGTCCACGTCAGCCAAAAATATTTCTGTGTCACGAAATCCTAACACGTCAGCTAAACCTCGACTTAGCGCTACTTGATGTCCATTTTTCACAATAATTTGGGTTCGTCGTGTGATTGTGTTGTATGAGGATATTAAATTTCTGCTAAAGCTACTTGAAATTTGTCTCTTAAAAATAGTTTTGGCATACATATTTGGAACCTAGAAGCTGGATAAATATCCTTGCTAGCATTGCTTGATAAAGTAATGTTAAACTTGTTGATTCCATGACTTCTTTTACATTATGACATTAAGTTTGTGTCCTGTTTCTTTCAGTTTATATAATTTATAGGGTCCAGCAAAAGCACCAGGATGACTTGGATTAAATTAAACTTGATTCAAATAATCTTTCTATGTAGCAATGTTATTAAAACTCACCAAGTAGCAATAACACCATTTATTTACAATAACATAAAGAACGTTATAACCATGCTTAGTATAACAACTATGAAAATGTCACTCATTTTTAACTGTTTCTCTTTGTATAACAACCATAACTTTAAATATTCTTTTATTAGATTTTCTATCTCCTTGGTGCTCTTCCGCAGTTGTTTCCACTCAGCAGGTGTAAGAAGTATGCCTCGTTTGGTAGCATAAGCACGCCTATCATTGGCGTTAATGTAGTCGTGGATATTTATGTAGAGCTTTTGTGAGTACCGATGCACTTTCACAGCTTTTCCATCCCCAATTGGGATGAGGACTGATTGTTTTAAGTGTTGCACTTTCTTGCGTGAAGGTTGGTTGACCACTAACATTTTAAAGCTTGTACACTTTCACACCTTTTCATATAGGGATGAGAAGTGATTGCTTTAAGTGTTGTTGTGGTGTTGCTAACACACTTTCTTGTCTCAGAGTTGGTTTCTCATTCACATTTTCGTCTCCTAAATTCATTTTTAATGTTTATTTTCCAACGATTAATTTCAGAATGATGATGAGGTGAGGTGTTGCACTCTTTTATTGTATAGTAGTGTCCACTAGCACTAGCAGCTGAACACATTTCTGCTACTAAAACCGAATGTCTGGTAACCAATCATAATCACCTTTTTGTAATGCTAGCATAAATTGTTCATGTGGTACACCAAGGCTGCTACACTTTTGCGTAAATTCCGCCAACACTTAATAGGTTGGCAAGTTGAGCCGTGCTTTTTCCAGTGCGTATTAAAATACATAAACACAGCATCCAGTTTTTCGTTCAGAGAAGAATAGGGTGAACAGACAAAAGACTGACTCTAATGTGTTTATCATCAGAGAGTATGAGTTCGTATGCCTCATCACGCATGTGGTAACTATTGACTCTTATTTTACCCCACATCACAGTTGTGAGAACAATCCATCTTGACCCACGTAAAAGACGCACAAAGCGTTCAAATGTTCCTTCTTCCATGGAGACTTCTAAGTTATCGCTGATTGCAAATGTTCCGTTCATGGTTACGAGTGCTGAGTGATATTAAAGCTCATTCTTTTTATACCTACTGTCACATAACTTCACACAATTTTTTACCATTCATGTTATTAGTTGTTTGATTCCTCACCCCTAGGCTATGAATCACTTTCTGACCAGTTCTAGTCCCTTAGGAAGCCATTCGTTTTCTGTTTTTGAATACACTCAGTTCATCGCATTCATCCTTAAGCCCATTGAAAAGAATATCTTTAGAAATAGCATGCGCACTTGACCATTTTTGGTCAGTTTTTGAATAGACTCAGTTCTTCGCATTCATCTTTAAGCCCATGGAAAAGAATATCTTAAGAAATAGCATGCGCACTTGACCATTTTTGGTCAATGTCTTTCCACCATCGATCCGGGTTTTCTACTTGAACGACTGAAAATATCCATATTGCGTACCACTTCTTAAAAATTTTCTCCATCCTTCACCTGTTAATGAATGTAATATGTTACCCTTTTTATACCCGTAACAGCCCTCTGGTGAACAAAACTCGCTTCTGGTAGAATTTGATTGGTTGAAAAAGGGATGATGGTATTGATGTAAAATATAAATTTACAGTTAATGGTACCAATTTTGTTTTAAAATGGCATTCTTTCCAATCTACATTTTTATACAAGATTTTTCCGTAAGCCCTTTCACACATACATATAAAAGAGCGTGGGAGGAATGACTTAAAATAAACACCGTGAGCCCCTACACACAAAAGAGAGGGTAGAAGAAATAGAAATTGCTTCTAAGAAAAAAGGGGAGCAATTTATCTAGTCTAGCACAGGGGTCAAAATACGAGATCTTGCTGAGCCATTCACCTACATTTTTAGTAAATGACGTCGTCGATAACGTCATCAACAAAAGTTTTTCTGAATACTAGTTGAAATCGGCCCAGTAGTGCTCGATTGAAATATTTAGTATATGACGTCATCAATGACATCATCAATAAAGTTTTACTGAATGCTATGGTGAAAAGATGATTGAAATTGACCCAGTACTCGGGTGGGATGACGAAAGTACATGCGTACTTTACTAAAAGTGTTTTCATACCACCATTTACAAAAAACATTTTAGCTCGATATGCTGAATCTGCAAAAAGTAGTTGCTGACTCGGTACGCTGAGTCAGCGTAAATACTTGCTAACTCTGTATGCTGAGTCAGCATAAAACACTTGCTGGTCCGGTATGATGAATCAGCTCACATTACTTGCTGGCTCGGTAAGGTGAGGGGGTTTTTACCCACAATGTAAAGCGCCGCAGTTTTCATACTACTTTCTAAAGCTGTTTCCATATCCCTAGGGGTTTGAAGACACACACCGGAAGTGTTTTCAAACCCCACTTCCGGAAACTGTTATTCAAACTCCTATTATATACCTACTAGAATCCATCTAAAGTGGAGATAGATGAGCGTTGGCTTTTACAAAGCGAAAATTAATTAATTATTTTATGACTGCCAGATGGGCACGAAAAACACGAACAATGCTGTGCTTTTGCACACCGAAGCAGGAGCACCCCAGAAGGGAGGTGGGAGGGCAACCACGTACCAACACGTTACCATGCGCCCCCATGATTTTTTTTAATCGACCCCTAAACGCGGGGTACTCAATTTGAAAGAATACAACCTTTTTCAACAAAAGGCACAGTGAAGTTCCGAAAGAATCATTTTTTTGTGGAAAACACGGAGAGCTGAATGCCAATCCCCCTCCCCTGTAGCAAGATTGGCACTCCGCGCCGAGCGCGTCTGGCACAAAAATTTCCCCCTTTCTCCGTGTTTTTGAACACGCATGGCAATACATATGATACCACCCAGTAAACATTCTGAGGTCGATCTACCGTCGATTTGAGGTTGTGACGTCGATCCAACAAAACCACAACAGTAACTCTGGTTGTGCATTGGTTGCGATTAGTTGCGACCAAAGATCAACATTTTACCATCTTTGATACAAAGTTGAATAGAAGTTGGGAAAGCAACGTTGTTTAGACGTCGCTTTTAGTCACAACCAAAACTCAACTTCCTCTCCAACGTCTTTAGTGCAACATTGAATGGACGTCGACGCGCAGATGTCGGACTCGCAACGAAAAAATAACCTCCGTGCTTTACCGCTCACCGAACGGAAATGGTAGCCATGACTGGTCACTTTGAAAAAGACCTATAGGAGAATTTCAAGAGCGCGCGCGTCTTTTTCCTCACCTCCTTTTGAGAAATGTGCATGGAAATCGACTTCATACCTATCTCGACTGATCGGATGACCAAATGGTGGGGGTGACAACACTGCGAATGTAGCTGTCAAGATGGCGATTCTAGATTAATATTTCTCCACAACAGGACGCTTTCCTAATGTCTACACAATGTCATTTCCATTTCCGTTTTCAATTGATCTGTGACGTTGAGAAGAAGCCGGATAATCGACGTCGGAAGGTAAATGATGGCTCGACTTCCATAAAAAAACCCGACGTTGATCCGACATCGGGTGCGAGGTCTATCGAATGCTGAAGAAACGCCACAATTTTGACTCGGCGGGCGCCCCCCTACCCCCCCCCCCCCCCCCGCCCTGCCCCACCCCGCCTTGGAAGAAGGCACATCAACGAGACGTCCTAAGCAGAAGACCGTTTAGGCATAAGACGCTTTACTTCTTATTTCAATAAATGATGAAGATATAAAGAAGTGTGATTTAATACGATAACGGTATTACACTGCACCAGGTTGGGCCACTCGG
This sequence comes from Protula sp. h YS-2021, assembly GCA_949752745.1. Taxonomy (NCBI): domain Eukaryota; kingdom Metazoa; phylum Annelida; class Polychaeta; order Sabellida; family Serpulidae; genus Protula; species Protula sp. h YS-2021. The sequence continues at coordinate 17,928,630 of OX457025.1, read as the reverse complement.
TCTGGAAAAGATCGCTGCTTAAATTCTGAAGATTTCGCAAAATAAGTCCTTAACATTCGCTTCATTATTTATTTTACTTTGCATGACTTCCACTGTCGCTTTGTGTGCTTCTAAGAGCTTAACGGAGTGCAGTGTTAAGTTACTTAAGAAATATATAAGAGATGTTTTTGTCTGATTTGGTTCATTTCACAGAACCGATCGGTGCAACGGATTACAGGTCGTAATCTTCAAGATATAGGTGCACTCATGACATTAACATATGTGCCAGTGTTTGAAGTGCCCTCGTAAAATGGATTGTCCAAATTAGTTGGACCCGGGTTCGGAGATAATCCCTGATCTGATGTGAGGCTTGGCAGAGCACATGAGTGCATATTTCTAAGTTTTCGTCTTCGCAGTGAATTTGTAAATATTTAGCTAAATACCAATACGCCACATTGTTATATAAGTTTATTTGCAACTGGCTGTTTCTTCAATGTAACTAACAGTTAATATTTAGGTTTGTGAGGCTCAGGTGACGACGTTAGGAGATATTTGTCAGTATTTGGGTTTGTGACGCGAAGGTGACGACGGTGGGCTAGGTGATGATGGGGTGACGTCAACATTTGGGTTGGTGACACATTTGTAACGACGCTGGGGTAGACAACGACAGGTGCAGTCATCATTCGGGCTTGCGTCTGGTAGGTTATGACGTTAGGATATGTGGCAAGGCGAGTAGGCAACACTGGGATTTGTGACGCATAGGTTACGACTTCAGGTAGTCAACATTTGAGTTTGGAACTCGTAGGTGACAATGGGGTAGAGGACGATGCGAGTTGTCAACATTTGAAGTGGCGTAATACAATTATGGCAACGAGGTAGAACAAAAATATATCCATTTTTAAAAGTTCCCAAAAATTTTCATGCAGAATCTTATACATTTAATTTCAGAATGCCCGTCGAATGTGTTGCTTCACTTTGGCGAATATTGTTATACAATCGAAACGTCCGATCTGGATTGGACTAGTGCTCAAGCCCAGTGTGAGGTCGGCGGTGGCAACTTGGTGTGGTTCGACAGCGAGCAAGAGCATGACGTCATCACACAGCTGTACTGCCAGACCGAAAGCTGCAGTGGGGTCATGGAATTTTGGACAGGTGCACTGCCATAAAATTAAAATGGAAGTTTAAATGAAATTAAAATCATAGCTATATATACTCAACAAAATTAAAACAGCAATTTTATAAATTGAGTGTATTGACTCAAATCGAAGTCGATGAGGTACGGCTACATTTTTAGAAAGAAAACAACAAATATCGATTTTTGTCTTTTATTTTTTTTATTCTTTTAACTCACAGCAGCTCCGTATCAATAAACACACCAACACAAACTATGAAAAAAAAACACGTAGTTCCAACACTTAATAACGCGTATGGTGGACAAAGTGTACTGCGTTTCCCATCAAACATTGCATCGTCGATCCAACATCGATTTAAGGTTGCGGCATCGATCAAACCAAACCACTACATTAACTCTCGTTGTCATGTGGTTTTGATTGGTCGCGACCATAGATAAACGTCCTACGAACGTAGTAGAAGTTGGATGAGCAACGTCATGTGGACTTTGGGTGTGGTAGAAAAACGATAACGCAGCTTTCTCAACGCTTTGGTAGTAGGATAAAAGTGGGGCTCCGAAAACAGGAAGTGACGTCATAATGACGTCACGAGGTGTTTTCGGAGCCCCATGGGGCTCCGAAAACAGTGACGTCATTGTTTTAGAATCCGCATGGGTATTCTGAAACAGGTAATCGCGCCCGTGTCAATGACGTCATCATGACGTTATAATGACGTCATCATGACATCATCATGGCGTTATAATGACGTCATCATGCCGTCATCATGACGTTATCATGACGTCATAATGACGCTATGACGTCATGATATCATACTAAGCAGCATAACCCTAAGTCACCTGTCAATCATCATGGCGTCATTAATCACGTGACCTGTCAATCATCGGTCATGTGACCCTAGCCCTAACAAGACTTCCAGACCACTTTTGACGTCATAATGACGTCAGACCCCTAGAAGACGTCCCTTCTACCATCTGTCTATCATACCTTCATAATACACATTCATAATGCACTTTATGGTTTAGGGTTGGGCTGCCCATACCCGGGCTCGAACCACCAACCTTCCGAGCATAAGTCCGACCAGGAGTCCCACGCTCTAACAACTGAGCTATTCCGGACTGAACCAGTATGTTTTGTGAAAACATGCCATATAAGGCTATAATGCACAATGCACGATAAATTTCAGAGTGCACTCGTTCAGAGCGTGGGGGAAACCGATCGATAAATTTCAGAGTGCACTCGTTCAGAGCGTGGGGGAAACCGATCGATAAATTTCAGAGTGCACTCGTTCAGAGCCTGGGAACGATCAATAAATTTGAGAAGGAATGGGATTTTCCCTACGTTAAGTCTTATGTTATGTTTTATGTTATAGTAGTTGGAAAATGGTACTTCTAAAGCGCAACTAACAAATGCAGTTTTTGGAAAACATATAATGTATAAAATAAGTTTTAGCACTTTAACATACTACTTATTCAAATGTTCTAAAGTTATAGTAGTAGTAAAGTGGTAGTTCTAGACCAACTTTAACAAATTTAGTTTTTGACAAAATATGATGTATAAAATAAGTTTAAACATTTTAACATGCTACTTATTCAAATGTTTTGAAGTCATAGTAGTAGGAAAATGGTAGTTTTAGATCAACTTCAACAAATTTAGTTTTTAACACCATATGATATATAAAATAAGTTTGAACATTTTAGCATGCTACTTACTTGAATGTTCTAAAGTCATAGTAGTGGAAAAATGGTGGTTCTAGACCAACTTTAGCAAATTTTGTTTTTTGACAACATATGATGTATAAAAAAGGTTTAACATTTTACCATGGTGTAGTAGGGTAAAAATCAGGGTTCTAAACCAACTTTAACAAATTTTGTTTTTTAACAACATATGATGTATAAAATAAGTTAGTGAGAAGAGCACGCCATTCAACCATTTATTCAAATGACAAGCCCCATTCGAAACATGTGTTTGAATTATTTTTGGAACATGTTACGTCATGGTATTGTTCAATGATTTTTTAACAAGTTCAACAATTGTTTAACAAGTTGTTCAACATGTTCAACATGTTCAACGAGTTGTTCAACATGTTCAGCAAGTTCAACATGTTCAACATGTTCAACATGTTCAACAAGTTGTTCAACATGTTCAACATGCGCAACATGTTCAACAAGTTGTTGTTCAACATGTTCGACAAGTTGTTGTTCAACAAGTTGTATATAAAGCTATGTTTAAAGACTTTCTCATCATTTGAATAGTGTAGGTTGAACCGAAAGGATGCATAAATGCAACATGTCTTCGAAATCTTACAATTGGCCACAAAGTCTTAAAAGACACTTAAAGGTTGCTCACACTTCAGAAGTGGATGAAGAATCGGATATGGAAAACCCTGTAAAACTACCTTTCAGGGAAACTTTAGATGAGTCTTCTATGGAAAGTCAAACCGTCAACATGGCTGAAAAGAATGCACATGCTTGTACAGAATGTGGTGCATTATACAACAGCGAAGAAGCTTTGCTCAAACATATGGAGCAGTGTGGCGAGGATGCTTATGACAGGAGTTCTGAAAGTGAGTCAGAAACAGACTCTGAAAGTGAGACAGAAATAGACTCTGTTTGGCATGATATGGTTCAAGAAGTCTACGATGACTATGATAACACATTTCAAGAAAAGGTTTCAGAATATGGAGAACAAGGACTTGAAGATGCGCGTGAAATAACAAGTTATGACCTTCGACCCATTTATAAGCATGGACTAAAACAACTGTTTATGAGACTGTTCCACTATACCCAACGTCTAGAACAAAGCCAACATTATCAAAAAATTTTAGAGGACTTTAATTACTTTGTTAATGAAAAACATTATAAGTATTCAAAAGCACTAAAGGCGGCTATAAGGAAAAACAATGCATTCTTTGAAGAGCTACTAGATATGGAGGAGGAGGATGGTAGCAGTGACGAAGAAAGTGGTATGGACAGTGAGGTGCAACAGAGTGAAACAGATGCAGAAGAATAGTCTTATTTGACTAAACTTTATAATAAAGACTTTGTAAATGGTGAAATATTAATATATTGTGTATTAATATATGTCTTGCTCACAACATATGAGGTGTGGTGTGAATTCACCCGTAGACCATATATCATATATTATGTATTATAATTAATTTTGTATTATATTCAAGTATTGTATCATTATGTATTATATTCAGGTATTTTATTATTATGTATTATATCCAAGTATTGTATGAAAAAAATAAATAAGTTGAAAAGCATCATATGTGTTTCTTTTATTAAATATTACAAATATTTACAATTATGATAAAAACAAAAATATTTCAAATACATATTATGCTAATACATGTACCCACTCATAAGAACTTAAATGGATAGGTTTACAAATGTTATAAAAACTAACTTTACATCAACATAGATAATGTTAACTCATTTCTTAGTCATACTGTTACAATTGCATACAGTCACATATTACTTTCTACTCAACCATCTTCTGACAGTCACTACATTTATATACATCCATTTTCTGAAGCATGAGATCCACTGACGTCATTTGCTTCTTCAGCATGTGCCAGTCTTTCAATGATAACAAAATTCCCTTCTTGGTAGGATATAACCTCCCAGATGCATGATTCGTAATATATTTATGAATGTTAACCATCACTTTCTGTTGATGTTTCACCAATTTAATATATGTTTCTCCATTAATGGGTATCATAACCGGTGAATCGTCTACACGCATCTTTTTCATGGTGGTATCAGCTTAACGCTCCGGTTCTCGCTTCATTTTAGGCTCTGTCTTAATTTTTCGCATTTTACCCGGCGCCGTCTTAGCTGGTAACTCATCTCGTTTTATCTTTCTAAAATTTGGTCGCTTTTGACGCTGCTGACGTGACTTCACCTTGGACTTTACCATGGGCATTGCCTTAGACTTTGCTGTAGGTACTGTCTCAGGCTTTGCTATAAAATTTTCTGCAGGCATTGCCATAGATGGTAGTTGTTGTTCACTCACTGCAGACATGTTCACTCTTCAGTATCTTGATACAGAATGTGCGTTATGTCTGAGGGTAGGTGCCTTTTATGCTCTATAGGGAATTGTCACACTCGAGGTTGACACACTATGTCCTAATATGTTTAGAAATAACTTTACCATATGTGACTTTGTGGCCAATTGTAAGATTTCGAACAAATGTTGCATTTATACATCCTTTCGGTTCAACCTACACTATTCAAATGATGAGAAAGTCTTTAAACATAGTTTTATATACAACTTGTTGAACAACAACTTGTTGAACATGTTGAACAACAACTTGTTGAACATGTTGCGCATGTTGAACATGTTGAACAACTTGTTGAACATGTTGAACATGTTGAACATGTTGAACTTGTTGAACATGTTGAACAACTTGTTGAACATGTTGAACATGTTGAACAACTTGTTGAACATGTTGAACATGTTGAACAACTTGTTAAACAATTGTTGAACTTGTTAAAAAATTATTGAACAATACCATGACGTAATATGTTCCAAAAATAATTCAAACACATGTTTCGAATGGGGCTTGTCATTTGAATAAATGGTTGAATGTCGTGTTCTTCTCACTAACTTATTTTATACATCATATGTTGTTAAAAACAAAATTTGTTAAAGTTGGTTTAGAACCCTGACTTTTACCCTACTACACCATGGTAAAATGTTCAAACCTTTTTTATACATCATATGTTGTCAAAAAACAAAATTTGCTAAAGTTGGTCTAGAACCACCATTTTTCCACTACTATGACTTTAGAACATTCAAGTAAGTAGCATGCTAAAATGTTCAAACTTATTTTATATATCATATGGTGTTAAAAACTAAATTTGTTGAAGTTGATCTAAAACTACCATTTTCCTACTACTATGACTTCAAAACATTTGAATTAGTAGCATGTTAAAATGTTTAAACTTATTTTATACATCATATTTTGTCAAAAACTAAATTTGTTAAAGTTGGTCTAGAACTACCATTTTACTACTACTATAACTTTAGAACATTTGAATAAGTAGTATGTTAAAGTGCTAAAACTTATTTTATACATTATATGTTTTCCAAAAACTGCATTTGTTAGTTGCGCTTTAGAAGTACCATTTTCCAACTACTATAACATAAAACATAACATTAGACTTAACGTAGGGAAAATCCCATTCCTTCTCAAATTTATTGATCGTTCCCACGCTCTGAACGAGTGCACTCTGAAATTTATCGTGCATTGTGCATTATAGCCTTATATGGCATGTTTTCACAAAACATTCTGGTTCAGTCCGGAATAGCTCCATTGTTAGAACGTGGGACTCCTGGTCGGACTTATGCTCGGAAGGTTGGTGGTTCGAGCCCGGGTATGGGCAGCCCAACCCTAAACCATAAAGTGCATTATGAATGTGTATTATGAAGGTATGATAGACAGATGGTAGAAGGGACGTCTCCTAGGGGTCTGACGTCATTATGACGTCAAAAGTGGTCTGGAAGTCTTGTTAGGGCTAGGGTCACATGACCGATGATTGACAGGTCACGTGACTAATGACGCCATGATGATTGACAGGTGACTTAGGGTTATGCTGCTTAGTATGATGTCATGACGTCATAGCGTCATTATGACGCCATGATAACGTCATGATGACGGCACGATGACGTCATTATAACGCCATGATGATGTCATGATGACGTCATTATAACGTCATGATGACGTCATTGACACGGGCGCGCGCTCTTTCGATTACCTGTTTCAGAATACCCATGCGGATTCTAAAACAATGACGTCACTGTTTGGGGCTCCGAAAACACCTCGTGACGTCATTATGACGTCACTTCCTGTTTTCGGAGCCCCACTTTTATCCTACTTTTGGTGCAACATTTGAATAGACGTCGAACCACAACCGAAACACAATCTCCTCGTGTTGTCGCTCACAAGAAATGGCAGCCATGACAGATCCCTTCGAAGATAGACTAAATCGAGGAAGTGAAATATGACAGCTTCAAGGGTGTGCAAGTTTTTTTTTCCTGCCTTAATAGAAAAAAACTCAGAGTCAGAATGCATCCGTGTATGTCGTTGTTGGCGAAGTTCGCGCCCTCTGAGAAGTTGTTTTAACTTCCATTGCAATCTTCACGCAACTTTTATTAGATGCCGGATAATTGCCCACTATCTAGCGTCTCATAAATTTTTCTAAGCTTATATTAGCTTTTGTCCTCCTTTACTCTCTGTAATTATCTCCATGCTTACTACGAACACGCTTCATTTGCCCCCTTTTTACGTATTGGTCTAGTGACTCCGGGAAATACAAGGATTAACCGTAATGTGAGTGGGGGGGGGGGGGGGGGGCACCTCATACGCCCGTAATTCTGAAGCCTGCTGAAAGACACACAACACCTTGGAATCTTGTGGCATTTGTGACAAGGATTTGATCCTGAATAAACATGCAATGCTGTTTCTTTGAAAAAGATGACCTTGATTTCACACCTGCTAATTAACACTTGACAAGCCTTTGGCTTGCAAGGGTTATGTGAATTTGTGCGAGCAAAATTCGTCCTTTTTTTTTCTTCTTGACACTTTTCCGATTTTTTGTGTCTTCTTCTCCTCTGACACTATGGGCCCTACGACCATGAAACTTGGGACTTATGAAGAGCTTGATCTGAACATGTGCATGTCACTTTTTATTTTCGTCTTTGATTTCGTTTTCTTTGTTAAAATGCCATGTGAAAAGAGTGTATTTTTTGCAAGTAAATGCGTAGCATTTAATCCACATCACACACAGTTGCACCGTGTGCTTTGTGCGAGCTCTCACTGCGTAAATAGCTAACACGGCGTATGCTAGATCAGTCAATAAAACCTTAAGTCAACAGAAACCAAACACTACTCGGCTTATTAGAAATATTCAAGCTGTGTTGTTTGCAACATATTATTCAAGAAATAACCCATTGAAGGAAGCATTTTTGCGTTTTAATTTTTGTCAAGTGTTTAACATTTCGCTTGCGAAGTGAGGTTCTAGTATTAACAATTGTCCCGTTTTTCACTAATTATTTTCGTACCCCGCCTGAAAAACAGAGAAAAAGAAAGAAAATTACTTTACAAAAGTACCGGTGCGATATAACTCATTACATTTCAATAAAAAGCGATTTTAATGAAGGATAACAAATGGGCAAGAAACAAGAAACAAATACCACATCAGCACGAAGCTGAAGTGTCGGCAATAGATTTTTGTCAATATAGGTATTCTAATAAGAAATTAAAAATTAAAATTAAAATAAAAAAAAATTGACTAGATAAAATTAAAACATCAATTGTATGCCAGTCTAAACAGGTATTTCGTTGATTATGAAAATAGTTTAATCAACTTTGGATAAACAAGCGTTGGTTTTCGAGTTTTGAAGATATAACTGCACATTTTCCAAAACTGGATACAAAAAAAGAAGAAAAGAACATACTATTTGATGTATATCAGTTACAACAAAATATTCTTTCAGGTTTGTACGACGCCACTGGTAATAATGACGTAGCTGACTACGTATTCACATGGGGTGGTAGTCCTTCATACTCCGCCTGGAGCGGCGGAGAACCAAGTAGAACTTCTCACACCTGCGTCGAAGACCGAAGGACGCAAAGTACCTTTATTTGGGAATGGAATGACAATGATTGCAGCCAGCAGAATGACTATGTGTGCAAATACAGTAAGTAAATAAAGATAAAAATTGAAAAGAAATAATAATAATAATAATAATAATAATAATAATAATAATAATAATAATAATAATAATAATAATAATAATAATAATAATAATAATAATAATAGCGTAATCAATTTCTCCACTTTGACACGAGTTTCCCTTTCAGTAAATAGAAATCAACTTTTTTGTAGCAGCTTTTCTTTTGGGATGGATGCGAGGGAGGGCAGGCTAAAAGTGGAGAACGCGGACCACACGTCTACTCATTAAAGCTCATTTTACGAAATAAGACGCCAGTTTTACTTTGCAAAAACTTCGAATTCGCTTATCACAGTTTTTAGATGAGAGTCCGGAGCAGGGGAACTTGAAATTCGAAACTGCGCGAAAGACGTCGCAAAATTCCCGTAAAAGGCCTGTGTTAGGAAGCGTATATAAGGGGGGGAAGCTCTAGTTGAGGTTGAATGAAAACTTCTGTTAATACTTACAAAAGATAGGTCGCGGGGGGAGGGGGCAGTCCCGAACCGAGATCACGGTTCGGTTTGGTTCACTTCAATTATTCGGTTCGATTTTTTCGGAACGATTTTGCAATTGTTAAAATTTTGCCGAAATGATATAATATTTGTATTTAGCTAAGCATTTATTGTATAACAGCCAATAATGCCTTTTAGCCATGTGATTTGAAACAAAAAATATCCATTTATAAAATATATAACGCTCAAATTGATAAATTGGAGATTATATTTTAAATAAAGCATCAATCCTTTAATATTTATTCGATGGCGAAGCACTCAAATCAGGTCTCCCCAAAGAAGGAGACCTAATAATGGTTTTATTAATCATAACTTTATTATGCTTATTTAACAAAGAGCTCAGTTTTTAACAACAGATGTCCCTGAATTCGCATTAAATATTTAAAAGTCTCAGAATCTGCAACTAAGCATAAATATCTCGAATAACGATTAATATACATATTATTTCACATCACCGAACTTACAATTAAGTTAAAGTGTATCCTGTAACAATCATTACAGTTTTGTCCTAACTTAAGTTGAAGTATATCATATTCCAGTCATTACAGTTTTGTTCTAACTTGAGAACATTTACCCAGTTTCGTAATTATAAACAAAATGCCTTTACACATATTATAAAAGCTTAAAATCTTGAATTATACTTAGAAAACACGTTAATCTCGCTAAAGGAATAGTTCACATTAAAATGTCGAGTGATAAGTTCTCCAGATTTACATATTTTTTTAAACATGCTGAGGTTCTATATTTGAGTGCGAAGCAGTATTGTATTTTATGGCTCTCCACTATCAGTGAAGAAATAAACTGCAGAAAAAACCCGCAAATAGCGCGGTTTTCCTCTTTCGGTTTTTAACCTAACCGAACCGAAGAACCGCGGTCGGTTTTCGGTTATGGTACGAACTGTAACGCCCCTAAGGCAGATTGACTGAGAGTGCCGTTGAGCACCTCCTTTCTACCTCCCACTGGATGGATCCTGACCTAGGACACTCAATGCAGAATATAAGTAATAAAATATTTTTTATTAATCGACAACTGAATCGTAAATCAAATAGATTTACGCAAAATAAAACACTAGTACAAAAGAAACTGCATCTGGAGTGCTTACAAAAGCATGTTATGTAAAGATATCCGAGTTAAAATGATAGCACTTAAACTTCACCATTTTTACCGACTAAGGTGACTAAAAATCACGAATTTTAACTGAAAATTCGCAAAAAACACTGGACACTCTTCATATTAAAAAAAACTACTGGATTTTGAGCTGAAATAATGATAAAATCACTTACTCATCAATTTTCCCATGATATGGGGTCATTATTGTCCCGTAAGTTTTCCCTGTCGTAAGATTTGCACTTCGTAAAAAAGGTCTTTTCTACGCGCAGGGAAAACTTACGCTCACAGTTGCATAACTTTTCCCTGTGTGTAAATTTTCCCTGTGTATTGATTGGCAGCTTTTTGTAATTTGCTTGTTCCCAGATAGCAGTCCCACATGGTGACTATGCATAATATGTGTGGGTATTCCCACGTACCCACGCATAAATATTGTGTGTTTTGTGGGAAAATTCCCATGTAGTTACGTGGGATTTAGGAGAGTTTGAGACTCTTTCCGATGTGTATTATGCGTATGTGAACCCATGTGTTTTATACGCATATATTTCTATGCATTTTATATGTGGGAATTCCCATGCATATTAAGCATGGAATTTTAAAGGAACGACCCACCCTGGGCATACACGATAACTCCATCGAATGCACAGACATGAACCTTTATAACTATAGTGCAGTTATAAAGTACTCATTAAAAGAATTTTGAGCATAAAAATTTTAGTGAAATTGGTATTTCCACGTCTAACTTTCTATTATACTTAGAAAAAAGGTAGCCCTACACCAAAATATGCAGAATTTAGCAAAAATTAAATATATTATCGCTCAATTGAGGCTATTTCCGGTATGCGATACTAAGCCAACATTGCCAGATTGCGCATAATATGCGTATATTTTTCCATGCATTTACTTAATGGAAATTTTCAAGCATTATATACGTGTATTTTACATAAGAATGCCCATATGGGAAATCCCACGTAAAATATACGTGTAATTAACACTTGACAAGCCTTTGGCTTGCAAGTGTTATATGAATTTGTGCGAGCAAAATTCGTCCTTTTTTCTTCTTGACAGTTTTTCCGATTTTTTTTATGGCTTCTTCTTCTCCGACACTTTGCACCCTACGACCATGAAACCTGGGACTTATGAAGAGCTTAATCTGAACATGTGCATGTCAATTTTTATTTTCGTCTTTGATATCGTTTTCTTTGTTAAAACGCCATGTGAAAAGATTTTTTGCAAGTAAATGCGTAGCATTTAACGACATCACAGAATACACATTTGCTCAGTGAGCTTTGTGCGAGCTCTCACTGTGTAAATAGATAACACGTACGACGCATACCTGACCAGCCAATAAAACTTTGAGTCAACAACAACCAAACACTACTCGGCTTATAACACGTATTCAAGCTGTGTTGTTTGCAATATATTATTCCAGAAATAACCCACTGAAGGAAGTATTTTTGCGTTTTTACTTTTATCAAGTGTTAAACATTTCGCTAGCGGAATGAGCTTCTAGTATACAATGCCCATTTTTATTCCCCATTAAAATGGGTTTTTGTTTTGTACAAATGTTGTAGCTGTTTAGTTGGATCGAATCGATGCTTTGAAAAGTATCATCCTATCTTTTCTTTGCCCGTAACACAGTTGAAATCCTAATTCTAATAAATTTGAAATAAATTTCACTGGAGTACAAAACGTTTATGGTTAGCTCCAAGTATTTCATGGGTAACCCCATGTTTACCCGTACTGGGATCCGATATTCACTTTTCATCCGGCGCCCCGAAAAGTGGGGCCCCAGAAAGGGTGGGAGGAGGTGGGACTGGTTGTTGCAATCATCGGTTCGATCCAACTAAACAGCTACAACATTTGTACAAACAAAAACCCATTTTAATGGGGAATAAAAATGGGCATTTTGTTCATACAAATGCCTTGCAGTTGCCGTTGGATCGACCCGATGCTTTGAAATAGATTTAACCAGTGGAATGGCATTTCGTGGGTACCACGCCCTTCGGGCGCCATGCCTTCGATTAATATGACAATAAATAAAACTTCTATCAACAGTTCCTTGTTTTATTTCTGTCAGTTTCCCGACGCCACTGTTCTCTTGCTATCGGTGTGCGTCTGCGCACCTACGGTGAAGCTTGTTCCCCTCCCTTTTTTTTTACTGGACAGTCGTCAAGGCACCTAATACTGAGTCCACACTGTCATAGATGTCATCAGAAATCGAAAATCTCGAAATTTTCTTGTTTTTGAGTTATGTTACAACATGTGCGTCCAGTGGACGCACTGCGTTACTCGTGTGCTCCCAGGTGTGCCCTTCTTGGGTCCCATCTCCCCGCGCCATGCTGTCGCGTTACTCATGCGTCTCCCCGGGGTGATATGAACGCTCCTCGGTACTGGTGAGCGATCCACTGTCATCCCCCATCCCACGTGTCAGATCTATAGATGCCCGCTGCTGTACCTCGTGGGGGCACATGAGTAACTCGCTGTCTCGCGCTGCTGTTCCCTGCGTTACCCACTCATAACACTCTATAGTAAAATGTATACAGGCTAAACAGTCCGAAAGTCTGCCCTATCGAGCCAGTTCGCTTGGGCGGCAGCTTTTCACTCGTTGGGGCGGGTCTGCGTGCTGCTCCCTTTCCCTCGCCCCTTCATGGCCTTCTCCTTTGCTCCGTTACCACCCTTGTAGCCCTTGCCTTTGACCCTGCAACATAAGTGCCTCACATTAATATTTCCCGCAGTGTTACTTATTAATGATGGACTCCGCTGCTACGAATGGCATGTGGTACAGCTTTGACACGGAATCCTGCGTGTAATCCTGTAAGTAAAATCGAATAAAAGAGTTAGGGGATTGCCAACAACCTGCCCGCAATATGTCTTCTGTGGTTGCGCCGGTTACCGCCTTCAGCGAACATGCAATCTGTCGCACTTCATGGGGGTGCATCTTGGGCCCCTCTTGTGTGCCTTCGCTTTGCGATGCCGCGTCATATGCCGCCACTACTGCCCTCTTGATGTAGTTGGAGATGGTGGGTTTCTCTATATCTCTAGTAATATGGGGAAGAAACGGTATTATTAGTCTTTTATGTTCTGGGCTGCGTATTACCTTTGACGCCTCCGTGTACTTACGTAGTGTGTCCACGGGGCACAGTAATTTCCCTGTGCGCCTCGGTTCTCCCTCCTGTTCGTCCCCGGGTAGCACAGGCAGCGAGATTTCAGAAAACGTACCCTTCCCGTGAGACGCGATGTGCGTTTTGCTTAGGAAATCGGCTCGAGGTTTCAGGACAACCCTGATGTTGTTCTCGTCTATGAAATACAGCTGGTCTAGTGCGTGTATCTCACTTCTCCTCTTGCCTGACGCCAATGCTAGAAGGAAAGTTACCTTGAATGTAAGCTCCCGCAGTGGCGTGTTCTGTTCGTCTCGGAAGGTGGGACCCTAAAAGTAATCTAGTACTATCTTTAGGTCCCATTGCACTATGTGCTTGACTGGGGGTGGTCTCTGCAAGCAAAAATTTCGTATTAGTTTAGACAGGAACTCGTCGTGGCCCGGGTCGTACCCTGTTGCGTTCTTCAGCACTGAACCCAGCGCTGCACGGTAACCTTCTGGTGGCCACCTTTTTCCCCTCAAAGAGGTATATGAGGAAATCGGCGATCAGTGGCGCTGTTGCTGCCACTGGGTCTGCTGATTTCATCAAACACCACCTCTCGAATACCTTCCACTGTGACCCATAAACCGAACGGGTGGATTTGGCGTGCACCTCTTGCATGCGTGCAACCATCTGTGCCGAAAACCCCTGTCTTTTTAGCCAGTTCGCTTTAGGGACCACGGGTGAAGATTCATCGTATGTGGGTGCGGGTGCCAGTGTTGCCAATGTGGTTGTCTTAGTGCTCGCGCATGCATTGGTAATCTATTCGGCGCCTCGGTCGCCCACCGTTGTAGCAGTGGGAACACGGGTGACGCCGGATTTGCCGGTGCCACTAGTAACAACGTAAATCTCTGTTCCCTCGCTAACCGCTCTGCTACCCTTTCGAGTATCGTGGATGAGGGAAACGCACACAGTACCTCCTGCGGCCACGTGCAACTCAGCGCATCGCTGGTTGTGGCTTCCGGGTCTGGGCATGGTGAAACATACCTCCCGAGTTGCGTGTTGAGACGCGTTGCGAACATGTCCACCTGTGGGGGCCAAAAGGCCGAGCTCTTCACCACCCAACGAAAGAGGCGTGTGGAGAGCGTCCACTCCCCCTGCAGGACTTGACCCTGCCTGGATGCCATGTCCGCTAACACGTTCAGGTTCCCCGGAATGTGATGTGGTAGTAGTGTTACCTGGTATCGGATTGCTAGCTCCCACACCTCTCTGCTTGCTTGCATCAGGGTTGGCGACCTTGTGCCTCCTTGCTTTTTGATGTAACTTACCGTGGTAGCATTGTCTATCAGACACAGCACAGCTTTGCCCTGAAGTTCTCGCCCCAGGATCCTCAGTGCTTCTCCTACTGCGCGCATTTCTAACACATTGATGTGCATGCTTCGCAGTTGCTGCGGCCACTGCCCCTGAAACAACCTGCCGTGAAAGTGTGCCCCCCAGCCTACCTTTGATGCGTCGGTTTGTAACTGGAATTGTGGCTGCGGTATGGTGAATGGGGTTCCTTGCGTCAGATGTACTATATTCACCCACCAACGGAGATCTTCTCTCGCCTGTGGCGGGAGTCTGAGCTTGTTGCGTGAATCGCGGCCCCTCTTGAATGCCACTCGCACTGCATGCTGGTAGCCCCGGAAATGAAAGCGCCCCATAGGCACCGTTTTTTCTGTTGCTACTAACAGTCCCAGCAACGTTTCTGCTACGGTTACGGAAACCCACCTGTTTTCCAGCATCGACTCGATCATAACTCGAATCTTCTGAATTCTGTCTGGTGACGGAAATACGCGCCCGACTGTGAAGTCGAACACGTCCCCTAGGAACACAATTACCTGTTTGGGTTCTATCTCCGACTTCTCTAAGTTTACCAGTAACCCCAGCTCGACACATTTGTCGAGTAGCGTTAATGTTTGAGCGGCCACCCTTTGTCTGTTCAGTCCCAGACAACCGGTCGTCTAGGTATTGAAACAGCAGCATTAGCTGCTGTCGTCACCACGACTTTACTGAGCGCATTGCCTTGCTGAAAACCCAAGGCGCCGGTGCCAGTCCAAAGGGGAGCGCGCGTAACCAATACCTGTGCTTCCCAACCTGAAAGCACAGGTATTTGTAATGTGCGGGCCACATCGGTACGTGCAAGTATGCGTCCGTCAGGTCGATCGAGGTGGCCCACATGCCCCGACTGACCGCCTTGCAGATGTGCTGGCAAGTGTCCATTTTGAATGTTGGGGTCGTCAAAAGCACGTTTAATGGTTTCAAGTCTATTATGAGACGCCAGCCCCCCATTCTTTTCGGCCTTAGGAAAACCCTGTGGAACATGCCTGATTGCCCCACAGGCATTTCCTCTATGGCTCCTTTTTCTAACAACTTGTCCAGCATATCCGTGAGTGCTGCTTGCTTTTCCGTTCCCTGGCCGTACGAGGTCACAAGGCTCGGGTTCGCGTTTTGAGTCAGACGAATGGGAGGCACTTGACCGTATACTTTGCGAAATGGGAGCGAGTAGCCGTATCTTAGCCACCGCACTACCTTGATTGGTGCCCCCAGTTCTTTCCATTTTAACCAAAAATGTGTGAGCCTGCCTCCTACGGGCAAGGAGTTTGCGCGCAGCACTCTGTCCCTGATATCTGACAATGTTACGCCAGAATTTAGATGTTCTCCTGCAGCGAGCCAGTTCCCGTGACAGGGACTGGCCTGCTGCTGACTGTAATTGTCACCTGTTTGATGGAGTCTGGCTGGCCTTGCGAAAAACACTACCCCGTCTCTCTTGGCTTTGCGGGCCCTTGATCCTGGGTGGCGCCGACGCCGTGCGCCCGCGGTGTACTCCCCGTTGGTGACTGCTGCTGTAGTCCTGGTGACGTGGAGTGACCTGCGTGTACCGCTCGTGTAGCGCGCGATTCTGGAGGTCCTGGATGTGCCGGCCATTGAATTCTACCAGTAGGTCATCTGGGAACAGTTGTGCTTGCCCCACGTATTCTGCGTGCCGCAACTGGAATAACTTGTCCTGCGGGAGTTTACAGCGTTGAAGGACATTGTCCCTGCGCAGCTGAATGCTGGATGACAGCAGTGCTGTGTGCAGCTTAATCAGATCTTTTGTCCCATGCACAAGACACCCAATGAGCTTGGGCACTATGGAGGCATCGGACTCCAGGGATCCACCCACCAAGGTCTGATTTACGTACTCAATAAATGAGAGCACCCGCAGCCCTGTTCTCGCGATGCCCTCAATGTAGCTGAGATCCCTGTCTTTTAACGTCACCTTGTCGTCGGGGCGGACCACAGGTAACCAGGCTGGGGGTGCTTAGGGTAAGTGAGTGGCTCAAAATTGACTGCGTTGTCCGATGGCCTGTACGCCGTTTGCGCAACGCGCATTTTGGATGAGGTGTGAATTTTCCCGAAGTCCAAAGCCTTCCCAAAATTCGAGTCCTTTGCCTGAAACTCTGCCTCCTTCAACTTGATGGCATCCAAAATACCAGCTGCTGTATCGAGTGCCATAAATTCTGGGCCCTGCTCCCGCGGCCTCTCAGAGGCCAATCTGAAACTGGAGTGCGTCTCCTTCAGGGGTTTGCCTACTTCAGCATTTGAGAATCTCTGGATTACCTCTACAACGTTGCGAAATGGGATATCCAGCGGGTCGACCGTTGTGGCTGAGCCTGCTTCCTCCCTTGCCTTGCTTGGGGACCCTTCGTCTGAGAGGCGCCTCCTTTTCCGTGTACCTCTCCAAGGGCTACGTCGCGTTTTCGCGGTGATCTTAGCCAGTCGCCACATTCCGGGTGCTTGAATTGCGAGGCATGTAGGCCTCGCGGTGCTCTCGATCGTGCCCTGTGTTCTGTTTCACTGTCGGAGAGTGTTTGCATGCGGCGTCGACTGGGCACCCGACTTCGCCTCCTTCGTCGGCGGGGCGGTGAGGAGCCTGAGGACTCGAAATCGTCAGAGGATGAGGAAGATAATAGGCGTCTGCGACTTCTGCCTCTAACCTGTATGTCGCCGGGGGGGGGGGCGTTGATTCGCGTTTCGGACTGCTATGCCGCTCATCCTTCATCTGGGTCATGAGTGTGGCTAGGGGTGATGGCTCCCCTTCCGTGCTTGCCGGCTTGGGCGAAGCGGCGCGAGAGGTAGCCCGCTGTGGTTCAGGTGTGGGCGTGAGCTCCGTCACCTGCTCCTGTCTTGTAATTGTCGCGCTCGGTGCATGTGCCTGCAGCCCCACGAGTTGTTGTGCGATCACGGCTGCCTGCTGCTGTAGTGCCTTGCGGAGGATCTCTTCAAAGTTTATCTGCATTGGGAAAGTCGGCTTCTCCGCTGGTGGCTGGTATCCCCCCCCCCATGCTGGGTGTGTCACCAACGTTCGTGGTCGAGTGACCCAACGTGCCCGAGGTGTACGCCCTGTTCGCAGCCTTAACAATGGATTCCTCAAAAGATTCCGTGGCCTTACTGTTGGCCGGTTGGGTTGAGGGGAGTGGTGTTATAGTTGCCGCCTCCTGCTCTAATTCTTGCAACGACACACGGACGCTCGTTTCCGATGTAGGTCTCCTCGAGTGTTTCTTGTCCTTTCTGGACTTTTGCTTGCGGCGTTTCTTGAGCGACCTCTCAGTGCTCGAGTTCCGCCCTGACAACACCGTCTCATCCCGCAGCGGGGTGTCGGGGTCTTTGCCTGATGGCTCATGAGTTGAGGTGTCCGCAGAGGACATTGTCCGCGACCACAGTTCTTTTGCGTAATTGGCGTCGACGCTGCCTGTTTAAACTTCTCCACACTTGATCTGACAGATGTTGACAGACTGCACACGTTATCTCACCGTTACACTCTTCTTGCCCGTAGCGAGTAGCACAGTCCCTGCAGTAGTCGTGGGGATCGTCCTTAAGGCCTGCGTGCCCACATCGCGGCTTCTTTACCATGGTTGTTCATGACTGCAAGCGAAAGCAGAAAGTTAATTAATGGCAGCAGTTTTTACTGAGCCATCGAGGCACATTTCTTTTCTCCATGCATATTATCGATCTGACCTGTAGCTTCACACAGCAGTATGTGTTACGCAGCTTTGCAAATGCAGGCTTCAGTGTGTGACTTGACAGTGCCACTCCTGGTAGCCTGTGTGCTCCCCCCGAGTAACGCGTTAGTAACTCGCGAGTAACTCGGAGTGCGGCACACTCTGCTGCGTTGTAACGCAAAGCGTGGGAAAGCTACCACTTGCGGAAACTTGGCTGAGACGTTTCGCACGCTGCCAAGAATTTCCTCATAGGGGGTCAGCAGCTTCCTACACTCTCTTGACCAGGAGTTAGGAATGCAACGTTATTAGCAGGCCCGCGGTGTCTCTGTCAGCTCGCCGCACCGTGGGCGCCTTCCCGCCAAAAAGAAAACAGCTTATTTCTCCGTGTGACGTGGTCAGAACCCAAAGTTGTAAGTAGCTGAAAGACCTACGGAGAGCCCTTTACCATTGGTGAAGTTAGCGATCTGGTAAACGTCCTCGTTCATCGTAAAAATTGAAAAAACTGCCTGCCCACGTGTTGAGGGCACCGCCGCGTTACTCACAACCGAAAACGGCTAAGACAGTCTAAAAAAATGGCTAGGATTCCCGTGCAGCGGTCTGAACATCTCTGTAGCGTAACAAGCCTAAGGTTCGATAGAAGATGTGTCTGAAAGCGGTACGCTAGCGACACAAACAACTAGGTTACCCACCACAGAGGGTTGACACCGCAGTTGGCAAATCACACTGTTGCTACGCCGCTCCCTCTAGATGTAATCCGCCCAAACTTCACCCAAATGATCTTCAATATATCCAACAACTTCCTGTGCTATTCATTCCTCCATCGGAGCTTGGAAGGGCCCTCATAATCCAAAAAACTTAACTGGTGCTACAAACTGTGTTTCTTCACAGGCATAAGGATGAAAAGTGAATATCGGATCCCAGTACGGGTAAACATGGGGTTACCCATGAAGTACTTGGAGCTAACCATAAAAGTTTTGTACTCCAGTGAAATTAATTTCAAATTTATTAGAAATTGCATTTCAACTTTATTACGGGCAAAGAAATGATAGGGTGACACTTTTCAAAGCATCGGGTCGGTCCAACGACAGCTGCAAGGCATTTGTATGAACAAAAATGACTTTTAATGAAATTGGAATTCAAAAGTATAATAAACATATAATATGCTTTAATTACCCATGCATTTTAGAAGTGGGGAATTCTGCGTATATTATACAGGAGAATGCCCACGCGTGTATCTACCCGTGCATTTTATACGTGGGAAAGCCTATGCATATTATATGTAGAGTTTATACGGAAATCACATCGTGGGAATGTCCACGTATATTATACATGTTTTCTATGTATCCCTGCCAACGTCCCGCGTTCCCACGTAAATCCCACCTAAAAACAAGGCGTTTTATACGTGGGAGGAAAAATTCGGCTAACTGGGTTGTTTCTCCCCATGAAGCTGCGTACATCTCTCCAAAAGCATGTACCACTGAGTTTTCCACCGGCCAGACTCAGTACCTTCGCCTATTACAGATGCGCTTTGGTGGTCCTGGAGTACTTTTGTGGTACTGAGTAAGAAACTGGTTAATTGAATGTTATTTTAGCAAACTCGTTTATCTTGCTTATTGCCTAAGTATCACCCCTCATACCGTCGCCCAACTCAACCCCCCCTCTCCCGAAAAAATGATTTAAATGTTCTATGACGATATATCGAACGCTGTGAGAGTGTGTTTCGTCACAAATATCAGCTGGTTGGATTACCCGCAAATTACTTTTCAACATACCATACAGTAGAGTAATCCGTGCTATGACAAAACGTCTTGAGGGAGGGGGGATAACAGAGTAACAGACCCTGTCCATAAAAAGCCAAAACACACACACATAAACACACACGCACAAAGTTCTAGAATTAATGTTCTACAATTTAAATATATTCTGCAATAAATTGATCCGTGGAGAGTGGCGGGGGGGGGGCACTCAGGTACCGAATGGTTACCATGTGTGTCTATGACTTATTAATTAAAACGACCCCTAAACGCGCACTGCTAATTTTAAAATAAGATTCCTTTTAACCAAAAGCGGAGTGTTGCTGCGAAATAACCCCCTTTTGTGGAAAAGGCGGATGAATGACCCTTATTATTTAAACGAAATTGGTACTCCGCGAGGACCGCGTCTGGCCTCAGAATTGTGCACTTTTTTCGTGTGTTGTTTTTGGATACGCACAAAAACACATATGTTGCTAAGTGACCACCACCAGGATTTTATTTAGTGAAATAAAAGACAATTATTAGGAGCGAAGGTCCAAGCCCTCAGGGTAAAAAGAAATGTCTAGTTTTATTGTTGAAATTAATTTTCTACAAATTATATAAATATATAAATATGCCATTTAAACTTAAAATTACACTTCAGGTTCATTACTTTGAAGATTGATAGTTAAAAGTAAAAAAGGACTTTTTGACGGAGAGTGGCGTAGAAAAGTCCTGTGCGTAAGAAATTCATGTCTAATTTTATTTTTGAAATGACTTTTCTACGCCTTTAAGGCGTAAAAATAACATTTCAATGACAAATCCATTGTTAAGTACATTACCTTGAAAATTATACTTAGAAGAGAAAAAAGGTCTTTTTTACGGATTAGTGGCATAAAAATATCCTGTGCCTCATAAAGTCATGCCTAGTTTCATTATTGAAATGACAGGCTGTTTTTACAGAGAAAAGGCCTTTTCTACCGGCAAAACTGTATATTTTACCTGTGAGCGCATTATTTCAATGATTTTCTCCATATACTGTTTCTTTGTTCCTTTTTCGATAGGGAGACACAGTGTCTAAAACTGTATTTTATCGACGCAGGGAAAAATTACGCTCCTGAAGCGTAAGTTTTCGCTTTGTAGCGCCCGTAGAAAAGGCCTTTTCTATGCACAGGACGATATTACAGACAATGCGTTGACAGGTAGATTTTACTGGCTTGCCCGTAGAAAAGGCCTTTTCTACGTAAAATCAGGCTGTTTTTACGCACAGGGAAAACTTATGAAACAATTATGGCACCATGATTGATCGCAGGTGACACGGTCACTATGGAGTGTCCCTTTGTGACTCATTGCCAATGCGGCTGGTACGGACCTGTGGGAACAGCTGAGATAGGAAATGTCCCCTTTCTCTCCACCTCTGAGGCTAGAAAAGGAAGTAAAGAACGCAATGAGACAGCTGGCGTAGTAGGGTAGAAACACCGTTTCTGCTGCAGTCAATCATCGTGACGTCATCAATCACGTGATCAATTAAGTCAATTAAGCCAATTAAGTCAACACCTGTCAATCATTGTGACGTCATAATGACGTCATAGACGGCGTAACCATGGTAACCAAGGCGTAACCAAGGCGTAAACATGGTAACCAAGGCGTAACCAAGGCTTAACCATGGCGTAATCATGATGATAAAGTGAGGACCTCCCCCCCCCCCCCCCCCCTAGGAGAGCAACATTCTGCCAAGTCAGCTGTTAAAACAAAGTGCTGTTTGGCGAGTTACACACCATATTTTGATCACATCAGAGTTGTATATAAAGGATGAGCTCTCCGCACTATGGATACAACAAGGATGGCAGCTATTTCGGTAAGTGGTTATTTACATATGTTTTTTAAAAACCTAACATAACTTTCGTTATGGTTGGTCGATTTGCATGAAAATTTCACTGTTTGATTCAGTTTTCTATCTAGTTTTGTTATAAAGTAGTCATAGGCTATTTGCACCGGTGGCTGTATGCATAATGTGACATTTTACCATTTTAACTTTGTAAAAAGTGGAAAAAATGAGATAACTTTCGCTGTAGTTGATCGATTTGCATGAAAATTTTACCGTTCGATTCAGTTTTATATCTAGTTTTAACGTTAAGTAGCCATGAACTACTTCCGCCGGTGGCTGTATGCATAATGTGACATGCCGCCATTTTAACTTTGTAAAAAGTGGAAAAAATGAGATAACTTTCGCTGTAGTTGATCGATTTGCATGAAAATTTCACTGTTTGATTCAGTTTTATATCTAGTTTTAACATTAAGTAGTCATGGGCTATTTGCACCGGTGGCTGTATGCATCATGGATTCACATTAAAATTTTTAAATTTAAAAGTGAGATAACTTTCGTTATGGTTGGCCGATTTGGAATGAAAATTTCACCATTGAATTCAGTGTGATGTCTTAGTTTTTACAGTAGTTTGTGCATAGGTGGGTTGTTAGAATGGTGCGCGCCCCCCACCATTCAAACATGTGTTTGAATTATTTCAACATATGACGCCATGTTGAACATGTATAAATGTATGAGAGAGGCGAAACCATTCACAATGTTAACATTACTTTTAACAGATGTGCAGAGACCATGGACTATCACATCCTCGGAAGTGTTAGTTGGCGGAAGAATACCAGTTAGCGGATGAATACACCTATCCAAGAGATTAAAATTCTGCTCAGTCAGCAATTTTCACAATTTTTGAACAAGTTACACACCATATTTTGATTACATGGAAGTAGTATAAAAGCATGAGTGAAACATGTCAACTAGTCAACTAGTAATACATTCTATCAACAAGTCAACAAGTGGAGATTGTGTGACGTGAAAATACTTCACAATGTCGGCATTACTTCTTGACAGATGTATGACTATGGACAACGTCTTCAAAGTGAATTATGCTAACTATGTATTTTCAAAAGTGAAGAATTTGCATCTGCATTGGGAAGCTGTTGGAAAGGCTATTCCAAGAGATTGTTTCATCCACTCGTTTCTACATGAATGTGAAGATTTACATATACTATCAACTTATGACATCAACAGACAGTTGGAGGGAGTGAAGTCATTTCTCAGCAGTCAGTTGAAGGGAGTGGACTGACTCAGCATATTGTAGGGTATAAAAGGGAGTGAGTCGTCATTTTTCAGCGGATAGTTGAAGGGAGTGGACGTGAAGTCATCAGTACATTGCGCAGCCATGGAGAACAAAACAAGCAGCTTTAAAATTAGTGCTAACTTAACCATTACTGTGGAGCATGGAGAATATGGACCATTTCTACGCATCACACGTGGAGAGAGATGGTGTGCTTATTCACCATCTTTGTGGAAGATTGTGTGCCAGAGCTTGAAAAATTTACGCGACATTGGCTTCAAACTATACTTAACGCAAACGAAGTGGCTTGAAGTCATTTCATACTTGGATATGCGTTATGTCAGTTTTGTGCGCACGTCACGGTTTGAAGGGAAAGAATATACACATCACATCAACATGAATGATGGTGAATGGGAGACACTGCTTCAGGAGATGGACAACATCAACTCAGCCCTATCACCATGTGAGGAATGTCATGACAAGAAAACGATCATCAAGCTGCAAAAGGATGGTCGGATGAAGGTGTCAAAGCTATCCAAGAAAAGGCTGGCTGAAGTTCATTTGGAGAACATGAACGTACAAAATCAACTTGGACTTACCTGTGACTATTGTGGTGCTTGTGGATATGTGGAGGATTATCATTGCCACTGCCACAAGTATAATTGCAAGTTGTGTGAACCAAACAACTTCTGCGGCAAGTGTGGAGTACTTAAAGTCAGTGAAGCAAAGTAAAAGTGACACTGAAACAAGATGGACGCATGTTTTAAAAATGCTTATGTTGACTTGATGATTGCTAAACTTGCTTGCTGTGGTACTCCAGACTATCAACTTTATCATTTGGACGCTTTTTGGGATGTTGTACATCACAGTCTTGATGTGATTGAACTGCATTCAAGATTTCTTGGAGAATGTCATAAAATTGGAATAGAAGAAGATCCTGACTTTGACTTTGATTCTGCGCTTTATTCTGCTCGTACTGATGTAGAAGTGTATTTCACCGTAGTTGATCATTTGAGAGATTGTTGTGGACTAGAAGAAGAGGAAACCGATCAGCTTTGTCAGGTAACTTTAACTTTAACAACAACCTTTTAATCATCTTTGTAACAACATAGTGAATTGATAACATAACAATGTTTTTCTTACTAGCAAATTTAGTTTTATGTGAGTGGTTTAACGTAAACAAAGAAAGAACATGATAGAAGAGGCAGCAAATATATTAAAAGATATTCTATTACAGGAAGAAACCGACATGTCAGAATAAAGAAAAGAAACAAAGTCAACATGGAGAATCTTTTACTATTTAGCGGTCACAAGGACGTTCTTTCAAATATGTTTCCAACACGACTTGAAAAGTATGGACATGTGTTCAACTCAAGTGAAGCGTTGTATCAATATGAGAAAGCAGTTTTTCATCACCGTCCAGATATTGCTTCAGCCATTGTTTCATGTAGAAATGGATATGAAGCAAAACGTATTGCTAAAGTGATAAAGCCATGTCCTTTATGGCATACAGTAAAGAGAAGCAAAATGCAAGATGTTTTACAAGTCAAATTGAATCAGTGTGTATTGTTTCGCAACAAGTTGAAAGAATGTAAAGACAAAACTTTAGTTGAAGCAACGTATGATCATTGGTGGGGAGCTGGTGTGAAACAAGTGTCATCTGGATATCCTGGTCAGAATATTATGGGAAAGTTGTTAGAACTGTTGTGTGAGACTTGATGTGCAGACGTGTTTTTAACATGTAAAACATGGAGAAGTGTGTTAAGTGAAGTGAACAACAACTGGAAAAAAACTTGCTGAACTTGACAGACTTTTGCTGCATTGCCGGAGCAGCATAACTTGACAGACTTGTGCTGCATTGCCGGAGCAGCATAACTTGACAGACTTGTGCTGCATTGCTGGAGCAACATCTCACAAGACTGCATAATGGCGGACATGACACTGAGACAATATATTGTGCAAAAAGCTTATTGTGAAGAAATGTTATCAGCTGTAAAAAAGTTTGCATATTTAGTCTGTCCTGCTTGTCAACATGAAGAGTGTCAAGAACATACTTGTCATGCTGCATGTGTTTATACATATTGGAATGAAGCTAAATATTACATTCATTTAGATAAAGTGTTAGAGAATGCAAATCAACGTTGTGAGAAATATGGTGTAGATGCTATTACATTGGATGAACTCAGTCATTGGTTAGTGTTCATTGAAGACCAATGGTCTCCAGTTATTCATACCATTGTATCCATACTTGATTTGTAAATATATGTTAGTTAAGTGATGTTAGTTAAGTTGTGTTGGTTGAGTTATAAATAAAAGCTGTTCTGTTCAGACGTGTTTTTTCATTCATCATGTCGACGTGGAAAGACTACTTGACCAATATGTACTTCAAACCTGGACAGCCTGGAGCATTTGCTAGTCCTTACAAACTGTATCACATCTTAAGAAAACATAATCAACCAGTCACACATTCAAAAGTAAAGAAATGGCTGCAGGCTCAAGATGCTTTCAGTTTACTACAACCTGTAAAATACAGGTTCAAAAGGCAACGTGTCATTACACGTGGCATTGATGATGTGTGGGATATTGATTTGGCTGATATGGGAAACATAGCTCCCTATAATGATGACATACGCTTTTTACTCATTGTCATTGATGTGTTTTCCAAATATGTCTGGGTACAGCCAATACCTAATAAATCACATACCAGCATCATACAAGCTTTCAAAAAGATTTTTCATGACACACGACGAAGACCGCGAACTCTAAGATCTGATAAAGGAACAGAATTTAAAAATAGATGGGTAAAAGCATTTTTGAAGAAAGAAGGAATTCATGCTTATACCACAAAGAATGAAACCAAAGCCAACTTTGCTGAAAGAGTCATTCGTACTCTAAAGGGAATGATGTATCGGTATTTTCTACATAATCAAACTTACCGTTATTTAGACATTCTTCCAGACTTGGTGTATAATTACAACCATAGACCTCATGGTTCTCTTCCTAATAAATATGCTCCAGCCGAGATTCGTAAAGACAATGAATCAAAAGTGTGTAAGTATGTGTATGTCGACAAACTGCAATTGAAACCAAAGAAGAAGAAGAAGTACAAATTTAACATTGGCGATCATGTTCGCATTTCTCACATCAAATACGTGTTTCAACGAGATTATTACATCAAATGGACGCAAGAAGTCTTCATTGTCACACATCGTTGTAAGAAGCAAGGAATACATTTGTATCGTGTGAAAGACTTTTTAGACGAAGATATTGATGGCCATTTCTATGAGGAAGAACTGCAGAAAGTGACCAAAGATATTGAATCTATTTATAGAATTGAAAAAGTCTTGAAAATACGTAAAAGACGAGGAGGTGTGAAAGAATTATTTGTCAAGTGGTTAGGTTGGCCAAACAAGTTTAACAGTTGGGTGAAAGAAACAGACATTAAAAAATGAAGCATCCATTTACATGCTTGGTCTCTGGACCTACAGGCAGTGGCAAAACGTCTCTGGTGAAGGAAATTCTAGAACAAAAGTTGATTAAACCCTCTCCAAAAAGCATTTTATGGCTTTATGCAGCAGATCAGCCTTTGTACAAGGGAATGAAAGGCGTGGAATTTTACCAAGGCATTCCAGATGACATTGAAGAGCGTTTTAATCCGAAAAACCAAACTTACTTATCATTGATGACTTAATGACCAAATGTCATAGTGATGAGCGAATGACACGTCTCTTTAGTGTTGGCAGCAGTCATCAAAATCTAAGCATTATCTTTATTGTACATAATTTATTCCATCATGGGAAAGAGATGCGAAATATTAGTTTGAATACACATTATATCATTCTGTTTAAAAATCCTAGAGACAGTCAACAAATTAGTACATTGGCGCGGCAAATATATCCTGGAAGATCTCAATTTCTCATAGAAGCCTATCAAGATGCTACCAGCAAACCTCATGGTTATCTATTCATTGATTTAAAACCAAAGACAAATGATCAACTACGTATTCGTACAGGCATTTTACCAAAAGATACACATTATGTATATATTGATAAAGCGGTGTATGAGCAAGAACCAACTCATTTGACCATTCGCAGTCAAGATGTCTAAACGTATTCGAGCGAACCAACCGTTTCTTCACTTGCTTGCACGCAGTGGGCCTAAACGACGTAAATCCTTGCTACAGCAAGCTACAAAAGAGGAATTAACAAGCTTGTTTGAATTTGTTTGAATATATTGCAAGGACATTTACCCTTAAGCTCAAAACGGTATAAGGAATTTAAACGTGAACGTCATACGCTACGTACTCTAGCAGATAAGAAGATATCCCTTCGACGAAAAAAAGAAGTTGATTAATCAGAAAGGAGGATTCATTGGAGCTATTGCTAGATTGGCATTGCCCTTGTTAGCCAAACTGCTGTTAAAATGAAACATACTATGAAAATGGTTCTCATTCCTGAATATGAATACAAACTGTTATTAGAAAAGAAAAATGATATCAAAACAAAAGTCAATACACTTTTACGTGGCACACGAACACGTGAAAAGGCTATAGAAATGTCTCAACTTCTTGGCCGTCATTTACGAACAAGTCAGTAACAACAACAACAGCGGCAAAAGCCCTCATCATCATCACCTGAAAAACCAGAAAAGTTATTTTTAAGTCATTTTCAACCTATCTATCATGGAAAAGTAATACAACTTTTAGCAGAACTGAAGAAACATGGTACGAAATGGACAGACAAGAATGAACTTGTGTTGAAAACGGGCGATATTATCACAAATTCCAACATGGTTGATTTGATGAAAGAAGCATTGGTGGCGACAAGAAGAAAAGAACGAGCCATACCACATGGCTGGCATTCGTTTATCCAGGAAATTGTCGATGCTAATATTCCAAAAACAATGTTCAGTAAAAAGACCACTCGTGATGACATTACAACAGAAATGAAACAACGTCAACAAAGACGGTTTCCTGAAGGATGGGAAAATTTTTAACATGGCTGAAAGAACTATGTTGTTGTTGGCGGCAAGAAGATAAACCAACTATTCCTGTAAAAATAAGATGTACAAGTGCTTGTTGTGAAGGAGAAGTTATAGACCATGTAGATCATCATCATGATGTAAAAGAGGATGAGACTTTGCATACTTGGTCGAATGGCGCGCGCTATCGTGAAGTATATAGACAACGTCAACGCACCTATACCATTTAGTTCCCATCATGGAGTCGAATAGTTTTTACATTACTTTGCCTAGCAATGCGAGTATGAACTATTCTCCTAACAACAAGGCTTCGAATTACCAAATTCGTATGCCTCGAACCATTTATCTGAACGGAAAATATGAAGTGGCTTTAGCTGAAATTCAATATCCACATACATGGACAACGATGAGACATGGCATGGACTATTCTATTCAGTTTCGACAACAACCACTGACAGATACACTTGACACTATCAATATTCCCTATGGCTACTATAGATCCATACCAGAGATATGCCAGGCAGTGAATAAAGAAGCGACTAATTCTATGAAAGATGATCTTAAAGAAGCTATTCGGATAAAGTATGATAAGATTAGACGACGTGTGTTTCTATTTCCAAATTATGGCTTTGAAGTGTCCTTTTCCGCTGGATTAGCTGAGATTTTAGGATTTATCCCAGATCAATGGTATACTGAAACATGTACAGCTGAACATAAAGCGGATGTGAAACAGGGATTTTATACACTTTATGTGTATTGTAGCATTTGTGAACCACAAGTTGTTGGTGATTATTATGTTCCCTTACTACGCTCTGTTGGAATAAAAGGCCATGATGGCGACATTGTTATGAAAACTTACGACGAACCGCATTATGTTCCTGTAAACACGTCCAAATTTGACGTGATAGAAATGAATATTAAGGACGACACAGGCTATAATGTTCCATTTCAAACTGGAAAGGTGATCTGTAAACTTCATTTTCGACCAAAAGCAATATGAAAGCTTATACACACGATCCGTCTGCATATCGCAACCATTTTCTTCGTCAAGTTGGCGGGGAATTACCAGGATTCAAAGGAGCGCGAATCCATTATGGCGATGGTATTGGTTCAATACTGGGATCATTGGCTCGCAAAGCTATTCCACTACTTAAGGCTGGGGCTAAGATCGTTGCGCCACATCTTAAGAAGGCTGCAAAGAATGTCGCGAAAGATGTTACGGGCCGAGTAGCAGAACGTGTGTTTGGTGAACAAAAGCGCGTGCAACCGACGAAACGTGCCAGAAGACGAAAAACAGCCAGACGGATAACATCAAAACATATTAAAAAAGATATCTTTAAATCATGTCTCTCATTCATAATCATTCATGTGAATGTAGTCTTTCTCCATTGGAATGGTTTCACGTACCACCAACGCAAACTGCTGTAGAGAAAAGTTATAATGTCGACTATCAACCACTCACAAGCATTAGAGAAGGCGCTCCAATAGAATACTACATTCCTGCGAGTACAGAAGAATATCTGGATTTAAAGAACAGCAAACTTCATATTGTATGTCGCATTCTAAAGGCTGATGGAACAGATTGTGGCGCAGATGATAA
Source organism: Protula sp. h YS-2021 (assembly GCA_949752745.1). Classification (NCBI taxonomy): domain Eukaryota; kingdom Metazoa; phylum Annelida; class Polychaeta; order Sabellida; family Serpulidae; genus Protula; species Protula sp. h YS-2021. The sequence continues at coordinate 17,898,650 of OX457025.1, read as the reverse complement.
TGTCTCTTGCATCAATGATGTGTTTAATGGATTATGGTCTAATATTGAATTGTTTCTGAATGATCGATTGGTTTCTAATAGCAACAATACTTATGGTTATACCAGCATTATCTCTCATCTCATCCATGTTTCGGAAGAAAGTCTGCATTCTGAGCACTCTATGCGTCTCATGTACAAGGATACTGCTGGGTCAATGAATAGTGATGAGGTGAAAAGACCTAATCATGAACAATATGTATCTGGGTTTCATGTCAATGCTGACGGTGGTGACTTGGCTGAGCAAGGAAACAATGGTTTACATCATCGTTATTTGCATACACGTCTTAGCCGTGATTTTATGCTCACAGGTGGTTTAAGGATAGATTTGTTTGAGCAGGATCGTTATCTTCCTAATGGCATCAGTTTGAAATTGCGTTTCCATAGACAAAAAGATGACTATGCATTGATGGCTGCAGATAATACCTATAAGGTAGAAGTGAAAGAGACATTTTTAACCATTCGCAAAGTGAGGGTGAGTCCAGGTATTCAGTTACGACATACAGATGCATTGATGAAAAGTCCTGCGAAGATCATCATCACTAGAAACGAATGTAAAGTCTTAGCTATTCCAGCAGGATTTCAGTCTTTTGTGAAAGATAACATCTGTTTGGGTCAATTATCAAATCGTATTGTCATTGGTCTGGTTCATAATGAAGCCTTTGGTGGATCAGTAGTGAGGAATCCATATGATTTCAAACATTTTGATCTGGACTATATGCAACTGTACACGGATGGTGAACCAGTTCTATCCAAACCTCTCAAGCTTGAAATTACACAGAACAAATACCTGGACGCTTTTGAAACGCTTTACAAATCGTTTGATCGATTGAATGGTGAGAAAAGTTCCATTATAAAACGGGAAGATTGGCCTAGAGGTTATGCTTTATTTTCGTTTGACTTAACACCTGATTATGAAGGCGATGATCATTCCCCCCTGATCAAGCATGGGAATTTGCGGCTAGAAATGAATTTTGCTAGGGCTTTACAACATACCATCAATGTCTATGCTGAATTTGACAACATTATTGAAATAAGTGCAAATCGCAGCATCCAATTCGACTACCAGTCATGAACACGAAGCAGATTGATGCCATATTGAGTCATGATGTCATGACCAAAGACTTATTTCAAAGCGTGTTTGTCATGGACCAGTTACCATCTTTACAACGCGGCGCCGATGTGATCAACACAGACAATCAAGATGAACCAGGAGAACATTGGGTGGCAGTGTATTATGATAAAGACCCTGTCGAATATTTTGACTCTTATGGACTTTTACCTCTCGATGATCGTTTAGACATATTTTTAAGAAATGACTATATGTATAATTCCATATCATTACAAACGCCAATATCATCGTCATGTGGTTTTTATTGTGTATATTATATATTACATAGAGCTCGAGGTCAGAGTATGTTTGATATTGTGAATATATTAAAAAGAAAGGATGGTGATTTTATTGTAAAGGATTTTGTATATAGACATTATAAACCATTGTTTTATTAATGTTGTAGTTAAGTTGTAGTTAAGTTGTTGTTGTTATATTAGTTAAGTTGTTGTTATATTAGTTAAGTTGTTGTTGTTGTTGTTGTTAATTGTTAAATAAAACAAACCAAGTTTCAAACAGTCTTGTTTATTGTGGTATATTTACAAATTCTTAACTACAAACACTATTTACAAAGTTTACAAACACTATTTGCAAACTCTTAACTATAAACTTCTATTTACACTATTTACAAACTTTTATTTGCAAAGTCTATTTACACTATTTACAAACTTTTATTTACACTATTTACACTATTTACAAAGTTTGCAAAGTCTATTTACAAACTCTTAACTACAAAGTCTATTTACACTATTTACAAACTTTTATTTGCAAAGTCTATTAACGATCAACTTCATTTTTCAATACATTCATCAATGAATGCCATTCATCAGAATCTAAATTGATATAGGTATCATAGACATTATACCCGTATTTGTAAATGCTATGAAAGCTGACATGACGCACATCACAAAACTTTATCACTTTCACAGTAACATGTTCAGACAGTTTCAGTTCATATCCTTCTTCCAAGTCCATCAGCCGCATCAACCGCATAGGCTGTGTCAGCTCAATGAATTTGGTACCCCGCATAAGTTGTATTCCATGCTTAACAAGCACAAGGGTCTTCCCAATCCAATGCTTGCAAAAGCGCGTTCCATTCCACTGTGTTGAGGGTGATGATGTCGTAGTGTTCTGCAAGCTCGTCATGTTGGCGAAATTGTACAAACACGTCTAGACAGTTCTGAATCACACGCACTTCTATATCATTTGAAAGGTGAAGCAGAAATCCGGGTATTCTCAACTTGTCTAGATGATCCTTCAACACGGATTGTTCGTCAAGCGATAGTATGATAAACTTTCCAAAATGTCGTAGCACAATGTCATCACATAAGTTTCTCATATATGAGAATCCATATGTAATGGGTTCATAATCCAACAAATAGTCTTCCATCTTTTATACTCGGATGATGTTGAACAACGGATGTTGTATAGCTTCTAGGAATCGTAAGACTGCACGCCAGTTCTTGATATCAAAGAAGATCAACTGTGCATATGGTGTATCTGGCACAACTCCCTTATAATCCTTTGGATAATCCTGTAAAAGATTTCTACAGAATGTCACACGTATGTTAGAATCATATTCAGCCACCGTCACTTCCAGTTTATTTTCAAGTCTGCGTTCAGACCCAGGTTCAAGCGGTATGTTTTTAAAGTCTTTCCACACTTCAGGTTTAAACCGATAAGCAGAACTTCTCCGAGAACCCATCATCACTTCATTCCTCTCATTTACTTTAAGGTAAACACCATCGTTCAACATGAGTGCATTCATGATTGTTACCTTGTTATGACTTTTCGTCTTGTCTGCGAAGCCTTTTATCCACTTCTTTCACCTGCTTCTTCAACATTTTCCATTCAGGTATTGTTAGCAAGATACCCTTTTTCGTCGGACGGTTTTTTCCAGTCCCCTCATCTCTGAGGTATTTTCGAATGTTTACTACGCCTTCATTGCTTTGTTTCATAATCTTGATATATTTTCCATTGCCTAGAGAAAGCATTCCATCCCACGACTGTGGTGGTACCGTCGCCCGTCTCCACTTTTAATTTCTTAATGGTAGTATCAGAATGTTTCACATTCATGTCTTTGACTGTGTCAGCAAGAGTATCCATATCCGTTGTTGCAGATCTTTTCCGATTCATGTTGACGCTTCAGTGTTCACACCTCAACTAACTCTAAAGTTGAAGTGTCTCCCCCTTATATACTGTAATGCCCATGCGCCAAAGTGGAATAGCCATCACTCATCACATATCGCTTGTCATCAAAGGGAGAGAGAGCCACTTTCCTCAACTTCTCCGAGAAGATCTGCTGGTCATGACTTCGAATGATGTGTCCTGTTGTCATCGTTTGCGTTTGGTTGAACAAACTGTCTCTATACTGCTGATGTTTCATACGTCTTTGACACGCTCGAGTGATGCCTTTGGCCGTACGTTTTTCGTTCCCATCATATATCATACTGTACATTTTCGGTCGAAGTCCAACAAACTCTTCTATGGGAATGCCCGCCGTCTCATCTTTCATTTTCCCAAGCACTTTCTTGTTCACGTTGGAATGCAGGAAATGATCTGGGAGATAGTCACTTGTATCGAACAAGTCGGCATCTTCCTGCATATCTTTGTAGATATCTTCCGTTTCTATGTCATAACATAGACTGTCGGTGTCTCTGAAAAACAGCTTGGCGTCGGGATACTTGGTCATGATGTAGTTGTAATGAAAGTGGAACATGAGCACTTTGCTGAGGTCGAGAATGGTGAAGTCGACTTGAATGGGTTTATCCAGAAGCAGATCCACTTTGCGGAAATGTACCGCGGTCAAATCTTCGTTGAAAATTCTAAATTTGTGGAAGGAAGGTTTGGCTACAAGTTTTTTGAACCGATTTTCTTTGTGAACGAGTTCCACATTGATGCGCTTTCTCACATCTTCCATGGTTTTGCCAAACACAGAGTTGTTCATCAATTTGAAAAAGTCTTTCTCAAACGGGTTCTTGGCCAACTTTCTCTTTTCCGTGTTCAAGGTAATGTATTTTGCCAACCATTTGCTCTGTGCAAACATGATGGCACGATGCACCTTCATGACTTTCAATCCCAGTGACACATATTGCTGTAAATTTCTATAATGAAGTACATATTTCTTCTTGTCACACAAGTTGGGAATGAGCTTTTCACTAGGCTTGCCTTTCATGTTTAGATCTTTCCGTAGCTTCTGACTATGCTCTGATAATTCTCCCACCTTCACACATTTCCGTTCTGGAGCCACTGGGTAGTGATTATGACGATCATGGATTGAATGTGGGTATTCCAAATCTACTTCTAAAATGTATCCAATCTCGTCATCTTCATCCACATCCATACAGTCAATGGATTCTGGCTCGCTCACCCACATAAATCCACTTTCTGGCATGCTTTGCGACATGGCCCAACCGTACAAGTTGTTTGCATCCAGGTACGTCAAGTAGTTGGTCGGTTTCGTGGGATCATAATCTGCTACGTAGGGGTTATTTGCTTTCGCATATTTGTGTGTGATGACAGATATTCCTCCACGTAGACCTTGTTCAACCATTTGGTACATGTCAATGTCGTTGATCAATTCTAATTTTACCTTTGTCGCTTTCAACATGGCATCCCACGACAGTCCTGGAGCTGTATAGTAGTGAGCAGGATCCAATTCATACGTGTTGAGACATACTTGACGAAAGTTTTCAAACACGTCAGCCAGCAGCAACACATCCGATTTCAGGTATAAGTCATGGTATTCGCCAAATGTAGTACAGTTGAATATCTCCCACACCTTCTGCGCATGCGTATAATCCTCATCGCTAATGTCTTCTTCACTAAGCAGACTGTAAAACTTGTCCTTGGATGGCAGTTGTGTTTCAGCAAACTTGGATGGTTCATCTACATAATCGTAGGGGTGCACTCCCTTTCTCAACAGTAAATCTTGTTGGTCACTATCGTGAATGTGTGACGTCATGTTGTAGAAGTTGTCTTTCCCTTTTGCCGCAAGGTTGGATACCAACTTCTGTAGAGAAGTACTCATGAACTGATAACTGTCTGTAAATTTCAGATTGCTCATGGTGAATGCAATATATTTCTCAACGGTGTTGAGAATGACTGTAATCCTTTCATTTTTGAACTTTCCAATTTCCTCCATGATCAAATGGCTGTCATAGCCTCGCAAATTGTGGAAAAATACAGGAATGATAAAAGAATCTTTAACATCCTGCTGATCCTTTCGAAACCGGAATTGCAAACTGCATTCACTATGTGCAGCTCCGCGGTATTTGCCATTGATATGATCATGATCTCTCACACGATCTGCTCCTAGAGGCTCATGACAAATGTAGCAATCTGTGGCGTTCTTGAAATTCTCTTGGTCCTCATGGGTCATCACCATATCCTTTGGCTGTTGTAAACCGTGTACAATACGATCACGCTCATTCACCATATGGTCTAAAAAGACTTTCATAGCATTATCTCCTCAATACACGACTGGTGCACGTGTATCATACTGGCTGACAACTACATAGGCAAAGCTGTTTGGACGATGATGCTGATACTTGTCTCCTTCTTCATGCTTTTTCGTAAAACATTCAAAGTCCGCATAAATCACAAAAGGTACTCGCTGTTGTTTGGCTACATTCTTAAACTTGATAAACGGTTCCTTGGGGAATGATAAACGTTGCGCTCCATGCTTGCCACACACTTCACGATGCTTGTCTAACAGATCTTGTCGCATAAACCCGTGAAGACAGTTGAAACAATAAAATGCTGCATTCTTACACTTTGATCGATAAGCCATCAGTCTGCTGAAATTCTTGATGAGGCAGTAATGTCTTGTCTTGTCATTGCTAATCAAAAGTAAGTTAATTTCTCTGGCACTGGTGTTTCGACTCAGTTGTATTGGAACAACTACATCATGTTTATATCCAAACACATTGATAGACAGATCATTCTCCTTTTCAAACTTTGGAATGTCTGTAATGGGTGTTGGAAATGTCATGCCTTCCACCTTCAATTCCTTCTCAAATGTCTTGTATTGATTCACACGCTCTGGGTTTCTATTTGTTGAAGGGTGAAGATTAGCCAATACAGACCATAAGAAGCACTTGTTGTCGTCATTCTGAATGTTTAGCACAGCCTTTGTATTATTAACTTTCTTTGGTAGTGGAATAAAACTACTTGCTTCCAGTGGCGCTGACGTAGCTGTATGTACTTCAATGTACAGAATGTTATCCAACACCCAGTCAGAAGCTTGTCGCTCATGTTCATCAAACTTAGTAAACAATTCTTTATAGGCTTCTGGCAAGTCCTTCTCAATATCCGCTGGATTGTATGCTGCATATGTTGGACTGCTGATGAAAGCATTATCCACTTGTTCTACCAAAACACCTTCAGCATTTGGTGTCATTTTCTTGAAGTGCGCATGTATGACAATGTACCATTTCATGCCATGGTTTAACGTTTCTAACAAATGTCTCTTGATCCGGTTCTCTTGTTGTCGCATTTCAAGTAGTAAATTCGATCCATCTTCAGGCTCAAACCGTTTTTCCTGTGCGTTTCCACCAAGAGTCACTCTTCTGCCTCTCGCTACTTGTACCGTCTTTTCTTTCTTTCTTTGTTCTTCATGAGATACATTTACACATACATGTGTCTCAAACACATCCAAAGATGAAAATATCTTAGCACATCCACAGCAGAGGACTGGATCAGGTCTGTCAATACCATCTTGTACCGTCTTTCGTCTCTTGGCTTCAATCTGTTCAACAAGCTCTTCATGAGCACGTTTCATTCTAGCTGGTTTGCATGTATGTGCCACGAACAATTCCAGAGATGGAAATGTTATATCGCAATCATGACAGTAGACTGGTGCCATCGTTGTTGTTGCTGTTGTTGCTAGAGCTGAAATGGAACGAAATGCACGTTTCACTCTTCCTTTTATACCACTTCGATGATGTATAACTTGTTGACATAGCAGAATTTATCACTGATTCATATGTTTCAGTCATGCGTTTATACTAATTCCATGTAATTAAATTATGGTGTGTAACTTTTCAAAATTTGCTGACTCAGCAGAATTTATCACTGCTTGATATAAATGTCTCACCTACAGCTGCACAGCAGAGACATCTAGCGGTGAAGTCAAATGGTCTGCCAAATGGTATTCATGCGCCAAATGGTATTCATCCGCGAAGGATTACTGTAAACTGAATCAAATGGTGAAATTGTCATATAACTATAACGAAAGTTATTACAAGTTTAAGTTAAAATGTCGACATGTTACAAAAATGCATACAGCCGTCGGTGCAACTAGCTCATGACTATATCAAAACTAAATATAAAACTGAATCAAACAGTGAAATTTTCAAGTAAATCGGTCTACTATAACGTAAGTTATCTAAGTTTTTACAAAGTTAAAATGGCGACATGTTCCAAATATGCATACAGCCACATGCGTAAATAGCCTATGACCACTTTATATCAGAACTACATATAAAACTGACTCAAACAGTGAAATTTTCACGCAAATCAGTTTACTATAACGAAAGTTATCTATATTTTTTTACAAAGCTAATATGGCGGCATGTTACAAATATGCATACAGCCACATACGTAAATAGCCTATGATCGCTCTATATCAAAACTAGATAGAAAACCGAATCAAACAGTGAAATTTTCATGCAAATCGACCAACCATAACGAAAGTTATGTTAGGTTTTTAAAAAACATATGTAAATAACCACTTACCGAAATAGCTGCCATCCTTGTTGTATCCATAGTGCGGAGAGCTCATCCTTTATATACAACTCTGATGTGATCAAAATATGGTGTGTAACTCGCCAAACAGCACTTTGTTTTAACAGCTGACTTGGAAGAATGTTGCTCTCCTAGGGGGGGGGGGGGGTCCTCACTTTATCATCATGGTTACGCCATGGTTACGCCTTGGTTACCATGGTTACGCCTTGGTTACGCCTTGGTTACCATGGTTACGCCTTGGTTACCATGGTCACCATGGTTACGCCTTGGCTACCATGGTTACGCCTCGGTTACGCCTTGCTTACCATGGTTACGCCTTGGTTATGCCTTGGTTACCATGGTTACGCCTTGGTTACCATGGTCACCATGGTTACGCCTTGGCTACCATGGTTACGCCTCGGTTACGCCTTGCTTACCATGGTTACGCCTTGGTTACGCCTTGGTTACCATGGTTACGCCGTCTATGACGTCATTATGACGTCATAATGCTTGACAGGTGTTGACTTAATTGGCTTAATTGACTTAATTGACTTAATTGATCACGTGATTGATGACGTCACGATGATTGACTGCAGCAGAAACGGTGTTTCTACCCTACTTGGCGTATCGTATCCAGTCTTACAGAAAAGATACAGTCTCTGGGATACGAAATGTTAAAAAAAACGGCACATGTAGCTCAGTGTAAATGATAAAGAAAAAAGCTGTTGGTTTCACCGAACGCACTTGTTCTGGGCTGTTGGAAAGAGAAATAGGCAAGTCCTTCCCGTGGCCAGCTACTTGTTTCCGTTGAAGCTGCCATGGAAATGTGGCAAATAAAAAACGTGCCACAAGCCCAAGACAAAGATCAGTAGTGAAGAAATTGCTCTTACATTACGGACTGAAATGACTAAAACAACTCCCAGGCGGTGTGTTTTCGAACCAGTTACTGATTCTCGATCTTGTAGCTTCATGTGGAGAATAAGAGGCACAATTCCCTAGACTATCAAACGGAAGTTACAAGTGCTAAATTTGCCACTTTCCTCGAAGCAAATTTATCCAAAATCTAGAATATGATAAATTAGTCCTCTATTTGTTAAATAAACTGAATTCGAATTAGTTCCCCATAGCAAAATCTGCGGATTACACAAAAGAACCATGCTTAAAGAGAATCTCCTATGTCATCACTGACGTAATACCAGAGGATTCCCTCAATCTGATTGGTCCATGGATGGATGGAGATAAGCGAATTCGAAGCCTTTGCGAAGCAAAAATGTGTTTTGTGATTCTTTGTAAACAGTGCAGATTTATGATAAGTCAACAAAGTAGAAACAATAACAGATTTCTGTTAAAAATATGTATAATTTAACCACAAAAATACCACTAAATTTATTTATTTGTTTGACTTAAAAATGCGACTTAAAAGATTGTTGTCGAAGTGATTATGATTTATGCATTTTTTTTACAAGAACTGGTTTACAAAGCTACCCTTGCTGTGATGTTGCTTCTGCGCGAATTATTGAATGTTTATTGGATGATACTTATGGTAATTTTCCAGTGAGCATATTCACAGATTATCTCTGATTTTAGGATTTGCCGAACAAACAAACGAGACGTCGATTCAGTATAATATAACGGCATGTGAAGGAGAAACCGCGAATTTGACATGTCAAGGAACGGCCACGATTCACATTTTGTCCGTATTTTATGGACGGAGTGACCAAAGCACGTGTAACCCCAGCGGCGACACCACATCAGCGTATGATGACTGTGAATGTGAGACGAATGACGGCTGCAGCATCAGTGTACTCCAGGCTTGCGAAAACGTGGCATCGTGTGAGGCTTACCCAACGGACGATTTCATAGGAATTGATCCGTGTGAAAGTATTTCCAAGTACGTATTGTAACCACTGGGTCCGAGGAGGACTACTTATTAACCACCTAAATCTTAATTGTGTTCATATGCAATTTGAGTCCAATTCCAAGATTTCAGTTTTTAATTTAGGTAACCCTTTCATCTTATCCACGAGAGCGACTGTCTGATTTCTGTACGCAGCAGCGATATTCGGCCCCTTTCTAAATCGATTAATTGATTAATAATTATCAAATAAGTAAAGATATACGAATTATCCAGACATCTTTTCAAAACACTTTTAGAATCTGATATTGAATTAAACAAACCCAAAATTCAAATATGACGCACTTTGATGGTGTGGGGAAAAATGCTTTCAGAAGTGTTGGTTACAGTACACCGCGCACAAGGTCAACGCTCTTTTCGTGGGACAAAGTTCTCCCATATGGTGCTCAAATGGCGCAATACACAACAATACATTACGAAATACACAAATAATGATGTGCTATTGAAAGCAATGTTCTGTTATGATTTTAATCCCAGTAATTTTGTGGTGAATTTTTGTTGTTGTTTCCGCTATTTGCTACGTCTCTGGTTTTCGACGTCCGACTCAAATTTTTATTTTGATAATTACGAAACAAAATCATGATAATTTCATTCATACTGATCAAAGTTAAAAGGGACCACATGAACATTTTATCCGCCATCTTTTTTCCGCCATGAAATGAATACGCCAAATAGAAACTAGACAGGAGCTCTAATAATGTTAAGGAAACCGACGGTTTTCTCACTGCCGTCTCTTGTATTGAACACTAGTGGCGTCACAAGCGTGGATCTTCATGGCAGGAGCTACACGTCACATCATTCTAAACATAAAACCTACATAAATATGGGTACAAACAACGATATACGAGTGTTCAATTGGCAAACACAACAGTGGGACTCTCCGCAAATCCATCCCCACACAACTCAACATCTTATCGGTAACCTCCGGTGACCTCATTGCCCCACAAAGTAGACATATATCCGCCATATCTCTTAACACATGTAACACTTGACAAGCCTTTGGCTTGCAAGGGGTTTTTTGAATTTGTGCGAGCAGCCCTTGATATCTTTTTTTTCTTGACAGTGGTCTGATTTCTTGTGTCATCTCCTCCACTGGAACTATGGGTCGTGCATTACATTTTTTATTTTCGCCTTCGATTTCGCTTTCTTGTTTAAAACGCCATGTGAAAAGAGTGTTTTTTTTTTTTGCAAGTAAATGTGGAGCATTTCACGGCCAGCACAGAATACACAGTTGCTCAGCTTTGTGCGAGCTCTGACTGCGTAAATAGATAACATGGCGTATGCCTAATCAGTCAATAAAACCTTAAATCAACAAGAACCAAACACTACTCGGCTTATAAGACGCATTCAAGCTGTGTTGTTTGCAATATATTATTCAAGAAATAACCAACTGAAGAAGTATTTGTGCGTTTTAATTTTTGTCAAGGGTTTAACATTTCGTTAGCGAAATGAGGTTCTAGTTTAAATATGTCTTTGTGCTATTGCAGATATCTCTCTATCTCCTACAGATGTTTGACACTGGACGCTTCGCTCAGTCAGGTAGCCAGTTTGTTTAATTGCATACAGAAATCGAGGTTTTTCTCACCCCCAGCAGCACTTTGAACTCTTGACTAGAAAATTGGTCTAGGATTGTCCTAAAAGTGAAGTCTAAGAAGTTCCAATTAATTTGAGTAATACATTTTGGATAACCAATTTATGTAAATAATTTAAGTAGCCAATTTCAGCAATAAATCTTTTGTAACCATTTCATGATTTTAACACTGCGCCGTAAAATATAGATATAAAAAATACCGCTACTATGGTTGTTATTGATGTTTTCAAAGGAGACTACAACAGAAAGCACCACCGAGGAACCAACCACCGTCCACCAAACTACAAACCAAGATGCAACCACCGCCCGCCAGACCACAAACCAAGATGCAACCACCGCCCACCAGACCACAAACCAAGATGCAACCACCGCCCACCAGACCACAAACCAAGATACACCCACTGTCCATCAGACTACAAACCAAGACATAACAACCGTCTTACAGACCACCAACCAAGAAACAACGGTTACCTCAAATCAACCAACCAGCACCCCCGGAGTAATACCGACATCTGCTTACGAAGTAAGTTGACATGGGCGGGGCGGTGGGGGTATTGAGTGAGTTAAATTAGGTTAGTTAGATAAATCATGCTGATTCGTGGGTAACTCTACAGTGTAAAATAATCATGGAATTAATCCAAAATCCATGTCCGTGTAACAAATCCATGTAGATATCATGCAAAATTACGCGATAATATATGGAACGGTAGTCGATAATATATCGAATGGCAATTTGCACGGTATTAGTATAACCCATCATACACCAAAGTCGAAAAATAATTGCTCCTAGTAATACATGAGATGTCTGGTAAGTAGTAGGGAAATAAGGGTTCTGGAACACCCCCCCTAGGAGTCGACTGAGGACCCCTCCCTAGGGGTCGACTGTCACCGGTAAGAAAATCTGAGGACCCCCCCCCCCCTAGGGGTCGAATGTCAAGGACCCCCCCCCCCTAGGACTAAGAAAATTTTGTCATTTCAGCATAGTTATATGTTTCAGACAATTCTGAAGAACTTTGGTTTGTATGACCTCCCCCCCCCCCTAGGACTAAGAAAATTTTGTCATTTCAGCATAGTTATATGTTTCAGACAATTCTGAAGAACTTTGGTTTGTATGACCTCCCCCCCCCCCCCCAGGGCTAAGAAAATTTTGCCATTTCAGCATAGTTATCCTTTTCAGACTATTCTAAGCAACTTTGGTTTTCATGACCCACCCACCCCCACCCCCCCCCCTCTTACTTAAAATTGCGATAACTTTCGTTATAGTTGACCGATTTGTATGAAAATTTCACCATTTGATTCAGTGTTATGTAAAGTTTTTTCATAAAGTAATCATGGGCTACTTGCGCAGCTGGCTGTGTGCATATTTATAGCATGTAGCCATTTTAACTTAAAACTGAGATAACTTTTGTTATACTTGATCGATTTACGTGGAAATTTCACTGTTTGATTCAGTTTTCTATCTAGTTTTGACATAGTCATGGGCTATTTGCACAGCTGGCTGTATGCATATTTATAGCATGTAGCCATTTTAACTTAAAACTGGGATAACTTTTGTTATACTTGACCGATTTACATGAAACTTTTACCATTTGATTCAGTTTACAGTGGTTCTGTGTTATTTCGCGGATGAATACCATTTGGCGTATGAATACCATTTTGGCTTCACCGCTAGATGTCTCTGCTGTGCATCAATTTTGAACGACTTTTGGTAAGTGACACATCATATACCATCAAAGTGGTATAAATGAGCAATAAATTCTGCTGAGTCAGCAATTTTAACGAGTTTGAACAAGTTACACACCATATTTTGATTACATGTAAGTAGCATAAAAGCATGAGTGAAACATACATTTCAACCAGTGATAAATTCTGCTGAGTCAGCAATTTTAACAAGTTTGAACAAGTTACACATCATACACCATCGAAGTAGTATAAAAGCAGACCTTTTTGTTCTGCTTGGAACAACTTTTTGTTTTGGGTTTTTATGACTCTGTGACATTATGTGACAACATGTGACTGTGACATTATGTGACTTTATGTAATCTATGACATTATATGACTCTCTGTAACTTTTTTTTTAACATAATAGCCATATTTCTATGTCTATTTTCACTATTATTATTATGCTAATATTTAATTAGTCATATGTGTGGTTATTGTAATAAAACCATTGAAATATGACTAATTAAATATTAGCATAATATAAAACCATTGAAATATGACTAATTAAATATTAGCATAATAATAATAGTGAAAATAGACATAGAAATATGGCTATTATGTTAAAAAAAAGTTACAGAGAGTCATATAATGTCATAGATTACATAAAGTCACATAATGTCACAGTCACATGTTGTCACATAATGTCACAGAGTCATAAAAACCCAAAACAAAAAGTTTTTCCAAGCAGAACAAAAAGGTCTGCTTTTATACTACTTCGATGGTGTATGATGTGTAACTTGTTCAAACTTGTTAAAATTGCTGACTCAGCAGAATTTATCACTGGTTGAAATGTATGTTTCACTCATGCTTTTATGCTACTTACATGTAATCAAAATATGGTGTGTAACTTGTTCAAACTCGTTAAAATTGCTGACTCAGCAGAATTTATTGCTCATTTATACCACTTTGATGGTATATGATGTGTCACTTACCAAAACTCGTTCAAAATTGATGCACAGCAGAGACATCTAGCGGTGAAGCCAAAATGGTATTCATACGCCAAATGGTATTCATCCGCGAAATAACACAGAACCACTGTAAACTGAATCAAATGGTGAAATTTTCATGTAAATCGGTCAAGTATAACAAAAGTTATCCCAGTTTTAAGTTAAAATGGCTACATGCTATAAATATGCATACAGCCAGCTGTGCAAATAGCCCATGACTATGTCAAAACTAGATAGAAAACTGAATCAAACAGTGAAATTTCCACGTAAATCGATCAAGTATAACAAAAGTTATCTCAGTTTTAAGTTAAAATGGCTACATGCTATAAATATGCACACAGCCAGCTGCGTAAGTAGCCCATGATTACTTTATGAAAATACTTTACATAACACTGAATCAAATGGTGAAATTTTCATACAAATCGGTCAACTATAACGAAAGTTATCGCAATTTTAAGTAAGAGGGGGGGGGGTGGGAGATGGTGGGTCATGAAAACCAAAGTTGCTTAGAATAGTCTGAAAAGGATAACTATGCTGAAATGGCAAAATTTTCTTAGCCCTAGGGGGGGGGGGAGGTCATACAAACCAAAGTTCTTCAGAATTGTCTGAAACATATAACTATGCTGAAATGACAAAATTTTCTTAGTCCTAGGGGGGGGGGGGGGGAGGTCATACAAACCAAAGTTCTTCAGAATTGTCTGAAACATATAACTATGCTGAAATGACAAAATTTTCTTAGTCCTAGGGGGGGGGGGGGTCCTTGACATTCGACTCCTAGGGGGGGGGGGGTCCTCAGATTTTCTTACCGGTGACAGTCGACCCCTAGGGGGGGTCCTCAGTCGACTCTAGGGGGGGGGTGTTCCAGAACCCTTATTTCCCTACTACTTTGGTATTTGAAGTGTGATTGCAATTGAAATGGACCCAGTATAATACGGATAAAATCTAATAGGCTGAAGTACGTGATTGATCATTGTCCCTCAAAAGAAGCAAACTATAGCGTGTATACATGCAAGTTCACACGACTTCAATCTAAAATTGAAAATTCACAGCTTTAACAATTTTGTGTACATTTACATTTCAAAACGGACGGTAATTGGCTCGGTTGGGAGTTGGCGGGGATGGGAATTGGCAGATGGGAGTTGGTCGGATGGGAGGTGTCCTGTTCCCCAGAAGGGGGCATATATTGTTGTATGTACACATGCAAGTACACACTGTATGTAAACTTTTATTTGAAATGTCCCTTCATCTACAGCTTTAGTCGGATTGCTTTCGAATTTTATATCAATGTTTACTCTCGTGAGGTTAAAATTAGTTGGGGATGCTTTCAAATTTTGAATATTTCCCAGGTGATCCTCTCTTGAAAACTTATATTTTTTAGCGATTCGCCAAAAAGCTCGGTAAACATACCGTCATTCATTAAAAAATATTTGGTTACCAATTGTGAAAATAATTCGTTTACTACAAGGTTGAAAGGGCTTGGAGAGATCAACCTGTTCCCAGAAAGCGGATAGATTTAAAAGCCGTTCCAGCTTACAACAAGAGTATTGTTTTAGCTGAATCACGGGACTGAACCGTTTTAGAGGTTGGCTGCTGGATAGCAACAAGACGTCTCAGTAATGATAGTTGCTTTCAGTAATTTGTCCTATCAGATTCCTTACCCAGTTAATATTTCAACGTCGATCCAACGTCAATTTGAGGTTGCGACGTCGACCCGACCAAACATTAATTCTGGTTATAATTTGGTTGTAACTGATTGCGATCATAGATAAAAGCATTATCAACATCTTTGACACAACATTAACGTTTGATATGCAACATTGTTAAGATGTTGCTTTTAGTTGGAACCCAAACACAAGTTCTCTGACGTCTTTGACGTTGAATAGACGTTGGACAATCGACGTTGTATATGTCACAATAACAAAAACCTCTTTGTGTTATCGCTCGCGGGAAGTGGTAGCCAATACAGGTCACTTTGAAAAAAAAGAGGATGCAAAATATCAAAGTTTCAAGAGCGCGTAAGTTTTTTCCAACCTATTTTTGATAATATTCATAGAAATATAGTTTATATGTCTGCTGCCTGACTGAATAACCCAAGGGTGGTGTCCAGTGATAGAGAGTGACCGCACTTTGATTCTAGAAATCTTGATGGCAACTCTAGGTCAACATTTTCTCGACGTCTATACAACGTCGGTTTTCCGACGTCTGTACAACGTCCGGTGATCGACATTGTTTCGACTTCCATTTGAAGCCTTTTCGCAACGCTCGTAAGATGTCAAGGTTTGTTTGTTTACATACGCCCATATGTATGTGCGTATATATGAATACCAAATATATATTTCGACATCCGGGAGAGCCAATCCAAAGTGCAGATAAGCGAACGTCAGCTTTTGCGAAATAAAAAAATAACTGTAACTGCAAAAAGGATTTAAGGTGCCAGTATCTATTTAAAACAAATATTCAAGGACACCCTTACAATATAGAGTTAAAAATACAATTAAACAACAGAAAACATAATTTACAACGAAGTACGCGAAAACTGAGTAGCTATAAAGGGCCTAGAAAATCTATAAAATGCTGTTCTAAAAAGATGGGTCTTCAGTTCTTTTTTTTTGAAACTGAAAAATGATGTCTCCTCACGGATGTGTTTTGTTAAGTCATTCCACAGGACTGGCGCCGCAAGTAGGTAATAAATGACAGTTCTGCGTCACTTTGTGACGTCATACTGTCTGGACCGGAAGTGACGTCATACTGTCTGGACCGGAAGTGACGTCATAGCGTCTGGACCGGAAGTGCGGTGATAGGCGTAGTCATGGCAACGTGTTGTTGTGATGGCAACGAAGCATAGGCGTCATAGGCGTAGCCATAGGCGTAACCCTGATAACAAAGTGAGGACCCCCCCCCCCCAGGCGGCAGTCGGGACAGACCCTATGGCAAGAAGTGATGACCCCCCCCCCCCCAGGCGGCAGTCGGGACTGACCCCCCCCCCCCCCCGGCGAGCAACATTCTGTCAAGTCAGCATAAGTTACACACCACAATTTGCTCACATCCGAGGGGTATATAAGGGATGAGCATCAAGCAGTGACAGTCACATCGGTAAGTGGAGCAAGGAAGCAGAAGTTACAGACCACAATTGGATCACATCACAGTGGTATATAAGGGATGACATCCAGTGACAGCCAGTGACAACCATTTCGGTAAGTGTTTATTGAAACTTTATAAATAAAAAGTGTACTTTGTAAACAAACTTTAGTTATTTGCATAATTGAAACTCATTGAAACTTTGTAAACAAACTTTGTAAACAAAAATTTGTAAACAAACTTTGTAAACAAATTTTATAAACAAACTTTGTAAACAAACTTTATAAACAAACTTTGTAAACAAACTTTATAACAAACTTTGTAAACAAACTTTATAAACAAACTTTGTAAACAAAAAAAATTGTAAACAAACTTTGTAAGCAAACTTTGTAAACAAACTTTAGTTATTAAAACTTTGTAAACAAACTTTATAAACAAACTTCATAAACAAATTTTGTAAACAAACTTTGTAAACAAACTTTAGTTATTTGCATAATTGAAACTTTGTAAACAAACTTTGTAAACAAACTTTGTAAACAAAAAAATTTGTAAACAAACTTTGTAAACAAACTTTGTAAACAAACTTTGTAAACAAAAAAAATTGTAAACAAACTTTGTAAACAAACTTTGTAAACAAACTTTAGTTATTAAAACTTTGTAAACAAACTTTATAAACAAACTTCATAAACAAATTTTGTAAACAAACTTTAGTTATTTGCATAATTGAAACTTTGTAAACAAACTTTGTAAACAAACTTTATAAACAAACTTTAGTTATTTGCATAATTGAAACTTTGTAAACAAAATTTGTAAACAAACTTTGTAAATAAACTTTCTAAGCAAAGTTTGTAAACAAACATTGTAAACAAACTTTGTAAACAAACTTTAGTTATTTACATATTTGAAACTTTGTAAACAAACTTTGTAAACAAACTTTGTAAACAAAATTTGTAAACAAAATTTGCATAATTAAACCTTTGTAAACCAGCTTGAGCAAGTTACACATCATCCAAGTGGTATAAAAGGAAGAGTGAAACGTATATTTTACTTCATTTCAGTTCTAGCAACAGCAACAGCAACAACGATGGCAACAGTCATGATTGCGATGTGACATTCCAATCTCTGGAAGTGTTCGTGACACATAGAGATTGCAACTGTCATGATTGCGATGTGACATTCCAATCTCTGGAAGTGTTCGTGACACATAGATGTAAGCCAGCCAAGTTGAAACGTGCTCGTGAAGAGCTTGTTGAGCAGATTGAAGTCAAGAGACGAAAGACGGTACAAGATGGTGTTGAAAGACCTGATCCAGTCCTCTGCTGTAAATGCATCAAAATATTTCCATCTTTGGATGCATTTGAGACACATGCATGTGTTGAGATGGAAAATGTGTCTCACGAAGAACAAAGAAAGAAAGAGACAGGACAAGTAGGCAGAGGCAGAAGAGTGAGTCTTGGTGGAAACGCACAGGAAAGACGGTTTGAGCCTGAAGATGGATCGGATATGCTACTTGAAATGCGACAACAAGAGAACCGGATTAAGAGACATTTGCTAGAGACGTTAAACCATGGCATGAAATGGTACATTGTGGTACATGCACGCTTCAAGAAAATGACACCAAATGCTGAAGGCGTGATGGTAGAACAGGTGGATAATGCCTTCATCAGTAGTCCGACATATGCAGCATACAATCCAGCGGATATTGAGGACTTAACAGAAGCCTATAAAGAATTGTTTACCAGGTTTGATGAACATGAGCGACAAGGCTCTGGCTGGGTGTTGGATAACATATTATTCATTGAAGTACATACAGCGACGTCAGCGCCACTGGAAGCGAGCAGTTTTATCCCACTACCGAAGAAAGTAAAGAGTACAAAGGCTGTGTTAAACATTCAGAATAAAGACAACAAGTGCTTCTTATGGTCTGTACTGGCTCACCTTCACCCTTCAACAGATAGAAACCCAAATCGCGTGAATCAATACAAGTCATTTGAGAACGAATTGAAGGTGGAAGGCATGACATTTCCCACACCGATTACAGACATTCCAAAGTTTGAAAAGGAGAATGATGTGTCCATTAACGTGTTTGGATATGAACATGATGTAGTTGTTCCCATACAACTGAGTCGAAACACCAGTGCGAGAGAAATCAACTTGCCTTTGATTAGCAATGACAAGACAAGGCATTACTGCCTCATCAAGAATTTCAGCAGGCTTATGGCTTATCGATCAAAACATGATGGAGTTTCATTTTATTGTTTCAACTGTCTTCACGGGTTTATACGACAAGATTTGTTAGACAAGCATCGCGAAGTGTGGGGCAAGCATGGAGCACAACGTTTATCATTCCCCAAGGAACCCTTCATCAAGTTCAAGAATGTAGCCAAACAATAGCGAGCGTCGTTTGTCATTTATGCAGACTTTGAATGTTTCACGAAAAAGCATGAAGGAGACAAGTATCAGCATCATCGTCCAAACAGCTTTGCCTATGTGGTTGTGAGCCAGTATGATACACGTGCACCAGTCGTGTATCGAGGAGATAATGCCGTGAAAGTCTTTTTAGACCATATGGTGAATGAGCGTGATCGTATTGTGCATGGCTTGCTACAGCCAAAGAAAATAGTCATGACTCGTGAAGATGAAGAGCATTATAAGAACGCCACAGATTGCTACATTTGTCATGAGGCTCTAGGAGCAGATCATGTGAGAGATCATGACCATATCAATGGCAAATACCGTGGAGCTGCACATCGTGAATGCAATTTACAATTTCGACTTCGAAAGGATCAGCAGGATGTGAAAGATTCTTTCATCATTCCTGTCTTTTTCCACAATTTACGAGGCTATGACAGCCATTTGATTATGGACGAAATTGGAAAGTTAAAAAATGAGACGATTACGGTCATTCCCAACACCATTGAGAAATATATTGCATTCACCATGAGCAATCTGAAATTTACAGACAGTTATCAGTTCATGAGTACTTCTCTACAGAAGTTGGTATCCAACCTGGCAGCAGAAGGGAAAGATAACTTTTATAACATGACGTCACACATTCACGATAGCGACCAACAAGATTTACTGTTGAGAAAGGGAGTGTACCCTTATGATTACGTGGATGAACCATCCAAGTTTGCTGAAACACAACTACCGTCCAAGGACAAGTTTTACAGTCTGCTCAGTGAAGAAGACATTAGCGATGAGGATTATGCGCATGCGCAGAAGGTGTGGGAGACATTCCACTGTACTACATTTGGCGAATACCATGACTTATACCTGAAATCAGATGTGTTGCTGCTGGCTGACGTGTTTGAAAACTTTCGTCACGTATGTCTCAACACGTATGAATTGGATCCTGCTCACTACTATACAGCGCCAGGACTGTCGTGGGATGCCATGTTGAAAGCGACAAAGGTGAAATTGGAATTGATCAATGACATTGACATGTACCAAATGGTTGAACAAGGTCTACGTGGAGGAATATCTGTCATCACACACAAGTATGCGAAAGCAAATAACCCCTACGTAGCAGATTACGATCACTTGAAACCGACCAACTACTTAACGTACCTGGATGCAAACAACTTATATGGCTGGGCTATGTCGCAAAGCATGCCGGAAAGTGGATTTATGTGGGTGAGCGAGCCAGAATCCATTGACTTTATGGATGTGGATGAAGATGACGAGATTGGATACATTTTAGAAGTGGATTTGGAATACCCATATTCAATCCATGATCGTCATAATCACTATCCAGTGGCTCCAGAACGGAAATGTGTGAAGGTGGGAGAATTGTCAGAACATAGTCAGAAGCTACGGAAAGATCTAAACATGAAAGGCAAACTTAGTGAAAAGCTCATTCCCAACTTGTGCGACAAGAAGAAATATGTGCTTCATTATAGAAATTTACAGCAATATGTCTCACTGGGATTGAAAGTCACGAAGGTGCATCGTGCCATCATGTTTGCACAGAGCAGATGGTTGGCAAAATACATCTCCTTGAACACGGAAAAGAGAAAGTTGGCCAAGAACCCGTTTGAGAAAGACTTTTTCAAATTGATGAACAACTCTGTGTTTGGCAAAACCATGGAAAATGTGAGAAAGCGCATGAATGTGGAACTTGTTCACAAAGAAAAGCGGTTCAAGAAACTTGTGGCCAAACCTTCCTTCCACAAATTTAGAATTTTCAACGAAGATTTGACCGCGGTACATTTCCGCAAAGTGGATCTGCTTCTGGATAAACCCGTTCAAGTTGGTTTCACCATTCTCGACCTCAGCAAGGTGCTCATGTTCCACTTTCATTACAACTACATCATGACCAAGTATCCCGACGCCAAGCTGTTGTTCAGCGACACCGACAGTCTATGTTATGACATAGAAACGGAAGATATCTACAAAGACATGCAGGAAGATGCCGACTTGTTCGACACAAGTGACTATCCCCCAGATCATTTCCTGCATTCCAACGTGAACAAGAAAGTGCTTGGGAAAATGAAAGATCAGACGGTGGGCATTCCCATTGAAGAGTTTGTTGGACTTCGGCCGAAAATGTATAGTATGATGTATGGTGGGAAAGAAAAACGTACGGCCAAAGGCATCACTCGCGCGTGTCAAAGACGTATGAAACATCAGCAGTATAGAGACAATTTGTTCAACCAAACGCAAACGATAACCACAGGGCACATCATTCGAAGTCATGACCACCAGATCTTCTCGGAGAAGTTGAGGAAAGTGGCTCTCTCTCCTTTTGATGACAAGCGATATGTGATGAGTGATGGCTATTCCACTTTGGCGCATGGGCATTACAGTATATAAGGGGGAGACACTTCAACTTTAGAGTTAGTTGAGGTGTGAACACTGAAGCGTCAACATGAATCGGAAAAGATCTGCAACAACGGATATGGATACTCTTGCTGATACAGTCAAAGACATGAATGTGAAACATCCTGACAATACCATCAAGAAATTAAAAGTGGAGACGACGGCACCAACACCACAGTCGTGGGATGGAATGCTTTCTCTAGGCAATGGAAAGTATATCAAGATTATGAAACAAAGTAATGAAGGTGTGGTAAACATTCGCAAATACCTCAGAGATGAGGGGACTGGAAAAAACCGTCCGACGAAAAAGGGAATTTCGCTGACAATACCTGAATGGAAAATGATGAAGAAGCAGGTGAAAGAAGTGGATAAAAGGCTTCGCAGACAAGACGACAAGTCATAACAAGGTAACAATCATGAATGCACTCATGTTGGAAGATGGTGTTTACCTTAAAGTTAATGAGAGGAATGAAGTGATGATGGGTTCTCGGAGAAGTTCTGCTTATCGGTTTAAACCTGAATTGTGGAAAGACTTTAAAAACATACCGCTTGAACCTGGGTTTGAACGCAGACTTGAAAATAAACTGGAAGTGACGGTGGCTGAATATGATTCTAACATACGTGTGACATTCTGTAGAAATCTTTTACAGGATTATCCAAAGGATTATAAGGGAGTTGTGCCAGATACACCCTATGCACAGTTGATCTTCTTTGATATCAAGAACTGGCACGCAGCCTTACGATTCCTAGAAGCGATACAACATCCGCTGTTCAACATCATCCGAGTATAAAAGATGGAAGACTATGTGTTGGATTATGAACCCATGACATATGGATTCTCCTATACGAGAAACTTATGTGATGATATTGTGCTACGACATTTTGGACAGTATCTCGTCCTATCGCTTGATGACCAATCCGTGTTGAAGGATCATCGAGACAAGTTGAGAATACCCGGTTTTCTCCTAGCAGTGTCAAATGAATTAGAAGTGCGTGTGACTGAGAACGGTCTAGACGTGTTTGTACAATTTTGCCAATATGACGAGCTTACAGAAGACTGCGACATCATCCACCTCAGCACAGTGGAATGGAACGCGCTGTTGCAAGCATTGGATTGGAAAGAACCTGACGCTTGAATTCAAAGAAACAGAAATATGGCTTATGCGGGGTACCAAATCCATTGAGCTGCCACAACCTATGCGCGTGATAGACATTGACATAAATGAAGAAGGATATGAACTGAAACTGTCTGAACATGTTACTGTGAAAGTGATAAAGTTTGGTGATGTGCGTTATGTGAGCTTTCATAGCATTTACAAACGTGGGTGTAATGTCTATGATACCTATATCAATTTAGATTCTAATGAATGGCATGCATTCATGAATGTATTGAAAAAAATGACTGTGTTTGTAAATAAAAAGATTGTAAATAGTGTAAATAGACTTTGTAGTTAAGAGTTTGTAAATAGACTTTGTAAACTTTGTAAATAGAATTTGTAAATAAAAGTTTGTAAATAGTGTAAATAAAAGTTTGTAAATAGTGTAAATAGAATTTGTAGTTAAGATTTTGTAAATAGTGTTTGTAAACTTTGTAAACAGTGTTTGTAAACTTTGTAAATAGTGTTTGTAGTTAAGAATTTGTAAATAGAACACAATAAACAAGACAGTTGTTTGAAACTTGGTTTGTTTTATTTAACAACAACAACAACTTAACTAATATAACAACAACTTAACTAATATAACAACAACAACATTAATAAAACAGTGGTTTATAATGTCTATATACAAAATCCTTTACAATAAAATCACCATCCTTTCTTTTTAATATATTCACAATATCAAACATACTCTGACCTCGAGCTCTATGTAATATATAATATACACAATAAAAACCACATGATGATGATATTGGCGTTTGTAATGATATAGATTTATACATATAGTCATTTCTTAAAAACATGTCTAAATGATCATCGAGAGGGAACAGTCCATAAGAGTCAAAATATTCCACAGGGTCTTTATCATAATACACTGCCACCCAATGTTCTCCTGGTTCGTCTTGATCGTCTGTGTTGATGACATAGGCGCCGCGTTGTAAAGATGGTAACTGGTCCATGGCAAACACGCCTTGAAACAAGTCTTTGGTCATGACATCATGACTCAATATGGCATCAGTCTGCTTCGTGTTCATGACTGGTAGTCGAATTGGATGCTGCGATTTGCACTGATCTCAATAATGTTGTCAAATTCAGCATAGACAATGACATTGATGGTATGTTGCAAAGCTCTAGCAAAGTTCATTTCTAGCCGCAAATTCCCATGCTTGATCAGGGGGAAATGATCATCGCCATCATAATCCGGTGTTAAGTCAAACGAAAATAAAGCATAACCTCTAGGCCAATCTTCCCGTTTTATAATGGAACTTTTCTCACCATTCAATCGATCAAACGATTTGTAAAGCGTTTCAAAAGCGTCCAGGTATTTGTTCTGTGGAATGTCAAGCTTGAGAGGTTTTGATAGAACTGGTTCACCATCCGTGTACAGTTGCATATAGTCCAGATCAAAATGTTTGAAATCATATGGATTCCTCAATACTGATCCACCAAAAGCTTCATTATGAACCAGACCAATGACAATACGATTTGGTAATTGACCCAAAAAGATGTTATCTTTCACAAAAGACTGAAATCCTGCTGGAATAGCCAAGACTTTACATTCTTTTCTAGTGATGATGATCTTGGCAGGACTTTTCATCAATGCATCTGTATGTCGTAACTGAATACCTGGACTCACCCTCACTTTGCGAATGGTTAAAAATGCCTCTTTCACTTCTACCTTATAGGTATTATCTGCAGCCATCAATACATAGTCATCTTTTTGTCTATGGAAACGCAATTTCAAACTGATACCATTCGGAAGATAACGATCCTGCTCAAACAAATCTATCCTTAAATCACCTGCGAGCATAAAATCACGGCTAAGACGTGTATGCAAATAACGATGATGTAAACCATTGTTTCCTTGCTCAGCCAAGTCACCACCGTCGGCATTGACATGAAACCCAGATACATATTGTTCATGATTAGGTCTTTTCACCTCATAACTATTCATTGACCCAGCAGTATCCTTGTACATGAGACGCATAGAGCGCTCAGAATGCAGACTTTCTTCCGAATCATGGATGAGATGAGAGATAATGCTGGTATAACCATGAGTATTGTTGCTATGCGAAACCAAACGATCATTCAGAAACAATTCAATATTAGACCATAACCCATTAAACACATCATTGATGCAAGAGACATTATCATCTGCGCCACAATCTGTTCCATCGGCTTTTAGAATGCGACATACAATATGAAGTTTGCTGTTCTTTAAATCCAGATATTCTTCTGTACTCGCAGGAATGTAGAATTCTATTGGAGCGCCTTCTCTAATGCTTGTAAGTGGTTGATAGTCAACATTATAACTTTTCTCTACAGCAGTTTGCGTTGGTTGTACGTGAAACCATTCCAATGGAGAAAGACTACATTCACACGAATGATTATGAATGAGAGACATTTTTTTCTTTAAAAAACATCTTTGCGATGTTTTGATGTTATCCGTCTGGCTGTTTTTCATCTTCTGGCACGTTTCATCGGTTGCACGCGCTTTTGTTCACCAAACACACGTTCTGCTACTCGACCCGTCACATCTTTCGCGACATTCTTTGCAGCCTTCTTAAGATGTGGCGCAACGATCTTAGCCCCAGCCTTAAGTAGTGGAATAGCTTTGCGAGCCAATGATCCCAGTATTGAACCAATACCATCGCCATATTGGATTCGCGCTCCTTTGAATCCTGGTAATTCCCCGCCCACTTGACGAAGAAAATGGTTGCGATATGCAGACGGATCGTGTGTATAAGCTTTCATATTGCTTTTGGTCGAAAATGAAGTTTACAGATCACCTTTCCAGTTTGAAATGGAACATTATAGCCTGTGTCGTCCTTAATATTCATTTCTATCACGTCAAATTTGGACGTGTTTACAGGAACATAATGCGGTTCGCTGTACGTTTTCATGATAATATTTCCATCATGGCCTTGTATCCCAACAGAACGTAGCAAAGGCACATAATAATCACCAACAACTTGTGGTTCACAAATGCTACAATACACATAAAGTGTATAAAATCCCTGTTTCACATCCGCTTTATGTTCAGCTGTACATGTTTCAGTATACCATTGATCTGGGATAAATCCTAAAATCTCAGCTAATCCAGCGGAAAAGGACACTTCAAAGCCATAATTTAGAAATAGAAACACACGTCGTCTAATCTTACCATACTTTATCCGAATAGCGTCTTTAAGATCATCTTTCATAGAATTAGTTGCTTCTTCATTCACTGCCTGACATATTTCTTGTATGGATCTGTAATAACCATAGGGAATAATGATAGTGTCAAGGACAAGATCTGTCAGTGGTTGTTGTCGAAACTGAATAGAATAGTCCATGCCATGTCTCATCGTTGTCCATGTATGTGGATATTGAATTTCAGCTAAAGCCACTTCATATTTTCCGTTCAGATAGATGGTTCGAGGCATACGAATTTGGTAATTCGAAGCCTTGTTGTTAGGAGAATAGTTCATACTCGCATTGCTAGGCAAAGTAATGTAAAAACTATTCGACTCCATGATGGACGGGAACTAAATGGTATAGGTGCGTTGACGTTGCTTATATACTTCACGATAGCGCGCGCCATTCGACCAAGTATGCAAAGTCTCATCCTCTTTTACATCATGATGATGATCTACATGATCTATAACTTCTCCTTCACAACACGCACT
This sequence comes from Protula sp. h YS-2021, assembly GCA_949752745.1. Classification (NCBI taxonomy): domain Eukaryota; kingdom Metazoa; phylum Annelida; class Polychaeta; order Sabellida; family Serpulidae; genus Protula; species Protula sp. h YS-2021. Next base: position 17,871,878 of record OX457025.1, on the reverse strand, counting down.
TGTACATCTTATTTTTACAGGAATAGTTGGTTTATCTTCCTGACAACAACAACATAGCTCTTTCAGCCATGTTAAAAATTTTCCCATCCTTCAGGAAACTGTCTTTGTTGACGTTGTTTCATTTCTGTTGTAATGTCGTCACGAGTGGTCTTTTTACTAAACATTGTTTTTGGAATATTAGCATCGACAATTTCCTGGATAAACGGATGCCAGCCATATGGTATGGCTCGTTCTTTTCTTCTTGTTGCCACCAATGCTTCTTTCATCAAATCAACCATGTTGGAATTTGTGATAATATCGCCCGTTTTCAACACAAGTTCATTCTCGTCTGTCCATTTAACACCATGTTTCTTCAGTTCTGCTAAAAGTTGTGTTACTTTTCCATGAAAGATAGGTTGAAAATGACTTAACACTAGCTTTTCTGGCTTTTCAGGTGATGATGATGATGAGGGCTTTTGCTGCCTAGACTGACTTGTTCGTAAATGACGACCAAGAAGTTGAGACATTTCTATAGCCTTTTCACGTGTTTGTTTCCCACGTAAAAGTGTATTGACTTTTGTTTTGATATCATTTTTCTTTTCTAATAACAGTTTGTATTCATATTCAGGAATGAGAACCATTTTCATCGTATGTTTCATTTTAACAGCAGTTTGGCTAACACGGGTAATGCCAATCTAGCAATAGCTCCAATGAATCCTCCTTTCTGATTAATCAACTTCTTTTTTCGTCGAAGTGATATCTTCTTATCTGCTAGAGTACGTAGCGTATGACGTTCACGTTTAAATTCCTTAAACCGTTTTGAGCTTAAGGGTAAATGTCCTTGCAATATATTCAAACAAATTTCAAACAAGCTTGTTAATCCCTCTTTTGTAGCTTGCTGTAGCAAGGATTTACGTCGTTTAGGCCCACTGCGTGCAAGCAAGTGAAGAAACGGTTGGTTCGCTCGAATACGTTTAGACATCTTGACTGCGAATGGTCAAATGAGTTGGTTCTTGTTCATACACTGCTTTATCAATATATACATAATGTGTATCTTTTGGCAAAATGCCTGTACGAATACGTAGTTGATCATTTGTCTTTGGTTTTAAATCAATGAATAAATAACCATGAGGTTTGCTGGTAGCATCTTGATAGGCTTCTATGAGAAATTGAGATCTTCCAGGATACATTTGTCGTGCTAATGTACTAATTTGTTGACTATCTCTAGGATTTTTAAACAGAATGATATAATGTGTATTCAAACTAATATTTCGCATCTCTTTCCCATGATGGAATAAATTATGTACAATAAAAATAATGGTTAGATTTTGATGACTGCTGCCAACACTAAAGAGACGTGTCATACGCTCATCACTATGACATTTAGTCATTAAGTCATCAATGATAAGTAAGTTTGGTTTCTTCGGGTTAAAACGCTCTTCAATGTCATCTGGAATGCCTTGGTAAAATTCCACGCCTTTCATTCCCTTGTACAAAGGCTGATCTGCTGCATAGAGCCATAAAATGCTTTTTGGAGAGGGTTTAATCAACTTTTGTTCTAGAATTTCCTTCACCAGAGACGTTTTGCCACTGCCTCTAGGTCCAGAGACCAAACATGTAAATGGATGCTTCATTGTTGAATGTCTGTTTCTTTCACCCAACTGTTAAACTTGTTTGGCCAACCTAACCACTTGACAAATAATTCTTTCACACCTTCTCGTCTTTTACGTGTTTTCAAGACTTTTTCAATTCTATAAATAGATTCAATATCTTTGGTCACTTTCTGCAGTTCTTCTTCATAGAAATGTCCATCAATATCTTCGTCTAAAAAGTCTTTCACACGATACAAATGTATTCCTTGCTTCTTACAACGATGTGTGACAATGAAGACTTCTTGCCTTCATTTGATGTGATAATCGCGTTGAAACACGTATTTAATGTGGGAAATGCGAACATGATCGCCAATGTTACATTTGTACTTCTTCTTCTTCGGTTTCAATTTCAGTTTGTCGACATACATATACTTCCACACTTTTGATTCGTTGTCTTTACGAATCTCGGCTGGAGCATATTTATTAGGAAGAGAACCATGAGGTCTATGGTTGTAATTGCACACCAAGTCTGGAAGAATGTCTAAGTAACGGTAAGTTTGATTATGTAGAAAATACCGATACATCATTCCCTTTAGAGTACGAATGACTCTTTCAGCAAAGTTGGCTTTGGTTTCATTCTTTGTGGTATAAGCATGAATTCCCTCTTTCTTCAAAAATGCTTTTACCCATCTGTTTTTAAATTCTGTTCCTTTATCAGACCTTAGAGTTCGCGGTCTTCGTCGTGTGTCATGAAAAATCTTTTGGAAAGCTTGTATGACGCTGGTATGTGATTTATTAGGTATTGGCTGTACCCAGACATATTTGGAAAACACATCAATGACAATGAGTAAAAAGCGTATGTCATCATTATAGGGAGCTATGTTTCCCATATCAGCCAAATCAATATCCCACATGTCATCAATACCACGTGTAATGACACGTTGTCTTTTGAACCTGTATTTGACAGGTTGTAGTAAACTGAAAGCATCTTGATCCTGCAGCCATTTCTTCACTTGTGACTGTGTGACTGGTTGATTATGTTTTCTTAAGATGTCATACAGTTTGTAAGGACCAGCAAATGCTCCAGGCTGTCCAGGTTTGAAGTAAATATCAGTCAAGTAGTCTTTCCACGTCGACATGATGAATGAAAAAACACGTCTGAACAGAACAGCTTTTATTTTATAACTCAACCAACATCACTTAACTAACATGCATTTATGACTTAACTAACATGTATTTATAACTAACATGTATTTATAACTAACATATATTTACAGATCAAGTATAGATACAATGGTATGAATAACTGGAGACCATTGGTCTTCAAGAACACTAACCAATGACTGAGTTCATCTAATGTAATAGCATCTACACCATATTTCTCACAACGTTGATTTGCATTCTCTAACACTTTATCTAAATGCATGTAATATTTAGCTTCATTCCAATATGTATAAACACATGCAGCATGACAAGTATGTTCTTGACACTCTTTATGTTGACAAGCAGGACAGACTAAATATGCAAACTTTTTTACAGCGGATAACATTTCTTCACAATAAGCTTTTTGCACAATATATTGTCTCAGTGTCATGTCCGCCATTATGCAGTCTTGTGAGTCTTGCAATGCAGCACAAGTCTGTCAGGTTTAGCAAGTTATGCTGCTCCGGCAATGTAGCACAAGTCTGTCAAGTTCAGCAAGTTTTTTCCAGTTGTTGTTCACTTAACACACTTCAAATTTACATGTTCACACGTCTGCACATCAAGTCTCACACAACAGTTCTAACAACTTTTCCATAATATTCTGACCAGGATATCCAGATGACACTTGTTTCACACCAGCTCCCCACCAATGATCATACGTTGCTTCAACTAAAGTTTTGTCTTTACATTCTTTTAACTTGTTGCGAAACAATACACACTGATTCCATTTGACTTGTAAAACATCTTGCATTTTGCTTCTCTTCACTGTATGCCATAAAGGATATGGCTTTATCACTTTAGCAATACGTTTCGCTTCATATGCATTTCTGGATGACACAATGGCTGAAGCAATATCTGGACGGTGGTGAAAAACTGCTTTCTCATATTGATACAACGCTTCACTTGAGTTGAACACATGTCCATACTTTTCAAGTCGTGTTGGAAACATGTTTGAAAGAACGTCCTTGTGACCACTGAATAGTACAAGATTCTCCATGTTGACTTTGTTTCTGTTGTTTCATTCTGACATGTCGGTTTCTTCCTGTAATAAAATATCTTTTAATATATTTGCTGCCTCTTCTATCATGTTCTTTCTTTGTTTACGTTGAAACCACTCACATAAAACTAAATTTGCTAGTAAGAAAAACATTGTTATCAATTCACTCTGTTGTCACAAAGATGTTAAAAGGTTGTTGTTAAAGTTACCTGACAAAGCTGCTCGGTTTCCTCTTCTTCTTGTAGTCCACAACAATCTCTCAAATGATCAACTACGGTGAAATATACTTCCACATCAGTACGAGCAGAATAAAGCGCAGAATCAAAGTCAAAGTAAGGATCTTCTTCTATTCCAATTTTATGACATTCTCCAATAAATCTTAAATTCAGTTCAATCACATCAAGACTATGATGTACAACATCCCAAAAAGCATCCAAATGATAAAGTTGATAGTCTGGAGTGCCACAGCTAGCAAGTTTAGCAATCATCAAGTCAATATAAGCATTTTTAAAACATGCGTCCATCTTGTTTCAGTGTCACTTTTACTTTGCTTCACTGACTTTAAGTACTCCACACTTGCCGCAGAAGTTGTTTGGTTCACACAACTTGCAATTATACTTGTGGCAGTGGCAATGATAATCTTCCACATATCCACAAGCACCACAATACTCGCAGGTAAGTCCAAGTTGATTTTGTATGTTCATGTTCTCGAACTGAACTTCAGCCAGTCTTTTCTTGGATAGCTTTGACACCTTCATCCGACCATCCTTTTGCAGCTTGATGATAGTTTTCTTGTCATGACATTCCTCACATGGCGATAGGGCTGAGTTGATGTTGTCCATCTCCTGAAGCAGTGTCTCCCATTCACCATCATTCATGTTGATGTGATGTGTGTATTCTTTCCCTTCAAACCGTGACGTGCGCACAAAACTCACATAACGCATATCCAGGTATGAAATGACTTCAAGCCACTTCGTTTGCGTTAAGTACAGTTTGAAGCCAATGTCACGTAAATTTTTCAAGCTCTGGCAAACAATCTTCCACAAAGATGGTGAATAAGCACACCATCTCTCTCCACGTGTGATGCGTAGAAATGGCCCATATTCTCCATGCTCCACAGTAATGGTTAAGTTAGCACTAATTTTAAAGCTGCTTGTCTTGTTCTCCATGGCTGCCACAATGTACTGATGATCCACTCCCTCCAACTGTCTGCTGAGAAATGACTTCACTCTGCTGAGTCCACTCCCTTTTATACCCAACTGTTTGCTGAGTCAGCAAACAACTTGCAAAGTTTTGAATTCACTTCAACTCGTCCATGGTTGAATCGGACAAGCTCTGATACATTATCTGGAACATCATCATCATAATGTAAAATGATTCTTGCAGCTACATCTAACATGAGCTCAACTGCCCAAATTGTATTCACGTTGATAAATGCTGAATCAATGTCGTAAGTTAACGGTAAATGTAGATCTTCACATTCACGTAGAAACGAGCGGATGAAACGATCTCTTGGAATGGTCTTTCCAACAGCTTCCCAATGCTGATGTAAGTTCTTCACTTGCAGCATCCAATCCGATTCAAAAGCAGGAAGCTTTGAAAACACATAGTCAGCATAATTCACTTTGAAGACGTCATCCATGGTCTCTACACATCTGTGAAGAAGTAAGGCCGACATTGTCAAGTCTTTTCTCGTCACACAATCTCCACTTGTTGACTTGTTGACAGAATGTATTACTAGTTGACTAGTTGACATGTTTCACTCATGCTTTTATACTACTTCCATGTAATCAAAATATGGTGTGTAACTTTGTTCAAAAATTGCTGACTCAGCAGAATTTTACTTATGTATATGAATGTCTCACTTACAGTTGTACTGCTGTACAGCTGTAAAGCAGAGACATCTAGCGGTGAAGTCCAGGGGGGGGGGGGGTCGGTCAACGCAAAAAATGAAAAATGTTCAGAATCGTCTCAAACGGATAAATATGCAAAAAATCGCAATTTCGAGGGTTTCCGTCGACCCAAAAAATGAAAAATGTTCAGAATCGTCTGAAACGGATAAATATGCAAAAATCGCAATTTCGAGGGGGGGGGGGGGTCGGTCGACCCAAAAAAAAAAAAGAAAAATGTTCAGAATCGTCTGAAACGGATAAATATGCAAAAATCACAATTTTTTTTTTGGGGGGGTCCACACTTTTTACCATAGGGTTTGTCCCGACTCCCGCCTAGGGGGGTGGGGGGGGGGGGGTCGGTACATAGTATGTCCTAGGGGGGGGGTCGGTACATAGTATGTCCTGGGGGGGAGGTCATCACTTTTTAGGGTCTGTTGCCGATTGACAGCTGGCTTCATTGACTTCGACGATCATCGACTGCGCCAAAACTCTCATGCAAACCCTAGGAAGCCACCACACAGCATGACGTCATTATGACCTCATTATGACGTCATGGATGGCCGCGCCTATCCTAGCGCTTATCATGACGTCACTTCCGGTCAAGACATGATGACGTCACTTCCAGACATGATGACGTCACTTCCGGTTCAGACAGCACTTCCGGTCCAGACGCTATGACGTCACTTCCGGTCCAGACAGTATGTCGTCACTTCCGGTCCAGAAAGTATGACGTCACTTCCGGTCCAGACAGTATGACGTCACTTCCGGTCCAGACAGTATGACGTCACAAAGTGACGCAGAACTGTCATTTATTACCTACTGCCGCATGAGAAAAACTATCGCTTGTCATATCGTTCCGTGTTGTATCTTGGTATGTTTAGAGTGGGTCCAGCAGACCCGGATCGTAGTGCTCGCGTCGGTTTGTGAATTGAAAGCAGTTCTTGGATGTATAGAGGGGCCATATTGTTTGTGGATTTAAAAGCTACCACTAATATTGTAAAAATTATCCTTTGCTAAACTGGTAGCCAGTGTAGGGAATATAGAACTACTGAACTTGATTGAACTTGATTGAACTATTGAACTATTACTTGTACTTGTGCAGCCATGTTCTGGATTCGCTGTAGGCTGTTAATTTCATATAGTATTGCATTGACCTAATACAACCTGGAGCTTATCAGAGCATGCACTAGTGATTCACATGCCTCCTCCGTACTAAAACGTCTAATGGCGTAGATATTGCTGAGATGACATGTACACTCTTACAAACATTCGAAATATTGCTGTGTAGAGACACAGTACGGTCAAACATTACACCAATATTTCGGGCACCATCTGAGGGATACACTGCAGAACCATCAACAACTGGTGCTCTGTTTTCGACCTTTTTCAGTTTGTGAGGCATTCAGCTTTAACCGGTTTAGGGCCATCTTGTTCTTAATCTCTGATAAACATAGTTCTACTTACCTCACTGAGATCAGAGTTATCCTGTATGTTGAAAGATACGTATAACCGGGTAAAATAAGAAATGAGGACCGCCGCGCTTCCACTGATGACGGTATAAATGTGCCGGTCTGTAGCAGTAAAACACTGGTAGAAAGGCATGATTTCTCCAACAATTGCAGGAGAGAGATCCTTACCGTGAAGACTTCCTGCAAGAAAGCGAATTCTTAATGGTGTTAGCCGAGCTTTCTGAGGAAGAGAAACAGGATATGGGATACAATCTTACCGACATAGTTACGGATTGTTCTTTCCAGGGAGAAAGCTGCAACATGGGGTATTGTTTTATTTTTAATTCGTCAAGTAACGTGTTTTACTGCTTATCATTTGAATGCAATTATGATTTCCCAGTTTAAAAGGTATTTCTCAGAAACTTCTAAAAAGCTGTGAAACTCAATTCTTTCCAGTCTTCTATAATTACTTTTGGTGGTTTTCTGGAGGGTAGGGTTGCTAAGACAAAAAAAAAATAATGGTTAAAAAATCACCACATAGTAGGATCTATGAAATGGCATTTTCTCATTTATAAGGGAATTATTTATATAAAGAATTAATGATTTTTTTATATCAAAAATTAATTTTTAATTTCAAAAAATCTTTTTTTGATGTCAAAAATTAATTTCTGCTATCTGTAATTATATTTTCGATATCTCTAAATGTATTCTTGATCTTAAGAAATAATTCTTGATATCAATAAATATTTGGCGATATTAAGAAATATTTATTGTTAATTATCTCTAAATTGATTTTGAGAGATGAAAAATTCAATTCTTAATAGTATAATAATTTATTTTACTTTTACTGATATCAGCAATTTATTTCAGATGTCATTATTTAAGAATGAGACTGTTTTATGGAATGCCGTTTTAGCACTTAATGCTTGTTTTTTATATCAAAATATAACGAAAGATATCAAGAAATCAATGTTGATCTCAATAATTTTTTGTTATCGATAATTGAATTTTAGATGGTAAAAATTTATTTTTCAGATCAAAAAATCAATTTTGCAAACTCAAAAAATCTTAAGGGAGACACATATTTACATAAAATATAACGAATGGTCAATTAAATTTTGGAGATGAAAACTTGAATTATTGAGATCAATAATAGCAACACAATTTTTGATCTCAAGAATTGCTCCTTTTCTGTACAGCTAAAAAATTTAAAGAAAGATTCAGTATGCAAGGACCAGCCATTATTTATTTACAGATATGTGTTTCTGAATTTTTATTTAAAAATAAACTGATATTTTGATATCAAAAATTGATATCAATTTTTGAGATAAAAAAATCATTTGCAGATTTCAAAAATACAAATTAAAAAGTATAATTCTGAAACAATAATTCTGAAATTCGTGATATCAATAAAAGGAAAATCTATTACTGAACTCAAAATTGATATTTTGCTCTCTAATATTTCATTTTTGCTATCAAGAATTGAATTTTTGGTCTCAAAAAATCAATTTTAGATATCATTAAATCATTTTTGATATTAATAAATATTTCATGATATCTCTAAATATTTGCTGATATAAAAATTATTTTTTGAGAATACATTTAAAGATATCAAAAATACAATTACAGATAGCAAAAAATAATTCTTGATATCAAAAAATCTATGTTTGATATCAAAAATCAATTCTTGATATCAATAATTCCCTAATAAATGTGAAAACAGCATTCCGTAGAATCCGTCTTTTAATTTGTTACTGTACAAAAAAAGAAACAATTCTTGACCTCAAAAATTGTGCTGTTACTATTGATATCATTAATTCAAGTTTTCATCTGAAAATTTAATTGACGATTCGTTCAATAGTAATACTTCATTCTGAGTGCGTACGATATATTGTGTTTTGCCTGAAACCGTAGGCCCGTACACACCCGTACCCAGCAAACATTAAGACGTCAGAATAACGTCGGGTCGGCGTCGTGACCCGACGTTTCCGACGTCGGACTGACGTGCCGGTTTTGGCTGTATATGAAATGGAACCGACGTCGTGTTTTCAACGCCAGAATGACGTCGGGTTCCGACCTGAAACTGACGTCGGGTTTACCACCTTGAAACGACCAGTCTTAGACACGTCTTACAAAAATAGTCTAGAGTTATATAATTAATAGATAATCAATCATTCAACTGCTGTTGTGAAATACATACGAAAGCATTTTCCATGTAAATTTTTACAATCTAGGAAGAAATATACCGACGCGCCATGAAAATTCTAAAATTTTCATGTAAAAATTATGTTTTTTTTTATCCTCTTTTTCAAAATGACTTCCATTTCCGGTGAGTGATAATAACTGTTCATCGCTTTTTGGTCGTTTTTGCAACGTCGGAATGACGTCAGAAAACCGACGTTTCCTCGACGTCGGAATAAAGTCGGGTTTTAGTGAAATAGGTCGTGACGTAATTCTACCCATTTTACAACCTTATTTTATTCAGAATATGGTTGTAAAGACGTTGTTTGCTGGGTAGGCTGGAGGCAAAAAACAATATCGTACGCACTCGGAATGATGTATTACTTTTATTAAAGGCCTACTTTTGCTATTTTTATGTCGTTCTTCAAAATTTTACCACGCACTATTTTTGCACTCAATATGCTCAGATGGGGTGACGCGTAATCGGTACTGCGGTCAGCGAGCATTGATATTTGACTTGGTTTTTGCACTTAAGAAAATACGTATGATGTATTTATTTGCTACATGTAATGATTATTTCTGGCGTAATACTCCCCCCTGGCCGAGGCATTATATCAGTTATATCTTTATTAATTTCAAATCATGCACAGGGTGTAATTTACCCTTTAAAATAAATATTTACCTTCAAAAACGCCTTCCTTTCTGTCATCAGTGATAATACACTTTAATTTATGTGCCTTAAACTCATGTGGTTTAAGAACTAACCTCACAAGCCCGCCTCATAAACAAGTATTTTCTCCCTTTCGAACGTTCTTTCTTATTTTTGTCAGTTCAACGGAAGTAACTTATTTCAACTCAAATCGCGAAATAACAACACAAAAATACACAAGTGGCGTAATTATATGACATTTGTTATTAGATGACGCTTCGTTTTCAGGCTGTGCTGTCACAGTAATGACTCATTTATCGATTTTGAGGACGGTTGCAGTTGACTGTGACCCACTTTCTCTTCACTTTCAAGTCCGGAAACACGTGTTTTTTTTGTTTACTGTTTACATCTGATCGCATTATGAATATACTTATAGGGGGCCCACCATGCAATCTGGCCTATGAAAACAGCATGTTAGTTTTTTTCTATCATTTCTTTGTTCGCGGACCTCTATGCATATAATAAAATTTTATAAAAATGTGTTTCTCCCATAAGATTTTTTAAGTTTGTAAAATTTATTTTTTTATTTGTTTGATGAAAAATTTTTTTGCAATCTAAAATTCAGTTTTTTTATATCAAAATATAAAATAATGACTCGGAGTCAGATCTACATTAATTTATTGATATCTTTAATTATATTTTGATATAAAAATAAGCATTAAATGTTAAAATGACATTCTATTTCATGCATATATTTCATATAACTGCATATAATATGTCGTATTGTGAATGCACACACACACACACACACACACACACATATATATATATATATATATATATATATATATATATATATATATATATATATATATATATATATATATATTTATATATATATATATATATATATATATATATATATATATATATATATATATATATATATATATATATATATATATATATATATATATATATATATATTGTTGGTAGGGAATTTTCTCAATTTTTTGACGGCACCCACGGGAATTGCTATGTTTTTAATTCCGGCTGGGATATGGGAGGCATATTTAAAACATCTCAGACCGGACGCAGTAACGGTTTGCGACTTGTCCTGAAACTGGGTCAGGAGGAATATTTGCCTGGTATTGGAGAAGCAGCAGGCGCCGTTGTAGTGGTTCACCCACAGAATCGCTTCCCTTTCCCCGAGGACGAGGGCATTCTTGCTCTACCGGGTCATATCAATTCCATAGGAACACGAGAGGTAGGCCACACATTTTCTTGTTTGGAATTAAAAAAGGGTCTGCGCCAATACATCTGAATGCCGGGAATGAAATGAATTGACTAAGTTCTGTGGTAGAGATGGCAAATGCCCGTAATGATACGTGATATGTTATATAACAACGTAATATTAGGTTTATGTAATTACTTTAAAAGCATTTCCACTGATGTTGGATTTAAGCATCCACAATTTTTTGTAACGATAAAATTAACTCTCTCTCAGCTACTATCCCTACTACTACTACTACTACTACTACTACTACTACTACTACTACTACTACTACTACTAAACTGAATTCTCTACGCTAATTTTGAGTAGATCCTGGATGCCTGCATGAAGCTTATAGATATTTTTGCTTACAAAACATTGAATGTTATTTATTGTAGATAAAAGTTACTCGGCTTGGAGGTCTTTATGGAAACTGTACCAATTCAGAAACGAAGCAGAGCGATATCAATGTTTTTGAGGAGTGGTATCCTGAAACCAGCTACAGCACAACTGTAAGCTAACGATCACAGAAACCATTATCGTCCGCTCTTTGCAGTCGCTGTGATTCCACGAAGTTATTGAGGAATTTCGTTCGTAGGAATCCGCTGATAGACGAACTATTCATTCATGAATTACTCTGATCCCAAACACAAAAAACATTTGCCTACCACTGTAACGACACTCTAAAGCAGGTGTAAAAGAACAGTGTAGGAGTGAATACCTACTTTGTGGTCTACTTGTCACAAAAACACGTTATTTACATTTTTTATTTTAGTTATTCGCTTTAATAGTCCCATTCATTATTTTGTAAGTCGCACTTTTTCCCACAGTGGGAATTTTTGACAGCACAAACCGAGTAATTTAGCAGATTGACCTGGCATCAGAGTTGTAGTATCGCTCCAGTGCATCGCAGTATCTGAATCCAAGCAAAATTGTTTGCAACATGCAAGACGAGAGCGAAGCTGTATAAACGTCGGGAAACAGCGCTGTATAGACATAAGAAAATCTTTAGTCTTAAGAAATAATGACCGCCCTTCCAACAAACTAGTGATTTGTCCGCTCTCTTCCCTTCCTTTTGGTCACGCATACCTCCAAGTGCCTCCTCCCCCTCCCCATGTCCCACCTAAACCTCTGTGTAAAATGTCTTCAAGTACCCCCTCCCCCACCCCCAGCCCCACCTCAACCCTCTGTAAAATGTCTTCAAGTAGCCCCTCCCCCTCTCCCCAGCCCCACCTCAATCCCTCTGTAAAATGTCTTCAACAATAATGGAGACTGACAACCCACGACATCTTCAACAATCAACTTATGCGCAAAATGCAATCGTTTTTATTTATTTATTTATGTCTTGTTTTTATATGTTGATATAGGTATGTGTACATTTTTCAGGCTTGTTATAAGACTTGTTATCAGCGATACGTTATAAGGCGATGCGGCTGTGCTGACCCCGCATATCCAATGACGGGAAAAGCCCTTGGAGTCAAAAACACCACGGCTTGTGACGCGCGTGACGTCACGCAAGATGACTGCGTCTACGGCGTGACGTTGGATTATATTGCTGGCAAATTAGATTGCACTTGTTACAATCCTTGCAGGTATGTGACACAACTTGCTTCTAAATCATAAACAATTTGAAGGTATCTGAGTATGAGAAAGTCTAATTCCCTCCACATTTATCCAGGACTGTCAAAACCGTGGATAAATCAAATAAAAAATCAAATCATATTTTCAATCTTACACCTGTACATAAGTGCTCAATGCAATTTAATTATCATTTTTATTTTTATTATTTTGTGTATTTTTTAAGGGAGAAGTGGTATAAATATTTTCCAAGTAAAACAACATGGCCATCAGAAATGGGAACGGACACGTTTTTAACGAACTTTGCCGACGACATATTATCGTATGAAAACTTCACAGATGACCCAGAATTCTTCAGAAGGAATTTTCTAATGATAGAAGTGTATTTCGAATCTCTACAGCTGAAACAATTGGAGGAGATTCCAAAATACAAGGTAATCAAATTTAAGCATCTTGAGTAATGATTTGTCTTACTTTCAATTCTAATATGCGCAAAGTTTCAATTTTTAAAACTTATTTTTAGCTCCAGCTTATAAGGAAACGGACACTTAAGCAGTAGATTTGTGGCGAGAAATCTGAACGCTATCCCCACAGTCACCCTCTAGACAATTAAACCCCCTACCCCTCCCCCTCCCCTCCCCCGAGGCGATAATAGAAATTTGGTGACAGAGCGATCTCTGAAAAACTGTGTTTCTTGTGGCGCTGTTCAATGTGAGCTGTGTGTGCAGTGATGCTGGGAAAGTTGGTGCGGTGCGGTTATGTAGACCTGTCAATCATCCCATGTTACCACGATTGATGTTGCCGTCATTCACATGGTAGAACATAGTAAGCTGCCTAACATTCCAACTAAGCGTGTGAGTTGTATACATGTGGAGTGACATGTTTAGTTGAACCAAGCACCCCCCTGTAGGGATTTTTGCCATTTTTATACGTTTCAGACAATTCTGAACATTTTTGGTTTTCTGTACTTGAACCCCCATCCTGGACGATAATAGGGATGTTTATATTTTTACACGTTTCAGACAATTCTGAACAACTTTCATTTTTGGACTCTTGGACCCTCTGGGCGATAAAAGGGATTTTTACATATTTACACGTTTCACACGATCTGAACATTTTTGACTGTTTTACTCTCGGATCCCACCCCCCTTCCGCCACAGGCAGAAATTTCGGATTATAACATATTTATACGTTTCATGCAATTCTGAACATTTTTGGTTTTTGCTCCCCCCCCCCCCCCCCCCCCGCCATGATTAATATGGCTTTACAGTATATAAAGCAGACATGCCAATTTCAATTGCGCATAACTTTGAAACTACTGGACCGATTTCAACCATTCTTTCTCAAAAGTGTTCATCAGAACCTAATCTAAAATAATGGCACGAGGATATATGCACTCTTATAGGGTTAATAAGAGGGATATCGATACCGATATAGAGAATGACTTCAGAATTATACGAAATAGTGATTGGGCTGTATTATCTGCTTCCCTCTGGATGGATGTGAATAAAAACTTGGAGAAGCTGTGCAACATCGACTACAAGATATACTTAACAAATGTCAAGCGCATAGAAAAGACCATAAGCGAAATGCTGGCTTTGTGCACATCTCTAACTTTAAAGGTAAAGACTATACTTACTACATCAACAGCAATGATAAGGAATGAACAACGTCGCTGGAGGTAATGTCACAAATAAACAGGATGCTATTTCGCGAGTCAGCATCAACATTCTCCAGTCTTCTAATGGATGAAATGTGTAAGTAGTTTCATGATGTGAAAACAATTATCCAGCTGACAAAGAAAAAACGAATGACTAAATACCAAATAAGGCAATGTTTTAGCAAAGAGTGACACTATAAAAAGAACTCTTAGATAAGGTACAGAATCATATATTCTGTAGAGATCAAGGCGTGTTTTTTTATTTTGAACATGTATATTATTTTGAAAAGGATTTATGTAGACTTTATGATTGATGAATTGGCTCGCTTTGGATTTGTGAAAGAACAGCTTTGGCACTTAGATGCTTTTTGGGACTTGGCGCACTACAACATCATCAGATTTGAATTACACAACAGCTTTATTGAACAGTGTTATGAAACTGAAAAAGAAGGCGCAGAGGACTTTAATTTTGATTCTGCATTTCACTTTGTTCGTAATGATATAGTGATATAGGGGTGTACGTTCACGTGGCGAATTATTTGTCGGTTTGTTTTACAGAAGAATAAAAGTGAAACATGTCAGCATCACAACTCCTTCTCTACAAATCTAGAGACAATGGATGATGTCTTTAAAGTAAACTATACTGACTTTGTGTTCCCAAAGCTTCTTTATTTTGAATCCTACTGGATGCTGGAAGTGAAGAATATGGATAAGCACTGGGAAGCTGTTGGAAGGACAATTCCAAGAATTCATTTCATCTAATCTTTTTTGAGTTAATGTGAAGAAATGAATATAACAGGAAATACCTATGACATTGATTCAGGATTTATCAACGCCAATACAATTCTGGCAGCTGACCCGATGCTGGCTGTGACTGCTAGAATTATTTGTTGATGTTTTACTGTCAACGGATATATCAAAGCTTGTCACGTTCAAAATTGGACGAGTTGAAGTGAATATAGATATTTGTGAAATTTTTCAAGACCATTAAGTTTATATCAATGAATTGCAATACATAGCATGTTCTTTTAACTGGGATTTTTCTGAATTGTTCAAATATTCGTATTTGCAGTCAATAAAAATTTTGTAATGTGAATGATTGGTTCCATTTCAAGTTGATATGGTGCCCTTGAAAAACTACTTAACCAATACTTAATTTAAACCTGGAATCCCTGGAGTATTTGCAGAACCTAACAGATTTTCAAGAAACAGCAAGAAGACCTAGAACTTTAAGGTCAGATATTGGAACAGAATTTAAGAACAGATGGGTAAAGCAATTTCTTAAGAAAAAAGGCATTCATGCATATGCTACTAAGAATGAAATGAAAGCCAGCTTTGCTGAAAGAAATGATGTATCGCTATTTTCTACATCGGCAGACCTATCGGTATACGGATATTTTGCAAGACTTAGTCTACAATTATAATCATAGACGTCATGTATCCTCACCAAATGGATTATCAACTTTTGACATTACCAAGAACATCGAATTCAAATTGCGGGAAAAAATGTATATTGATAAATAGAAATTGAAATCAAAGAAAAGCCAAAAGTTTACAAGTTTAGCATTGGTCAACAGGTTAGCATTTCACACATAAAATATGTATATGAACATGTACTTCAAAGGGATTAACATTTAAATAAAAAAAGAGGTTTCATTGTACTTCGTTGTAAGAAGCAAGGAATAAACTTGTATCGTGTTAAAGACTTCTTAGACGAAGATATTTATGGTCATTTCTATGAAAAAGATTTATAAGCTGTTACAAAAGGCATTCAATCGGTATACAGAACTGGAAAAGTTTTGAAGAAACGCAAAAGACGTGATGTGAAAGAATTATTTGTCAAGTGATTAGGCTGGCCGAAGAAATTTAATAGTTGGTTTAAGGAATGTGATATTCAAGCACTATGAAACCTCCATTTACATATCTGGTTTCTGGACCAACAGGTAGTGGGAAATCCCTCTTGTGAAGTCACTCATTGAAGACAAAGCCACTCAACCATTTCCAAATGATATTTTATGGCTCTATGCTGCGGATCAACCTTTGTACAGAGGCATGAAAGCAGTGATATTTCATAAAGATATTCCAGACGATATTGAAAAGTTTTTTTCTATCCAAAACAGAATAGCTTACACATTACTGATGATCTCATGACCAATTGCCATAGTGACGAAGATATGAGCAGACTGTTTAGTGTTGGAAGTAGTGATAAAATTCTAAGTATTATTTCATCGTGCACGATCTATTTCACCATGGAAGAGAAATGCGTAATATTAGTTTAAATACACATTACATTATTCTCATTAAAATCCAAGGGATAGTCAACAGATGAGCATATCAAGATACTACAGCAAACCTCATGGTTATTTATTTGTAGATTTAAAACCAATGGCAGAAGATAAGTTACGTATTCACACAGGAGTTCTACCAAATGATACACATAATGTTTATATAATAAAAGAGTATGTGAAGAGGAATAACAACAGTTTGGTATTTAACGTCAAGATGTCTAGACGAATTCGAGCAAATCGACCATTTTTTCATTTATTAGCACGTAGTAGTGCTAAACGATGTAAACCGCTATTGAAGCAAGCTATAAAAGATCAATTAGCCAGTTTATTTGAAATATGTTTAAATTTATTGCCTGGACAATTACCACTGAAGTCATATATGTTAAAAAAATTAAAGAGTGAACAACAAACCATTCGATAATTGGCTGATAAGAAAATTCCCCTTAAGTGTAAAAAGAAGTTGATTAATTAAAAATGCGGATTTATTGGAACAATTACAGGAATTGCACTTCCATTAGTAGCTCAGTTGTTATTACAATGAAGTAAACACTGAAAATGATCTGTATTCCTGGATCAGAATATGGAAAATTATTATCAAGTCAACCTTCAAATGAAGGTATTAAAGCTAAAGGTAATAATTTTTTTAAAAGAAATGAAATCGTGAAACTGTTACAGAAATGTCTCACCTTCTCGGTCGTCATTTACGAACAATTCAGTCACAACAACAAAAGTCTGCTGTAACACTTGCTGCATAAAAATCAGAAAAGTCACAACAGTTGACATTTTTAAACAATTTTCAACCTATATATTATGTGAAAGTAACACAACTTCTGTGAGAACTTAAGAAGTATCGTACGGGATGGACAGATAAGAACGAACTTGTGTTGAAAACTGGAGATGTTTTGATTTACTGAAACAAGCATGGGTTGCTACAAGAAGAAAAGAACGACAAGTGCCACCTCGAAAATAGAAGTAGTTTATTCATGAAATTGTATTGTATAGTATTGTATTGCTCTTTAGATCCCTTTCAACTGCTATGGTCATATCGGGATCCCCCTGCCACATTATACTGAAATGGGGCATTCCAGCCCTCCTTCTAACCCTTACGTGTGGAGTGCCTCACAGGGTAGCAAGGAGGAGTCCTAATTTTAAAGTCTTAGGTATGACCCGACCGGGGTTTGAACCCACGATCTTCCAGTCTCGAGGCGGACACTCTAACCACTAGGCCACCGAGACTGGTATGAAATTGTAGATGTTAATAATCCAAAAACAATTTTCAACCTATATATTATGTGAAAGTAACACAACTTCTGGCAGAACTTAAGAAGTATCGTACGGGATGGACAGATAAGAATGAACTTGTGTTGAAAACTGGAGATGTTTTGATTTACTGAAACAAGCATGGGTTGCTACAAGAAGAAAAGAACGACAAGTGCCACCTCGAAAATAGAAGCCGTTTATTCATGAAATAGTAGATGTTAATATTCCAGTGTAGTGTGAACGGCATGCGCCATGCACGATTGACGTAATGTTTATACTCATCCATTTGAATGGATATCAAATTCATTTCATTATACTTGAAAGGAAAATATGAAGTGTCCTTAGCTGAAATTTAATATGAACATACATGGACGACAATGAGAGAAGCAGTAGACTATATTATTGATCGGTCATCAATAGATGAAACGTTTCATGATATTGCCATTCTATATGGTTACTATAGATCCATGCCTGAAATAAAGCAGTAAATGAGTAATGTGATGCAGTAAATGAAGCAAAGGAAATATCTATTAATGAAAACTCTATTCGGTTAAAGTATGATAAGATTAGATGAAGAGTTTTTCTTACTTTAAAAAAAAATTATGAAATTTTCTTTTCTACTGGACTAGCTGAGATTTAAGGATTTATACAGATCATAATGTTACATTTCAAACTGGAAAGTGATCTGTAAACTTCATTTTCGACAAAAAGTATTATGAATACATAATAGAGGCATATAAACACGATCCGTCTGCATATTGCAACTGTTTCCTTCATCAAGTATGTGGTGATTTACCAGGTTTAAAGCTGCATTGGTGGTATTGACTCGGCTTATTCTTCGGAGCATTGGCTCGTTAAGTTGCCCCACCAAACAAAGTTGTTAAAAGAAAAAAGAAAATAAAGAAATAATATCAAAAGATATATCTCTCACTGCCATTAGAGATGGTGCTCCAATAGAATTTTATATTCCTGCTAGTACAGAAGAATAGTATTTAATTTTAACAATAGTAGACTTCATATTGTATGTACTATTGTCAAGAGAAATGGTACAGTTTGTGGTGTAGATGAAAGCGTAACATCCATCAATGATTGGTTTATAGTATAATAGTGAATTATTTCTAAATGATCGATTGATTTCACATAGTAACAATTCCCAGCATCATTTCTCACCTCATCCATGATTCGGGAGAAAGTCTTAATTCTGAATGCTCTATGCGTCTAATCTATAAGGATACTGCTGCATCAATGAATTCTCCAGTGAAATTAGGCAATCATGGAAAGTATATAGCAGGTTTTCATGTAAATTATGAGGATGGTGAAATATCTGA
This sequence comes from Protula sp. h YS-2021, assembly GCA_949752745.1. Lineage (NCBI taxonomy): Eukaryota > Metazoa > Annelida > Polychaeta > Sabellida > Serpulidae > Protula > Protula sp. h YS-2021. Next base: position 17,852,550 of record OX457025.1, on the reverse strand, counting down.
AGCACGAATTAATGGTTTACACAATCGTTATTTACATATGCATCTAAGCCGTGAGTTTATGCTTACAGGTGCGTCAAGAGTAGATTTGTTTGAACAGGATCATTATTTTCCCAATGGCATGGTCTGAAATGACGTTTGCATAGGCAAAAAAGATGAATATTTATTAATGGCTGTAAATGATGCTTTTAAGGCAGAAGTGAGAAATGCGTTTTTACCCATTCGCGAAGTGAGGGCTTGATTATCATTCATGAATAAGAAGCAGATAGATATCACATTGACGCATGATGTCATGACAAAAGACTTATTCCACGGATTGTTCCCTATTTGTCAACATAGACAGTCATGATGAACCTGGTGAGCATACTTTGACAAAGTTATGGAATATTTTGACCTTATGAACTTGCACCTATAGATAAGTTTTTAAATAATGAGTATGTATATAATTCCATGCCATCACAACAACTCATTTCCAATATTTGTGGTATTATATATTGCATAGATCTCGAGATCATAGTATGTATGATATTGTAGATATATTAAAAAGAAATGATAGAGATTTTGCAGCAAATAATGTATATAGACATTATAAACCATTTTATCTATTAAAATTTATTTAATCTTTATATTTGTAGTGAAGTGATATGTTTATCTAAATGATTAGTAATGTCATACCATTCTATTAAGTCACTGGAGGGTCACTGGCGAGTTGTTAACTAACTCATAACCCCTCTTTCATTTTAATGTATTGCCCCTGGCGAGTTGTTAACTAACTCATAAGCCCCTTTTCATTTTAATGGAGGGTCTCTGGCGAGGTGTTAATTTACCTGTAGATCCCTTTTTTATTTATTTGTTTTCGTTCATAACAAGGGTCCCTGGCGAGGTGTTAACTCACCCGTAATCGATATGTATATTATGAGTAATAAGTAATAAAACATCATGTGCTTTTTAAAATTTAACATAACAAATTACAAATATTTACAATTATTGAGAATAAAACCAAAATTATTTCAAATGCATATTACGCTAATATAAGCCCACACACAAGAACTTAAATTGATATACGTATAAAAAAGTTATCACCCCGTTTCTAAATGTTATGAAAACTGACATTGTATTGATCAAATCCAATTAATTTCACATCAACATGGTTGTCAATTCATTTAAACCTTTCACAGTCTTAATCAGAGTCAACATATTAGGCGTAAAGTTAATTTTCTTTCAACTACGTATCAATTTCACTTATCCATTTGGTTCAAAGCTAAGTTGCAAGTTCTTGCCAAGCATCAAAAACTTGACTTCAATGTTCTGCATTGATGGTGATGAAATCATGTCGTCTGGTAAGCTCGTCATACAGTTGAAACTGCATACAGCGTTCACCGTCACGTTCAATGACTTCCACACTAAGGTCTTCTGACACTTGTAGATCAAATCCTGGTATTGGTAAAGATTTAAAATACTCCCTCATCACCGCTTGATTTTTGTAGGTATTGTCTCAGGCTTTGATATAGGCTTTTCCATAGACATTGTTGTAGATGTCACTTGTTGTTCATCTGCAGACATTTTCACACTTCAACAGTTTGATACAGAATGATTATTATGTTTGAGGATGAGCTCCTTTTAACCCATGTATGAGCTCTGTAATGCCCATGGGATAACGTATGTAACCATCATCCAATACATAGCGCGTGTCACCAAATGGTAATAGACCAACCTTCACAATCTTCTCTGAAAAATTGATGTTTATGACTTCGAATGATGTTTCCCACAACATATGATTGCTCTTCCATAAATAAACTATTCTTGTATTGAGCATGTGTCATTCGCCCCTGACAGGCGCGTGTAATGCCTGCAGTTTCATCTTTTATTTCTCCAACACTTTCTTATTCACAGTGGAATGAAGGAAATGATAATCACTTGGATAATCACTTGTACCAGAAAGATGGCTCTCCTGTTTCATATCTTTGTAAACGTCTCTGGTCAGTATGTCATAACACAAACTGTCTGTGTCATTGACCAGTGGTTTTGCCTCTAGATGCTTCTTTTTCATGTGATTGTAGTGGTTATCATACATGGGGTTTCTGCTGAGATCTAGAATAGTAAACTCAATCTGAATGGGTTTGTTCAAGAACAGATCTGATTTGAAGCAGTGTACCGCTGTCAACTCTTCATTGAAAATGTGGAATTTGTGAAATATAGGCTTGGTCACCACCTTTTTGAAACGTTTTTTATTGTGAACCAATTCTACATTGGTTCATTTCCTCACATTTTACACAGTTCTGTCAAATATAGCATTGCTCATCAATTTATAAAAGTTTGTTTTAAACGGGATTTTGCCACTTTTCTCTTCTCTGTATTGACACCTATGTATTTAGCTAACCATTTCCTCTGCTGGAACATAATGGTTCGATGCACTTTTGTCACTTTCAATTGAAGATACACATTGCTGGAAATAATGTACTACATGCTTTTCCTTGTCGCTGAGATTGGGAATCAACTTTTTCGTGGGTTTAATTTTCAATCCCAACTGCTTTGTCAGATTCTGACTGTATTCGGACAATTCATTTATTCGAACAGTTTTCTTCTCAGGAGCCACTGGATAGTCACTATGCTGATTATGAATTTAATCCGGGTATGCGAGATCTACCTTTGAAATATATCCTGTCTCAGCATCTTCACTCACTTTCATGTAGTACAGAGATTCTGGATCTTCTACCCATGCAAGTCTACATTCTGGTAAACTCTGTGGCATACTCCACCCATAGAGATTGTTGGAATCAAACTACATGATATAGTTTGTTGACTTGGTCACCGCATAATCTGAAATGTAAGGGTTATTGCCTTGGCATACTTGTGTGTAATCACTGCAATACCTCCTCGCAGACCTTGCTCTACCATTTGATAATGCCAATATCATCTATTAATTCCAATTAAACCTTGGTATATTTCAGCAGAGGGTCCCATGTCAAACCTAGTGCTGTAAAGTAAGCAGCAGGATCCTGTTCATGCGTGTTGAGACACATATTTCTAAAGCTTTCAAATGCATCTGCCAACAGCAACACACCTGTTTTCAGGTAGAGGCCATGATACTCTCCAAAGCTGTTGCGGTGGAATACATTTCAGATCCGTTGTGCATGAGCATAATACTCATTACTAATTCCTCCAGACAATTGACTGTAAAAGTATTCTTGTGATTGAAGCTTGATTTCTGCAAACTTGGTGGGTTCATCAACATAGTCATAGGAATATACTCCTTTTCTCACAAACAGCTCTTGCTACTGCCTGTCCCACACAGGAGCAGTCATATTCTGAAATTTATCTTTGCTTTCAGCTGCTAAGTTACCTACTAACATTTGCAAGGATGCTCCCTTTGCTTTTTCCTATACCCTCCATAAGAAGATGATCATGATATCCTCATAGCTTGTAAATTGGACAGGGATGATGAATTAATCCCACTTTTCTTGCTGATCCTTTCTTAAGTAAACTATACGTCTCATTTACTTTGGGCTGCTCCACGGTACATTCCACTAATGTGATTATGGTCTCGCACACTATCTACTCCCATCAACTCATGGCACATGTAGCAATGGATAGCTTAAGAAAACTGTTTCTTAGCTTCAGCACTCATTTCAAAGGGTTTTGGATTGCTCAATGTCATCACGTTAATCTAAATTTTCTTTAGAAATATGTGAACAGCATCGACTCCACGGTAAAGCACAGGATCACGCTTCTCATTCGTTGACAACATAGGCAATCCCATCAGCCTTATGATGTTGGAAACGATCACCCTCCTGTTTCTCTGTACAGCATTCAAAGTTAGCATAAATGACAAAGGGTAGCTGTGGTTGTTTTTCAATGCCCTTGAATCGAATAATTTTATCTCTGTGCTAGATGCTTCCCAAAAACTTGTTTGTACAAAAGGTCTTGTCGCATAAATCTATGCAGGCAATTAAAACAGTAAAACGTTTTACCATTATCTTTTGCACGATACTTCATGAGTCGACTAAAGTTCTTATTTACACAATAATTCTCATTGTCACGGATCAGCAGTAAGTTGATTTTAGCGTCACTGTCATGTCGACTAATGCGACTTATGTGGATGGGTACCACAACTTGATTTTCCCAAACAAAAAATTGATGGCAATGTTGATCATCATCTCAAATTTAGGAATTTGATGAATTTTTGTTGAAAAATGTTATATCTTGCACATTCAGCTTATATTCAAACGAATGAAACTTGTATACTGAACTAACATGGAACTTTAATCTAAAGAAACTATCCAGCACCCATCCAGGTCATTGACGTACATGTTCATGAAAGTTGTTGAATAAAATCTTGAATGCAGTTGGCAAATCATTATCAGTATCTCCTTCAACGAATGTTCTAAAACTTTGAGTGCTCAGATGAGTATTATCCACACGTTCTTCCAACAATCCTTGCACAGTTTTGTCATTTTCTTGAATCGAGCAAAAACAACAATGTACCATTTAATTCCATCGTCTAATCTATCTTTCAAATGTCGCATGATGCGTTTTTCTTGCTGTCGCATTTCCAGTTGTTAGTCGGATTCATTTTCCGGTTCAAACACTTCTTGTGTTCACGTTCACCAAGGCTTATTCTTCTGCCTTTACGCGCTTGCATTACATGCTTCTTTGTTACTTTCTGTCTCAGAGTTTGTCTTCTTTTGTATCTTTGCAGGAGGTCGGTATGACCCATCGGCTAAGCTTTTTTCATGTATGATCTGCATATTGTTCAGCATGGTTGAAGACAAGGAAGCAAACGCGGCAAGTAACAAATCCTCTTTCTTTACGAAAGGCAATCAGTTTTTTACATAAATATTTCTAAAATCCATCTAAGTTTGACAGTAATCCATGACACCATCCACATTTTACATATTCGGGATATTCGTGTTATCACTTCACTGTCTTGGTAGTAAATGATGGAAAATTGTAGTAGTTTTGATTAATAAAGTGCTCGATGACGTCATGAGTGAAGAATTGATATTTCACGTTTCTTCTTTCTGTAAAACAATGACCGAATCACTTACATTTTTTCAAAGCGTTTTCATATATAACCTCTTTTAAAATGTTTACCATATCTGCTAAAATTTTTTTCCTTTGACACAACTGATATAAACATATTGTCACTATGTCTTCAACATTTCAATGATTAAGTTTTAAAGACTGTTATAGCTTTTTATATCTTATCTTTCAAATAAAACTGTTAACTTGATGTACTTTCAGTTTATTCTTCTTGACACAAAATTCTGATACAAGTCATCATGTGATCTTACATCCTCTGTCCAACACCGAGCGTGATGAAGTTGTAGCCTTCAGTAAGTTTGTCATACGTTGAAACTGTATACAGAGTTCAATCAGGCTCAATAAATTTTATACTAAGATTTTCAGACACTTGATGAAACCCTGGTATTGGTAAAGAGTTAAAATGATCCTTCACCACAGCTTGATCTTCAGAAGATAGAATAATGTCAATTGCTTTGCTCGTGAATTGGCCATTTACTTCGAAACAAAGTCTTAATTCCTTCCGCACGAACTCAGAATAAGTATCCTTCACATGTTCACCCTGCTGAACACTTTGGTGAAAGAATGGTTAAAATCGATCGAGTAGTTTCGAAGCTATACACAATTGAAGTTGGCATATTTGCCTTATATACTGTATAGCCTTACAGCCAGGGGGGTTTAAAAAGCAAAAATGTTCAGAATTGCATGAAGCGTGTAAATATGCTATAATCTGAAATTTCCGCCTAGGTAAGGGGGATCCAAAAACCAAAAATGTTCACAGAAGTGCATGAAACGTGTTCATATGTTATAATCTAAAATTCCCGCCTGCGAAGGGGTGGAGATCCGAGGGTAAAATACCCAAAAATGTTCAGAATCGTCTAAGACGTGTAAAAATGCAAAAATCACTATCGTCGCCCAGGGGGTTCTTGGTTCAACTAAACATATGGGCAACGTACTATGTTCTAGCCTGTGAATGCTGGCAACATCAATCATGAGAACGTGGGTTGATTGACAGGTCTATATAACCGCACCCCACCAACTTTCCTAGCATCACTGCACATGCAGTGAACAGTGCCAAAGCAGTTTTCAGAGATCGCTCGGTCATCACATATCCATTATCGCCTCGAGGTGTGGGATCTAAAAATGAACAAGTAAGTATTTGTGAAACACACGCAGGCCCCAACCGCCCCCCAAATTCATAGGGGTATAAAGCGATGACTGACAGACGGACGGACAGACACTCCAAACCTATAGGCCCCAGTCCGAAGGGTTGGGGCCTAATTATGGCGCACAGGTTTGATGGTCAGATAACAATTTTTTACTGAGAAAAATATGTGTGTTCTTGAGATCAGGATACCGAATCCCTCATTATCGCCGACAACAAAAACAAATCCACAGTTGCAAAATCACGCTTTACTCTGGTTTGGGAGTTTCGCTGAGGTCGAAAATAATGCGTCAGGGTACTTCACAGTGTGCTTTTAAAGAACAAGTAGATTTTTGGCCAATTTGGCCAAGATCACGTGCCCGAATTTGGCCAAAATTGCCAAAAGGCACATCTACAAGTTGAGACCTTTCAAATGAGCCAAACATCAAGTCTCTAGGCCTCTATATTCTCGAGATATCGTTTGTACAAACCCTGTAGGGTTGGGGCCTAAAAACGATCAGATTTGTCTGAAATGCAAAACTGTCCTATGATCACAAATTATCTCCAGGGATTGGAGATAGCTTCTAGAAATCTCGTAACATGCCTACTTTAAGCAATGAGCAGCAGAATGTGCCGTCAGCTTTTTAAAATGTTATCTCCTCCTTCGTTTTTAATCTGACTGCCTTGAAATTTTGGTTAAACACTAACTGTTAGGTATTTTGGCGAATGGCTAAAAAGATGGAAGAAACATTGACCAAAAGTCAATTAAAAAACAACGCATCTTATCCTAGGATTCTAGTCAAAACGTCTTAAAATTTGGATTGAAAAATGTCTACTGGGCTATTAGGTTTTTGGCAATTCATAAAGAGCGGCCATCCATAAGGTACGTACGCAAAAATGTGTCTATTTTTGATCCCCCTCGCAGCGGCCTAAACACCGCTGCCCCTGTACAGGCAATATGCTGTGCTATACTGAAAAAATATCACTTTGTTTTAAAAACTATAATGGCAATTAATCAGTGACAATATTGAATGTGTATGTACCAACATACATTAAAATGTGAATAAAATAGCCATTGAACTAAAAAGAGTATAATATTTAGTTTGTAAATTTATGTAATAGGTTATTTAATTCCATAAAAATGTCTTTGAGGTATGTTTGAAAACATGCGTGTGTACGCAGCATCCTGGATCCACCCCTCTATAGGCAGTGCGTACGCACCTACTGTGACCCCCTATCTGTGCTTACATTCCAAAAGAGTCGAAATATTTGCGAAAAGCCATTTTGCATAAACATGGTGTTTTAATCAAATGTGGGAAGAAAAACATTTACAAATTTTTTTTCACACTCACACACACATACCCACACAACACATGCACACAACAAACCAACACATACATACACACAACACACACACACACCCACATACACACACAACACACGCACACAACACACACATACACATAACACGCACACAACACACACACACATACACACACAACACACACACATACATGCAAACAAAACACAGGCACATACATATAACGGGATTGTGCATACTTGCATACTCCCACAAATGATACATATAGTCCGGGCGACGACATTCTGTTAAAACCACTTCCAAATATAGCACAAAAACTGATATTCACGAAATTTTATATTTCTTGCAGAAAAAGAACAGGTAAAAGTATTTAGGCGCGCTGTCTGTCCCCTTTACTACAGAAATTTTTGCGATTGGTCAGAGCATTGTTGGCTATGGAATTGTCATTTTCAATGTCTGAAATACTCTTTATTTGGCATCTCCCAGATATTAAGCTGTTAGGTGTCTTTTTAGCAATCATGTTTCAAATGAGTTGCTCTGAAAGAAAGAACACCCATAGAATTCTATAGAATTCTGTGTGCAAATCGCAATGATGTACAAGCAAAACTTGCGAAACTTTGATCAAACAAGCAAAAATTTACAAACGACACTGTGGAAACATTTTGATGGCAATCGTTATGTAAATAAACTTTCAAAAATTGAGCTGGGTACGTATTTATAACATTGTATAAAGGAGTAAACCTTTCAGCAAGAAATTTTTCAAGGGATTTACATTTTATTAGCAAAAATTAATTTTATCCCAACTTAAAATAATTTGAGCTATTTATTTTGTCATTTGATGTTTTAGATTGAGCAGTACGCAGCGGGTATAGGAGGCACAATTGGATTATGGGTAGGATTAACACTGTTGTCAATAGCAGAATTCTTTGAGCTTTTTGTGGACGTTGTTGTTCTTATGTGCACCAAAATAGTCCATAGAAATCGCCTGAAAGAGAAAACTGAGGTAACAGAACTGCAAGCCATGGACAATAACAGAGAAGACAGCTTTGTCTCAATTAGTTCCAGCACCTCTAGTAATACTAACCTAATTCGCAGACATTCAAAATCAGATCCAAGCAGCCATAAGAGAGATAAAACTGGTAAATCCATCATGGATGTCAATCTCGTTAACTGGGATTAAGACTCACATGGCAGATGTCTACCATAATTATAAGGGTGATAAAAATCTTGTTCTATCTTTATTATGTGTTATGTGACACACGTCTGCGTATTTTCGAATAAAGTGTAACGGAAAATGTTAGTGGTCCCACTATAATTTTTTGTTATGAATCTGTTGTTAGTTTGTTGTTATTATATGTTTGTTACCATCGTCTAGCGATCTTTATTGCAAAGTAAACAAGATGAGGGAAACAGAATACAGGGGCGAGTCCTTGAAGCGCGATTATATAAAAATGTATAAATGTAAAAGATTTAAAAAAGTATTCTGTGATGTATTACAAAAGCAATGTTCACTATTCGTGAATAATAATAATACTGTGTAAATTTTATGTACTTGGTCTGACGTACGAAAACTAATGTGGTTGAAAGAGCTAAGATGGCTCCGCACTTATTAATATTACGGCCTAAAGCATGAATCTACTTTTGTTGGCAGCATTGGTAAACATCCAACTATACCTCTGTCAGTCTATGAATTGAATACAAATATTAAAGACAAAGAATGTAAACAAATATGTTATTATATGGTCATCCTCGAAAAAAATAAAATGAGCATTTTCTGCAGTCACTTTTGAATAAATATATAATATTTGATTTCTGGCTCATGCTCTGTGGCATTGAGAATAAGGTTAACGATTGAGGGAACCTTAACACCGTGCTCAAGTCAAATTTGACCTAGGTGTTGTATATGTCTATCTGGATTGATTTCTCTTGCTTCAACCGGGCCAAAGAAAGCTTTCCTCGTGGGTAAATGTGTGCTTTAAGCGTTGTTTTTTTTTTTTGCTTGAGAACAGTACCAGCTGAAGGGTATAGGAAAAAACCCATCTAATTGTTGATCAAATCTGCTAGATCACTCCTGTTAGATTTTTTAAAACGCAACCTATATCACTGAGAAAGTGCTTGTTGAGTTCATAAGCAAATCTTTAAAACCGAACAGTTTTTTAAATTCGGTAAAAACAGAAAGAAAATGAGGTCTGAAAGGTACACTTTATAATTTTGTCATTTATTTCACTTTGGAATGACGGACTGGTGTAAAAAACAGAGAGCATTAAACAATTTCACAAAGACCCTCGCACATATTCCCCATACCAATTGTTATTAATGTTTCATTAGCGCAAAGGTCCTAAGAAATGTTTTTGCCGTTTCGTTTACGAAATATAAGGGATACAGAGACGTGAATTTCATAACTGTCCCAAAAAAGAGGACATGAAAAAGACGCTTCAGAGCTATTGTTACTATGTCATGAGAATAAAGTGCGCTTGGAGAAACACTTTCAAAAGCCACGATGTTATCTGCTGTATTGTTTCATTATATCATTTGATTTGTGTTCGTCCTTATTAAATTCTACATTGGAAATCAAAACTTTTAAATTGTAACTTTTAAACCCATGTTCTAATATCTGTTAAACGTATAATTACAAAACGAAGTCTTTATCCATAATTCCATAGATTCTATTCAATATTAAGATATTTTTTAAATTTGATTAATAAAAGACCAATAAACCCAAGCACAACAAAAATACAGCGTGCGATATTGTTTCTTCTTGTTTTTTCGCCGACACCTTTTAACCAACCCGGCTAATCATCATAAGGAATGTTACTTATCGAGGGACGTGTCTTTTCTAAAGTACTTATCTGAGTTTTTTTAACTTTATTTATTGTATTTTTCTTTAAAGTTTAGCTGACGACAACTAAAATGAGAAATTCAGTCACTACTCACAGACGCGAGAATTTAGGCACTGTTCGCAGAATGTTAGCAACTTATTCCCTGTCCTGTGCTAGAGTTTCGGTCTAAGAAACGAAGACCCGTAGGATTCAAAGAAACGAAAACTATTCGATTGCACAGCAAAAAATATTAATGAGACGGGTTTATCAATCAGTTGAAGGAGACACTCATTTATCGACTTTATTATGTAATTTGTCAATCCTTATCAAGTTCGAATGAAAAAATAACATGCATGAAATGTGCAATCCTAGCCAAATAGTGTTGCAGAAAAGTTGCAAAACGTCGGTCTTATTTTTATAGCTTATTCAAAGCTCTCCATTATTTCATTGTTCCTCAAATTACAACTGTATAGAGGAACATGTGTTACAATTCACAATATATTAATATGCTGAACCAAAAATTTATCCTATGGACACCAACATGACTATACCTCAAGTGAAAAAATCCGTTGCTGTCCAACAGCCAACCTCTTCGGCGGTTCGATCTTTTGTGTATTAGATTGATTGTCGATTCCGCATAATAGTTCTTTTATTGCAACGCAGCAACTCTGTTCCAAACCCATCTTTTTCTGCTTATACATAATAGATCGATTTCCCCAGAGGACAGCTGTTAAATAACTACTAAAAATCTCTTATGACCGTTGGTAGATTAGCCATTGCTTAGAATAATATCAGTGCAATATCATAACATATTATATGTTCAGCAATATGTCAGATATATATTCCCGAAAAAGGCCTAAGTTTTAAGCACGGACGATTGCGATATTCCGGTCGTAACATAAGAAAAACGTTGTAAAACATTACAATAGGAATACTGAACTTTCCTCTGCAAGCTGACATGGAATGTTATATTGGAACAAAATGGTATTGAAAACAAAACATTGCTCTCTTTCAGTGTTTCCTGTAATTCTATTGAGACGTTTTTCTAATGCAACCGAACATAGGAGTGACAACCTCATTCTGTTTACAGTGTCATCTTTCAGAAATGTGTATTTAGTCTCAGGAACTCATCACGTGTGTGGATGTGCTTTATTGTCATTCTGTAATATTTGTTTCTGCTCGTTCCTAAGAAGTTCTTCAATTAATCAAAGACTAATAATTCTCCCAATTAGGATTCCTAATGAGGAAGTGTATGGCTCGTGGTTCTCATTTACTCTTATTAAGAGAAAGCCTAAGAATCTCATGCGCAAACTGTCAAGCTGACTGTCAACAAGATAGCATAGTCTATTGTGTCTGATAGATTTTATATCCTATTGTACAGTAAAACCTGTCTATTAAGAACAGCGAGGGACAGAGCGTTTCTGTCCTTAAGAGACAGGTGTCCCTAAAGGACAGGTTGACATTTTAACACGAAAAATGACATGAAACAGTTTTGAAATTTATTCACCATAACAAACATAAACAAGAGCTACTTAATGAGTTAAAACTACTTTTATTACTCAAGTTTTATTCATTTTTAGTATTTCACAGAATAGTACTAACCTTTGGCATTCAAGGACTTATCGGGTAGTCTAGTCTCATCCATGTTGCAAACGTTTCTGGGTTCATAACCAACAATAACTGATCATAGCTGATGCAAATAAGCATCTTTCTTTTGCAAAGTGCTTGCAACTTACATTTTGCTACAATTAAATTCATCTGCCAATTTTCGGACACTTTTGCCATTGCTAGCTTTGATTATTTTCACTTTTTCCGCCAGTGAAAGTTCATTTCTCTTCCGCTTAACACCTCTCATTTAGAGTTTTTCGAAGCGATATCTCTATATTTCAATTGCAATTCAGTATGAATTACCCTTAAGCACCCCAGTAATTTATAGCAAAACGATAACTCCATAATTTCATTGTCTTGCTACGGTCAATTCCCGTATAAACATACGTGAAAAAACGTACTCAGGTTTTGCTTAAGATCAATAAGCAGGGATTAAGGGAGCATGCAGCAACGAGTGTCACATTGGGGTTTAGTTTGTATGCGGTGAAAGACTTCTGTCCCCAGAAAACATGTTAATTTCAATGCATTTACGGAGTTAAGGACAACTAAAAGTGTCCCTTGTCAATAATTCACAGGTGTCCCCAATTGAAAGGGTCGCTTAACGTACAAGTCAATGGGATTTTAAGAGGGACTGACAGAAAGTCTCCCTAATGTACAGGTGTTCTTAATAGACAGGTGTCCTTAGCACAGGTTCTACTGTACTTAGACATAGTGTCTAAAAGATTAGTATATGTATAGTTTATGTATGGTTTAGTTTATGTTGAATGTACGACAAATGGGCTAGAGCCATACAGACCAGTGACAATTAGGCCAGCGACATTTAGGAGAGCTACATTATGGCCACACTGTCAACTGCGACGTTTACGTCTCAGTAAACAAGCCTTTTCTCAGTAGCATTCAATTGTCGTAGTTTGGATTAGTAAGCTATACAATAATCACGTCTATGGTGTATTGATTCTGGGAAATCGTAGAGATCATGCTCGCAGTTTGAGAGTAGTTGCGCAATGTTATTAACATTGTGTGTTTAAACAGACTGAAAAATGCTGTCCATAATTCAGGGGTGTCCATAATACAGGGGTGTCCATATCCGGGGTTTTAGTGCAATTGTAATTAAGCATGAAAATGCTACCGTGATTGACCAAGATATATCGCTGCTAAATTACATTGTTTGCAGCTTCAGTGAACACGTCTGAAAATGAAGCAAAGTGTAGTAAACATATTAAAATCTTTATAAATGGTGGTTCCTTGCTAACTCTTCCACGCAGCCTTACATTTATTGTAAAGTCGGAACCTTAATTTATTAATATAAGCAATTAGTTCCCAGGTTAAAAACATGGTATTTGATCAAGTAAGCGAGAACAGCTGATACTTGCCTTGTATAGCACTAGTAGGATCTGTGTACTGAAAGCTCTATATGCTCAAATAAGCGATAGTGAAAATTGAAATATCACACGAAAAAGCCATAGCAGTTCGAAGAGTTGTATCACAGGCTTACAGAGGCTGCCAAAAGAAACCAATCGTGGTTAATCAATGTGTAGCATATTGCAGGTGCTCTTCATTTCCGACAAAGTAGATATGTTTTATACTACCAATATGAATTGGACCTGATGTGGGTTGAGCGATATTGTAACTATAGAGACGATTGAGCAAAGAACGCCGTAAGCATCACGTACATAGAATATCCCTGCCGTTATTTAGCATCAAAGCAAAAGACTTTCTGCTTGAAATCTGCTTCAGGTAATGCAAAACTACGCAATTAACAAGATCATCACCGTGGCTCATATCTCCAGTGTCCTTTGTGTTCATTTGGGGCTGTTTCGGTAACTGTAGATGGAAATGTGTGACAAGTCAAGCGAAAGTACTGTGGCTGAATATTTCATCATTTCAAAAGTGCCTTTGTAAACAAAGTTATAGCCGTTGTTTGACCTTTTGAACCAGGCTGGCATTCATTTTGGGTTGATAGGTCACCTCAAATTATTCTTTGCAAGACATTTGCGTTGTGATAGTTAGGTACTATGTATGTCCCCCGTCGTGTTCCCGAGCGATGAACCACCCCCCTCCCCGAGCCCTTTCTCCACAGATGGCAAAATTGGAGGGGGCGCCTTCGGGTTTTTGTCCAGGAGCATTTTCTGTCCCCACCTTCACCTCTTCAGAGAAATATATGGGCTCCAATACACCCCAGCAGATATTTAACACTTGAAAGGCTTTTGGCTTGCAAGAGTTATATGAATTTGTGCGAGCAGCCTTTTTTTTCTTGACAGTTTTTCCGATTTTTTGTGTCTTCTTCTTCTCTGACACCATGGGCCCTAGGACAACGAAACTTGGGACTTATGAAGAGCTTAACGTACATCACAGAACACAGTTGCTGAGCTTTGGGCGAGCTCTCACTGCGTAAATAGATAACACGGCGTATGCCTGCTCAGTCAATAAAACCTTAAGCCAACAAAAACCAAACACTACTCAGCTTATAAGACGTATTGTTTGCGATATATTATTCAAGAAATAAGCCATTGAAGGGCGTATTTTTACATTTCATTTTTGTCAAGTGTTTAACATTTCGCTAGCGAAATAAGGTACTAGTTTTGCGTTTTAATTTTTGTCAGGTGTTTAACATTTCGCTACCGAAATAAGGGTTCTAGTTTCTAGTTTGCGTTTCATACATCACTGGTTGAGGCGCAAATAATTTCTCCGCTTACAGTGTAAGTAAGGCTTCAAGATTGTCAACGGTGTCCAAATTGGAAATGATAACGGAAGTAATAACTGATTTTTAATTTGACTTAAGTATAGTTTTAATATGTGCAATGCACATACAATTCAGCATGTAGATATTTGCTCATTGAGTAATAACACTGCAACATGTAAACATTTGTTGACCGTGTAGTGAACATGTGCTTTCAATTCTGAAATATCTGTTTAGCCATTAGCAATCGTGATCACTATGTTAAACATGTGGTTACAGCATATGGTGATCATATGGCATGAGCTATAACCACATATGGGGTAACATATGTCAGCTCTATATGGTGAGCATATGTTCATATGGCCAACATATATTGATAACTTGTGGGCATATAAAATATAAATGGTCGCACGCACAGTGATTATTTCGTTATCATACGGCGTTGGCATAAAATATGTTGCTAATTTTGATATGTTATGAGGCAATCATATTCTGTGGTTATCAGTGGTAAGAAAATAGAGTAAGCTGTAACACAAGTACAGCTCGAATCACGCACTCTTAGTGTTCTGTCACTGTCCTAGTGTCGTAGAGGAGAAACCCTACTTGGTCATAACCAACGTGGCGTGAGAAAGCAAAGCGTCTTGCTGAACACGACCATGTTTGCTCGAAAACAAGGGGAGGAAGGGGGGATGTCTTCGCCTTTGTGAAGAGGCAGAGCCACATCAGGTGAAGTGCGCAGTCGAGAACAGCATGGATTCACTTGTAGCTATGTCTTCGGAGTGGGCTTACTGCAGCATGGGTCATCAGATAGGTTAATTGCCACATAGAAACAGATCAAACACAAACAAGTAATTTGTTAAGTGACGTTCAAAAGGAAAATTGAAATGAATGAGAGAGTGGTCAAAGGAGGAATTGGCCAATAATGACGTCAGTGCTAATTAAGGTTTTCTATGGAGAATCTTATAATGTTATAAATAACGCGGATAACTCGCAGCAGAATTACCCAAAGACTTGAATCTTTTTAACAAAGACGATTACTGCAGGACACATCATGGTCGGTGTGACTGAAGAGAGACTGCGCAACTTGTTCATATTCTACCTACTTTTTCTCCACATACTAAATGGGGCAGGTGAGGTACACTTTATTCATTGAAAAATTATGGAAGCATGTATATATCTATTAGACATTTACAGAAAACAAATTTTCTCCACACAGTAAAAACATGTTTAACTTATGTTCATCAAATTATTGACATATGTTAACCACATACGCCAACCACAGAAACATTCATGTGTTAACCAAATATGGTTGTTTTGTGCAGGAAAAACCGAAACAAAACATAACATAAAAAACACACAAAAAACCAAAAACAAAAAAAAAAACCTTTTTTGCCTAATAGTTTATGCAGTGTATTTCCGGCACAAAAGTTACAATAATGTAGTAGAAATACAGAAACAAATGTTTTGGTAGCCTGGTGTTAAACTACATGTGATTTACGTATGTTTAATATATGTTGTACTTAGCATGTTTTAACCATATGTTGTCATTGTGGGGATCATATATTTTCTATGGAAAACCATCTTTTGTTTGCCATGGGCAAAATGTGTTGAGCATATTTTTAAAATTGAGCTACTTTATGGAGTCAACATATGAACATATGTGGCTTCTTTATGGTCACCCTATGAACCATATGTAGTTACTTTATGGAGTCATCATCTGAACCGTATGTGGCTACTTTACAGAGTCACCATATGAACTATAACTCCATACTGAAACATATGTGAACACTATGCTGCCAATACATTTCATATTTTCAAAATACAGTGGAACCTCTGAAATCGGACCACCCTTGGAACCGGATAAAATGTGCCCTATTTCAGAGGCGGTCCCATTTGGGAGACTTGATCCTACTTGGGTAAAATTTTGCATGTTGACCGCAGATTCAAGCTTGATGTCCAAACACATTAATTATCTGAGTTTTGTCTTTGAGACTAATGTTTTTTCTTTTTCTATTAACTTTTTCTCTACCTTCCATTTTGAGACAGTTTAACGATTTTTTTCTTATTTAAATTACCTTTATGTGCTTAAATTGACATTTAATTGTCATTATGAATTCGGTGGCATTTGGGTCGTCTTAAATACTTAAAGAATAGCCTTCACGTAAATTAAGATGTATCGAGTCTGTTTATGGTCAGCCGCTATAGTTTAGACAAGGTACAAAAGTATAGATAACAAAACTAAGCCCCTGTCTGGTTACACACTTGCTACCATAATCCCTAGCAACAATATCTAAGACGGTAACATGCTCAGTGTTGTAAGTAATGTGCCGCAAAAATACAGTTGTTTTCCCACTGACTGACAGTGGTCCGATCTTAGACATTTTGGGGGCTCGGGACCGAAAAAAGCGGCCCGAAGTGGTCCGATCCGAGGTGGTCCCAATTGGGAGTTTTCTTAATCATTAAAGTCTATGGGGCGCATTCGGGATCGAAAAAAAATGTGCCCGAATTCAGAGGTGGTCCCAAGAGGGAGGTGGTCCGATGTCGAGGTTCTACTGTATGTTCACCATGTGTTAGTAAGTTGGCAAGCACATTTTGGACACTTGCTCCATCATGTTTTGGATGCAATCCGGCACGATGGCTGCTAAAACGCCGACAGTCAAAATGTGGACCAATGCAGAAGCGGATAAAACGAGTCTTTTTGGGAAGTGTGTCGTTTGGTTAACAAACTACCCCCTTCCTCATAACAGTTACGGGAGAAGGAGTTGGGCGAGGGCTTGACAAGGAGTTCTTTTGCCTTCAGATATTTAATGGGCTTGTGCTTTTTTAACATTTAGCCAAACGACATTTAGTCGAGCGATATTTATTTGAGCTACATTTAGCCGGAATTGGTATTAACGACATTAATTCTATATTTATAACTGTGGGTAATATACTTTTAATATTTGATTTGTCAAATTATGGGGGATATCTTCTTAATTGATTTGTGAAGTAGAAATTGTGGGTGATACCTTTTAATTGATTCGTCAAACAGAAACGGAAAAAATGAAATAATTATTTTTATTCATGGTGATTTCTTTTTATATTTATTTAAAAGCTGTTCAGAAGTTAAGCCATCACACAAGTTTCTCTCACTGAATAAATGACTTGTCCTTGCATTGAGCTGGTTGATTTCGAATATCTGTTTCATTGATTCACTAAGCTTTAAAGTGATCAGTTGCGGGTGATGGGTATGAAACGTTGTGTAGTTTTAAAAGCTCTTGGATTTCAATCTTCGTCGAATCGTGATTTACTTTATTGGAATCGCGCGAGATGGTCAAATTATGGTCAAATGACAAAAACTGAAATCCCCCCCCCCCCAAAAAAAAAAACTCATAGAAACCAAATATTTAAGACTATCGGATAAATTGCTCTGCTTGTCTGGAAAACAGACTCATCGTTTCAAAATGGGCGTCTTGAGAAGCAAGCATACTATTTAACTTCAACGAAACGAAGAATACAAAACTGTTATTTGAAGGATATTGCTGAGGAAAAAAGAGAAGCTAAGAAAAGCAACAATTACAAGGAAATGAATAAAACAGAGAATTTCATTTTTCTATTTGACCAATGAGTTAAAAAAAATATATCACCCATAATTATAAAGACTGTACGTTTATATAAGGCACTGTTTATATAAGGCACTGATTATATAAGGCACTGTTTACATAAGGACTGTTGTAACGTCAGTGTATCAGAGTCTAATCTCTGTTGCAGACATCAAGTCTGGATTTATGTGTGTTGTAAAAGAAAAATTTTGAGTAAATTTTTAGCTTTTATTTCTTTTATTCTGATTACCATCGAGATTTTCCGGGCATTTTCCTAATATTTGATTTATTGAACTATCTCCATCAATAACCGGTTGCGTGATATGTGCGTTGTTTTCACAAACATAAAGCTGATAGTAACATATGAACCTCAAACTGTTTGCGTTGAAATCAACCGTGTCGAAGTGTAGACGCCCGCCCACCTCCCGAGTTGATATCTACAGATACGAGTTGGATGTGCACAGTTTTGGCGTGTTGATATCGATTGACACGATTCAAGGTACCGATACCAAACGAAAGCTCGTTGAAATCAGCTGTGAATGCCACATGTACCCTTTGATCTGCAGTTATCTTCCTAGGAGAACCGTCTTGGTTTTTTGTCATGAAATATGAAGACAGGGGCGGATATAAACATTAAAAGCTGACATGAATATATCAAGCAAATAAGGCTTTTATAACAGGTACATGTAAACTAGATTGGCCAGTGTTTTTGTTAAAACAAAAAAGGTATGTCTCCCCCGCCCCCCAATCAGTCACGTGGAAAAAAATCGCCAAAAATACATTTTTACAGAAAATGAAAAAAAAACTTCGCAGTAAACATTTCCACTACATATGGGTTCTTCTTGCCATGTTTCAGCCTAATCCAACAAACTGCTTCGGAGATATAGCAACAATATGGTATAAAAATTAAAAATCAAAAATTGAAAAATTCGCCAAAAATACATTTTCAACGGAAATGAAAAAAACTTCGCAGTAAACATTTACAAGTTTTGTGAGTTCTTCCTGCCAAGGTTCAGTCTAATCCAACAAACCGTTTCGTAGATATTGCAACAATATGGCCAAAAAAGTTAAAATTCAAAAATTAAAAAAAATTGCTAAAAATACATTTTCAACGGAAAAAAAAAACTTTGCAATAAACATTTGCACTATATGTGGGTTATTCTTGCCAAGTTTCAATCTAATCCAACAAACCGTTTCGGAGATATCGCAACAATATGGCAAAAAAAGTTGAAAATAAAAAATTTAAAAATTCGCCAAAAATACATTTTCAGCGGAAATGAAATAAAACTTCACAGTAAACATTTGCACTATATGTGTGTTGTTCTTGTCACGTTTCAGCTTAATCAAACAAACTGTTTTGGAGATATAGCCTGGCAAAGTGAAAAAAAATGCACGAAACCCCCCCCCCCCCCACCCCCTATGTTCAAAGAATTGCCAAAAAATCGAATTTTTGAGGAAACGAAAAAAAATACCACGGGCATCATCTAGGCATGTACCCCAATATGTATGTATGTTTTGAGAAAAATCGACTCATTAATTTCATAAGAACTCACTGCGGACAGACGGCAGGACGGACGGACGGACGGACACAGCAAATGCTATATATGTCTCCCTTAGGGGGAGACATATAATAAATGATTGTAAGGATTTGTTCAAATTAATTGATACACACAATTCTTTTTGTCAGTTGGTTTTGGCTGCCGATTGTTTTTATCCGGCGGAGTGATATGACTCTTATATTTCCATTGCTGAATGTATATTGGTGGCATCCAGACATTTAGGTCAGAGACAAATGGGACAGTGAAATTTGGGCTAGAGACATTTGGACCAGTGAAATTTCGGGCCAGAAGTGGAAAGTGTTGCATTTGGGGCAAATTGATTGTAAACATTCTTTTTGTTGGGCATTCCTTTTTTTAATTGCTCCAAGCAAAGAACATGGCCAATCAGTTTTTTATTTATATTTTTGTAAATATATTTATATCTCAGCTGTTTAACTCACTGAAAAGAGCACGGAAAAGGAGCATCACCTCTGTTTAGCCCTTTAAAGAAATCCCTTCAGTGTCATTATGTGCCAGCCACTGTCGTAGATACCGAAGTAAAAATACAGAAGATCAGCTCCCCTGTTTCGCGAAACTTCCACAGACATCCCTCAATGTCGTACGTAACAGAGTAGCCTTTTCCTTGGATCCTGACAACGCTTTGTTACAGCGGCTGTTTGGGTAGGACAATGGTATGTTACATTTTGTTATAAGTACAAACCCATGACGTACGAGCCTGTGACATTTCGGCCAGTGACATATGGGCCTGTGACATTTTGACCAGTGACATTTGCCCTGTGACAGGGGGCTCTTTGTTCCCAGGAATCTCAAGACCGGAATTCGTAACTTAACATGATATTTATGTTAATATTAATGTGTGCATTAACATCTCAAAAGTGTCGATGGTTTGAAAAACAAGTACAACCAAGTGTCGAAATGCGTTTGAAAATATAGCATTGGCTTTTGGATGGAATAATCCAGCTTGACTTCTAACATCTTCTGTGTTTTGGCTGATACAACAAATGGAAAAGATATGTCGCCTGAATCATTTGAAAAAGAAAAAAAAAACGTCAACAAGGACAGAACACAATCTTGCATCAAGTTGCTTGAAGAGACAGTCAGACCGACAGACGGCAATGCGGCAAAGCTATATCAAATAATGAATCTTTGCTGCATGTTTGCTTTTCGGTCAATTGCTTCCTCGTAATACTGCACCTTCATCAATATAAGCTTTCGGAACGCTGGGATTTCTCATTATTGCTTTTTCTGACTAATAGAGTTTCGACATATTAAACCTTCGGAATTGTAGCGTTTCAGATTTACGGAGCTTCGAAGTATGGAGTTTTCGGAATATTAAACCTTCGGAGTTTTCAAACAGTCATACTTAGAAGTGCTTGACCTTTGGAGTACTGATCTTCTGACTTGTGGCCCCTCGGGATCATGGGCAGTCCCCTGCAACCTACCAAACATTCTTTGGTGCATCTAACGTCGATTTGTGGTTGCGACGTCGATATTAACTTAGTTTGTGATTGGTCGCCTCCCCGATTAACGTCTAGCTGACGTCTTGGGCACAACATTGAACAGACGTTGGGAAACCAACGTTGCTTTTGTTCGCAGCCAAAACACAGCTATATCCGGCGACTGATCAACGTCCTTCGTGCGACATTGAATAAACGTCATAAAATCGGCGTTTGAGTGAACTCGTACTCACAACCGAAAAAAAGAACCCCTTGTGTTATCGCTCGCAGGAAGTGGTAGCCATGGCAGATTACTGTGAAAGTAAACCAAAACGAGGCCGTAAGTATGACAATTTCAAGAGCGCGCAAGTTTTTTTTCCTACTTACTTTTGAAAGATATTCATAGAAATGACCAGGTGACCTGAGGTGTGCGGTGCTGTGATGGAAGTGTGTCACTGCTATGATTTGGCGCTGTCAGGGTGGCGATTAGAGATTATTATTGTCCCGAGGTCTATACACCGTTGCTTTCCCGACATCTATACACCGTCTGGGGGTTATTTCGACTTTCATTCGCAACTTTTACGCAACGATATCTATCCGATGTTGGAAAACAGACGTTATTTTGATTTCCCTACGTTGATCCGACGCCGGGCGCGACGTTCATCCTTTTACTTTTTGCGTTGGTGTAATGGTTTGCTAAATTGTATATTTAGACAGTTCCCTTTTATTTATTTATTTATTTTTTTTGTTCTGGGGGATGGGGGTGGGGGGTGGGGGGGTGGGGGAGGGAGGGTGGTTGGGGCCATTCTTGTTCTGTTATATTACATCAAACTTCAACTTGCACATATCAGTGAAAACATTTTTTCTTCCTCAGTTTTCCTAGTCAAAATATATTCACCACCTTATCGATCTCACTGTTGCTGATCGGTGAAAAAGTGAAATAAAAACCGGATTTCATACCAGCCCAATTATTTTCATATTCCATCAATAATCGGAAGGATTTGGTCTGGTTTCAGACTGTCTCGGTGAAAAAAGCTGCCCTGATTAGCGTGCCCTGGGCGAGAACAAAACCGGTATCGAGAAAAACATATTAGGTTTTAGGAATAGAATGGGCATATTTGTCGCGTAATGAAAATTCGATTTGTTTTTGGTGCATAAATGCGTCCAAAATTAATTCCTAACAATAAAGAAGCTGCTGGCAGGTGAAGAAATCGATTAATATTGTCAGTTACAATAGAATCTCACGATGAGACCACCCCTAAATAACGACCACCTCCCAGTGTCCCGATAAGACCACCAATAAATAGCGACCATCTCCCAATCTCCCGATGAGACCACCAATAAATAACAACCACATCCCAATCTCCCGATGAGACCACCCCTAAATAACGACTAAACACCCTTTCTCCTGATAATAACACACCTAAATAACGACCACATTCCAGTCTCAAAATGAGAGCACCCCGAAATTAAGGCCACATTCCAATCGAAGCTGCTTCTATTATTCGCTACCATTACAACAGAGCCATGAAAACAAGACCATCTCCAAATTAATAACTCTTTTCATAGGTCCCGATGGTCGACTTAATTCACATTACCAATTTATTGCTGTTTTCATTTAAGCAATATTTTTCTCATAGTTAGCTCTGAAACAAAAGTTACACAGTAGAGTCAGAAATGCATCCCATATATATATCAGATCCAAATGTCTCTGGCTCAAATTTCGGTATACCAAAATTTATTTAAGTATGAAGTAATAATGCAGGAATCTTGTTATTATAATCCACATGGAAATGCAGCCTGTGAATTTACATCCTTGCAATGTATTGTTGCGAGAGAATATATTAAATGCATATAAAGTGGGTTGTTTTTAGAAACAACCACACCAGTCATGCAACGTAACTTACTCATGATTGTAAATTTCGGTTAAACGTTGTAAAGACAATTTCAACGGAATGTCGCACGGCTAAATGTCGCACATTCATTGTGAACATTCGAACAGAAGATTATCGCAACAAGGAATTGCTTTATTATAAAGACGTTTTTTCGTTTTTAATAAAGTACAGAAATCTTGCCATTTTTTTTCATATCCTTTATATATTCCTCAACATTTAAAAAAACATGCCGCGGCTGGAAAATTTACAGTTGGAAACTGTCCTGTTGGCAATTGTCGGTGGGAAAGTGTCAGTCTGGAAAATGTCTGGTTGGAAAGTGTCAGAGCACCATTTTATACAAGTACAATATTCCATTTTTGTGAAGTTTTGCAATGCCTGAGTGACTTAATGTCTTGCCATTTTACCACGAAAAGCCAGAAAATTGTTCAGTAATTTCAACATCTGTCATAATTTTCTTTGCATTGCCAAGTGACTTGCCAAATCGAGTTCACGTCAATCTGAAAAAAGAGAAAGAAAAGAAAGAGTTTGCCAACAATACACTGAGCGGAGATTAATAAAGAACCCATTCAAACATGTATTACTTTTTATATTTTTCAGTTCTGTGTTTGTGTCATATTCTTAAAAGTGGTCTGGGATATAAGCGGTTATCGAAGGGGCACAAACACGTAAAATACAAAGAATAAAAATACTGGAATGGTCAAAATATAAGAAACTAATATACCTTTTCACAGAAATATTCGGTTGTCAACCGGTATTTTGTTTGTACCCTGTTCGAGACTCCTTGCCCCCGCCCCCGCCCCCACCCCTCCCCCGCCTCCTCAATTTCAAAAATGGCGCCGGAACTTTAAAAGGGACTATACAGTTTCATCTTCCAAATTCAGATATCACGCAGTTACCTAAGAGGAAGGGGCACCATAAATAAATGCCTTTTATTTGGATGGCACTGGTTGGCAATTTGCTGGTGTTGCAGTTGTTCACACATTAGGTCGTCCTGCTGGCCAGTTGTCCACGCTTCAATTTTAGTGGGCTGGGCAGTCATCCACACGGCACTGTAGTGGTCATAGTCTACGCGGCAGTGTAGTGGTCATTGTCCACGTGACAGTGTAGTGGTCATTGTCCACGTGACAGTGTAGTGGTCATTGTCCACGTGACAGTGTAGTGGTCATAGTCTACGCGGCAATGTAGTGGTCATCGTCCACACGGCAGTGTAGTGGTCATTGTCCACGGGGCAGTGTAGTGGTCATCGTCCACGTGACAGTGTAGTGGTCATTGTCCACGTGACAGTGTAGTGGTCATTGTCCACGTGACAGTGTAGTGGTCATTGCCCACGTGACAGTGTAGTGGTCATTGCCCACGTGACAGTGTAGTGGTCATTGTCCACGCGGTACTGTAGTGGTCATCGTCAATGCGTCAGTGTAGCGGTCATCGTTTACGCGGCAGTGCAGAGATCATCGTACACGCGAAAGTGCAGTGGTCATTGTCCACGTGACAGTGTAGTGGTCTTTGTCCACGTGACAGTGTAGTGGTCATTGTCCACGTGACAGTGTAGTGGTCATTGTCCACGTGGCAGTGTAGTGGTCATCGTTGACGCGGCAGTGTAGTGGTCATCGTCCACGCGGCATTGTAGTGGTCATCCTCAATGCGGCAGTGTAGTGGTCATCGCCAATGCGGCAGTGTAGTGGTCATCGTCCACGCGGCAGTGTAGTGGTCATTGTCCACGTAACAGTGTAGTGGTCATTGTCCACGTGACAGTGTAGTGATCATTGTCCACGTGACAGTGTAGTGGTCACTGTCCACGTGGCAGTGTAGTGGTCATCGTCCACATGGCAGTGTAGTGGTCATTGTTCACGTGGCAGTGAAGTGGTCATTGTGAACGCGGCAGTGTAGTGGTCATTGTCCATGCTTCAGTGTAGTGGTCATTGTCGACGCGGTAGTGTAGTGGTCATTGTAAATGCAGTAGTGTAGTGGTCATTGTCCACGTGACAGTGTAGTGGTCATTGTCCTCGTGACAGTGTAGTGGTCATTGTCCACGTGGCAGTGTAGTGGTCATTGTCCAGGTGGCAGTGTAGTGGTCATTGTCTAATGTTATTGTAGAATAATATCAGTGCAATATCATAACATATTATATGTTCAGCAATATGTCAGATATATATTCCCGGAAAAGGCCTAAGTTTTAAGCACGGACGATTGCGATATTCCGGTCGTAACATAAGAAAAACGTTGTAAAACATTACAATAGGAATACTGAACTTTCCTCTGCAAGCTGACATGGAATGTTATATTGGAACAAAATGGCATTGAAAACAAAACATTGCTCTCTTTCAGTGTTTCCTGTAATTCTATTGAGACGTTTTTCTAATGCAACCGAACATAGGAGTGACAACCTCATTCTGTTTACAGTGTCATCTTTCAGAAATGTGTATTTAGTCTCAGGAACTCATCACGTGTGTGGATGTGCTTTATTGTCATTCTGTAATATTTGTTTCTGCTCGTTCCTAACAAGTTCTTCAATTAATCAAAGACTAATAATTCTCCCAATTAGGATTCCTAATGAGGAAGTGTATGGCTCGTGGTTCTCATTTACTCTTATTAAGAGAAAGCCTAAGAATCTCATGCGCAAACTGTCAAGCTGACTGTCAACAAGATAGCATAGTCTATTGTGTCTGATAGATTTTATATCCTATTGTACAGTAAAACCTGTCTATTAAGAACAGCGAGGGACAGAGCGTTTCTGTCCTTAAGAGACAGGTGTCCCTAAAGGACAGGTTGACATTTTAACACGAAAAATGACATGAAACAGTTTTGAAATTTATTCACCATAACAAACATAAACAAGAGCTACTTAATGAGTTAAAACTACTTTTATTACTCAAGTTTTATTCATTTTTAGTATTTCACAGAATAGTACTAACCTTTGGCATTCAAGGACTTATCGGGTAGTCTAGTCTCATCCATGTTGCAAACGTTTCTGGGTTCATAACCAACAATAACTGATCATAGCTGATGCAAATAAGCATCTTTCTTTTGCAAAGTGCTTGCAACTTACATTTTGCTACAATTAAATTCATCTGCCAATTTTCGGACACTTTTGCCACTGCTAGCTTTGATTATTTTCACTTTTTCCGCCAGTGAAAGTTCATTTCTCTTCCGCTTAACACCTCTCATTTAGAGTTTTTCGAAGCGATATCTCTATATTTCAATTGCAATTCAGTATGAATTACCCTTAAGCACCCCAGTAATTTATAGCAAAACGATAACTCCATAATTTCATTGTCTTGCTACGGTCAATTCCCGTATAAACATACGTGAAAAAACGTACTCAGGTTTTGCTTAAGATCAATAAGCAGGGATTAAGGGAGCATGCAGCAACGAGTGTCACATTGGGGTTTAGTTTGTATGCGGTGAAAGACTTCTGTCCCCAGAAAACATGTTAATTTCAATGCATTTACGGAGTTAAGGACAACTAAAAGTGTCCCTTGTCAATAATTCACAGGTGTCCCCAATTGAAAGGGTCGCTTAACGTACAAGTCAATGGGATTTTAAGAGGGACTGACAGAAAGTCTCCCTAATGTACAGGTGTTCTTAATAGACAGGTGTCCTTAGCACAGGTTCTACTGTACTTAGACATAGTGTCTAAAAGATTAGTATATGTATAGTTTATGTATAGTTTAGTTTATGTTGAATGTACGACAAATGGGCTAGAGCCATACAGACCAGTGACAATTAGGCCAGCGACATTTAGGAGAGCTACATTATGGCCACACTGTCAACTGCGACGTTTACGTCTCAGTAAACAAGCCTTTTCTCAGTAGCATTCAATTGTCGTAGTTTGGATTAGTAAGCTATACAATAATCACGTCTATGGTGTATTGATTCTGGGAAATCGTAGAGATCATGCTCGCAGTTTGAGAGTAGTTGCGCAATGTTATTAACATTGTGTGTTTAAACAGACTGAAAAATGCTGTCCATAATTCAGGGGTGTCCATAATACAGGGGTGTCCATATCCGGGGTTTTAGTGCAATTGTAATTAAGCATGAAAATGCTACCGTGATTGACCAAGATATATCGCTGCTAAATTACATTGTTTGCAGCTTCAGTGAACACGTCTGAAAATGAAGCAAAGTGTAGTAAACATATTAAAATCTTTATAAATGGTGGTTCCTTGCTAACTCTTCCACGCAGCCTTACATTTATTGTAAAGTCGGAACCTTAATTTATTAATATAAGTAATTAGTTCCCAGGTTAAAAACATGGTATTTGATCAAGTAAGCGAGAACAGCTGATACTTGCCTTGTATAGCACTAGTAGGATCTGTGTACTGAAAGCTCTATATGCTCAAATAAGCGAAAGTGAAAATTGAAATATCACACGAAAAAGCCATAGCAGTTCGAAGAGTTGTATCACAGGCTTACAGAGGCTGCCAAAAGAAACCAATCGTGGTTAATCAATGTGTAGCATATTGCAGGTGCTCTTCATTTCCGACAAAGTAGATATGTTTTATACTACCAATATGAATTGGACCTGATGTGGGTTGAGCGATATTGTAACTATAGAGACGATTGAGCAAAGAACGCCGTAAGCATCACGTACATAGAATATCCCTGCCGTTATTTAGCATCAAAGCAAAAGACTTTCTGCTTGAAATCTGCTTCAGGTAATGCAAAACTACGCAATTAACAAGATCATCACCGTGGCTCATATCTCCAGTGTCTTTTGTGTTCATTTGGGGCTGTTTCGGTAACTGTAGATGGAAATGTGTGACAAGTCAAGCGAAAGTACTGTGGCTGAATATTTCATCATTTCAAAAGTGCCTTTGTAAACAAAGTTATAGCCGTTGTTTGACCTTTTGAACCAGGCTGGCATTCATTTTGGGTTGATAGGTCACCTCAAATTATTCTTTGCAAGACATTTGCGTTGTGATAGTTAGGTACTATGTATGTCCCCCGTCGTGTTCCCGAGCGATGAACCACCCCCCTCCCCGAGCCCTTTCTCCACAGATGGCAAAATTGGAGGGGGCGCCTTCGGGTTTTTGTCCAGGAGCATTTTCTGTCCCCACCTTCACCTCTTCAGAGAAATATATGGGCTCCAATACACCCCAGCAGATATTTAACACTTGAAAGGCTTTTGGCTTGCAAGAGTTATATGAATTTGTGCGAGCAGCCTTTTTTTTCTTGACAGTTTTTCCGATTTTTTGTGTCTTCTTCTTCTCTGACACCATGGGCCCTAGGACAACGAAACTTGGGACTTATGAAGAGCTTAACGTACATCACAGAACACAGTTGCTGAGCTTTGGGCGAGCTCTCACTGCGTAAATAGATAACACGGCGTATGCCTGCTCAGTCAATAAAACCTTAAGCCAACAAAAACCAAACACTACTCAGCTTATAAGACGTATTGTTTGCGATATATTATTCAAGAAATAAGCCATTGAAGGGCGTATTTTTACATTTCATTTTTGTCAAGTGTTTAACATTTCGCTAGCGAAATAAGGTACTAGTTTTGCGTTTTAATTTTTGTCAGGTGTTTAACATTTCGCTACCGAAATAAGGGTTCTAGTTTCTAGTTTGCGTTTCATACATCACTGGTTGAGGCGCAAATAATTTCTCCGCTTACAGTGTAAGTAAGGCTTCAAGATTGTCAACGGTGTCCAAATTGGAAATGATAACGGAAGTAATAACTGATTTTTAATTTGACTTAAGTATAGTTTTAATATGTGCAATGCACATACAATTCAGCATGTAGATATTTGCTCATTGAGTAATAACACTGCAACATGTAAACATTTGTTGACCGTGTAGTGAACATGTGCTTTCAATTCTGAAATATCTGTTTAGCCATTAGCAATCGTGATCACTATGTTAAACATGTGGTTACAGCATATGGTGATCATATGGCATGAGCTATAACCACATATGGGGTAACATATGTCAGCTCTATATGGTGAGCATATGTTCATATGGCCAACATATATTGATAACTTGTGGGCATATAAAATATAAATGGTCGCACGCACAGTGATTATTTCGTTATCATACGGCGTTGGCATAAAATATGTTGCTAATTTTGATATGTTATGAGGCAATCATATTCTGTGGTTATCAGTGGTAAGAAAATAGAGTAAGCTGTAACGCAAGTACAGCTCGAATCACGCACTCTTAGTGTTCTGTCACTGTCCTAGTGTCGTAGAGGAGAAACCCTACTTGGTCATAACCAACGTGGCGTGAGAAAGCAAAGCGTCTTGCTGAACACGACCATGTTTGCTCGAAAACAAGGGGAGGAAGGGGGGATGTCTTCGCCTTTGTGAAGAGGCAGAGCCACATCAGGTGAAGTGCGCAGTCGAGAACAGCATGGATTCACTTGCAGCTATGTCTTCGGAGTGGGCTTACTGCAGCATGGGTCATCAGATAGGTTAATTGCCACATAGAAACAGATCAAACACAAACAAGTAATTTGTTAAGTGACGTTCAAAAGGAAAATTGAAATGAATGAGAGAGTGGTCAAAGGAGGAATTGGCCAATAATGACGTCAGTGCTAATTAAGGTTTTCAATGGAGAATCTTATAATGTTATAAATAACGCGGATAACTCGCAGCAGAATTACCCAAAGACTTGAATCTTTTTAACAAAGACGATTACTGCAGGACACATCATGGTCGGTGTGACTGAAGAGAGACTGCGCAACTTGTTCATATTCTACCTACTTTTTCTCCACATACTAAATGGGGCAGGTGAGGTACACTTTATTCATTGAAAAATTATGGAAGCATGTATATATCTATTAGACATTTACAGAAAACAAATTTTCTCCACACAGTAAAAACATGTTTAACTTATGTTCATCAAATTATTGACATATGTTAACCACATACGCCAACCACAGAAACATTCATGTGTTAACCAAATATGGTTGTTTTGTGCAGGAAAAACCGAAACAAAACATAACATAAAAAACACACAAAAAACCAAAAACAAAAAAAAAAACCTTTTTTGCCTAATAGTTTATGCAGTGTATTTCCGGCACAAAAGTTACAATAATGTAGTAGAAATACAGAAACAAATGTTTTGGTAGCCTGGTGTTAAACTACATGTGATTTACGTATGTTTAATATATGTTGTACTTAGCATGTTTTAACCATATGTTGTCATTGTGGGGATCATATATTTTCTATGGAAAACCATCTTTTGTTTGCCATGGGCAAAATGTGTTGAGCATATTTTTAAAATTGAGCTACTTTATGGAGTCAACATATGAACATATGTGGCTTCTTTATGGTCACCCTATGAACCATATGTAGTTACTTTATGGAGTCATCATCTGAACCGTATGTGGCTACTTTACAGAGTCACCATATGAACTATAACTCCATACTGAAACATATGTGAACACTATGCTGCCAATACATTTCATATTTTCAAAATACAGTGGAACCTCTGAAATCGGACCACCCTTGGAACCGGATAAAATGTGCCCTATTTCAGAGGCGGTCCCATTTGGGAGACTTGATCCTACTTGGGTAAAATTTTGCATGTTGACCGCAGATTCAAGCTTGATGTCCAAACACATTAATTATCTGAGTTTTGTCTTTGAGACTAATGTTTTTTCTTTTTCTATTAACTTTTTCTCTACCTTCCATTTTGAGACAGTTTAACGATTTTTTTCTTATTTAAATTACCTTTATGTGCTTAAATTGGCATTTAATTGTCATTATGAATTCGGTGGCATTTGGGTCGTCTTAAATACTTAAAGAATAGCCTTCACGTAAATTAAGATGTATCGAGTCTGTTTATGGTCAGCCGCTATAGTTTAGACAAGGTACAAAAGTATAGATAACAAAACTAAGCCCCTGTCTGGTTACACACTTGCTACCATAATCCCTAGCAACAATATCTAAGACGGTAACATGCTCAGTGTTGTAAGTAATGTGCCGCAAAAATACAGTTGTTTTCCCACTGACTGACAGTGGTCCGATCTTAGACATTTTGGGGGCTCGGGACCGAAAAAAGCGGCCCGAAGTGGTCCGATCCGAGGTGGTCCCAATTGGGAGTTTTCTTAATCATTAAAGTCTATGGGGCGCATTCGGGATCGAAAAAAAATGTGCCCGAATTCAGAGGTGGTCCCAAGAGGGAGGTGGTCCGATGTCGAGGTTCTACTGTATGTTCACCATGTGTTAGTAAGTTGGCAAGCACATTTTGGACACTTGCTCCATCATGTTTTGGATGCAATCCGGCACGATGGCTGCTAAAACGCCGACAGTCAAAATGTGGACCAATGCAGAAGCGGATAAAACGAGTCTTTTTGGGAAGTGTGTCGTTTGGTTAACAAACTACCCCCTTCCTCATAACAGTTACGGGAGAAGGAGTTGGGCGAGGGCTTGACAAGGAGTTCTTTTGCCTTCAGATATTTAATGGGCTTGTGCTTTTTTAACATTTAGCCAAACGACATTTAGTCGAGCGATATTTATTTGAGCTACATTTAGCCGGAATTGGTATTAACGACATTAATTCTATATTTATAACTGTGGGTAATATACTTTTAATATTTGATTTGTCAAATTATGGGGGATATCTTCTTAATTGATTTGTGAAGTAGAAATTGTGGGTGATACCTTTTAATTGATTCGTCAAACAGAAACGGAAAAAATGAAATAATTATTTTTATTCATGGTGATTTCTTTTTTATATTTATTTAAAAGCTGTTCAGAAGTTAAGCCATCACACAAGTTTCTCTCACTGAATAAATGACTTGTCCTTGCATTGAGCTGGTTGATTTCGAATATCTGTTTCATTGATTCACTAAGCTTTAAAGTGATCAGTTGCGGGTGATGGGTATGAAACGTTGTGTAGTTTTAAAAGCTCTTGGATTTCAATCTTCGTCGAATTGTGATTTACTTTATTGGAATCGCGCGAGATGGTCAAATTATGGTCAAATGACAAAAACTGAAACCCCCCCCCCCCAAAAAAAAAAAAACTCATAGAAACCAAATATTTAAGACTATCGGATAAATTGCTCTGCTTGTCTGGAAAACAGACTCATCGTTTCAAAATGGGCGTCTTGAGAAGCAACCATACTATTTAACTTCAACGAAACGAAGAATACAAAACTGTTATTTGAAGGATATTGCTGAGGAAAAAAGAGAAGCTAAGAAAAGCAACAATTACAAGGAAATGAATAAAACAGAGAATTTCATTTTTCTATTTGACCAATGAGTTAAAAAAAAATATATCACCCATAATTATAAAGACTGTACGTTTATATAAGGCACTGTTTATATAAGGCACTGATTATATAAGGCACTGTTTACATAAGGACTGTTGTAACGTCAGTGTATCAGAGTCTAATCTCTGTTGCAGACATCAAGTCTGGATTTATGTGTGTTGTAAAAGAAAAATTTTGAGTAAATTTTTAGCTTTTATTTCTTTTATTCTGATTACCATCGAGATTTTCCGGGCATTTTCCTAATATTTGATTTATTGAACTATCTCCATCAATAACCGGTTGCGTGATATGTGCGTTGTTTTCACAAACATAAAGCTGATATAACATATGAACCTCAAACTGTTTGCGTTGAAATCAACCGTGTCGAAGTGTAGACGCCCGCCCACCTCCCGAGTTGATATCTACAGATACGAGTTGGATGTGCACAGTTTTGGCGTGTTGATATCGATTGACACGATTCAAGGTACCGATACCAAACGAAAGCTCGTTGAAATCAGCTGTGAATGCCACATGTACCCTTTGATCTGCAGTTATCTTCCTAGGAGAACCGTCTTGGTTTTTTGTCATGAAATATGAAGACAGGGGCGGATATAAACATTAAAAGCTGACATGAATATATCAAGCAAATAAGGCTTTTATAACAGGTACATGTAAACTAGATTGGCCAGTGTTTTTGTTAAAACAAAAAAGGGTATGTCTCCCCCGCCCCCAATCAGTCACGTGGAAAAAAATCGCCAAAAATACATTTTTACAGAAAATGAAAAAAAAACTTCGCAGTAAACATTTCCACTACATATGGGTTCTTCTTGCCATGTTTCAGCCTAATCCAACAAACTGCTTCGGAGATATAGCAACAATATGGTATAAAAATTAAAAATCAAAAATTGAAAAATTCGCCAAAAATACATTTTCAACGGAAATGAAAAAAACTTCGCAGTAAACATTTACAAGTTTTGTGAGTTCTTCCTGCCAAGGTTCAGTCTAATCCAACAAACCGTTTCGTAGATATTGCAACAATATGGCCAAAAAAGTTAAAATTCAAAAATTAAAAAAAATTGCTAAAAATACATTTTCAACGGAAAAAAAAACTTTGCAATAAACATTTGCACTATATGTGGGTTATTCTTGCCAAGTTTCAATCTAATCCAACAAACCGTTTCGGAGATATCGCAACAATATGGCAAAAAAAGTTGAAAATAAAAAATTTAAAAATTCGCCAAAAATACATTTTCAGCGGAAATGAAATAAAACTTCACAGTAAACATTTGCACTATATGTGTGTTGTTCTTGTCACGTTTCAGCTTAATCAAACAAACTGTTTTGGAGATATAGCCTGGCAAAGTGAAAAAAAATGCACGAAACCCCCCCCCCCCCCCCCCACCCCCTATGTTCAAAGAATTGCCAAAAAATCGAATTTTTGAGGAAACGAAAAAAAATACCACGGGCATCATCTAGGCATGTACCCCAATATGTATGTATGTTTTGAGAAAAATCGACTCATTAATTTCATAAGAACTCACTGCGGACAGACGGCAGGACGGACGGACGGACGGACACAGCAAATGCTATATATGTCTCCCTTAGGGGGAGACATATAATAAATGATTGTAAGGATTTGTTCAAATTAATTGATACACACAATTCTTTTTGTCAGTTGGTTTTGGCTGCCGATTGTTTTTATCCGGCGGAGTGATATGACTCTCATATTTCCATTGCTGAATGTATATTGGTGGCATCCAGACATTTAGGTCAGAGACAAATGGGACAGTGAAATTTGGGCTAGAGACATTTGGACCAGTGAAATTTCGGGCCAGAAGTGGAAAGTGTTGCATTTGGGGCAAATTGATTGTAAACATTCTTTTTGTTGGGCATTCCTTTTTTTAATTGCTCCAAGCAAAGAACATGGCCAATCAGTTTTTTATTTATATTTTTGTAAATATATTTATATCTCAGCTGTTTAACTCACTGAAAAGAGCACGGAAAAGGAGCATCACCTCTGTTTAGCCCTTTAAAGAAATCCCTTCAGTGTCATTATGTGCCAGCCACTGTCGTAGATACCGAAGTAAAAATACAGAAGATCAGCTCCCCTGTTTCGCGAAACTTCCACAGACATCCCTCAATGTCGTACGTAACAGAGTAGCCTTTTCCTTGGATCCTGACAACGCTTTGTTACAGCGGCTGTTTGGGTAGGACAATGTTATGTTACATTTTGTTATAAGTACAAACCCATGACGTACGAGCCTGTGACATTTCGGCCAGTGACATATGGGCCTGTGACATTTTGACCAGTGACATTTGCCCTGTGACAGGGGGCTCTTTGTTCCCAGGAATCTCAAGACCGGAATTCGTAACTTAACATGATATTTATGTTAATATTAATGTGTGCATTAACATCTCAAAAGTGTCGATGATTTGAAAAACAAGTACAACCAAGTGTCGAAATGCGTTTGAAAATATAGCATTGGCTTTTGGATGGAATAATACAGCTTGACTTCTAACATCTTCTGTGTTTTGGCTGATACAACAAATGGAAAAGATATGTCGCCTGAATTATTTGAAAAAGAAAAAAAAACGTCAACAAGGACAGAACACAATCTTGCATCAAGTTGCTTGAAGAGACAGTCAGACCGACAGACGGCAATGCGGCAAAGCTATATCAAATAATGAATCTTTGCTGCATGTTTGCTTTTCGGTCAATTGCTTCCTCGTAATACTGCACCTTCATCAATATAAGCTTTCGGAACGCTGGGATTTCTCATTATTGCTTTTTCTGACTAATAGAGTTTCGACATATTAAACCTTCGGAATTGTAGCGTTTCAGATTTACGGAGCTTCGAAGTATGGAGTTTTCGGAATATTAAACCTTCGGAGTTTTCAAACAGTCATACTTAGAAGTGCTTGACCTTTGGAGTACTGATCTTCTGACTTGTGGCCCCTCGGGATCATGGGCAGTCCCCTGCAACCTACCAAACATTCTTTGGTGCATCTAACGTCGATTTGTGGTTGCGACGTCGATATTAACTTAGTTTGTGATTGGTCGCCTCCCCGATTAACGTCTAGCTGACGTCTTGGGCACAACATTGAACAGACGTTGGGAAACCAACGTTGCTTTTGTTCGCAGCCAAAACACAGCTATATCCGACGACTGATCAACGTCCTTCGTGCGACATTGAATAAACGTCATAAAATCGGCGTTTGAGTGAACTCGTACTCACAACCGAAAAAAGAACCCCTTGTGTTATCGCTCGCAGGAAGTGGTAGCCATGGCAGATTACTGTGAAAGTAAACCAAAACGAGGCCGTAAGTATGACAATTTCAAGAGCGCGCAAGTTTTTTTTCCTACTTACTTTTGAAAGATATTCATAGAAATGACCAGGTGACCTGAGGTGTGCGGTGCTATGATGGAAGTGTGTCACTGCTATGATTTGGCGCTGTCAGGGTGGCGATTAGAGATTATTATTGTCCCGAGGTCTATACACCGTTGCTTTCCCGACATCTATACACCGTCTGGAGGTTATTTCGACTTTCATTCGCAACTTTTACGCAACGATATCTATCCGATGTTGGAAAACAGACGTTATTTTGATTTCCCTACGTTGATCCGACGCCGGGCGCGACGTTCATCCTTTTACTTTTTGCGTTGGTGTAATGGTTTGCTAAATTGTATATTTAGACAGTTCCCTTTTATTTATTTATTTAATTTTTTTTGTTCCGGGGGGGGGGGGTTGGGGGTGGGGGGTGGGGGAGGGAGGGTGGTTGGGGCCATTTTTGTTCTGTTATATTACATCAAACTTCAACTTGCACATATCAGTGAAAACATTTTTTCTTCCTCAGTTTTCCTAGTCAAAAGATATTCACCACCTTATCGATCTCACTGTTGCTGATCGGTGAAAAAGTGAAATAAAAACCGGATTCCATACCAGCCCAATTATTTTCATATTCCATCAATAATCGGAAGGATTTGGTCTGGTTTCAGACTGTCTCGGTGAAAAAAGCTGCTCTGATTAGCGTGCCCTGGGCGAAAACAAAACCGGTATCGAGAAAAACATATTAGGTTTTAGGAATAGAATGGGCATATTTGTCGCGTAATGAAAATTCGATTTGTTTTTGGTGCATAAATGCGTCCAAAATTAATTCCTAACAATAAAGAAGCTGCTGGCAGGTGAAGAAGACGATTAATATTGTCAGTTACAATAGAATCTCACGATGAGACCACCCCTAAATAACGACCACCTCCCAGTGTCCCGATAAGACCACCAATAAATAGCGACCATCTCCGAATCTCCCGATGAGACCACCAATAAATAACAACCACATCCCAATCTCCCGATGAGACCACCCCTAAATAACGACTAAACACCCTTTCTCCTGATAATAACACCCCTAAATAACGACCACATCCCAGTCTCAAAAGGAGAGCACCCCGAAATTAAGGCCACATCCCAGTCTTCCGATGAGACCATTGCTAAATTAAGGCACATCCCAGTCACCCGATGAGACCACCCCTAAATTAAGGCCACATTGCAATCGAAGCTGCTTCTATTATTCGCTACCATTACAACAGGGCAATGAAAACAATACCATCTCCAAATTAATAACATAGGTTCCGATGGTCGACTTAATTCACATCACCAATTTATTGCTGTTTTCATTTAAGCAATATTTTTCTAATAATTAGCTCTGAAACAAAAATTACATAGTAGAGTCAGAAATGCATCCCAAAAGCTTACATACACCAAATAAATGGGTGTCTTTGTTGTTTTTATTTTCATTTATTTTATATATATATATATATATATATATATATATATATATATATATATATATATATATATATATATATATATATATATATATATATATATATATATATCAGATCCAAATGTCTCTCACTCAAATTTCGCGATACCAAAATTTATTTAGGTGTGAAGTAATAATGCAGGAATCTTGTTATTATAATCCACATGGAAATGCAGCCTGTGAATTTACATCCTTACAATGTATTGTTGCGAGAGAATATATTAAATGCATATAAAGTAGGTTGTTTTTAGAAACAACCACACCAGTCATGCAACGTAACTTACTCATGATTGTAAATTTCGGTTAAACGTTCTAAAGACAATTTCAACGGAATGTCGCACGGCTAAATGTCGCACATTCATTGTAAACATTCGAACAGAAGATGATCGCAACAAGGAATTACTTTATTATAAAGACGTTTTTTCGTTTTTAATAAAGTACAGAAATCTTGAAATTTATTTCATATCCTTTATATATTCCTCAACATTTAAAAAAACATGCCGCGGCAGTAGTATGAAAACGGGGCTTCTACTGCACTTTGTGACGTCATACTGTCTGGAAATGACGTCATAGCGTCTGGACCGGAAGTGCTGTCTAGACCGGAAGTGACGTCATCATGTCTGGACCGGAAGTCATGATAAGCGTTAGGATAGGCGCGACCATCTGTGACGTCATCATGACGTCATACTGAGATGATGCTGTCTGGAGCGAAAGTGGTTTGGCCGAGTCAATCAACATGAAGCCAAAGAACTCGACCTGTCAATCAGTGTAACCATGGCAACAGACCCTAAAAAGGTCGACAACCCCCCCCCCCCAGGACATACTATGTACCGACCCCCCCCCCCAGGACATACTATGTACCGACCCCCCCCCCCCCCAGGACATACTATGTACCGACCCCCCCCCCCCAGGACATACTATGTACCGACCCCCCCCCGGACATACTATGTACCGACCCCCCCCCCAGGACATACTATGTACCGACCCCCCCCCCCCCGGACATACTATGTACCGACCCCCCCCCCCCCTAGGCGAGCAACATTCTGTCAAGTCAGCTTCAGTTCCATCAGAGGGGTATATAAGGGATGAGCATACAGCAGTGACAGTCATTTCGGTGAGTGGAGCAAGGAAGTACAAGTTGTAGAACTACAATTGGATCACATCAGATCAAGGGATGGCATCCAGTGACAACTGTACAAGTTGTAGAACTACAATTGGATCACATCAGATCAAGGGATGGCATCCAGCCTTAGTTACCTTAGTTACACCTTGGTTACGCCTTAGTTACCTTAGTTACACCTTAGTTACGCCTTAGTTACACCTTGGTTACCTTAGTTACGCCTTGGTTACAGTGGTTACACCTTAGTTACGCCTTAGTTACCTTAGTTACACCTTAGTTACGCCTTAGTTACACCTTGGTTACCTTAGTTACACCTTAGTTTCCGTGGTTACACCTTGGTTACACCTTGGTTACGCCTTAGTTACCTTAGTTACGCCTTAGTTACCTTAGTTGCACCTTGGTTACGCCTTAGTTACCTTAGTTACGCCTTGGTTACGCCTTAGTTACACCTTAGTTACGCCTTAGTTACCTTAGTTACACCTTAGTTACGCCTTAGTTACAACTTGGTTACCTTAGTTACGCCTTGGTTACAGTGGTTACACCTTAGTTACGCCTTAGTTACCTTAGTTACACCTTAGTTACGATTTAGTTACCGTGGTTACGCCTTGGTTACGCCTTAGTTACCTTAGTTAAGCCTTAGTTACGCCTTGGTTACAGTGGTTACACCTTAGTTACGCCTTAGTTACCTTAGTTACACCTTAGTTACGCCTTAGTTACACCTTGGTTACCTTAGAAGTAGTATAAAAGCATGAGTGAAACATGTCAACTAGTCAACTAGTAATACATTGTGTGACGAGAAAAGACTTCACAATGTCAGCATTACTTCTTGACAGATGTATGACTATGGACGACGTCTTCAAAGTGAATTATACTAACTATGTGTTTTCAAAGCTTCCTACTTTTGAATGGGATTGGATGCAGCAAGTGAAGAATTTACATCTGCATTGGGAAGCTGTCGGAAAGACTATTCCAAGTGATTTCATCGACTCGTTTCTGCGTGACTGTGAAGATCTACATATACTATCAACTTATAACATTGATTTAACATTTATCATATCAACTTACGACATTGATTCAGCATTTATCAACGCGAATACAATTTGGGCAGAGGAGCTCATGTTAGTTGTAGCTGCAAGAATCATTTTACTTTATGATGATGATGTTCCATTGACGACGAATGTATCAGACCTTGTTCGATTCAACCATGGACGAGTTGAAGTGAATTCAAACGTTTGCAAGAAGTTTGAAAAGCTTGACTCAGCAACCAGTTGGGTATAAAAGGGAGTGAACTCAGCAGAGTGGAGTCATTTCTCTGATTACATGGAAGTAGCATAAAAGCATGAGTATTGAATAAGTTTGAACAAGTTACACACCATATACCATCAAAGTTATATAAAAGGAAGAGTGACGAGAAAATACTCCACAATGTCGGCATTACTTCTTGACAGATGTATGACTATGGATGACGTCTTCAAAGTGAACTATATTGACTATGTGTTTTCAAAGCTTCCTGCTTTTGAATCGGATTGGATGCTGCAAGTGAAGAATTTACATCTGCATTGGGAAGCTGTTGGAAAGACCATTCCAAGAGATCGTTTCATCCGCTCGTTTCTACATGAATGTGAAGAACTGCATTTACTATCAACTTACAACATTGATTTAGCATTTATCAACGCGAATACAATTTGGGCAACTGACCTCATGTTAGTTGTAGCTACTAGAATTATTCTACATTATGATGACGATGTTCCAAATAATGTATCAGACCTTGTTCGATTCAACCATGGACGAGTTGAAGTGAATTTAAACGTTTGCAAGAAGTTTGAAAAGCTTGACTCAGCAGATAGTTGGGTATAAAAGGGAGTGAACTCAGCAGAGTGAAGTCATTTCTCAGCAGACAGTTGGAGGGGAGTGGATCATCAATACATTGTTGCAGCCATGGAGAACAAGACAAGCAGCTTTAAAATTAGTGCAAACTTAACCATTACTGTGGAGTATGGAGAATATGGGCCATTTCTACGCATCACACGTGGAGAGAGATGGTGTGCTTATTCACCATCTTTGTGGAAGATTGTGTGCCAGAGCTTGAAAAATTTACGCGACATTGGCTTCAAACTATACTTAACGCAAACGAAGTGGCTTGAAGTCATTTCATACTTGGATATGCGCTATGTGAGTTTTGTGCGCACGTCACGGTTTGAAGGGAAAGAATACACACATCACATCAACATGAATGATGGTGAATGGGAGACACTGCTTCAGGAGATGGACAACATCAACTCAGCCCTATCACCATGTGAGGAATGTCATGACAAGAAAACGATCATCAAGCTGCAAAAGGATGGTCGGATGAAGGTGTCAAAGCTATCCAAGAAAAGGCTGGCTGAAGTTCAGTTGGAGAACATGAATGTGCAAAATCAACTTGGACTTACCTGCGACTATTGTGGTGCTTGTGGATATGTGGAGGATTATCATTGCCACTGCCACAAGTATAATTGCAAGTTGTGTGAACCAAACAACTTCTGCGGCAAGTGTGGAGTACTTAAAGTCAGTGAAGCAAAGTAAAAAGCTCACAAGACACACTGAATCAAGATGGATGCATGTTTTAAAAATGCTTATACTGACTTGATGATTGCTAAACTTGCTTGCTATGGCACTCCAGACTATCAACTTTATCATTTGGATGCTTTTTGGGATGTTGTACATCATAGTCTTGATGTGATTGAACTGCATTCAAGATTTCTTGGAGAAAGTTATAAAATTGGAATAGAAGAAGATCCTGACTTTGACTTTGATTCTGCACTTTATTCTGCTCGTACTGATGTGGAAGTATATTTCACCGTAGTGGATCATTTGAGAGATTGTTGTAAAGAAGAAGAGGAAACCGAGCAGCTTTATCAGGTAAGTTATAAAAACCTTTTAATCATCTTTGTAACAACATAGTGAATTGATAACAATGTTTTTCTTACTAGCAAATTTAGTTTTATGTGAGTGGTTTCAACGTAAGCAAAGAAGGAACATGATAGAAGAGGCAGCAACTATATTGAAATATATTTTATTACAGGAAGAAACCGACATGTCAGAATAAAGAAGCAAAGTCAACATGGAGAATCTTGTGCTATTCAGCGGTCATAAGGACGTTCTTTCAAACATGTTTCCAACACGACTTGAAAAGTATGGACATGTGTTCAACTCAAGTGAAGCTTTGTATCAATATGAGAAAGCAGTGTTTCATCACCGTCAAGATATTGCTTCAGCCATTGTGTCATCCAGAAATGGATATGAAGCAAAACGTATTGCTAAAGGGATAAAGCCATGTCCGTTATGGCATACAGTAAAGAGAAGTAAAATGCAAGATGTTTTACAAGTCAAATGGAATCAGTGTGTATTGTTTCGCAACAAGTTGAAAGAATGTAAAGACAAAACTTTAGTTGAAGCAACGTATGATCATTGGTGGGGAGCTGGTGTGAAACAAGTGTCATCTGGATATCCTGGTCAGAATATTATGGGAAAGTTGTTAGAACTGTTGTGTGAGACTTGATGTGCAGACGTGTGAACATGGAGAAGTGTGTTAAGTGAACAGCAACTGGAAAATAACTTGCTGAACTTGACAGACTTGCATTGCCGGAGCAGCATAACCTGACAGACTTGTGCTGCATTGATTCAAGACTCACAAGACTGCATAATGGCGGACATGACACTGAGACAATATATTGTGCAAAAAGCTTATTGTGAAGAAATGTTATCCGCTGTAAAAAAGTTTGCTTATTTAGTCTGTCCTGCTTGCCAACTTGAAGAGTGTTCAGAACATACTTGTCATACTGCATGTGTTTATACATATTGGAATGAAGCTAAATATTATATTCATTTAGATAAAGTGTTAGATAATGCAAATCAACGTTGTGAGAAATATGGTGTAGATGCTATTACATTGGATGAACTCAGTCATTGGTTAATGTTCATTGAAGACCAATGGTCTCCAGTGATTCATACCATTGTATCTATACTTGATTTGTAAATACATGTTAGTTATAAATACATGTTAGTTATAAATACATGTTAGTTAAGTTACTATATTAGTTAAGTGATGTTGGTTGAGTTATAAAATAAAAGCTGTTCTGTTGAGAAGGTGGTTTTCATTCGGTGTGACCATGTCGACGTGGAAAGACTACTTGACCAATATTTACTTCAAACCTGGACAGCCTGGAGCATTTGCTGGTCCTTACAAACTGTATCACATCTTACGAAAACATAATCAACCAGTCACACATTCACAAGTGAAGAAATGGCTACAGGATCAAG
This sequence comes from Protula sp. h YS-2021, assembly GCA_949752745.1. Lineage (NCBI taxonomy): Eukaryota > Metazoa > Annelida > Polychaeta > Sabellida > Serpulidae > Protula > Protula sp. h YS-2021. The sequence goes on along the minus strand of OX457025.1, from coordinate 17,810,049 downwards.
ATGCTTTCAGTTTACTCCAACCTGTCAAATACAGGTTCAAAAGACAACGTGTGATTACACGTGGCATTGATGATATGTGGGATATTGATTTGGCAGACATGGGAAACATAGCTCCCTATAATGATGACATACGCTTTTTACTCATTGTCATTGATGTGTTTTCCAAATATGTCTGGGTACAGCCAATACCTAATAAATCACATACCAGCGTTATACAAGCTTTCCAAAAGATTTTTCATGACACACGACGAAGACCGCGAACTCTAAGGTCTGATAAAGGAACAGAATTTAAAAACAGATGGGTTAAAGCATTTTTGAAGAAAGAAGGCATTCATGCTTATACCACAAAGAATGAAACCAAAGCCAACTTTGCTGAAAGAGTCATTCGTACTCTGAAGGGGATGATGTATCGGTATTTTCTACATAATCAAACTTACCGTTACTTAGACATTCTTCCAGACTTGGTGTACAATTACAACCATAGACCTCATGGTTCTCTTCCTAATAAATATGCTCCAGCCGAGATTCGTAAAGACAACGAATCAAAAGTGTGGAAGTATATGTATGTCGACAAACTGAAATTGAAACCGAAGAAGAAGAAGAAGTACAAATTTAACATTGGCGATCATGTTCGTATTTCTCACATTAAATATGTGTTTCAACGCGATTATCACATCAAATGGACGCAAGAAGTCTTCATTGTCACACATCGTTGTAAGAAGCAAGGAATACATTTGTATCGTGTGAAAGACTTTTTAGACGAAGATATTGATGGCCATTTCTATGAAGAAGAACTGCAGAAAGTGACCAAAGATATTGAATCTGTGTATAGAATTGAAAAAGTCTTGAAAACACGTAAAAGACGAGGAGGAGGTGTGAAAGAATTATTTGTCAAGTGGTTAGGTTGGCCAAACAAGTTTAACAGTTGGGTGAAAGAAACAGACATTCAACAATGAAGCATCCATTTACATGTTTGGTCTCTGGACCTACAGGCAGTGGCAAAACGTCTCTGGTGAAGGAAATTCTAGAACAAAAGTTAATTCAACCCTCTCCAAAAAACATTTTATGGCTCTATGCAGCAGATCAGCCTTTGTACAAGGGAATGAAAGGCGTGGAATTTTACCAAGGCATTCCAGATGACATTGAAGAGCGTTTTAACCCGAAGAAACCAAACTTACTTATCATTGATGACTTAATGACCAAATGTCATAGTGATGAGCGTATGACACGTCTCTTTAGTGTTGGCAGCAGTCATCAAAATCTAAGCATTATTTTTATTGTGCATAATTTATTCCATCATGGGAAAGAGATGCGAAATATTAGTTTGAATACACATTATATCATTCTGTTTAAAAATCCGAGAGACAGTCAACAAATTAGTACATTGGCGCGGCAAATGTATCCTGGAAGATCTCAATTTCTCATAGAAGCCTATCAAGATGCTACTAGCAAACCTCATGGTTATTTATTCATTGATTTAAAACCAAAGACAAATGATCAACTACGTATTCGTACAGGCATTTTACCAAAAGATACACATTATGTCTATATTGATAAAGCAGTGTATGAACAAGAACCAACTCATTTGACCATTCGCAGTCAAGATGTCTAAACGTATTCGAGCGAACCAGCCGTTTCTTCATTTGCTTGCACGCAGTGGGCCTAAACGACGTAAATCCTTGCTACAGCAAGCTACAAAGGAGGAATTAACAAGCTTGTTTGAAATTTGTTTGAATATATTGCAAGGACATTTACCCTTAAGCTCAAAACGGTTTAAGGAATTTAAACGTGAACGTCATACGCTACGTACTCTAGCAGATAAGAAGATATCCCTTCGACGAAAAAAGAAGTTGATTAATCAGAAAGGAGGATTCATTGGAGTTATTGCTAGATTGGCATTACCTTTGTTAGCCAAACTGCTGCTAAAATGAAACATACGATGAAAATGGTCCTCATTCCTGAATATGAATACAAACTGTTATTAGAAAAGAAGGGTAAAGATGGTGAAATCAAAACGAAAGTGAATAAACTTTTACGTGGGAAGCGAACGCGTGAAAAGGTTATTGAAATGTCTCAACTTCTTGGTCGTCATTTACGAACAAGTCAGTCTAGGCAGCAAAAGCCCTCATCATCATCATCACCACCTGAAAAGCCAGAAAAGCTAGTGTTAAGTCATTTTCAACCTATCTATCATGGAAAAATAACACAACTTTTAGCCGAACTGAAGAAATATGGTACGACATGGTCAGAGAAGAATGAACTTGTGTTGAAAACGGGCGATATTATAGCAAATTCCAACATGGTTGATTTGATGAAAGAAGCATTGGTGGCGACAAGAAGAAAAGAACGAGTCAAACCACATGGCTGGCATCCGTTTATCCAGGAAATTGTTGATGCGAATATTCCAAAAACAATGTTTAGTAAAAAGACCACTCGTGACGACATTACAACAGAAATGAAACAACGTCAACAAAGACAGTTTCCTGAAGGATGGGAAAATTTTTAACATGGCTGAAAGAGCTATGTTGTTGTTGCCAAGAAGATAAACCAACTATTCCTGTAAAAATAAGATGTACAAGCGCGTGTTGTGAAGGAGAAATAAAAGACCATGTGAATGAGGATGAGATTTGGCATACTTGGTTGAATGGCGCGCGCTATCGTGAAGTATATAGACAACGTCAACGCACCTATACCATTTAGTTCCCATCATGGAGTCGACAAGCTTTTACATCACTTTGCCTAGCAATGCGAGTATGACCTATTATCCCAACAACAAGGCTTCGAATTATCAAATTCGTATGCCTCGAACCATTTATCTGAATGGAAAATATGAAGTGGCTTTAGCTGAAATTCAATATCCACATACATGGACAACGATGAGACAGGGCATGGACTACTCTATTCAGTATCGACAAGAACTATTCGATGATCCTATTCTTAGCACTCTCGATATTCCTTATGGGTACTATAGAACCATACAAGAACTATGTGAGGCAGTCAATGAAGAAGCGACTAATGCTCTGAAACTTACAGAAGCTATTCGACTAAAGTATGATAAGATTAGACGACGTGTGTTTCTATTTCTCGATTATGGTTATGAAGTGTCCTTTTCCGCTGGATTAGCTGAGATTTTAGGATTTATCCCAGATCAATGGTATACTGAAACATGTACAGCTGACCATAAAGCGGATGTGAAACAGGGGTTTTATACACTGTATGTGTATTGTAGCATTTGTGAACCACAAGTTGTTGGTGATTATTATGTTCCGTTACTACGTTCTGTTGGCATACAAGGCCATGATGGAGATATTATCATGAAAACGTATGGCGAACCGCATTATGTTCCTGTAAACACATCCAAATTTGACATGATAGAAATGAATATTAAGGACGACACAGGCCATAATGTTCCATTTCAAACTGGAAAGGTGATCTGTAAACTTCATTTTCGACCAAAAGCAATATGAAAGCTTATACACACGATCCGTCTGCATATCGCAACCATTTTCTTCGTCAAGTGGGCGGGGAATTACCAGGATTCAAAGGAGCGCGAATCCAATATGGCGATGGTATTGGTTCAATACTGGGATCATTGGCTCGCAAAGCTATTCCACTACTTAAGGCTGGGGCTAAGATCGTTGCGCCACATCTTAAGAAGGCTGCAAAGAATGTCGCGAAAGATGTGACGGGCCGAGTAGCACAGCGTGTGTTTGGTGGTGGTGATGTACATAAAAAGAGAGTGCAACCGACGAAACGTGCCAGAAGACGAAAAACAGCCAGACGGATAACATCAAAATATCGCAAAGATATCTTTTGAAATCATGTCTCTCATTCATAATCATTCGTGTGAATGTAGTCTTTCTCCATTGGAATGGTTTCACGTACCACCAACGCAAACTGCTGTAGAGAAAAGTTATAATGTTGACTATCAACCACTTACAAGCATTAGAGAAGGCGCTCCAATAGAATTCTACATTCCTGCGAGTACAGAAGAATATCTGGATTTAAAGAACAGCAAACTTCATATTGTATGTCGCATTCTAAAGGCTGATGGAACAGCGTGTGGCGCAGATGATAATGTCTCTTGCATCAATGATGTGTTTAATGGGTTATGGTCTAATATTGAATTGTTTCTGAATGATCGTTTGGTTTCGCATAGCAACAATACTCATGGTTATACCAGCATTATCTCTCATCTCATCCATGATTCGGAAGAAAGTCTGCATTCTGAGCGCTCTATGCGTCTCATGTACAAGGATACTGCTGGGTCAATGAATAGTCATGAGGTGAAAAGACCTAATCATGAACAATATGTATCCGGGTTTCATGTCAATGCCGACGGTGGTGACTTGGCTGAGCAAGGCAATAATGGCTTACATCATCGTTATTTACATACTCGTCTTAGCCGTGATGTTATGCTTACTGGTGGTTTAAGGATAGATTTGTTTGAGCAGGATCGTTATCTTCCGAATGGCATCAGTTTGAAATTGCGTTTCCATAGACAAAAAGATGACTATGTATTGATGGCTGTAAATAATACCTATAAGGTAGAAGTGAAAGAGGCATTTTTAACCATTCGCAAAGTGAGGGTGAGTCCAGGTATTCAGTTAGGACATGCAGATGCATTGATGAAAAGTCCTGCCAAGATCATCATCACTAGAAAAGAATGTAAAGTCTTAGCCATTCCAGCAGGATTTCAGTCTTTTGTGAAAGATAACATCTTTTTGGGTCAATTACCAAATCGTATTGTCATTGGTCTGGTTCATAATGAAGCTTTTGGTGGATCAGTATTGAGGAATCCATACAATTTTGATCATTTTAATCTGGACTATATGCAACTGTACACGGATGGTGAACCAGTTCTATCCAAACCTCTCAAGCTTGACATTACACAGAACAAATACCTGAACGCTTTTGAAACGCTTTACAAATCGTTTGATCGGTTGAATGGTGAGAAAAGTTCCATTATAAAACGGGAAGATTGGCATAGAGGTTATGCTTTATTTTCGTTTGACTTAACACCGGATTATGATGGTGATGATCATTTCCCCCTGATCAAGCATGGGAATTTGCGGCTAGAAATGAACTTTGCTAGGGCTTTGCAACCTACAATCAATGTCATTGTCTATGCTGAATTTGACAACATTATTGAGATCAGTGCCAATCGCAGCATCCAATTCGACTACCAGTCATGAACACGAAGCAGATTGATGCCATATTGAGTCATGATGTCATGACCAAAGACTTGTTTCAAGGCGTGTTTGCCATGGATCAGTTACCGTCTTTACAACGCGGCGCCTATGTGATCAACACAGACGATCAAGATGAACCAGGAGAACATTGGGTGGCAGTGTATTATGATAAAGACCCTGTGGAATATTTTGACTCTTATGGACTGTTCCCTCTCGATGATCGTTTAGACATGTTTTTAAGAAATGACTATATGTATAATTCTATATCATTACAAACGCCAATATCATCGTCATGTGGTTTTTATTGTGTATATTATATATTGCATAGAGCTCGAGGTCAGAGTATGTTTGATATTGTGAATATATTAAAAAGAAAGGATGGTGATTTTATTGTAAAGGATTTTGTATATAGACATTATAAACCATTGTTTTATTAATGTTGTTGTTATATTAGTTAAGTTGTAGTTAAGTTGTTGTTATATTAGTTAAGTTGTTGTTGTTGTTGTTATATTAGTTAAGTTGTTGTTGTTAAATAAAACAAACCAAGTTTTCAAACAACTGTCTTGTTTATTGTGTTCTATTTACAAAGTTTACAAACACTATTTACAAACTCTTAACTACAAACGCTATTTACACTATTTACAAACTCTTAACTACAAACGCTATTTACACTATTTACAAACTTTTATTTACAAAGTCTATTTACACTATTTACAAACTCTTAACTACAAAGTCTATTTACACTATTTACAAACTCTTAACTACAAAGTCTATTTACACTATTTACAAAGTCTATTTACAATCACATTCATTTTTCAATACATTCATCAATGCATGCCATTCATTAGAATCTAAATTGATATAGGTATCATAGACATTACATCCGTGTTTGTAAATGCTATGAAAGCTCACATAACGCACATCACCAAACTTTATCACTTTCACAGTTACATGTTCAGACAGTTTCAGTTCATATCCTTCTTCATTTATGTCTATCACGCGCATAGGTTGTGGCAGCTCAATGGATTTGGTACCCCGCATAAGTTGTATTCCATGCTCTTTGAATTCAAGCGTCAGGTTCTTTCCAATCCAATGCTTGCAACAGCGCGTTCCATTCCACGGTGCTGAGGGTGATGATGTCGCAGTCTTCTGTAAGCTCGTCATATTGGCGAAATTGTACAAACACGTCTAGACCGTTCTCAGTCACACGCACTTCTAATTCATTTGAGACTACTAGGAGAAAGCCAGGTATTCTCAACTTGTCTAGATGATCCTTCAACACGGATTGGTCATCAAGCGATAGGACGAGATACTGTCCAAAATGTCGTAGCACAATATCATCACATAAGTTTCTCATGTATGAGAATCCATATGTTATGGGTTCATAATCCAACACATAGTCGTCTTCCATCTTTCTTATACTCGGATGATGTCGAACAGTGGATGTTGTATCGCTTCTAGGAATCGTAAGACTGCGCGCCAGTTCTTGATATCAAAGAGGATCAAATCTGTATATGGTGTATCTGGCACAACTCCCTTATAATCCTTTGGATAATCCTGTAAAAGATTTCTACAGAATGTCACACGTATGTTAGAATCATATTCAGCTACCGTCACTTCCACTTTATTTTCAAGTCTACGTTTAAACCCAGGTTCAAGTGGTATGTTTTTAAAGTCTTTCCACACTTCAGGTTTAAACCGATGATAACTTGTCTTAGAATCTAGTATCACTTCATTCCTCTCATTGACAGTAAGGTAAACACCACCGTTCAGCCTGAGTGCATTCATGATTGTTACCTTGTTATGACTTGTCGTCTTGTCTGCGAAGCCTTTTATCCACTTCTTTCACCTGCTTCTTCATCATTTTCCATTCAGGTATTGTCAGCAAAATTCCCTTTTTTGTTGGACGGTTTTTTCCAGTCCCCTCATCTCTGAGGTATTTGCGAATGTTCACCACACCTTCATTACTTTGTTTCATAATCTTGATATACTTTCCATTGCCTAGAGAAAGCATTCCATCCCACGACTGTGGTGTTGGTGCCGTCGCCGTCGCCGTCTCCACTTTTAATTTCTTAATGGTAGTATCAGGATGTTTCACTTTCATGTCTTTCACCGTATCTGCTAGAGTATCCATATCCGTTGTTGCAGATCTTTTCATGTTGACGCTTCAGTGTTCACACCTCAACTGACTCTAAAGTTGAAGTGTCTCCCCCCTTATATACTGTAATGCCCATGCGCCAAAGTGGAATAGCCATCACTCATCACATATCGCTTATCATCAAAAGGAGAGAGAGCCACTTTCCTCAACTTCTCCGAGAAAATCTGGTGGTCATGACTTCGTATGATGTGTCCTGTAGTCATCGTTTGCGTTTGGTTGAACAAACTGTCTCTATACTGCTGATGTTTCATCCGTCTTTGACACGCGCGAGTGATGCCTTTAGCCGTACGTTTTTCTTTCCCACCATACATCATACTATACATTTTCGGTCGAAGTCCAACAAACTCTTCAATGGGAATGCCCGCCGTCTCATCTTTCATTTTCCCAAGCACTTTCTTGTTCACGTTGGAATGTAGGAAATGATCTGGCGGATAGTCACTTGTGTCGAACAAGTCGGCATCTTCCTGCATGTCTTTGTAGATATCTTCCGTTTCTATGTCATAACATAGACTGTCGGTGTCGCTGAACAAGAGTTTGGCGTCGGGATACTTGGTCATGATGTAGTTGTAATGAAAGTGAAACATGAGCACCTTGCTGAGGTCGAGAATGGTGAACCCAACTTGAATGGGTTTATCCAGAAGCAGATCCACTTTGCGCAAATGTACCGCGGTCAAATCTTCGTTGAAAATTCTAAATTTGTGGAAGGAAGGTTTGGCTACAAGTTTCTTGAACCGCTTTTCCTGGTGAACAAGTTCCACATTGATGCGCTTTCTTACATTTTCCATGGTTTTACCAAACACAGAGTTGTTCATCAATTTGAAAAAGTCTTTCTCAAACGGGTTCTTGGCCAACTTTCTCTTTTCCGTGTTCAAGGAGATGTATTTTGCCAACCATTTGCTCTGTGCAAACATGATGGCACGATGCACCTTCGTGACTTTCAATCCCAGTGAGACATATTGCTGTAAATTTCTATAATGAAGTACATATTTCTTCTTGTCACACAAGTTGGGAATGAGCTTTTCACTAGGCTTGCTTTTCATGTCTAGATCTTTCCGTAGCTTCTGACTATGTTTTGACAATTCTCCCACTTTCACACATTTCCGTTCTGGAGCCACTGGGTAGTGATTATGACGATCATGGATTGAATATGGGTATTCCAAATCCACTTCTAAAATGTATCCAATCTCGTCATCTTCATCCACATCCATAAAGTCAATGGATTCTGGCTCGCTCACCCACATAAATCCACTTTGTGGCATGCTTTGCGACATAGCCCAGCCATACAAGTTGTTTGCATCCAGGTAAGTCAAGTAGTTGGTTGGTTTCGTGGGATCGTAATCTGGTACGTAGGGGTTATTTGCTTTCGCATACTTGTGTGTGATGACAGATATTCCTCCACGTAGACCTTGTTCAACCATTTGGTACATGTCAATGTCGTTGATCAATTCCAATTTCACCTTTGTCGCTTTCAACATGGCATCCCACGACAGTCCTGGCGCTGTATAGTAGTGAGCAGGATCCAATTCATACGTGTTGAGACATACGTGACGAAAGTTTTCAAACACGTCAGCCAGCAGCAACACATCTGATTTCAGGTATAGGTCATGGTATTCACCAAATGTAGTACAGTGGAATGTCTCCCACACCTTCTGCGCATGCGCATAATCCTCATCGCTAATGTCTTCTTCACTGAGTAGACTGTAAAACTTGTCCTTGGACGGCAGTTGTGTTTCAGCAAACTTGGATGGCTCATCCACGTAATCATAAGGGTACACTCCCTTTCTCAACAGTAAATCTTGTTGGTCACTATCGTGAATGTGTGACGTCATGTGATAAAAATTGTCTTTCCCTTCTGCTGCCAGGTTGGATACCAACTTCTGTAGAGAAGTACTCATGAACTGAAAGCTGTCTGTAAATTTCAGATTGCTCATGGTGAATGCAATATATTTCTCAACGGTGTTGGGAATGACTGTAATGGTTTCGTTTTTGAACTTTCCAATTTCTTCCATGATCAAATGGCTGTCATAGCCTCGTAAATTGTGGAAAAACACAGGAATGATGAAAGAATCTTCAACATCCTGCTTATCCTTTCGAAATCGAAATTGTAAATTGCATTCATTATGTGCAGCTCCGCGGTATTTGCCATTGATATGATCATGATCTCTCACACGATCTGCTCCTAGAGGCTCATGACAAATGTAGCAATCTGTGGCGTTCTTATAATGCTCTTCATCTTCACAAGTCATGACCATTTTCTTTTTCTGCTGTAGACCATGCACAATACGATCACGTTCATATACCATATGGTCTAAAAAGACTTTCACGGCATTATCGCCTCGATACAGGACTGGAGCACGTGTCTCATACTGGCTGACAACCACGTAGGCAAAGCTGTTTGGACGATGATGTTGATACTTGTCTCCTTCATGCTTTTTCGTGAAGCATTCAAAGTCTGCATAAATGACAAACGGCGCTCGCTGTTGTTTGGCTACATTCTTGAACTTGATGAAGGGTTCCTTGGGAAATGATAAACGTTGTGCGCCATGCTTGCCACACACTTCACGATGCTTGTCTAACAGATCTTGTCGCATAAACCCATGAAGACAGTTGAAACAATAAAATGCTGTAGCCTTATGCTTTGATCGATAAGCCATCAGTCTGCTGAAATTCTTGATGAGGCAGTAATGTCTTGTCTTGTCATTGCTAATCAAAAGCAAATTGATTTCTCTGACGCTGTTGGCGCTGGTGTTTCGACTGAGTTGTATGGGAACAACGACATCATGTTCATATCCAAACACGTTAATGGACACATCATTCTCCTTTTCAAACTTTGGAATGTCTGTAATCGGTGTGGGAAATGTCATACCTTCCACCTTCAATTCGTTCTCAAATGCTTTGTATTGATGTACACGCTCTGGGTTTACATTTGTTGAAGGGTGAAGGTGAGCCAATACAGACCATAAGAAGCACTTGTTGTCTTTATTCTGAATGTTTAATACACCTTTTGTACTCTGTACTTTCTTCGGCAGTGGGATAAAACTGCTCGCTTCCAGTGGCGCTGACGTCGCTGTATGCACTTCAATGAATAATATGTTATCCAACACCCAGCCAGAGCCTTGTCGCTCATGTTCATCAAACCTAGTAAACAATTCTTTATAGGCTTCTGGCAAGTCCTTCTCAATATCTGTTGGATTGTATGCTGCATATGTCGGACTACTGATGAAGGCATTATCCACTTGTTCTACCATCACGCCTTCAACATTTGGTGTCATTTTCTTGAAGCGTGCATGTACCACAATGTACCATTTCATGCCACGGTTTAGCGTTTCTAGCAAATGTCTCTTGATTCTATTCTCTTGTTGTCGCATTTCGAGTAGCAAATCTGATCCATCTTCAGGCTCAAACCGTCTTTCCTGCGCGTTTTCACCAAGACTCACTCTTCTCCCTCTCCCTACTTGCACTGTCTTTGGTTCTTTGCATACATGTGTGTCAAACGCATCCATAGATGGAAATATTTTAATGCATTCACAGCAGAGGAACGGATCAGGTCTGATAACACCATCTTGTACCGTCTTTCGTCTCTTGGCTTCAATCTGCTCAACAAGCTCTTCACGAGCACGTTTCAACCTAGCTGGTTTGCATGTGTGTGTCACGAACACTTCCAGAGATGGAAATGTCACATCGCATTCATGACAGTAGACTGTTGCCATCGTTGTTGCTGTTGCTGTTGCTAGAACTGAAATGAAGTAAAATTATACGTTTCACTCTTCCTTTTATACCACTTCAATGGTGTGTTAACTCAGCAGAATGTATCACTAGTTGACTAGTTGACATGTTTCACTCATGCTTTTATACTACTTCCATGTAATCAAAATATGGTGTGTAACTTTGTTCAAAAATTGTTCAAAAATGCTGACTCATCAGAATTTTACTTGTGTATATGAATATCTCACTTACAGTTGTAGAGCTGTTATACAGCAGAGACATCTAGCGGTGAAGTTAACTGACGGTGAAGTTAAATGGTCTGTCAAATGGTATTCATCCGCGAAGAAGCACTGTAATGGCGGTAAAAATGCATACAGCCAGCTGCGCAAATAGCCTATGACTACTTTATAACAAAACTTTACATAAAACTGAATCAAATGGTGAAATTTTCATATAAATCGACCAAGTATAACGAAAGGTATTGTTTTACAAAGTTTCAATTAAGCAAATAACCAAAGTTTGTTTACAAAGTTTGTTTACAAATTTTGTTTATAAAGTTTGTTTATAAAGTTTGTTTATAAAGTTTGTTTACAAAGTTTGTTTACAAAGTTTGTTTACAAATTTTGTTTATAAAGTTTATTTACAAAGTTTGTTTACAAAGTTTGTTTACAAAGTTTGTTTACAAAGTTTATTTATAAAGTTTGTTTATAAAGTTTGTTTACACAGTTTGTTTACAAAGTTTCAATTATGCAAATAACTAAAGTTTGTTTACAAAGTTCACTTTTTATTTATAAAGTTTCAATAAACACTTACCGAAATAGTTGTCACTGGATGCCATCCCTTGATCTGATGTGATCCAATTGTAGTTCTACAACTTGTACTTCCTTGCTCCACTCACCGAAATGACTGTCACTGCTGTATGCTCATCCCTTATATACCCCTCTGATGGAACTGAAGCTGACTTGACAGAATGTTGCTCGCCTAGGGGGGGGGGGGGGTCGGTACATAGTATGTCCTGGGGGGGGTCGGTACATAGTATGTCCTGGGGGGGGGGGTGGGGGGTCGGTACATAGTATGTCCTGGGGGGGGGTCGGTACATAGTATGTCCTGGGGGGGGGGGTCGGTACATAGTATGTCCTGGGGGGGGGGGGTCGGTACATAGTATGTCCTGGGGGGGGGGGGTTGTCGACCTTTTTAGGGTCTGTTGCCATGGTTACACTGATTGACAGGTCGAGTTCTTTGGCTTCATGTTGATTGACTCGGCCAAACCACTTTCGCTCCAGACAGCATCATCTCAGTATGACGTCATGATGACGTCACAGATGGTCGCGCCTATCCTAACGCTTATCATGACTTCCGGTCCAGACATGATGACGTCACTTCCGGTCTAGACAGCACTTCCGGTCCAGACGCTATGACGTCATTTCCAGACAGTATGACGTCACAAAGTGCAGTAGAAGCCCCGTTTTCATACTACTCGCGGCTGGAAAATTTACAGTTGGAAACTGTCCTGTTGGCAATTGTCGGTGGGAAAGTGTCAGTCTGGAAAATGTCTGGTTGGAAAGTGTCAGAGCACCATTTTATACAAGTACAATATTCCATTTTTGTGAAGTTTTGCAATGCCTGAGTGACTTAATGTCTTGCCATTTTACCACGAAAAGCCAGAAAATTGTTCAGTAATTTCAACATCTGTCATAATTTTCTTTGCATTGCCAAGTGACTTGCCAAATCGAGTTCACGTCAATCTGAAAAAAGAGAAAGAAAAGAAAGAGTTTGCCAACAATACACTGAGCGGAGATTAATAAAGAACCCATTCAAACATGTATTACTTTTTGTATTTTTCAGTTCTGTGTTTGTGTCATATTCTTAAAAGTGGTCTGGGATATAAGCGGTTATCGAAGGGGCACAAACACGTAAAATACAAAGAATAAAAATACTGGAATGGTCAAAATATAAGAAACTAATCTACCTTTTCACAGAAATATTCGGTTGTCAAACCGGTATTTTGTTTGTACCCTGTTCTAGACTCCTTGCCCCCGCCCCCGCCCCCACCCCTCCCCCGCCTCCTCAATTTCAAAAATGGCGCCGGAACATTAAAAGGGACTATACAGTTTCATCTTCCAAATTCAGATATCACGCAGTTACCTAAGGGGAAGGGGCACCATAAATAAATGCCTTTTATTTGGATGGCAGTGGTTTGCAATTTGCTGGTGTTGCAGTTGTTCACACATTAGGTCGTCCTGCTGGCCAGTTGTCCACGCTTCAATTTTAGTGGGCTGGGCAGTCATCCACACGGCACTGTAGTGGTCATAGTCTACACGGCAGTGTAGTGGTCATTGTCCACGTGACAGTGTAGTGGTCATTGTCCACGTGACAGTGTAGTGGTCATTGTCCACGTGACAGTGTAGTGGTCATTGTCCACGTGACAGTGTAGTGGTCATAGTCTACGCGGCAGTGTAGTGGTCATCGTCCACACGACAGTGTAGTGGTTATTGTCCACGGGGCAGTGTAGTGGTCATTGTCCACGTGACAGTGTAGTGGTCATTGTCCACGTGACAGTGTAGTGGTCATTGTCCACGTGACAGTGTAGTGGTCATTGTCTACGTGACAGTGTAGTGGTCATTGTCCACGTGACAGTGTAGTGGTCATTGTCCACGCGGTACTGTAGTGGTCATCGTCAATGCGGCAGTGTTGCGGTCATCGTCAATGCGGCAGTGTAGTGGTCATCGTTGACGCGGCAGTGTAGTGGTCATCGTCCACGCGGCAGTGTAGTGGTCATCCTCAATGCGGCAGTGTAGTGGTCATCGCCAATGCGGCAGTGTAGTGGTCATCGTCCACGCGGCAGTGTAGTGGTCATTGTCCATGTGACAGTGTAGTGGTCAGCGTCCACGTGACAGTATAGTGGTCATTGTCCACGTGACAGTGTAGTGGTCACTGTCCACGTGGCAGTGTAGTGGTCATCGTCCACATGGCAGTGTGGTGGTCATTGTTCACGTGGCAGTGAAGTGGTCATTGTGAACGCGGCAGTGTAGTATTCATTGTCCACGCTTCAGTGTAGTGGTCATTGTCGACGCGGTAGTGTAGTGGTCATTGTCCATGCGGTAGTGTAGTGGTCATTGTCCAAGTGACAGTGTAGTGGTCATTGTCCACGTGTCAGTGTAGTGGTCATTGTCCACGTGGCAGTGTAGTGGTCATGGTTACGCGGCAGTGTAGAGATATTCGTCCACGCGGCAGTGTAGTGGTCATCGTCCAGGTGGCAGTGTAGTGGTCATTGTCTACGCGGTAGTGTAGTGGTCATCGTCCACGCGGTAGTGTAGTGGTCATTGTCGACGCGGTAGTGTAGTGGTCATCGTCCACGTGACAGTGTAGTGGTCATTGTCTACGCGGTAGTGTAGTGGTCATCGTCCACGCGGTAGTGTAGTGGTCATTGTCGACGCGGTAGTGTAGTGGTCATCGTCCACGTGACAGTGTAGTGGTCATTGTCCACGTGACAATGTAGTGGTCATTGTCTACGTGACAGTGTAGTGATCATTGTCCACGTGACAGTGTAGTGGTCATTGTCCACTCGGTACTGTAGTGGTCATCGTCAATGCGGCTGTGTAGTGGTCATCGTCAATTCGGCAGTGTAGTGGTCATCGTCCACTGAGCCGTGTAGTAGTCATCGTTCACGCGGCAGTGTAGTGGTCATTGTCAATGCGGCAGTGTAGTGGTCATCGTCAATGCGGCAGTGTAGTGGTCATCGTTCACGCGGCAGTGTAGTGGTCATCGTCAATGCGGCAGTGTAGTGGTCATCGTCCACGCGGCAGTGTAGTGGTCATTGTCTATGCGGTAGTGTAGTGGTCATTGTTCACGCGGTAGTGTTGTGGTCATTGTCTACGTGCAAGTGTAGTGGGCATAGTCTACGCGGCAATGTAGTTTTCATAGTCTACGTGGCAGTGTAGTGGTCATTGTCCACGTGACAGTGTAGTGGTCATTTTCCACGTGACAGTGTAGTGGTCATTGTCCACGTGGCAGTGTAGTGGTCATTGTCTACGCGGCAGTGTAGTGGTTATTGTCCACGCGGTAGTGTAGTGGTCATTGTCGACGCGGAAGTGTAGTGGTCATCGTCCACGTGACAGTGTAGCGGTCATTGTCCACGTGGCAGTGTAGTGAACATCGTCCACGTGACAATGTAGTGGTCATTGTCCACGTGGCAGTGTAGTGGTCATCGTCCACGTGACAGTGTAGTGTTCATTGTCCATGCGGTAGTGTAGTTGTCATTGTCCACGCGGTAGTGTAGTGGTCGTTGTCCACGGGGTAGTGTAGTAGTCATTGTCCACACGGCAGTGTAGTGCTCATTGTCCACGCGGCAGTGTAGTGGTCGTCGTCGACGTGGCTGTGATGTGGTCATTGTCCAAGCGGCAGTGTAGTGGCCATTGTGCGCGCGGCAGTGTAGTGGTCATTTTCCATGCGGTAGTGTAGTGGTCATTGCCTATGCGGTAGTGTAGTGGTCATTGTCTACGTGGCAGTGTAGTGGGCATAGTCTACGTGGCAATTTAGTGGTCATAGTCCACGTGACAGTGTAGTGGTCATTGTCCACGTGACAGTGTAGTGGTCATTGTCCATGCGGTAGTGTAGTGGTCATTGTCCACGCGGTAGTGTAGTGGTCATTGTCTACGTCGCAGTGTAGTGGGCATAGTCTACGCGGCAATTTAGTGGTCATAGTCCACGTGACAGTGTAGTGGTCATTGTGCACGTGACAGTGTAGTGGTCATTGTCCACGTGACAGTGTAGTGGTCATTTTCCACGTGACAGTGTAGTGGTCATTGTCCACGTGGCAGTGCAGTGGTCATTGTCTACGCGGCAGTGTAGTGGTCATTGTCCACGCGGTAGTGTAGTGGTCATTGTCCACGCGGTAGTGTAGCGATCATTGTCTACGTGGCAGTGTAATGGTCATAGTCTACGCGGCAGTGTAGTGGTCAAAGTCTACGCTGCAGTTTTGTAGTCATTGTCCATGTGACAGTGTAGTGGTCATTGTCCAGGTGACAGTGTAGTGGTCATTGTCCACGTGACAGTGTAGTGGTCATTGTCCACGTGACTGGGCAGTGGTCATTGTCCTCGTGACAAATTAGTGGTCATTGTCCACGTGACAGTGTAGTGGTCATCGTCCACGTGACAGTGTAGTGGTCATCGTCCACGTGACAGTGTAGTGGTCATCGTCCACGTGACAGTGTAGTGGTCATTGTCGTCGCGGCAGTGTAGTGGTCATCGTCAATGCGGCAATGTAGTGGTCATCGTCCACGCGGCAGTGTAGTGGTCATCGTCCACGCGACAGTGTAGTGGTCATCGTCAATGCGGCTGTGTAGTGGTCATCGTCAATGCGGCAGTTTAGTGGTCATTGTTCACGCGTCAGTGTAGTGGTCATCGTCCATGCGGCAGTGTAGTGGTCATCGTCAATGCGGTAGTGTAGTGGTCATTGTCGACGCGGTAGTGTAGTGGTCATCGTCCACGTGACAGTGTTGTGGTCATTGTCCACGTGACAGTGTAGTGGTCATTGTCTACGTGACAGTGTAGTGATCATTGTCCACGTGACAGTGTAGTGGTCATTGTCCACTCGGTACTGTAGTGGTCATTGTCAATGCGGCAGTGTAGTGGTCATCGTCAATGCGGCAGTGTAGTGGTCATCGTTCACGCGGCAGTGTAGTGGTCATCGTCAATGCGGCAGTGTAGTGGTCATCGTCCACGCGGCAGTGTAGTGGTCATTGTCTATGCGGTAGTGTAGTGGTCATTGTTCACGCGGTAGTGTTGTGGTCATTGTCTACGTGCAAGTGTAGTGGGCATAGTCTACGCGGCAATGTAGTTTTCATAGTCTACGTGCCAGTGTAGTGGTCATTGTCCACGTAACAGTGTAGTGGTCATTTTCCACGTGACAGTGTAGTGGTCATTTTCCATGCGGTAGTGTAGTGGTCATTGCCTATGCGGTAGTGTAGTGGTCATTGTCTACGTGGCAGTGTAGTGGGCATAGTCTTCGCGGCAATTTAGTGGTCATAGTCCACGTGACAGTGTAGTGGTCATTGTCCACGTGACAGTGTAGTGGTCATTGTCCATGCGGTAGTGTAGTGGTCATTGTCCACGCGGTAGTGTAGTGGTCATTGTCTACGTGGCAGTGTAGTGAGCATAGTCTACGCGGCAATTTAGTGGTCATAGTCCACGTGACAGTGTAGTGGTCATTGTGCACGTGACACTGTAGTGGTCATTGTCCACGTGACAGTGTAGTGGTCATTTTCCACGTGACAGTGTAGTGGTCATTGTCCACGTGGCAGTGCAGTGGTCATTGTCTACGCGGCAGTGTAGTGGTCATTGTCCACGCGGTAGTGTAGTGGTCATTGTCCACGCGGTAGTGTAGCGATCATTGTCTACGTGGCAGTGTAGTGGTCATAGTCTACGCGGCAGTGTAGTGGTCATAGTCTACGCTGCAGTTTTGTAGTCATTGTCCATGTGACAGTGTAGTGGTCATTGTCCAGGTGACAGTGTAGTGGTCATTGTCCACGTGACAGTGTAGTGGTCATTGTCCACGTGACAGTGTAGTGGTCATCGTCCACGTGACAGTGTAGTGGTCATCGTCCACGTGACAGTGTAGTGGTCATTGTAGACGAGGCAGTGTAGTGGTCATCGTCAATGCGGCAATGTAGTGGTCAACGTCCACGCGGCAGTGTAGTGGTCATCGTCCAGGCGACAGTGTAGTGGTCATCGTCAATGCGGCTGTGTAGTGGTCATCGTCAATGCGGCAGTTTAGTGGTCATTGTTCACGCGTCAGTGTAGTGGTCATCGTCCATGCGGCAGTGTAGTGGTCATCGTCAATGCGGTAGTGTAGTGGTCATTGTCGATGCGGTAGTGTAGTGGTCATCGTCCACGTGACAGTGTAGTGGTCATTGTCCACGTGACAGTGTAGTGGTCATTGTCTACGTGACAGTGTAGTGATCATTGTCCACGTGACAGTGTAGTGGTCATTGTCCACTCGGTACTGTAGTGGTCATCGTCAATGCGGCAGTGTAGTGGTCATCGTCAATTCGGCAGTGTAGTGGTCATCGTCCACGCAGCCGTGTAGTAGTCATCGTTCACGCGGCAGTGTAGTGGTCATTGTCAATGCGGCAGTGTAGTGGTCATCGTCAATGCGGCAGTGTAGTGGTCATCGTTCACGCGGCAGTGTAGTGGTCATCGTCAATGCGGCAGTGTAGTGGTCATCGTCCACGCGGCAGTGTAGTGGTCATTGTCTATGCGGTAGTGTAGTGGTCATTGTTCACGCGGTAGTGTTGTGGTCATTGTCTACGTGCAAGTGTAGTGGGCATAGTCTACGAGGTAATGTAGTTTTCATAGTCTACGTGGCAGTGTAGTGGTCATTGTCCACGTGACAGTGTAGTGGTCATTTTCCACGTGACAGTGTAGTAGTCATTGCCCACGTGGCAGTGTAGTGGTCATTGTCTACGCGGCAGTGTAGTGGTCATTGTCCACGCGGTAGTGTAATGGTCATTGTCGACGCGGTAGTGTAGTGGTCATCGTCCACGTGACAGTGTAGTGGTCATTGCCCACGTGGCAGTGTAGTGAACATCGTCCACGTGACAATGTAGTGGTCATTGTCCACGTGGCAGTGTAGTGGTCATCGTCCACGTGACAGTGTAGTGTTCATTGTCCATGCGGTAGTGTAGTAGTCATTGTCCACGCGGTATTTAGTGGTCGTTGTCCACGGGGTAGTGTAGTAGTCATTGTCCACACGGCAGTGTAGTGGTCATTGTCCATGCGGCAGTGTAGTGGTCGTCGTCGACGTGGCTGTGATGTGCTCATTGTCCACGCGGCAGTGTAGTGGCCATTGTGCACGCGGCAGTGTAGTGGTCATTGTCCATGCGGTAGTGTAGTGGTCATTGCCTATGCGGTAGTGTAGTGGTCATTGTCTACGTGGCAGTGTAGTGGGCACAGTCTACGCGGCAATTTAGCGGTCATAGTCCACGTGACAGTGTAGTGGTCATTGTCCACGTGACTGTGTAGTGGTCTTTGTCCATGCGGTAGTGTAGTTGTCATTGTCCACGCGGTAGTGTAGTGGTCATTGTCTACGTGGCAGTGCAGTGGGTATAATCTACGCGGCAATTTAGTGGTCATAGTCCACGTGACAGTGTAGTGGTCATTGTGCACGTGACAGTGTAGTGGTCATTGTCCACGTGACAGTGTAGTGGTCATTTTCCACGTGACAGTGTAGTGTTCATTGTCCACGTGGCAGTGCAGTGGTCATTGTCTACGCGGCAGTGTAGTGGTCATTGTCCACGCGGTAGTGTAGTGGTCATTGTCCACGCGGTAGTGTAGCGATCATTGTCTACGTGGCAGTGTAGTGGTCATAGTCTACGCGGCAGTGTAGTGGTCATAGTCTACGCTGCAGTTTTGTAGTCATTGTCCATGTGACAGTGTAGTGGTCATTGTCCAGGTGACAGTGTAGTGGTCATTGTCCACGTGACAGTGTAGTGGTCATTGTCCACGTGACAGTGTAGTGGTCATTGTCCACGTGACTGTGCAGTGGTCATTGTCCTCGTGACAAATTAGTGGTCATTGTCCACGTGACAGTGTAGTGGTCATCGTCCACGTGACAGTGTAGTGGTCATCGTCCACGTGACAGTGTAGTGGTCATTGTCGACGCAGCAGTTTAGTGGTCATCGTCAATGCGGCAGTGTAGTGGTCATCGTCCACGCGACAGTGTAGTGGTCATCATCATTGCGGCTGTGTAGTGGTCATCGTCAATGCGGCAGTGTAGTGGTCATTGTTCACGCGTCAGTGTAGTGGTCATCGTCCATGCGGCAGTGTAGTGGTCATCGTCAATGCGGCAGTTTAGTGGTCATTGTTCACGCGTCAGTGTAGTGGTCATTGTCCACGTGACAGTGTAGTGGTCATTGTCCACGTGAGAGTGTAGTGGTCTTTCTCCACGTGACAGTGTAGTGGTCATTGTCCACGTGACAGTGTTGTGGTCATTGTTCACGTGGCAGTGTAGTGGTCATAGTCTGCGCGGCAGTGTGGAGGTCATTGTGCACGTGACAGAGTAGTGGTCATTGTCCACGTGACAGTGTAGTGGTCATTATCCACTTGACAGTGTAGTGGTCGTTGTCCACGTGACAGTGTAGTGGTCATTGTCCACGTGACAGTGTAGTGGTCATTGTCCATGCGGTAGTGTAGTGGTCATTGTCCACGCGGTAGTGATGTGGTCATGGTCTACGTGGCAGTGTAGTGGGCATAGTCTACGCGGCAATTTAGTGGTCATAGTCCACGTGACAGTGTAGTGGTCATTGTGCACGTGACAGTGTAGTGGTCATTGTCCACGTGACAGTGTAGTGGTCATTTTCCACGTGACAGTGTAGTGGTCATTGTCCACGTGGCAGTGCAGTGGTCATTGTCTACGCGGCAGTGTAGTGGTCATTGTCCACGCGGTAGTGTAGTGGTCATTGTCCACGCGGTAGTGTAGCGATCATTGTCTACGTGGCAGTGTAGTGGTCATAGTCTACGCGGCAGTGTAGTGGTCATAGTCTACGCTGCAGTTTTGTAGTCATTGTCCATGTGACAGTGTAGTGGTCATTGTCCAGGTGACAGTGTAGTGGTCATTGTCCACGTGACAGTGTAGTGGTCAGTGTCCACGTGACAGTGTAGTGGTCATTGTCCACGTGACTGTGCAGTGGTCATTGTCCTCGTGACAAATTAGTGGTCATTGTCCACGTGACAGTGTAGTGGTCATCGTCTACGTGACAGTGTAGTGGTCATTGTCCATGTGACAGTGTAGTGGTCAATGTCCACGTGACAGTGTAGTGGTCATTGTCGACGCGACAGTGTAGTGGTCATCGTCAATGCGGCAGTGTAGTGGTCATCGTCCACGCGGCAGTGTAGTGGTCATCGTCCACGCTACAGTGTGGTGGTCATCGTCAATGCGCCTGTGTAGTGGTCATCGTCAATGCGGCAGTTTAGTGGTTATTGTTCACGCGTCAGTGTAGTGGTCATCGTCCATGCGGCAGTGTAGTGGTCATCGTCAATGCGGCAGTGTAGTGGTCATTGTCCACGTGACAGTGTAGTGGTCATTGTCCACGTGAGAGTGTAGTGGTCTTTCTCCACGTGACAGTGTAGTGGTCATTGTCCACGTGACAGTGTTGTGGTTATTGTCCACGTGGCAGTGTAGTGGTCATTGTCCACGTGACAGTGTAGTAGTCAATGTCCACGTGACAGTGTAGTGGCCATTGTCCACGTGACAGTGTAGTGGTCATTGTCCATGTGACAGTGTAGTGGTCAATGTCCACGTGACAGTGTAGTGGTCAATGTCCACGTGACAGTGTAGTGGTCATTGTCCACGTGACAGTGTAGTGGTCAATGTGCACGCGGCACTGTAGCGGTCATCGTCCACGCGGTAGTGTAGTGGTCATTGTCCACGTTCTATTGTAGTGGTCATTGTTCACGCGGTAGTGTAGTGGTCATTGTCTACGTGGCAGTGTAGTGGTCACAGTCTACGCGGCAATGTAGTGGTCATAGTCTACGTGGCAGTGTAGAGATCATCGTCTACGCGGCAGTGTAGTGGTCATTATCCACGTGACGGTGTAGTGGTCATTGTCCACCTGACGGTGTAGTGGTCATTTTCCATGCTTTAGTGTAGTGGTCATTGTCCACGCTGTAGTGTAGTGGTCATTGCTCACGCGGTAGTGTAGTGGTCCTTGTCTACGTGGCAGTGTAGTGGTCATAGTCTGCGCGGCAGTGTGGAGGTCATTGTGCACGTGACAGAGTAGTGGTCATTGTCCACGTGACAGTGTAGTGGTCATTATCCACTTGACAGTGTAGTGGTCGTTGTCCACGTGACAGTGTAGTGGTCATTGTCCACGTGACAGTGTAGTGGTCATTGTCCATGCGGTAGTGTAGTGGTCATTGTCCACGCGGTAGTGATGTGGTCATGGTCTACGTGGCAGTGTAGTGGGCATAGTCTACGCGGCAATTTAGTGGTCATAGTCCACGTGACAGTGTAGTGGTCATTGTGCACGTGACAGTGTAGTGGTCATTGTCCACGTGACAGTGTAGTGGTCATTTTCCACGTGACAGTGTAGTGGTCATTGTCCACGTGGCAGTGCAGTGGTCATTGTCTACGCGGCAGTGTAGTGGTCATTGTCCACGCGGTAGTGTAGTGGTCATTGTCCACGCGGTAGTGTAGCGATCATTGTCTACGTGGCAGT
Organism: Protula sp. h YS-2021; assembly: GCA_949752745.1. NCBI lineage: Eukaryota > Metazoa > Annelida > Polychaeta > Sabellida > Serpulidae > Protula > Protula sp. h YS-2021. The sequence continues at coordinate 17,787,778 of OX457025.1, read as the reverse complement.
GTAGTGGTCATAGTCTACGCGGCAGTGTAGTGGTCATAGTCTACGCTGCAGTTTTGTAGTCATTGTCCATGTGACAGTGTAGTGGTCATTGTCCAGGTGACAGTGTAGTGGTCATTGTCCACGTGACAGTGTAGTGGTCAGTGTCCACGTGACAGTGTAGTGGTCATTGTCCACGTGACTGTGCAGTGGTCATTGTCCTCGTGACAAATTAGTGGTCATTGTCCACGTGACAGTGTAGTGGTCATCGTCTACGTGACAGTGTAGTGGTCATTGTCCATGTGACAGTGTAGTGGTCAATGTCCACGTGACAGTGTAGTGGTCATTGTCGACGCGACAGTGTAGTGGTCATCGTCAATGCGGCAGTGTAGTGGTCATCGTCCACGCGGCAGTGTAGTGGTCATCGTCCACGCTACAGTGTGGTGGTCATCGTCAATGCGGCTGTGTAGTGGTCATCGTCAATGCGGCAGTTTAGTGGTTATTGTTCACGCGTCAGTGTAGTGGTCATCGTCCATGCGGCAGTGTAGTGGTCATCGTCAATGCGGCAGTGTAGTGGTCATTGTCCACGTGACAGTGTAGTGGTCATTGTCCACGTGAGAGTGTAGTGGTCTTTCTCCACGTGACAGTGTAGTGGTCATTGTCCACGTGACAGTGTTGTGGTTATTGTCCACGTGGCAGTGTAGTGGTCATTGTCCACGTGACAGTGTAGTAGTCAATGTCCACGTGACAGTGTAGTGGCCATTGTCCACGTGACAGTGTAGTGGTCATTGTCCATGTGACAGTGTAGTGGTCAATGTCCACGTGACAGTGTAGTGGTCAATGTCCACGTGACAGTGTAGTGGTCATTGTCCACGTGACAGTGTAGTGGTCAATGTCCACGCGGCACTGTAGCGGTCATCGTCCACGCGGTAGTGTAGTGGTCATTGTCCACGTTCTATTGTAGTGGTCATTGTTCACGCGGTAGTGTAGTGGTCATTGTCTACGTGGCAGTGTAGTGGTCACAGTCTACGCGGCAATGTAGTGGTCATAGTCTACCTGGCAGTGTAGAGATCATCGTCTACGCGGCAGTGTAGTGGTCATTATCCACGTGACGGTGTAGTGGTCATTGTCCACCTGACGGTGTAGTGGTCATTTTCCATGCTTTAGTGTAGTGGTCATTGTCCACGCTGTAGTGTAGTGGTCATTGCTCACGCGGTAGTGTAGTGGTCCTTGTCTACGTGGCAGTGTAGTGGTCATAGTCTACGCGGCAATGTAGTGGTCATAGTCTACGTGGCAGTGTAGTGGTCATTGTTCACGTGACAGTGTAGTGGTCATTTTCCACGTGACAGTGTAGTGGTCATTGTCCACACGGCAGTGTAGTTATCATTGTCTACGCGGCAGTGTAGTGGTCATTGTCCACGCGGTAATGGAGTGGTCATTGTCCACGCGGTAGTGTAGTGATCATTGTCTACGTGGCAGTGTAGTGGTCATAGTCTACGCGGCAGTGTAGTGGTCATAGTCTACGCTGCAGTGAAGTAGTCATTGTCCATGTGACAGTTTAGTGGTCATTGTCTAGGTGACAATGTAGTGGTCATTGTCCACGTGACAGAGTAGTGGTCATTGCCCACGTGGCAGTGTAGTGGTCGTTGTCCACGTGACAGTGTAGTGGTCATTGTCCACGTGGCAGTGTAGTGGTCGTTGTCCACGTGACAGTGTAGTGGTCATTGTCCACGTGACAGTGTAGTGGTCATTGTCCTCGTGACAATGTAGTGGTCATCGTCCAGGTGACAGTGTAGTGGTCATAGTCTACGCGGCAGTGTAGTGGTCATTGTCCACGTGACAGTGTTGTGGTCATCGTCCACGTGACAGTGTAGTGGTCATTGTCGACGCGGCAGTGTAGTGGTCATTGTCCACGCGATAGTGTAGTGGTCATTGTCTACGTGACAGTGTTGTGGTCATTGTCCACCTGACAGTGTAGTGGTCATTGTCCATTGCGGCAATATCGTGGTCATTGTGCACGTGACAGTGTAGTGGTCATTGTCTACGTGGCAGTGTAGTGGTCATTGTGCACGTGACAGTGTAGTGGTCATTGTCTATGTGACAGTGTAGTGGTCATCATCCATGCGGCAATGTAGTGGTCATTGTCCACGTGGCAGTGTAGTGGTCATTGTCCACGTGGCAGTGTAGTGGTCATCGTCCACGTGACAGTGTACTGGTCATTGTCCACCTGACAGTGTAGTGGTCATCGTCCATTGCGGCAATGTAGTGGTCATTGTGCACGTGACAGTGTAGTGGACATTGTCTATGTGACAGTGTAGTGGTCATCGACCATGCGGCAATGTAGTGGTCATTGTCCACGTGGCAGTGTAGTGGTCATTGTCTACGTGGCAGTGTAGTGGTTATTGTGCACGTGACAGTGTAGTGGTCATTGTCTATGTGACAGTGTAGTGGTCATCGTCCATGCGGAAATGTAGTGGTCATTGTCTATGTAACAGTGTAGTGGTCATCGTCCATGCGGAAATGTAGTGGTCATTGTCCACGTGACAGTGTAGTGGTCATCGTCCACGTGACAGTGTACGCGGCAGTGTAGTGGTCATTGTCCACGCGGTAGTGTAGTGGTCATTGTCTACGTGACAGTGTTGTGGTCATTGTCCACGTGGCAGTGTAGTGGTCATCGTCCACGTGACAGTGTAGTGGTCATTGTCCACCTGACAGTGTAGTGGTCATCGTCCATTGCGGCAATGTAGTGGTCATTGTGCACGTGACAGTGTAGTGGACATTGTCTATGTGACAGTGTAGTGGTCATCGACCATGGGGCAATGTAGTGGTCATTGTCCACGTGGCAGTGTAGTGGTCATTGTCTACGTGGCAGTGTAGTGGTTATTGTGCACGTGACAGTGTAGTAGTCATTGTCTATGTGACAGTGTAGTGGTCATCGTCCATGCGGAAATGTAGTGGTCATTGTCCAGGTGACAGTGTAGTGGTCATCGTCCACGTGACAGTGTAGTGGTCATTGTCGTCGTGGCAGTGTAGTGGCCATTGTCCACGCGGTAGTGTAGTGGTCATTGTCTACGTGACAGTGTTGTGGTCATTGTCCACGTGGCAGTGTAGTGGTCATCGTCCACGTGACAGTGTAGTGGTCATTGTCCACCTGACAGTGTAGTGGTCATCGTCCATTGAGGCAATGTAGTGGTCATTGTCCACGTGGCAGTGTAGTGGTCATTGTGCACGTGGCAGTGTAGTGGTCATTGTCTACGTGGCAGTGTAGTGGTCATTGTCTACGTGGCAGTGTAGTTGTCATTGTCCACGCGGCAGTGTAGTGGTCATTGTCCACGCGGCAGTGTAAGGGTCATCGTTCACGCGGCAGTGTAGTGGTCATCGTCCACGCGGCAGTGTAGTGATCATTGTCCACTAGGCAGTGGTCCTGTTTATAGTTTTTACTTCACAGCAGTTTTGACTATTATATCCTCCTTTATGTGCGCTTCCCTTCTATATGAGTACGCGTCACTACAATTCTTAATTATGTCACAAGACCTAGCAGCCTCAGCCACTCACAGACGAGTGGGAAATGTATCCCGCGATCCCTTCCCGTTTTATACGACTTGGGTAAATATAATGTTTCAACAATTGGAGGTCCTTCAGTTACTAGCTATTGGCGTTGTCACTGGCCACAATTACGTGTCTGGGGAATCCTTACACACTTTAGGTCGCAGTGCCGATACAGTGGCCCATCCCTGTATCACGCAAGCCGGATCGCAATATCCTGCCACAGCCATCCGGATAGTGACAAGAATGCTTCAGACACTGCGCCGTTCGAACAGATCTCTCTCACGAAGCAACTGGAGGACAAGTTACTGAACCAGCCAAGATTGACCTCAGACCCTAGACGCAATGATAGCCAATCTACATAAAGCTGAGTCTGAATACAGTCTGTTCATACATCTGAGTTTAGCCCAGTAAATCAGAGAACGATCCTCTTTGCTTCTCAGCATCTTTTCGTTCAGTTTTCCCGTCTCCTTTAGACTGATCCGTTTTAGATCCGTAGGACGGTCAGTGTGATGGTAGGGCACGGCCAGTAAGAATTTCAAGAGTTTTCCCACTAACTTCTCACATATCCCGCGTGACCGGATGACCCATTATGGGAGGGGAGGGGAGGGACGGGGGGGGGTGCGGTGATGAAGGGGTGAAACAACACTGTCCAGGTTAATATTTTTCCGACGTCTATACAAGGTGACGTCCCCAACCCCAGTAAGCATATTTCGTTTGATGTTAGTACAGCATGTCGTACCTGTGTGTTTGGTTTTCCCTCTTTTCATCGTCATATAAAACAGTAGTAGGGCGTTTTCAAAAAGAAGACAAATTCAGTGCCAGATATAGGTTTTTCTGTGTAGGGGGGGATGGGGGGGGGTCCATCCTGTCAGCTTTGGAAAACTTCGAATATGGGCTTTAGTTTATTAGAAATCTATGTACTGTCATGCATTCGTAATAATAGGACGGAAAAAATACTCTGAAAAGTGGTGTAACAATACCATTGTTTGAAATAAAAGTATTCCACTGTCCTGTACCTATACGCTGGTAAAATTTCAACCCTGTGGGATAAAATAAATCTATGGTAAAATGCAGTGTGGAGTCGAAGTTACTCAAGCATTGGTGGTAAACTGGTCCCCGGGGAGGGGGGGGGGTTGACTCACATACCACCTGGTTACCATGTGTGTCCTTGACTTTTGAAAATGACCCCTAAACGCGGAGTGCCGATATTGAATTTATACCCCTTTTTTTAACCGCGGATAAAAAATTCCAAAATAACCCCTCTTCTTGTGGGAACTGTTTTTATTGACTTGTCATTTTTGCTGGGATTTTATATTATCTTTGGTACTTTATTGGTACACTTCCCCCTCCCCCCTCCCATCCTACCCCCCCCCCCCCCCTCTCCCGAGACATCTGCCATCGTCTACTTCAAAAATTTAATCTTTTGTGATTTCTTTTCTAATGTTTATTGATCAAATATATAGAACGAAAATCCATCTCTAAATGTATCAAAACAACAGCTGAAGGTACTAAAATGTGCTTCTTCACCGCAATAAACTGAAAAAAAACTTCACCCAGAGGGAGAAAGTAGCATTTAGAGGCACATAGATAATACATGAAGTGTTTGTTTGTGGAAAAATTTAAACCTGTCCTTATTTTATATGCTCAACAAATTTAAAAGCGCAACGCCCATTTTGTGCATTATTATTTTTTTTACATAGTCGGATTCCAGCCCCTTTTATATATCAATATGCTCCTAATCAAGGTGTTAATTGAATCTGTCAAACTTTTGTGGCTAATACTCGATTACCAATTAAAGAAATCACGCAGGTGCGGGTGTTCTGGGTGAATTAATACCCGACGAAGGAGGGTGTTATTACCCAGAGTACCCGCACCTAAGTGATTTCTTTCATTTAAAGCATGATTTTACCAATAATCCCCAGTGTGTATGAAATCCAAAATTCAGGTCTTAATTAGGTTTATTGCATATCAAAAGAAATGCAAAGTGTGAAAAAAATAACACCCGGGACAAGCTATATAGGGTTTGTGCACGTGTTTTTTCAGCATATGCCCAATAGGTATAGAGAAGTTAGTATGAAAATTTTAGTCTCAGAAGATTTTAGTCTCAAAATGGATGATGGGGAATATATTTTTATAACGCAAAATAAATTTAGGGATGTTGATTTCAAAAAAAAACAACAACAACAACAACAAAAACAGTGGCATATCATTTTCGGATTTATCAGAAACTTTGGAAGACATTAAGGAAAAATCTGGACCACAAACTGAAAAATTTGACAGTGGCACGGATTTCGTTTTGTCTCAAGTAGATCTCAACATTCTCCAGAATAATCCATTAGAATTGACTAAGTTTTCCGGACTGGATATTGAAAACACAAGTCTTGGAGATGAAGCATGATTGTGGCGTCCTAACTCTAAATTCTTTTGTTGTTTGTGGGTATTATTTTTATTTTAATTATATTGAGGCTTAATTATTTCTGACATAATAATCTTTGCAGTTTTCAAAGTTGCACTTTTATTTTTGTTGAGTTTATATGTCCCAGTGGATTGAATATTGGATTTCTGAAAGTCTCGAATAATCTCTTTAACACTGCAAGTATTCAAATTGAATCAATTTTCTTTTAAGTCACTACCTCATTTTAAGGTCCTGATATTGCAGTTATTCAAGACTGCATACAAGCAGACAGAACAAATACTTGTAATCTCATGAACTCATGTCACTGCATTCTCTTGTGTTATTCAGTGGGTCCAATAAAACAAATAAAGCAATTGCTGCCAGCTGAAACTAAAAAAAATAAATAAACAAAAATTAATGAAAACCAGAAATTAATGGACTTTTGAAGTGGTTAAAAATGAATGCGCAGCGATAAGAACTGATTTACAATGATCTAAATTTAGTAACCAAGCCAGCCTTCTGCAGATAGAGTGCGACGTAAAAAATAAGAGCGAGCAATCTGATCATTTACATTCATTTATTCATAAAGTACGAGCGCTTATATAGCAGACAAAATCTGTAAAAAAAAAATCAGCCAGTTTTTAACAGCTCACATCCTAAACATATTTGGAAACTTTCGTTTGGATGTATTTTCTAATCATTTCTTTGAAAAATCCGTTCTGTGTCACAAAATACGACCAGCTTGAATTCCACCACAAGACCAATTTTTAGGCAGGTTACAGAAAAGCAAGTATCTGTATGAAAGAAATATTTATTAAATGTAACAACATTTGTATCACACTGAACATGAGACGTCTGAGAAACGTTGGATAGACGTCACGACAAGAACTTGGACCAATGTCTCGATTTAGGTGTATATAATCGCGGGATAGACGTCGTTGTATAGACGTTGGACAGACGTCGCGACAAAAAATCGGGCAAATTTCACGGTTTGGTTGTATATGAACGCTGAATAGACGTCAGTGTGTAGACATGGGGACAGCAGCTTTCCGGGGATATCACGGCCGCCTTTCCATCAAAGAACCTCCCGCCCTGGGATCAATCCGTGTGTTAACATATGTGTGTGGCGCCACTTTTCATGTATCACTTCCAAAAGTCGACGATAAAAATGGCGCACATCTGAGGGCCCCATGCTTAAGGAATCATGCTGGACTGTTTACTAAAAGACCTATCATGGCTGCCATATCCGGCGAACGATAACATAATAGTTTTTTTTTGGTTGTCTCCTACGCTTACAGAATATCGGAAAACAAGGGGGGGTGGGGACTTTGGAGAAGGTGGATCTTTGTCTCCCCTCCAATGGCTGCTTTCTTGATCCTGCTATCTAGCGGTCCAGTATTTGCGAGTCTGACCACTCTGACCAGTTTGGGTACAAAGGCATGGATACCTGCGATATTTTATTTTGTAAGTCGGCAAAAGGGGTGTGCACGAAGGCGAATGTAGTCTGGGGAAGGCTGAGGACTTTCGACATTATGACGACATTATGACGACATACGACGTTGTCATCTTAATGTTACAGACAAAACACAGCACTGGAATATCCGTCAAGATATCAGAGGCGAGCGTTTTTCTTGTGAAATCCCGGTTCAACGTGGCGGGAGTCAGTGTGTTGTCTGTGAATGCGGTGATCTTGAGGCACGCGAGGGGCGGTGATCATCGCTTGATGGGAAGGAACACGACGGCTAGTTCTTTGGTGTTGGCGTGCTCCTGGGCTAGGCGAGGCATATCAACTATCCACATCAGATGCCATAAAGCCAGCCGATTGCTGGTCTCTTGGAAATAAAAGCAGCTTCTGGTAACTATGTGCACAGCATGTTTTCTCCATGGTCAAGTTGCACGTACCGTTGAAGGAGCTGCAAGGCAAACTGATCTTTGAGAGGCTGCGGCGCTTGTCGCTGTTAATACGCACTTGGCGTGGCCCAGCCGCAGTCACGTAATGATGTGGCGCAGGGAGGGACGAATGCGACCCAGCTGAGCTTACCGAGTAAGCTCTGGAACTCTGGAGCTAATTAAATCCCGAGTTTTCTGTAGAGCTTGCACTGCGGGACTGACAGGGTGCAGTCCCGCGCTCTTATCTTAACTTCATGAAGATGATACACTGGGTGGGAGAGATGCACTTCTCCGAGCTGATAGAGAAAACGAGTAAAATTAACAAGTCGATGAAGCATCTCATGGTTTTCATTGTGTCTTCATAATCCAGGTTCGGGTTACGAGCAGAACTTTCGGAGCGACAGAGATCAGCGACACGGTTGTTGGTTTCTGTTGCACAATTCTGTGGTGGCACAGCTGCAGTTCCTTTCCTTATTTTGCTCTCTGCAGCGCGGCTATTTGTTGCCTCACAGGGTTGATTTCGGTTTACGTTTACGTTTGCAATGATAAAACCATTTGAAATCTTGTTCAAAATAAATTCTTTTTCCTGACAGGTTTCTGAATGTTGCTCCCAGTTTCGATTTCTTGCGAAAGTGATGCTATTGGCGGCGTGATGCTTTTGGCGGTAGAGATAGTCCGGGTTCTCCAAGTAAGTGCTGCAAGCGTGGATGAATCTTCAGAGGGTCAGGGTACAGCCCTTTTTACTACTGGAAGTACGACATATTTCTCTGCTCCCTTGTGTCTCTCGGGGCGACACTTCTTAGCTTGCCTATCTATGCATCCCCCTGGATGCAAACTACGAAGATGAATACACCGAATAAATAGGTGTTTGTTGGAAGCCGACGTGGGCCCGCCATTTGTATTCGTAATCGTGCCTCTTGCATCGGGGGAAGAGATAGTGCAGGCACATGTCGGCAAACGCCATCACGTTGTGCCGATTTCTCACCTCAGATGGCCTGGAGTTGATAGGTGCGCGAGGGCACATCGTGCATGCGGCCGTGCTCTACCACCCACGGCTTCCACGCCGCCACTTCTAACGAGGGTTTCCTGGCGGCGAAGCTTGTGAATACCAGATTTGCATGCCTCTGTTCAATGAGCACTGCATTCCTACTCCGGGTCCCCAAGAACAAGCCGCGGAAGTCCTCAACGAACACAGGTTAATTGTTCCCTGACGTTTTTTTTTTCCTGTTAGCCAGGGTCTTCTGCGGTGACCGGTTTCTCCTTTAGGAACTCCAAAAATCCTGCCATCTACCGATTGTCAATGCAAGGCAAATTTCCTATGGAAGCTCTGGCTGTTTCGTCGTCACTTCGCCCTAGTGTGGTTGAACCTCCCCCCCCCCCCCCCCCCGCCGTCGTTGTTTTTTTCACCTCGCTTTCTTCCGTTTTAAGGGCACGCTGATGGGCTAATATGAATTTTAGGTTAGTTTTAAGGCAGATACTATCGTCATAGAAAAGTTCTCCCTTATGGGCGCTTCAGGAGGCTTTTTTCTTTGCGATTTGTTGAAGCTCTCCAATCTGCTGCTCTTCCGTCTAGGGCAATTTTGAATGTTGGCGTCCTACAGATCGGTACTAACTTTGTTTGCGAGTCAAATAAAATCGCAGAAGTTTGGTGGCTGAAATTGTGGTGGATGTTGCTGTTCTTTATGCTGCGTGGTGCATTTGATGAGTGAAGCTCTTTTTGGTTTTTATTTATTTATTTATTTTTTACAAATAAAACAGGTAAACGCACACAAATATCTCTGGACAACAGAAAACGCCACATAATGAGCACCACAGCACTTTTTCTTACCCAAATATACTACAGTCTCATTTATGCCATCATTTACAGACAATCACAAACCACATAAAACATTTAAAACGTCAGTCACAACATTTCCTCAAGTTTGAGTTAAGACGCTTTTACTTTCAGGATTCATCGCCGTTTTGTTCTAAATTTTCGCTTTGCCCAACTAGTTGCGGAAGTTGGCGGTATTTGTTACTGAAATTTGCAGCATACAAAAGCCTGCGATCTACGACTATTCTTTTAAGTATCTCGAAAATCATAACATCAACTGATAAATACTTTTTATATGTTCTGATATAAAAAACATATTTTTTAATAAGCAATAACATCATGTTCATGGCGGGATCTTTAGCTCCGAACAAAAATTCTGTTTTAGTAATATTTTCCAAAAGCAGATTTCTGGGATCTATACATTTAAATAACTTTTCGAGCCACGTTTTCGTTACTTGGCATTCAATAAGTGCATGCACTATTGTATCAGGAGTATTCGAATTACAGAATTCACAAAGTTCACTGTCTCTGATTTTCCATTTTTTTAGATTACTTCCAGTGTTTACAATATTATGGACAATTTTAAACTGAAGGGCTAATATCTTAGGCTCTTTTATGGCTTTTCTACACAACGGTAGACTACTACAAATTGCGTTCTCATCTAAGCCTTCTTCTAATGACCACATTCCTAACGAAGTAGGTGCTTGAGTGATAGTCTTTAAAAATTCATCGTAGAATATCCTACTTTTGGTTTTAGAAATATCAATCAATTTTCCGCTTATTAGTTTAAAGATTTTGCTTTCAAAATTAACGACTGGCCTGGGAGTACCTATTACCTCAGATTTTAATCCGCTATTTTTAATAGCACTTATTACCCCTAAGTAAGGGATGAGTGAAGCTTGAAAAGCAAATATTTATATACAAAAGCAACTCCCTCAAGGGTAGGCAGCTTGCCAATGGGGGAATATTTGTCAAAAAATTTAGGAAGGCACAAAAATGCACCGATACCTACAAATTCGATTGCCTGATTTTTCTAAAACTGGACAGGAATGTTCCCCTCAAGATCTTGAATCAGCCTTCTGTTTTGTTTGGTGGTTTGGCCAAAATGGACAAAATATTTACCAAAAAAAGGGTTAAATTACAGAAAAGTCACAAGCCCCGATTTTTCTCTTTGTCTCCCTTTATTGGTTTATAATTCTGCTCCCTATCGAAGCCTGCACAGAAAGCGGTTGCGAGTTCAAGTCTCGTTCTTGGTGTACTTTTTCATTGTCTTCCTTCATAGGTTTTCACACGCCATATTTATAGTTCTACCTTTCACAGAAGCATGTTAAGGCTCGTACAACATTAATTTCTTTATTTTTCTTTCTTTCTTTCTTTCTTTCTTTCTTTCTTTATTTCCTCCTTCACTCCCTAGGTAGATTCCTGGTGGAGTTGTAGTATTTTTGTTATTGGTTTAGGAAAACACTGGTCAAAGAAACAGATCCTGCCCGATTACGTCTGAGAACAATGTTGCCATGACGACTTCTACCATACGTAAATGTTGTCATAATTGGTCGCTTCCTCCTTTCAGCATTGTAATGGCGTCCCGTTAACAGCTAAAATGTCCACGGACATTCTTGTTTACTTCTCTAGACTGCTTGACAGTGTTCTTAACGCTGGTTTAAAATAGAAGGACAAGATGTCCCTTGATTTCACCGGTGGCCAGTTTTCCGTTGGACATTTTGTCCGGTGGATAGTTGCTTGGTGGCCAATATGACCGATGACCATTTGTCCAGTGCCCACTTGTCCGGCGGCCAATATGACTGTTGGACACTTCTCAGATAATCAATAATCCAATATTCATGGAAAATATGTACATTTTTGAACAATAAAAGTGTTATAAAATTTTTATGATCTCATTTTTGTTATAAAAAAGAATGGCCGTCGCAATTTTACTGGAATGTTTCATAAATGCGTAATATTTTATTGCAACAATAAAACTCATGTTACACCGAAAAGTTGCATCTTGGGCAAAGAAACATTTTCAGTGATGTAACCATTAAACAAACCTAAAAAAACTCCGCTACATTAATATTCAAAAGTCATGTACAGCCTTTCCCCCAGCATTTTGTGATAATGTGTCAATCATTTTTTCTCTCTTTTAAAGGACAAAAAAAAAAACACAAAAATGCGGTAGCTTTTAGACCTCTCTGAGAAATATATTGCCTTCGAGACAACCTTGCTACGCATATTTCTTCTGAGCTCTTATTTTATCCTGGTTTCTGTAATTTCCGGGAGTAGACAGTGCTAAATTGAGCACAGTTCATCAAATATACGAGGAAGGAGTGTCAAGTGTTTTTGGTCCTGATTTACAACTAAGTGTAATATTTTATGAGAAGAAGCATCAGTTTACCTATCTTGTTGCCAAACAAAACCGCTACTGTATGTTCCTTGAAAGGTGCTTAAAAGAACAGTATCTGTCCGGGGTCTACTCGCGTACCAACTGGCTACCATGCGTGTCCATGACTTTTTAAAACGACCCCTAATTTTGAAATAATACCCCCTTTTCTAATCAAACGAGAAGTGAGATTCGGAAATGACCCCCTTTCTGTGGTGACTGAAGAGTACTGAATAAAAATTACCCCCCCCCCCCGCCATTAACGAAATTCACACTCTGCGCGGACCGAGTGCCCTCCCTCCCCCCACCCTTCGACACATGACAATCTTTGTCAATATCTTATTATTTACATTGTTTGAAGATGATATGTTCTTTTCCAGAAACTACGAACACTCGTTTGCTTTATCTCACCTTCTGCAAAAACATACTAGGTTAAATAAGCGCCTTAATTTAAGGAGGAGATCTGGAAAACACCTTGGAACCACGGCTAAAGTACTATCTTTGGAACTAAAGTTTTCCGATTTCAGGGGCGGTCCTATTTTTAGGGGTTTTCGCAATGTGTAATATCTATGCTAGGGCTATTAACAGTGGTCTTCCTCCAGTTCACAGATATTAATATAGTGGTCTTATTTCTGAGGTGATCCTCTTTACTGAGGCTCCTATCCCGATGTTACCCTGCAGATCACAGATATTAATAGTGGTTTTATTTTTGAGGTGATCCTGTTTGCTGAGGCTCCTATCCCGATGTGACTAGAAAAAGGATAATCCCCTAAATACCTTTCAATATCAATGGCTGTCTGATCTGTAGGAGTTACTGTAATCCAGCTGCTGTAATCAGAAAGAACGAATTTCAAATATAATGAAATACTCATTCAAGGAAGGTTAATCAAAGGAGCTTTCGTTGTTATATCAGCCAATCATATCAGTGATTATGGTGGAATATGGGGATAAAACTGCTGCGTGTCACTCCTTCCGGTTTTCTCCCGCAGCCTGATCGAGGAAGATCCGGAGGGGGGTTAAAAAGGCGGAATGTCTTCTCCGGGCTAACAGAGTCAAAGAGAAGAAATACCTCATCCAAAGGGCATGATATCAATTAAACAGACGATGGGGGAAATTCGATGAGGATATCCACCTGTAGAGGATATCCACCTTTGAGTAGGGGAGAAACGAGAGTTCAAGCACAGGAAGTGACGTCATAATGACATCATATAGACTATTCGCATAGGTGGTTGTAAGCATAATTGAAACTTTGTAAAAATTGAAAAAGTGGGATAACTTTTGTTATAGTTAACCGATTTGAATGAAAATTTTACCGTTTGATTCAGTTTCATAACTAGTTTTGATATAAAGTAGTCATAGGCTATTCGCATAGGTGGCTGTATGCATAACTGATTCACCTTAAAATTTTAGCTTAAAAGTGAGATTACTTCCGTCATGGTTAACCGATTTGAATGAAAATTTCACCGTTTGATTTCGTTTGCACAGGAAGTGACGTCATAATGACATCATATAGACTATTTGCATAGGTGGTTGTAAGCATAATTGAAACTTTGTAAAAAGTGAAAAAGTGGGATAACTTTTGTTATAGTTAACCGATTTGAATGAAAATTTTACCGTTTGATTCAGTTTTATATCTAGTTTTGATATAAAGTAGTCATAGGCTATTCGCATAGGTGGCTGTATGCATAATTGATTCACCTTAAAATTTTAGCTTAAAAGTGAGATTACTTCCGTCATGGTTAACCGATTTGAATGAAAATTTCACCGTTTGATTTAGTTTTATGTATAGTTTACAGTGATTATAGAGACTATTTGCATAGGTGGCTGTAAACACTTTGTGGGAGCACACCCCGCAATCAAAGATGGTGTTCGAATAGCAAGCACTCCCCCCCCCCCCCCCTCCCATTCAAACATGTGTTCGAATGACAAACCTCCCATTCAAAGACGGTGTTCGAATGGAAAGCGCCCCCATTCAAACATGTGTTCGAATTATTTTTTTATTTTTTTGGAAGATATTACGTCATAGTATTGTTCAACAAGTTTTTTTTCAACAAGTTGTTTAAGAATTGTACAACAAGTTGTTGTACAACAATTGTTCAACAAACTGTTGTTTAACATGTTCAACATGTTGAACATGTTGTTGGACATGTTGTTGGACAAGTTGGACATGTTCAACATGTTGTTGAACAAGTTGAACATGTTCAACATGTTGTTGACTAAGTTGAACATGTTCAACATGTTGAACATGTTGTTCAACAAGTTGGACATGTTCAACATGTTGTTGAACAAGTTGAACATGTTCAACATGTTGTTGACTAAGTTGAACATGTTCAACATGTTGAACATGTTGTTCAACAAGTTGGACATGTTCAACATGTTGTTGAACAAGTTGAACATGTTCAACATGTTGAACATGTTGTTCAACAAGTTGGACATGTTCAACATGTTGTTGAACAAGTTGAACATGTTCAACATGTTGAACATGTCGTTCAACAAGTTCAACATGTTCAACATGTTGTTGAACAAGTTGAACATGTTCAACATGTTGAACATGTTGTTGACTAAGTGTTGTTAACATATTCTTCAACATGTTGTAGTTCAAGCAATTGATGCAACAATAGCAGCCAGTTCAGAAAAAAAAACAAGACATATGTGGAATAGTTTTATTAATACACTTAAATATACACAGCTTAAATCTATAACAATATTACAACATTTGTTGATTTACAAAGTCTTTAATTTAAAATTTAATCAAATGTTGAACATGTTCAACTTGTTGAACAACATGTTAAACAACATGTTCAACAACTTCAACATGTTCAACATGTTGTTGAACATGTTGTCTACGTCTAGGGCTAGGGGTAGGGTTATGCCGCTTAGAGGAGTCTAACGTCATGACGTCTTTATGACGTCATCATGACGTGATTATGACGTCATCACGTCATCATTATGACGTCATAGTGACGTCATTCGAACAGGCGCGCGCTTTATCAAAAAATGGCGCAGAAACCCCATGCCGGTTCTGCGCCACCCTATGACGTCAATTTGACGTCACTTTCTGGCGCAGAACCGACATGGGGTTTCTGCGCCATTTTTTTTGATAAAGCGCGCGCCTGTTCGAATGACGTCACTATGACGTCATAATGATGACGTTATGACGTTATAATGACGTCATGATGACGTCATAAAGACGTCATGACGTTAGACTCCTCTAAGCGGCATAACCCTACCCCTAGCCCTAGACGTAGACAACATGTTCAACAACATGTTGAACATGTTGAACTTGTTGAACATGTTGTTTAACATGTTGTTCAACAAGTTGAACATGTTCAACATTTGACTAAATTTTAAAATAAAGACTTTGTAAATCAACAAATGTTGTAATATTGTTATAGATTTAAGCTGTGTATATTTAAGTGTATTAATAAAACTATTCCACATATGTCTTGTTTTTTTTCTGAACTGGCTGCTATTGTTGCATCAATTGCTTGAACTACAACATGTTGAAGAATATGTTAACAACACTTAGTCAACAACATGTTCAACATGTTGAACATGTTCAACTTGTTCAACAACATGTTGAACATGTTGAACTTGTTGAACGACATGTTCAACATGTTGAACATGTTCAACTTGTTCAACAACATGTTGAACATGTCCAACTTGTTGAACAACATGTTCAACATGTTGAACTTGTTCAACTTAGTCAACAACATGTTGAACATGTTCAACTTGTTCAACAACAGGTTGAACATGTCCAACTTGTCCAACAACATGTCCAACAACATGTTCAACATGTTGAACATGTTAAACAACAGTTTGTTGAACAATTGTTGTACAACAACTTGTTGTACAATTCTTAAACAACTTGTTGAAAAAAAACTTGTTGAACAATACTATGACGTAATATCTTCCAAAAAAATAAAAAAATAATTCGAACACATGTTTGAATGGGGGCGCTTTCCATTCGAACACCGTCTTTGAATGGGATGTTTGTCATTCGAACACATGTTTGAATGGGAGGGGGGGGGGGTGCTTGCTATTCGAACACCATCTTTGATTGCGGGGTGTGCTCCCACAAAGTGTTTACAGCCACCTATGCAAATAGTCTCTATAATCACTGTAAACTATACATAAAACTAAATCAAACGGTGAAATTTTCATTCAAATCGGTTAACCATGACGGAAGTTATCTCACTTTTAAGTTAAAATTTTAAGGTGAATCAATTATGCATACAGCCACCTATGCGAATAGCCTATGACTACTTTATATCAAAACTAGTTATGAAACTGAATCAAACGGTAAAATTTTCATTCAAATCGGTTAACTATAACAAAAGTTATCCCACTTTTTCACTTTTTACAAAGTTTCAATTATGCTTACAACCACCTATGCGAATAGTCTATATGATGTCATTATGACGTCACTTCCTGTGCTTGAACTTTCGTTTCTCCCCTTACTCCTTTGCCTCTTCCATAGGGAGAGGCTTGAACAACCTGGAGTATGCGGAAAACATACCGGGGGTTTCCGAAAAAAGCCCAGGCCCTTTATTTGGAAACTGGCCAATTTCAGGCGCTCATTAAGAAACCAAACAAAAGCCCCGGGGCTTCTATGAGGAAACAGGGCAACGGAGGGGGTGTCTGTTCGCCTTGTGCGAAGCACAGGATTAAGCAACGACGCAAAACATGTCTAGGGGCTGCCCCATATCAAAGGATTAAGTGCACCATGTCTGCAGTGCGAGTAAAGACGAGTTCTAAAAAGACTTGCAGAGAAGGAAGGGGGCTTTTAGGGAACCAGACAAAATACCACCGGACATTATACCACCGGACATAATACCACCGGACAAAATACCACCGGACAAAATACCACCAAAGATATCTTTTAATTATACAGCGTAACAACGCAGACTCCGTGGCATCCAGTCATGCAAGAAGCTCAAATAAGGCGCGAAACGGAAACGGCTTAGGGATTAAAACAGGTTCATACTCACGTCTCTCAACATGCAGCGTAACAACCCAGACAGGGTGGCGTCCAGTCATCGCGGAAAAGACTCCAAAAGACGAATGGCAGAGACGGCTTAGTTATTATAAAAATCAGATGCAGTAGGTCGCAGGGAGTAAGAGCAAATACTCCATTATGTCATTATTGATAAGGGATTACCACAGCGCGAGACTTTTCACATATAAATAGGGCACTAAAATGAGCAGAATATAAACCAATATCAACAGCAATAAACCACGAAAATAACCTAACAAGGATCTACAAAAAATGGAAATAATTACCTCCCAAAAGTTAAAGTAGAATGTCCTCAGTGAATGTAATTTTATGTTTCTTTTAGTTACATTCAGTTATGAACAGCTTCGGTGATCAGAGAAAGCAATAAAAGATTGCGGTGGTATTTTGTCCTAGTTGTCATTTCCTTGGTGGTATTATGTCCGGTGGTATTTTGTCCGGTGGTATTTAGTCCGGTGGTATTATGTCCGGTGGTATTTTGTCCTACACCCGGAAACGATTTTTTCAGGTCTTTATTAACACTTGACAAGCCTTTGGCTTGCAAGGGTTATATGAATTTGTGCAAACAAAATTCGTCCTTTTTTTTTCTTCTTAACACTTTTTCCGATTTTTTTGTGTCTTCTTCTCCTCTGACACTATGGACCCTACGACCATGAAACTTGGGACTTATGAAGAGCTTGATCTGAACATGTGCATGTCACTTTTTATTTTCGTCTTTCATTTCGTTTTCTTTGTTAAAACACCATGTGAAAAGAGTGTATTTTTGCAAGTAAATGCGTAGCATTTAACCCACATCACACACAGTTGCACAGTGAGCATTGTGCGAGCTCTCACTGCGTAAATAGCTAACACGGCGTATGCTAGATCAGTCAATAAAACCTTAAGTCAACAGAAACCAAACACTACTCGGCTTATAAGACGTATTCAAGCTGTGTTGTTTGCAATATATTATTCAAGAAATAACCCATTGAAGGAAGTATTTTTGCGTTTTAATTTTTGTCAAGTGTTTAACATTTCGCTAGCGAAGTGAGGTTCTAGTTTCAACTCCAAATAGAAGCCCCGAGGCTTCTATTGAGAAACAGTTTCCTAATAGGAGCCTAATAAGGGCTCTTATTAGTGAAGAGGATGACATGATAGAAATTTTATAGGCAAATAATTATGTAATTACTTCACTCTCTAATTGTTTTTAAATTTCGTTTACAGCTTTAATTCCAAATGTAATTATAGTTCCCAATACAAATTACTTTGCTTTCAATATATTTCTTAGATAGATCTGTTAAATTAATGTTCAGATTTTGGTTGAATATTGAACCTAATAAACTCTCGGGGCCATTATGTCGATGGTTGCACTCGGGACGTTATGTCGATGGTTGCACTCGGGGACGTTATGTCGATGGTTGCACTTGGGGACGTTATGGACATCGCTTTTTGGGCATCGCCTGTTTGGGCTTTTGTTGGCGTTGCCATTTGGTCCGGGATTCGTTTTTTGGCAGGTATACAAAACTGGGGGCAAAACTGGAGGTGAGGCTGTTTACTTGGGGGGGGGGACTACCTAGAACCCGTTTTGTTAGTACTTTTCACTGTGATATAAAATTTCGAAGCTTGCGTCCCATTGGATAGCAGTGTCGGATCCAAAGGGAGGGGGGGGGGGGTTCAGGGGTTGCAACCCCCTAAATCCGAAAAAAATAGACCCCAGCTGGCTTAGGTGCGCGCGCATGCCCTACTTCCATGCTGGCCCAAGTTGACCCCCCCCCCCTTGCCCGAAAGCGATATCCGCCACTGGACAGCGATCTTTCGAGGAATGCAAGCGATTTCTTTCTTGTTTCCATCAAGCGAGAATATGGGGAGCACGCAGGCTGCTTGGGCATCTACTGGTAACCAGATTGATAACTACCCAGACTGTCGCAATCTTATTGCTACTCCGCTTGGAATCCGGATCTTCCCTTAGCTGCTGCTTGGACATACTTCGTCTTCTTGAAAGAAGGACATGAGGACTGCTCAAGGCAGCCATTTTTTGTTTCACAGTAATCCACGCTGTGAGTGGCAAGAGTGAACAGCGGAATCTAGGGCATCTCCGCTTTTGTTTCACCGTCGCCTTTTCCATAGTACTTAGTTTACACATATACACGCATTTACAGTTTTTCCGGAAGCATCTGTCATGCCTCCTTATATGTTAATAACCAAGCTAAAAGCCAAAAAAAGGGTTTGGAGAATCTGTTGATTTATTGCTAAATAAATAGTATCTTTAACATAAAACACTAAACAGTCCTACACACAAGTATATCTGTTATATTGATAACTTACAAATCTTTAAGACTGGATGAGTATTGGGTGGTGGCGGGAAAACAAGATTTTGCGAGCAGAGAATTTTATGTTTAGTACAAGCGCTGCTAGCTCAGTTATGAGATGTTTCTTGAAGGTAAACGAAACTGGAGTCAGTCGATAGTATATTTTCTATATTAGCCAATGAGGGTATAGAAGTGAGGCAGGAGATCAGTGACTGGCTTGCTTATGGGCGTCTGGCAATTGCGGCGTAGTCTAGGGAGAGTTTGACAAGACACAAATGGGGAAGTGTGAGTCTAGCTGGGCGATAAAAGGAGCAATAAAAGGAGCAATAGACAAGAGGAGCTAAGATAAATATATCAACATATTTGCCCAGCTGCGCTGAAGGTTGTTTAAACCAAATTAATCAGCCTTAATTTTACAGAAAACATTTCAAATGACCCTGTCTTCCGTAACTGTGAAGTGAAGAGGAAGTGACCAATCCCACCCAGTCTCCTGGAACTCCTCTTCGTCACAGCCATCTATCTGTTAACAGAGGAAGAAAACCCATCTATCTGTTAACAGAGGAAGAAAACCCATCTATCTGTTAACATAGGAAGAAAACCCATCTATCTGTTAACAGAGGAAGAAAACCCATCTATCTGTTAACAATGGAAGAAAACCCATCTATCTGTTAACAGAGGAAGAAAACCAATGTATCTGTTAACATAGGAAGAAAACCCATCTATCTGTTAACAGAGGAAGAAAACCCATCTATCTGTTAACAGAGGAGGAAAACGCGTTCAAATGGACAGAGCAATATGGTGAAACGAGCAGTACAGGAGAGAGGAGCAGGAGGTGGGGGGAGGGGGAGTATAACCTCGTAATGATGAGGATAGTGACTGCCAAGACCTCCTTTTGAATTAATACTAGGAGCAAGAGGGAAAGGGAAATCCCATTCCCCAGCAGAAGGATATTCAACCCCCTCCTTCGGTAGCAACATCTGACACTGCAACCGTAAAAGCCAACTAACTAGACGTTGGAAAAGCTATGTTGTTTAGACTTGCTTTTTTTCGCAACCACAATCCCACGTCTAATTAATGTCTTTGGTGCCAAGTTGAAATGACGTCAGAAAAGTCGACGTTTTATCTATATATCAAATAATTCACGTTTGATAGACGTGGGGTTGACAACCAAACAGTAGCGTCATCATATTATCGCCCACCGGAAATGAATGCCATGACAATCTCTTCGAAAGTGGACCAAGATGAGGACATAAAATTGTGGGAATTTCAGATTTTTCCCAACTGCTTTTGAAAATGTTCATGGCCCTTTTTTCATACATTTCTTGCGTTACCGGATGACCCAAGGATGTGGGACGTGGTGCGATCACGACAGTTTTATTAATGTCGCTGTCTATATGGCGATTCTGGACTAAGTTTTCCCGACGTCTTTACAACGTCGCCCCTATTTGCAACCTTTTTGCAGCGTTGTTTGGGCGTCATATAATCGCTTTCTATCCAACATCAGCAAACAGACTTTGTTTCGACTTGCATAATTAACCAGTGTTTTACATTTTACATTACCATTTCTTGCTATGCGAGTAAGTACAGTGTGTGTGTGTGTGTATGTATGTGTGTGTGTGTATGCGCGTATGGGTGTGTGTGTGTGTGTTGCAGAAGGGGGGGTTGGGGCGGTTATTGGTTATTCAAAATTCTTGCTTTATTGTGCCAACGCTTCACAGAAAAGTACATTATTTTAACGCTGACGTTATTGCACGTCTATTTTAACAGCTGTACGACATTCTTACGGGCGCCAAAGTAATCACACGTACGCGAGTGAACTGCCCTAGAGTTAAGCTACAATAATTACTGTTATTTGTTGGTGCGTCAGGCGGTATAAGAGAGGTGGGTTTAGATCCTGACCTGCAACAACCCAAACCACCACACACACTTTATATAATAAACAAAATTTAGATTAATTGTCGTACCTCTCTCATTCAGATGGATTGTCGCTAGATCAGTTGTTCACCAGGGGAATTGTCATAGATTCTTTTCTGGCATAAGGAAGCTGCTAGCAGAAAACGAAAAGAGGCACCTGCACTGAAGAAAATCTGTAATGTTTACAAAAAAGCAGACCTTAAGGGAGGAGCGTGTAATGGCACGATTCCAAGGAGACAACCCTGTGCTTAAAGCGGAAGTAAACCTAAATTGCGAGAAGCTCAGATTATCAAGTATTTCGCCAAATCAGCACTGGAAACAGCAAGATGTTTAAGTCCATGCAAGGCGATGTTTAATGAATAAGAACAAAGTTTGTTAATTTTAGTTTTAAACGGTCGCGAGTGTAGGGTTAATGGCAAGGTTCACTCTTTTGGCAGAAAGGGGGCGAAATTTTTTCTCTGGCGTCTGATTTCTTAAAACAACTTCCTAAACTAGGCCCCTGATTGACAAACTTTCGGCACCCTAAATTCTCGACAGCGAACACACAGGATGCCCATCCCAGACATTATCGCCATGTCGCTTTATGATACTCTTTGTGCTCATTGGCCAAGGGGCCAGTCCGGTGCGAGTTGCTGCTTGTTTATTTGTATATTGTTCTTTGTCATCTTTTCTTCGTTAAATTTAACCTTGCAAATTAGTGAGAAGCAACTTAACTTTTTTCAGCTAACCAACTTCCGCCCGTCTCCACTCCCTCCTACCCCATCTTAATTTATACCCAAGTACAGTGTACGTGTATGACATGTTTTACCCACCCACCCTCCATCCCCATCCCTGCTTGGACTTAAAGCGGCATGGCAACATGGTGACACGATGTCTGGGGTGGATAACTTGTGCCGTATTTTGTCTTCTAACAATGCCCAGTTTTGGAGAGTAAGGCCTTGTACAAGATTCTGTTCATGAGCATAGTAAGTAAGAACATGCTACAACATAGTAAAGTGCAAAACTCGCGCAGAGCAGTGAAGGTTCAGAACGCCAGTGACCAAACACATCGAGATGGAATGCGTTAGGCGAACAAAGGAAACCCTTGCATAATTGGTGACGTGTGCTTTTCCGTGATGGTTCCAGCTTTACGTCACAGATGGCGCCATTGCACATGCAGACGTATCGACGACAGTTCGACCCTGTTTGTATGAGCCAGGTCAATCGCTATGGTGCTGGGGGCGCAACGGTTTGAGCACCATGCGATTGGGACGGCGCTCAGAAATGCTCATTTTCAATATGAAAATTTGTGCTTTAATCAAACAAACGGCTCACAACAAGTTACTGAGTGAGATTATGTGACACCAAAATTTTGTGAATGGAAAAAATGTGACCGCTTTTGTTTCAGTTGCATTTTTGTTGAGCGGTAGAAATAACCGTTATGCCTTATTTGGTAGAGATAATGTTAAAGTATATGTTGAAATTTTCAAAAGAATCGATCAATTTCGTGATCAACAAATAAACGAGTTATCAGTGTAACTGAGTTTTCAGTGTAAACTTTCTTTGTCCTCCAGTATATTGTTAAGGATCGTCAGAAACATATTTCATGAAGTGATAAGTGGTGAGAATCCGGGGTTTGGGGAGGGTGGGGGCTTTAGTCATCGTTTGTGGTCACGGCTTGTGGGCACTCACTATACCGTAGATCTCGCTAAACCGGACAAGTGAGATCACTCCCGTCAGTGTCCGGTTTATCGAGGTTTTACTGTACGGTGATTTGGACCAACTAAACCTCAAATAGAAAAAAGGCGGTGCGCGTAATCTTTCGTCTGTAATGCTCCAAATTGATGGTGCTAAAATGAGTTTTTAATCTACATTTTGATACAAAACGAAATTGTTTTGGCGTCTCTAGAACGGACAAGATCAGATTTTGCAAAGTATGGGATGGACTTTTGATTCGGACTTGCGAGGACGTATTGCGACTTCAACTGTAACAGTAAATGGATCATTAAAAGTGATTGCCCTGAAAGCCAGTTTTGCTGCTAAAAGATGAGTGGTCTGAGGGCAAGGCCTTTATGACAAAATTAATGTGTGGCTTTAAAAGTTGTGAAATGAAGTACATTCAGATGCGGCTACATTTGTTATTGCACTTTTTTTTATTTATGAAAGAAGTCGTAAATTTTATACTGAGTTCATTTTATCAAGACGACTCCCCTAATGGACCTTGTTATGTACGTCAGAACAGTCACCAAGCTCGCGAAAAAATCCAACTGTTTGGCGTCCTCCCCTCCGCCCATTAACCGTAATGTGTGGTGCCGTCTGTTGTTTTTTAACGAAGAACACACAGTCTGTACTCCACAGGTGTTACTTTCTGAATGGCTTGATAATGTGCCAAAACATGAGCTTGAAAGAGAAACTGTCTGTCTGTCTGTCTCTCTCTCTCTCTCTCTCTCTCCCTCTCTCTCTTTCTTTCTCTCTCTCTCTCTCTCTCTCTCTCTCTCTCTCTCTCTCTCTCTTCATTCAGAAAATATTCCATTGTAACCTTTTAATTACAATTTTCTTCAGATGTGGATAAATTCGACAGCGTTCCTGTAGACGAGGAGTGTAAGAAGGGCTACTTCCGGTGTAGTCCTACTTCCGGTAGATGTTTAGCTCAGCTGCACTGGTGCGACAACCGCTCAGAAGAATGCGAGCACGGTGAGGATGAGACAATAGAAAACTGCGGTAAGTGAATTCGGAGTGAGTTGCATTAAAATTTTAAACCTTTACAATACTGTTATAACCCCTTCGCTTAGAATGAATTACCCCCCCCCCCCCCCCCTCTCCTCTCCTTAAAAAATGCGCCGACTTTAAACCTAAGCTCTCCTCCAAGTGCGTTTATACGACGGAAGGGTGTACGGCTGTGTGTACGCTGACGACAGAGATAATGACTTATTTCATGTCACTAATTTATGACCAAACAGGAAAGACAAAAAGAAAGTTGAAACAGGGACAAAAACCCGCAGGGAAAATGAAGAGGTACGAAACTGAATGGGTTGGTTTAAAAATAGTCTTAAAAAAACGCTGTAATTGTATCCATAATTTTAGGGATAGTTGAACACAGAAAATAAAAAAAAAGATAAATCAAAATGATAAAAGAAGCAATTTGGATTCACACTTACATTCATTTCTAAATCTTCGTGTCGTTTACATCTCGTTTATCTACTGCACACCATAAAAATCTCCATTTTTTTAATCTAAGAAATAAAGAAATAAAACAGGGTCAAACTTCACGGAAGACGAATATGAAACTTTTAAATATTAAATGACAATTAGATCGTGTACAAAAGCTAAAAATTTTCTTCAGTAAACTTTGTACTCATCTGCAGGATTTTCAGCTTAAAATCACTGGACGAAAGACTAAAATACTGTGAGGGCTGGGCGCAACGAGAAAATACAGTAAAACCTGAGGACCGGACACCCTTGATATACCGGACAACTCCTCAAACCGGACAGATTTTTCCGGTTCCGATTTTCTCCCATAGACTTCTATTATAACAAAACCTCTGTAAATCGGACAGCTCCTTCTTCCGGACACGTCCCAAATGCGTGTTTTACTGTAAAAAGAACCCTGATACACCGGACAGTGATACGCAAACATGGCTTGTGTACAAAAGCGACCATGCATGATTCATTTGCCGAGAGAGTTGCTGCAGCGGGGTTTTAATTGCAACGAGGGTTCATTTATTGTCGTAATGCCACGGTTTTTGTTTGCATATATTTGGTTATCACTTTTGTTTTAAATAAACAATAGTGGAGTTCGGTGTCTGGACATCCCCTTTTGAGATGGGGTGTTTTCTATCTTTTTACACATCATTCAAGTATTCGGAATAATTATCAGCTGTCGAAATGGGAACAAAGAATTTGGCTAAATTTAACGGATAAAATCAAATTAATAAAAATGAGTAATGAAAAGTCAGTCATCAGATTAGTAGAAGAATTTGTCTTAGACAAGAAACACGGTGGCAGATATTTTAAAGAAGATGGATTGTTATTTGAAAGAGGCTGAGGAATGTGAAAATCCTGGAATAATAATTTGTTGTTGGCTGGAATACCTGCGATTATGGCAAATAATGGGATAGCGTAGATTTTAAAAACTCAACATGGGATTCAGCAGGGAACTCCTCAGCAAATAATTGCAAATCCTATTGATATGATTCTAAGTACAATACCACTCAGAAGTACAAAAAACTTTTTTTTCATTTCTTGTGGTTGGCAGTTTTGGTTAGCAGTTGTCCACGGCTGGCAGTAGTCCGGGTGGCAGATGTCCTTGTGTGGCAGATGTCCGGGTTGCAGTTGTCGGGTGGCAGTAGTCCGGGTGGCGTGGTGCGGGTGGCACTTGTCCTAGACTCATGTGGGGGCGCGGACAAAAGAATTGAAAAAAAAATAACGGTTATTCGTGGTTGGTGAGGGTAAGAGGCCAGAATGTTTCTCGACCATTGTTGAAGGAAAAAGCCATTTTTTTTTACAAAACAATTAAACTTTGGCCTTAAAGCATCAAACAGGTGGCTCAAAATTTTTCGTAAAAGGTTTAGCATCAAATTTCAGGCAATGTGCGGACTGCGGAGAGGGTGCAAGTGTTGATCTTGAAGTTATTTGTGATTTATTTTTATGCAATATAAGACACCCCATCTTGACCCCTCGATATACCTAACACCTCCCTAAACCAGACAAATTAGCCCGGTCCCAACGACGTCCGGTTTAAACACTTTTTACTGTAGTCCTGATTTGCCTTAATGAGGCAGTGTTCTATAGAAATCACAACTGTAGGAAAGATACAGCATGTCTGTGTTCATTGAAAACCTCACAGTCCTCACAATCTATGTTAAGATTGTGAAAGTTTTAATTTACGTGTTCAGTGTATGATTATTAACAATGTATTGATTATTAAGCTTAATCAATTTCGTAAAGCCAAGAATTACCTTGTTTCTCAGCGTCCGCTTTGGCCACCAAAATCGCAAAAAAAAAAACAGAGAGGTGTAGCGAATGCGTTTCAATAAACATGAAGTAAAAGTGGCGACCCGTAAGGCAGTCCAATGCAGAAATTTGTATAAACCTAGAGCATACGATAAGCAAGTGAAAAACTAAAAAAAAAGGTATTTCAAGGAAATTGAGTCTTGCATTCTACTGGTTCTACTGGCACTGGCAGGTTAAAAGGGTGGAACGAAGAAAACACGTTTTTGATGAATTGAGACAAGTTAAACACCAAACAAAACAAATGTTTTAGCTAAAACTGTTACTGCCATAAAAAAGAGTACCGCGTGGGTGTTGAGTTTCAAGTTCTAGATGTCAACCAAGGCTTTTTTATCTCTGGCCTTAGGGCACCTGCGCAATGTGCCATTTAAAAAGATATATTTTCTGCCTTTTCTTGGAATTATGCATAGCCATTTGTCTAAATAATAAAAAAAAATGACACTCAGACAAATTGAATTACTTAAGTCCGTGTAATTCATATTGAAAAAGGTTTTATTTACGATTGCCAGTTTCACGTCTCTTAGTGCAGTGGCTTCGCAATAAGAACGCAAGCTTTTGAACAGCCCCGAAATGGCTTCGAGTCAGAAGAACTCAATGGTTCTTTGCATTTTACGTTTTACGCTTCGTCACATCAACAGAGGGCGTCAGTCGTCTGTATGTACTTATGTGCGTATGTAAACTTTTACTTAGCTTTTTTCGTCTCCCACAATCTTAATAGGATTTCCTTGAAATTTGGTATGAATGTTTCCTAAGTAGACCTCGCTTGAAAATTACTTTTTTTGACATTTCGCCAAAGCTTGACCAAACGGCGACATTTTTAATTTTTAGGGCTAATTTTTCAAAATATTTCGGCTGGACTCCTTTCAAATTTTGTACGAATGTTTTTGAAATGGCCCAGTAATCATTCTGAAGGCAATCCAACGTCTACTGGAGTTTGCAACACAGGCCAAACTAAACTACAACACTAGTTCTGGCTGCTCAGCTTCTTAACAACGCCGTTGACTAACGTTGAATAGATGTTGGATAAGCAAAGTTGTTTAGGTTTTGTTTTTGGTCGCAACCAAATGCAACTTTCTCAGACGTCTTAACAACGTCTTTGGTACAAAGTTGAATAGTTGACTGTTTTGCTTAGCCATGATAAACGTGTCAAACGTCATACGGTTGAGATGAATGCCAGAAAAAATACAACAGAAATCATATGAAAGGTAAGTACAGGGAAACTCCTAGATAGGACCAGCCCGCAGACGGACTACAAATAGGGCAACCTCGCAAATGGGACAAACTCAAAATAGGACCACCTCACAAATCAAACAACCTCACATAAGGGAGCACCTCACAGATAGGGCCTTTGGCAATCAAAGGAGTCTAGTTTAGACCCACCGGTGCTTCTATTTGCACGGTTCTACTATATTCGTCCATACTCTGTTTATCACACATTACTATATCACAAACAGATTATTAAATCTTTTTATTTTGCTATCTTATGTTTTATATCCAACTTTTAGTTCTTAAAATCCTGCTTATGTAGTAGACCGAGTTTTATAATACATTTGTTAAATATTTTAATTACAGGAACGATGAAAATACCTATAATAGAAATAAGCTATATTTGAAAATATTGTTAAAACCTACATATTTTAAGATATACATTGTTTGATACATTGTTTGATACTTCTACGGTCCTGTTTTATTTGTCCATTTCATAGTACTAGAACAGCAGCCTGCGTACTTGCAAGTGAGTATCTAAACTTGCTGAAAAACTACTCTCCCAAGCTATGACATGTTTATTGGGTTTCCTGTGGACAAATATAGAAAAGTATAGAGAAATATAGTCAAATATAATGTCACTCTAATATGCTTTAATAAACAAGGTGACGTACAATTCTGTCCAGGGCGTTGCTAAGTAACCAACAGATATTTGGCCACATCAAAATATGCATGAAGTAAGATTGCTAGCGCAAAATTTTAAAAATATGTATTGTAAATAGTACAGTTGTAGCATTTCCCAAACGACCGGTAAACAGGCTACGCGTCAAACACTGACAGACTCATTGTGACAGTGTGAAAACTTAATAGATACTGAATTCACTGACACTTCATAAAAAGCCGAGCATTGAGTAATTAACCCGCATATAATTGATAACGAATAGGCCTTTGTTCAACTACTAACTGAAAACGACTAAAGTATCGAAATTCAAAGTTAATTAAATAGAAAGCTTGCCATTTATATTTACAGTATAGTTTTTTCTATTGCCATTAAATGTAATTCAAGAGGATGACGTTATCAGTTTTTCAACAGCAATGTTTGTAAGATGTAGTAGTTATAAACACCTAGTTTTAATACCTTTAATGCCCTTTCAGAAAACGTGACGAACATTAAATAGCTCCTAAATCCACGCCATGTAGTTTTAATTTCAATAGAATGGCAGAAAAGAGGAGACAATACTGTTAATAGGCATCATTTCAATTAATTCTGTTCTAGCTAGAAGTAAAACATGACCACCTCGCCTTGAATGAATACACAGGCGTGTTATTTCAACCGCCTTTCATGTTGCTAAGTAAATACACACATTGTAATTGAATCCTGCAACTGGCATTGGAATTGTTAACCAGGTAATTTATAGAAAAATGTGATCATCTTGTTTCTGATACAGAAATGTTCTGTTGCGATTCCAAGTGAAGGAAACCTTTTTCTCTCAGCGTACATGAGCAGTATTCTTTTAGAAATATAAATATTTTCAGTCAAAAGTCAAATTTCAGTCAAAAGCGGTGTTTTAGTGTCACCTGGCCGCAGGTACTGCGTACAAAGTTCGAGAGAATTGTAACCGGTGTTACAGCCATGCTTCGGCTGTGTCGTAGTACTGACACATTTGTGTAGCAAATTAGTGATAAGGATAAGCTGTATCATGGTTCTGGCATGTCTAAGCATTAATAAATGAGCAAATATACACACTTATACATGAGTATATCTACATACTTATACATGAACACATCTATACACTTATACATGAACACATCTATGCACTTATACCTGAGCACCTCTACACACTTAAACATGAGTACAGCTACATACTTATAAAGGGACACATCTATACACTTATACATGAACACATCTATACACTTATACAGGAACACGTCTATACACTTATACATGAACACATCTATACACTTATGCATGAACACATCTATACACTTATACATGAGTACATCTACATACTTAGACATGAACACATCTATACACTTATACCTGAGCACCTCTACACACTTATACTTGAGTACATCTACATACTTATACAGGAACACGTCTACACATTGAAACCTGAGCATGTCTGCACACTTATACAGGAACACGTCTACACACTTATACCTGAGTACATTTAAATACTTACATAGACATCTACACACTTATGTCTGAGCACGTCTTCACACTTATACACGAGTACATGTAAACTCCTATACCTGAACACGCCTCAATGAGATTAAAAGTTCAGTTTAATGTATGCTGCTCTGGAAATAGCAGTCGGAATTCAATTGCTAATAGTTTGAACTCAGCATAGCTAATGGCCTGACTTTGAAAGCAGTAAATGAAGGTCCTTGACGGGCGGGGAGTATAAGTCTAGGGGATCTGGCTTTTAGAAGGAGAGCTAGATGTGTTTTCGTTTGTTGGTTGAAAAAATGTTGCAATCAAATCTCGTATTCATTTAATTATCCAGAAAATTATATAATGTCTGACTGGATATTGTTCCCGTATAAAAGATACTTTTCAAAAGAAAACTCCAACCACACGTAGAGTGAAGTGTAAATAAGCGACACAGGGAAATGTCGAGACAAGACGTCAGCAATTTTTGTGTCTCTGTAGGAATAAACAATGACAACCCTGTGTGCAGTCACCGGCATGGCATATCATGGTGCTGGGGGCATTTTTAAGTTCCATATATTTCAGTGTTAGAAATATTGATATCCAAGTGTTTTGGGCAAATCTCTTTTATTTAATTGCTAAGGTAGGGCTGTTTTAACAACCTTCAGCGCGATTAAAAAAACAAAAAGAAGTAAGTGGTACTCAAAATAAAACAGTTTTAAGCTTAAATGTATACTTGTTGATAAACAAAATATTACGTAATGTGTGAGTAATTGCCAGCTGCAATTTGTGATGAGATTCTGTTAGTTTGCAAATACAATTAAGAGCATGTAATTTAAAAGTAGTACAATAGCCTTCATGGATTCTGTGTCTCTTCATGGAATTTTAGCTTTACGGAAGGGTCTGTATTGGTACTGCTCACACATGATAAATTTCAATTAATATTATTTGCCATCACATATAATGTATAGATTATACATTTGTTTCAAACAAAGTGGAATGCTATGCCAAAAAGGTTGACGCTGCTTGGATAAATATTAACGATAATTATCATTTCTCCCAAATCGGGTCACTAAAATTGCCAGTATCAGAATAGAATTCACTGGCTGGTTGGTTCTTTTTACATCAACTGAAAATATAGAAATCGAAAAGTCGGCGCGTGTGCACAATATTTCAAAATAGAAATATCTACCAGCATTGACGTATGAGTACTAAAAATGTCCATTTAGAGAAGAAAATTATCTCAAGCATTTCCCACCAAAATTTTTATTTGTTTCCTATGAGTAAGCGAATGCATTTGTATTTGGGATACCGTGTAATACTCACAATAAATACTTTTAATCTCAATCAATGTTTTATCTATGAAACAACTTGACTGTTGTTATCAGTATCAATCAAGTGAGTTTTTTGTCATAAAATACTCATTTCTCGTTGTACGTTTTGTTTTAAGATATAAATAATAAGTAATTTTAGTTCTAGGAATACATACATTGCTTGGATAAATTGCATTTACTGTTATAAAAGTAAACATTTGGGAAAAAAATATTTTCGATGTCATCTATAAGGCCAATGTTGTCAGAATTTAAAAACAACAACGAAAATATTTCGTAAAAATGATTTAGAAGAACTCGCGAAATCTACATCTTTCAACTATTTGTACTTATACAATAAATAAATGATAATGTTGTCATATTTTAAGTTTATGCTATTTGCCACTGAACTGAATTTCTGTACCACATTTGTTTATTGATAGTGATAAGTTTTTAATAGAAGCAAAGACGAGGAAAGATACGATACAGTTCAAAAAAGAATTCTTGTCCGTTTATTTTTTGTAGAAGCTAGTGGCGGTTTCAAGAAATTATTCATGAAGGATAACCCAGCTATCATCACCACTGTTGAACCAGAAATATGCAGTAAGTATAAAAATCAACAGAGAATTTTTCAAGAAGAAGAAGCAGCACAGTTTAGTTTCCATTATTTTACTTCTTGCACGGACCGTGCGCACAATGACACGTTTCTGAAAAATTTGTAAAACACGATTAAGATGCAAACGTAACTTCTAGAGAAATAGGTTTTTATAATTGCACATTTTATATACGGGTGAAATAAATCATGCTCCCGAATGCTTTCACACATGTTAAATATATTTTATAACGTTTGAATTTAGCAGTATAGCTCTAAATGCGACAGAACATACTACGTGAATTAGAATGAATTTGCTTACTTTCGACTGAGAACATTGCTAGTCCTATTCACATTCAGGTTTTGGATAAATGACTGAATTATCTCATGTTTTTGAAATAAGAAAAGAACATAATTTGATTCAGGTTTCGTTTCAAACATTAAACATTCACTTTATTGAAAAACATTGAGTCCCGCAAAACTTCCTGTTTTCTCAGAAGTCTTCTCCGACGTAAAGCTCAAAAGTTAACTTCTTGCCAATGGTCTGTAATATATTTAGCTATATAGTGAAGAACCCTATTGTAAAGTACCTTGAATACTCCGATCACTCTCCGTTCATAATCACTCAAAGTGATTTTAAAGAATCTAGGAAATACTAACACAGAAGATTCATTCAAATGTATAGCATCTTTTATGATTCAACCATCCATTGGTTAAAAGATACGTATAAAGAACATAATAAAAAGGTATTGAAGAAGTCTGTAAGTAGCATTTTATCAAGGAATGGAAATAATATCGTGTCATATCGTCAATTTCTTAAATACATATTTGTATATTTTTGCCTTCGTTTAAGTGATAATAATGGTGACATGTCAATTTCTTTTCAAAAGAGAAAAATAACAAAACCCCGGAGCTTATAAGATTGAATACCCAATATGCTTGGTAAATTGTGCACCAATCTAGTGTAAAATTAGAAACGAAATGTATATGTACTTAGAGATAAAAGCTGTATATTTTCTATGATACCATTGACGAGTCAGTAATTACGCTCACATCACATTTTATCAAATCACTGCTGGCCCATTTTATCCCCATTTCTCTTCTTTCAAATGCTTTTTTCAAATGTCTTTTCTTTCCCCTTCTTTTTGCCTTTTCACTTCCTATCGTTAAGGAACTGTAAAGGTGAAATTACTTAATTACTTCTTTGGAAGAGAATAAAACATTTTACTGGTATAAACGTTCATCAAACATGTATTTTGTGAAGCTTTTTTCTGTGATAAAACAGATCAATAGACGCAGGCTCCCGCTGTGGCATGAGCTACCTCTGTGTAATAACATGGCATACGTTTCATTGCATGCCCCCCATGATGCTTCAAGCGTTGCAGGTTTTCTTTATAATATGTAAATTAAATAGGTATCGTGAGAAAGATATTAAAAGGCTAGCATTTTTTTGTTCTGAGGCCTTTTCCACTGTGTATCATTCTCACATTTTTATATGATATATCAATACACTTTGTCATTTTAAATAAATGACCTTTTGCAATATAACAGTGCGATTTCTTTCATGTTGGATAGCAATAAATACCTTTAGTGGAGACCCCTAAACTAACTTTTTTCTTGTTTTTTGTTTACTCTTGAGTAGTATTCCTTAATAAAATAAATATCCAAACTTTTGACGACCTTCATAATTAAAACTATTTGATGAGCATTAATCTTAAAATATATATTAAACTTATGAGACACCCACTGATTAGCAATCACTTACACTTGATAGAATTTAAACCTGTGCTTCTGAAAAAAGTTCGAATTAACGAGGGCTCGAATAATTCGTCCAAATGTGACACTAAACAATGTTTATTTTTTTGCCAGTTTTGAGAACAAAATCAAAGAAAATACATGCACAATAAACGAGTGACATTATAGTATAAATACGATTTAATTGCTCCGGAGTAGTACGTGACTGCTGCTTCTATAGTCCAGAGTCGTATGTGTCACTTGCTTTAATATCAACTACGGAGTGTGCTATAAAAATGAACATTACTCAAATATTTACATCTCAACTTAAAAATGGTATCGGAAAAGCAAAAATACAACGATTACTGAGTAGATATAAATTTAAAGTGTTAAAGCAAATAGCGAGTGGTGTAAAACTAGGACACAAATAATGACAGAGTATGGGGTACAAAACACACTCTTGCATCATGGATAAAAAACAAGGATAAAATTATAAGGGATGACGAAAAGTAGCAAATTTGAGCTGGACAAAAAAGGGTCAGGCTCGTCGAGCATGAGGGTTTAGAAGAGGCTTTAAATAGATTGGTAGTTAATGCTAGAGCACACATGGTTTTTGCAACGCCGAAAATTTGACCCCCGGTTAATTCGTACTTTTTGGCCTGGTCTCGACAAGTACGAATTAACGAGGTTCCACTGCAATATACATTTATCCAGTTTGGTGTGAAATGACCAGGTACATCTACTCTGTGTGGAAATTTCTCCTTTGTGACAAGTGAATATTTGGAAGTATGCGCTATACCAAAAATATATTTATGTTAAATTAATGTATGTGCGTGAATGGAGTGGGTGTGTATGACAGTTATCATTCGGTATGTACAAAGTCTTGAAATAAGAGTACTGCATTTTTTAAATTGTTATCAAGATTGACTCATTTAAACAACGCTTAACAATAATCACAAAATTAAGAGTTGTTCAATATCAAAAGGTATATGTAGTGTTAGAGAAAAGCTAAATAAGGTGAACTGTTTTTGTACGTGTCTTTAAGGAATTCTGTTGCGTTTATTTCATCAAAAACAGCTCATAGCGCTAAATAAAATGAACCACCACAAAATAAGCATGCCACAGTATTTCACCTCTGGTATTACTTGACATATGATAAATTAATTCTTGAACCATAACAAGATAAACATAGAGTGTTTTAGAGAAATTATCACAGATCTCTTGACTCGGTCTGGTGGTTGTGGATACAGCAAAGTAACTGTAGTATTTCATAACATCAATTTAGGAGGTGTACTGTAACTTTTATAATACCCTGAAAGTTCTCTCCCACTTACTTAATCTCGGAAATAATTAAACTTACGATGTAATTACTAAATTGGAATACATTTAAACAATACGAATAATATTTGCAATACTTAAGTGCACCGGTGTTCTTTGAATCATTTTAATCAGCATGTCACCTCTTTATAAAAATGTTTTCCTAATAGAAATATGAGTGTTTGTAGCGTTTTACATTTATAATCAGATCAAGAAAATATATTTTTTATAAACCAAAGACAGAGTACAAATTCATGTTTCAAGATAGAGTTCAATTGAGACTGCCAAACTCTTTCATACCAAACTTACTTGTGGTGTGGCCACGCTTTTATAAAGATTGCTTTAATAACACACGACAGCTAGTGATGATATCGGGTAAAAAATTCTGGCAACTCATAGGGCATTGATTGAGCTGCTATTGACGGGGATACCTATTTCTGTATAGCTTGATTATTTGTGACTGATTACCACCCGAAGTCTCCCTCCCCTTTACACTTGCAGCTTGGCTAAAGTGTAAACGTGTTTTAACAATTAGTAGATTTCTGGAAAGCTATAAACAGTGTAAAATATATCTCAAGCTACATTTTGTTGTTAAGAAGGCCACATGGCTTTTCGCTACCTTGAACGACGTTATGATTGCCTTGGTCAATTGAATAAATGTACTGCAGAAAACTGAGAGTGATAAGTATGAGGAAGTTAATAGCGTTTATTTTCTTGGTTTTCCTCTACGAAGTGTTCCGAAACAGTGTATAATAAAATAGCATAATATAATATATCTAATACATCAGGCACGCCGAAATTGAAACCGGATTCCCTTAAATAAAATTAAACTGAGAAAGTAGAAGTAACTAAAAAAATACTTTATTTTAACAACATAACAGTATTGTGATTGGCTATTGCTTGGTTAATGCATTGAGATTCTTTGATGTGATGGGCCTTCAGTAAAGGTTGCAAAATACATCGAATCACTTTTAATTTTACTTACTCACACTTGTTCACAAGTTGCACTTTTCAGGAGTGCTATGCAATTGCCTCCGAAGGATAGCAAAAAGCTGTAACATACTTTACTTTTTTGTAAGTTCATTAAGGTTATGAAGCCATAGCACTTAAGGGCCACACTCTGCTTTCACGTGATATTCTCTGATATTCTGGCCTTTCAAACATGCTACTTTTTGTACACCGCCGTGAAGAGTTTGCTCGATCCTCTCCTCGCGTCGTTCCTACATTCTAGCTTAATTTCTGCTCTTTTTTGCCATGTACTTAAAAGGTTAGTCACAAAGTATTCCAGTTGCGTTTTCCTAGGATCCTTCTTGTGTGGTGTCTTTATATATGTTATATGAATTGTTACAGTAATTAAGAGTTTAAATAATTATCATTGCCTTTTTCTATACATATGAGAAGGCATGCAAAACTTACTTTTGACAGCATTATGTGTCTGTAAATAAAATAGGCCAAAGTGCAAAAATTCCGGTATCTATACTGTTCCATATTTAGAATCCCGCTATTTAAAAAATAGGTATTCCTAACTAATGTCTTATGCCAAATAACTGACCGTTAAAATACATTTGAGTATTTTAAAAATTGGAAATGTATTTCATAACATTGTGAAAATAATAAACTTTTTTCAAAGATTGTATAATATTGCGATAGAACGACACGGGAAGGTGTTTGTTCTGGCCATAATTTTTGCAAATGTTGGTGATCAAAACGTCTATTGAGTAATACGTACTTGATCAAGGTTCGCTATTCAATTTAAAGAAATCACGGAATATTTTCCAAACAAAGTTACCCGCTTTAGAGGGAGTTGATCCCATTATCATCAAATAACCTACCAGCACTTAGTATCTGTCGGAACCTTCGTGGTCCTAGCGATTAGAGAATAGGCAGTAAGATGAAAGGTATCGCATCGCTTGGAAAGGTCGATAATGGGTTGATTTTGTTTGTGCTTTACTGCCTGAATTAGCAACATGCTCTTCGAAGAGTGACCAACATGCCCTTTTAAGCTATTGCGACCCTTCCAGCCTTAAGTCTGATGCGGAATAGTTGGAAATGTTCAAAAGTGCTATTTTTCTGGACTGTTTCTTACAGACACATCCTTAACACCCTTTTATCAAAATATTTAGAAATGAAAGTGGACGACAACCCTAGGGTTTTCACATATGGTTGTTCGCTGCAAAAGTGTAAACGTTACTGACATTTAATCATGTCTAAGCAGGAGAGATAAGAACTATTTATAGAAGGTATTTGTTTTCACATAACATCTGATTTGATTTTTTAGGTTTTATTAGTTTCGGTTTTACTTGTCAAAACTACAAATGTTGCTATAAAATATCCACCTGAGCAACGACTGTACTGCGAATTTATGACGAAGCTGCTTTAAAGACTCAGAATGAGCAGATTCTCTCCTTGATCGACTTGTTTTTCTTCAGAATCTACATAACTTTTACCATTTATTTTAGATCTAAAATATTTCCGTTTTAGTTTAGACACATGAGTAGTATTTTGGCCTTACAAAAGGCGTCATTGACACAGCTATTTTAATGTCATTGGTGTTATCCTGCAACATACATGACACAATACACATGATGGGTCGTTCTTTTTTATTTAAATTTTCACAGCGAATAAATGTGAACTAAAATGAGTGACATAGAGAAAACGCGTTTTAATATTTTGTGACTTTCAGAAAGACATAGTAATTTTTTACACTTACATATTCATATTTAATGTATGGGCACACCATATTGGGAATAGCTCTACTGTATATGATATGTCAGCTTCATATTTTACATGCCCTCCTAGAAATTTGCCTTTGTGAAGAATGTTTTTCGTTTTTATCTCTTGCAGTTGTTCGTGACATTCCGGATGCGTGCATCTGTATGTTTTCCACACGGGTTTGGTGTGACGGCAAACAGTTGACTTCTTTACCAAGCGGCCTACAAAATAACATCACTCACTTGTAAAGACCATTTTATGATCTATAAATACGTATTTGTACTGCTTTCAAACCATTGCGCCTCAAAATCAGGCCATCGGCGTAATGTCTGCTGGCGTTTAATACTTTTGACATCACCTTCACAGAAGTGATTTAAGACGATTCACTACAAGAATGAAACCATAGAATATCATGAAAGTGCCAGTTCTAGATGTGTTTAGCAAAAAGAAAAGAAAACTTTTAAGAACATTTAGCTAATTATAGAAACCAAAACAAGGTTGACTTAACACATATGGAGAACTTGAATATGTATCTTATTAAATAATAAAGGTCACATCTATTCTTTAATTAAAACATTAAAAGTGTTTTGTTCACATATTTTACTTTGATTTTTTCAGGTATCTGTCAAACAACAGTATCGACTTAAAGCCATGGATGTTTAAAAACATTACTACGCTAGTTAATTTGTAAGCATTTTGTTTGAAATACTGACATACAAGGCTAGAATGATATGTACCTCAATTGCCTCTGTTTTGAAGCTACACTTATCTTGTATATACTATTCCAAGAGAAAAACTTCCACAATTTTACATTGGCTATTTATTCAATTAAATTAAAATAGCGAAAATATTAGCTAACGATATATTTTTTCAAAACTAGACTAAAAACAGCCAGATCACCGAATGGTGTAGTTGATTTAGATTCAGATTAGATTGCAAAAGTAACTTTATTCACCGCCGTTATTTTTGTTTAAGATGCTTTATGGATATTTTTAATCCTCTTTGTCATATTGATCCACACACTTCATATTTTTATGAACCTGGTGACTTCAACGGTTACTGGGAATGAATTGAAATGGAATTAAAATTTATTTCATTTGCAAGATGACCACTCTTTATGTAAGTCTTTCTTTTTGCAAGACCAAATCTCAGTCATTCATCTGAGGCGCATTGAATTCAATACAGTTTAAATTATTTCGGCCTCTGCATGGAGAAAAAGTTTTAATAATGTGCGTCCACACGATGAAAGCTATTTTACTAAAATGGTTTCTTAGGTTCACTCAAATGTCTTTCTTTCACCCTGTTATACCTTTGTGATAATGTCATCATTGTTTTGTGTGTAACGTCGTCACATCTGTTATATCTTAGCCACAAGCAAATACCAAAACTATTATCTGCAAATCTATGTAATCAAAATTCTTTATGGTTCTAATTCCCTTATCTTTACCAAAATATGTGCTATTTCAGCTTAGTTCAGTTATCTACACTATAAATCGACACATCGGAATCGGACGGTGTCAGATGACCCACCACCGATCTCGAAATAAAAACAGAAATTTAAGTAGTTATAAGTGAACTTAAACCGAGGAAATAGTCGAAATGTTCACATGTGATATGGCGAATGACCTAGCGTTATAAATGTGTTTTCTTGTTTAATTACATTTACTAATCAGAAAAAAAACGAAAAGACAGCCGCCGAAAATGTGATAACTGATTGTCTTTGCTTCAGAGGGGATTTTGAATTTATTAGCATCAAAGAGAATTGTATAACGGCAGATAGAAACATTTGTTGTGGTTATTCTAAAGCTCTAAAGTAATTTTATAGACTGTTGATACTTTATTACGTGGCGAAATGCTTTTGCTGTCCGATTTTAGCCACATCGTTGGGTTGCTTGTAAATATGTAGTTTGCTGACAGGAATATATACATATTCGTTAGTTGCAACTACTTATCACCTAAACAACCTGATAACATGTTTATACCTTTATACTTAGGGCGCTCTCAGACAAGAAAAGTAGCGATTATTCGTGTTACAATGACACATCCTTTAAAATATTTATAGAGTAAAGTAGATTCTATGCTTCATCACATGGTTACATTGCAGCACATGAACATACAAATGCAAGCTGTCATGAATAAAAGTACTGTTTGACAATTTTGTTTTGAAGAACGGTAAATCGCCTTAACTTACATCTTATTTCAAGTAAATCTTCATTCTAAACTAAGTAAAAGCCGATTTATGGATAATTTCAGTGTTTATCTAATATGAAAGGTAACCAATTTTGTCTTATGAATCGAAAAAAAATAATTACCTCAAATGTTAGACATCCCTCACTACGAATGAAGAAAAGCCTGCGAATGAATGATCCATCAAGCTAAGTGACCTCACGTGTCCTGCTTTGTTTTATTGTCTACAATGTATTATCTTTAATTTCCGGATTCTTAATAAAAAGCTAAAGAAAAGCCATTATTTCAAGAAGAACCATTGATATCGTTGGAACCACACAATGGGTTATTCTGTTTCATAATGTCACAAAGCACACTGCGTTATTCTGCTTCATAAGGTGACAAAGCGCGCTGTGTGCTATTCGATTTCACAGCGTGGCAGAGGGCACAATGTGTTAGTCTATTTTACACATGCTGGCAATCATGAGGAGACCATTAACTGCAGACGTTTTGGGACGAGATTTCAATTAAGATGACACATTTTTTTATTTTCCTTTTTGAACACGTTATATTAGTCTATGGGTGGCTGCTTCTTAGAAATTGAGAAACCATTATTACTAGAGTGCAATAATAGGATAAAACTAATCTTTGAAATTGAATCATTGCTTTCTTCAAATAATGCTTTAGTTAATTAAAATTCTAGAAAGTTCATTTTTTGCAGCTTATGAAATAAACATCACATCTCTGTGATTGATAAGTGTATTTGTTTGAGTGCCAGTAAAAGGTATATGTTTAGGTGTGAGTTGTCGTAAATTGTTATATTTACTTTGGCTTAGACTGATGATCCTTCTTCCTACTTTTATGACATTTTCGTAGGACAAATAGTTATTTGATTTTTTTTTACAGATATTTAATGCAAAACCGAATTGTGAACATTCCAAAAGAAACCTTCTACGGTTTGACACGGCTTGAAAAATTGTGAGTACACTATTTTCAATAGTTTAGATAAATAATTTTATCTGGCTTTATTTGTCACCAAATACTGTGTTTCATTGGCTTCAACTGAGTACCTTAGATCAAACGTACAACAACATTCGATTAGCTTGCCAATTGACAACTACTCAGTAAGCATATAAATTTATTCTAGAATAATATGTTGTGCTTAAGTATAGCGAAATAATATATGAGTATTTGAACAACTATCATACGATGATATCACACTTTACCTTAATGTTTAGTACACAAATACCTTTGTCTATATAAAAGCACCGAACTTTGCTGTATGTTTATTTAGACTGCTTCAGATTTGTTTATTTCAATTTAAGAAATCTTGTTCACACTTTTCATTATTATGCTAGAAATAGAATATAATGACAAGGAAAGGCAAGACAATAAAGCACAATTTCCGTGCCTTAAATAGCCATTCATTGCCTCCTATCACCCAGATATTAGATTAAACTTCTCTTATGAACAACCTATTTAGCTAGACTAATTTATTGACGGAACTGTTAAACCAGTATTTCTCGCTTGTATGGTTTACTTTAAGTTGTTTTGATGCTTTATTAAATTTTAGATTGCTGGGTGAAAACAGAATAAAGAAATTGCAGTCTGGTGTGTTCAAAGATAACCTTGCGCTGAAATGGGTGTAAGTTGCTAAATCTTTTGCGGTTTTACTTATGTGAAGGGCAAACGCCCAGAAACCATCTGTAATAGGACATGGGATGATTGTTAGCGGGTGATGCTCCCTGTAGGCTAATACTATAGAAACGCGTTAAATGACAAACATCTTCCAAACACGCAACACTTAAATTGTAACGCTTGAGGTATATTTTAGCCCTCTGCGCAACAACCCTCTCTGCAATATAAAACGACATTCTGAAGACAGTTTCAAGGTGATAAACTCTTATTGAAAAACGATTTCTATTGATGTCTATAGATCGATTTGTCTCAGACAAAGCAACTCAAAATTCAATAATTCAATGCCCAGCAGAAATCAATAACATGTCAATATCGTTTAAGTAATTAGAAAATTGTTGTTAATTTAGATTCGCTAACATTAACATACTAAGCATGTGGGTAACTGTCTCACATCTGATTTTTTTATTTATTTTAACTGAAAACGACACGATTATAGGACAGAGACATACAAGAATGAACCACTGAGGCATGAAAAAAGTTCAGTGTTATTGATTTGCTTGTATTCCAGTGATGTTTTAAGAAAAATAATGTCTTTCCGTTTTTATCTAAATAATATCAGGTAATTTGTCATAATATTACAAAAGATTTTTACCCTAAAATTGTCATAAACTATATAATATTGATTGATTTTAACAACACAATACCACTCAGTCCTTAATAAAATAGATCTGGTGGCACATATTGCAGAAATGCCTTCCAGTATTGCCAAATAGTTAAAGCAGCATTTCATTCATCCTTGTACAGTTTCTTATGTAGAATAAAACACAATATTTAAAATCGGACTTTTTGTGTCAGAATAGAGCAGTTCTTAATTCATTGCAGTAAACGTATTGTTCTCAAACTTTTTAAACTTGAGATCATTTAATGTAGATTTAGTTCCATATAATATAAACATATCTTCCACAATACTTTGAAAAGGCTGTTTTAACTGTTTTAATTAGTACTATGAAATAACATTTTCATACAAAGCTGAAAATTTCAATATATTAACAGTATTATGGAATAAAGTTGACATCATTTAATGTAGATTTAGTTCCATATAATATAAAAATATCTTCCACAATACTTTGAAAAAACTGTTTTAACTGTTTGAATTAGTACTATGAAATAACATTTTCATACAAAGCTGAAAATTTCAATATATTAACAGTATTATGGAATAAAGTTGACATCATTTAATGTAGATTTAGTTCCATATAATATAAAAATATCTTCCACAATACTTTGAAAAAACTGTTTTAACTGTTTGAATTAGTACTATGAAATAAAATTTTCATACAAAGCTGAAAATTTCAATATATTAACAGTATTATGGAATAAAGTTGACAGAATCTGACAGTCTTTTTATCGTCAGGATGCTATAATTGTTTCCCTGAGGCTAGACGCAGTCCGGTCGAAATGGCAATTTTTATTCAGCATTCAGCACAAAAAGGGGGATGATTAAGGAACTTCACTCAGGTTAAAAAAGGAAGTAATATTTTACACCTCAAAACCTCGTTACGGGGTCATTTTAAAAGTTATGGACAGGCACGGCGACCAGTTCCTACCTTTAGCCCTTTCGCCTTTCCCAAATGGATTTCGTCTTTAGTTGCAACGTCAAAAAAACTCAACAAAATATTTTAAATAAGGAGCGTTAATAAAGCTAGGTTACACACAGTTATTGTCTTGGAACAGAAAATCTTCGTTTTGAAATTAGGACTTGGCACATCCTTCATTCTGTATATTTCATAGCAACCCCAAGACACAGAATGTGCGAAATGAACCCGAATGTGCAAATGGGATAACCCAAGTTAGTTTGAGATGGTCGTCAAAATAACAATAATAATAATAAATCAATAACAAATCAAAACCAAATCTAAAAATATTTTAGTTCTTCTTCCTTCTCTTCCCAGTATTTTTCACGCTGACCAGAAATGGCTCCGTTGTAACCATGGCGCCCCGAAAGTGGAATAAATCAGTAGAATGTCATATCAAGCATTATAAATGTGATAATTTAACTAACACTGGCGGTGACGAAATTTATTAAAAGCCCAGTAATAGCCTACAATGATCTCTGAACATCACCATAATCAATCACTCCCACGTTAATGTAAATACTCAAAACAAGTTTGACTTGTGATAAAAATGAAAGTTTTGAAGTGAGTTTGTGTGATCTCTCAAGACACCAAAACCTTTTGTACTTAATGGGTCATGCATCCACACAGCATTTAAAATAACCAGATTGGTGCATTTTTGTCAAATTGGTACACGTGTTAAGAAGTTTTCACTGAGTGACAACAGAGAATTCAAGGTCTATTGCTGAGAATATGAGCATGGGCACTCAGCAAGCTCACGTAGACTTACACACATTTCTCACACATGATAATGTTAAACATTTGAAGTCTAGCAGCAACCTCGAGAAAAGTTTCGAGAAAGCACGAAAATCAATCACAGAATCGATTCACATGCTTTAGACCTATATACTTTTGAAAGTCATAATGTAAAAATCTAAATGAATCGGCGATCTTTAGAGGTCATGAGAAGTAATCTAAGTTTAATCAATCCGAGAGGTCATCTATAAGAACACTAATATCGAGTTCTATAAGAATTGTCTTTGCCGAAATGATTTACAAGACCCGCACATATGACAGTGTTGAAAGTAAAAAAATTAAAAGAGCCAAACAATTAAAAAAGCAGCAGTAACATTGAATGCCTGCTCAAGGTCATCAAAATCTCTTCAGCGCAAAAAGGTCATTAATAATCACAAGTTTCTTTAAAACCTATTGACAGATTTTGATGCAATCTTGTTCAAAAGATGCATAAAATCAACCAATACAGCTCTTAAAGTAAAAAGTGAATAACTAAATTATATCAAGTAAAAAGTCATGAAATGACTTGATTAACCTCTCAAGGTAACAAAAATCGAGTTAGCTCGAAACGTTATTCATATGAACAAAAATTAAGTGTCATCAAAATCCGTTGGCAGGCTTTGATAAATTGGTGTTCAGAAGAGAAGTCTGACCCCGAACGGACAGATGGCCAAGTCAAAAACACCCAGCCCCTCCTAACCTAGTCAATTTGGGACATAAAATGCCTAATAAATACTACTTCAGATGTAGAAAATAGCCAATATTATATTTTCTACGAAAGTCTCTATCAGTAACACGCGGAGAAAAGTCAGTCTGCGAAAAGTATTCGATTCGCTATGCTGTGAAAAATTCATAAAATTAATACCACTTAATTTAGAGATGGCCAGCTGGACCATTTGGATTAAGGTTGGGATGGTCCGAGCCAGTCTGAGATGGCCTTGGGTAATCGGGCCACTGTTACAGTTCACTGAGCTTGGTATATCACAGATATCCTGTATACAGAGTAATAACCTGGGGAACAATTGCCATTTCGATCAATGTTACTTCTTCCTAAGTTCTGTTTCATGCATTTTTCGTTGCCTTCAAGGCATGATATTATGTCTCCAATTTGTTTTTATAAAGCACTTCTAATTAGTGATGAAATATACCTGTTGATCTAATTTTATTATG
Source organism: Protula sp. h YS-2021 (assembly GCA_949752745.1). NCBI lineage: Eukaryota > Metazoa > Annelida > Polychaeta > Sabellida > Serpulidae > Protula > Protula sp. h YS-2021. The sequence goes on along the minus strand of OX457025.1, from coordinate 17,743,168 downwards.
GAGCGCGTTAATATTCACGCTGAAGTAATATGTATGAATTTACAACTACAAAAAGAAAGAAAAACAAACAAACAAACCGTGCAAAAAATTTACACTTATTTTCATAAGCTCTTAAGAATCAGAAACAGACAAACCGTTTAATTCAGCTGAATTGTGTTAAAATAAATATATTTACATCATCTATTCAAAAGCGGCAGACCTTGACGATTTTATGGACTGCAAGATAAACATTACTACATGAGTCAGGTAATAAAGCGCCGATGATAAAATGGTTTGCTTAAATAGACTACGGTCTCTCGGAAAATACTTTTAAAGTGCATTTCCTACATTAGAGTTGACCAAAAGAAGAAACATATACATTTCAAAGAAATTTTGCTTCGAATTGCTGTACAAAGTTTACAGGTGCTTTGTATCAATTACTGTCTACGTATTAGGTGTCTGGAGACAACTGCAACCGAGTTTAACCATTCATAATTACGCAAATCAGAATGTTTGCTATCTTATTAATTTACTCTTATAGCGTGTACAAGTGAAAGGGGACTTATCGAACACACAATTACTCATTAATGGGGTTATTAGTTAAATAATTATTGTTAATTATTTATGAAATAATTATTAGCTATAAATTAAATAAGAATATTAATTCTGCAATGATTAATTTTGCATTATGATATTCGATTCAAAGGAATGTTGTTCTTCTTTATTTCATGGCTTTGTTATCACTATTTATTTATCATATTTAAACTTAGTGTTTATTTTTTAGATTTCTGAAGGACAACATGATTGAATATATAGCACCAGATGTTTTTGAGAACCTGTCAAAGCTAGACTGGCTGTAAGTATAAACCATACATAATTCTTCATTGAGTTATAGTCTGAGAATTGAAATTTCAAAGCCCCTGGAGAGCGGTTTAAAGGAAGGAAGATTTGACTGCTCTCAGAATATCATGACAGTTTAGTTCTAAGATAGAAAATACCCGCCCCCCTCAAAATCACTCGAACGTACACAGACAAAATGGAAATCAGAGAATAACATTTTTATCGGAATGGGAAGATTTGAATAAGAATATAATAATACAGTGATTAAAGGATTTATGCAACATCAGTCAAGCTGTGTACGAGTTTCAAAGTTGGTCTTTGCATACGTCCTAGTATAAGCAAAATCTTTCATTTTACAAGCCCACCATTTGTTTTTTTCTGTTGTTAAGCTGGTTTTTACGTTGTCCTTTAATTTTTGCATTTTTGAAGTAAAACTAGAGCATTGCAGGCAGGAATAAGCCCCCAAGGGCAATAGCAAAAACCTAAAGAATAGCATGTTAAAATGCTAATACTGCTTTGAAACATATTTCCTCGGGCAATATTTCTAACTCACACAAAATGCATTCAAACAAAAAAAAAAAACCACGAAAAAAAATCAAAAACCTCTCCCACATCGAGGTGCTTAAATAAATCGGAAAAACAAAGCAACGTTTTAAGTATATTCGAGACAAACACAGAAGAATGTAACTATTCTGCAACGAACAGTTAAAGATACAAAACAAGGAATATTCATGAGACGAACAGAGGGATGGACAGACAGAAGGACTGAAACCGGGGACGAGAGTAAACGAGGAATACTAACCTGCATGCTAATAATTATATCGACACCTTGATCCGTAGCACACCTGAGTACATATTCATTTTGGCTTGAAACATTTAACAAAACTTCATATTATTTGTTTTAAGTGTTGATTAAACCGTAACTGTTAAAATCATCTATCTATTTCAACAACAGTAGAATTAAACAGAACAGATGTTTTTTCTGTTAAAGTGTGCGAAATAAATTGTTTTTATTGTGTAGTAACGTATAATTTCATTCCGCGCAAATCTGGGACAGCATAGCTGTCATTTTGGGTAGGCTGTTTAAAGACAGGCGACAGAAGACTTTGCAAGCGACTGAGAAAACAAGACTTTTCCGTGACATTATCCCGTTGCGATATTAAAATATCGCGACATTTTGCTGGTAATGCTAAAGGCAAAAATCCTTTTGCTATATTTGACATCACATCGAAACAGGTAATGTGTAGGCATAATATGTGATCGCCGCCTGCATAACGTCAGCAGTTATACGGCCACAGCTTAGATTCCAGTTATTATAACATGACCAGAGATTTTATAGACTACAAAAGTATATCTCAAGTCAAATGCTGAATATTGCATTTCCCGAAAAATTCAGAAATAATATCATCATGACCTATAACATAACGAAAGGCGGGATCCAAGATAAGAAGGTTCAGTCAAAGCTAACACAAGCAAACATCCATGATGATCTGATCAGAATTATGACAGTGCAGAAAAACTTTTCAAAGAAGAAAATTAACGCTACATGAATTAATATTGCTTTGAATATCTAATTCACTGTCTTCCATGGTATGTCTTGTGGTGTGAAACGCTCTCACCATAAAACAATTATCACATGTCTGCAGAAACACTTTTTTTAATGACACATAGCACAAGTTAGTGCACAAAGGGTGCAGAAAATTGCAACAGGGCTCTATTCCATTACGTCCCGATGTTTAAATGAAAAAAATCTGGGAGTTAGGGTAAAATAAACGTCTAAACACTCACATTCTCCATTGTAAAATTGAAACAGGGCTCTATTCCATTACGTCCCGATGTTTAAATGACAAAAATCTGGGAGTTAGGGTAAAATAAACGTCTAAACACTCACATTCTCCATTGTCAAGAATGAACCAGTAACTTTTGCTATGTTTATGTTTATATTTCTGTGGGGGAGAGTGATATAACTGAAATTATTTATTTGTCTCAATCCTGATTACAGCTGGCCTCAAAAGGCAGGTAACAAATTTATTAAGGTGAACACATTTATTAAGCTGAACGATTTTTCAAAAGTTGATTAAATATGTCATTGTTCTGATTTCCGTGGCCCCTATTCTGCAGCATACTTTAGAGGAACTTCTCTGATTTTTTAACCATTTTATCAGGGTAACCGCTCTCACAAAAATTTATATAATATGCTTTATCTTAAATAAACTTTGCGCTTAGAACAATCGCTGTGGCAGAAGAAAACTTCTGAAATTTGAGTGAGCAATTTGGGCTTTTTCTGTATTTTTGTTGCAGACTTCAAGGGAACATATTTTTACATTTTTCACGGTATCCAATATTACAAGATCATTGTTTTACCTAGAAGACATGAAGTGGAGGTATGAGGCGTCATATGAAATTCTTTGACTTTAAGGATGTGCGATATTAAAAACTTCACTGAATACACTTTCATCTTGATTACTCTTGTACCTAGAGTAAACGAAATAGCAGTAGGAGGCTACATAGGAGGTTGTTTCAGATTTTGTCGGCCAACAGATATAAGGAGAATTTCTCATATACATCTTACCTTAATTATGAAGAACTTGGAAAATTCATTGTGTGTTGCCAGAATCTGGAAGAAGTTATTCCCCTTATGCGTGATTATCGCTGTCACAGAATTTAATAAAATATGTATTTATCTTGCTTGTTAAAGCATACAAAATACCTAACAGGACAGTATTGATGCTGCAGAGTCCGGCAAAAATACAAACGCTAACGAAAGTCGACTTTTTAGGCTGTCACGAAAGTGTAACACACTGTTCTTCTAGGGTACTGCTAAAGGAATTCTAACACCAATAAACGACTGCTATGAACTTGCTTATAATTATAATTCATAAGTTCTAACATCAGTATTCGTGAGCTGTGGTGTTATCCATTGACAGTCTTGTTTATCTACGGCGGGGAGAATGACCCCCTACGTTCCGTACTAATAGTAATTTTAGCAACGATTTCCAGACACAAACAACTTTGTAATCAGTCTGTTATCAGTCTACTTTTCAACATAAAAACTTGAAGTGTGGAGCATCGCCGCTCAGAGAAAAGCTAAATAAAACAAAAACTTATTTCTCAAAGTCGATACATTAAACACATGACCAAAACATATAATAAAATCACTCTTTTCCTTTCAAGTAGTAAATAAAACAAAAACCTATTTCTCAAAGTCGATACATTAAACACATGACCAAAACATATAATAAAATCACTCTTTTCCTTTCAAGTAGAATTTTACAAACAGCCTGATATTGATTTGCTTAACCTGTACAGACAAGCCAATGCTTTTTGCAGATTCTGAAACTTTTCTAAGAAGCCTTATTGCTACTTCCAAACCTTTCTAGAGAAAAATTTGCTGCATACTCAATGAAACGGCCTCTATTCCTCTTCCTCCTACCCTCGCCAAGAATTGTGCGTTACTGAAGCTAGTAATTTATTTGAACATTCAGTGTATGTAAAATGACAAGGCAAGATTTTGAATCGTCGCGTCGTTCTTATAAAAGCGAAATAGGCCTGTCACTACTCTCAGCGTTCTATGAAAATATAGCAGACGTCACTAATGTAATGCACTGCGACTGTTGGTATATGGCACAGGCTTGTGCAACTATTGCTGCAGGACTTACGCTTTACTTTTCGTGTAAAAAATGAATCTGCGGAAACATAAAGTCAGGTGAAAGTTTCAGATCAAATACTACATATGTGCGATATTCGGTGGGGCTAGGGCTAGAATAGCCAGATGAGTAGCAAAGACAAAATGACGGACTATTAAAGAGAAAATTGTCCGAAACATTAACCCCGTACAAATTCAATATACATTTTGCAAACTTTACACCTGCCAAATGTTGAAAAAGCTGTAGATCAGCTCGAACTCCTTTTCTTATCTCACACAGAACCTTCGAGTGGTACTTGTTGGTTTTCCCACTTTAGGCTCGTAATGTCATCACGTTGCAATTTCATTGTGCCTTCCAGTATTATACAAAATCGCCATTTAAAGATTATATAAGTAATGTCTACTTGCGCATGTCCATTCACGTTGTAACGAAAATGATGAATGCAATTTGATCCAGAAGAAATATATAAAGTAAAGGTTTCAAGAAAAAGGCTGGAACACCGCAATTTTCCACAGACTTTCATTAAATGTCGCAATGCTAACCAGGTCATTAAAATTTCACATGGAACATACGCCTCATTTAAACAGCATTTCTCTCCAGATGTTTTAATAACATATCTGATGTCAGACAGTATTTTTCATACCTTAGTGTTGTGTTTATGCCTTTCCATGTTTTTATGTGAAGCGTTTTATGTTAAAATAGTTTTACGTAGCAAACACGGTGCTTTAAATTCTGTGATGACCTAATAAATTTTCGATCAAAAGGGTGCAGACTGTTATTTATTACTTCCGATATTTTCAGAAATTTAAGTGAAAATTTGCTTCGTTTTACGGAAGATGACATCATACCACTCAACCATCACGTCACATATGTGTAAGTATTTCTCACTTTATATTTACTTATTTTTTATAAAGTAACCCCATCAGTTTTGAATGTAAATAGACTAGTAAAAAACTCTTGCGCATGTCATCTGAAGTATTTTAACATTATTTAAGAGCGGGTAGCCGACGTGACTAGCATATACATAACAGGTATCAGCATAGAGATTGCAGGTAGTCGTAGATTTCGGATAGCCATGATGTCTTGGTAGAACTGCTCACTTCTAAATGCTAAATGTTAGATAGCAAAAGTAAAGATTGGACAAGATAATACACCCTAGTGTAAACAAATGTTTTCTACAACAGAATTACACAATAACATAAACAATGCCTTTTGTGAATACAAATGGTCAAAAAAGCACGTTTAAACGACATTTTTTATTACGCGAAAGCTTTGAGATTTCACTTATGTCTGCATTTAGATGAGTTACTCTTAAATAGCTCATAAACTGAGATGTAATTGTCATAATTGTCACAATGATTGTGATACTGCGATGCATTGATCACAATTGTCACTGATGATTATGACAGTGTGATGTGGCCTCATAATTGTCAGTGATGACAGTGATACTGCGATGTAGCCACATAATTTTCACTTATGATTGTGATACCGGAATATAGCGGTATAATTGCCACTGATGATTGTGATACTGCGTAATTCTATGAGTTGTAATCCTTTTAATTGCATAAGATCTAATTAAGGATTTTGTCCTGTGTCATCCAGTTTGAGATAAATTGAAATTCGTCAAAAATTTAATTTGTCAATGCGGTCCTTAAAAAGTAAGTTGTCTTCATATCTAAAGGTGGAGATAAATGTAATTCTCCATTTTTAGACTTTATAAATTCTTGTCTTGTCTGTCCCCTATTAACTGGACTGGCTTTACAGCAGATAGTTGAACATAGGAGCAGAATGAAAATGCATTTCTCTTGTGACTGACTCTGACTCTCACGAATATCATGATTTATTCTTCAATACTGAATGAAAACGCACCTAAAAGTGCAGAGCTGGAATTGGATTACTCTTGAAAGGGTGTTTTACGAAAAAAACGCCAGTCTTATATTATAAAAATGAAATTGTGAACATTATTGTCACTGCTATTTATTTCCCAATTAGTCAAAGCAAATGACTCAGTGGAAAATATCAAATATCTATTGAATAAGTTGTTTCGTCTTTCTTTCTTTCTTTTTTTCTTTGTGTTTTTTTCTTGCGTTGAGACCAGCGATTCTGTTCGCATTGAATAACAGTACAGTGAACATATCTACTTAAGGACGTCAAAAATAGTAATAAGAAGATATCACTTAGTAAGATTTTGAACATTAGTTATTTCGTTGTTGTCAAAGCTCATTTCCCGGACAACTGTAATTACAGAGAAATGGAGGCGAATGACATTGAGGTTGTTGGGAAAAACTTGTTCAGCATGGCGACAAACTTGGAAGTACTGTAAGTAGCTTTTGCTCATTAAATGTGGCCTTGTGATAAAGATTCAGAGAAAAGTGTTGGTTCTATTATGTGCATAACTGATCACGTGTAGAGGGGCATTCTGAAAATAATTTGCCTGTCACTCCTCGCTTTATAATGCCACTGTGAAAATGTCTACAACACCAAATTGTCGCAGTATGTCATTTTCTCGCATGTTTCCTTTCTCTAAAGGAGCTACACCTACTGGATTCCCTTAAAAGATTCACTTAAAAGAAGAAAAGATTAGGAGCCACAGTGGTTTCTTCAGTGAAATATAGAATTTTCGATGGAAGTTATTAACTTTTAGCGTAGTATAGGTAAAAACTACATCTGATACACCGGAGTGGATAAATCAATAGAAGAAAAAGTAGCACAAATTATGTTCTGTAAGAGAAAAGCAGAGACCATTCGCTCTCTTTTCGTTTCTAGGGCATTTCCGAATGAACTTTGATCCTACTCATACTTAAATGATATTCACATATAGATTTGAATGATTTCATGACTTCTTGTTTTCCGCCACAGTCATCAGCCTGAAATCACATCAAAAAATGAAATCAATTATTCTCCTTTTGATTACTGTTTCTTGTTGACTGTATGGCATTTGCTACACGCGTTAAAATGTTTAATTACCGCTGTGACCTGCTACAATTGTGTCGATAATTAATTGCTTGCGTTGAAATGTTGTGAGTTGCAACTCTCAATCAAGAATATTAATTTAGTGAGGACAAGCTGCTTGCACACAACAACATGTACACAAAACAACATCCGGGTTTCGAGATATTTGCATAATCTTCCTAATCATCCCAACTAAGAGGTAAAAGAATGACGCTGTCTTCTCTGACACCAGTGGAAAGCGAAGGCTTTTGATTCAACATATTGCACAACAATCTTGACTTGTGATTTGAGTAATCCCTTTGAAGTATTTAATTGGAATTAAACACGAATATTTCTGGGGAGTAAAAAATTTATATTTCATTCTACGAAATTAATTCAATGTGTTATTCGGTTTTGCACTTTAATTGTGGCAAGATTAGTACCTTTAGCAAGATAGCACCGAATGTATCAAGTCATTTGTAAGAATTAGGGTACTGGAAAAGCATCTACCTACGAAGCAACACAGACAAGAGATAACTATATTGTTTAAGCTGTTTATAATTTTTTTTATTTTTATCAAACGTCATATGGAAACAACAGTCCCCATATCTTAATGCTTTGGTTACAATTCTGTTGATACAAAACAAGACCTCGTTTGATGTTCTTATTATAAAAGTAAAACCTTCTGAGAGCAGTGAAATATCATATGATGATTATACGTTCTTACTCTGGTGAAAAATAACTTGATGTTCAGTTTTCTCTAACGGATTTAGCAAACATAGTATATTTGATTAATGTTGAAATTTAGCTAATACATAATGGATACGGGCACTTATTGCGTGTACTGCACCAACCAAGGACTCCCTTAGCGTAGACCTTGCTAAATAATAATCTGTTGCCGGTAAGAACAGGGTTGCAAATAGAAAACCATATAGCCCAGACTCCTTCTCTGTCCGAGTCTGACATAGCTCAAAAACATAGGCAATGTGATAAAACAAGCCGTTATTCAGGTTCTAACTATCACATAAGATGATGGTCGCTTGTACTGTAGTCTTGTATACTTTATACTTTTATTGTAAAAGAAGGAACCATTACACGACAATTGTTTCTAACATCATTCATATAATTTGCAATAAAATCCTTTGTGTATTCCGAGCTGACTAAAGAAAGAAACATAGAGAGCACAATTCAAACTGAAATTCAAAATTCAAGTGTTCATTGTGACTTTGAAAGGTCAAAGCAGAAACAACGTGCCACTACAATATATATCATCAATGTATGTCACAGATCTTAATAAATGTATTATCTGGATAGAAGTAAGAGCAGGGGATGAATATATGGGCAGACAGACAGATGTTAAGACAGACAGACGGACAGGGAATGCCAAAACCTATATACAGTTCTGGTTCGGATGGGCCCGGTTGGGGGCTATCAAGCAGAGACAAACATGTAATAAATCTCTTATTAGAGACCATCCGGAGTTATTATATTAGATAACGTTTATTACTTTTATTGACATTATTAGACTTTACTTCCCGTTTAAACTGGATGCACTGGACACCAGATCCATTTATAGCTTAATTATGGTTCACAGAATTTTATTTCAGGTCCTATTTTCAGCATAGTTGATTTAATTAACGGAAAATATAAATAAATTTATTGCTTGCTTAATTTTTTCTAGAAATCATCACAATGACAAATTAATTATAAAATAAAATGCAGAAATCCCGTTCGTTAAGGATTGCTGTGAGTTGTTATGTAAATAGTGTTTGTGTTAGCCTAGTTCGCGCATTCCACCAGCTTCATATAATCTGAGACGGCATAGGACTAAATTCGACTTTTGAATTAATCTATGGTAGAATTGTTTATCTTTCTAATCGTTACTAACAATACGCCACCTAATATTCTTAAAATTACTAAATTACTCAATGTCTTTGACCTCTGTGAATAACATCAAATTGTAGGATGTGGGCCAGCCAGAGACTCAGTAACGTTGCATTAATAAGCACACAGGCATCTTAACTATTTGAAACTATTCTTCTAATATGTTTGATTTGACTAATTGCTAGGTTATAATTGTCTCTAAATGAATAACAACTGTTTAGTTTTATTGGTCATGCTCAATGCGTAGATACATCCAATAATTCCAATGTGTCTATTATTAAATATATTCATCTGTTAAAATTTTAAATTCTAGAGATAGCACTTTTTTGCTTGCGTGACACTGGCATTAAAGTAGTTTTAAATGTGAAACAATGAGATTTTTCGAATATGGCATTATATTGAATATATCATTGCTAAAGGTAGGTGCTTTATGGCGCAATTAGACCTAACGCAATGACAAGTAATATAGCAGGAAAATGTACTTGTAGCAATAAAAGTGGGGACAATTGATCAATTAATCAGTTGGAGCTAGATTTTTCAGCATGTGCGCATTTGCATAGAGCATATGTTAGTATAAAAGTTCTTTGCATACTCATGTTGAGATAACTATAACATTGCATTTATTACGAAAGTGGTGTGCGCTATACAACATTAACCTTCACTTCTACAGATATCTGGACCGCAACAAGATACGAAAGATTCACGAGGCAGCGTTTAGACATCTGAGGAATTTATCGGATCTGTAAGGCTTTCTCTATAAGTGCTTTTTTCGTTTTCGTGAATTAACTTTGTGAGTGCTGATCCAAATTAAGTATTGTAAGAAACGCTGAACGCTATAGAGCCTTTTCTTCAGGTGCTAAAAAAGCTCACATTTCTATATTCACAAGTAGAAATGTGAGCTTTTTATCACGTGAAGAAAAGGCACTACAGCGTTCAGTGTTTCTTACAATGCTTAATTGAGATCAAAACTCACAAAATTAATTCACGAGAGCTAGAACGTCACAATATGGATAACAAGTTTGTTCCAAATCAATATTAAACTTTATTTTAAATCTTTTATTTTAAGTCTTTCTCGAATCGTGACCTCCGCAAAAGTAGTAAAAATATGAAAAAGACGCAACCAAGGAATGGTCCCAGAATTATATACATTGGCCCTTAGTTTGTTAATAGTGACACTTCATTGTAGTCAGTTCATTTACGCAGAGCGGTTGATAACAGTGCTCACAGGTTATGACTTAATGTGACTATGACGGGCAGGAAGTGGAAAGCTTTGATTGAGTTGGGCATGCTGGTTTTGTGCCAGATTAACGACTCTGAAGTAAAGTGAAATATGATTCATTTATTGTAAGAGGTGTCTTCTCAAGTGACTGGTATGTGACCTTGATTCAAACATGGCAGAGGACTGGCTTATGCTTTAAAGCTGGTAGATGCAAAAAAAAGTCTCGGCATTAGAAATGTTCAACAGCCCTCTCAGAGCTGAACAATAGAAGCGGAGCTAAAATATCAACTGAAAACACATTATCAGACATCTTTGGTGTTAGCCACGAGAAAAATTAACAAGTATTTTGTTGTTTTTCTATCTATCATAGAGTGCTATCAGATAATCTCATCACAAATCTACCGAGGGGACTGTTCTCCAGCAATATTCTTCTAGAAAACTTGTATGTATTGCTGAACAGCTTTCGTACTAAATCACCAATAAGTACATTATTTTAGTAAGGAAGTGTTAATGTAATCTGTGTGACCTCTAAGGGCAGGAAAACCAATGTTGTTATATACATGGTTCACAATGTTCTCTCATAAATGCCATTACTTTGCAGACAGATGTAAATTAATTAGAAAAAAGGCTGCTTGTACCTTTTTGTACTTTTGCAAAAAGGGTATTTTTGCGAGATATTTGAGAGCAACTGTAGAGCTTCGACGTAAGAAATTCCACATGCTATCCATTTACCTTAATTAGTAGTCTGTGGTCTTAAGCAACTGACAGATCTAGTTTTTATTTGTCAGCACCAAGAAAAGTGTGTGCCTTTGATTTAAATATCTGTTTTCTTTCATATATATATATATATATATATATATATATATATATATATATATATATATATATATATATATATATATATATATATATATATATATATATATATATAATATTTTTCGCTAAGAAACCTGAAAGGAAACCCAATAACTACAATACCACATGATTTGTTTCAAGGACTGATTAATCTCAATATGCTGTAAGTAAATCTTTTATTTTGATTATAGCTGCCATCGTTGTAAATTCTGCGATAACCATACTGTGCATATTAAGCCTCTGTAAGCAAGCAGTACAACATCGATAGTGTAAACAAATTTTGATCTAGGTTAAGTTTTGGTAGACACCCCTGCTTCATCTTAAGATCTCCCGATTCCCAAAACACCTGAAGCTCTTTGGAGCTGTTACATAATAGAGGCTTAAAGGTTCTTACTACAAAAGCGAGGCATAAATGTTATATTATTCTGTTTTTGTAGACACATGCTCCCCAAACCGCTTCCTCTTAACTGAAACATGCTTGATTTTTCACATATTTAGAATGCTTGGATTGAAGCCAATTATTTATCTGCTTCTGTAATTCTCGGTAATTTATTTAAAATATGTTGATTGCATAACAGTGCTGCATAACAGTGCTGTTGAGCTCAATCAGCGTTGTTTATTTCTGTTTTTATAGAAATTTGTCGGAATTAACAATAAGAAATATTGACAAGACAATATTCGAAGGTCTTCCCCGACTTGAACACATGCAAGTATTTTATTTAAATAAAATTGGTTTTAAAACCATGAAAGCAAGATGATTGGCACCAGCTTAAATTAAGCTTAAATTCCAGTTCTCCAGCTCATACAAAACCCTCTAAAATGCGTTTACCCTGATATAAGACTAATTTCTCTAAGAAATGAAACGGTTTGTATCCCTTGAAAATTGTCTCAGACCGCATTAATTGTGGACCAGAATGCAATGTCAATGAATGTACTGGCGGGTACAACAAGATATGCTGTCAGCACACAACTCTGCTCTAATCTTCTGTCCCAGGCTAGTATCAAAAAAAATTGAGCGACTAAATTACGTGACCCAGGCCAAAATTTTGTCACATCCCGGTCCAATGCCTGGTCGTACAAAGAAAAAATATGCCCAAATTAAAAAAAATGGTTCTTTCAGATACTTCAGTACTTTTCAGTACTGTCGTTACGCACTCAACGTCCGGAAATGTGAACCCAAAAGCGATGGTATCTCGTCTTTCAACAACCTGCTGGACATGGATGTCCTGCGTGTGTGCATCTGGATTGTGGCAACCATTACTGTCGTGGGAAACATTGGCGTGTTTTTTGTCCGGTGTAAGGTCAAAACAGATAGTCACGTGCATTCCATCATCATTAGAAATCTCTGTGGTAATTATCGTTTCAGTTTAATGATCGCTCAGCCTAGAACTATTTTTTCTGTATAACGACACTTCCTTATGCAAAGACCCATAAGTATTTTATGTATGACCTATATAAGTGAGTTTCATGGAAAATCCAGTTAATTTGGTTGTATTTACATTTAAATAATAGACAGACGTGTACAGGTGTTTTGTCCCAATCAAATTAGCAGTTTTGTTTGAAAGATATTTACACTAAGATATTTGCGTAATATATTTATACAAAGTCTATAGAACTTGCGCTTGTCAAGGCTTAAGCACAAAGACATGGGCTAAACTTTGCCATATGTTTAAATAATAGAGTCGAGCAATGTAGAGACCTCGAAAAAATTTTTTAAACGATTTTTAACGCTGATTTTTATTTGGATAAGGAGTTGCATAAAGCTTCAACGTTCCCAGAATTACCTTGGACACTGATATCAATGATTTCTGAAAGATAAGATTCGGGAAGACATAAAATTAGATGACGCTCCAAGACTGACACTCTAATCATACTGGAACGAGGAATTTCTTCATTTAGAAACTAAGTTGCAATATGACATTACACCCCTCTGCCCACACAAATATCTTTCACACTGTTTTTGCGCTCTCTGGCGTTTTTACCGTCAAATTTTAACTCTGATGGCAGAAATGAAGATTTCCTTATTTTTTATATGCACATAGTTGTAGATAATCAGTCAACTTTCAATAGCACATCAGCTTAATTTATACTGGATTATGCTTTCAGTATGTGACTTCCTGATGGGAGTGTACTTACTCACGATGGCATCACATGACATTGCATACCGCGGTGTCTACAACCGCTACGCCCTCGATTGGATGATGAGCTGGAGGTGCATTGGCGGCGGAGTAATCGCCGTTGTTTCCGCCCAAGTCTCGATCTGCATAGTTCTCTTTATGTCTGTAGAAAGATATGTTACCATTAGTTATCCTTATAAGACCTGTCGCCTTGGTGACCGTTGGACGATACTCATTCTGGCCAGTATATGGGCTGTAGGTATCGCTATGGCAGTTATACCTCTGACGTCATCGACAGCATTCGGAAATTTTTACAGCATTAACGGCGTATGTTTGCCGTTGCATATACACGACCCGTACATGAAAGGATGGGAGTATTCCGCCGCAGTGTTCTTAGTCACTAATACAATATGTTTAGTGATTGTTGTCTATTGTTACATTTCTATGTTTGCTGATATTATGAAGACAAGCAGGAGCGTCCACAGACAGATACTAGAAGACATGGTCCTGGCAAAGCGATTTGTTATGATTGTATTTACTGATGCTTGCTGCTGGCTGCCTATTATTGTCATAAAAATACTTGCCTTCGCCCACTATCAAATTCCAAGTAAGTACTTCTGTACAGTTATCAATAATGGAATCATCAAAGACAAATCAAAATCTCATATTGCTGCTATTTTTTTCTGTGTTTCAATTAAACGCGTTAACAAAATGTGAAAAACTTAAAATTAGAGAAGAAAACTACTACATTATTTTTATGATATTTTGAAAACAAGGTATAAGATATGGATAATGAAATATAGCGTATTTTTATAACCCGGAGGAAAAATCCAGAATTAAAACACGGTTGCGATAAAACTATGATTTTATTTCTATTTTCTATTACTTCTTAACCATTTTTCCAGTTGGCTTTGCACTAGAAAGGAAACAGAATAACAGTTTACCCCTTAGGTTATCCCTTAAAACGTTTGAACCGGTGCCGCCATTACAAAGTAACCATCTAAAGAAATTCTTGTGCCTTTCAGTTTTTTAAGTGACTGGATAGTTTTATTTTTAACACAGCCTCACTCACCTTAATTTGTTTGGTGATGATTTTAGTAATTTTAACTTTTCCATTTGAAATATTGCATTCTTGTTGGTGTTTTGTAATTTTGTGTAAAGAACAATCATATTATTTGCAGGAATCTTAGTAAATTAAAGTACATTGTGCAATAAGTGAGAGAGAGAGAGAGAGAGAGAGAGAGAGAGAGAGAGAGAGAGAGAGAGAGAGAGAGAGAGAGAGAGAAAGAGAGAGAGAAACGCTTAAATTCCAATCCGATAAACCATTTTTGTGCTACAATATTCATGCTTAAGATCTTCACTTATTTTATTACTCTGCTGAGCCTAAAATCATGTTTAAACAAGACTACAAATATTGCTAAGCTGTAACTCCATGATAAAACAAAAAAAAAACGATTTATTACGTGAACGTACCGGAACACGACTGATCAGGAAATAACAAAGGAAGTTTGAGAAAAATGCAGGTAGACTTCCAAGGATGCTGCAAAAATGGCTTTTTTATGAGCAAATATGACTGTAAAAATGTCCAAATGCAGGGGAACGGAAGCGTAGGACTATATCGACTCATAAATATGACCGTATGTAACAGGAAACAAGGTAACCTCAAAATAGGACCACCACATCAATTTGATCACCATAAATATAGGTTCGCATTAAGCTATACAGATAAGGGGTATCTCAGGATAGGACCGCCTCATGAATCTTATGATCTTACTAATAGAATCACTTTTATACTTACGGATACAGGTAAACCTGAGGACCAGACCACCTCATAAATCTTATCATCTCACTAAAAAAAACCACTTTTACACGTTCAGATACAGTGAAACCTGAGGACCAGACCACCTCATAAATCTTATCATAGCACTAAAAGAACCACTTTACACGTACAGATACAGGGAAGCCTGAGGACCAGACCACCTCATAAATCTTATCATCTCACTAAAAGAACCACTTTACACGTACAGATACAGGGAAGCCTGAGGACCAGACCACCTCATAAATCTTATCATCTCACTAAAAGAACCACTTTTACACGTACAGATACAGGGAAGCCTGAAGACCAGACCACCTCATAAATCCTATCATCTCACTAAAAGAACCACTTTTACACACAATGAATACTTCACAAAGCAAACCACATTAGAAATTAGACTAAATTGTCTCAGTTCTTTTGCGTAGTCCTTTTTCTGGAATTCATCTGAACTATTTGTAGATGATTGTTATGCCTGGGTGACCATATTTGTGCTGCCTTTAAACAGTGCTTTAAATCCAGTGGTATATTCATTGTCTACACCCGCAATTACCAACAAGGTTTCCAAGCTGTTTGCCGCCAAAGGTCAGAACGTTAATTTAATGGAATCATATTATTTACAGCGATACTTTTTTCACGATGTTTGGTTCAATTACTTGTTTATGCCACAAATTAACGACAACATGTTGTTATATCTTTATATTCTTTGAGTAAAGATTCTTGGTGTCAATCAGTTCTATTAAATTTAAATCGAATGTGATGTATTTTGTTTTATTATTGCCGTTGCTACACTTAGATTCTTCAACAGGATCTAACACTCTTTTCTCGTTTAGTTATCTTGTTTAATTTTGATTTTAAACTCATTAAACCAGTTATGACCGCTGGTGCCCCATGACACGTCACGGTAATTGTATTACATAAGGCAAAGTTTTGCCGCCCAGATCTTCTCGAAGAGGTATAAAAAAGTGGTCTCGTATTTCACTCTAATCTCTAATCAGTTAAAACAAAAATTAACTTAGGTATTTTTTATCAGAATCGAAACAAAACAGTGGTGGCTGTGTTTGCATCCAACCTCCCCCCCCCCCCCCCAAAAAAAAATAATAATGAAATTATTCAAGACGTGTTAGCGCTTTTCAGCAAAGCTTCGATTTTTAAAATATAAAGAAAATATTTGCTTTTATACTAAATGTGTGTCCATGGCGGAGTGCTAATTTTCAAACAACACTTCCTTTTCTAACTAAACGCGAGAGAAATTCTGAAATAACCTATCTGTTTGGGAAAACTCAGAACATTGAATGAAAACTACCTGCTTCTTCAACGAAATTTGGCTCTGAGTGGACGGCGTCTGGCCTTAAAATGCCCCTCCCCCCTTTTTCACTGCTTTTGTTGGACACACATGATAACACATTTTACACGAAGTGAACTTCTTGGATTCAGATCTTTCAAAATATAAAGTAACCAAAACGTGTATCACCAGTAAATGTAAATCAGAGTCAGCAGGCTCCTAATCATAGTCGCTTTAGACACAATAGACACTTTGCGCACAGACGGTTTAGCTTCCATTTTACTGGCCGATTGCTCAAGTTTGATAGGTCACGAAGCGTAAGCTTTTCTCAATACTATGCCGTTATTGGCAAAAACTCAGAACAAAATTTCTAGGCGCAAGGTGTCTGATATAAGCAACTAGTATTGATAAACACTGCAAACTTTGAACTGTACTAAAACATAATTAAATAGTTATGCCAGTCATTTTCAAAAATTGCAGAATCTTTTTTCAGACAAAGCAGAGAATAGCAGTCATTGGCATAACTCGTCCGGATTCTATCTCAGGTCGGATGGAACAGAGAAAAGCTCCCCAAGTATGTCCATTGTCCTTTATGCACTGTACAGAGTCATTTGAAGCACAAAACGCGCTTTTTTCTAGTGGTTTATCGGTGATTGGCTTAATATGTCATAGTGAAACAGCCAATATGTAACGTAATGGTACATGTAATATCAGGTGAATATACACTTGCATAATAACTTCTATTAAAACATATAGCGTGCATATGGGCACCATGAGATAAATTGCATTATTTTAGGTTGCAACATAATTTTTTTGTACAAGACGCGCGGTTGTCTTGTCTGAGTGATTACTGATACCTGACAATAAATAAATCCAAGGCAATTTCTGTTTCTCGTAACTTGCAAATGTCTTCATTAAACGACAAGAAGCAAGAGAATATAATTTGCAGATTATGAATCTTTTCAGCTGCACCACCGACTTTTGTTATAACCGAAGCTGAAGAGATGAAACTTCAAACAACAGAGATGTCATTAGGCAATAAGACAAGTGGAGCAACTGAGCACGGACGATTGCTTGGCCATAATAAAAGGGAGTCAAGTGCAGAAGATCACATGTGAGGCTCGCGTGAAGTTGACGGTGTTTATGGAGATCAACTGTGATAATGACTAGCAGAAGATCACGTGTTCGGTGATCACGTGTGAAAGTAGTGTGCTCTGAAATCCCTTGTACACACCACGTGATGGAAGATCACATGTGAAGAGATAACATATGCTGAAATCTGCAAACCGCGCAGGATTTAAACAGCGCTGTTTATTTTCTTACTGCCTTTGCTTATAGTTTACATTTGTCAAGACCTATAAATTTCAATTTATCGCGAAATAGACAGTTATATTTTAATATTTGCTATTAAACGGTGAAAACTTCGCAAAAAAGTTTAAGAAATATAAATCCACACAAAATGTTCATGTGCTCCTCAAAAGGTAGTAGCAAGGCTACGCGAGATGATCTTTTTTGTTGTATTATTAATCTTGCTGAAATGTGGGTCACGTTTTCCTAAGTATCCAATCCCGATTCAAGCGGATTCCTGATAAATTTAACAAGTACTGTATCTACCACGTCATTACCTATATTTTTGTGGATTTCTTGTCAAGACTTTGATTGTAATTTATAACATGTGTAAACATGTGATCACCCGATATGATTTTGTAAATAGCATGTGGTTAACCATTGTGGCCATGTCGTTACGTGCTTAAAAGGACGCTCGATGCACTCTATAACACTAAATTATTATAGAGTTTGAACAATTTGTCTATAGTTATTGGTAATGAAAAATTCAGCAAACATATTCCTCGGCCTGGATAAGTTAATATGTTTTTGAGCAGATTTGCAGCAGAACACAGTTTAATAACATTATTGCTTACCGCACCGCAACAGTTTTGTCAGAATTATTTTGGTTGCGACTTCTCTAGCAACTGTTTCGTTTGGTGACAAAATTAAAGAACAAAGCAATAGAATGTACTGTAATTAGCCAGCTGAAGAAGATCCATTCGTTAGTGCTTGCGATAAGGCTTTGTAACTGAGGTAATTGTAAGAAGGTGGTGGTGAGTACATGATTTGTAAATAATTCAACTTATATAATAAATCTGGTATTTGTTGACGTTTTCATTTTTTGTTTTTTATTTCATCTGATTTGAGAGTGTCGAGACGAGATATTTTGTAACTGAAAGTGCAGAAAGGTCATTGTATTTTTCTAACTGCGATTATGAATGAGATGTTTCCGTTTAAAAGAGATATTAGTCGGCTACAGAATCAGTAAATAATTACGCTCTTTAAATACGGTTAATTTGTGGAAACTTTAGATATTTTAAGCACACATTATTGACATTGATCCTGGGAAATTGATGACGTCATGTCAGCTTTTCCACCTTTGCACTCAACATACCATAATGTTGACTAGAGATAATATGATATATCCTTATTTTTATACAGCTGGTCTGTTTCAGAAGATCTGAACTGGTGAAGAACTGATCAGTGAATCTTACATATCATGACAATTGCGGGAAAATAAGCAACAATTTTTGTTATTGACCAGACTGCTCCTGAATACTTGTCCCCTGCTTTTTGATTGGATATAGGTGCAAAATCCGCAACGTAAAAATTATACCGCTTTCCTGAGTAATTTTGAATTGTTTTACTGTTTGGTAATGGCTATGTAATGCAACATAATTCGATGCACCATATGATGTGACATAATTCAATGTAACTTGCAATGTAGCAATTCGAGGTAACCGTCGAGGTAACATAATTCAACTAACATTTGCGCGACGGCCAGGATGAGTAAATGGGATGTACTATTGTGCATACATGTTATATTTATCACAAAATGTAGTACTGTGCAATATACATACGCTGGCAATCATTGAATAGCTTTTATGTTTTGAAGTTTCCTTTTAAAACAGAACTAACACAAATCTTTACATCTGTTTCAGAAACATAAAAAAATATTGTCATTAAGGTTATTAAAAATCTGTTTAAAGGGAGTAAAGTGTTAAAGCGATTACAGTGAATCGACAGTACAAAGTCGCGACATAAATGCTAAAGGGTTGATAAGATGGGGTATGGTATATAGGGAAAGCAAAAATGGCCAGTGAGACTTCGCACATTCGGATTGACAACTACCACTTGTTTTCGATCTCAACCCAATTTACTTTCCCCAACCCCTTACCACTAGACCCTATATCTGTCCACATCTGTGTCAAGCCTTTACCAACCGAACTAATTAAGATAAGCTAACGTACCAACAGGAGAAATGTAAGTTACACAGTAACAAAGGTTTATGGTCGGTATAAGCATAGTGGCCTAAGCAGAAGGGTAAATTTTGGAAAATTTATTTCAGATATTTGCCTTGTAATTCTGAGGCTTTTTCATGACTAACCATATAATTAAGAGTTGTGGAGAGGTTATCGGTGAAAGTAACCACACGTAACATTGAAATGTGTTGAGTGAAGCCTGGAAGAACAAATATGCTTTTGAAGATTGAAATTTCATAGCCACTTTTGTTATCTTTTATTGCCCTATCATCTGCCACATTATAAGGTAACTAAGACTGAGTTTTCAGAGAATGGAAATTGAAGTAATAAAAGATCATTTTGTCAATTTAACCAACATGACAATATCTTAAATTGGAAGAAGGGGATCCTGCTCAACTGAATATTAGTGCAGACTCAGAAAGTAGCTGATACAATATCCCCAACAAATAGACAAGAAAGGTATATATTGTACTCAAACATGTCTCATAGAAAATTGCACCAAGCGAGCACATATCAGTAAATTGTCTATGGTCCATAATGGTAGTTTAGTTTTCAACCTATGCTATATTTAGCTTACTTTCATGCAACATAAATATATTATTTTCTTGAATATTTCTAGGATATACTACCGTAAAATAGGTTAATATACCAGGTATATCTGCAAATCCACCACAATTGCATACCTATAAAATTAACATTTTCATTCTCGTTTTAATTTTATAATTAATTGTCTTACAAAGCGTGATGCTTGAAGGGTTTTCAATTACGACTATTTCTTTACCAAGATCAACAGAACTCATCATTTCCAAGTAAAGGTAAACGACAGCACTGCAACCTATAAATATGACTGTAACTGTGATTAGAAGTTTAATAAGATAACAGAAACAGCCATAGAGCGCTGTGTTGGAACATCCAGTGATGATTCAATCTCTTTAAAATTGCAACACTCGAAAATCGAAGGAGTTTTACACTGGACTGAGTTTTGTTTTGAAAAGCAAACACTCGGCAAAAAGAGAGATAACAGATGTCGTTATGGCCCTTTGTAATTTTTTCTTACTGCTTGACCATGTAAATCTTGCGTTTTGGAGAATAAGCTGCAACCGGTTCTTCCCGTACCAGTAATAACGTGCTTCAGCTTGAGGTACCCTCTTCGGAATATTGAAACCATTTCTTTAGTTATATATTTCACTTTATTAAGAACTGAAAAAAATTGATTTTTCAATATCAGGGATATGCCAAAAATTACACATATTGACGCACAGGTTTGCGAAGGGATATTAGTAGTGAAGAGGTAGAAAAGGTTCCTCAGAATTTCAGACAAATAAAAGTCTTAACGGTAGAGGTGACACAGACTTATTTCTGTAGACTGCTTATATATATAACAGTGTTAAGCTTCTGAGAAAGTCTTTTAACTTGCCATTATGAGCACAACATTATCAAAGTCCGTGTTACCTTGTTATGTGAGTCCGTATTACCTTGTCATGTGACTCCATATTACCTTGTCATGTGAGTCCACGTTACCTTGTCATGTGACCCCGTATTATCTTGTCATGTGAATCCGTGTTACCTTGTTATATGTCTGTGTTACCTGGTCATGACGTTACTGGGAGAAACCAGGGGCTGCATTTCCAACTTTGCCGTGCATCCGTGTGTTACTGCATATATTTGCGGTATGTTATACGATGCTTTCTGTTATTACTTTCCTCATGATTTACAATCCATATTTGTGCATAAGCTATATCTTTGATTGCTTATGCTTGATTCATTAAAAACCTTTTCAAACTTTTATTGAATTTTGAAAAAAAAATCAGAAAAATCTTTCCTGAAAATCGTTCTGCAAAAGACGTGTTTAAACCTTATTGCAACCAAAATTGTTCACCTAGGCTGCCAAGGTAAAATTATTTAAAAAATCACAAATGAACTTTCAATCTCTCTAAAGCAGCGGTGGATTATAACCCTGGAAGGATGATGAAAGGATCGAAAGCAGCATAATAAATGAAGAGTTGTATTATTATTAAATTCAGATTGTAAAATTTATACACAATGTGCCAATGTAGGGAACCGCTTCCAAGCTTGATATAATCTGATTTTCTCAAAGTCCTTATTGTACCCACTCTGTATTGTTTTATCATCAGACAAAACAAACTTAATAATAACGTAATTAAGGTAACTGAAGTAATTAATAAAAGTGTAATAAAAGTAATTGAACTAATTAATACAGATCTCGTAATAAATTGGCTTCATTTATCTAAAGAATTTATGAAAAAGGTGATCCTTTATCTACTTTTCTTATTATGTGCTGAAAAGTTTGCACTATATGAAAGCACATAAACGCAGAGGTGTAACAATTTGTATTTTAGAAATGTAGTAGGAATAACAGTAGAATTACACGAACAAAAACATAGGGAAGAAATTTCAAATTGAAAGCTGAAAAAAATGTGATATGTACTTGAAATTTAGTCATCGTAGATGTCGACGAAGTTTTAGCTTTTACAGAAACGTTGGTCTAAAAATCGATATTATGTACTGGCCATTTGTTATTCATGTGAGCTTAAAATCGGTCATTATCTGCTAATAATTTAAAATATACCAGTGAAGATATCGAAACAGCCATTTACAATACACCAAAATATGTGTATTTTGGACAATTTGAGCTAAAGCTTTTAATAGCAATATAAAGCACACAATAAACAGTAATAAGTAATTATGTATACAGCTGTAAAAACAACATTTTGTTATTGTTACATATAACAGTAATGCTTCACCATCGGATTTTTCTGTTAATTCTTTGCGTACACCCCGCAGTGCATATAACATAAGTG
This sequence comes from Protula sp. h YS-2021, assembly GCA_949752745.1. Classification (NCBI taxonomy): domain Eukaryota; kingdom Metazoa; phylum Annelida; class Polychaeta; order Sabellida; family Serpulidae; genus Protula; species Protula sp. h YS-2021. The sequence goes on along the minus strand of OX457025.1, from coordinate 17,720,465 downwards.
TATATTGATTAATTGCCCAAGCAATTATCATAGAAAATAAACAGAAAACAGATTTCGTTATTTATTGTGAACGCGATTGATTTAACATAATAACATTGAAAGTTGGACTTGAAAAAAATATTTTACTTTTTGTAAATGTACTGTGCGATCGGCGCTCGTCTTGCTTTCAAAAATTTAAACACCGCGTGTTTTGAACTATCTGCTTTTAAAACACTTGATGCCCCATCATTGGCTAGTATGCTTATTTCATTTACTCACCATTAGTTACGGTTAAATATTTATTATGACAAAGTATTTCGCCATAAAAAATGCCAACCCCCAAAATTTCCCATTTCGCAATTTGTTAAGCATATCCCTCTCTTTCAACGCAGTGTCAGTGTAAAACTGTGCGATTCCTCGGCCATTAACGAGGTATAGAATGCCAGGAGACTCTCTTCGCTAAGAAGGCAATAGTGGCAAGAGATCTAAACATAAACAAAATAGCACAAATATTACCGTTGCCAGAACTCTTCTCAAAAATCAATTTTACATACGATTTTTGGACGGATTCTTCAGTTCAAAAATTAGTGCCGGTGTTACAAATTGTATTTTTATCTCGACGAAACGGATGTAATATTAGCACTGAAAAAATTTAGTAAAGTGTCAAGGAAACGCAATTCATTCTTGGGTGAGTCTCACATAATTTACGTGAATATGACCCGATATCGAGAAATATGGTTTGAAATGTCCATTCTTTCCCCTGTTATTATCATGAAGAGTAAATCTTTCATTAATCACTGCGACAGTTCCTGATCTCTTAAACCTTGACGATCGGTGACACTGCTGGAGCAAGAAAATGTAGATCGGAGGGCTAAGTGACAAAGCATGCGAGAAACGCACAAAATCATCAGAAATAACTTATTAAACCCTCTCAATCCGAAAACTCCTTTGACATAAGTCAACCATTTCTTCTACTTTGACTTATTGAAGAAGACGGTGCTGGCATGTGAAGCATTAATTTTCTATGAGTCTGTGTAATCGAGATACTAGTGTAATATCTGCATCGCTGAATACAAATAATGTAAATTTTACACGTGGGAAAGCTTATCTAGCACAGATAGAGGTACTGTTGATGGAAAGGGTACAGGAAAGTATCCTGTGAGTAGAATATCTATCATAAAGATGCTGAGCAACGTAATCTTGTGTTTGCTAATGATTCTGTTCGAAATTCAGGTTAGTATTTTTTATAATTAATGGGCTAATATTAAACGCGATGTGTAGTAACTCAATTACTGACTATTTCGAGAAAATATATTATAAAAAAAAACCAAAAACGTTTGAAAGTTTTGAGACAATATTACTCTGACAACCCAGATGTTAACGTTTGAAAGTTTCTTCCATAATCACCGAAAACAAGTGAAGTCATCCAAATAATGTTTGCATTTAAAGCTTTCCATATAGTAATGAGCAGTGTTTAAACTAATCGACCATAAGGTAGAAAGATCTGAATTGAGTAATTTGGCATAATACATTTAAGAAACAGCTACCAGAGCTACAATCTTATTCTTGCTCAAATTAAAAATGATGTCTTGCTGGAACCTTAGTGCAAGAAACAATGTTTAGACTAATAATCTCAGTTACATCAAAAACAGAAAGGGTGAACTTGTGAAGCGCTTTATCGTATTTTCCGATTTTAATGTATGGTAATTTTTATGTAAAGAATACTTGATATATATTCACATTTTTCTTCTTGCCTGGTTTGCACATTATTTATACTTTAAATTCGCAATAAAACAAATGCAAATTATATGGGAATTCATCTCCGATTGGATATAAATTTCAAAACTTTTTGTTTTGAAATTCTGGTTAAAATATTCTCCTGAAGACTATGATAAAACTTGATTACTGACAAGTGTAAGAGAAGCGGTTCAGCAGTATTCGTAATAATAGAAGTCCATTCTTTTAGTGCACCAGTTTTTGTTGATTAATATTTTCTCTATTCGTGCTCTAAAAATAAGTTCATAGATTGAGCAGTATGTGCAATGCTTTAAGCATTCTGACAAATTCTCACAAAACTAGTTAAAACTCACTGAAGTGACCTACCTGCTAATTGACAGGAAAACTAAGTTTTGAGCATTTTGCTACATTTTGATCACATGCATATTGCAAACCGATTCACAAGGCACCTTCTAGCGAACGTGATCAGTGCAGTCCTTCAGACCCTTTGAAGATACGGAAGAGATATTTGCAAAAGACGTCATGTGTTACGTGACTTATTATAAGATGTCACCTATTCCAAAAATACGTTGTCTATGAAGACGTATTAATAAGCCCAGGAAAGGGTGCCATGGGTCTTCGAGAAGGTGTTACGTGATTTATTAAAAGGTGTCACTCGTTCAATATCAATGTGTGAGTTCATTTATTATAAGATATTTCTTGCTTTATTAAAAGATGTCCGTGGTTTACGAAAAGGTATTGCATGATCTACAAACAGCTGTCCCCTGATCCACTAAAATATGTCACGCGGTTTGCGAAAAATTGCTACATGATCTATTGTAAGACCCATCACCACGTACTTGTTTCAGAAATCGGAATCAGGGGATAATGAAATTACAGTCACAATTGACCAGGAATGGTACACATATATAGCGGAACTGAAGTCAGCCATTCTTAGGTTAAGCAACAAAATCAAAGGTACGATTTTAAGTTAAACCCTCGTGGAACAGACATTGGCTTAAATGTCTCATCTACATCAAAAACTTATATGCCAAGTTATCACACAAAACCGATTGGAAAAGCTTTTGTGTTCTCGTGTGTAGAGAATAACCGATTCTGTTTCACTACATTCAATCTAACCTTAAAAGATACGAGCTCAAATTCTTTAATTTAAGAGCTGTTTAAGCCATAGGAACAAATACGTGTAAGGAACAAATAAATAAATAAACAGCGTATCAATATTTAGCAAACCTTTGAACCATGTTTCATAATCTGAAGTGTTATTTTGACTTTGAAAAAGGTAGCCTGCGCAGTTGCTTTTAACTAAGTTACTGGTATATCCAAAACTATGAAATTGTCAATTATTTGTTACTGTTTCAGATCTGGATGAACGCCAAATACAGATGACTGAGCGATTTCAAGGTACTCCTGTGCTATCAGTTAGTCATTAAAGTTAGCATTTTCGCAAATACTATGTATAATATATATATATATATATATATATATATATATATATATATATATATATATATATATATATATATATATATATATATTATGTATGTTTTTCTTGAATAATTTTTAGTGCAAACTTTTCGCAAAGCACTTGGTTTAGTAGCCCTCTATGCATATTTTTATTAAGATTTGTAAATTTTGTGCAGCCCTTTTTATGTCAGCATACTTTACCTAAGGCTTTAATGTCTGGAGACTTTACCTGGCATTTTAATGTCTGGAGACTTTATCTGACATTTTCATGTATGTAGACGTTACTAACGCTTTAATATCTGTGAACTTAACCCAACTTTTTAATGTCTGGAGACATTACCTGACAGTTTAATATTTGTAGACCTTACTGACCCTTCAATGTCTGTGAACTTTACTTGGTATTTTAATTATAAGTAGACTGTATCCAACGCTTTAATTCTGTAGACTTTATCTGAATTTTACTGTCTATAAACTTTACCAAAGGTTTTAATGTCTGTAATCGTTATTTAACGCTTTGATGTTTAATCACGCAAGATTTGCATTTTTAGGTTTAAAAACTTCAGCTTTGACTTCTTTAGAGACCTTATTCTTTGACCACATGAAATTTTCAGCCTTGTTCTGAAAACTTACAAACTATTTTTCGCTCTATACTTCACATTCACTGGCGAAATTTAGTCAATTTGACAACGTAAATTTACTTTAAGTGGCTATTGAATATTTTCAAACAAATGTTATGAACATGTAACAACTATTATTTCATTAGTGTTGTTTTTTTTTATGTTTTTAGATTTCGAAGAACAGTTAAATCAAAACTTTAAAGGTAGGTATAGCCACCGCCTTAGTCAAATAATTCTTTCATTGGTCTGTTTCCATCTTGCATCTTATTATGGAGAGACTGCCTGGAGCGTTAAGGTCTAAGACAGACTTTATGTTAATAACTACTATTTAATCCACAGTAATTAACATACAATCATATAACAAAGAAATTCTAACTTCTTTGAATATAATTTTCAACATAAATGAGATTTAAGGTCCATTAATCTTGCAGTAAATTAATTTTATCATCTGAAGCAATTAGACTTCATTTGAAGATAATCAAAAGATGATGACAGGGTATACTAAGTGCTTTAATTGAAACAGATGAAATTTTTTTATAACATTATGCCTAGATCGAAACTGTGATAAGGGAAATCCTAGCTTTGACAAGGTTCACGTGTTTGAACCAAATGCAATGAGCAGTAAGTAAACTGGGAAGGTGACAATCCTGGAACCTTGTTAAAAAGGTTCCAAAATTTCCATTTTTCAAAAATCAAAAAGAATAGAAATTATTTAATTAAACTAGTTGAAAATAAAATCAATAACTAATAATTATTCTCTAGCAGAATTAGTAGAACTGAAAACTGTCAGAAACATGACAAAGCAAATTTTGAAATATGTGTTCAAGTTGTTTATAGCGCCGAGAAGGAAAACGATGACTTGATCCGAAAGCTCGGTACAGAGACGCAAGAATTAACAAGGAGTCATCCTGTCAGTCAGTGTAAGTGCCCGTTTTATCGTTCATTGTAATCAGTAAGTGTAAGTAGCTGTTATATGGTTCATGCTTTTCAGTCACTCTGTGTAGCTGTTTAATGGTTACGGTTTCCAGTCACTAAGTAGCCGTTTAATGGTTCATGGCTATCAGTTATTCAAAGTAGCTGTTTTTTAGTTTATGGTTATTAGTCAGTGTAAGCAGCGAATTTCTGGTCCATGATTATCAATCAGTGCAAATAACACTTTGTGGTTACTGTTTCGTTAGTTTTGAAGTTTTTTCTACTCATATTGCAGTTAACAGAAAAAGCTTCAGTTTTAGGTGCGCCGCGCTTAACATGACAAAAACCTGCATTATTGTCTTTAATCAATAAAACCGCCTTTTCACATATGATTCAAAAACAAACAGAAATCAACCGTAATGTTTAACTTTTTGCCAATACAGTATCTTTTTTATTTACCGTCTTTCATTGTTTTAATTTTAAAATTGTTGTCAAATTGTGCAAAATAGTATTTTTAAGGTAGAGTGCACACTCTCTTGACATTTGAGACAGTACTAAACTTTTACTTTTTATCAGTCTAGAATCTTGTTAGCAGCCGAAATAATTCGAATTGCTAGCGAAATGATTGACAAAGGTACTGAGGTATATTTAGGACATCTTTAATATCTTTACTTTGTGGAATAATTAACATCATCATCAAACTCCAATATATCCTCAATAAACAAATCTACCTGTTATTTCGAAATCCTCTCTCTGTCATGTTCCGGTGTGTCTACCATTGACGTCACAAGTGCCTATTACGGCCGCTATATTAAGGCATGTGAGGATGAATGTTGTCCACCTCACCCCTCCGATGACTGCCAGATGTCGCTTGAAGAACACTTTCAACAAGACTGGATCAGTCTTAAGGAACAATGCGACAACCAAACTAGTTGCCAGGTTCAAAATCAAGGCAAAATATTGGAAGCGTGTACCGCTCCGCAGGATGCTGATTACCTGCTTGTGTATTATTCCTGTTATCCAGGTGTCTCTTTAATTTATCATATTGAAAACATGTGTCTTAAGGTTAATTAATATGTGACTGGAACCTAGTGGCATCTGCTTGACACGCGACTACTACGAGTTTCACACGTAAGTGTCCTGTGACTTAGGTCTAAACGACTAGTAGGTGACATGTGATCATCTCTTTATTTACAAGTTACCTTGGCATGTTTTACTCATTTTAGACTGATTTTTATAAAAAGGTTTACGCAGTGTAGTCCAACAGTCTGCAGTATTTCACAAGACTTCGAATAAAAACTGAGTTGCAGTAGAATTTGAGTTGGGACAAAGAAAATACAGAACTGTGTAGATGAAGTATATGTAGCGAGTTCTTTATTGTAGAGCAGAGTGAAGCTGTAGCTTTTGCTGCCTATGTTAGCACAATGACAGTGTACAACACTGGAGATTTGGTCCTGTTCAATGCAGTGCATAAGCATCATGCCAATCACTACCAGGAAGCCCTATGCCTCTTTATCTGTCCGCTAGATGGCATGTATGTCTTCAGTGTCAGTGTGACATCATACATAGGGTTTTATTCGTCGGCTGCAATCATCAAAGAAGGGACTGCCCTAGCTACAGCTCATGCCGACCATGATGGCTACAACCAAGGATCTGTCTCCGTGGTGGCGGATTGTCGTCAAGGAGACCGTGTCTGGATCGAGGCGACTGCGGATGACGTGGTTATATTTGCATACCTTGGATACATGCCCAGTTGTTTTACTGGATTTCTCCTGTATCCGTTTTAACTGTTAAAAATATACACACCAAGTGGCGAGTTGTACAAGTGGCCACTTTTGTAATTATTTCAAATCAATCTATAAATTTTAGAATTAAAATGAAAGAATCACTTGAATTTCACGTCACTATCACTGAGTATTTAGAACGCGTTCAATTAGCATTGTCTCTGAGCATACATGTGCAATAATCAAATTAATAAATACATGCGGAACTAGATGCTGTCAAAGAGCAGCAGGATCCCCCGTGAAACTCATTGTCACAATAAATTAATAACTATACGCCATTTTATTAAATTTCCTTGACAGATTCGAAACACCATCTATAAAGAAGTTATATTGCTGTAATTTTGACAATTTTTGATCGATCAGACTGAAACCTTAACCTTGCACAGTATACATATACTAAAAATTGCATATCTGAAAGAATGATAGCTCTTACATGATTCCTTAATAGAGAACTGGACTTCACAAGGTACCCTCGAAAGCGTCACTTTAGGCAATTTTTAGAGGCCTGTAATTTTGACAATTTTTGATCGATCAAACTGAAACCTTGACGTTGCACACCTACATTCCCTCGTTATTAGCGATATGAATGATAAAATGCTCTAACTACTTTAGTTAATAAAAAAGTGGACTTACCGTCAAGTGGGACAGACAGACAGACGGACAAGCTCAAACCTATATCCCTCCGATTCACGGGGGTAAATAGACGGATTTTAGCCACTTGGTTTTACATTATTTGCACCAATAGTATGCAAGTATATACGCCTTCCCTTATAACATATACTGCGTTTTGGCCCGAGTAGTTCTGAAGATGGTAATGATTGGATATTACCAATGGGCCTGTACTCCGATAGCAGATAGCATGTGCGGGGTAACTCCGTGATAGAAACACCCGCACATAGGACGCACTTGTGGTTCTATTTGTGGAGTTCCTGTCATATGTGCTACAGCAAAAAACGCTGTTATCTGTGTTGTATATTGCGGTGATTTATAACTGTGATCTAAAGATCCTATAAAAATGATTTTTCATACATGTGCACTTGAGAGTAGAGCGAAGTGTAATGTAGCCACATAGTGCTACTGCTTTCACATGTTGGTAGTATTTTCTTTTATTTTTACTTTTAGAAGAGATATACAAGGAAACCAGAGAAAGGCGAAAACTAGATGGGGCTTCCCGCTATCCCAGTGTGTGTGTGTGTGTGTGCGTGTGTGTGTGTGTGTGTGTGTGTGTGTGTGTGTGTGTGTGTGTGTGTGTGTGTCTGTGTCTGTGGTATATGTTACAGGGTATTTCATGAACTGGCAAAGATTTTAGGCATTACGTGAACTTGCCAGTTTGGTTTGCCATTACGTGAAATGACGGGTTTCCAACATTGCTTATAACTATATATGTCTGTGTGTGTGTAAGCTCATGTTAGGGTATGTTTCCAACATTACCTACAACTATATATGTCTGTGTGTGTGTAAGCTCATGTTAGTGTATGTTTTCGTATTTGTAAAGTGTCCCGTAATTAAACGACTAATTAAACAAACGACTAATTTTAATTGTTCCTCATAATAGTTAAATAATATACTCCGTTTTTATTCTTTATAATAATGACATCATTGCTAGAGAATCCAGAGAGGAACTTTTACTTGATATCACAGTGTCATATAAAAAAATGTTGATTGCATTTGTTAATGCTCAGCTCGGAATTCCAATTCGAAATAAAGGATCCATGATTAGACGTTCGACAATGCATTGCAGTAAAGGATCGATTGCAACTTAGTACTCCTTTGTTCTGGATTGCAATTAAAATTTTCTGTTTGAAAACGCTTTCATTTGAATATTTCTGTTCGTATTCAAATTACCCGTTCAGCATTGATCTTTGGGCATTGGGATAAAACAGTAAATTTGGCTTGTGATTTGTTTGGATCTTATCTAATGTAAATCAAATGGCTTAATATTTTATTTTATATTCATGGTATATATCTTAAAGCGTTTATATCAAATCAGCGAATGTGCAAATTCGCTTAAAATTTCCAGTGAATTTACATATTTACACAATATTTGACGCATTTGCTGAAATTTGTCTGATTTTTGATGAACTTTTGACTGTCGATTACACCGGTCGATTGCTTTCAAGTAACAACAATTTTTCGGTGAAACTGATGAATGTTCCCCGCCACGAACCACGGTCGAATCGAAAACTAATGCGACGTCGCACAACTTTAATATATACATTTTCCCTGCAGCAACAATCAAAAGCCAGGGTTGCATAGCGGCTGAGATATACCGTGCACAAATTTGTGCTTCCAAGTGATGCCAGACAGACGGACGGACCCGAATACTATAGTCCCCGATTCCGCGCTACGCAGCGGGAGACTAAAAAAGGTAGTATTATCCAATTAATAGCTATTGATGCTTATTTGTCTGTCTAAAAGAGTACCCAATTAAGGCTAATGGAATTAAGCCTAAGTTCTACTCTGGGTTCAACAATTAGTATCACGATTTGGTAAGAGGTGCATAATTGCAATTGTGCTTAATTGCAATCGCTTTAGAATACTAATTGACTCTTTACGCCTTTAAAGATTATTTTTAAAATGAAAACGCAGTGAATCGCCTTTTGTTATCGTTATCCATGTTTAAGAACCAACTTGATAAATCCCAAGAAACACGGGCCTTTTAAGCACAAAATTGCTGTGAATTACCAGTCTATTGGACAAAAGTGTGGACCAATCAAAATCCTGTTTTTTTTTCGCAACAACCGGTTAGCTCCCTCATATCTCAATTACGTTCGTTTTCAGTCAGCAATAGGAAGATTTCCCGAAGCCTAATTGCAATTAAGTTCTCCGATGTAATGAAACGTTTTGACCCCCAAACAAATCGACCCCCCCGGTCGATATGTTGTAAAACAAACAGACCCCCGGTCGATTTGTTTTAGGAAAGCCCGCCATAACAAACAGACCTCCCCTATAATAAAATGACCCCCTCTAAAAAATCATGTTTAAATATAAAATGGAAGTAAAAAAGGCGCATATGGTTTTAAAATACTATTTTAAGTATTTTCTACCTCTTGATGTAGAAAATTATTATTCTGAGCCATTGAAATGCTATTATTGAGCTTGGACAGATTTTTTGGTGACTTTATGTTAGTGGTGTTGGAAGTGTTTTCATGTTTGAAGATGTAGATGTTAGTTGCTAAATAATTTTTTATTCATGGATATAGTTTTTATTTCAATTAAAGAAAGTAATAAGGTGGCCATATGTGGACAGAAATAAATAAATCAACAAAAAATAAGAGGGTTAAAACATTTCAGGGGGTCTGTTTGTTTTAAAACAAATCGACCGGGGGGTCTGTTTGTTTTAAAACAAATCGATTTATTTTGGGGGTCAAAACGTTTCCTTACACCGGAGTACAGGTTGTACGAAAGAAAGAAATTCCGAGTAGTCGCTGCTTAAGCCATGCACGGAGCAGAAAGCATTGGACGTTTTCTCACGATTCCCCCAACCCATAGGGGGAAACAAAAATATAAAATGTACGTTAATATTATTGGACGAAATGGAGGGATTACATAAGGTATCTATTGGTTGTAGTAAATTTTAATAATAAGTCATGGTTAGTCGTGTACTTGCTCAGCATCGAAATCCTTTTAGATGTTATTAAGTTGTATTGGATGAATATTCACTTGCCATGTTTGTCGATAAGGATCCGTCGTAGGCATTCAACGTTATCCATCATGAGCAGAGAAACACATTTTCACTCAGAAAAAGATGCAATTTATTATGCGTTTTTTAATTGAATAAACAATTTATTTACACACCTATCTATATTTGAACATTTAACATTAAAGAGAACAATTCTGAAACCTTATATTTTGAATCAATTACATATTTCATACACATTACACACTTTTAATCAAATGCCCAGCTTGAAATCTCGAAAATGATCCCACAAGCGTCTATCTATAAAGTCCGCCAAAGTCAGCACGCGCGGGTGTGGTGGGGTGGGGGGTGGGAAGGGGGTGATTGTGAATTTATACGCAGGATTACGTCACAAATTTTACGTGCCTGGAGGCGGCGGGGTGTACATACGCTAATGTTAGAGTCGATGGATGATGGCATCAACTTTTCGTGCCTCGAGGAGTGCGGGGGGGGGGGGGGAGCTTTTACGTACCACTCCATCCTGTCGGTGAAATGAGAACCAGCCAGAGTTTTTGTGTGGAGTTGAGAAAAGCCCCCGTTGATAACTAGTGCAGGACTTCCCTCTGTGTACGGACTCCAGGACCTAGCCCCCCGCCACCCCCATACCTCTTCATCAAAAGCCCGATGTCATTACATATAAGCAAATAAACAAACGTCATAATTGACAGGAGATAACAGTTACTCTCTATAGTACTGCTCTTTCATTTTAACTACTCAACATGCAAACAGGCTGGCAATAAACAAAAGCAAAAAGCTCAAGATGGCCAGCCACCAATGGTCTTTTAAGCCAGTTTAATTTTTTTATTAGACGTGGAAACCATTTTAGCTACCTCGCAAAATTGCAGATTACTTGTCACGTTTATTGATATACAATGTACGATTGATGACTTCTAAAAGCAAATTGCTGGAAAATCGAATTCAGAACAACCATGCAGAATTACAATTTACGCGTTCAATTTACATAGTCCGCTGTCACACAAAAACGAACAGACTCGACAATGTCCTTAATTACTTGGGAACGAACAGACTTTACATAGTCCGTTATTCGTTATGGGAACGAATAGAATTGACAGTGCGTTTTCTTTTCTTTTCCTATTTATTATTATTATTATTATTATTATTATTATTATTATTATTATTATTATTATTATTATTATTATTATTAATTAATTAATTAATATTATTATTATTACTTTATAATTCAGCTGGAAGCTAAAACATACCGAAATCATGATTTTACAAAAATAAGAAATTCAAACTAATGAACTGGTAGAAAAATCTGCCCATGTGAAAGCTAAGTTGTAATGTAATAGATAGCTCTGTCCCTTTATATTAGACAAAGCAACAACAAAATTATATGCCCAGTGTCAGTGGGAGAACAGCGACTGAGGATCGTCTTTTACAACATATCAGTTTATCACTCAGTGGAATTCCAGCTATTTCATGTTCGAATCCTGAATTTTGTTTAGGGCTGTGTAGTCGGGTATCTCGTTTTTTTTTTCGATGGAGTAAGGGGTTGTCACACAATTTTCTGGGAATATCGGGAGTCTGAAGTGTGTGTGAGGGGGGGGGGGGCGCGGTGTGTGTTACAACCCCCTCCTCAACCCCTCCCCCTCACTCATATTTTCTCATGGCAGGAGTAAATATCTCATGTGTGTAGGTGGGAGGGGGGGGGGGTTGTTACACACATTTCCACCCCCCCCCCCAGAAAATTTTGGTATGTGTGTTGCAGTGAGGGCGGGTGAGCATCGAGGTGTGCAAGGGCCAAAAACATTTCACCATTCAATCGACCCAAAGGCGAATGTTTTTCATAGGATACCTTTTAAAAACTTAAAACAATCAACAACCTGAGCGTGATGTTAGTGAAATAATGATGTCCCTTTCACAATGCACCCCGTGAATGAATAAAACCCCCGAGAGGGTATAGCTGGTGTGTTCAGAATCGGTGGGTAGGCGGGGGGATGAAAAATGATGACTCATCAGTCACTCCGTGCATTTACTGCAGACTTTGCTGAGTGAAGTTTATATACCTGACTGGATGCAAATCAAAATCAAATCTGCGTAATTTTCACATTCGGGCCATTTCAGAATTGGTTTTCAATATGTCTGTAGCAGGGTAGTACGAGGGGGTGTATATCGACTATTACCCCGGTTCTAAATACTATCCCCATTAGAAAATGCCCACAGCCCCTTTTCTAAAATCATTCGATTTAAAATCAGGTTTTAGAGTTATTTATGTTTGTTGATGCCACAGAGAAGACCCCTAAAGCTCTGTCCGAGTGTCCTGCGCTGTATGCTGGGCCTGTTCGACCTCACAAATGACCTTTTCGTAGATTGTCTGCGCACTTTCTTGGCGTCCTTGAGCAGGATTAGTGACTGCGGATCATCAAGTTCCTCCGCCATATCCAGGGCTGTCAATCCAGACTGAGTTGTCTTTTTCAGGCTGCAATTAGAGGCTAGCAAAGCCTGCACAACATCGTGATATCCATACTGGACCCCCAGGTGGAGCGGTGTGAATCCCAGCGAGTCCTGGGCGTCCTTATCGGATCCAGATTCAAGCAGAGTATTCACGGTGTCCAGGTAGCCGTTCTCTGCGGCCAGGTGCAGTGCCGTTATGTGCAGGCGGTCCTCGTATTGACGTAGTGCGTCTAAATGCGCGCCGGCGGGAATTAACAAACGCACGATGTCCGAGAATCCATGCTGGGCAGCCACATGCAGTGGGGTAACGTCGACGTTTTCCCGATAAGAGTACGTTTGATTGACGTTGGCGTGGTTTTTTACGAGTACCAGAACGATGTCAGTACCGCCGCGCTCACAGGCCATGTGCAAGGGGGCGTGGCCAGCACTTGTTACAGCATTGACGTCACACTGCAGACGCACCAATGTCTTGACCGCCTCAAAATTTTGCCTATGAACAGCGTGGTGGAGTGGCGTAATGTTCGAAATATCGCCCATGGTTTTGCCAGAATTCACGCTGGCACCGCGCCTCACCAGAAGCGCTATCATTTCCGGCGAGCCACACTGCACGGCGAGGTGCAACGCCGTGATTTGGCACTGGTTTTTCAAAGATGCACATAGATCCAACTGGGCGCCATTGTCAATTAGCGTACTGGCAATCTCAAGAACTCCTTGTTGAGAAGCATAATGAAGAGGACTATATCCGTTATCAGTCTGCATATTGACGTCACAACCGTATGTAATAAGTGTTTTTACAGTCTCAAGATGACCGTTGTAGCATGCTTGGTGTAACGGTCCAATGTTACTTCGCTCCAAAGTATTTTTACTTGGGTTTTTAGAACATTTTTCCGATTCTAGCAACAGCTTCACTATATCTGTGTAGCCGTCTTGACTAGCCAGGTGAAGGGCTGTCACTCCTGAATTGTAGCCAAAAGCTGCCTGGGCATTGACATTAGCACCATTCGCAATCAACAACCGTACAAGGTTCAAATGGCCGTTTTCCGCCGCCCAATGGAGAGCTGTGTAGCCATTGAGTTGGCTGGGGCCGGATTCACGAACGTCGCGCTGTCCCTGCTCGTGGGCCGGATTCATGGACTCGGCGGCATTGATATCGCATCCTGCTTGAATCAACTTCTCCGCTATATCATAATGCCCGTGGCGGACGGCGAAATGGAACGGGGTTTGATTACGCGACTGTGCCGATGCCGCCCCTTTGTTTACGTCAGCGTTGGCCATGAGCAGGACCTCTGTGACGTCAGTGAGTCCGTGACGTGCAGCGTGGTGCAGCGGCGTGACGCCATCCTCATCCTGGGCACTTACGTCACAACCAAGCGCAATCAAAGTCATCACCACGTTTTTCTGATTACGTAATACAGCAACATGCAATGGTCGAACACCAGTTTTTCCCATATAGATTCGCGGGGAGTCGATATCAGAGCCATTATCGTGCAGATAATGGAGGATGTCTGTACTTTCTTGTTCCGCCGCTAAGTGAATAGCCTGTACATTCCCTCCCCTAGCATCAATACAAATCTTGCTGACGTCAGCGCCCTTGGTAACCAGCTCCTTGACGATATCCGCGTGGCCCGCCTTGACGGCTATGTGCAGGGCAGTGTAGAGCGCGCTGCTCTCGGCATCCAGATTCGCGCCGCCGTTGATGAGCACCTGTACTGTCTCCAAATCGCCGTGTTCACACGCATCGTGCAGCGGCGTGAAATCAGTCACCGCGTCACGGTTACGCGTCACATCCGGTGATACCCCAAAGCGGAGGAGTATCTTTGCGGTTTGAGCGTCGCCATTTTGACAAGCGTAGTGTAGAGCGGTGGCCTCGCCTTCTGGAACAGCCATAATATCAGCGCCGGCGCGTAGAAGAGCCGATACGACCTTGGTGTCGCCTGCCTTGGCTGCTATGATTAAAGGCGTGTCTAGTTTAGCGTCGAAAGCGTTTGGGTCCGCCTGGGCGTCTGTGAAAAACACGACCATATCTTCTTTGCCTGCTCGGGCACTGTAGTGCAATCCCGTGGAACCGTTCTGAAATCAAATACAACAGGTGCTGCTGAAACCGTCAGATTTTTTACCTTGTCTCATGCAGATGCTTGCCATCCCTCTCAATTTTAATTACGAAAATCATATTTTTCTTTAATATTGATGATACTCTTTTTTCACCGGAATATCCTACATTTTAAATGAGCTTTTTAAACCAAAACATCCAATATTTTAAATGAGCATCGATTTAAGGAAAGACAAAAAAAGTCAATATTTTCTTCTTTATCGTACGATTGGTTTGAATGTTTGCACTTCCTTATTTTCATTACCCCACTGGTTGGATTGATTGAAACATCTTGACTGGTCGTTTACCGTCACGATCTAGCCCCCCCCCCCCCCCCGGTGTTTGATTATCATTATTAATTTTATCATTTTATAATTTAAAGGTTATTATGAAGGCCTTCACAATTTCTGCCCGGTTGCGAAGCTGTTCTTACACACCCTTACTTGTATTATACGTGCATTTCCAATGTCATTCTTGAATAATTTATATGCAAATTCAATGAGTCATTTGGAAGACGTAGTGTTTATACTAATGCCAGCTTTTTCACCTTCCCCCAGTAAACATTGTGACGTTTTATCAGAACTGGATAGACGGGGCATCCGGGGGGGGGGGGGGGTTGAAACGTCATGTACCTGCTCGCGTTGGATAGACGACGATTATCGACGTCTAATCGGCTTTGTGAATAGGTTGTAAACAGAAGTCGAAACAAGGTCTATCTCCCGACTTTGTATAGACAGGGGAAAATATTCATCTGGAACTAGCAGCTTAACAGTGACACCACCATAAGGTGTCGAGGTCACCCTTCCGTCAAATTACCCCCTCCTTTGGATCCTCCGGCAAGGCAGGATGGACAAAAGTATAATTAAAAGTATAAAAATAAGTAAAAATTTTCAAGAGTTGTTAATACAACGCGTTCAGAACCAACATTTTCCGCTATTTCTCCACAAAATATACAGAAAATAATTATACATCCATTGGTTGAGACCTCGGCGCCTATACCACGACGATATTCCGTCGTCTATACAGTGATTTTGCACATTGATTAGACGCAGGAGAAAGTGGTATTTTTATTTGCGACCAACAAAAGCAACGTCTAACCAAAAGCATTGTTACTCTGGCCTTTATATTACGCTGTGTAAAGACACTGATTAGACGCTGAGCCATGGTTGCCAACAATCACAAAGAAATTAGCGGTCGCAACTTCAAATCGACGTAGAAATACCTATACACACACACACAGATATACATATATATATATTACCTCATCCTTTGTATCCACGGGGAGTCCAGAATCCAAAAGCCACTGTAGTGCATCCTTATCGGAAGAAGTAACAGCCTCAAACCATGCTGCCAGACGGTCACGTGACTCCCTCTCCACGGTTGACAGCCTGTTGAAACTTCTCTCACCGGAGTCTGGTTGATTGGGAGTTCCTCCCATCAAAGGTGTACTTTCCACAGCCTCTTCGTCGCTCTCCGTTTCTTCAGATTCGTCTTCCTCCCCCTGTTCCGTATTATTCTCCTCTTCTTCACTTTCTTCCTTGTCTTCTTCTTCCTCCTCCTCCTCTTGGCGATCTTTTTCGGGCTGTTCCTTCTCTGCGTCAGACGACTCAACATCCATTTCCTCTGCCACTGATGCGTCATTGGCTGTGTCCAGAGCGGCGCTTTCTTGTAATAAACGTTCTTCTTCGTGTACTTCCGGTCCAGGGTCCGATTCTGCGCCGTTGACGTTGACTTTATTCGCAGCGCTGTCCACATTGGTTTCTTGCTCGGCTGCACGACTCTTCTTCTTAGAAGAAGATTTTGACTTGCGTTTCACAGGCACTGGAGGTTTGGTCGACTTTGGAGGAGGGGAGGAGGGAAGTGGGGGAGGCTCTTCCGGGGACTCATTGTTGCCCGGATGTTCTTCGTCATCACCATGCGTGTCCATCGACACATGGTTGGCAGTGACTTCAGTCATTATAGATACAGTATCCTCAGATGTTCTTTGAACGCTTTCAAAACGCCACCTGGTAGTGAAACAAAAACAAATTTGGCGATAAGTAAATCTGCCTTCTTCTTGTCTAACAATATCAGTGTTAAGACTGCTGTTTTACTGCTGTTGCCGAAATGTTTATTTTACTTCTTTTAAAGAACATGAAACTACGACAAATAAAATTCGAATAAACATCTTCCCCTAATTCTGCGTCTGTGTTTTCATTACCATCTAGAATACAGGTATAAAATGTATTTCCTGCTTACATTACGGTCACATGGTTTACTGCATATTTAATTTATAAACAGAGGCACAAAATAGTGAACCCGCGCGTCATTAATTCAAGGTCGAATACCTACGAGTTATTATCAATAGTGAATCATCGCTAACCTTATAGCTTATCGGTAGAAGTACCTGAAATTCGAATAAATATACACACCACAGTTTTTATACTTATTTATTACCTTGCAATAGCCGAAGTCCATGAGTATACGAAGACTTACAAGCTGAATGTTTTATTTGCGTGATATTGACTAGACTTTCGGCAGTCACTAGAGTTCATTGATTTCAACCCTTGCGAAATGTTGTCTGCTTAAGTGCACTTTTCTACAAGCCTGCCAATTTGTGGCTTCGTAAGTTCATGAAAGATAATGGCAATAATAATAATTACTTGACGTACTTGTAGAGTTTACGATTCTTCACCCGAAGTATCTTTTCCCTCGTGGCGATGAATATAATGTTTGGTTACACACAAGTGGAAAAGGGGGTACTTAGTTCCTAACCTGCAGGAGGGGGGGGGGGGTAGGTGTGGCGGGGGAGAGAAGGAATGGACAGGCAAAAACGGGTCCCAGAAACGCTAAAGCCAAAAAGAGTGCACTTGAACTTTTCAAGAAACAACCCTCAGGCTACAAAAGGGGCGGTGCAATCAATTTTTAGAGAGAGGCGGGGGAGCAATTTCAACAACTGTGAAAACGTGTGTAAAAATTGCCTTTTTAAGAAAAGAGCACGGTCATTGAAAATGGTGGAAATTCAGACACTTGTGGTGTTTTTGTGGATCAGCGTCAGTGGGTTCCTTTCGCAAATTCACGGCTTTTTTTTTAATTAAGCGAGATAAGTTATTAAGAGTATTGGGGAAATCTTTTGTTGTTAACACAATAGCATATTATGATCAATTAAGTTAGGTCTTGATCTCCCTGTTAGTACTTCACAGGAGAATGTATCTTATATTCATAATAAAGCTCGAGGAGGGCGGGGGGCGGGGGGGGGGGGGCACGCCAGTTTTCTTTATTTAATATCGTAAAAAGAACAGTCATTTCTTGAATATCACACAGCTCTGCTCAGGAAAGAAGTCCTGAGGCAGAAGTTTTCATTTGTTTATTGACTTATTATTTATTTATTTTTCTTCAAGTACGATCTGTTATAAAATCTGGCATGGCCCTTATAGCGAATCCGCCATTTGGAATCACAAGCATTAACCTAAGCCAACGTCCCTTGGCACCTTTCCAATCCACCGAACAACACGAAACATACAGCCAATGAGACTAATCCTGCTAGGTTCAAAAATTTTTAATAACCTTGACTATTAACTTTAAAACAAAAAGTAAAATAAACGCTGCGAACTTATCGAGTCGTAAAATTGGGGGTGGGGGGGAGTAAAAATTTTTAATACAGAATATGATTCCCAGGTATAAATCTTTACCCCCAGCAGATTTTTATGTTAACTCATGAATGCTGCAATTCCCGCCTCCTCTCCCCAAACCCCAATTTTCCTTTCAGCCCAACTGCATATGTTGTGTTTTAAGATATCTATGTATAGGGTAAAAATTGTATTTCGTTTTTTTTTTTTTTAATTATTTTGACGACATGTCAGGTGGCTTAAACCATTCGCGACTCGGAATGTCTTGCAACTCCGCTCGAGTTTACCTCTGCACCCCCTCCCTCCCCCCACCTACCTAAACCTCCTCCCCTCTTTAACGCCCGCGCGAATCACTTGCTTATACCTGATATTGCTGACAGCCAAACGATTAGTCTTATTTTTTTCACACATAGAAAGATGAAATTTGTCTTATAAAACATCACTTAAATCATATCTCAAAAATTCTAACTAATCAAGATTAAAGAAATCGTCCTGGTTTGCAGTTTTTCTTATTTGTTGGCGCTTGTCATAAAGAAAGTTTACTCCGAATGGGGCATTTCTACAATACCTGCAATCTTGATTATTATTTATAATTGTCTCTTTTACTTTTTGTATAATAAAGAACAACCCTCACTTTCTATACGGTCCCCATTCACTGGTGTTAGTCATCCTGTTAGTCATCCGGTTAGTCCGTGTACTCTCGCCGATTAACAAAATAAACAATACTAAACTGATAAGTATGCGATACTTTTTTATTTATCTCTTGCCGTCGGCCTGTCTATATTTCAGTAGCCAATAATTGCTAGCCTGTTTACGGAGAAATTCAGATATTGATTATGCGGTATCACCGATAGTTTATTTGGGGGAAATAATCCAATAACAGAGCCTTAGCCATCCAATAAGTACAGCCAAACTTTGAATTAAGATAACAGTCAATAACTCACCTGTAAATCGTCACAATTCAGTACTCCATGCTGTGGTAAGTGACATAATTTTCACCTGTAATTTCACCAACATGCCATGTCGGCCATATTCGTTTTCCGCTGTGTCCTTTTATACAATACAATCTTCTTTATCAAAAGCGGGTCAAATTCCGCCTTTTCAGTACATAGAAAGGGTGGTGTGTGTAAATACCTGCATTAGAGGCTTGCCAGCCGTCCAATGCGCTCATGTCCCAGTCTCTCACTGCGTATAAATATTGACAAAAAGACAAAAATATAATTCACCTAAGGGGTAACTTTGTCATTATAAGCACGAGCCTATAATTATGTTACATACGGCAGACGTTTTGCACAGATCGCGCGCGGGTTTGTGTGTTTACAAGAGCGACAGAGAATATCAATAGAAACATCTCGATAAAGCATACTACCTTATCGATTTCTACCACCCGAGAGAACACGCAAGTGCTTTCATACAGAATCGCATTCACTTCTGTTTTCATTCATTAATATGTGGAATTCCGAAAGTTATAAATAATTATTCAAAGACATCTATAACTGAATTTGAAATATCTGAAGTTCATTTTTATATCAAGAATTAGCTATGTGTAAAATTGATATAAAATGATAGTCTGATATCCAAAATACAATTTTAGACATTTAAAATAGGTTTAAGATACCTACAATTCCATTTTAGAGGTGTTTGTTGTCTTGATATATAAAATTCAATTTAGAATATATTTTCTTCAATTTTAGACAGTAAATATTGATTTTAAATGTTTATTATTAAAAAAATATTAGAAACCAGCAGCAAATACTCCAGATGAAATAATAAATGTTCTAAGTATTCTCAAAAGTTTCTGTACAGAAATTCAAACGAAGCTGTTTTATAAATATATCTATATTTTTTCTGTATGTATTAGCTACAGCTCTGTTTATTGCGGACAGAGCTGTAATAAGTAAGAGTAAGTAACAGTCAACGCTTGCAGCTAACTAGAGCAGTGTGCAAGCCCACATATCCCCCACAGCTCCCCCCATCAAACACGGCCATCATAGAAGCTGCATACCAAGTTTCATTAAAATCCTTGCAGGAGTTTTTAAGTTATCGCGTTTGCAAACTCTTGATGACAGACAGACCGATCGACAGACCGACAGACACACGCGGTCGATCGCATATAACTCCCCCCCACCCCCCCCACCCCCCCTTGTTGGGAATAAATTAAGTCTTCACATTCAAGTCACAAACAATAAACCTAATCACATTCCGGTGTTTCTCCATAATACCAATGAAGTAGGAGGTGATGGGGTAGGAGGGGGGAGTTGAGGGGTGCTCTCACATACAAACTGGTAACCATGCGTATCCATCACCTTTTGAAACGACCCCTAAACCTAGAGTACTCACTTTGAAATTAATACCGCTTTTTTAACCAAACGCGGACTACAGTTACGAAAGAATTCCCTTTTTGTGGGATACGCCGAGTACTGAATTAAAATTACCTCTCGTTTTTAACGGAATTGGCACGCCACGCAGATCGCGCCTTGTCTGAAAACACCCCATTTCTCCGCATTTCTTTCATTTTTTTTAATTTTTTTTTGTTTACTTGTCTTTTTTCTTTATGTTTTTCCCTTTTTGGGAGGCGGGAATATATGATACCAAAAAAGTGTCTCATCCCCACTGCAGGCTGCAAATCAACCATAGCGCGAATTAAAATCGGCCAGGTCATGAATTCCCCAAATACTCCAGATCAACTGGATAAATATGGTACACTTTGTTTTAGAAAAGATGCCTACTTTCAGTCACCGCGACGTTCTTAGACAAGTGACAGGCAACTAAATGTATAATAAAAGATATAAAAGTGACTTCCAACGGTATTTTTGATAAATTCTGAAAAGTGTACAAAAGAGGTGTTTTCCGTAGTTGACCTCCCCGGTGTAACAGGCTAGCTTACACCCCCACCCCCCTGTACAGCTTCCCACGGAGTTATAGCTAGACTAGGTTATCCCCCCCCCCCCCCCTCTGGGATATTTTGCTCCCTCCCACAGAACTCAACAAAAGCCACGAAAACTTAACTTCGAAACTCTTTTATTTGATAAATGCTCAATTTTTAATAATAGTTTTACGTTTCTCGAACTTTCGATTCCGTTTGGAATTTGGAATTTCAAGATGAAATATGACCTGTTTAAACCGACCTCTGGGGAGTAACATCTCACCACAGAGTAATTTTTTGCCGCATAATGAATTTCCCGGGATTTTTAGTTCTGTTACTTATTTAGAAAGTGATATCGGGTGGCGAAAAATCTTCCAATTTATTCTTACAGTCGGGACTAGATCTTATGCTGCAACTTAAAATTACCCGGGGTTTCTTATCTAACTGTTATAATCCCTGTTACAATGCATAAATAAAACTTAAAACAAAAGAGATGTGGATTCGTTTTACTTCAATACAGTGGCGATGATTGCCATTGGAAATTCAACGGAGATTGAACAAACAGATTAACCTGACTAATTTTGGTTATCACCGCGTTGGATATTACAAGGAGGATAAAGACGGGTTGCAATTGTGGCTCCGATTCAGCAGGAGAGAGAAAGATAAATATAGAAAAATAGGGAAAAGCTAGAATGGCTGGAGGAGGTGAACAGGAGACCGAAATAAAAAAAACGAAAAAAAAAAAAAACAGGGGGAAGCTGGCTTTGGTGGGGGAAGCTGAAAGGGGGGGGGGGGCAAAAAATACCAGGTAGAGGTAAGATAGCCTAGTCTATCTTTTCCCTGAGGTGGGGGGGGGGGGAGCTGTACAGGGGGCAAGATATACTGTTACACCGGATGTTGAGAGTGTGATTTCGCTTTATATGTCGGTATGTGGAAGTGGGTTGTGAATAATGAATCCGTGCCAAGCACATCAAGAGTATGCATGTCAATGGAAACATCGCTCTCCAAAGTAATTTTAATTTTCGATATCCAAAATAGAATTTTACATATCTCTAACAGAATGAGTGATATCTTAAACAGAGGTATAGATATCGAAAATAAAGTCCAAATTATTAAGAAATTACTCAGTGTCGGGTAAAGTAAGCGGCCAACGTCACAAGGCTTTATTATTTCGACACTATTGGAAATAAACAGAAAGTGACACAATGCACTCGGGTACATGGCTTTGATTTATTCAGAAAAGTGATGGGGTGTATTTAGGGAACAAACTTGTAGAATAAGCGGCTATGCGCAGTGTGTGCAAAATAAGGGCACCAGCAAAGTTAAGGGCAAAAAAGTTTCCACTGTCCTGAAGAGCGAGGTTTCTCCAGTATAAACCCAGTAAACATTGCGACGTTAGATCAACGTACCTTCAATAGAAGTCAAATCCAAAGTTGGTCCAACGTCGGCTATTGGTTGTTTATGAAAGTAAAAAAACTTCCGACACTGCGCAAAAGTTGCAAACGAAATCGAAGCAACTATCTTCCAAAGTTGTAGAGACGTCAGGAAAATATTAATCTTGTCAATGAATCGATATCTAGACAGCGACATAGTGTGGTCGCCCCACCCCACCGTCCCCACCCTTGGGTCATAAGGACACACATTATACGTATATTCTGATTTCCTTGAGTATTTTTCAAAAGTAGGTGGGATCAAACTTGTTCGTCCTTGAAATTCTCATATTTTACGTTCTCGTTTTGGTCTATTTTCAAAGTGACATGTCATGGCTACCATTTCCGGAGAGCGATGACACACGAAAGTTGGTTTTTGGTTGGGATTCCGAAGCCTAAGCAACAACGAGTTTTTCGACGTCTACCCCATGTCAATTTTCCTTCGTCTATTCAACGCTACACCAAAGACATTGATTGGACGTCGAAGAAAGTTGTGTTTTGGCTGCTAAAAAACAATGTTTAAACACATTTGCTGTTCCAATGTCTATTAACAGTCTGTCAACAAAAATACAAAAAGAGTTCATGTTGCGGTTTGATCGGCGTTTGATCGAATGTTTATTGCAGAAGTTTAATTGGTACAGAAACCAATGACATTTTAAAACAATCTCCCAGAAAGTGTTTCTAATTCAAGGGTAGCCATAATACCATGGTCTCCACAACTGGGGTTTTATGGTTTTCTGTTTTCAAACGAAATTTAATCACTGTAGAACAGTATATGATACGAAGTGGCGACGGCGCTGCTCATTTAGTCAGGCAACTTTGACGAAGGGCAGAAGGCCCCAACGAAGGATTACGTGTTCCGTGTAGGCCTAACGGACCTCAGACCTAACGGACCCCAGGTCTAACGGACCGTAGGTCTAGCGGACCGCAGGTCTAGCGGACCGCAGGTCTAACAGTCAGGAACCTAGGGCTACAGCGAAGGGCGGTACATGACCTGCAGCTGGTCGGTTGAGGTACTATGGAAGAGGAGGGGGCTGGGGCTGAAAGAAGGACAACCAGGACCTACGCCGGTGGACTGAGTCACATCCAACACCAAAACGGTAACTGGGAACTCACAGTTGGTCCACTGAGCAGAAGTGTGAAGAGGTCTTTGTACTCACTTATAAATAACGCAGTGTGATTTTAATAACATCAACACGTAGCGAACGTTCACCTGCCGCGTGCGGAGTTCTTTTTTATCCACTTACGTGTTATTGTTACAGAGTGTGATGAGGCAACGGCTATCAGCGACACGGCTACCCTTCTCGTCATATTGTGCATAATTAGGTACGATGCAGACCGCACTGTAAGTTTCCGCGGTACCAGATGAGACTGGCTTCTTCCGGAGTGTTCTCGTCGCTAACGGCTCAGCTGCGAGAGAGGATGTCGACATCGACGGCGTCACCAAGGCGGGTTGGTAGCGGCGGCATGGTGAATGCCGACAATGCAGGATACGCCCCTGAAGCCCAGGCTTGTGCCGGCATGCGAGGGGGCGTGAGGTGCAGCGTTGGCGTTCTGTGGGTGAGGATAGCCTTCTGCCGAATGGTAGTCGTTCAGACGTATGTGCTGGTTGAGTCCTTCGGCAGGAGTGTGCTTATCCCGGGCGCAGTTTGCGCAGTTAGAAGCGCTGCGTATCACAGCCACAATCCCACTGTTTGTGTCGCTTTTCATAGTGTACGCGTATTTTCCGCTGATGCATTTCGCAATGTTTCTACCAGTACACAACGCACTGGTACACAACGGTCTTCCTCTTGTGTTAACAGAATCAGTTCTTCTCCCCCAGGGGGCTCAATTGGTATCATATATGTCACCATGAGTGTCCCAAAAAACGCGGAGAAAGGGGGAATAATTCTGAGGTCAGACACGTCAGCGCGGAGTGCCAGTTGTGTTAAAAGAGGGGGCAGTTTGCATTCAGTACTCCGCGTTTCCTACAATAAAAGGGTTATTTCGGAATTTCACCCCGCGTTTGGTTAAAAAAGGGAGTATTATTTCAAAATGAAATCTCCTCTTTTAGGTGTCGTTTTAAAAAGCCATGAACACGCATGGGGACCAGTTTTTGAGTTTCTCCCTGGGCTTCCTCCTGGGGGAGTGGGGTGGGGCACTTTGTATCGTATTTGCTACCATGCATGTCAAAAAAAAAAAAAACTGCGGATGGCTCTTTCTTCGATGGGGTAGTTTCTGACTCTGATACGTTTTTTGGGGAAGGAAGGGGGCGGGATGTGGTTGGAGAATTCACTTTATGCCCGAAACATTTTTGAAAATGGCTTGAATATGATGCAAAACATATTTTAGCAAAACACATTATGTAAAGGGTTCGTATTTGGAGCAATAAGTATGCTATTTTAACACACTGCATCATGCAAACAAAACCTAACAAATATCAAGGAGAACATAAAAATGGTCATATGACATTATGTGTTCACTGTATGTGAAAGCAGCTGATTTCTTACTTTATCTTCTTAACGGCAATACCGTGCTCGCCGTTAAACCCGCCCACCCACTCACGGGGGGGGGGGGGGATCACGTGCAATGGATGGAACAGCCGTTGTAGTGCCATTTGCACGCTGTTCCGTACGAGTGCACGGGACGCGGAGGCGGGTGTGGGAAAAGAGGAAGTGTGTGTTTGTTATGCTTCCGGAAACTGGATCCCGGCTGCAGCGGAAAGTGTCAGTTGTTCAGGCAAATGCACCCCCACCCCCCTCCCCCCAGTAAACTTCTATACCTTACCCCCTTTTCTTTGCCTCTCCAATGTTTTGCAAGTGATTCGACGATTATTTTAAACAGAACAACAAGTATATGGAAGCCCATATGCTTATCTACAGTGCGTTTCATAAGTCTGGAGTATTTTGAGGGGTGGGGGGATTCGGGCAGCAAAGAAATTTCGATAATGTTTTCCATTACATGCGTCAAAGTTTTGTTTTTTAGCTACCATTTGAGACCATAAATGCTGAATTGCACTATGAATCAAACTTTTGTCGCCTTTCCAAACATGGATGGGGTTGGGGGGTATAGGCAGGGGGATGGGGGGGGGGGGGTAGAAACAAATCTCGTTAAATGATAGGACTGCTGAAGTGTTTTGTTTTAGCAGCATTGACCCTTGAATGCTATAAACGAAACGACTACAGGCAAGTATTGCAGAAACACTTTATCAGCTGAGTTCGGCAGCGAAGAGGCGCGTTACGCCATAGAGAACAGTTCGTGAACACTCGGGAGTCACTCGGAGAAGGTGATATCCTTCTTTGGGGTGGCATTAGTCATATGGGGAAGACGGAACTTGTGATAATTTACGTCAGCATTTAACACTGCACGATATCGCGATGAGATTTTGGACAGTCACGTGCGACCGTTTGCCGGAGCCATGACTCCTCTAACCTTTGTTTTAATGGATGACAATGCTCGTTCACATCGAGCCCGTGTAGTGGATCGCTATTTTGACGACAATGCAATAACGCGTAGGAATTGGCCTGCGAAATTAACGGATATGAATCCTATTGAAAATGTGTAGGGAATAATGAAAAGGCGCATTAGTCGCGGGCCAACCAGGCAGTTCACCATCGAATGGGCACAGAAGAATGGAATGACATTTCCGTGACCATCATACGTTGATGCATCAGTTCGATGCACGCACGAACTGCCCGTTTTATTGATGGCGGAGATGGACACACAAAATGCTGAGGTTATTGGAGACATCGGTAGTGCCTCAGCTAGTAAAGAGTTTCTGCGGTACTTATACCTGTACTCACTTCATTCAAAAATCAGTGTGGCTCAAACAAAACACGTTGACGCGTGTAATGGAAACATTATCGAATTTTTTTTCCTGCCCAAATCGCCCTCCCCCCAAATATTCCAGATTTATGAAACGCCCTGTGTATCTTTAGCCCTGGCAACAAAGCATCATTACGGTTTAGTTAAACACTGTTGAACAAAAGGTGAAGTAATGGTCCCACCTCTCAACCCCAAAATATGATAAGGTCCGTAGACTTTTTTCACTTTTTTATTTAGTTTTTTTTTATTTAGTTTTTTTTTGTTTTGTTTTGTTTTGTTTTTTTTTTTTTATGTTGTGTACCCCAATAGAGGCCGCTGTAATTTTCCACTTGCACGCGTCGCATTCCGTTTCGCTGTTAATTCGCCCTCTTTCAAAGCCAGTGCACGGCCTTTTATATGCCCCTACATTACACAAATAGAAAAGACAGAACGCAAACGTCTATTCTTAGTGCCAGGGGCGTTGGAATCGGGGTAAGAGCGGCCCCTCTCCCACCCACAGAAAACTTTGGAAAGAGAAACATGTATTTTTTACACCAGCCCTCCTCAAAAATATTAACTGGAACCCTCCCTCCATCTTGAAAGGTTTCTCCGACCCTGTTTTCATTAGGGTCTCTTAACAAAAATTTTGCACTCTAAAGTGACAAAAATGTCAACTGATGATAAACAAAGTTGTTGCCAACAGTTGATAACCAAAGCTGACAAATCCGATCTCTATCCAACAAAAAAGCAAAACTAAAACCGGTTGTAATTGGTATTTTCTTCTTCTTCTTCTTCTTCTTCTTCTTCTTCTTCTTCTTCTTCTTCTTCTTCTTCTTCTTCTTCTTCTTCTTCTTCTTCTTCTTCTTCTTCCTTTTATTTTTAATTCTTCTACTATTCGGTGTCTTCCTTCCCCTCATTTACCCCGTTAACACTTGTTTAACGTAACTTTCTTTACAGTTTTATGGAATGTGAATCCTTTGTTCTCGCTGTTGTGTGTTATGTTGTCAACACACATTGTATGTAAAACGTGCTGAACACGGTTGTAAATTTTGCAAAGATTTTTAAACAGAGTGTTGATCCGTAAAATAGTACATGAAAATACAAAAATAAATACCGACAAGTGACTAAACCAGATCGCTAAAATACAGTCCTGCGTATACCAATTGCATCAACTATCATACATCCCGATCAGTCTGGTTTCGTAAAAGGAAGGTACATTGGTGAAAGTATTCGCTTCGTAGAAGACCTAATAAATCATTGAGACCGGGTAGGAGAAGCAGGGGTACTAGTTCAACTTGATTTTGAAAAGGCGTTCGACTCTATTGAATGGTCTTTCATGTTCTCAGCCCTCAGTAAATGTAACTTGAGAGTCATGACTGTATCTCCTTAGTGAAATGTTGTTACTCTAATATATATAGCTGTGTTATTAATAATGGATTCTCGCCGCAATGGTTTGAGCTAGGTCGTGGAGTAAGACAGGGTTGCGGTCTCTCTTGTTTATTATTTATAATTTGTGCCGATGTACTGGGGATAAAATCCGTAACAACGCAGATATTAAAGGCATTCAGATTGGTACTAAGTCAACAAGCTAAAAAGTTTGCTGACGATTGCATGTGTCTTTTAAAAATATCATTTCTATCTATACATTAATTGAAACCTTACGCGGCTTTTCGGAAATGGCAGGTTTACAATTGAACACCAATAAGTCTGTCTTGATATTTGAAGGCCCTTGGAGAGATAAAAACCTGTTCATAACATGTCTGTCGAAAGAGACACGTTCAGCATGTTGGGCATACACATTGGAAGAAACAACAAAGAAAGGCATCTCATTAGCTTTGAAACAAGGCTAGAAAAAATGTATAAAATTTTAAACATATGGTCTTAACAGGATCTAAGTATTATGGAAAAAAGTCCAATTTCAAAAACTTCGGCATCTCTAATCTTATTTATCCAATGTCCACCACAGAAATTGAATATAATTTTGATCAGAAAATACAAAAGTTACTAAACAACTTTATTTGGAACAACAACCCACCAAAAGTAAAGGTCTTAAAAGCCTTGCTGTAAAATGTCAGTTAAATGCTTTGAGAATGCAATGGATATGGAGGATAATAGGGGGAGAAGGCTGGAACCACTAAGCCAAAAAGGCTTTTATACCTTTTAGAGGGCTAAAATATTTGATCAGATGTGACTATGAGACCTCATGTTTATCATATATATTCCCTCATTCCATAGGATAATGTTAGATTTTGCGAAAGACGTTATGATTTCTCTTGAATCGGAAAATATTGTGTGGAACAATAAGAAACTTCTAGTTTCAGGTAAAATCATTAGGGACTGGTTTGTTAGGGGGTAGTTTTTATCCAAGACCTTATCAAAACAGACGAAACTTTCTTATCATTTACGGAGTTTACAAATTGTTTCCACATTAGTACAATTTTTTTGAGATACTTAGGGGTAATTTCGGCTACTAAACACCCTGGGTTGGTGCGTGATGTAGAAACACTCCTTGACCATCCATGGATTTCAAAAGTAATGTGTTCAGGTTCGTAAGTGAGATATTTCATTGGCAAAAAGTCGAATGTTCTATAATGAATCGAATGTTCTATAATGAATTTTTATTCCTTGAGTCATCTGCACCAGCCTCGGTGAGAATGTGGTTTGCTGAAGAAAATATATTAGAAGAAACAATTTATCACAGCCTACCCCTCAGTAGGGAAAGTATAAGACAGCCGAATATATTATCATTCCAATTGAAAGTTCTACATAATATCGTCTATGCGGGAACTAATTTAAAAAGGTGGAAAATAAAGGACAATGATTTACGCGAATTTTGTGAAAGCAATTTGAGAGATGCGATTGTTCATGCATTGATTGAATGTCTTGTCACGCAAATATTCGCCCAAGAGTTATTTAATTTTGTAGATCCTACGAATGTAATATTTCAAAGTTTAAGTGTTCGAAAACCTGGCAGTAAATATGATTCTATTGCTCACAAAAAATAGATATGTCATATCAGAACACACAAGAAAAGCTTTCGTTGTACTCCCTACTTCACGAAATATTTAAAAGAATAGTAGTTGATAAAAACAATGTTCGGCAGAGAGATTCCCAAAAATTACCAATTTGAAAATATTACCAATTTGAAAACAAAAAAAAATGCATTGAGGATTTGCAAGTACAGGGGAAACGACATTTCTGTACGCTCGATCCCCACCCTACCCCGGGTGACGAACCGACTGACCCCCTCCCCACGGATGGGGGGGGGGAGTGGTGGACTGACCTCCTCCATCCGGTCTAGTTTTAGGAACGAGACTTCTGGACGGCCTATTTTCAGATGGACCTCCTCCCCCCTCTAGTCTATTTTTAGAAACGAGACTTATGGTCGGTCTACTTTTACATCGACCTGTTTTTGTTTTGTTTTTGTTTCAGACCATTCTGAACATTTTTGCATTTTTTGACGTCATATATGACGCCATTTATCAAATGTTAAAACGATCATAGCTCCTGTCATTTCCACCATTTCATCAAGACAGTGAATTGATAACATATAAAATGAATATCCCAAATGAAGAAGTGAATGATGTCATGCAGTGCTGCCAAACTTAGATGAATTTGAGAGGTATTTATGTAAAAAAAACTGATTTTCTTTCGTAAAGAAAGATGACTTATTACTTGCGCATTTGCTTCAGTGTTTTCAATAGTACTGAACAGTATGCAGATCACACGTGTGATGATACATATACAGCACCAATGCAAAAAAGACGCATAAAAGGATTAGATGATGAATCAGATCAACCTCCTGCAACGAAAAAAAAGAAGAAACAAAGAAAGAAGGCTGTAATGCAAGTGGGTAAAAGTTGAAGAATAAGCCTTGGCAAACATACACATCAAGAAGTGTTTGAACCTGAAAATGAAGTTGCTAGAGTCCTCAAACACTTCTTGATGTGTGTGTATGTTGGATGAACGTGATCACATTGTGAATAAATTGAGTAAAGCAAAAAACATTGAATGAATGCTAAAGATAAGAAACAGTTTCAGTTGATGGGAGTGGATCGTGTGCGAGATCATGATCACATCACTGGAAAATACCGTGGAGCAGCCCATAGTGAATGCAATCTACAGTTTTGCTTCAGAAAGGAACAGCAAGGAAAGTGGAATTCAGTCATCATCCCTGTCCTATTTCACAGCCTACGAGAATATGAAAGTAATCTTAGTATGGAGGGCATAGGAAAATTAAAAAACTTGAAGCTGTCAGTCATTCCCAACACTGTGGAAAAGTTATTACCATGAGGAATCTAAAATTCATCGAGTGCTACCAATTCATGGGAGCATCCTTGCTAAAACTGGCAGCCAACTTGGCGGCTGAAGGCAAAGATAAGTTTCAGAATATGACTGCTCATGTGCAAGAGTTACTTTTGAAAAAAAGAGTATATCCCTACGACCATGTTGATGAAGCATCGAGCTTTGCAGAAACCAAGCTTCCACCGCAAGAAGTCTTTTACAGCGAACTGACTGAAGAAGGAATTAGTGATGAAGACTATGCTCATGCACAAAGGGTCTGGAATGTATTCCACTGCAACAGCTTTACAGAGCATCATGACCGCTAACTGAAAACAGATGTGTTGTTGTTGGCAGATGTGTCTGAAAATTTTAGAAATATGTGTCTCAGCACGTTTGAATTGGAACACCTGCTCATTACTATACAGCAACAGGTTTGACATGGGACGCTGTGCTGAAACATACCAAAGTTAAATTGGAATTGATAGATGATATTGACATGTGTCAGATGGTAGAGCAAGGTCTTGAGAACGTATTATTTCAGTCATTACACACAAGTATGCAAAAGCCAGCAATCCCTACATTCCACACTGTGATGTGAGCAAGTCCAAAAACTACATCATGTACTTTGATGCAAACAATCTCTATGGTTAGAGTATGTCACAGAGTTTGCCAGAATGTGGATTTGCATTGGTGGAAGATCAGAATCTCTGGACTGCATGAGACAGGATACAATTTATAGATAGATCTCACATACCCGGATGAAATCAATGATAAACATAGTGACTGTCCAGTAGCTGCTGAGAAGGAAACTGTTCAAATCAGTAAATTGTCTGAATACAGAATCTAAGAAAACAGTTGTGATTAAAATGCAAAAAATAAAGAAAAGTGACAAAGAAAAGTATGTGAAACATCATCGAACTTTCCAGCAATACGCATCTCTTGGATTGAAAGTGACAACGCTGCATCGAGTCATTATGTTCAAGCAGAGTAAATAGCTAGCTAAACACATGTCAACACAGAGAAGAGAAAAATGGCAAAACCCCATTTGAAACGAACTTTTTAAAATTTATGAACAATACCATATTTGGCAAACCATGGCAAATGCGAGGAAACGAACCACTGTAGAATTGACTCACAATGAGAAACGTTTCAAAAATATAGTGGCTAAGCCTACGTTTCACAAATCCCCCATCTTCAATGAGGACTTGACAGCAGTACACTGCCTCAAATCAGCCCATAAGCTCATTCAGATTGGATTTACTATTCTGGTTCTGAGCAAAACCCTCATGTAATATTACTACAGGGGTTTTTCGAAAAAAAGCCCAGGGCTTCTATTTGGAAACTAGCCAATTTCAGGCGCTCATTTGGGGCGGGGCAGAGTTGTCGATAAGTTTTTATTGTAAAAAAAGAAACTTACCATCAGTCTTTTATTAAAGCGCTACATGCTGCGGATATCCGCACACAAATAACAAAACACAGAAAAACAAAACACACAAAAACAACAGTAACTAAAAAAGTCTGGGTGGTAGGTTGCCTTGTACGAAGCACAGGATTAAGCAACGACGCAGAACGTGTCTAGGGGTTTGCCTCATATCAAAGGATTAAGTGCACCGTGTCTGCATTGCGAGTAAACACGGGTTCTAAAAAGACTTGCAGAGAAGGAGGGGCAACATCACGACGCCCGTTTCAGTACTCAGCCCGTGATACTTCCAGTAATACTCCGGAGTAAATGTGGCAGTGGGGAGGGGGTTGTCTGTTCGGCTTGTGCAAAGCACAGGATTAATCAACGACGCAGAACATGTTTAGGGGCTGCCTCATATCAAAGGATTAAGAAGTATCCAGAGACAAAACTGCCGTTCAGTGACACAGAATGTGCTATGACATACCAACCAGAGACATTTACAAAGTTATACAACAAGATAGTAATTTTTATACAAGTGATTATCCAACGGACCATTTCCTGCATTCCACTGTGAACAAGAAAGTGTTGGCTAAAATGAAAGATGACACTTCGGGAGTACCCATTTCGACCGAAGATGTACAGTTTACTCTTTGGTGGACAAGAGAAACATACTGCTAAGGGCACTGCACGCGTCTGTCAGAGGCGACTGACACATGCTTAATCTAAGAACAGTTTATTTATGTAAGAGCAGTCATATGTAGCGTTGAAACAGCATTCGAAACCATAAACATAAATTTGTCAGAGAAGGTTGTGCGGAGTGGTCTATCACCATTTGAAGACAAGCGCTATTTGTTGGATGATGGTTATAACACGTTAGCTCATGGGTATAATACAGCTCATAGTGCAGCTCATGAGTGCATGAGTTCAAAGGGCGCCCGTCCTCATTCTGCATCAAACTGTTGAAGAGTGAACATGTCTGCAGTGAGTGAACAGCAACTGACATCTACAGTAATGCTCACAGCAAAGTCTGAGACAATACCTATAGCTAAGTATAAGACAATGCCTACAGCAACGTCTGAGACAATGACTACAACAACGTCTGATACGAAGCCACTGCAACAGCTAAAGCAACAGCCCCAAAAGCATCCACAGTTGAGAAAGATGAAAAGAGATCAAGGCTCGATTCCACCTACCATGCCACCGGGTAAAAAGCATAAAATTGAGTTTAAAGAGAGCCGAAAGCAGAACTTGGGAAACCCAAAGCCAAACGAACACCTAAGCCTAAAGCAGAGCGACGACCTGAGCTTAATGCTGTTGCCACTGAAAAGTCTATAAACAAGATCAGTCTAGATGATTTACCGATTTCGATACACATCAATGGAGAAAATTATATTAAACTGGTGAAATACCAACAGCACGTAATAGTTAACATTCGTGAATATATTACAGATTATGCTTCTGGGAGGTTATATCCTCGAAGAAGGTAATTTTGTTGTTATTCAGCAGACTGATGCGTATAAATGAACTGAAACGTGCAACTGTCTCTGAATCATTTGGGTGAACTGACAATCTGTTATTGTGGAACTTTCATTATCCTATCTCCTGAAGACCGAGCCGTGGTGAAGAATTATTTTGAATCTTTACCAGAACCAGGATTTCATCTACAAGTGTCAGAAGATCTTAGTGTGAAAGTCGTCCAACGTGACGATAAATTCTTTATGCAGTTTCAACAGTATGACGAGCTTAACGAACGCTACTATTTCATCACGCTCAATGCAAAACACTGGTGTCAAGTGTGCGATGCTTGGCAAGAACTTGAAACGTAGCTTTGCACCTAATGGACATGTACAATTGATACGTGGTTAAAAAGTATTGACTTTACGCCTAATATATGGACTACGATAAAGACTATGAAAGGTTTAAGTGAACTGACACTATCAAACCATGTCGATGCGAAATTGATTGGGTTGGATCAATGTTGTGTCAGATTTTATAGCATTTATAAACAGGGTGATAACATTAATGATACTTTAAAATTTTGATGCAATTTAAGTTGTTGTGAGTGGGCCAGTATATTATATGTACTAGCATAATATGTATTTGAAATATTTTTCTCAATAATGAATTGTAAATAAGTCAAATTGTTGCTCTCAATAACTGTAAATATTTGTGAGTTATTATGTTAAATAAAAATTAAACACATATGATGCTTTTTAATTAAAAAAAATTCTTAAGCAATACTTCAACATAATGCATAAGATATTTGGTTTACGGGTGAATTAACACCTGACCAGGGACCCTCCTTAAGAATGAAAAAAGGCTTTATGGGTGATGTAGCACCTCGTCAGGGACCCTCCATTGGAATGAAAAGGGATTTAAGGGTGAATTAACACCACATTAGTGATCCCAGTGACCTTAATGATACATTAGAATGATATGACATTAGTGAGGCAGTGTAGCAGTAACCATTGCATATATACATAAATATATAAGATATATTAGATAAATGTATCAGTAAAATTTAACTACAAATTTAAAAAAACCTAGCTATAATTTCAAACATGAAACAGGTTTAACAGAACATTGGTTTGTAATGTCTATAGACAAAGTCTTTGACTTCAAAATCTCCATCACCTCTTTTTAATACATCTATTATGTCAAACATGCTATGATCTCGATCCCTGTGCAATATATAATACATACAGTAAAATCCACAAGTATGAGAAGGGAGCTGCTGCAACGGTATTGAATAATTGTTTAAAAACTGTTCTAAACGTTCATCTATAGGCGTAAGTCCATAAGAGTCAAAATATTCCACAACTTTATCAAAGTACACGGCAACCCAATGTTTACTAGATTCGGCATGGTTGTCTGTGTTGATGACATAGGCCTCTTGCTGTAATGCTGCCAGTTGATCCATAGAAAACACTCCGTGAAATAAATCTTTTGTCATGACATTTTTCGTCAATATGGCATCAATCTGCTTCGTGCTCATGATTGATAATCAAACTGAATACGCTTATTTCAATGATGTTGTCAAATTCAGCGTAGACTATGACACTGACTGTATTTTATAAAGCACCAGCAAAATTCATTTCTAGCCGAAAGTTTCTATCCTTGATAAGTTCATAATGGTCATCCCATCACAATCAGGTATTAAGAAAAGGCTTAACCTCTAGGCCAATCTTCCTGTTTTATGGTGGAGCTTTCCTCACCATTCAATTTATCAAAAGATTTGTAAAGAGTTCAAAAGAGGCAAGATATTTTCCCTGATTAATGTTACGCTTGAGAGGTTTGGATAGGACTGGTTCACCATTAGTATAAAGTGAGTTTAGGACTCCCATTCCTACCTGACAAACTGCCACCAGTGCCAGCTCCAACCCGTGCCAACTCCCACCCGTTTCATTAACAACTGTATCATAACAAATATGTGTATTACAAAATTAACCTATCCAGTGTGCTGTTCAATATTTCTAAAATACCAATCTGTAAAATATTCCAAATAACCGTTTGGCATAATCCGCTACAATTGTCGCGATTCTCTTGCCCTTTAATGTAAATGCTGAGCGTTTCGAAATACCTGAAGCAGGAAATAATGGTTTACATAATCGTTATTTGCATACGCGTCTAAACCGTTTCTGGAAAAATCTTTTGGAAGGCTTGAATAACACTCGAATCCGTTTTGTTTGGGAGAGGTTGTACCGACAAGTGTTTGGAAAAGACATCTATGACAATCAGTAGAAATCGATTGCTTTCATTACGTCCTGCAATGGCTACATCTGCCAAATCCACATGCCAAATATCATCAATACCACGGATACTGATGCGTTGCCTTTTAAATTTGCATTTCACTGGTTGAAGAACACTAAAAGCATCTTGATCTTGCAACCAATTTTTCACTATGGAATATGTCACAGGATGTCTGTTTTGTTTCAATATTTTTTATTAAAGTTTGTACCAAGTAAGTATTGGCTAAGTAGTCTTTTCAAGTTGCCATATTAACTGGAAATGAAACAAGTCATTATATACTATTGTCTTCAAAAATGACTAAGTTCTTTTTAAAAGTGTTAAAAGGATTTTGTATCTTTCTTTATCTGCGTAGAGCTGTTAACTTCCAGTTTGTTCTTCTCCTGAACACCATGGTGAAAAAATGGCTGAAATCGATCCAGTAGTTTTGAAGCTGTGTGTTGTTGAAGTTATCATGTCTGTCTTACATGCTAAATAGCATTGGTTGGAAGGGAGAGGGGTTCGGTTGATGAAATATGTGTTCACATTAATGAGTGGTCTAGAAATCGGAAAAATAGTTTCTGCCGGTGACGTCGGTGTGTTAATAAAAATACACATTTTTCTCATGTCATTGGAACAGATGTTATCTGTCATTTGTCAAGGATTGAACTATGAGTGCAGTGCTACGGTCTCATTCTCCATATACTGCTCACAGCGCTGGATATGAATATAAACACGTTTCCTAGCGATTACTTTTGTAAGAAGATCAGCTACTAAAAAGCCTTGTACCCTTTTTCAGGACCACCAATTCCCATGAAATAAACGCAAAGTATTGACAGCTGACGTATGGATTATAGAAAATGTATTGTGAAGAATCACAAAATGGAATTTTTTTACAGCTAAGATCTAGAACTCTCA
Organism: Protula sp. h YS-2021; assembly: GCA_949752745.1. Taxonomy (NCBI): domain Eukaryota; kingdom Metazoa; phylum Annelida; class Polychaeta; order Sabellida; family Serpulidae; genus Protula; species Protula sp. h YS-2021. The sequence goes on along the minus strand of OX457025.1, from coordinate 17,683,769 downwards.
ATGTATTCGATGCTCAACACAATGCCATAAGTGAATTGCAATGCAGACCATTTCAATTTTTAACAGCAGAGCTCAATGCTGACTTGCATTTTAATGTACTCGATGTTTAACGAGTGATTCGGATCGACTTATGACTACAGCGATGGCATGCTTCGATTTTCTAATAAGTAAGCTTTGCAAAGTGGTTGTATACGCCTGTTCGTCATATTTCTTAAAGTTACTTTTGCCATATGCCGATTTATGATTATTGTTCAAAAGACCGGGATAGCAAACAGTTTGCTGCCAGTCTTAGACCGGCAGAATGAACATTGGAATGTGCCTGTTTGTCGAGATATATAATTCCGACAATTTTATTGTAAGCACTTTAAAGGCGATTGCAAGTACATAAGCGAAACAATAACTACAACTAAAATATATACATCTACGGCGTGAAATTACGCCATTTGATCAAGGTAGTTTCAGTCGAAATGTTATTTGACAAAATTTAAATATTGCAGATTTTCTCATAGATTTTCTCATATTGTTTACATGACTAAATCAAAGTGCATATGACGTGCATTTACTCATACAGAATCATTTTCGTATTAAAATCATACAGAATCATTTTCATATTAATACAGAATCCCCGTATTTAAGCACAGGTGGAAACAGACTCTTATGTGGGCAACTTTGTATGTATTGTGTATTATGGGTGTACGTGGCACGTAGAACTACTACATAGGCCACATATCAATATCAGAATGTGAATTTGGCTTATTGTAAAGTTTAAGCAACACATTCAATTAAAATGCAAAAACACAAAAATACGGTGCATGTTAAATAATGTTAAGCTAACTACAGTAACTGATAAATAAATAATTAACATGATTAGTTTCGTATTTACTTTCGCAGTGGTAAATTTGATGTGCGAAATATACCAAAATGAACGTATTTATGCAATATTGTAGAATATCGTCATATCATATAGAGTTTTATGTCGCGCTTATTAAGCAAGGCACGCAAGACCGTTACAAAAATTATAGTTTAACAGTTAAAGGCCTTCTTGAATGAATGTGTTTGACCTCAACTTTGAGTACTACAGAGTTTGTGCTCCACCTGATCATGAACGGCAAGTTGTTCCACAGTACCGGTGCAATATTTTGAAACACCCAGTCGCCATATCTAGTTTTAGTTCTGGAAACTAACTAAAAAGTTCTGGAAAACTAAAAACTGCTCTGTGAAACGAAGGGCATGGGACAACAGTCGAAAAGACACTAGATCGTTCAGGCTGGTTCAGTATTATGCAATACATTAATGTCAGGGAATTAAAAGCAAACTACAAAGAAGGCAGCTTTGTAAAGCACAAAAACAAATTTTGCTTGTAAATGTCTGTTGGAATGTCTTTTTTCATTAAATTAATAGTACGTTAGATAGAGATAGACCAAAAGGAAAAACGATTTAAAACCATCGTTGTGTACAATGGTTACAATGAATTAAACATTTATTTTGAAAACATCAGGTGTTATGCTGCCCACGAATGTAGACCACTGGAAAAATATTCTGTCAATTTCTATTTCGTGACATAAGCATGGTAAATGTGTCATGATATGTTTTGCTTTAAAACACAACAGTAAAGATAATTAGTTCGTTAATTTAGAGTACATACTGGGACGAAATCTGCTCCTTAATATAACAATAAAGTAATATTTAACAGGAACTATTTCTCATTCACCAAAAGATTAATTGACTAGCAAGGATAATTAATTGCTTAACTGCTGATAGTTGTACATATTCTTAGGGATCGGGTAGATAGTTGTGAGCAAAACAATGCCAGTGAAAGCTCCTGTGTGTAATTAAGTTCAGAAATTAAGCAATATTTTGTGTAAGTATAACAACTACAAATTACACCATACTATGCATACTATTGAATTATACTTTACCAATTACATTACTTTCTGTGCGCTAATATTATCTGGAGCTCCTCGCTTTTGTTCCAGAAAACTAATGATTACTGTTTTTTTTAATATATGACAAACTTTTAGCTTAAACGTTTTCGTGTAAAAACCTTGTTAACATTTCGGCTAACATATAGTTTAAAAAATGTAAGGTATTGTTCAATAGACCCGTTAACATGTATTTCTCCTGACAATTATGTGGTTTTGCGAATATCCCGCGTCCTTAGAATATAAACATATCAGTATTTTTCAAGAGAGGGACGTGTTTACGGATTTTAGTACTCGTTGTATGGGCCTTTCGATGGATCCAAATACCCGGATCTTGGAAATTGATTGTGCTTTACCTTGTCCAGGTATTCATCAAATTGATTGCCCAGGTATTCTCTGGATCGTTTTATGCATTCTTCTCCAGCCCCTGACCATGAATGTGGACCTTGGATGCGAAACTGCATTGGGTATATCGGCCCATAGGCCAAAGCCACGCCTAGCTCTATCTGCTTCTCATCCCCGGAAGCAATAAGAGCTTTGAAATCGGGCGGATTTGCCCCTATATCTGTCGCTAAGTGATCGTATACCAAATACACAAAATCAATGTAACTGAAAGGAATGTGTTTAGGCAGTAGTGATCTCTTCTTTAGGATACATTCCTCCATATCTCGACGCTCAGTCAAACCGTAAATGAGGTGTTTGTCGTCATAATTACGGGAGACAATCTTGTGCACAAACCACCGACATTGCAATTCAACAAGAGGAATTGCTGGAGCCGGGGTAACTATCATCAACATGAATGCAAGCCCATCTAACTGCGGGGCGGGCGATATGGTGTAATTGTACAACTCAACTTTATTTTGTTCTTCTCGTGGCCAAATGTGGTTTAGAAAGGGATAAAATCGGTAAAAACCTTTCGCTATAATAATGATATCAACATTTTTCAAAACATCACCATTTTGAAGAAAAATGTTTTTTCCATCCATGTTCTTGATTGCCCCTACCACGCTTAGTACCTTGCTCTCCTTGGCCGCATTGTAGGCTTTCACGTCAGTTATATTTAAGACATCGTTAGGAAAGTTAAAGGTTGCATCTGGAGAACATTTTTGGAGTGGGTACATGCACTGGCTCATCATCATCTGTGCGTCGGGTGCGTTGAGGAAAGCGTTTTCTCGGTTGATGCAAAGATCTATAGCCCTTCTGTCTCCATGTGCATTACCGAAGTATCTTTGAAACGTCCACACACTTGCTGTTTTGTCGCGATCCGTAAAGTGTACGTACATTTTCTTTACTGTATCTGGAAGTGCCATTGCAAGAAGTTCACCGGCAAAGACGGAACCTCCAATTAAAAATACATTTTTATCCTTAAAAAGTTTTGCACCATCGCGAACCTGGCTGGCGTAAAGTATCAGTCCCTCGAAATTTTCTCTCCCTTTTATTTCATACTGACGCGGAAATTGATTCCCTCCGTTACACACCATAACAAAGTCAAATTCGTCCACTTCCTCTTCCTCTTCTCCACGACGGTAATGCACATGCCATTTGTCGCCGTTCTTATCAAGCTTAGTCACATGCCTTTCAAGCTTAATTTTGGGCAATAAATTGAAGTGGCAAGCATAAGCTTTAACATATGCACCCACTTCCCTCTGTATTGGGAAATCATCCTTACTTTTCTCTTGTGGCATGAAATCAGAAAATATGGTAGTGTACTGGCTAGAGTTTGCCCTCAGAGTTGAATACATTGGGTAGTGAGGTACATTCTCATCGGGCAGCATCGTATAACCGTCTGTTGTGTTGTTTGTCTGCAATATATTAACCGTCAAATATATTTATGTGGCTGAAATGAAAAAAAAATGTCCAGTATGGTTTGGACGTCATGATTTGAGTGTAAAAACTACTTGATTCGTGCATTTAACATGTGAACGTACATATATTGCGCATATTTTGATATGATAAAGGAGGCCTAACATTTTGCATTAAATAGAAGGGAGCATTGTTCGAACGCATACTGTCCAAACCTTTTTTTGGACAAAATTAAATCAATGAATGCGTATGTGCAATGTCACATCAACAAAAGCAGTGGTATTAATCATTTGAGATAGATTTACAGATGAGATTTGCTTTTATCTATTACCGCAGTATAAACGTTATTATTTCTTTTAAAATATCTAGAACTGGATTTTATTCAAATTTACCTTAGATATCAACAAGATTGACTAATTTTGATCTTAAATTTTTATTTAAAAATGAATAAATTTATTTCTATTTTAGATATTTGAAATAGAGTTTTTGCATGAAAATCATAGATAATAAAAATTACTTAGATATCAAATATTCAAGCTTGTGTTTTGTCATAAAAACAGCAACACAACTGAGACTTTTCTATAAGTGCCTGCAGAAAGTGTTCATAACTATAATAATATTTTTACCGTCGTATTAATCATTAATATTTGCTCATAATTAGATTTCAGCAAATGCAACAATCAAGGTGCCTGAAAGTGGGCTACGAAGCATGAAGTAATGCAGAATATATTAAAAGTATGGAAAAACTATACCCCAAAGTCAAACACAGATATTTCCGCAACAGGTTTTTACATCGTTTTACAGATTTGCAAACACATGACTGAAATAATTCTAGTTTGCATATTCACTCTTTTTAATTTATTCAAATTCAGTTATGTGTAGGTTATTATTCACTTGTGTATTGTTGGCGCAGGTATCCGCAAATATAATTCAGGAACACCTCCGCTTGACTTTCTTCGCCTTTTCCTCAAAGTTGCTGGTGGTACGTTAGACTTGAACCCTCAAATAGTTGTTCCTAACTCCTAATTTTTTCAGGAAGACTTTGTTTTAGTTCCCTCGCCCCAAGTTCATAGCCACCGAATACCATTTTAAAATAATCATTTATGTGGCCGGGAGGTGTACAATGAATAGGCTTTTGTGCAATTGTTTAATATAATTGTAAATATCGAAAGCATTTTTAGGTTTGACATTTAAAATAATATTTCAGGTATAGCTCAGTGCAGCAAAGTTATACGTAGTGGTTGAAAGGCGGTTGACAAACATCAAAGATAACTCCAATGTATACCACCAGCAAACATTTCTTGTCCTTCGTTTTTTTTCATTATTTATTTTAGTTCGTACTTCGTATCTACACGTTGACAGTAACTTTACTCTCGAGGAATTAATTTTACTTTAATCCCAGCATGGGAGCAAGAACGACTTTTATTAAGTTCAGTATTGTGTTGGTTAACCGTACTCTGGCAGTGAACGCCGGATGGCCGCTTATATATACAGATAACGACAGGTTTACGGCTTTTATGAGAAGCTATAACTCTTTTCTAGGGGGAGTATATGAGACAGCCAGATATTGCATATGAGAGTGTGTGTAAGAACCAGACGTCGATGTTATGGTGACAGAATGCATTAATTTTCCAAAAGTTTAAGAGAGCAGCTGTCAACATTAATACCTATTTCCGAAAAACGATGGCTACTAAATCCTTCAATGACATATATACTTGTGTTTCCGGGTCTAGTGGGAAGGGTTACAAGACTGCATGGAAACGCGTTAATTTATCACTTGTGTTAATCCAGTTCAGCGCATACCACAGTGATACACAGTTATTGCAAAGGTCACGGTTACAGAGCCTTGAAATTCACTTCAGACCAGCAGTCAATATCTCAGGCATAGATATCTCAACAATCTGAACCATTTTAGATCCGTCATATCCCAATAATAGATTTCTATCTCGAAGATTAAATATTAAGTTAATCTGAAATTGTTGTTCAGATTATAACGTATAATCATACCACAATAGTACTATGAGTGTAAAATTAGGAGTGATCGGTTCCAGAGTTAACCCTTAACAAGTTAAATATTTTGCAAGATACATTTTGAATAGCGCAGAGTGCTCAAATACACATAATGTTTCGGGCCATCAGACAACATCATAATTACTAACCAATAATTCAGTATAATTACTGAGTTGTGATAGCCATTGCAAATACATTTACTACCATCCTTTTTTCGGACCAATGGATAGAACTTGCCCGAGGGCTGGCCGTCGGCCGGATCACGTTGGCGTCTTGCATTTTGTCAAGTTGCTTTTGAATTGGAGTGACTGTGAAAATAGGGTTTGATAATTTTTTTATATGAGTATGTTCTTTTGAGCTGATTTTGGACCAAATTAGTTTGGTCGTGGAGATCGCGGAAACGACCACGATATCACCTGGAACTAAATTTAGGATTGACTTGGTTTCAGTTTTTTTGGCCCATACCTTGTTTTAACTACACTTATTTTGCTATTATCAAAGTGTGAAAGTTCTACTATGGTAATAGTTCCATCAATCCGTATCCAGAAGGTAAGTGTAGCTCCATTCTTGACCAGCATGGCAATTTCAGCCAAAATTTACGTGTCAGACGACCTGACTACCCAACAAAAGGAGAAATATTTTAGGAAATATCACGAGTGATAGCGAGAGGAAAAGCATACTCTTTAAGATGAGTGCCAGGGGCATCGGCTGTGTCACGTTTGGCCTTCACCATGACCACTAAGGTTCCCATGCTGATGGGTCTTCCTTGGAAGTCCCATCTCACGTAAGTTTCCGCATGTGAGACACAAAAACAAAAGTGTGAGACACTTGCTTTTTCCAACAGTGAAGTTAGGAGATGACCTTCCTGAAACTGGTAATTCCTTTCCAGTGACATTTATGAGACTTACTCCTAGATTTCGGTCTATTATTGACCTTGACTGTACTGGGGGATTAAAGACCTTTGCGAAATCAAGGATACATCAGCTCCTATGTCCAGAAGGGCAAGATTTTCGGTTTTCTTAACTGCAGGGGGCACATCTTTCTCCATCGCAATTCTTTAGTAGAACTAGAACGCAGGCACCCAGGCACCGAGTTGTTCGTCACGGAACTTGGTTTTCCGGCTTAAGAAGCTTCTGGGACTGCTACCGTTTGAGCTTCCTACAGCCCTTGAGAATGTGTCCCATCACCTTACAATGGTTGTGGATTGGCTTTTCATTTGATGTCCATCTATTGGACTGGCTTGGTTGGGAGTTGGATGGGTCAAGCTTTCGTACTTCCACTTGGCCATAACCTAGTTGATCGATCTTTGCAATCAATAAGGTCAACTTGTCGACTATGATGAACCGCTCATCTGTAGGCGGTGACACAACTACCTAAAGACAGGTGCACAATCTATCAAGCCTTCCATTCAACTGTTGGGTCACCTGGGCATGGTTTTCACCGCTGACAGCATCCACGTCCGTTGGTTACTCAGCACCCAGACGCAGAGAAGTCCTCCCCAATTTGTTTGCGAGCCTGCATTTGTACAGCTGCATGAAACTCGGAAAGGCTCATAATGCTTTCGGCAAAAGACCTCACCCTTTTTCTGCTTCATTCGTCGTGAATTTTGAAGAGTCATATGAGCGTCGCTAATATCGCTGTACTGGGCGACTATCATTTGTCAGAACTGCCGCCCGTTAATATGCGGATTATTTCGAAGGCGGTAAGAGAGGATATCTACAGTAAGGACTTTAAGGGATTCAAAAAGGCTTATTCGAGCCGCCATCAGTATTTAATGCTTCAGCAACACATTCAATGTCGTTCACCCATTCGCAGACACGGCGTACGCAGTCCCCATCAAAGCTACATACTCTCTTGCCTGAACGGCCATTTGATGCTGTCGAAAGGAGTGTTGTAGGGTTCGGGTGGAAACATTGTCTGCTGTTGACCCGCTTCGGCTATTTTTTAATCTGCTAGAGTTATCAATCTAGCCCAAGTTGAGCAACAAAGTAATGCGTTACTGAGCGCAAGTTGCCTAATGTGAATAATTTGGACCACTTAATATATGACATTTCCTGCCGATGATGTAAAATAAATATGTTTACCAAACAGGTAGACGTATGACGGGCAGATTTCAAGAGCTTTTTGGTCTAATAAATTAGATTGTGAAAACAACCCTAATCAATTAGTATTTCAGTTTGAGTGATCATTCAGGAATAAAAGATTTTGAAACATGTGGTCGATTTTGTGTGCATTCACCCAATGAGTGAGGGAGCAAGGAATCCCAGGATGAAAATAGAATCGACTTGGATTCAAAAAATTCAGAGCATCTTATTTTCTTTATTTTGTTTTATTTGAATTATCCGTCATCACAATTGAGTAGCATTGTCCGGCAGATTTTTGGCATCCCTTACTTGAGAAACCACATTGATGACAGTTGGCATACAAGGCAAATTTTGGGAACAAAAGCTCCTCAGACCTCTCATATACCAATAACGTTCGAGGCTTGATGAGTAGTGTGTTGGCACAAAACCGGTTCTACTACTTAAAGTGTGTTTTAGTCAAAAAGATTTCTTAAATGGTACATGTTTACCTTCAATTTTCATGTTCGCCGGCATGTCCATTGCTACAATAATTACTTGCAAAATCATAACGTATTGGTTAAACGGTCAGGTACCGTACAAACAGCCCGAAAATGCATGGAATTTTGAAAAAAAATCCCGAGCGGTTGCATTGAAATGATTGGAGCCTTGCAGGATTTTGCCTCTTTATTCTGATTAATCTGCCAGAGTATTTGGATAAAAACCTCTCGAGGTAACTTTTATAACAGTGACAACTAGATTATTTAACTGCTCAGAGTTTAAAGCATACTTAAAGAAGGAGAATTACATTACATGACTTATTTAATAACTTTCCGATATTTACATTACCAGAATTGTTGTCGCTGGTGGGGATGCATATGCAGGAGAAATGGAGGTTCAGGTTTATTTGTTAACTGCTTTTCTTTGGAGGTAATTGGACAATATGTATGCGAACAGTTGACTTAGAGGCTTAACAGTTTTTGAACAGATTCTTTTCGGCTTTTTTTGGTTTTATTTATAGAACTGTAAATATTAGGGTGGTGTATTTAAGGCGTCCAACAACCAATTGACTTTGGAGCCATAAGGCAATTGAATTTTGCTAGTTGCTTCAATTGTCAGATTCTTTCACATGACCAAGGGGAAAGGTTTGTGACTAATTTCAAATAGCACCAGACCATCCAAATACCCGACAATGAGTGTTTACTACAATCGTCACCGTTTAAGTTGTCAAACTTTTAGTGGTGATCTTGCGAGCAGAGGGGTGGTCGGGAAAAAATTCCCACGGTGCATTAACTACTTATTATTCTACCATTTAATTTAAACAGTCTAATTGTCCTTTGTTTTTAACATAGCTTCTTGACAATGGTGTAGTAGTAATATACTTTTTTTTAGTTAGAACTTCCCGTTTCTAGCCTGACAGTAAGTTTACTGACGAGTAATTTATTACTACTTTATTCCCGGCATGTGAGCAGAAAGACTTGTGCTCTTTTTCAAGCTTAAAAATGTCAATAATCTGAACCACCATTTATATAATTGACAAAGTAAATTTCAGATATCTCTTAATTATATTATGAAATATCTAAAAACTTACAGTAAGTCTTAAAATAGCGTTCCATAAATTAGTGATTGAAAGTTTAGAACTAGTGTTACCTCGAAAGTCCAGATGCCGCCAATTTGAGGTAGGCGCTCGTATCCTACCACATCATGACCATATTCCAGGGCAGTCTTCATGCTTACTAAACCCGAAATACCACATCCGATAACACCCACCCTCTTCTTTGGCCCCTTTAAATCACCCCCTTTGACAACAAATTTCTGGCCAGCAAACATGGTTGAAGTCTTAGTTATCCCGTTTGATTTGCAGATGTTGCGCTGTCCTAATATATACACCTATACATGTACATACACACGCTCAATTTTTTATTACACACAATTTTTATTGCTGCTATGAAAAACTTTTACTGTGCATTAGGCCATAAAGGACAAGCTACCATTCATTTATTATTTCATAAGTCTAAAGTTATAACCCTTTATTCATAATATTTATGGAAGTTAGAATTTGTGTAGGTTAGATTTTAATGCAGATTTAGATAAAGTAGTATGACGAGATGAAAAAGGTGGCTATTGACATTTTATTTGTAGGGTTTTACACCTGAAACTGAAAGTCAAATGCGAACATTTTTACTTGTTTGTAACCAGTTTGTTTTCGCTAAATATTGATTTCCGTACATATCATACAACACGGCCAGGCCAGGAACATAGAGTGGACCACAGGCTCTGGATCCACACACATAATAATGACTTGTGACGTCATTTGAAATTTGGCGCTTACAGCCTGCATCATGGGACTATTCTCAGGTGGAATTTTACGGTAAAAGACTTTATGATGACCTGTGATGGCAGCAAAATCCGTAATTTTAAATAAATTGTGTATTGTGTATTCGTGCACAAAATTTAATGTAAGATTTCCGCTCAGCATGTGCAAGAAACGTTGAGATATGCGAAATAACAAAACAGCAAAGTGAAATTTGTATATCTCTTTCTCCCGTTTACCACTCCCACTCAACCGATAAGTTAGGGTCTTAAAAAGTAGCGTTTCATGCTAAAGCACTTTATGTATTGGAATAGCTAAAGTAGAGCCTTTCGCTTTATGGCATTTAATTACACAGAATTTGAATTGCGGTCGTTGTACCGTGCAGTGACTGAAACGTGAATTATATGTCTGTATTACGTTATTTCCACATTACTCTGTCAATTCTAGTTGAGACAATATTGAAAAAGAACGATTTTAACTTTATTATCACTTGGCAAATCGAAGACTTGCAGTTAGCTTATTGGAGTTGTACGGGGCCAATGTTTCGGACCTTTTTTCTCTTTAACACCTCGTCATTTTGTCTTTGCTACTCCTCTGACCATACTGGTCCTATTACTCCCATATTTCGCAAATATGTTGTCTTGATCTAGCACTATGCACTTTGCGTTTTGTTTTTACCTCTGTTTTCAATTTCATAATTAAACAGCGAAATACAAGCAGTGACTTTTTATCAAGAAATGAAACAGGTAAAGGCTGCAACAAGATTTGGAAAAGTTGTCGCATCTGCCAACAGGCACACAGTGCATTACATAAATGATGTGTGCTTTATTTGCATAAGCGAAATATGCTGAGCATGGTGAAATGCTTTTGGTTCTTTGATAAGAACGACGCGCTGATGCAAAATCTTACCTAGTCACTAAACTTTGGCAAATTCAAAAGTTATAAGTAGGATTTGAAAGTTGCATGGGACCAATGTTTCTGACCTTTTTTCTCTTTACCGGTAGTCATTTTGTCTTTACTACTCCTCTGACCATAGAGGCCCTAGGACTCCAAAGTCTCCAAATATGTGGTACTTCTTCTTGCTTTTTGTTTTTGGCTTTGTTTTAATTTTCATCATCAAAATGCGAAACAAAAATAAAGTTATTTTGGTGAAGAAACTGAATACGCAAGGTCTACAGGACCATTTGCGCACAAACCTCTTGCATCTGCCAACAGCAACAATGAATGATGTGTGTTTTATTTGCATAAGCCAAGTAGGTGAGCATAAAAATGAACGTGTGTTGGCTTTATAAGAATTACACATGGACGCAAAATCTTACCTGGTCATTTTAAACACACTAAATGTTCATATAAATTACCAGCTTTATTTACGCACCATTCTTATCGAGGTTTGTGGGAATGCAGTTTCACAGAGTTAGAAACTAAGTAGAAAAGCTAAATGTTTTTTACTAGAAAGATTTATAACTGGCAAAAAAGATTCTTAGAGAGATTTCGGAATCTGAAAAAAACATTGTTGGTCAAGAATCAATTGACTGATCGAGCTGTGCCACGCGCCATTCCAGAAAGAAATATTTTCCTCAGCAGAGACAGAGAATTGAACAAAGAAAACAAAAGCCAGATACAAGAATGCATATCATACTCCTTCGCAACAATTTAAGCCCGATGTCACGTGCAGTTCCAACTTCAAAAGGCCAAGCCTATACGGCACAGGAAGTAATCAAGCAAAGTATCGCCTGCAGAAGAAGATTTCCTATCTAGACGAAACCTTTCAAAACTCACACAATCTGGCCGTAGACGAAAGAAAAGCAAGTGCCGGTTGCCTCCTGGGGAGGAAAAGGGAGGTTCGCCTAGAGGATCCATAACCTCGTATCAACGGAGACCGCGGGTTCTCAATCCACCCGTCCTTCTCTTCTAAGACTAGGCCAGCCTAGCGATGGCCTATCATCGGATAAAGTCCCAACAGGACAGCAAAGCCTGAAAGACCAGCAGAAGCGAAAGAAGAAATGTTAGAAAGCCAAAAATCGTTATTCAGCAGTAGTTTTTATGTTCTCAAAAAGGTTCTCTGGTAAAGGTCTCTCTTCATCCTCCTCAAGTGGACCGTCTGCCATAAAGTATCCTTGGTTTCAAATTAGGTAAAAGCGGTGATGGTTTCTTGTACTTCCCTTTGGCCTATTCACAGCTATCCAAAATCAAGAATGAAAAATTTCAAATTTTGACTATCTGTTTTCTGAAACTGGCATGAATGAATGTGCCTGTTACTTCAGACTCTGCCCTCTTCTCTGATTATTTGGTAAAAAGGACACTTGTCCGGCGGCGATATAATGTTACAAAACTAACGCGTTTGTAACCTCATTTCCGAGTTGATAAAAAACTGTTTTACATTTAATTTCAAACTATTTTGTGGCATCTAATAGACGCTGTGTAATCTAGAATATTAATTATTTTATATTCACACGTCTAAGTCTGTTTGAAAAGTGAAGAAGTCATTTTAGACGTACAGAGATTTATTACCTCTCTATTTCTGCATGGCGCGAGTGTTAGAACGTTTGTGACAAATACCCGTGCACAGAAGCCTATATCTAAGTTAAGATTTTATTTCTGCTATCCTTTTATTAAGTAGCAGTATATTACTACAGTTTAAAGGGCATCTGCCTGGTTTATTATGTCAAAATTTATTTCATTACGTCAGAACAGGTGTTTCATGTTGCTACAAACGAAGTGTAGATAACAGTCATAGTGACGTCCTATTACTCTGATACGATAGCGACGTGCCCCTACATCCGGACTGACAGAGATGCCGCAAGGTCATGGTTACGATATACCCGATTACTGGAATGGATTTCAATCCGGCAGCGTGCGTCAATTCTACTTTCTTTAAAAAAGTCATGGAATTTAGATTATTTAAGTTGAACTATTAGTTTGAACTATTGGTTTGTGCTAACCAGTAACAAATTCCCATCATACTCTGCCACCAGTGACTCATCTGTCAGTTGCATTATTAAATCCACACTATCTCTATGATTGTTCGGGGTTTTACACAGATCATCTTTCTGTTCTATCAATCAACTGAGATTGGTTAACTTAGTAACGTTACTCTAACAACCATAACATTTGTATTCATGGTCCGCAAAATATTGAGTGAAATGATAGCCTCCCTGAGTAACAACTTGTTCCCCGGGTGGAGACTGTTCTTTTGGTAAATTTGTGTTCTCTTTACTAATTTTCCTACTGACACCGGACTTGTATGCGGCACACTGTTTCATATCTGCGCTGCTTGATACCGCTCTCTTTTTGAGTCTATCTCAGCAATTCAAATCGTATTGCATTCTTGTTGTCTGCTTGTCGAAAGGCAATAAATAAACTTCAATTTCTTTGACTTTTGAGCAGCTATTCTATTGTACTTTGTAGGTGTGTTTGAACCCCTGTTCAGTCTTGGTAGAAACAGGATCAGAGTCTTCTTGAATTACTGGCAAATATTCCCCAATAAAGGCAGGTATTTTAATAAAATACTTAGAAAGGCCTTTTAGAATAGTAAAATTTATCCTAAATGTTTTTGCTTGTTTCTCACATTGTCATACTAGAAACGCTTTAAACACTTCCACATAGTAACCTGCAAGTTAATAATATAGGTACAGTGCACGCTATTTACTATATTTGGGGAGGGGGAAGGTAAGCAAGATATTGGCTGATGTCAGATCACTTAAGTTTAAAAAATAAAAAAGCGTCTCTATATTTTGAGAAAATGAAATGAAAAACGGCTTGGTCGTATTTTTTTTTTAAATTTTGATGAGAAATGAAACTACATTTCTTTCTGATATAAAGTGATGCTTTCACCCTTTTATCCTTCTAAAATGATTTCAGTAGCGCTACACAAGGTGAGTTTAAAAAATATCGTCAATTTTATTCGTGTTTTGGGTTTCAGGAAGTGATTCCCACTTCGAAAACGTTCCTGTACTTAGGACCAGCGATCCGTTCGACTAAGCAGACAGGTAAAAAATAGTTATGGTTACCTTACAGCCGCTTGTACCAGTAGTGAGTTCCAAAACAGAGTAGGAAGTTGAAGTTAAGGAAATTAAATAATAGCAATAATAGAAATAGTTTTGAGATCCCTGACGCACTCAACTAAAACTACACACAATATTGTGGGGCAAAGGGCTTTGTTTAGACTGTCCTTGTAACAGGGTAACCAATATGCACTTGTGTGGGCGATAATATACGATCCTTGATCCTAGCAGTTTCGTCTGATATTAACAAGCCAATTCGCACTTTCAGATCTTTCTGGCGAAGGTGTTGTTTCGACTGCATTTTTTTTGGATAAATCATAAAGACAAATTTCAAATTTATGAAGCCATCATTTGACTGGTGTCAAATCTAAATGCATTTCTATTGCCGGTTCAAAATGGAACAAACTCCCTACGAGTAGTTACATTACCGAAAGCAGGAGTTGAAACATGTTTAAGCGAAGCCTAAAAAATACATGATCCACAAATATATAGATATTTAATAGGAAGGGAAAAATTTTGTATTTTATCGAGGCTCTTTTACCATTATGTGTGTCAAAGTTCAAACCTAAATGTAAGACTAAATAAACATATTGTATAATATTGCTAGCAAGGGCAGGCTGTTGCATAAGTGTTTACTTCTACGGTACGAGGGAGAGGAGATAGAAATGGCTAGAGCAGATCGTAAGTGATGACAACAAAATGTTCAATTCTTACTAAACTTAATTAGCCAGATGCAAATTTGGCGACGTTTTATACCCAAATATTCTTTATTTTGCTATACTTGGCAAATAAAAATTGTTTTCAGCCACGAAAGATGGTCTTTTCAATTTCACCAATTTGGATCTACTGTAGCCACTCGTTCTCCTCTCCCTTGTAGCCCTGCCCTTCTAAATTTCGACATTGTAACAGTAAACTTTGCAGTATACATCTGCGCTATATGTCTGTTCTCCTTGCGACGTCTAGGCCTCATCCAATGAAATGTTTTGGAGATGTAGCCTGTCAAAGTGAAAAAAAAATGCACGAACCCCCCCCCCCCCCCCGTATGTTCAAAAATTTGCCAAAAATAGAATTTTTCAGGGAGCGAAAAAAAAACAACAAAAAACAGGGGCATCTTCTAGACATGTACCCCAATACGTATGTATGTTTTGAGAAAAATCGACGTAGTAATTTCATAGGAAGTCACTGCAGACAGACGGCAAATAAAAACAGATGAGATAGAAAGGAATAAAAATTCGAATTAAAAGCTTTTCCTTAATATTAGTTAGCACTGGCATTCCATTTGTAATTTTATTTTATGTCGCCCGAGAACATGTACATATACTATAATTTTAAACAAAAATACAGCATATTACACGTCCACACACAGCTGAAACATTGACTTGTTTAAACAGAGTAAATGCAATTGGATTGAATGCGCAGGGGATTAAATCGCTTGCGCGACTGTTTGCTCAAGGTGTAATCTTATCATCAGTATGAAATAAATCGCAACATACTGCATGCTCAGGACGCGTCCTTTGAAATATTGGATCGCGGCTAGATGCAAAAAAAATGCAGTAAGTGGCAATAAAATATTCCAACATATTTGTGCGTTTGTCGCAAGCGTACCTGTATATGTCTCCCTTTGGGGGAGACATAGAATAAGCGTTATTTTAACTAAGCGGATTCACAGTTTCGTGTACGAGCTTTACCAGCATCTAGTCCCAGCAGACCCTTTCCACGTTCTAGGACGAAAGGGTTAGAGTTCAATTCGAAAGTTGGCGTCCCGGAACGTGCATTGAAAATTGAGATCTATGGCCATTCGAAGTCGAAACCATTAACTGCCTTATATGTTACGAGGGTACTGGTACACCTAATCGTACGAGTATTTTGCACATTTGATAACTCCGAGCTTGTTCTTCCTTACGTAACTTCGGATATCTTTCTGGCAGAGTTACGAAAGTTTCCAGTGTTCCGCTAAAAGGTGACAACTTAATGTTTTGATGCACAAATCCTGCATATCGGTCACTGTTTTTCAAATGTTTAATGAAAGTGCATGGTCATTATACGGTATTTCCAACGAAGGCACAATTGTTAATGGCCTTCATATATCTTGTATTTCTTCGTTAAAATGCAGAGAAGTTAGCTTCCGCACTCGTTTGTTAAATGTTTGTTTACGTTGGGAGCTTTAAGCGTCATACGACCGAAGTCAGGTCATCTAAAATTTACCAAGTTGGTGTAGATTATCTAAAATATGTACTCAAATAATAGACAGATGCAGAATTAGGTATAGGTTATTATGTCTCCCCTTGGTCGGGGAGACATATAGCGTTTGTGCGTCATTCATGGTTCGAACTTAAGTCTTTTGACATGGTGGCGATTTTCGCCACAAACTTTTTATTCTGGTGGCGAAATTGAGTTGACCAGTGGCGAAAGTGGCCAACTGGCAACGACGTGAAAACAACAAATTTGGTTTATTGGTGTTTTAAGTCTCTTTCAGCGATCACAGCGCTATATCAGGACTACCCTGCCACATTATACTGAAATGGGCCATTCCAGTTTGAATCCCTATGGGAACAAGGCAAATAAGCGCTCAACTGTTTATTATCAATAAACCGGTATTAATCTAACCAACTTGACAGACCGCATATTTGATAATTAATAATGTTATTTATGAAAAGAAAATTGTTTAAATTTGTGAACTATGTTTTTCTCTTTTTTTCTGGTGTCAAATTTTCGAAACCAAGATTTTTTCTGGTGGCGAAATGTCAAAACTTGGTAGCAAATCGCCACCGCTTATTTCGAACCTTGTCATTGAGTAAAAATTTTGTGTGCGAAATTTATCAGCCTGCTGAACATCGCCGAAATTTCAAACTGGGTGGAATTGTTGCTTGGTAGGTCTGAAAAAAAGTCATGGAATTTAGATTATTTAAGTTGAACTATTAGTTTGAACTATTGGTTTGTGCTAACCAGTAACAAATTCCCATCATACTCTGCCACCATTGACTCATCTGTCAGTTGCATTATTAAATCCACACTATCTCTATGATTGTTCGGGGTTTTACACAGATCATCTTTCTGTTCTATCAATCAACTGAGATTGGTTAACTTAGTAACGTTACTCTAACAACCATAACATTTGTATTCATGGTCCGCAAAATATTGAGTGAAATGATAGCCTCCCTGAGTAACAACTTGTTCCCCGGGTGGAGACTGTTCTTTTGGTAAATTTGTGTTCTCTTTACTAATTTTCCTACTGACACCGGACTTGTATGCGGCACACTGTTTCATATCTGCGCTGCTTGATACCGCTCTCTTTTTGAGTCTATCTCAGCAATTCAAATCGTATTGCATTCTTGTTGTCTGCTTGTCGAAAGGCAATAAATAAACTTCAATTTCTTTGACTTTTGAGCAGCTATTCTATTGTACTTTGTAGGTGTGTTTGAACCCCTGTTCAGTCTTGGTAGAAACAGGATCAGAGTCTTCTTGAATTACTGGCAAATATTCCCCAATAAAGGCAGGTATTTTAATAAAATACTTAGAAAGGCCTTTTAGAATAGTAAAATTTATCCTAAATGTTTTTGCTTGTTTCTCACATTGTCATACTAGAAACGCTTTAAACACTTCCACATAGTAACCTGCAAGTTAATAATATAGGTACAGTGCACGCTATTTACTATATTTGGGGAGGGGGAAGGTAAGCAAGATATTGGCTGATGTCAGATCACTTAAGTTTAAAAAATAAAAAAGCGTCTCTATATTTTGAGAAAATGAAATGAAAAACGGCTTGGTCGTATTTTTTTTTTAAATTTTGATGAGAAATGAAACTACATTTCTTTCTGATATAAAGTGATGCTTTCACCCTTTTATCCTTCTAAAATGATTTCAGTAGCGCTACACAAGGTGAGTTTAAAAAATATCGTCAATTTTATTCGTGTTTTGGGTTTCAGGAAGTGATTCCCACTTCGAAAACGTTCCTGTACTTAGGACCAGCGATCCGTTCGACTAAGCAGACAGGTAAAAAATAGTTATGGTTACCTTACAGCCGCTTGTACCAGTAGTGAGTTCCAAAACAGAGTAGGAAGTTGAAGTTAAGGAAATTAAATAATAGCAATAATAGAAATAGTTTTGAGATCCCTGACGCACTCAACTAAAACTACACACAATATTGTGGGGCAAAGGGCTTTGTTTAGACTGTCCTTGTAACAGGGTAACCAATATGCACTTGTGTGGGCGATAATATACGATCCTTGATCCTAGCAGGTTCGTCTGATATTAACAAGCCAATTCGCACTTTCAGATCTTTCTGGCGAAGGTGTTGTTTCGACTGCATTTTTTTTGGATAAATCATAAAGACAAATTTCAAATTTATGAAGCCATCATTTCACTGGTGTCAAATCTAAATGTATTTCTATTGCCGGTTCAAAATGGAACAAACTCCCTACGAGTAGTTACATTACCGAAAGCAGGAGTTGAAACATGTTTAAGCGAAGCCTAAAAAATACATGATCCACAAATATATAGATATTTAATAGGAAGGGAAAAATTTTGTATTTTATCGAGGCTCTTTTACCATTATGTGTGTCAAAGTTCAAACCTAAATGTAAGACTAAATAAACATATTGTATAATATTGCTAGCAAGGGCAGGCTGTTGCATAAGTGTTTACTTCTACGGTACGAGGGAGAGGAGATAGAAATGGTTAGAGCAGATCGTAAGTGATGACAACAAAATGTTCAATTCTTACTAAACTTAATTAGCCAGATGCAAATTTGGCGACGTTTTATACCCAAATATTCCTTATTTTGCTATACTTGGCAAATAAAAATTGTTTTCAGCCACGAAAGATGGTCTTTTCAATTTCACCAATTTGGATCTACTGTAGCCACTCGTTCTCCTCTCCCTTGTAGCCCTGCCCTTCTAAATTTCGACATTGTAACAGTAAACTTTGCAGTATACATCTGCGCTATATGTCTGTTCTCCTTGCGACGTCTAGGCCTCATCCAATGAAATGTTTTGGAGATGTAGCCTGTCAAAGTGAAAAAAAAAATGCACGAACCCCCCCCCCCCCCGTATGTTCAAAAATTTGCCAAAAATAGAATTTTTCAAGGAACGAAAAAAAAAAACAACAAAAAACAGGGGCATCTTCTAGACATGTACCCCAATACGTATGTATGTTTTGAGACAAATCGACGTAGTAATTTCATAGGAAGTCACTGCAGAGTACATGCAATTGGATTGAATGCGCAGGGGATTAAATCGCTTGCGCGACTGTTTGCTCAAGGTGTAATCTTATCATCAGTATGAAATAAATCGCAACATACTGCATGCTCAGGACGCGTCCTTTGAAATATTGGATCGCGGCTAGATGCAAAAAAAATGCAGTAAGTGGCAATAAAATATTCCAACATATTTGTGCGTTTGTCGCAAGCGTACCTGTATATGTCTCCCTTTGGGGGAGACATAGAATAAGCGTTATTTTAACTAAGCGGATTCACAGTTTCGTGTACGAGCTTTACCAGCATCTAGTCCCAGCAGACCCTTTCCACGTTCTAGGACGAAAGGGTTAGAGTTCAATTCGAAAGTTGGCGTCCCGGAACGTGCATTGAAAATTGAGATCTATGGCCATTCGAAGTCGAAACCATTAACTGCCTTATATGTTACGAGGGTACTGGTACACCTAATCGTACGAGTATTTTGCACATTTGATAACTCCGAGCTTGTTCTTCCTTACGTAACTTCGGATATCTTTCTGGCAGAGTTACGAAAGTTTCCAGTGTTCCGCTAAAAGGTGACAACTTAATGTTTTGATGCACAAATCCTGCATATCGGTCACTGTTTTTCAAATGTTTAATAGAAAGTGCATGGTCATTATACGGTATTTCCAACGAAGGCACAATTGTTAATGGCCTTCATATATCTTGTATTTCTTCGTTAAAATGCAGAGAAGTTAGCTTCCGCACTCGTTTGTTAAATGTTTGTTTACGTTGGGAGCTTTAAGCGTCATACGACCGAAGTCAGGTCATCTAAAATTTACCAAGTTGGTGTAGATTATCTAAAATATGTACTCAAATAATAGACAGATGCAGAATTAGGTATAGGTTATTATGTCTGCCCTTGGTCGGGGAGACATATAGCGTTTGTGCGTCATTCATGGTTCGAACTTAAGTCTTTTGACATGGTGGCGATTTTCGCCACAAACTTTTTATTCTGGTGGCGAAATTGAGTTGACCAGTGGCGAAAGTGGCCAACTGGCAACGACGTGAAAACAACAAATTTGGTTTATTGGTGTTTTAAGTCTCTTTCAGCGATCACAGCGCTATATCAGGACTACCCTGCCACATTATACTGAAATGGGCCATTCCAGTTTGAATCCCTATGGGAACAAGGCAAATAAGCGCTCAACTGTTTATTATCAATAAACCGGTATTAATCTAACCAACTTGACAGACCGCATATTTGATAATTAATAATGTTATTTATGAAAAGAAAATTGTTTAAATTTGTGAACTATGTTTTTCTCTTTTTTTCTGGTGTCAAATTTTCGAAACCAAGATTTTTTCTGGTGGCGAAATGTCAAAATTTGGTAGCAAATCGCCACCGCTTATTTCGAACCTTGTCATTGAGTAAAAATTTTGTGTGCGAAATTTATCAGCCAGCCTGGGTGGAATTGTTGCTTGGTAGGTCTGAAAGATGCTGTCGAATTTTGTCGTGAGTAAAGCGAACGAGTGCAACGTGTGACGTCATCATCTAAATATGTATATGTTACAGCGAATCTATAGATTCGCTGAAAATTTCAGCGAATCTGTAGGTTCGCTGACTCACTCAGGGAATCTGTAGATTCGCTGGAAATTTTCAGCGAATGTACAGATTCGCTGGTTTTTTACCTTTAAAATTATACAGATTCGCTGAACTTGCCTGACCAGGCATCTTTACCGACAGGATTACTTGTGTTTGGTGATATTTGAAATTTAATATGCTTTTATGTGACTTCTTTACTCCAGAGGTGTTTTACACATCTTTTTCTTGTTTTTTGGGAATAGGATATATTTAAAATTACAAATATTTTTATCTAACTAGCTTTAAATGGTATTGTTAAAATGCGAATTTTTAGTCTCAAATGAAAAACAATGTTGGAAAGCGTTCGAAAATATTTGCCATCAATATTCACAAATGCCAAAAATAAGTTTCTCTCTTTGTGTTATCGTCTTTCATAAAAGTGATCACAGCAAATCTTAATACTATTGTTTCTAAATAAATTGCAATCATTACTCCCCTTCTGACTATCATTCAAATTGCTATTAGCCAAATTGCAATTGTTTTTTCGTGAGTGCAACACAAAAATCTCTTCACCTCCGGGTGATATAAATTGCAATTGAATTACGGTACGCTTATCCAATCAGTGTTAATTTTCGATGCTCCGCATAACAGGGTTCGTGCGCCCCCTGGAAAACCTGGAAATCTCCTGAAATTTGCTCAAGAAAATTCCGCACGAACCCTGCGGCATACTTATAGTTTAATTAAGCAGAAACTGACAGGACAAGGATTTCAACGAATAGAACTTTATTCCGGTGTGAAAGCATATAATTGCTGTATTTTCACCAAATGGCCAAAAAAATCCAGTCTACATGAAATGAGTTCATAGCAATGAAAACATAGAATAAAGCCCGATTTTAATATATTCCCTTCACACAAACCAAGAAAAAGATGT
Source organism: Protula sp. h YS-2021 (assembly GCA_949752745.1). Lineage (NCBI taxonomy): Eukaryota > Metazoa > Annelida > Polychaeta > Sabellida > Serpulidae > Protula > Protula sp. h YS-2021. The sequence goes on along the minus strand of OX457025.1, from coordinate 17,661,970 downwards.
GTTAAATTACATATGAAGTAATGTAATCACTCAAAAGCAATTAAATTCCAAATATTAACGAAAACAAGTGATCATGTCGGTAAAGATGGCCGATCAGGCAATTTCAGGGAATCTGTATAATTTTTCAGCGAATCTACAGATTCGCTAAGTGAGTCAGCGAATCTACAGATTCGCTGGTTTTACAGATTCGCTGTAACATACACATGTATTGTCGGAATTATTGTCGAAAACCAGTTTTCTTAAAACTTTTTAGTGAAAATAATTTTTAGGCACTGTACCCTAATAATAATAATAATAATAATAATAATAATAATAATAATAAAAAATGGAAATATTGGCATAGACAGTTTGTTTTTAAGATCTTAATTGACGCAGAGATATGGCCTGTCCCCGATATTTTTTTTAAAGGTAGCAAACATTAGTATACACATTGCTATTACTGTTTTGGCAGTTAACCGAAAATTGAGCTGCGGCATTTATCCACTTGTAGGTAAGATCACCTTGTTCAATGCGGAGAATGAGTGACGGGATTCGATGGGCATTTCGATTCGGTGACTGGAAACCGACTCAGTCCGAGTGGGAGCTCGGTTTACGGTGCATACAACCCGAAGAAGTGGATAGAATCCAGAAGTTTGTATTTCAGAAAGATTCCAAGTCATCTCTGGTATGCCTTTGTAAATTTAATTATTTTTGTGCATGCCATTGCATTTTTTTTTCTGTGCGATTTAATATTTTTTGATAGCTTAATGTATCACATGATTTGAAGGCTAGCTCATACGGCACGGATTTGCACTTTGTGTACAGGCTGGTTTCTTAACCCTGCCACTTTATTCACATTAATCAATAAAGGATTAATTGAGGCGTTGACAGTTGCACGGTCGCGGCTGTTGTCGTGCAATTCCAATGTTTGTTTTCAAGTTTAAACTTCTAATTGAAATAAGTAGCAATATGTTTTTTATTTATATGCTTAGGTGGGGCGACTGATGCTTCGGAAAGCCATCCGTGAACAGCTCGGGATTCCGTGGAAAGAAATCCAGCTGTCGCGCACGGACAAAGGGAAGCCGTATTTGTCCAGCCAAGTTCCGGGTGCTGATAGATTCAGCGTGAATGTCTCTCACCAAGGCGATTTCACGGTACTAGCGGCCAGCAAGCTATGCCAGGTGACTTTTCAGTGCAGTTACTCTTATGGTGCTGATTGCGGCCATCCGTGAAATACATTCGCAACAAATTTGGATTATTGACTCCAAATGTACGCAAAAGATGTGGCGCCACTCATGTACTATAAACACTAATGTGCGCAGAGCTCCCTCCCTCTACTCCCCCCTCCCCCCCCCCCCCCCCCCCACTGTGCGTGTGTAGTTTATGATCTGCCCTCAAACCAATCTACTGACTTACCAAGGAGAGTTGATTGTCTCATAAAAAGTAAAGAGTTATTGTATACAAAGTATCAGTATTACACTCAGTATGTAAGAAGCATGGTAAAGAGTACCGCTAAACTTTTTCAAACAGGTATTTATGTTTTAAAATATCTGTAATTAAACGCATTATTTTATCTGCTGCAAAATACTCGTCTGTTTTTTTTTTTTCTTTTTTTTTTTTTGCTGCAGGTTGGTGTGGACGTTATGAAGACTGAATGGCCCAGTGAGTGAAAAAAAAATGTAAAAGTAATGTGGAATACGTAAATAAATGAAAAAGTTAAAAATACCATTTTTAATTGGCTTTTTATGAAGGGGCATTCTGTTCGTAAAACAGTTACATCTTTTTCGCTGGAGGAGTGGGTGGGGTAGGGTAGGGAATGGGCAGGGATTGTTGTAGGGATGTCCCTTTGCCGTTGCAACCGCCCTGGTCCCCAAGATTTGGTAGCAGCTGTACTTGCTGTGTACTTATTGTATTGTTAGTACGCTGAAAATGTCTATATGTATAATAGGTAAGACATTACCTGATAACAGCACAACTTTGACAGTTGTGTTGCTCAGTCCGTATCGATGTAAACCTGTCCTGTAACAACTGGTCGGAATGCATGCCACTGCATCATTTTGGTTTTTCTCTGTAAACAGGGAACAATAAACGTTCTTTCACAAAAATGGCAAAAGAAAATGTAATTTGGCTGATTGACAGCTTTCACCTTTTGAGTTTGCTGCAGAAATACTTTCAACTTTAAACATGGCTTATATTTTAAAGTGTGAAAAAGAAGGACAACGTAGTTTCACGCACACACGCTTACTCCCGTTCGCCGTACTGAGTCTGTCGTCGTCCTTCCGTTCTCCCCCCCCCCCCACCCACCCCAGCCATCACTCCTGTCTTCCCCGTTTTACTTCATCAATAAATACATGCGGAAGAGCTTTTTGTGGCTGACACAGGAAGCGGTGAGTCGGTGGACGAATTCTTCCGCCTCATGACGCGCCAGTTTACGTCACACGAATGGCAGACGATCACCCAGCCAGACGACGAGTGGGACCAGTTGGCAATGTTTCACAGACACTGGGTGAGGGAATGGACTGCAGATAACTTAAAATAATACCGTCATGAATTTTTTTACCACCATCGTACAGGTTTTAAGAATATTGGCTCCGAACTAAATTCTCTTTTGGTGTCCTTTCTTTTTCAGTCAGTATATTTCGGAATAAACCATACAGCCACACAAATATCGTTTGCTGTTTGCAGTAACTACATTGCAACTTGAAAATGGTGTTAGGTAAATTATGTTATGTTTAAATATTTGTATTATGTGGTTTATTAATTTTCAAATGTGAGATGAACATGTAGAAATGTTCATCTGCCTTGTTCATGTGTCGTATTTCAGTGTTTAAAAGAAAGCTACGTGAAAGCTTTGGGTACGGGCATTGGGTTTGACCTGCAGCGAATCGAATTCCACATCAGCTCCGACCTGTCACGGGGGCGGTATGTGGCGGATACACGGGTGCACATTGACGGCCGGGAACAACGCCAGTGGCGCTTCGAGGAGTCCATGCTGGATGATAGGCACTGTGTCGCCACCGCGCTCTGCGTCAAGGTAAACAAACAAACAAACAACAAAAAAAAAATCAAGCCAAACAAAAAGAACAAATCATCAGTGAAACGGGGTTTGGACAACTCGGCACCTTGCCATCTCGGCACCAAACAAACTCGGCACCATTTGGACAATTCGGCACCAATTTTTTTGGACAACTCGGCACCACACTTCGGACAACTCGGCACCAATTTCTATAAGTCGGCACCAAGAATTAAAAAGCTGGTTGACTATTTTATTTTAATTCACCCTTGTTTTGTTGTAGAAACGAAGTAATTAAACGTCGCACTACAACGAAATGCCAAATTTATTGAAAGCAGTGTGAATCTCACAAACATCGAATATCACAATATCCAAATAGGGGTCAGGACATCTCGCCATAAATCCAACTCGCCATATGGCAACTTGGAAACCAACTCGCCCTACTTTTATACCAACTCGCCATACTTTTTTTTGCTTACATTGTACACACCATTTTCGTGAGAATGTCCTCTATTGCTTAACTTCTCATTTTGAAACTAAGGGTAATTTTATGCATGTTTAACTTCATGGTTTTTTTGTTTTTGTTTTTTTTTTCTCTCTTTTTTTTTTCCTGCTTCAATTTGACACACCAGTTTTGCCTATTTTAAGTTTAGTGACATTGGATCGCAATTCCTTTAAATTAAAATACATAAAAGTAATTAAGTAAAACCGGGAGAGAAGCAATTAGTTGGAAATACAGTGGATTATAAGTGGAAGATATTGTAATTGTTCTTGAAATGAAATTGCAATCCCACTATGAGCGGGAGAGAGTGCAATTATTTTTTTAATGAAATTGCAATGGAGTGTTAGTGGGAGATATTGCAATTATTTTTGAAATGAAATTGCAATTTAGTGTGAATGGGAGAGATTTCAATTATTTTTTAAGTTAAATTTTGCAATGGAGTATTAGTGGGAGAGATTGCAATTATTCATAGTTAGCCAATGAGACTAGGAAAATGAAGAGAGAGCTCTGTCACTGGGTAACACGACAGACCAATCACACTGCGACACAGTGCAATTTTCCTGTGTAAAAGGAGTAAAGTTTTGGTCTTGAAATCTCATAAAACAAATCTGGATAAATAAATTTGTTTTTCCTTCTATTTCTTACTTTTTCAACACCCCTTTTTGGTAGTAAACAATTTCCTTATACACGCACTGTCTGTTTAGTTCTTGTATTGTACACACCATTTTTCGGTTGTAACCAATATGTATAGAAGGCCGAAAGGGCATTTGAAAAGTATGGCGAGCTGGCAAGACCTATGGCGAGTTTGTAAGCATTTGGAAAATTATGGAGACTTGGTTTATGGCGAGTTGGTAAGTTGTCCTCAACGTGCTTTATGTACCCGGTGTTTAGGATGGAAAACCAAGTATAAAATGGACTGTGAAATGTGGTGTGTAAAACGACCCGTTCTCATTACAAATTAAAGTTAGCTAAACTGTGAATGCCACGAGACAGCCAATACATGGCGAGTAATTTTTGTATGTCTATCATAAATCGTTCAAATTGTGAAGATTCTTGAGATAATGAACTTTGGGTAATACATATATTTGGATATTGTGATGTTTGTTAGATTCACACTGCTTTCAATAAATTTGGCATTTCGTTGTAGTGCGACGTTTAATTACTTCGTTTCTACAATAAAACAAGAGTAAATTAAAATAAAATAGTCAACCGAACTTTTAAATTCTTGGTGCCGACTTAAAAAAATTGGTGCCGAGCTGTCCAAAAAAAATGGTGCCGAGTTGTCCAAATGGTGCCGAGTTTGTTGGTGCCGAGATGGCAAGGTGCCTAGTTGTCCAAAGACCAGTGAAACTGATTATGTCCCCGGCCACAAAAACGCTCGATGGACAGGAAATTTTAGAATGACTAAGTCCCCAGCAGGCGTGCAATTCAACGATTTTAAAAGTTTAAGGAACAAAAAAAATCTCGCGATAAAACATTCTAAGAAATGTTTGACTTGTTTAACTAAATTCATGTAGGCTTGAGTGTGTTAACAAACTCATTCCAGTATGTAAGGGTTGTGAAAATTTCTGAAGTTCAGCTGGGCCAATTTCCTTGGGCCGATAGGGCTCATTTACAATACCGACCTTTGTTGGTTCCAATACTTCCTATATGTAAAATATGTAAACAATCGATCATAAATGTAGGCTTGAGTGTGTTAACAAACTCATTCAAATGAGTAAGGATTGGGGAAATTTGTGAAGTTCAGTTGGGCCAATGTCCTCGGGCCGACATGGCTCATTTACAATACCGATCCTTGTTCGTTCCAGTACTACTCATATATAAAATGTCTTAACAATTGGTCGAAAAATGTAGGCGTGTCATTTAAGCAAAAATTTATCTGGTAAGGTATGCTTGGTAGGAAACAACTTTACAGATAATAAGTAACCTTACAGATGAGCACATGACAATATCTTTAGACTATTTTTCAAATGTTTTTAATGAGAAAAAAAAAAGAACGAAGGAAGTCGTAAATTTAGCAAAGGGTATATGGGACAAATTCAAACTCATAATGGTGTGACTATCTGCAAACCAAATTTTAGTGGATTTTATAAACAGCAGACAATACGATTACAAACTGTCATATGCAGATTTGAGAGAGCAAATGAAAATTTCCATGATTTTGTGACGTCACTGATTTTACAGATTCACCGAAACATATATATAGATATCGTTCCACACACACCCCCACCCTCCCTCCCTACTCTTTTCATTTGAGCTTTACCTTGCAAATAACTCTAAGCATTTCGCTAACATCTTATAGAAGGAAGGTGTGTGTTTATTTTTTTTTCACTCAGGGTGCATCGCTTGAATTTGTAAACAGCCAATATAGCTGCTCCACAAACGGGTCACACAAAATTCGCCCTGTCCGCATTCCTGTATGTTACAATAAGCGAACACCATCCACAGGAGCTTCCTGTCTCCCAGTGCGGCGAGTTTACATGTTGCCACATAGACAATTAGATAGTTCATCACCCCTCGCCACCTCTAATTTCCTCCCCCCAACCCCCCCCCCCCCCCCCCAACCCCCCAAAAAATAATATTCAGATCTGTGTAGTCTCTCCGTAGTGTGGTAAGATAGTTACGACAAAAAGAAATTGTCGTCGCACATGTGCATTTTTGTTTATTATTAATGCTCAAATGTCATGAGAGAATGTAGAGTAGGGTGGGGCAAGACGCCCATGCGGGGTTAAAAACCCACTCAACGTTATTTTGAAATGTGTTACTTTTTCCACTCAAAATCAAAACTGATCGATGCGTCACGTGACGAAAGCACATGTAATCTAAATAAAACCACAAAAGTGGCACACTGTTGCAAGTAAAGACATTATTTAATTTTAGGGGGTCAATTTCATAAGAATCAGAATTTTTTGGGAAGCCAAAGAAGTTTTTATAGGTTACAGATTTTAGGGTAATCAGGGTTCGCGTTGGCGGGGTTTGTGTCCACTTTTTGGGCATTTTTTACGAAATGACTCACTTTTTCGGAACTCGCCGAGTCTTTCTAGACCAAACTGAGTCATACTTTCCTTTTTTGACTCATTTTCCTGAGGACCCGGCGCGAACCCTGGTAATATCATGAAATTAATAAGTGGCCTTGCTGTTTCTAAAAACATAACAGAGTGTAACCGATGATAGGCGATAGTAATTTTTTGAGATGATATTCACTTTTTACCCTTCGGGGGGGGGGGGGGGGGCAAAAGGCCCACTAAGGGCAAAAATTTTTTATTCAGTTTTTCATGAAAAGTAAAAAATTTCAATAATTGATTCACTATTGTGGTGGTGGAGGCATTTGAGGTTGAACACCAACCAAAAGATAAGGAACATGTCTCAACTCAATAAAATTTTATAGCAAACCGCGCTTAAGGGGGGCCTCTTGCCCCACCTTACTCTACGTGTATATCAGTCCTTGTCATTCACTCGCACAGCGATAAATTGATGTAAGGTTTCCACACAATTATATTATAGTTCTAGTTCACTACCATTGTGAACAAATTATCCCCACTGTCTCGTTGTCAAAGCGCCATCAAATGTCATTCTGTGTTCTGTAAAAAAAAAATGAAAAAGAATGTGAGCAATTTAGGAGAGTTGTGGGGATTTAGGTGAATGTAGGAGAACTGTGCTTCAGCTGTTGCAATGCGCATATGATGAACAGCGGGGCTATACCAATTAAGGCGTAATATTCAATCACAACCACACAGCAAAAGTATGACGCACATTCAAGGCCTTTGGCATCTTGGTGTGAATCTGGTTTACAAATGTACAGGAAATGTCGAATTACCGTCGCCCTACAGCGAGTAAATTGTTTTCATGGGATCTCGTGACTGAGTCTAGGCCCCCCATTTATCATTACACATTTTCTTTGAGAACGGGGGGGGGGGAGGGGGGTTTGAGTCGGGGGGGTTTAGGCCGCCGGGGGGTTTTAGTCGGGGGGGGGGGGTGGTTCGGCCTGTTCCCGTCGTGGTTCTAGCACTTTGAGGCACATCTTTACATTCCCTGGATTTGTATTATAAAACGGGAAAGAGACTAGTCGAATTCCAGCCTCGCTGAAAAGATAACAATGCTTAACTCTAGTTTTTAGCCCCCTCCCCAACCGGGCGAGAGCGGGGGGGGGGGGGGGGGGGTCTATAGGATTGCCCTCTGTCCGTCCGTCTGTCCGTCTTGCCGTCCGTGTGTCACACTTTGGATGCTGTTTTGTTTCCGAAACTATTAATCCTAGGCATATGCTACCTTGCACAGTGAAAATATATATATTGAAGTTGTGCAACGTCGTGTTATTTTTCAAATCGGCCAAAAATTGCCAAAATGGTGACTTGTCAAAAATGTGATTTTTTTGAGATAACTGCACTGTAAGACTTGGGTGCTTTCTACCCGAGATCTCCGAAACTATTTATCCTAGACATATGCTACCCTGCACAGTAAAAATACATATATTGAAGTTGTGCAACGTCGTGTTATTTTTAAAATCGGTAAAAAGTTGCCAAAATGGCGACTTGTTGTGTCTGGTTGGGGTGTGCGCCTTCGACGATGGCTTGTTTAGACTGTGTCTGTTTGTATGACGAGATGTTTTACAACATGTCATCTGTAATGTTTATTGAGGGAGGCCATTGATATGAGGGTGCCCTGTTTGTTCTAGTTTTGTATGATCTTTCAGTTTAAAGGCTTTAGTTATTTTGCGAAACCTGTCTTTTTGGCACGAAAATGAACCAGGCTGTTGCATTCCTTATTGGCAATTTCACTCAACAACCTGAAAAGTTCTGTTCAATTTCACAAATGTGCTGTTTCCTTGGAAACCTCGATACTGTCAAATTAATTTGAGTAAAATGTTTTCCTTCGTTTTGTGTGTGCGTGTGTTTTTACGTGTAGTAATTTAACGCTCGAGGTTGTTTTGATTAAAAATAGTGCGGATCGGAACACATGGAAATGGGAGGAATTCATTATCGTTGCGGAGCAATTTCACTGATAAAAAGCTTTCAGAGCAGTTTGGCACTATTACAAGATGGATTGTTTAGGTTGTTGCCTACATAATTTACCCTTAATGATTAACCAGGTTTTGCTAATTTTCGACAGGGTGAAAAAGGGGAGAAAAGTAATTCATTATTGAGGCCATGAAATTGTGTTTTTGGCTGTGTCATTTGCACAAGGAAGTTTTTTGCATGGAGCTAAATGTCAGCACGTTAAGTGGTGTGGACTTTTTCCCGTAGTGCGTCTGTAGCCGTGCTGTGATTGCCTAACCATTGCTTTGGTGGACTCCTGGAAGCATTGGTGACGTTCTCGATGAAGTATCGTTCACTTCTTCCCATTGTTTCCCATTGCAGATTAGTTGTAATTAACACCAAAGGAATGTAGAAAATATGTCGGTGTTAAAAAAACAATATCACAATTATGAAAACGGTAGACATGTTTATGACGAAAAAGCTCATGAGATCATGTGAGGTGGGTCATATGAGGTGGGACCTGTAAGGTGGGTCATATGAGGCGGGTCATAATGAGGTATGGTCATACAAGGCGGGTCATGTGAGTCAAGGTCATATGAGGTAAGGTCATATAAGGTGGGTCATGTGAGATGGGTCATGTTAGGTAGGTCATATAAGGTGGGTCATATAGGGTTAGTCAAATGAGGTGCGTCATGTAAGGCCAGGTCATATATGGGGTCATGTAAGCTTGGTCATATGAGGTGAGTCATATAAGTGGGTCATGTGAGGTAAGGTCATATAAGGTGGGTCATGTGAGATGGGTCATGTTAGGTAGGTCATATGAGGTGGCTCATATGAGGGGTGTTATATGAAGTGGATCATATAAGGTTAGTCATATGAGGTGCGTCATGTTAGGCGAGGTCATATATGGGGTCATGTAACCTTGGTCATGAGGTGAGTCATATAAGTGGGTCATGTGAAGTAAGGTCATATAAGGGGCGATATGAGATGAGTCATATAGGGCAGGTTATATGAGGTGAGTCATATAGGGCAGGTTATATGAAGTGAGTCATAGGTTATATGAGGTAGTCATATAGCGCACCAGCCTCGGTGGCCTAGTGGTTAGAGTGTCCGCCTCGAGACTGGAAGACCGTGGGTTCAAACCCCGGTCGGGTCATACCTAAGACTTTAAAATTGGGACTCCTCCTTGCTACTCTGTGAGGCACTCCACATGTAAGGGGTAGAAGGAGGGCTGGAATGCCCAGTATAATGTGGCAGGGGGATCCCAATGACCATAGCAGTTGAAAGGGATCTAAAGAACAATACAACTCTGTATAGTGCAGGTTATATGAGGTGAGTCATATAAGACGGGTTACATGAGGTGAGTCATATCATATAGGGCAGGTTATTTGAGGGAATCATATGGGGCAGTAAAATGAGATGAGTCATGTAGGGCAGGTTGTATTAGGTGGGTCATGTAAGGTGGGTCATCTTGCCCAAAAAAAAAACAAACAAACTTAACACACTCTTTGTTGTCATAATCTGCAATAGCTGTGTACCATGTCCACAGGCACTCTGGTTTATGGGGTGGTTTGCACGCAGATATGAATATAACCGTGGGCACTTACTGGGCACTTACTGTTTAGAAAGAGTGGCAGAGTAGCTATTCGATAACTGAAACTTCGCCGTTCGAGATATCAGATATTCGATTAACTGAATTAATAACCTCGGATATTGTAGGAAATTTAGTGCACTTCGACTCACCGAATATGCACCGTATGGCATATTTATAAGAGATTCGACTATTCGGTTTGCTAACTTTCAGTTATAAGTAGGGCTGTGTCCCGTGGGCTAGGCCACAGGACGGAATATTCGTGTGGGACAGACTCACTTAACGAGACGGGAGACGGCTTTATACAATGAAGGGGTGACGATGTGTTAACCGTGATGGGCATGAGAAATGGGACACGACATATTAAAATATACATTTTAGTATAAAAAGCAGCGGTATGGTACAACTTCTGATAAATCTCCCCTCTTTACTTTACGCGAAATGACAAAAAGCTTACATTGGAAACCTTCATATTGCTCTTAAAACACACCATTTTGCTAAGCTGTCCCATCCCGACACGTCGCTGTGAAATGATCTATCCCATTGCACCTCACGTTGTCCTGGCATTTTTCGGAACACGGGACACACCCCTAGTCATTAACCTTTCCCGTAGTCCTGGGTTACCCACTTGCTTGGTCTGTATTAGCGTGAGGTGAAATTCAATACTGCTTACGATGATTAACCCGATAAAAAATGCCGTTTTCATGATTAAAACAGAATCCGAACTGTTTTCCGAAACTAAAAATAAAACGCTTCGTTTTCAGAGAAATTGAACAAAAAATGGGGAAAAGCTCTTTAGTGAAGTAATATCATGATTTCGTTTACAAAAAAAAAAAAAAAAAAAAAAAAAAAAAAAAAAAGAGAGAATGCGGAAAAAAGAGAAAAACAATCTAATACTTCATAATGACTTTTCATTTTTTAATGCATGTTGTTTCTTCTGTTTTTTTATGTGACTAGGACGGCACACCAATCCCTACAGAACCTGTGGTGTTTAAAGAACTCATTTTCAGCGAGGTGACGAGCAGTGCTGAGCCACTGGGACACGTCATACAGGCGGATTCTTATAGCGACTTTGTCGAGAGAAAAGACCGGCCGGGGCAGTGACGATCGTGACGAATGCCGTGACCGTGTTTGTGTACTGTTTACGCAAGTGCACCACCCGTATAAAGCCTTCTTTTCAAAGCATCTTCCTCTCATATTTTTACACATGTGGTAATACAATCGTACAATTGCGTGACTTCTTACGCTCTCGTGTACTAACCCTGAGCCTTTCCAAATATTATATTCAGGCCTTTGCAGGATTTTTTTCTGAAGTCATTAATGAGGTTGGTTGCCACTGAAGCAGCAGCGGATTTAAATTTGTTTTTTTTTTTTTTTTCATTTAATTGAACAAAACAAACTATGCCCTGTGGATCACACGCAATATTACAAGAAAAAAATTGAAACATAAATTACATTTTTTTTTCTCCGCATAAATAAAGCTTACGTGAGTTAGCCAACTGAAACCTAAAAGCATGTTTTTTTTACACTTTTTTGTTCTTTTTTGGCGAGCGTTTTTTGTACTTGGTAAAACAATAACACGTCTTGTTACGCCCAAAGCATGAAGTGCCGATTGGGCTTGTTGGCACGTGATCATCGATATTCACAAATACCCGGGATGATTGTATTGATTGACTGTGATATCCCAGACTGTACAATGTCTATATACGCTGTATGTATATTAAGTATACGCTAAGGCATTTAACTGAAGTGTGTCGTTATAACTTAGCTACCGCAGTTTCTCTTTTTTTTTGCCACTTGTGTACAAGTTGGCAGGTGAGGTTTTGTGTAAAAGTGAAAGGGTGCGAAATGAAGAGCGCATGAATATTTTTGTGTTTTCTCATTTGCGTATTGTTAGATCGATATTTTATCGCTCGTCACAATAATAAACCAGTCAAACCAAAGGCTGAAAATATTTTTTTAGACTGGAAAATAGGATTTTAATCATTACTTTTGTTCATATTATATAAGATTAAAAATTTGGTAAGAATTCTGTGATATCGGTAGTATGTGCACCACCTGCGCGAAAACACTTGCAGTTTTAACCGTAAGTTAAGAGACGAACGAGCACAGTCCTCAGACTGGTTTATTTTGTTAACCTGGCGTTACTTTGGCTACGAAATAATGTAAGCTGAACAGAACAGAACCGTGTTTCGCAAAGACACTAACAGAATGCGGTATGAAAGAACAAACACTGCAGTGCAGAACCAGAGACAATTGCATTTGTCCTCTACCAAGTGCTATATACCGGTACGTGTACTTGTATGCCGACTCCTCTGTAATGCTTTTTGTTACGGAAGTATTTTAACCGTGTGATGTTGGAGACTTAAACAGTTGAGAATAGGTTTCGTTGTTTTTGTTTTTGTTTTTTTTTTTGTGATCATTTTTGTAGCGCACATATTTTGATGTATGTTATAGACTGGGAACAAAAGCATAAACATTAATTTAAACTGAACAAAAAGGGAATTATGAAAGGCGGTGGTGTGCACTGATGCATTGCTGCACCTTCCGTTCTAGTTCCAGCAGGTTGTTGATTTCAGTATTATAAATGCTTGTTATTTTGAACAGGTACTCTATTTGCAGGACATTTCCTGGGGGCATTTTGTATGTCGACATTTTTTTATTAACACACTCAAGCCTACATTTCTTGATCGATTGTCAAAATATTTCACATAACCTGGTAGTATGGGTGCTAACAAGAGTTGTTATTGTAAATCTGCCAGGTCGGTCCAAGGACATTGGCCCAGCTGGACTTCAAAAATTTTTGCAGTCCTTGAGCACTTGAATGAATTTGTTAACACATTCAAGCTTGCATTTCTTGATCGATTGGCGAAATATTTTACGTGTAGGTAGTATGGGTCCAAACAAGAGGTGGTATTGTAAATGAGCGACGTCGGCCGGAGGACCTTGATCCAGCTGGACTTTAAAAATCCACACAGTCTTTGAGCACTTGAGTGAGTTGACACCCTGAAGCCAATATTTCTTAATCGATTGTGGAAATATTTTAGATGTAGGTAGTATGGGTGATAACAAGGATTAATGGTGTAAATGACCTAGGTCGGCTCAAGAACATTGACTCAGCTGGACTTAAAAAGTCTGCACATTCCTTGAGCACTTGAGTGAGTTTGTTAACACACTCAAGCCTACATTTCTTGATCAATTGTCAAAATATTTAAGAGATGGGTAGTATGGGTGATAACAAGAGTTGGTATTATAAATGAGCTAGGTCGGCTCAGAGACATTGACGCCGCTGGACTTTAAAAATTAGCCTACATTTCTTGATCAATTGTCACAAATATTTTCCTGGGATTGTACGCCGACAGGGGACAGTCAGTTTCACTGACCTACTTGTTTGTAACGTTACTCGATTGTCCACACCGGTGTCGTTCCAAATTGGTATCGATATAGCGACATCTGGCGCATGTCTGAAAATTGGATAGGATTTATTTTGAGGTGATTTACATGATTTTACTTTGAGCGTGAACTCTCGGACATGTGTTCAAAGCCTATTCGCAAGGCTGAAACAGAAAACTGTGTATGCTGTGACCTCACTGTATGGTCCCGAATCTTCCTCCTTCAGCAATCGGCAGTCCGACATCGTGGAGAATGTGTAAAACGGCCTGGTTGTTAGGCAACCGGACAGGGTCGGCAGAATAGTTGCGTCTCTGCCCCTTCTGCCGTTTTTGTCCTAACCGTTGATGTGACGTCACATTAATGTCCAGTGTCATCGGCTACTGTTGTCATGTGTTGTTTAAAAAAAAATTTAAAAAAAAGGGTTGACAGGGATGATATCATTCTGACTGGAATCTGATAAAGTTAATTAATGTTGGTGACGATGAATAATAAAGCGATAAGTTGCTACGAGTTTTATTCTCTATACCATTCTGACTGCTGTTGTTACAATGCTGATCTAGGATTTTTGAAGGTGGTGGGGGAGAGGGTACCCCGCGTTACCCCTCCCTCCGATCCCCTCTTTTGATCAGCCAGTGAGCTGGTCCTGTGATATTATAACATCAATTTCCCCTTCCTCGGCTCAGCCAGTGAGTTCGTACTCTGGCATCAGAAACCTATTATCAAGTTTGTTGCTCTTTTTTTCTTTTTTGTGTATTTTTTAAATTTTTGTTTATTTGTTTTTTACATTTTGAATAAAAATGTGATGGCACAAAATTGCAAGTACTAAATTGAAAATAGTCCACGATCTCGTGTTCCGCAAAATGATTGACCCGCTCAAACTTTTGATACGTTCGTCTGATTCTTTTTACTATTTTTTTATTTCAAGACATTTATCAAATATAACTTAATGAAACATTCTCGTAAACCCAATGGCAGAGTCACGTAATTCCTGAATATTATCGCGGAAAAAGTCAAGATTGCCAAACTCGGTAATTAATACGCTGGCTAAAAATTAAAGAAAATGCATTCCATGGATTATAGAAGCTGTCACTGATTAAGACAGATAAAGCATTGAGAATTGGTATATTTTGGTGGTAAACACCATCATATTTTACGAATATGCGGGACACGTACAAGACAGCGAGGAAGGGGGGGGGGGGAGAGGAGGCCTGGTACGGATGAAGTGGGGTTTTTCTTGTCTTGAGGAATGCTCACAATTAAAAGCCGAATGCAAGAAGTTCAACGTTTCCCAGAGCATGCACTTTGTCGTCTAGTTCATGCACTTTGTCGCCTAGTGCATGCACGCTGTCGTCTAGTTCATGAACTTTGTCGTCTAGTTCATGCACTCACTTTGTCGCCTAGTTCATGGACTTTTCGTCCTAGAACATGCACCCTGGAGCCAAATGCATGTACTCAGGGACGTATGCGCTTTAATAAATGCATCCAGTAATAGTATTATTAATAGTTATGATAATAATAAAGGTTATTTTAAATAATTATAAAAACTAAATAATGAAATATATAAAATGTATAGAAATAGTTTCCTGTGCCTGACCTAAGTTGATGAGATCGTATTCGTGTTTCTGGTGTCACCGACTACTGACAGCAATCAATGATCGTCCCAGAACTGAGAATCTATGCGTTCACAATCTCATTACGTCAAAATATTAGGGGATTTTCTAACAGTGTCACACCCTGTTGAGGCATATCAGTGGGAAACCATTATACAGGCTGTTTTTCCCCCACCAGAAACTCACTTATTGCTGTTTTTTTTTGTTGGTCCCTTATGAAACGGGCCGTGTCCGTCCGTTTGTCTCTCCCGATCTATAGTGGTATGGTTGTACGCGCCATATCTCAGTAACTAACACAGTTATTTCATTTCTTTCTTGCATAGAGACAGAGTACATATATTGGAGGTGTGCAACGCGTGGTTATTTTTTATTTTTCTCAAAAATTGAAAATTTGCCAAATTTTTGAAATGTGAAAATGTGCAATTGCCCTTATGTATAGTGGTAAGTTTGTACGCGTTAGATCTCAGTCACTATTAAAGGGCTTTTATTTTTCTTTTGCACACAGAGAGAGCGTATATTGGAGGTGTGCAACGCGTGCTTTTTATTTTTGCCAGATTTATGAAATGTTGTAAAATAGTGTGATAACCACTATTTATAGTGTTAAGTTTGTACGCGCCATATTTCAGTAACTTATACAGTGATTTCATTTCTTTCTTGCACAGAGACAGAAGATATACTGGAGGTGTGTAACGCGTGGTTATTTGTTATTTTTCAAAAAAAAAAAAAAAAAAAAAAAAGAGAATTGCCAAATTTTTTTAATGTTATGAAAAATGTGTAATTTCGACTACTTATGAATCATCAGCCCACAACCGGTTTTTTGAACTCCGCACCTATCGCTTGTCGAGCGAGCATCATACCAACTGAGCTAAACCGGCCAAGTGCAAAGGTCACTCGAACTGTTTTATTTCGAAAACGGAGGTGCGGCGGGGGACTTGACAAGTTCACTGGTATACTTGTTTGGTTTTGTTATTTGTTTTTAATTTAGAAAATATCGGGATTTTTCGTCCAATGACGAACAGACATAGGGATTAACATGGGAAATTAGTAGGGGGTGGGTGGGGGAGGGGGCTTTATTATAAATTCTCTTCTAGACCATCGTCGAAGGCACAAATCTCAACTGGACACAAAAAGTCGCCATTTTGGCAATTTTTTACCGATTTGAAAAACAACACGACGCTGCACAACTTCAATATATATATATATATATATATCTATATATATATATATATATATATATATATATATATATATATATATATATATCTATATATATATTCACTCTGCAAGATAGCATATGCTAGGGTAAATAGTTTCGGAGACTCGCGTGGAAAGCATCCAAGTCTTACATTGCAGTTATCTAAAAGAATCACAGTTTTTGACAAGTCGCCAATTCAGCAATTTTTGGCCGATTTGAAAAATAACACGACGTTGCACAATTTCAATATATATATATTTTCACTGTACAAGGTTGCATATGCCTAGGGTAAATAGTTTCGGAGACTCGCGTGGAAAGCACCCAAGTCTTACATTGCAGTTATCTAAAAAATCACAGTTTTTGACAAGTTGCCAATTTGGCAATTTTTGGCCAATTTGAAAAGTAACACGACATTGCTCTAAGTTCAATATATATATATATTTTCACTGTACAAGGTTGCATCTGCCTAGGATAAATAATTTCGGAGAATTCGCGTGGAAAGCACCTACGTCTTACATTAGAATTATCTACTAAATTGGTAATTTTTGACAAGTCGCCATTTTGGCAATTTTTTTACCGATTTGAAAAATAACACGACTTTGCACAACTTCAATACATATATTTTCACTGCGCAAGGTTGCATATGCCTAGGGTAAATAGTTTCGGAGAACTTGCGTGGAGACAAAGCAGCATCCAAAGTGTGACACACGGACAGACAGACGGACGGACAGAGGGCAATCCTATCGAACCCACCCCCCCCCCCCCGGGCTCGCCCGGTTGGGATCTAAAATAGCATCAATTCTATCATTAATTTTACTTGTCTATATCTTGAATAAAACGGCGTTGTGTCTGTCTCTTTGTCCCTTCCCTTGCCCCTTTCCTTGAGAAGCCCTACATTATTGTTATGTATTCAGGATAAATTACTTGATCTGTTGGCAGATCTCCATTCTGTGCTCGGGGCGGGGGACCGGGGGAGGAGAGGGATGTTGACTGTAAAAATTATTTCTATTGCATTTTTCATTGGCTCACGGCAACCTGATAGGGATTCCCGTGAAAATGGTTAGCGAACGAGGCAATGATATCACTTCGATCATTCGCTCAGTTGTGGGTTAACAGTGCTGGATTATTCCCATCACAAATGTTTGATTGCAAGTGGCAAACGCCTGTAATAATTGAAGAAATTCATCACCAATCTGTCCAATTAGAAGTCATGATGGAATTAGATTTCTTCACCAGACAAAGTAGGTCAAATAAAGCCATCCCAAAATGCCGCATAAGAACTAATAATTTTCATGCATGGGTTCTACACTCCATCATAGAATTTTGACATATGTTCACATTTTACTGGGTGTGTTTTTTGTTTTTTTTTGCACTTTGTATAAAAGTTCACAAACTATATCTCATTGTCAAACAGAATGAAATTATTAGGTATTATTCGAAACGATAACTTGGGAAATAATAGTTATATGGTTGATTTCATTCTTCTCCAAGCAAGATTATTTATTCATCGTTGCAATATTAAAAGCAGAGAAGTGTACTTTAATGAATACCTTAAATTTTTAAAATCCAAAGTATATTTCGAACGTGTCCTAAACAAAGGAATTTATCTAAATGCAGGTCGTTGGAAAAAATTGAACAGTTGTTACAGTAAATTCCTTTTGTTTTGTTTCTTTTCTCTCTCTGTTCTCATCCCCAGACTGATAAATTCTTTAGTATAACTTTTACTCTTATTATCAACTGATATGCTAATATTGAGATTAGTTCATTAGTAATTATTTGATCAGTGTATAAAAGAATACAGGTTTCTCCCCAAAAAACCTATTTCTAAGTTTTTGAAAGATGAAAGCAGATTTAAGAGCTGTCCCAGTAAACATTACTACCTTTCAGCAACGCTGGGTAGACGTTACACTCAACATCCGATAAACGTCGGGTTTGGTTGTTAATGGAAATCGAAACAATGTCTAACTGTTAGAAATACATTGTGTGCGAAACTGGCACAACTGAAAATGAGTTCCATTAATGTGACAATAGTGTTTGCGCCTGTTATTCCGGGTATATTTGTAAACCAGCAGCCACGATACGACATGACGTGATAACCTTCACAAAGAAGACAGACCAACTTGTAATTCAACCATCTTCGATGTGCTGTTCAGTTTGACTGTTTCTTACTCCGTAAAAATATTTGTAGTGTTTTTTTCTCTTTTAATGGAATAAATATATATATTCCGTTAAAAGAGAAAAAAAAACACTATATATATATATATATATATATATATATATATATATATATATATATATATTCCATTAAAAGAGAAAAAAAAACACTACAAATATTTTTACGGAGTAAGAAACAGTCAAACTGAACAGCACATCGAAGATGGTTGAATTACAAGTTGGTCTGTCTTCTTTGTGAAGGTTATCACGTCATGTCGTATCGTGGCTGCTGGTTTACAAATATACCCGGAATAACAGGCGCAAACACTATTGTCACATTAATGGAACTCATTTTCAGTTTTGCCAGTTTTGATGTTCTGTTTAATTGCATGTTTCTCTTCTTGTGTGCTGAGACAATTAAATGACTATTAATGTAAAACGTGCAAAAAGTTGATATTGAAACTCGTATTTTGAAATTTCTTGAAATTTTGATGAAAGAAATTGATTGGTGAATTCATGTCACAATTTTTTTCTGTATATCAGTAATATAATTAATTTTACATGCATGGAAAGTAAAAATTCCTTTCTGAGCAAACTGAAGTGCATGTATCGGACATATCTCGTATTTGTTTATATATCTAAATTTGATTTAAAGGCAAACAATTATATCTAAAATTCAATTTGAGATATCAATAATTCTACCTAGATGACTTAAATTTAATTCAAGATATCTCTAATTCAATTTTAAATGACAAAAATTAATTTTAGATATTGATAATACAAAACTAATTTTTGATATCTAAAACTTTAGCAGTAACTGCTAACGATGGTAATAAATGGCCTCAACTATTCTCAAAAAAATTCTGTAAAAGAGAAATTCAAACAAAACTGTGCAATATAAATATAACTACATTTTTTTACCGTCTGCATCAATTACTCTGTTAATCGTTGGTAATTATCAATAAAGACGACTGCATACAATTGCACTATTGCAATTACTTACAAACAAAATGTGGCGATACCTGAAAGTGTATTTTGAAGAATCAATCCCGGCTAAAGATATGAAACTTATTTATGTTAATAACCAAAACCACACTTTAAAGTCACAAAGAAATATTACAGAATTTTTGCAAGAAGTAAACTTTCCAAATTTTACGTCTGAGAAGACCCGAGAAATGAGAAGTAAAATCTATAAGCAAAAACAAATGTTTTTCAATAAAACAAGTAAAAACCCAGTTTCTGCTTAGAAAGAAATAAGAATGAGATAAATCTTATTTCAAACACGATATAAATTTGAATCAGTTGCCTAAACTAAATGTGTTTTGTTTCATTCACAAGGTGTTCTATATCGTATTTTGAAGGTAAAATTTATAATTCACATGTAAAGAAAACATTTATTGTACAAGGGATGCAGAAACATGTTTGAAGATGCCAATGTAACTCAAGATGTGGATGTAAACACATATTATTCGAGAAATAACGTTTACTTCTGAATCATGTTTTTTAAATAAATCTTTCCAAGAAACATTTCATTTTGCACACAGCACGTACCAGAAATAAAATGGGACCTAATTTTTTTTCACTTCTTGCAAAAGGTCTGTGTTATCATAAGCAATCCTTCAAACGATTTTACGTGCACGTGACAAAAATAGGTTTAATTTACACTGTTTCCTTTTATTTGTCAAAATCCCGCCATGTTGGCGTGTTTACGTTGACTTGCATGACGCCGTCACAATCAACCACAATATAACTTTCGTTTTGCTGTCATTAGTTCATTTTTCGCAGGCATAGGCGAGGAAGGGGTGGGGGTGAGAGGGCTAAGTGGGATTTTTCTTGGTTCTTTAATAATTTTCAGAAGGGCTGTAGGTTTATACCACCAAAGTATATATATACAACAAACCTCATTGTTAAATGTTATGTTGTTACTGTTGTTAATATTGTTGCTTTTAATGACAGCGAAGCGTTAATTATTGTCTCAAAAAGTTGGTTAACATTTTTTCTTTGCAAATCTAAAATTCGGCAATAATTATCATCTTTATTACGTTTTTTAAAAGAAAATGGGACCCATCCCCTTGTCGAACTAATTTCTATTATTTTGAAAATGTTTGTGAGCCGGTATCGGATGCATGTTTGTTTTGCTCCTGTTCCCCTGCAAAATATGACTTATAATTTTTAATTATAGTTTATAATACACTTACATCACAGAACACGTTACAGTAAAACCTCATTCTGGACAAACCCTGAAATACCGGACAACTGGCAATACAGGACAAGAACTCTCAGTCCCGTTTTCCCCATTGGTTTACATGACCGGGCACCTCTATATACCGGACAAAATCCGCCAGTCCCCCGCTGTCCGGTGTAGGCAGGTTTTATTGTATATTATTTCTTTATTTGCTCTGGGCAATGTATCATTGTTTTAGGAAAATAGCAGGACAAAGGAAAATTTAAAGGTAAAAGACATTTGTGGCATTTTTCCTGTTTTTAGTCCATTTATTAGTGATTTTTGCGTCCAGGCTGGGATCATAGAAACCCTGGCCTGGATTTTTTTTATCTAACCTCAATGATAACTTGTTTCCGAGGTTCCTATTGATTGGTAATCCCGAAGTACAATTAATGGAAATAGCAATCGCCCGAGCTTATACTGAAAGGTGTCGGCAAATGTTGGGAGATCACTGGTTTCTAACTTAACAAACAGGGGTACGAAGGAGAGAATTAGCAGCCTTCCATAAGCACGTAAGTACATGTAAAGGATTTGTCACCAATAATATATATATCCTGTTATTCTGAGTACAGGATTTGTAACTGAAGGGTTGTTGCGCATCTGTTAATAGTTAAAACATTAAAAAACGCAAATATATGCGACCTCACTCCTGCCCCACCTCTACGCAAGGGCACCCATTGGAGTTCACCCCTCTCCCCCCTGCCCGCCGTGCGTACATGTTCTAGAAGGCCCCTTACTCATTAAATAAGATGGGGATATGGGCTATAAAAGTGTGACGTCTTGAAATTTATTCGGCTTGTGCCCCCCCCCCCCCCCCCTTAGAGAAAAAGGGGAAGGGAGGTTGTCGTAGGAAAGTCACAGTACCACAGTGCTATTGGTAGCCCGTGGATAGCAGTATAGGTAGTGCTTAAGTACGGGTAGAGCAGAACAGACATGCTGGCCCCACAAGTCGCTGTTTCTAAGTCTTCGGTGAGTGAAGCATGTCGTATTCATCTGGGGTGTCACCGACGGGTTCGAGAACTTTTTTGCGACATGAGCATTTATTCCGAAAAGCTTCGTGTATCTCCGGACTGAAACACGCGAAGGCAACAACACCGAGCAGACTCTGTGAAAATGCAACACAGTCCAAACACTTGGCCAGCACGATTGTTCTCACGCCCACGTTTTCCATCGTGTAATAAAGCATGTAATTTAATATTTCACAAGGCAACTGGCATAGATAAAACAACACTGATAACACAATAGATAACACATGTCGCTTCGTTTGCTGTGATTCGAGTCCCACTTTCTCGAGCAATATCCTATAGTTAAGATACAGTATCACCAATAAAGGCAAACAATAGGTTACACTAAACCCGGCCACTTTAAATCCCGTATGCACAAATTGAAAGTGGTTCGAGGCAATGCAGAGTTTAATCGTAATATTAAATCCATGTTTAGAATCTTCCAAGTTGACTAAAGCAGATGTACTGAGCACTACTTCCCACACATTAAAGGCTGCTCCGAAAAACCAAATAAAACTTAGAAAAAAGATGGATCTTCCTGAGGAATTGATGTTTCTATTTGGTTGAGTTATTTCATGGAAACGATCTAAAACCATAGCCAAGATGGAATATATCTTGACTGTCTTACACCAATAGAAAATGTATTTATTCAATTTGCACAGAACTGGGGTGCATTGGTCGGAGGTAGCCGTATTGCTATATTTAGAAATTGCGAAAGATGTTGAAGAAACAAGAGTGCACATTAAAATGTCTGCCACGGCGATTGACACGATAGTTACGTTGTGAGCAGAATGGGTCTTCTTTTGTCGAAATATGTAAATGATAGTTATTACATTTCCAGTGAAAGAAAGAATCGTGATTATAACATTGACTATCAAAATATAATGTTCAGCCAAAAGTAAATCATGTTCGGAGACTGATATGTTTCCCATGCGATTATGGCTGTGGTTATCCATGAAACAAATGAAAACTTTATGAGGTCAGTGATTAAATTTCCAGCACCATCAGCAAAATTAATTTGTGGGTAGCCACTTTAAGTTGTCTATATTTGCAGTTCCTTCCTTGTTCACTGAAGCTTGAATATGCTCATTATTTGTCATATTTGACATTAATGAGAGAATTCGTGTGGATGCCCACAAACTCGTCAAAGCTGTCGTGCAGATAACCTATCCTCGGTGACTGCTGTCAACACACGCGCGCTATAAAATGGAGCAATGCTGCTCTCTTATATTATGGTTGTCCTAATAATTCCCAGTTTATGTTGACAAATTTCTAATTGAAGAACAATATCTATATATATATATAAAGTGATCACTGCCGACCCCATTGACGTTTATTTTGTCTCTGTACTTAATTATACTTAATTATTTAAAAAGAAGTACATGAAAGTCCATTTCCAATGAATGAACAGCCTGAATGTCAAGGTGACTTAGAACTAGAGGTCTAAGGAAATACATTGTCCAAGAATGTGCTACTCACTTGAACAAACATTCGCTCCTCACTTCGCCTGCGAGAGTGATGCTGTGATACTCGTAAACAGGGTCCTTTTGTTTTAATTGCTTTGAAACCAACAAGTAAAGAAAAATGTTGACCTGATTCACAACATTTTATGAAGGGTCAACATTTATCAGCGGATCAAGCTATAGTGTTAAACTAAATTAAAAATACGTAAATTAATCTCGATAATTCATAATTTGATTTTTAACAGATTTACCTAAACGTGCTTTGAAACTGAAAGGTTCATGACCATTCTCATCTTATCCTTTAAATTGTGTGTGTGTGTGTTTTTTTTTTTGTTTTTTTTTGTTTTTTTTTGTTATTCAGCAAAATTTCAGACTTTTTTTATCCGGCAGCAGAATTTGCTTTCAGACCAATAAATTTGTATCTCATCATCTTTGCTTCATTAATCACAATACGGCAAGTTGATAGCGTTCTCTTTCATTTCAATTTATTGTGTTACAGAAAATTACTTTTTTTTTCTCTTGCAAAATCGCTGTCTTTCTCCACTGCAATCAAGCTCACATTGTCGCTCCATAAAACTCCTAAATGTTGCGTATAGATGTCTGCCTTGTCATGATAACATTGAATTTCCAGGAGCCGCCTTAATTTCTCTGTGTAAGGGTTTACCGGGAGTGCCATGTTCTGCTCCTTAGGGTTAGAGGCTTTGAGGGAGAGGTACCGTTCGCAGCAAACAGCTTATTATTCCCCGCCCCCCCCCCCCCCACCCACCACCATCCATCGGGAGACATGATTATTTTGTCAGCGTGTCTGTTCGCCCTTCTGTTCGCGGGTAACTTTTGACAGACCTGGTCGATCTTTATAAAGTGACAGAAAATCTTTCTTGGATAATTTGCCGAGCGTTGATTAACTTTTGGTGACGTCAGCCCTGGCGACGGGGTCATTGAAAGATGAAATGGCTGACATAAATTTTGATCGCAGCATAATGTTTTTTGTTGCTACACGTAACTTTTCAAACTGCAAAACTTGTCCTTACAACAATACTTAGCAATGATTACTTTTGATATTTGTAATCTTAGTATCATTTTTTGCACTACAATTTTGCTTGCAGTGTAACTGTTCAATATGGAATGTCGTTTTCACATTTATTAGGAAATTATTGATATCAAAAATTAATTTTTGATCTCAAAAATTGATTTTTTGATATCAAGAATCAATTTTTGATCTTAAAATATCCACATTTTGATATCAAGAATTAATTTTTGCTATCTAAAAATGAAGGGGTCCATGCATAAACTTGATAACTGCAGTTATCAGCAGTGGAGAAAAACGCTTTTAAAGTTTGAAATTTTTGTAACAAACATAGGTTTTTCCCATCGCCTTTTCCTAAAAAATGCCAACTTCTAATCGGTTTTGAGGTGTAAGACTTACATATGTGATAGAACAGAGGCCAAGAAATACTGTGGTGGTAACAGTGCATTTTCCTGATAAGTGGAGTTATCAAGCTTATGCATGGACCCCTTTAATTGTATTTTTGATATCTCTAAATGTATTCTTGATCTCAAAAAATAATTTTTGGTATCAATAAATATTTAGAGGTATCAAGAAATATTTATTGATATCAAATCAATATTTATTGATTTAATGATATTTAAAATTGTTTTTTTTAGATCAAAAGTTGAATTCTTGAGAGCAAAAATGAAATATTTGAGAGCAAATATCAATTTTGAGCTCAATAATTCATTTTCCTTTTATTGATATCAAGAATCTATTTCAGATATCATTATTTCAGAATAGAACTATTTTAATTTTTATTTTGAAATCTGCAACTGATTTTTTGATCCTAAAAATTGATTTTTGATATCAAAATATCAATCTATCTTTTTAAGTAAAAAATTCAGAAGCACACATCTGTAAATTAATAATGACTGGCAGAATCTTTGTTTTATTTTTTTAATGTACAAAAAGGAAGCAGTCCTTGAGATCAAAAATTCTGTTGTTATTATTGATCTCAAGAATTCAAGTTTTCATCTCCAAAATTTAATTGACGATTCATTAAATTTTATACAAATGTGTATTTCCTTTAAGATTTTTTAAGTTTGTTAATTTTATTTTTTGATCTCAAAAATAAATTTTTGCCATCTAAAATTCAATTATTGATAGCAAAATATAAATTATTGAGATCTATATTGATTTTGTGATATCTTCAATTATATTTTGATATCAAAAATAAGCATTAAATGTTAAAAAGGCATTCCATAGTTTAATGCCATTCTGGCAACTGTATCGCAGAATTGGCAGTTCATGTATTGGTCATTATTGTCAGTCAGGGGCCACCTTAAGTACTCACTACATTTTTATTTGATATATTCTTGTTTATTGCTTCAAACACACGTCACACGGCACATATTCTTGCAAAGTTGCAATATATCTGACGAGTTTTAATGGAATTTTAAAGGAATACCCATGCTGTTATTTGTCAAGCAGGTCATTTATTTTAAACAATTTGATTTATATGTTGCGTACTTAAAAATAAACCGTTTTTATTTCGTGTTTACGATCATCAATAGGAAGATAAATTTCTTTGAAAGAAAAGCAATGTCAAATAAAAATTGGCCTTTTAAAACTTTTCTTTTGTCATTCAGTGCTAACCCATTAATCTAATGCCAAGCGTCTGTAGCGGGGGGAGAGAGTTGTTTTGTTTACTAAAATAATACACTGCAAACCAATTTCAAACTGTTCTATATGCTGCGACTTCACGCAGGTGCGCATTGACGTTCCAGTTTTGATTTCGTACGGAAACGTTTCTTCTCACCATGAACTGAGATGGTTTTAATGCAGCAGAAGCGAACATGAAATATTGAGTGACTAAATCCACGCATATTCTTCCCAAAATTACACAAGGGAACAGTAAGTTTGTAAGTTTGGCATGTAAGTTTGTGGAATGCTCGCTTTTGTTATCGCGTGAGTTTTCGTTGTGTTATTATGATATACAAGGTGAATTATCGTCTGCTATCTCAGATAAGAGCAGAACTGATTAAATCCACGGATCAAATCCGCAGATCAAACGACACCACAGTGACGTAAGACGTCACCAAAACGTCATGTGTTCGCAGATGTGATTTGATTTGAATGCGGTAGAAAGACCAGGGTGACATCAAGCTAAACATTGATTTTTATTTTTGTGGACCGTTATTTAATACATCAACTGAAAATATTTTATAGAATGTCTTTGGTTAAGATAATATTTTACAAAAGACTAAATGCGAATGACGTTAAATTAAAAATGAAAAGAAAGTTATTTATTTCAAACAAATTGTTTTGCAAAATAAAGCTAAACTGATATGGTGTGGCCGTTTATCGAAACGATAAGCATTTCAAAGTCTTAACAAAAGGCACCACCAAGTAGACATGGCGACGTTGGAACAGTGTTGGATAGACTTCGCACCCTGCTAACATTGGATGAACTTCGACGTGGTCGCTCCCCCTTCCCCAGCCCCCCCCCCCCCCCTCCTCCGTCATAATACCTCCACTCGTGTCACCCGGTAATGCACAATATGAATGAAATATGAATTTTCATTGATATTTTTTCAAAAGTAAGCTGAAAAATATTTGCGCACTTCAGAAATCACCATATTTTACGTCCTCATGTCGCTCTGTTTTCGAAGCTACCTGTCGTATGCACGTGATTTGGGCATAAAGTGATTAGTTGTTGAAAGTATATAGAATTATATTACAAGCGCACTTAAAAAGTCAGTGGAGAATCCCCAAGAAAAATACTGTCACTTCTAACATATTGTTTTGAAGGTCGTAAAATTTCTGTTTTGGTCCTCATTTTTCATTCATTTCATTGACTATGGTATGCAAGCCTACTGGCATTCTGGTCATTAAGTATATTATATAATGCAATTCTGTTGATACCAGGAATGTCCTTTGTGTGCATTTATCGCCCTTTTAAAGCGTCTCCCTTTATTTACCCTTTCTTTATATGATTCTGACCTTGAAAAGAAAGGTTTTTCTGATGTAAAAAATGAACCCTACATCTTTGCCATACAGTGAAGAAACGATCAGTAAATTTTACTCTGGGATTTTTCTAGCTAAAGTTTGTTGACAATCATTATACATATGAGTGTGCGCGCGCGCGCGTGTGTGTGTAACCATTGTGCATAACCCTGTATTTTATGAGGCGATTCTGTGGATTTAGTTCTGTCACAAATTTACTAATAAATCAATTTAAAGAGTATTTTTTAGCTCAAACAGAAAGAAAAATGGAACGATAACCGATCCCTTTTTTATGCTAGTTCTTTTTTTTTTTTTTTTTTTTAAGCTTTATGGACATAAGATATGACTTCCGTTTAGTCCTAGACTATGATAAATATGAGTGTAGATTAAAATATATGCCTACTCTCTAGCACTGCAACCGTCACAATTTTTGTTTTTCAGCATAGCCAGTTCTTGCAGGAATAAATGCATAAATCACAAATGCCTTTAGCCTCATGGCCATAATTTTATACCCTAGAAATACTGGCATACAAAATTTATGCAATTCAACTCTGGCATAAGCAGGGAAAAATTATTTCCCTGTTTTGTTGCATGAGGTTGAAAGTTTAGCTATTGCTCATCAGTGAAAATCAACGAGGGGGTATTTGCTCAATTTAATGCCGAGGACATCGTAATGAAGCACTAGAAGCACGAAATAGATGTACCCTTCTGCCTGCAAAAAATGGAAGGCAACATTTTCATGTCTTTCCTGAGAGTTTGTTCATGGGCATTGCATCAATGAGTTCATTTTTTTAACATTTTTGTTGAAGTCCGGTCATTTTCGAGTTAAGGCTATTTTAAGATAATTATATATCAATCCAAAGTTATCTACATTCTGATCTTGGCATGTATAATTTTCATGAACAACCACGTGATTTGAAATGAACCATAAATTGTAAATAAGATATTTTAAATATTTGAAGTTATGCCTCATTGTAAGTTTTCACTAAATTGCTGTAACCGTAAGGCATAAACACCCCGAATGGCAATGGTCCGGTTAAATTTACCTGGGAACTTTGTTAAAAAGAGGTTTTGTGTCAACAGCAATATTTTTTCTACCAACTGGTGACAGTTTGAGCACTTGTATGAAAAGTTGTAATTTTTAGTGTTAAATCATATTTCAACGACAAACGAACGATTGTGACCTGGAATTTCAACGACAAACGAACGATTGTGACCTGGAACGTTGAAAGCATATTCAATCCGTTTTTTTCTCCTGAAGCATTGATGTCACCTGTTCTAAATTAAGGACAGATTAAATTTTTGAAGGTCAGCTTACAATCCTAGTTTAACACTATATCAATATCATTGAATTGGCATTTGAGATTTCATCGGAACGGTCGTGACTCAAGCCAGGCGTGTTAACTTCTTTTCGAAATTCTTTATCTCGACATTGGGATTATTTGTGAAAACGTGATGATGCTACACTTCTTTGTTACTTGTCCTGGGCTCTTGTATGCACCTAAATGTACTAAAATGCAATAATACAGACTATGCAATGCAGACTTAGCAACACCGATTAAACATAACGGACTAAGCAGAAGAGACTAAGCAATACAGACTGAGCAACGATTAAGCAATACGGACAAAGCAAAACGGACTCAGCAAGACATATTTAGCCAAAGGGACTGACCAATACCGACTATGCAAAACGCACTAAGGAACACATACTTAGCTATACAAACTAAACAATAGGACTATGCTAAACGGACTAAACAAAACATATTTAGCTATACGGACTAAAGTATACGAACTAAGCAATACAGACTGAACACCACTGATTAAACAATACGGACTAAGAAAAATATACTTGGCCATACAGACTAAAAAATACGGACTATGCCATACGGACTAAGCAATACAGACTTAATAATACAGACTTAGCAATACCGCTAAAACAATAATGGCTAAGTAATCAAAGCACAATCACAGCAAAATGGGTGAAAATAATTTTTCCCCGTCTGATATATTTAAGATTTAATATCAAGATTAAAAATAAAGAAGCCGATCCAGAAGCATGTAATATTTGTATAATTTTCTCACGATCAAACAACTAAAAAATCTTCAAAGTCATAACTTTTTACACTCAGTAAAATTTAAATCCCCCCTTGCGCACATCCGTTATTACTGTTATCATTGCCTGGTAGTTATGTCTCTGATACGGGAAAATATGTTAAGCAGCAATTTTACCAGCAATACTTTAAATGATGAATTTTGACGTTAATTTATTGAAAATTAATTGAAATGATTGAAGATAAACCGACATGTTAAAATGTCCTAGCCTTTTCCTCACAACGCATTTATTTAACATTTACAAGCATTGTCACTGGCTCTAATAGCCTAATCTTACTTACCTCAAACTAGGAAATTAATTTTCTTGTATTTACAAAAAGGTGTTGAGAGTATGTTTATTCACTTTTTAAATTCCCTGCTGTTACCTAAATCACCGACGTGTTCACTGTCTTTACCCAGCTTGTTGTTTGGATGAAGCCCTGTCGTTGAAGCTATGACGTCAGCTGATGACGTCATTTGAGCCCATGACTGTTCCTCACCACTCCCAAATAGAAGATACACCACAAGGCCAAACATGTACATCCCTCCCGATATAAAAAAGACTACTTGCCACTCTTCCCGTGTCCCCTGTAAATGAGCAACCGATTATATAACATTTGTTGTTTGTATCGTATTTCACCACTATAACCTAGCCATGCATGCACAACCTCTCAATTTTCACATCCCAACCCTGTGAAAATAAATACAATGGAAAAACAGACGTTAAGCTGCAATATACTGGATTTTATTAAATAATTCTGACTGTATAACCCAACAAGGAAAGATAATTACAAACTTTTTTGGTGTTTAAAAGCCTTCAGATTATTAGCATGTCATGGAAAACACAAACACTTAAAACAATATAAGCCATATTAAATTGTTTTTATGTAAACAGATACTTCTAGGACAATAATATTAAAAGCATACATTTGGAGTTAATACAGCAACTACATAAGGTGAGACTATCCCAGTCATCGTGCTCAGAGTATTTGTCATCCCAAACAACAAGCCAGCAAATCTGATAACAAATCGTTCAAACCTGTTCAGTTCATTACGAGGTATTCTTGTATCATCTGTGCTTAAACAAAGAAATAGAAGACTTTAATACAATGTTATATTAAAATATGATTCCCTGATTTACCTTGTTGTCTATATGACTTATAACGTATCTCATTGCTTTTTGTTCTGTGGTTGCATGACTTAAAATATTTTAATGTCAACACTGCTATGTCTGCATGCCTTTATTGTGTTATGTCTCTATTTTCCTCGGTTTTAAGTTTTTTCTCTGAGTGCTGGCTAATTATGATGATTAATGAAATGGTCTTATTAACCTTAGTAAATACCTCAAATAAATATCCTTATTTATCCTACCTAAATATGCACGATGCATCAGGTATCTGAAATTACCCCTGAATGTTGTATCTACAGGGTAATAAAGTTTCCTAGGATAAATTATTGTTAAGTCGGCGTGGTTTATGAGGTACTCTATTGGCTCTATCTCAACCTTGTTTATCCAGCAATCTATTATTCATTGAGTTTTTTCAACATAGATTATGAAGTACTCTCATTATACCTTGGTGCTATGTCGACGTGGTTTATAAAGTATCCTGCTTTTCCAAATGCCTGAAATAGGACAGACAGTGCGAGCAGGACTGTCGCTAGATATCTCTGCTGACAAGTCACGAAACCTACCGCCACGATAAATACGCCGGGAAATAGAAAACCTATTAAACAACAAAGCGATACACGCTCATTTCAAATATACAGTTTAGTTTAAGTCGTAGTTTGTTTAAATATTATTACAATTTAAGTATATATCTAATACTATATTTTTAAAAATTAATAGGTTAATATTATTGTTTATTTTTTGCATATTATATATACATACCTAAAATCTGAAAGAATTTTCTGACATTGGTAGGACTGAGTATTCGCTTGCGCATCAAACAGTCAGCCCAGTGTCCGCTAATGTTCATGACAACATAGATAGCCAGAAACGGTAAAGCGGTGAGTAGGCCATTCTGTGATTAATTAAAAATATCTTTTTGATTAAACAAGAAGAGGTATTGATTAAGTTTTATGATTTAGCATTATATTAAATATGGTGTATACGAGGAGTAAATTGTTCAGTGCGGCAACACTTTGATTCTGAACCCACTTTGTGAACTTTGATGGACAGAAAGAGTTAAATTTATAATTTATAATGAAAGATATGTTTAGGCTGCTTAAAGCAATCTATTTAACAATCCAAGATTTATCACATACTGTTTTGTACAAAGAGCAAGCACTGACAGGCTTAAATAATTAATTTTAAAGAGCATTAAATGATCCGTTAGACGGTTACTGATGGCGAATATACCCAAGGGTGGGTATTCATAATTCAATAAAAACTGGTGCATGTGCGAGGCAGCTTTAAGCTGACTTAATCCATAAAGTACGTTTGCAGTACATTCAAACTGTTTACTCGCCCCCCATACTTCACATCAAAATGTGTGACTTAACCCAATTAATATGAATTAAGGTCAGCAAAACGTCAGATCCTCCAATGTACGTACGTACCTTGTGCATGACCTCTCTTTCATCGATAAAAGGAGCTCTAGCGATGATTATTAATTAGTCAATAAAGTGACTGTTAGCTTTATGTTTAAGGTTCGGTTATTCATTTCGCACTGAAAACGATGTCAAATCTCTGTTTAGTTATTGTGCTAGATAAGTGTCGTCTTCTGTACTAGGATCATGATATCATAAAGATATTCACCAGAAATAACATATTAAATATTTGCATTCGATTAATCAATTTTAAAATAATTATGAAGTGTTTCGGTTGAATTATCACTATTTTAATTGATATCAATATTGTTGCAAAGACAGGACAAATAGAATTAACATTACTAATTACACAGAAGTATATAAGGTATTTGCTCACTGTCTGAACATTGAAATGTAGGACTTCCTTCATGTAGACAGGACCAGTTGAAAGAACAACAAAAAGACACCAACTGTCACAGAAGTGAGCTATAGCAATCGCCCACATTGCCCGAGATGAAAAAATTGATTTCCAAGGTGTAGACACCTGCAAAAATCGTAATATGTATTTCAGATACTATTATAATGCAAAATATCACATAACTACGAATTTAAGCTTTAACATAGCACCATATCAATTCAATAAATATGCATGTAAAAAGTAACAAAACAATTGCAGATTTGACCATGCATAGGTAACAGAACGAAATATGAAATCGAATATATGGAAAAAGTATTATGGTAATAAAAATCACAAATATAGCAAAGTCTATGTTTTGTAGTTTACCTTTGCATATGCGTTTACTCCAACTGAATGTTCAATAAAATTCGCTTCTTTATAAGAGATTCTTGGATGTGACGATGGTGTGTTGTAAACAAATATGTACCACATTATCGAACAAAAATAACTAAACGCACCTAAAAGATAACCACATATAGCATCATTAGAAAATTATCTTTCAAATATTGCTTAAAAAATCATTTTTTAGATTATAGGGATCAATTAAATTATTACTCGTTTGAAGTAAAAGTTTTTCTATCTAAACAAATTTTCAGGATACGATAAATTTAAACCCGTTTATCTGTTCCTGACAACAGCACATTTTAAAATGTGTTTAATTTGTTTCATGTGCGTTTAAGATAAGGTAAGTATAAATATTTTTTCCAGAATAATGATTTGTGTTAGTCTGGTTATCCCAAGATGACATGTTCAAAAACACGTGCCTGATTTGTAAACACTTATGTTCTTTTAACCGACTTAAGCTGATGCGCTGAAGCCGTTTGGATCTTTTAACAACCCCAAAAGCTACCCCAATTTATGACGTCTTTATGACGTCCATTTCGTTAAGAAAACAATTTTTTGTTATATGTTATTAAATAATGAGTTTTGGCTTTCTCTGTAATACTCTTGTTCTACATGTACATATTATTCAACATCGATGAAATTACCATAAACGTAAAATGCTAATGTCCAGCTTTTATCCATAGAAATGCTACACATAATTCCAGTCAGGCCAAATGCTAAACTGCTTGCCAACATTGTACCTTTAAATGTACAGCATATAGAACAAAACATTTTGTTTTATTAAGGTTTCAGTTAACCATGATTTGGTCTTTTGAATGAATATTTTCCGTAAACAAATGTAAACGCGTAAGACTTTTCAAAAGGAATTGTAATATGTCTTTGCTAATACTAAGGCAATACAATAATGTATTTACCAAGTAATATGGTTAAAACTTGGTAATATGGCAGTTATAAGGGACACAATTCTCTTAATTAAAAATATAAAGTTTAACCTGCATATGTTGCCCCCATCAGCATACTTCGCTCTAATTTTGGTGCCCATTTGCCAAACAAACAGTGGTTTCCCGGTTGAATTGACCCCTGCAATACAATTTTTGGTTTAAAAAACTGAATATTTAGTTTTAATCAGCATTTACCCTTATAAATAATATTTTCTAAATTATCTGTGCGTTGAAGAAAGTCTTGGATACTCCTAGCGAATAGATGTGATAAAAGACGCTTAAACTTGATGAATAAAAACAATAAAATTAATATGGAGTAGATACAGTGACATTATTACACTTTGATCAGCTATAATCAACCTCATAAAAACATGACGAAAAACTGTAACTTACTTGTCCAAAACCGACTAAGGCTCTTAAGGCGACGACCACATAAGGGCTGATGTTTGCACAAGCGGGAATAATGATATTTGCAGTATTCCCTATAAGTACCGTGCTTCCAATCACATGTCTAGGGCCGCAGCGTTCTGAGAGATACCCAAGCAGAGCTTGACTGCTTATGTATCCCAAATAGTACGCGCTAAGTATTGTTGCTTGTAGCGATTTACTCCAATGGAATTCACCCTATTAAAGCAGAAATTATTTTGTGAAAGCAGATAGGAATGGGCAGGTACGTTTAAATGTTGAGACAGGAAGACCTAGCCTATTGCTGCTTTATAAGTCACCCAAGAACCGGATCTCAACCAATGTCCGAAATATCAGTCCGGTGCTGCATAACCGAGATACTACTTCTCCAAGCTCTAGCTAGGTAGCGTTTCCTCTTATCATAACAAACTTGTTTATGCAAATTAATTTTTGATGACCATACCGAGAATTTAGTTTAGCCTCTACCGCAAAATAGCAAACAAAGAGTAGTACAACCCAGTAATTTTGTATAAAGTTTTCCCTGTTGTGTTAGTTCTATTTTGCATTTAAAATTTCATTGCGAAAACAATCAAGGATCTTTCTCTCACCTATTATTTAATTCTAATATCTCATTACAAATATAAAAATCCCCGCATTTTATATCTTTTTTATTTTTTAAAGCTCAACAGGAAGAACATGTTTCCACCCTGAATATCGCCTATTTTTTTCCTATACTTCAGTAAGATCAGATCAGAAGAAAAGCTAAAAATTAACGAAGATAAGAATGGTAAAGCAACAGCCGTAAGCTAAAGTAGTTCAGTAAAGCAGTGCTCTAGCGTAGTTATTTAGTGTTACAGAATTATAAAGAACTTTATCATTTTGAGAGGTAATAATCAGGTAATAATAAATTTCTAATTTATATAGTGTTTAATAAAATTCTCTTTAGAAGTTATAACAAAGCAAATGTTTTAGGCAATATGTAAGAAACAGTGCTGTTTGAATTGTTAATGGATATTGCATTTTGTCGCGTCATAAAATGGAACAAATATTTGATGTTGTTACCTCTAAATTTAAATAGTGGTCTTGTTTAACTTGCTGGTCGCAGACATCTGACCTGGAGTCGCTGATATTTTTTTCGCTGGGAGTGACTTCTGAGGAATCCGGTAAGGGGGAAGTAACTTGTGTGTTGTTGTTAGCATTTGTATCATCATAAATACGAGTTGGTGCATCTCTAACCATGCATAATATAGAAATACTCATGTGTACTCGAATTAAGAACAGGTTCATGCACATCAACGTCGCGCACACGGTAACCCCTAGACGGCTTGACTTGCACAATCCCACTAAAATGAAAATGAGAGGCTTTTGTCAAAGCAGTGGACCGAGGCACAATAGCCTACCTGTAGGAAATGCTGTCTATAGCAAAGTCTGTCAAAGCACGCCATTGTATGTCAACGAAAATGAAAGTATGTGAAGGTTTATCAATGTATATAATCTTTATATGGTTTTGGATAAATTGCCGTTTAGGTCCGCCCACTGACCTAGACGGATTTATGAATAAGCCGTCCCTCTGATTTGATTGGTCTAAAATTATCTGTACTCAATGAGGGTAGCTGTTAAGCATTCAGCAACCTCATTCATTTTACTCTCCTCGCGTGTAACACATTTTATATAATTAAGCTAAGAAATAAATTTGTTTAAATTTTGTTGGAATATCTCTATTATTTTGTTTTCTTATATAGTATATTCTGGATACCTCTGGGACGCCTTAAACATTACTGCTGATATTTAAAGTATTTTCCTTTAAACGGGGACGAATATTCGGATAGGTGTTGCTGTGACGTTTTAAACTGGATTCTTTTGTGTCGTCATTAGGATTCTGTTGTTTCGTCACAAGATCAGTTACTACAGTAAATAATTTTAAATAACCCAGGATATCTTGTTACTGACGCTCCGTGCAAACCTTGGATAATTTGTGAACCAGGAGAATTCCAGCTGAACGCGAGTGAGTAATTTTTAAAATTTTACATCTTTTTTGATGTTATGTAACACCGTTTGGGCTTTTCATTTCAATTATCCATTCCAAACAGGAATTCTTTACTTTTTATTGTACAAAACAATTAATATTTTTATAAATATCGGGACTCAGTTTGGACTTCATATTATTTACTTTATTACCTAGAACTCCAAACTAAACTCCCTATTATTACTTTTTACTTGCATCATTATAATAATAACGATTAAGTAATAATAATAATAATAATAATAATAATAATGGTAATAATAATAATAATAATAACGGGACTCGGTTTGGATTTCATAATTAATCTTAATATGTACTTTGAACTCCAAGCATGACTCCCTCACTTTTTACTGAAGCTTCATTGTTTCACTGGTTCGTTATTAAATTAGCAATAATTGCATCATTTTATTTAAGCTATTTTTTTTTCTTTTCTTAAGGTTTATCTTAAGTTATTTAGCAATTTTACACTTTTTTCTCCTCTTCCTGTCTTGTCTATAGATATGGCTCCAAAACGAAAGGCATCTAAAGCAACTGCTGCTTCCTCCAAGAAGACAAAAAAAGATGACATTGTCCAGGAAGTCGTCCAGCAGCTCCAACCAGTAATCGCCCAAGCTATACAGGACGCCATTGCGACACAAACGCCGGTCACAAATCGGGAAACATTAAATCAGGAAGACCAAGACGAGGACCTTGAAGTTTTATTTCGGGATGCGGACGATCCACACCTTGAAGGTGAGCCTATCAATTCAGCCTCCAGTACTCTGCACCTACATGTCGCCAGGAACGTTCTGGACAAAATTAAGCGTGATCAGTACGTTTCCTTAGTTGAGTTGCTGAACCCGGATGAACAAGACATTAGCCTTAATATTTCACACAGTGGCAGTGTGACTCTCAATAAGAAGGCCAAGCAGCTCAAAATTGCATCCTGTGAGCAATGGTTTTCAGCTTTTTTAATTTTCTCTTCAATTTATCAAGAATACTTTCCAGATAAGTCACGGCAGCTCTTTAAATATATGTCGTTTGTACAAGGCTTGTATAAATCGTTCGGTCTAGAAGCTGCTCTCAAGTACGATGAGGACTTCCGTAAATTCAGGGAGCGTTCCCCTGATCTTACATGGGATAGTCTTCATCAGGAAATTTATTTGTTGGCCGCAGCAAAATCGGCACAGTTGAAACAGTTCCGTTCCCAAAGCCAGCCCTTTCGGAAAAACGTGTTCTGTCCCCCGGGTTATTGCAGACAATTTAATTCCCAGGGAATCTGCACATGGTCAAACTGCGTGTACAAACACGAGTGCTTTAAATGTCAAAGTGACCACCCAGGCAGAACATGCCGCACCACTGAATTTACCAATGGCAAGCAAAACAAAACCCTCGCCAAACCTAAAAAATAGTTATTCTTTACCCACACCAATTGATCCAGATAGGCTTGCCATATTGCTGCAAAATTACCCCCACAAACAGTTTTTGATTGACGGTTTTCGCTACGGCTTTAACCTCAGATATGATGGTCCCGATCTAAAATACGAACTTCCTAATAATAAATCAGCTACAGAACGGAAAGATATTCTTATTTCTAAGATTAATAAGGAGATACAATTAGGCCGCGTGTCAGGCCCCTTTTCACACCCTCCTCTTCCACATTTTCGCGTCAGCCCCTTAGGACTGGTACCCAAAAAGGAAAAAGGCAGCTTTAGACTCATTCATGACTTGAGTCAGCCAAAAGATATTTCTGTAAATTCTGGCATTGATGACATTTATTCTTCGGTCAGGTATGAGACGTTTGATCAAGTTGTAACATTAATTTTACAAAAAGGAAAGGGTGCATTAATGTCTAAATGTGATATCCTAGATGCATTTCGAATCATTCCTATAACTAAACGGGACCATCATTTGTTAGGTTTTAAAGTAAATGGCAAGTATTATTACGATACGGTATTACCTATGGGATGCCGCATAAGTTGTAATGTGTTCGAGCAATTTAGTACAGCAATGCAGTGGGTCATAAAGAACATTTATAAGTTCAGCGATATGTCGCATATTTTGGACGACTTCATTTTTGTTGGATCGGCGGGATCCTTTGAATGTATGCGGGGTCTTCAGTCTTTCATTCGACTGTCAAAATTTCTTGGTATACCTCTAAAAGAGTCAAAAACCGTCCTTCCAACTACATGTGCGGTTTTGCATGGTATAGAAGTAAACACTTTGCAAATGCAGGCCAAGTTGCCCCAGGATAAAATTGACAAAGCAGTCGGTTTAATAAATCAAATCATAAAACTACATGTTGTAAAACTGCGTGATGTTCAAAAAATCGTTGGTTTGTTAAATTTCTGTTGTAAATGTATAAAACCAGGTCGTGCCTTTCTCCGAAGACTGTGGGATATTACTTGTGGTCATGTGAACAGAGAACAATTAATTCCATTAACTATGTCCGCCAAACAGGATTTGCACACTTGGCTTGTTTTCTTACGAGAATTTAATGGCATCACGTTATTAAATACGGATATATGGCTATCTCAAAATCAGTTCAATGTTTTTACTGATGCCAGTAAATCCGTGGGTTATTCTGCGGTCTTGGATAATGAGTGGTTTTACGGCACATGGGATGACTCTTTCAAACAATATAATATTGTTATCCTAGAGCTTATCCCGATAGTAATCGCCGTGCACCTGTTTTCACAGAAACTGAAAAACAAAAGTGTGATTTTACACACAGACAACTTGGCTCTTGTGTCCATCATAAATAATCAAACAACAAAATGTAAATTGACCATGCATTTAGTTAGAAAATTAGTGGTTAGATCCTTGATAGATAACATATGTTTACACGCTGTCCATTTATCTTCATCACAGAATAGAATATCAGATTTGCTATCTCGTTTGAAGGTAAATGCCGCAAAGGAAATGGCACCTCATTTAGACGACGATCCTCTTATTGTTCCCAAGGAGCTGGATCCATGCTGTTTATTGCGACCACTATGGTGATCAATAGTCTGTCAGTATCAACCCGCTCTGTGTACAAAAGATCGTGGGAACATTTTCAAAAAACATGTAAAATGTTCGCTCAGCCAGCTTGTCCTGCATCAATCAATGCGTTGCTTATATATATTGCGTATTGCTCTTGTCAAGGTTTTTCATACAATACAGTGTTAACTCGCATGTCTGCAATTGCGTTTATTCATCGCTTTAAACAGAAACCAGACCTCACCCAAGAATTCTTAATTAGAAAGGCTTTGGTTGGTTACAAAAATAAACATTATCATTCTGACCATAGAAAGCCCATTTCCGTGAGTTTGCTACACAGAATGTGTGACGTTCTTCCTCAAATATTTACTGAATATTATAATCTTGCTTTATTTAAATCCTTATTTTTATTAGCATTTCATGCCTTTCTTCGTGTTGGTGAATTCACTTCCACATCCGCCAACAATCCAAATTTGTTATTAGCTAATAATATTAAAATTAAAAGGAAGCAAGGAAAACCAGTCGGTTTAACTATCCACTTTGAACAATTTAAGCATAGTAAGGGTAGACACTTTGATTTGCATATACCCTCTTCCCCCGGCCCCTTTTGCCCCGTTGAAGCGATGTCAAATTATTTAAAACTTCGTACACAAAAAGTTGGTTCTCTCTTCGTTTTAAAAAGCGGAAAGCCTATTTCTCCATCATTTTTTAATACCGTTCTCAAATCGGCATTAATTCTCTCCCTTGGTACTTGTAAGGGTTATACTTCACATTCCTTTCGAATAGATGCCGCGACATATTGCCTCCAAAAAGGTTTAAATAAAACACGCATTTCTCATATTGGCAGGTGGCGTTCTAATGCTATTGATAAATATTTTCGCGTACCGTCTTTCACAGTGTGATTGCCCGTTTGTCTGTGGGGTTCTTCTGTGGGGATTTCAATTTGTTTGACCCCCAGACAAATTTTGGATCAGTGAATTATATTTT
Organism: Protula sp. h YS-2021; assembly: GCA_949752745.1. Taxonomy (NCBI): domain Eukaryota; kingdom Metazoa; phylum Annelida; class Polychaeta; order Sabellida; family Serpulidae; genus Protula; species Protula sp. h YS-2021. Next base: position 17,622,133 of record OX457025.1, on the reverse strand, counting down.
TTCTTTCTTATAAATATGTGTGATGTAATTCTTCTTTATTGTTTTACATCTATCAATTATTGATGTTACGTAATTGGATTGATGTTACGTAATTGTACTGATGTTGCGTAATTGTATTGATGTTAAATAATTGTAAATATATTAATTAAACATTGGCGGTACAAGAAATTTATAAAAATCCCACCTGCGTGTTTTTTTCGTGTTCACAGGACGGCTTGAAATCATAAATTGCCGTTTAGGTCCGCCCACTGACCTAGACGGATTTATGAATAAGCCGTCCCTCTGATTTGATTGGTCTAAAATTATCTGTACTCAATGAGGGTAGCTGTTAAGCATTCAGCAACCTCATTCATTTTACTCTCCTCGCGTGTAACACATTTTATATAATTAAGCTAAGAAATAAATTTGTTTAAATCCCTCCTCCGCCCCATCGCCTCCATATATTGTTTTGTTACGGTGGGGGATTTCAATTTGTTTGACCCCCAGACAAATTTTGGATCAGTGAATTATATTTTTTCTTTCTTATAAATATGTGTGATGTAATTCTTCTTTATTGTTTTACATCTATCAATTATTGATGTTACGTAATTGGATTGATGTTACGTAATTTGTACTGATGTTGCGTAATTGTATTGATGTTAAATAATTGTAAATATATTAATTAAACATTGGCGGTACAAGAAATTTATAAAAATCCCACCTGCGTGTTTTTTTTCGTGTTCACAGGACGGCTTGAAATCATAAATGTTAATAGGGGTTCTTCATTATGGGATTTTCTATTCTAAATTTGTGAAGAAACAATTTACTTTCATCATAACATTTTAACAGTTCTTTCCAACACTACCACTTCCGAAAATTATAAACAAAGGAAACAAACCTAAATCGGGATGAGGGTTAGGCAAAAATAAATCCCGTTTCCAGTTAGCGGGGGCGGCTTACTGTACTTTGCAAAACGAAACGAAACGACAGTTTTAAAAATCAAAAAGTATTTCTTCTAAAATTTGCTCTAAAACATAGTTTAGCATAAATATTTGGCACAATTTACTTGTAGATATTCTTTTCCCAGTTTTTCAAATTTCAATTATTTTGCATCTTATTATGCTGCAGTGCCCCCAAAATGTACTAAAATTGAAATATGCTGCGTTTCTGTGCTGATGTTTTCACATTTTGTATTTCTGATACAATAAATAACTAATGATTTTCGCTATTTTTTTAAGAAGGGTTATTACACATAAATGTGAATTATCTTGTGAAAAAAATCACCATAAAACGTTTTCTGAAAGTATAAACACACGGCAGATGGGATAATTCGCGTGTTACTCTCCACAAATGTTGCTGTGCCGATATCCCTTTCCTGCAAAATGCTCTTTATATTATATTTGCGTGTTCTTAGTAACTACCTTAAATACTGTCAAATATATATGAAATTTACAAATTTATGCGAAAATTGAATTTTAGAAAAGAAACTTTTCTGACCAATGAAGCTAAATTATGTGGAAAAAGTGTTACGTAGACTGTGTCTGCTTTAAATATTATGTATGTGGCAGTTAGTGGGGGGGGGGGGGAGACTTGCTGAATATGCGAAAGGAACCGAAACAACAATTTTATAGTAAGGGGGGTGGACGTACTGTACTTTGCTCAAGGAAACTAAACAACATTTTTAAAAATCCAAACAGGGTGCAAATCAACGAATTTCTTCCAAAATGGTCTCTAAAGCATAGTTTAACACAAACACGCGACAGAATTTACTTGTAGATAGAAGAAATATCTAGAACATATGCGGATAATCACTTTCTAATTATTTTCGCTATGTTTAACAAGGGTTATTGCACATAAAGCTGAATTATCTTGGGACTGACTTTTAAAAAAGTAGTGAGCACCCAGTATAAAAAAGGGAGACAGAGGGGTTTTGATATGAAAGATGTGGAAAGGGCAGCATTGAAGGAAGATATCGAAACATGGTCCCTGCAAAGTCCCCCACACAACTGATATAGTTGATATAAGAAATGTGAAACTGACAGGCCTCAGGTGTCATAGCAGGGGCATATGACACATCTAGTTGCACTAAGACATTTATAAAAATTTCATTTGATTGAAAGAATACTTATTTAATGAGTGTTGGCAGCAAAGAAAACAAAGAAATGGAAAATGCCGCTACGAATTCAGGCGGTGCTGTTCTTATAAATAAGACAATAAACGAATAATTTATAGCGTTTGGGTCCCAGAAAAAACGTACTGAGAAATGTTATTGTACAATACATTCGCGAGAATTTTCATCTAACATCATTTGGGAACAAACAAGGAGCAACACTTTATTTGCGAACATTTCCGTCTACTTTAGACGCCATTAAAGCAAAGGGGGGGGGGGCACGCTAACAGCAAAAGATGTAATTATAACGGGTGACTAAAATGTAGGCGGGGTGTTGGCAAGTTTCTCTCAAAGAGACAGGAACCAAGTGTATAATGTGAAGCGGAAAATCGACTCAACAAAAAGTAGAAACATGGGAAAAGTCTGCAATCCCGATGTTTCCCACTTAACGACCCTCATTAAAACGAACGAAGTGAAGTATTAATGTATAGTGAAAAACATGCTTAAACAAGGTTGGATATAAAATATATCCCAGAACATTTACATCCCCCTATGGGTTGAGGGAATCTTAAGAATACACCCATTGCTTTCTGTTCTTTGCATGTCGTAGGAGGCGACTAATCGGAATTTATTTCTAGGTCTTTTTTACTAATTCTTCATTCTTCCTTCACTTTTCTCACTTGTTCCTTTAGCAAGTGCTTCCTAATATAGCCATCCTACTTGGTGAACAGGACGTTTAACACCAAACAAAAAACACAAACAAATATAACATTTACATGCCCGAAACTTACATCTGAAATGATCAGAAGATTCTGCAAGTCAACATCCGACTATAAATCTCAGTTGGGAGTTAATGTGGCTCACGAGATTTGCATATTTTACACGACAATATTTACATTCCAACACCCTATGCTATTCATCCAACGCCTTTTGGAGGTTTGATGACTTCAGTGACAAATATAAAACCGATTACAAGTATCTGGCACAACAGCTGAGGGAGCATTGTCAGATAGATAATTTAATGTATAGTACAGATGGAGAAGTAGCTCTGGAATTGGATTTTTAGGAGGTCTTACCTAGTCAGAAATGGAACGGAAGCATAAAGCTACGTTTCTTTGACCATTTAAGACGCAATTTAAAAGCAAAACTAAACGTGCCGCAAGTTAATGATGGCGTGGCCAATAGAACGTTTCTTTTTAATTCAATTTTGAAACTAGAGCGGTCAGCGGATCAGAAACATAAGAATACAGGCTTATATTACACACTCGCAATCTACACCTATTTAGTTGCTTGTTTTTGGAAACAAAAACAAATGCCTCCTCGACTAAACCTATTCCCCTATAACCAGTTTCTGTTTTTCTTATTGCTAAAAGAAAAAACCTCATTTCTGCAAAAAGAATCATAATTTATCGTCAAAAATTAAAATTTAACAAAACAGATGGTGGTCACTAGAACAGTGTTGTATCATCTGTTGCTAAGCAAAATATATAATTAAAATGAGCAAATTAATTCCCCAAAACCATTTTCCTCTTTTTTCTTATTACTCAAATAAGTTATTCATTTCAGCAAACATAATCATAATTCATTGGCAAAATTTTTCTTTAGGGTTTAATGTTTAACCAGAACTGTGCGACTTATCAGAGGAGTAACTGCACCAGGTCCGAATTCGATTCGACTTACAGCTATCGAGAGATTTTGCTGATGATTTTCGTAATTTCACTACACGCGTCAAAAACTGAAACAGTCGTCCTACTGACCAACCGAAAACTCATATAAAACTGCAAGTGTATATGACTTTCTGTTACAGAGATATTTTGCACACAAAATCTTGCCCAAATTATATACATGATGACGTCATACGTTGTATTCGCAAAAAAATTTGTAGAATCTTTTGAACCTGCCAAGCAAAAATTTCACTAAGTAGTGAGCACCCAGTATATAAAAGGGAGACAGAGGGGTTTTGATATGAAAGATGTGGAAAGGGCAGCATTGAAGGAAGATATCGAAACATGGTCTATGCAACGTCCCCCACACAACTGATATAGTTGATATAAGAAATGTGAAACTGACAGGCCTCAGGTGTCATAGCAGGGGCATATGACACATCTAGTTGCACTAAGACATTTATAAAAATTTCATTTGATTGAAAGAATACTTATTTAATGAGTGTTGGCAGCAAAGAAAACAAAGAAATGGAAAATGCCGCTACGAATTCAGGCGGTGCTGTTCTTATAAATTAGACAATAAACGAATAATTTATAGCGTTTGGGTCCCAGAAAAAACGTACTGAGAAATGTTATTGTACAATACATTCGCGAGAATTTTCATCTAACATCATCTGGGAACAAACAAGGAGCAACACTTTATTTGCGAACATTTCCGTCTACTTTAGACGCCATTAAAGCAAAGGGGGGGGGGCACCCTAACAGCAAAAGATGTAATTATAACGGGTGACTAAAATGTAGGCGGGGTGTTGGCAAGTTTCTCTCAAAGAGACAGGAACCAAGTGTATAATGTGAAGCATCCCCCTATGGGTTGAGGGAATCTTAAGAATACAACCATTGCTTTCTGATCTTTGCATGTCGTAGGAGGCGACTAATCGGAATTTATTTCCAGGTCTTTTTTACTAATTCTTCATTCTTCCTTCACTTTTCTCACTTGTTCCTTTAGCAAGTGCGTCCTAATATAGCCATTCTACTTGGTGAACAGGACGTTAAACACCAAACAAAAAAAAACAAATAAATATAACATTTACATGCCCGAAACTTACATCTGAAATGATCAGAAGATTCTGCAAGTAAACATCCGAATATAAATCTCTGTTGGGAGTTAACATGGCTTATGAGATGTAAATATTTTACACGACAATATTTAGATTCCAAAACCCTATGCTATTGACAAAAAGTGCTATTCATACAGCGCTTTTCTGAGGTTTGATGACTTCAGTGACAAATATAAAACCGATTACAAGTATCTGGCACAACAGCTGAGGGAGCATTGTCAGATAGATAATTTTATGTATAGTACAGATGGAGAAGTAGCTCTGGAATTGGATTTTTAGGAGGTCTTCCCTAGTCAGAAATGGAACGGCAGCATAAAGCTACGTTTCTTTGACCATTTAAGACGCAATTTAAAGGCAAAACTAAACGTGTCGCAAGTTGATGATGGCGTGGCCAACAGAGCGTTTCTTTTTTAATTCAATTTTGAAACTAGAGCGGCCAGCGCACAAGAAACATAAGAATACAGGCTTATATTACACACTCCCAATCGACACCTATTTAGTTGCTTGTTTTTGCAAAGAAAAACAAATGTCTCCTCGAATAAACTCATTCCCCTATAACCCGTTTCTGTTTTTCTTATTGCTGAAAGAAAAAACCTCATTTCTGCAAAAACAATCATAATTTATCGTCAAAAATTAAAATTAAACAAAACAGATGGTGGTCACTAGAACAGTGTTGTATCATCTGTTGCTAAGCAAAATATATAATTAAAATGAGCAAATTAATTCCCCAAAACCATTTTCCTCTTTTTTCTTATTACTCAAATAAGTTATTCATTTCAGCAAACATAATCATAATTCAAAATTTTTCTGTAGGGTTTAATGTTTAACCAGAACTGTGCGACTTATCAGAGGAGTAACTGCACCAGGTCCGAATTCGATTCGACTTATAGCTATCGAGAGATTTTGCTGATGATTTTCGTAATTTCACTACACGCGTCAAAAACTGAAACAGTCGTCCTACTGACCAACCGAAAACTCATATAAAACTGCAAGTGGATATGACTTTCTGTTACAGAGATATTTTGCACACAAAATCTTGCCCAAATTATATACATGATGACGTCATACGTTGTATTCGCAAAAAAATTTGTAGAATCTTTTGAACCTGCCAAGCAAAAATTTCACTAAGTAGTGAGCACCCAGTATATAAAAGGGAGACAGAGGGGTTTTGATATGAAAGATGTGGAAAGGGCAGCATTGAAGGAAGATATCGAAACATGGTCTATGCAACGTCCCCCACACAACTGATATAGTTGATATAAGAAATGTGAAACTGACAGGCCTCAGGTGTCATAGCAGGGGCATATGACACATCTAGTTGCACTAAGACATTTATAAAAATTTCATTTGATTGAAAGAATACTTATTTAATGAGTGTTGGCAGCAAAGAAAACAAAGAAATGGAAAATGCCGCTACGAATTCAGGCGGTGCTGTTCTTATAAATTAGACAATAAACGAATAATTTATAGCGTTTGGGTCCCAGAAAAAACGTACTGAGAAATGTTATTGTACAATACATTCGCGAGAATTTTCATCTAACATCATCTGGGAACAAACAAGGAGCAACACTTTATTTGCGAACATTTCCGTCTACTTTAGACGCCATTAAAGCAAAGGGGGGGGGGCACCCTAACAGCAAAAGATGTAATTATAACGGGTGACTAAAATGTAGGCGGGGTGTTGGCAAGTTTCTCTCAAAGAGACAGGAACCAAGTGTATAATGTGAAGCATCCCCCTATGGGTTGAGGGAATCTTAAGAATACAACCATTGCTTTCTGATCTTTGCATGTCGTAGGAGGCGACTAATCGGAATTTATTTCCAGGTCTTTTTTACTAATTCTTCATTCTTCCTTCATTTTTCTCACTTGTTCCTTTAGCAAGTGCGTCCTAATATAGCCATTCTACTTGGTGAACAGGACGTTAAACACCAAACAAAAAAAAACAAATAAATATAACATTTACATGCCCGAAACTTACATCTGAAATGATCAGAAGATTCTGCAAGTAAACATCCGAATATAAATCTCTGTTGGGAGTTAACATGGCTTATGAGATGTAAATATTTTACACGACAATATTTAGATTCCAAAACCCTATGCTATTGACAAAAAGTGCTATTCATACAGCGCTTTTCTGAGGTTTGATGACTTCAGTGACAAATATAAAACCGATTACAAGTATCTGGCACAACAGCTGAGGGAGCATTGTCAGATAGATAATTTTATGTATAGTACAGATGGAGAAGTAGCTCTGGAATTGGATTTTTAGGAGGTCTTCCCTAGTCAGAAATGGAACGGCAGCATAAAGCTACGTTTCTTTGACCATTTAAGACGCAATTTAAAGGCAAAACTAAACGTGTCGCAAGTTGATGATGGCGTGGCCAACAGAGCGTTTCTTTTTTAATTCAATTTTGAAACTAGAGCGGCCAGCGCACAAGAAACATAAGAATACAGGCTTATATTACACACTCCCAATCGACACCTATTTAGTTGCTTGTTTTTGCAAAGAAAAACAAATGTCTCCTCGAATAAACTCATTCCCCTATAACCCGTTTCTGTTTTTCTTATTGCTGAAAGAAAAAACCTCATTTCTGCAAAAACAATCATAATTTATCGTCAAAAATTAAAATTAAACAAAACAGATGGTGGTCACTAGAACAGTGTTGTATCATCTGTTGCTAAGCAAAATATATAATTAAAATGAGCAAATTAATTCCCCAAAACCATTTTCCTCTTTTTTCTTATTACTCAAATAAGTTATTCATTTCAGCAAACATAATCATAATTCAAAATTTTTCTGTAGGGTTTAATGTTTAACCAGAACTGTGCGACTTATCAGAGGAGTAACTGCACCAGGTCCGAATTCGATTCGACTTATAGCTATCGAGAGATTTTGCTGATGATTTTCGTAATTTCACTACACGCGTCAAAAACTGAAACAGTCGTCCTACTGACCAACCGAAAACTCATATAAAACTGCAAGTGGATATGACTTTCTGTTACAGAGATATTTTGCACACAAAATCTTGCCCAAATTATATACATGATGACGTCATACGTTGTATTCGCAAAAAGATTTGTAGAATCTTTTGAACCTGCCAAGCAAAAATTTCACTAAGCTTGAGCCTTCTCTGACATTCAGCGGCTGAGGAATTTTGTACACACAATGTTTACGTGATGAAGTCATACGCCTTTCCTAATCAAGTGACATGCATCACATTCGACCTTATCAAGGAATAAATTGATGAAGCTTCAAGTCGATCGGACTTCTCGTTCTCGAGATATCACAGCATTTTGCTCACATCAGACTGACACACACACACGTACGCACATACACTCCAACGGAACGTACAAACACTGTAGTCTGCCCTTGGTTGGGGAGACATAACAAATTTGTGTTTTGTATGTTACACGAAAGGGACAGCAATGTTTGGAGAGAGTAATACCTGGTTTATCCCATCTTCCGTGTGTTTGTACTTTCAAAAGACAGTTTTATGTTGATTTTCGCACAAAAGAATTCATATTTATGTGTAATAATCCTTGTTAAACATAACGAAAATAATTAGAAAGTGATTATCCGCATGTCGTCTTGGTATCTCTTCTATCACAAATACAAAATATGACAACACAGCATAGAAACGCTGCATATTTTAATTTTTCGTACATTTTGGGTTCACTGTGACTTGATAAGATGCACAATAAGTGAAATTTTGAAAAACTGCGAAAGGGATATCTAAAAGTAAATTCTGCCAACGGTTATGCTAAACTATGTTTTAGAGACCATTTTTGAAGAAATACGTTGATTTCCGCCCTTTTTTATTTTTAAAAATGTCGTTTCATTTCGTTTCGCAAAGTGCAGTAAGTCCTCCTCCCGCTAACTGTAGTTTGCGAAACGAAACGAAACGAGATTACTTTTTACCTAACCCCTATCCCGGTTTATGTTGCATTGTTTATAATTTTAAATGTGGTAGTGTTAGAAATAAATGCAAATATATACAGTAACATTAAAATGATATGATGAAAATTTAGAAAAAAGAAGCCCCACTTAACGTTTCGAATAAATCTCATTTTTACTGTAATACATTAGAAAACTAATGAAATTAACAGAGAGACAGAAAAGCTGTCTCTTTGTAAACATTAACCGCATTTTTTCATTTTCTTTTGGGGCGCTTGGTTTTCTAAGAAAGGTAGCACAAGTTTTTTCACTTATTCGAAAAACATTAGACGATTTTTTTGCCTTTGAATTTAAACGTGCCTACCTCTCAGAAAAAATTCTAATTAATGATAAATTTATTTAATTATACATCTCATAGCATGAAATGATATAGATGTTTCTGGTTATAGGTGTTTCTTTGATAGATGTGGTAACTGTCAGAAATAAAAAAGGTTAAAACGCATGTATTAAATAAGTAGAACACCATTAAAAAGTGCTTCTAGATGTACTTTGGCTCTCAATCCAACTCTTACCTCGTTCCATTTCGGCATTTCGGATAATTTTCGTCTTTCCACTCTGTTTATTCTATTCTGGTTACCTATAATACATAAAGGTTTAGTGTTAGTTTCCAAGAGGGAATCACTCAGAGTTACATAAGAAAACCAAGCAGCAACACTGTATTATACTGTATGTTTTTAGGGATTTTGCTGCACTTTGGACGTCATACTAAGCTATTATGCTGTGTAATTTCAAATTCGGCTATTAGTAATATTCTAAAGGGACAACAGCGTAATAAATCACATTCATTTTACGTCTGAGAATATAACATTTTTAAAAGTAATTGCTTTAATAAACCGGCGTAAAGGTTGCTAAAAGTGATACATATCCTTGTTTTCCCTTGCTTTTTTCGTTCTCCCGCCTTCGAAAATGTTTATATTCTTTGCTTTTGGTTTATCCGAAATATAAAAAAATGTTTCTTAATTTTTGGGGGGTTAAATTTGAGTGCTTCTGCCTTTAATTCCAATCGCAACTGCCTGTTCCGAGAGAGGTAGCTCAAAATTTGGAAGTCTTAAACCAGTTGGTAACAAGCTTTTGGATTCACTAAAAATTACGATTGACCTTTTATTGGTTATAATTGCATGTATAAACGTATCCGTTAACTAGAGAAAACACCTAGAATTCACATAAATGTATTAAGATTAATACATTAAAATTAATGCATTAATTAAACTTATAAAGTAGTAAGATAAAGTAGGGCAGTAGCAAATGGCTTACAGATATAACATGGTTGAATAATGAAAAAATTCTGAACCAATAGCAAATAGAATTGTGCTTTGTCATATCCGCAAAAAACTTCATAAACATTAATCAATATTTCATATTACTTTTAAGCTAGTACTATATGTTTAGAAATAAATTTCCTGTTATGGAATATGCAAGAAAATATATTTAACATATAACAAAAATGTTATTATATGTTAACAAAGAAATGATGAGAAAATACCTTATTTTATCTTGTTTAATTTTATCCGTAAAATAGGCAGGCTTATTTACACAAGATGTTGTCTAGTCATACCTTGATGAAGTTAGTGGGTGTGTCACTAACTAGGCCATCAGCTAGCACCCTGCAAAATTGCATGGTTTTTGCCTCTGTTTAATATACCCCACTCGTAGCGAGAACACAGACTGGATTTAATGGCTGTGTAACGCATAGCCAGTTACAGACCTTTGTGTATCACCTTCTGTATATTTTGCGTAGTATTTATGTTGTTATAGTTATAAACAACTTTATTTTTAGAATAAGATCTGGCATTTAAGTTGTGTACTTTGATATTTAAATTTTAATGACTAGGGCACTTTGGGAAATGGGAAACGTGTACTTATTAAGTGGCTGCGGGCGCGACGTGCTTCAATTGTGAACAAACAAAAACTGCTGTTTGTTAAAAACTCATGCACCATTTCACTAATTTCGTCTTTATATTTCAGATTATCTTAAATTCGAATGCAACAGATATGAATTCTTTCTATTCCTGTAAAAAGAGAGTAAAAACAATTTCATATCTTAATTTCCACTTGCGATATGCGTTTGCAACTGGAAAATTTCTGCCTCTTTTCTTCTCTTTTTTTACGTTTGATGGTTTCCAGAAAATTCAACTTGCACTATTTTACGGAGGAAGACAAAATTTGGCACATATGGGGAGGATGACAAGGTTTCGGTGAATCCGAAATTTTGTTTAACTCAACGTTCAAGCTCAAGGTGAAAGTGAGGGCAAATTATTTTTCCAAAGCTTATTTATCAAGAGAAGTGGCAAAAAAGCGCTAAATCCTTGTCCTCAGTATGGGGAATCCTGCATCCTGAATCTTTACCTTAAGAGTCAAAGTCAAGGGTCACATAACCTCATGAAACATGTACGATAAGACGACTCGTCCGCAAAATGGTTATAGATAGAAATTTTGAGCTTATTTAAGACCCTTTGACCTAAACGCCGTTACATAAGAGATACCTCGGCGACCCTGACTTTTTCAGCCATATTCAAAGTTAAAATCCGGAAACTGACCATTATTTACAAAACGATAAGATCTGTTTTGAGCTTATTTTTGATCCTTTCGGCCTAAACAACGTAACAAAAGACGTTTATTGGTGACTTTGACTTAGAAATATTTTCGAGCCTTCGGGCTTAAATGACGTTACATAAAGGATTCTTCAGTGACCTTTACCTCGAAAACAGTCAGGGTCTAAAACCTCAAGTTGACCATTCTCTCTAAAAGGGTTACAGATTTGGGGCTCATTATCCACCATTTCGGCCAAAAAAGCGAGAAAAAGGGGCTTCTGGGTTACTTTGACCTGCTCGGTCATAATGTAATACATTTCATGTTGTGGTTTCTGCAAGTGGGTCATTCCACTTTCAAGTAGAATTCTGTCGAGCTGGAAATTATATCATTGTTACTTGATTTAATTTGATTTATTATTTTCTCTGAGGCAATGAAATATAACTGCATAAATAACAATATCAAAAAATATAAAAGAAATCGAAAACTCTATATATCTGAGGCATTCATTCCAGCGTGGCCTAACAAACACACCAGAGTTCCTTTTTGCTTCTCATACGCGAAGAACATAGCATCAACTTAGCTTATAACCTGACTTATAAAAACATGGCGTTACCCTAACTCTAACTATTCCAATGTAGCCTAGCAAACAAACCAGGTTTCCTGTTTGCTTCTCATACGTAAAGAACATTGCGTTAATCTAACCACTAAATAATTGTGGTTTTAAATGGAGTATTTATGATTATGTAACTTTGTGAGTCTGTTTGAGTATAAAAAGCGTGCACAATTTGTGTCGTTCTCCATATACGCTGTATGTAATTGCCAGACTTACCCTTCTGCCAATCTTCGTTCTCCGTCCTGATCCAGTAAACAAAAATTAGACACTGAAGCTTCCCTGCCTTTACTCTGTTGTTTTTATTTTTTTGGTAACTCTGAATACTTTTTAACTTAAGCATAACTGTTAGTAAATTCAATCTGAAAATGAAATATACAGCTCGTTTCGGTTAGGACTTCAAGCGAATCCTTAATCTTATTATCCTTAATATGTCGATTGCATATGCACATCTGTTTAATCTTCAGGCTTCTGTCGTTTCATACTAGAATAACATAGATTTTTACAAAACTTTGGTTCACTCATACCAAAAGTGACGATTTCTGTACAATAACACATAAAATAAGTAACTCTACTTATCTGATTTACAAAAGCTCTTAGAACAAAAACGTTAGTTATATGCTTAGTCACATTGACTCCCTTTTTCTAAAACAAATCAACCCTTAAAATCATTGGCTCAAAGAACACTTGTTTTAGTCATTACTTTAGAATGAGTCTTATAAAATTAAAGCATGTTAATATGTTAATGAAAAAAACGCAACAGAGTAGCCGATGGTATGGTCAACTGTGGAGTGGAATCAGAGTTAAACGGAAACGACGTCTTCGATGAATCTGGATAACCAGCTATTCGGGAAACCGATGACCATTAACTTTGTGTCGTCGCGTACTGTTTAGAGACAATTCGTGACTTTGCTGTTGTGAATTGACTTCCGCCAACGAGTCTTCCGACGGCTATTCACACAAACTCCTGTCCGTGAAGTCTAGATATAGTGGAGAGACTACGATGGTGTGGTGCTATGCGTTGGAAATCACCTCAACTAGTCATCGATGGTAACATGACAGCAAGGCGCTATGCGAAAAAAGCGTCTAAGAGGGCGAAATCGTACCGTGTTGTACAAATGACCGTTTAGCGATTTTTTGCACGATAGCGACCTAATGTGGCTGAAATTTGTACAAAGCTGTTGCACGCTGATCAGATGCAGACCCTATAATGGTATCCGTACTTATCTGAGATGAACCCTGAGATGAGCGCGTCATGTTATGCTCAATTGTACAGTGCGAACGTCAAGCGTGTTAGTGTACATTTCCACCTTTGAATATTTCATTTCAACTGCTGAATAGAATATGGAAATTTTCTATTTTTACTTAAAATGAAAATTAAAAATAAAGAAACATCAATTTCTTTTTGTCATATTTCATCAAAAACAATAAAAAAGAAGAAAAAATGAGTGGCGCTGCAATCGCTGGTATAAGTGATATAAACAAACGCACGTGGTGTTGAGAGCTCAATTATATGAATGCAAGTATGAATTATTATTAATAGACTTGCTAAATTATCGCATAATCACAATGATTAATAACTGTTAGATTAGTTAGTATCTAGTCTTTTTAATATATGACTTAAAAATAAAAGAGGAAGTACACAACCGTGAGGTTTAATTCAAGTGCAATGGTGATTTCAACATTATGGCAATATTAACTTACTAATTTCTGTATATTTGCATTGACACTGACCAAGATTAGCCCATCAAGGCTCGAAAACTGCATTGTTGTGAAATACTGACATCACTCACATGAAGTAGAAGTACATTGAAACGTCATGTTATGACATAACAAGGACCGTGCAATCAAAACATTTGATCTTGACAACGCCTCAACATAAACATTCAGGAGCTAAAAACTTAAAACACAAAAATGTTTTTCAGAATTTACAGCTGAGCAATAAGGAAAAATATTACATTTTCATTAAAAAAAAGAATGTAATGTTTGATAATAACAGTATACAAATGTTGCTAAGAATGAGAGCGTTAATTTTATCAATTGGATGAAGTAAACGATAAGTTAGATAATGATTTATATCTGAATTTCATTTCAGCTATCGAACAGCGAGTTAGAGCTATATTTTCATATTTTACCTCAGAATCAACAGAACTTGCATCGTACCACCTGTCTGTTCATGCCGATTACTATGACTGCAGCGCTATCCTATTTATCATTTTTTATTTTCATTAAAAATAGGAAAATGGATTTATGGAAATGGTTTTAATTTTTAATTTCTATTTTCTTCGTCCGGAATAAAAAAAGAAAAATAAGTTGAAATTCGTTTTTTCATTTGTTTATTTCAGAAAAATTAAGTGGATGAAATGCACACAGACCCACGCGAAACTGAGAAACCACTGACTGTGGAATCGCAGAGAATTACACAATTCCTCATAATGTCCAAGATACAGTGTGCCTGAATTTCTACGTATTTGTAGCGAACATCAGTTTTGTTTCTTTGTGAAATACTTAAATGTTTTTTGGTCTTCTTTTTTCATTGACTACGGATGCATCATTACCGATGTCCTGGTCATTAAGTACGTAATGTATTATGTAAGGTATAATCATACCAGGAGCGTCCGTTATCCTTTGTGTGCATTAATCGCCCTTTTAAAAGTCTCTTCTTATCTATCTATCTATCTATCTATCTATCTATCTATCTATCTATCTGTCTGTCTGTCTATCTATCTATCTATCTATCTACACATACACACACACACACACAGATATATATATATATATATATATATATATATATATATATATATATATATATATATATATATATATATATAAAATATATATATATATAAATGTAATTTGAACGAAGTGTGTACTCTCTGGCATTCCAACCGCCACAAAATAATTATTTGTCTTTGAGCATAGCCAGTTATTAAACTGTCGAAACAATCTTTTTCATGGCCACAATTTTATACCTTAGAGATATTTAGATGCACAATGTATGCAATACATCTCTAACAGGAAAGATGTCCTTTCCGGGTGTCTTCTTTTTTTCTTTTTTTTTTCTTTTTTTTTTTCTTCTCTTGTTTCTGGCTGAATGAGGTTTAAAGTTTGGCTCTTGGTAATCAATGAAACTGAACGATAAATTATTTGCCTAATTTAATACCGAGGACATGGAGATGATGGCGGTAAGCACGACATGGAGTGCACCTCTGCCTGCAAAATGGTAAAACTAGAAGGTAACAGATTAATACAATTAAAATATACTTCAGGTATTTTGGCTCCTTCATACATCTTGATTAGTCCAACCAACAACTTTTTCACAGAGTTTAATACTCGGGATGACTAAAACTAAGGACTGAAATAGAGGTTGACCAATTAACGTTTTTGCTCCAGCACCCACGAAGATTGTACCCCTTGGCCCGGTTTCTCCAAAGACTAAAATCCAACTGAAATTTAAGCTTATAGTTAAAAAAAGTAGAAATATATGCAAAAAAAGCAATTTTGAAATCATAATCTGAGCTCTTTCTCATTTTTTGCATATTTTAAGTCTGTCATGCTATAGAAACTTATCTTCACAGCACAATGTTTATAGCCTTATGTTTTCAAATAAACTTCCTGTTTATAGGAAACCAGGAAATAATTCAATTGTGGTCTGGTTCCCATCAGAAACAAATTATCTTGAATGTCAAACAATAAGTCTGATACAACATAGAGTAATGTATTCGTACTCATATACCTAATAATGATTGTTTTATTCATAAGGTAGCAAATTATATGTATCTAACCCTATCCCCTCCCCTCAGCCAAAAATTACCCAAAGTGAGCTGCTTGAGAACCAAAATTTCAAAAAAGTTTGAATTTTCCTACAATCCCAGGTAGATGAGCTAAATTATTTAACCAAAACAATATCTTACAGCAGGTGAGGCATACATTCCACATCATTCGAAAAAGAACCGATCATTTGGCTGGAACTAGCTTTTGAGTAAATTTTTAAAATTATACATTTTTGCCAAATTTTTTTTTTTTGCTTTGAATTTAAATAGTTTTCAAAAATTGTAATTTTACGTAGCTCATGTGCTTCAATATGTCAAATTAGAAAATGAAACAGCATTAAGCTGTTCTAAATGTCTGCATAACAAATTTTAATTAGTCTGTATCATCCTAAAATAATCTTTTAAATTTACTTTAACCGATACGTAATAAATGATGAGATTTCATACTACTTTACCATCCGGATTTAATTTCCAGCTTGTTTTGTTGTAGAATGAACTGTGTCTTTATTAAGCAAAACGTACGGCGTGGAAAAAAGTCAGAAAAAGTTTTACATATTTCCCATTGTACAGAAAAGTTTATTACGAGCTTTATAAAATTTTAGTGACATCAGTTCAATAAAGCAAACTTTAAGCATGATTTCGTTCAAGAAACCAAGAACTTTTGCTACAAACACTGAAATTTAATTGTTTCAAACCGGTAGTTGGAGCTTTTATTTTAAAACTAGAAATACGAGGGGAATAAAACCAAATTGAAATCATAATTTAATCTCCTCCCCATTCTTTTGCATATTTTTAAGTCTCTCATGCTATAGGAACTGAACACTACAACATAATTTGGACAGCCCTGTGCATTCAAATACACGTCCTGTTTATGGCAACAAGAAAATAATTTAATTATGGTCCGCTTCAGGTTGACGGTTCGCTTACTTGGCTAGACCGTTGATCTGCTTATCCCAAGGTTCTGAGTTCGATTCCAGTTCAGGATGGCAAGCAGGGTCTTAACGTACCAACTCTAGTGCATTTTCGTGGTGGCAGTGTCTGCACTTGTACGAAAGGTTGTGGCTTTAAGTTAAAAGGGATTTTCAACGACAAACGAGCTCTAATGTTAAAAAAATAATCCAAAAGGTTGAAGCATTAATTTCATCTGTTCTAAATTAAGGGCAGATTGAATTTCTGAAACTCAATTTACAATGCAAACTAAATACTTGATCAATGCCATTGAATATGCATTTGAAATTTATATATATCTATGAGACACGTGTTTATTTCACTAATTTAAATATTTGGATCGTTATTTGTGAAAACCTTATGATGCTACACTTTTCTGTTAATTGTTCTGGGCCCTTGTATGCACCTAAATGTGCTGTAAAACACTAGTACAGACTATGCAATACAAACTAAGCAACGCGGACTAAGCCATACCCACTAAGCAAAGCAGACCTAACAATACGGACTTAGCATGACAGACTAAGCTTTATAGATTAAACAATATCGACTATGCTATACGGACAAAGAAATGCATACTGAACAATATCGATTCAACAGAAAAGACTAAGGAATACAGACTAAGCAAAACAGACTTACCAATATACACTGAACAATACGGTCTAAGCAATACAAATTGAGCATTAGCGATTTTAACAATAGAAACTAAGCAATGCGGACTGAAAAACACGGACTAAGCAATACGAGCTCAGCAATACAGACTCAGCAATCGAGATTAAACAATGCGGACTAAGTATATCAATTCACATTTACAGCAAAATAGTTTTTTCCAGTTTCGAAAATTTAAGATTAAATATTGAGATTAAAAATAAAGAAACCGAGCCAGAAACATGTAATATTTGCAAAATTTGCAGAATTAACTAAAAGTTGTCAAGCTAATAGGTATTTGAATTCATTGTGTAGCATTATTTTATATCACCACTTGCACACGCCCGTTATCAATGTTATCATTGTTTGGTAGCTATGTGTCTGATACAACAAAATATCTATGTGTTTAACAATGTTACCAGCAATTTTACCAGCAATGTCTTCAATGATTATTGGCTTGTGACGTTGATTGATTAAAAATTGATTGAAATGATTGGAATAAACCCAAATCTCAATACTTCAAAACATTTTCCTCATAATGCATTTTTAAGTATTTACAAGCCTTATAATTGGCTCTAATAGTCTAATCTTAGACACCTCAGAATTAGCAACTTTCATCTTTCTCGCGTTTACCCAGAGCTGTTAAGAGTGTGTTTATTCATTTTTTCTATTCCCTCTTGTTACCTAAATCACCGATGTGCTCTCTGTCTCCAAGTAGCTTGCTGCTTGGAGGATGGTCTGTTGTGGACGCCCTTACGTCAGCTGATGGCGTCCCTTGAGCCCACGGCTGTTCCTCACCGCTCCCAAACATAAGCAGCTTGTTTCTTTTGGGAAGATCTGATGTGGAAGCTCTGACCTGAGCTGATGACGTCACTTGAGCCCATGGCTGTTCCTCACCGCTCCCAAACAGAAGATATACCACAAGACCAAACATGTACATCGCTCCTGATATAAAAAAGACTATTTGCCACTCTTCCCGCGTTCCCTGCAAATGAGCAACTGATTAGATATCATTTATCGTTTTTATTGTTTTTTAACATCATTACCTAGCTTTAAACAACTTTTCAAGTTTTACATCCTAATCTGTCATGATAAATACACTGGTAAAACACATTTTAGGCAGCGATATACACGAGTTTATCAAAAATGATTCCGACTGGGCTATCCAGCAAGTAAAGATAATTACAACCTTTTCATGGTGATGGAAAGCTTCATCTTATTTTTTTCATGAAAAATACTTAATAATTTAAGCCTTCTAATTGTTTTTATGTAAACAGATATTTTTGTAATAATTTTAAAAGAATACATTTGGAGTTAATACAGCAACTATATAAGGTGACACTATGCCATTCATCGTGCTTAGAGTATTTGTCATCCCAAACAACAAGCCAGCAAATCTGTTAACAAAACGTTTGAACCTGTTCAGTTCA
Source organism: Protula sp. h YS-2021 (assembly GCA_949752745.1). Taxonomy (NCBI): domain Eukaryota; kingdom Metazoa; phylum Annelida; class Polychaeta; order Sabellida; family Serpulidae; genus Protula; species Protula sp. h YS-2021. Next base: position 17,603,366 of record OX457025.1, on the reverse strand, counting down.
TGACGAGGTATTCGTGCATTACCTGTGCTTAAACAAAGAAAATGAAGATTTAAATCCGCAGTTATATTAAAATATGATGCCCTGATTTACCTTGTTGCCTTGTGATGTATAAAGTATCTGATTGCTTTTTATTCTGAGGTTGCATGACTTAAAGAGCATCGTAGTGTCAACAGTGCTATATCTGCATGTCTTTATTGTGCTATTTCTTTATTTTCTTCGGTTTAAAACTTTTCTCTTAGTGTTATTTAGGTACGATGACTACTGAAATGTTCTTATTTACCTAAGTAAAGATCTCAAATCAAAATGTCCTTATTTATCTTATCTATATGTCCTTATTTAACTTTTCTGAATTTTCTCAGGGTAATGTGTCTACAGGGTAATACAATATCCTTGTATACCTTAGTGCTCTGTTGGCATTGTTTATAAAGTACAGTAAAACCAGGGATATGGACACCGCTCTATTATGGACACCCCTGAATTATGGACATCATTTTTTAGTCTGTTTTAAAACGCCATAGAGTTTTGTTATATCTAGATCCCTCTGTTGTGTACACCCCTCTATTCAGAATTGGGGACACTCTTTTTATCTCGTAAGTACGGTTTCACATTTAAAACAACCCCTATTGTGGACAGTCAAAGTGCTGTCCATATTTTGTACGTTATGTAAACAACCCCTATCAGCTTGTTACTCGGTAGTGTTTTTTTTTCGCTGTTGTTATCTGTGGGTGTTGAGTACATTATATTGAACAGATTGCGTGTAAAGACAATAGGGCTTATTACAAAAGATGTGCGCTTAAGAGAGAAGCTTTATGCGGCCAATCCCGTCTTTTAACATGCGCATAAAAGAACAAGTAATTCATGTCTTTATATTCAGTTAAGATGTTACACAAGGTGTTAAGTCTAACTATCGGTGGTGTGAAAAGAAAACGGAACGAACTTTTGCTATCTGATAAAGTTAAAATAATCAAAGCTAGTGATGGAAAAAGTGTAAGAAAAATGGCCAAAGATTTTAGTTGTAGTTCAATGTCAGATAGAACAAGACCTCGAAATTAGGGACACCCCACATCAGGGACAAAATTATTCAGTCACTTTTTGTCCCTGATAGCGGGGTTTCAATGTACTCTATTATCGTTAAGTCGGCGTAGTTTATGAAGTAAGCCATGGCGCCTTGGCACTACATGGATGTGGTGTATAAAGTAACGTTTTATACATTAACCCAATGTCGACGTAGTTTATGAAGTACTTAATGGCACCTTGGCGCTAGGTGGACCTAGTTTATGAAGCAATCTTAATTAAAGTACCCCAATTGTACCTTGGTGCTATGTCGACGTGGTTTATAAAGTATCCTGCTTTTCCAAATGCCTGAAATAGGATAGACAGTGCTAGCAGGACTGCCGCTAGATATCTCTGCTGACACGTCACGAAGCCTACCGCTACGATAAATACCCCGGGAAATAAACAACCCATTGAACAACAAAACCAAACATGCTCGTTTTAAAAATGCAGTTTAGTTAAAGTTGTAGTTTGTTGAAATATTATTAAAACTGTTTACAATTAATACGTCAGTATCGCTATTTTAATTTTTGAATATCGTGTATACATACCTAATGTCTGAAAGAATTTTCTGACATTGGTAGGACTGAGAATTCGATTGCGTATCAAACAGTCAGCCCAGTTTCCGCTAATATTCATGACAATATAGATAACCAGAAACGGTAAAGCGGTGAGTAGGCCGTTCTGTAATTAATTCAAAATGTTTTTTTTTTGCTAAACAAGAAGTATTGATTTATTTTTGTGATTTAATTACATATTATATCATGGACTTTTTCGACAGAAAGATTTAATCTAAAATTAGATAAAAAATTAAACTGTTTGAAACTTAATCGCAGTAAACTATTTAAGAATCCAAGATTTATCTGATACTCATTCGTAGAAAGAGCAAGCATTGGTATGATTAAACAAATAACTTGAACGATCAGTTAGATTGTGACTGATGGCGAATATACACAAGGTTGGGTATTTATGATTAAATAACCGACTGGTGTGGGTGTGAGGAAGGTCGGATCCTACTTAATCCATAACTATGTTGGCAAGATATTTCGACCTATCCACCCGTTCCTCCCTATTTCGCCACAAAATATATTACATAACCCATTATTTATAAATTAACGTCAGCAAAAACTCAGATCTCTCAATGTACGCACGTACTTTGTGCCTGACCTCTCATTCATCAATGTAACTGTGTATTGATTTCTTAATGAGAATTACTGATTAGTTAATAAAGTTACTAGCAACTTTATGACAAAGATTCGGTTATTCACTTCGCACTGAAACCGATGTCGAGTCGCTTTTTAATTATTGTGCTGGGTAAGAGTCCTCTTTTGTACTAGTATCATGATGTTATGAAGGTATTCACCAAAAATTACATACAAATAAAATATTTCTATTCGATTGATTAATTTTTAAATAACCATTGTTTAAACTGACATCAATACTGTTGCAAAGACAGGACAAATGGAATTAATATTATTAACTAAACACAGAAGTATATAGGTCATTTACTCACTGTCTGAACATTGAAATGTAGGACTTCCTTCATGTAAATTGGAGCAGTTGAAAGAACAACAAGAAGACACCAGCTGTCACAGAAGTGAGCTATAGCAATCGCCCACATTGCCCGAGATGAAAAAATTGATTTCCAAGGTGTAGATACCTGATAAATTAGGAATATTTCATGTAAAATTTCACAGAAATACTAATTTAATTTATAATATAGTATCATATCAAGACAATAAACAAAATTACGTGTATGTACATTATAACAAAGCAGTTGCAGATTTTACCATGCTCAGGTAAGAGAACTATATATCAGAATCACAAATATAACAAAGTCTATGTTTTGCAGATTACCTTTGCATACGCATTTCGTCCAACTGACTGTTCAATAAAAATCGCTTCTTTATAAGAGATTCTAGGATGTGCCGACGGTGTGTTGTAAACAAATATGTACCACATTATCAAACAAAAATAACTAAACGCACCTAAAAGATAACCACGTATCTCATCATTACAAATTTATCTTTCAAATATTGTTTTCAAAAATAAATTTTTGGAGATTACAGAAACTAAAATGAACGAGTTAAGCTGTGACGATATTACTCTTCTGAAGTATTCAATTAAAATAAGATATCTATCAATCTTTTTTCTTTTGAGAATGATTATTTCTGTTAGACTGGTTGTCTAAAGATCACATGGTGATCTGTAAGCACTGATGTTCTTTAAGCTGATACTGATGGTTGTTTCATTTAACTTTCTACTCAAAAGCAACCCTAATTTAATCTTAATGACGACCTTATTATAGACCTTTATTAAACAATGGGTTTTGGCTTTCTCCGTAATACTGTTGTTCTGCATGCACGTTTTATTCTATATCGATGAACTTACCATAAACGTAAAATGCTAATGTCCAGCTTTTATCCATAGAAATGCTGCACATAATTCCAGTCAGGCCAAATGCTAAACTGCTGGCCAACATTGTACCTTTAAATGTAACTTAAGTATATCAAACAAAATATATTGTTTTATTGAGAAGTTAAATTAACATGATTTCATCTTTTGAATGGATATTTTCCGCAAACAAAAGAAAACCTGTAAGACTGTTCAAAATCAAATGTAAAATGTGTATGTTAATACAATGTAATATGCAATGTAATATGCTTAAAACTTGTAATATGGCAGCTGTTGAGTCAGTTACACCAAAAATAAAAATAAAAAGATCAACCTGCATATGTTGCCCCCATCAGCATACTACGCTCTAATTTTGGTGCCCATTTGCCAAACAAACAGTCGCTTCCCGGTTGTATTGACCCCTATAAAACCCATTTTTATTTTAAAAAACTGAATGTTTTATTTAAAAGTGCACATGCACTTATAAATAATATCTTTACAATCATGCGTGTGTTGAAAAAAGAATTCTTGGTTATTCTTAGTGAATAAAAACCTGATGAATAAAGAACAACAAAGTTGATAGGGAATATATAAGATAAATACTATTACCCTTTGATCAGTTATATAGAACCTTACAAAAAACTATAACTTACGTGTCCAAAACCTACTAAGGCTCTCAAGGCCACGACCAAATAAGGACTGAACTTTGCACAAGCAGGAATAAGTACATTTGCAGTGTTTCCAATGAGTACCGTGCTTCCAACCACATGTCTAGATCCGAAGCGCTCCGCGAGATACCCAAGCAGAATTTGACTGGCTATGTATCCCAAATAGTATGCGCCAAGTATTATTGCTTGTAGCGATTTACTCCAATAAAATTCACCCTATTAAAGCAAAAATGTTCTGTTAAACCAGATAGCAATGGACATCTTCAATGTTGAGAGGAGGAGATCCATGCTTGTTTTGTAAGTAAGGACCAGATCTCAATCACTTTCATTCGAATTATCAATCTGATGCTGCGTAACTAAGATACTACTTCTCCACCCTCTAGCCAGCTAGGGCTCCCTCTTATCACAAAATGTTGTTTATATAAATTAATTTTTAATAACCATACCGAGAAATAGCTCAGCATCTACGACAAAATAGTAATCAAAGAGTTGTACAATTCCAGTGATTTTGTATTTTTCCTCCAATGTTTGTTTGATTTCACATTATAAATTTCATTGCCAAAGCCGTCAAGGATCTTTCTCTCACTTATTTTTCAAGTTTAAAATCTAATTACAACTATGAAAGTCTCGCTTTCTGTATCTATTTTGATTTTGTTAAAGCTCAACAGTAGGAGCACGTGTTCCACCCTGAGCATATGCTAAATGGTTTTGCTATACTTCAGTAATATCAGATTAGAAATAAAAACTAAAAGTTAATGAGGATTAGAATACGTAGAGCAACTGCCATAAGCTAAATCATTTGAATTAAAACAGTGCTGTAGTGTAGTTAGTTACTCTTAAGGAACTGCCATTTTGACAGGTAACTTAAGAATTCAAAAAACGCAAATAGACTTATATAGTTTCCAATAAAATTTTCCTTAGAAGTTATAACCAAGCCAAATTTTCAGACAATGCGTAAGAAACAGTATTGTTTGAATTAATTTCTTGTTTTAATAGACATTGCACTTTGTTTCGTCATAAAATGAATCAAATATTTGAAGTTGTAACCTCTAAATTTAAGTGGTTGTCTTGTTTAACTTGCTGATCGCAGACATCTGACGTTGAGTGGTTGAGATTCTTTTCGCTGGGAGTGACTTCTGAGGAATCCGGTAAGGGGGAAGTAACTTGTGTGTTGTTTTTAGCATTTGTATCATCATAAATACGAGTTGGTGCATCTCTAACCATGCATAATATAGAAATACTCATGTGTACTCGAATTAAGAACAGGTTCATGCACATCAACGTCGCGCACACGGTAACTCCTAGACGGCTTGACTTGCACAATCCCACTAAAATAAAAGTGAGAGATTTTTGTCAAAGCAGTAGACCAAGGTCCAATAACTTACCAGTAGAAATCACTGTCTTTATCAACGTCTGTCAACGTATGCAATATATGTCAACGTATATTAACGTATGCCAACGTATGTGGAGGCATATCAATGTATATAATCTTTATATGGTTTTGGATAAAATGTGAATTGTAGCTATTTCAGTGCGTTTACATTTTGAATACTGTAGCAAGCAATTCTCATTTTCACTGTAAATTTTAGAAAAGTAATGAAATTAATAGATAGACAAAAAGCTGCTGTAAACGGCAATTTTTTCATCTTCTATTGAGACTGTTGGCTTTGTATAAAGGTAACACTAGTTTATTCACTTATTTGTACCAATTAGACTATTTTTACCTTGAATTTTAACGTGCCTAGGTCTCAGAAAAAAACTTGCACATGAACTAATGACAACTCTGTTTAATTATATGTCTCATGACATTGAATCATATCGATGCTTATGGTAATAGGTGATTCATTGATAAATGTGGTGTCTCTCAGAAATAAGGAATAAAGAAAAGAAAAACCGCATACATTAAACAAGTAGAACTCCAATTAAAAAGTACTTTTAGATTTACTATGGTGTTTATCCACCTCCTACCTCGTTCCATTTTGGATAATTTTCGCCCTTCCACCACTGTTTATTCTTTTCTGGCTACCTTTAATACATAAAATTTTAGTGGTATCTTCCCAGAACGAAGCATTCACGATGATAGCAGAGGTACATGTGAAAGTCAAACAACAACATTGTATTATTCTTCTTTTGGGGGATTTCGCTGAACTAGGGGTGTCAGATAAAGGGGTCATGATGTGTAATCCATCTTCAGTTATAATAAATATTTTTAAGGACAACAGCTAATGACTCTCCCTTAATAAACCGACGTAAAAGTTGCCAAACGTAATAATGTCTTTGTTTCGGTTGCCCTTTTATTTCCTCAGCGTCCGAAAATGGCTAAATGCGTTGTTTTGGGGTTCTCCAAACTGTGAAAATGTTTGTTATTTTTGTTGGTTAATTATAAAACCGGCTTTCTAAAATTTTCTTTCGAAGAAGCAGTTTAAAATTTGGAAGTCTTTAATCAGTTGGTAGCAAGCCCTTTGATTCGCTTGATGGTGACTGTCCTGTTTTTTTAATAATTATATGTACACTCAAAATTCACATAAATGTATTACGATTTATTTTAAAACTATTCATATAGGCTTCAAAAGGGTGCTATAAACCAAACATGCAGAAAAATATAAAACTTATAAAGTGGTATGATAAAACAGTCCAGCAACAGATATAACTTGATAAAATAATGAAAAAGTTGTGAGCCAAAAGCAAATTGAATGGTGCTTTGTCATATTCGCAAAAATCACAAACATTAATAAATACATACTGTCAGATTTAAGTCTGTATTATGCGTTGTTAAAATCAATTTTCTATCATGGAATATATAAGGAAACATTTAGTATATAACAAAATGTTATAATATATTTACAAAGAAATAATGAGAAAATACCTTATTTGATATTATTTTATTTTATCCATAACAATAGGCAGCTTATTTCAACAAGATGTTGTTAAGCCATGTATTGATAAAGTTAATGTGTATCACTAGTTAGGCCATTAGTTAGACTATGCAACCATGCATGGCTTTTAACTTTCGTTCAATATACCCCACTTTTAGCTAGCACAATGACTGTGGGTAATGGCTGTGTAACGCATGGCCAGTTACAGACGTTTGTGTGTCACTATCTGTATGTTTAGCATAGTGTGTTTATTTTGGCGCAACAAACCATGGTAAGTTCTTTTATTCGCTGAATAAGATCTAGAATTTACTTTGTATTTAAAATGAAAAAAAATGTACTTGCTAGGTGGCAACGGATGTGACGTACTTCAATTGTAACACCAATAAAAAATTAAAAAATAAAAAAAAGACAAAAAGTGCTGTTTGCTACAAATTCATGCACTATTTCACATGTTTCGAGTTTCACTTTATTTTCACTTAAGTTTCTCGTTATTCTGACAGTTTCTACCTTTTTTCTTCTTTTTCTTGCTTTAATTTGGATGGTTTTTGGCACTATTTTATGGAGGTGGACAAAATTTGGCACACATGAAGGGGATGACAAGTCTCGGTATAATTGCAATTTTGTTACTCTCAACGGTCAAGCTGAAGGTAAAAGTGAAGTAAAAATATTAACACCGAAAAGTGGCAAGAAAAAGTGCTAAATCCTAGTATGAATACATAAACGTATTTAGCACGGAAACCCTGCATCTGGGAGTCAAGATCAAAAGTCAACAATGAAAAAAGGGGTTCCTGGGTTACTCTGACCTTCTCTTTCATAATGTAATACAAATATTTTCTTTTATTCTGTCTAGAAATTATGTTGTTATTTTTCATTTTGATTGATTGATTTATTTATTTTTACTTTCTGAGACAAGAAAATAAAATTGAATATATAACTTTATAAAAATAAATATAGAAAGTATTAACAAATTCGAAAACTTTATAAATCTGAGTCATTGTCATTGAGACATGAGCTAAACGGTAAGTCAGATCATGATTTTATCTGAAATTTTCCGCTCTCAAATATTCAGCTATCGTGTTAGAGCTGTATTTTCATATTTTGACTCATAATCACCGAAACTTGCATCATGCCACATGTAATTGTTTACTACGACTGCAGAATCATTTCAAGCCATCTGTTGCTGGGTTGTTTGTTCTTGTTGTCATCGATAGAAATCCTGGTCTTAAAGTTTAGCAGTTTTGCAGTTCATTATACACTTGACCGTGCACGTATAAAAGAATGATAGAAAAAAACTGAGGTCAGTTTTTTCCGTATTGCCCTCTCCCGACCCCTGATAAGTATACTTTTTTCAAGAGTGAAATACACTGACTTAAACTTACAGGAATGAGGACGTTGTAACTAACATGTGTGAAGGTTTATAAACATCATATAATTGCCAATGTCATGTGATTACAAGCGTCATATGTGTTTTGTTGCGTTGTTATTGCGCAATTTGAGTTGAAATAGGTTACTTCTGTTGATCTGTCAAAATAACAAGAAACATTCGAAAGGAAAAAACTTGTTTAGCGGGCGTGCTCGTGAGGTTAGCTCTTAAACCACACGCGTCTGAAAGCATATAAATTAGTATGTTTGTAATTTAACTCATTGCAAAAAGAAATGTAAGTTTTGTTTTTAAAAGTAATTGCTGTTTGTAAATTTATAAACTCTTCGGGTGATTTATTCCATGGAAACGGGGACAAGGTGGGGGTGGGGGGTGGGGGTGGCAACATATACGCAAATAATCATTGCACATTGTAAATAAATATTCAATATTTATTTTCTTAATCATAAATATAAAGAAATTAGGTCCAATATCAATACCAGCTGGCCGCAGTTCTATTAGCGCGTCGCCCAAACTGAGCACAAAGAAAGCAAAAAAAATAGTGCCCCGTAAAATTTGCAAGAAAAGCAAAAATATCGCAAGCAAGAAAAGCAAAAATATCAGGCCCGGGATCGAATTGACCGGGGTCCTTCAGGCCAAAAAGCCATATTGCAAAGCTGTCATGAAGTATTACTATTGTATGATGTGTAAATATGCAAAACCGCTCCTACCGTATAAAATGACACGCCACTCATTTCTGAAAATGCGTACTTGACAGCGCCATAACAAGGTCTCGAAATAAAAACAACGCAAAAAAACACAAAAAGCGCATATATTTCTTATAAACATAAAACAAAAATACAACAACACTCAAATTTGGAACGTTTACCCGAAACTCTTCCTCAGCCTTGCGCACAGTTTACACTGCCCTTCCAGCCTTTTCCTGTCAGTGCTTCAGGTTCACGCAGGGAGTTGTTCGTATCATTCCACCCATTTGTGTCGTCGTATTCACAAATAAAGCGACTAAAAGTCGTGGTATTTGGTTGAATCAAATTTTCGAAATAGGACATATCAAACGGTTTCTGATTTGCCTAAAACTTAAAGGCTCTATTCCCCCAGCCCCTCTTAAGAGTAGAGCAGGACGTTACATACACTACTCGGTAACGAAAGGTCTACATCTGTCAGGCCGTCTATGCACAAAACAAACTGAAAATAGATTATCTTAATATCGAAACCTAAGGAAACAGTTTATTCTATGTGAAAATACTTATTTGCGTGTGGCATTTCTGTTTGAAAAAAATCATCATCAATATGTTTCAGTAATTATGTATAGAAACAAGCAGAAGCCTTGATGCACACTCTCGTGCCGTTATCATATGTGGTGTCATGGGAACACTTGAGGACATAGGGCTTGCAGCAGAGACAAGAGTCATCGCCAGGGTCCAGGAAAAGCCCACTTGTCACACCTGGAAGTAAAACAGGAAAACAGTAAAACAGACCCCTTAAGGGAAAAAATGAATTATTAGTACTGGGAGCCAGTGGAGATTCTTTAACGTGTTAGTAATATGTTCACTGCGTTTTTGAAACGTAATTAGTCTAGACGAGCTGTTTCGAAGTCACTGGAGCTCATCAAGTAACTGTTTCGGTATTCCTTAAAGTGAAACGTTAGCGTAGTCTAAGCGAAAAACATTAATGCATGGACCAAAGTCTTTGCTATGGTGAGATAAGGTATGCTCTAGATGGCAATATCCTGTTTTTATAATGTGCTTAACATAACTTTCCATTTTCAGCTCACAGTCAAAATACGTTCCAAGGTTGCGAACACAGGGCGATGCAAATATGGCTTCATTGTCAACAGAAAGCGAATTATACTGCAATTTCTGTAGTTGCGTTTTAGTTCCAAATATTATAAATTAAGTTTTGCTCTCATTGATTTTAAGTTCATTGTCCCTCATCCAATTTGCTACGCGTACTATTGAGTTTTCAAGATGCATTTTATCCAAGAGCTGATCTTCCATTGACGATAGCTTGAACGATTTATACAGCTGAAGGCCGTCAGCAAAAATTGAAAAGTGAAAATATATTTCTAGGGGGCGTAAGATGTTTCCTAGAGGTTGCGTGTGATGTTTATACATGCGGCAGCCTAGCCCAGATTCCTGTGGAAAACCCGTTAATAGAGGCACTGAGACTGACAGTAGTTGGGTGAGAGCCTGTGCTCCGTCTCTGGCTCCTATTGTTCTCGAATGTCGTCATAAGTAGGTCAGCCAATGAGAGAGGGCTCCTAATTGGGCTCCTATTGTTCTCGAATGACGTCATAAGTAGGTCAGCCAATGAGAGAGTGCTCCCTCTTTGGCTCCTATTGTTCTCGAATGACGTCATAAGTAGGTCAGCCAATGAGAGAGGACTCCTAGTTGGGCTCCTAATGTTCTCGAATGACGTCATAAGTAGGTTAGCCAATCAGAGACAAGCATGATGTCATAAATAGGTCGTCCAATCATAGAGGAGGGTGACGTCATACTGAAGGCCATTCCCATTTCTATTCCTATTGTTCTATGTAGGTCATCCAATCATAGAGGAGGGTGACGTCATAGTGAAGGCCATTCCTATTTCGACTCCTATTGTTCTATGTAGGTTGTCCAATCAGAGAATCATCCGTTATGCAAACAAAGCGTTAGTGTATGGGAACTGAGAAACATTAAATACAAGTTATGACACGTTCTGCTGACGTGAGCATTTATTTGCATATGAATTGGCTTATTTTCATACTGTGCGCTTGTGTCATGCTCTCGACCAACTGAACAAGGTTATGGACTGGAACTTCCAAACCACATCGGAGATCAAACAGACGGAGCTCTACAAAACAGTGATGGACCCAAACTTCATCTTACGGTGTGCAGGCGTGGAAGGGGAAGACAATACAAAGGCCATCAACAAGATAAAGGAATACGAAAACATGAAGATGTTTAAATTGGTGGAAACCTACAACGGACTCTTTCAATATTTGGAACTTTAAGTTGTTAAGAAACTTGCTTATTGATTTTAATGTTTTGTGTGTCATTGAGATGGTTGTGAATTTAATGTATTTATCTTGTGTAGTAACTGTGTATTGACTTTAATGTAAAATGTATTTATCGTATAGAATAAAGAAGTAAAACATACAATGTAACTTTTTTTATTGTTATTATATACAAATGCACATCATTTACAAACATACAAAAAAGTCTTAATAACATATGTGTTATTTAGCTTTTTATGAGTTCATGATGTCGGTTTACGGTTGAATTAACACAGCGTAAAGCATCCAATGACCTTTCTAGGTCACGTGACTGATGACGTCACAACATTTGAATGATACAACCGTTACAAAATGGCGGGAACGATGACGTCACCAAATTTAAATAATGCGCGAGAATAAAAATGGCGGGAAAACATGTCTGGCCATGGTCAAGGTTATTTTGTTTTGTTTATTTTATAAGTAAACTAATCAGCGTTTTGCATACCCACGCTAGAACAACCAATCAAAAAGAATACCCACGCTAAATAATCACGTGATTTGGCAGCTTAAAATTGAGATTTTTATCTATTTGGCATTATTCTGACAACAAATTTTGTGAAATGCACATCTAAATAGCCTTTTGGTGGATATAAAAAATGGAGAAAAGCGGAGCTAAACGTAACAGTTCTTCCATGGATATAAATGACAGCAAAAAGGCAAGTAAGTTTTCTATTACTTTGAGCAAGTAAATGTTTTATTTCGTATTTTGTCATCTGTAATGTACAATTTTGCAAATTTTATTTAATCTAAATAATTAACTTGTAAGCATGACCACGAACTCTATATGCATTACAGAAATGCTGATGTATGACGCAAGCACTGATGAAAATAGCAACAGCCCACGTGACTCTTTACTCCAGATTCTAAACGAAGACGAAAATAGGGAGAAAGGAAAATGTATGTACTGTTTTCAAGAAAAAGTACTTATTCCTACAAAGTCATTTTGTGTGTCTTGTGGAAATAATGGTAGAGACTGTAAGTTTTGTGGAAAACGCACATGTAACTGGTGTGGTCATTTTAAAACACTTGTTCTGCTTTAAACCATTTTTTGAAGATTTCGGTACACAGGGCAAAGAGTGTGCATACAGCCACCGCCCCATGCCTGAAAAATTTTATGCTTTATCAAATCGTTTGTGTAATGCTTGTGGACGAAAACCTGCAAAATTGAATGAGAAAAGAAGGAAAGAAAGAGAACTAAAAAGACAGCATAAACATGGGTAAATCCATTCAAATTTTCTCGCAAAAACATTATACATAAAGAATAAAAATTAGGAAACCATTGTTTTTAGATGAGTCACGTGATGAATATGATGGACTCATGTTGTCAGTATCACTTGGAGTTAGTGACTTACGGTTAGTGGTATTACCAAACTATGACTTTGTAATTACCAATGGATCATCTCGCAATATTTGTCTTCCTATGCATGTGTATCGGGCACTAGTACAACATTCGGGGGAGATTAGTGAACAATTACAGGATGTTATGAATAAGAAAAATGCTTATTATAAATTGCACTTAAGTGAACAGTTTTCAGTAAATGTCAAATCTCCTTACTGACTCGTAAATATTGGTAAATGGCAATTTGATGAAAATGATAAATAGAAGCTTCTTGGAGGAATACAGTTGAAACACGGGGAGTGGGCTGTATTAAAGGAAGCTGTTAAGCAAATATATTTACCTGAATTGTATGGTGTTCCATCATTTTACCAAAACGTCTGCTGACTTTGATATGAAAAAAGAGAATTTCTTTTTGGTTCTCATGGGTGTAGTCATTTAGAAGAAAATTAGTTCACTCATATACTCGGTTAGATGATAAAAAAAGCTGTAATGTAGTGTGGTGATGAATTTACAGCTCAGTCAGATCATTTCTTTTGTCTTTGTTTAGATAAGTGTTGAAAGGCTAATACACTTGTGTAGATCTTTTATGTAATACATAATAAATATATGAAAACCTAATCTTTTATGTCATTATTTCGCAAGACTTCCACGAATGAACATGATTGATTGGATAGAATATTTAAAAACTATTTACTTTGATCCTTCTCACAAGGGTGCTTTCAGTGGACCTAAAAAACTTCATAACATACTGAAGAAAGACGGACGATTTCAAGTTGGATATCATAAGATAAAGAACTGGTTACAAAAACAAGATGCATATAGTCTTCAACAATCCACAAGATATAAATTTAGGCGCGACAGAGTCTTTACTCAGGGAATGGATGACCTGTGGGATATAGATTTAGCTGATGTAAGCAATATATCCAAGTATAATAATGGGATAAAATATCTTCTTTTTATTATTTTATTATTTTCAAAACACTTGTGGGTGGAACCTCTGAGAGATCGAACACATGCGTCTGTTATACAAGCACTAACACATATATTTAATGAAACAACACGGAGACCTGAACGAATAAGATCAGACAATGGATCTGAATTTTAAAATAGATGGGTGAAGTCATATTTACACAAACAAAAGATCAATCACTACACCACAAAGAATGAAACCAAAGCAAATTTTGCGGAACGTGTCATTCGTACATTCGTACATTTAAAACAAAGATATTTTTCACAAAACGAAGCTCATACATACAATAACATACTTTAGGATTTGGTATCTAACTACAATTCTAGCCCGCATTCGATATTGAAAGGTTTGGCTCCGAAAGACATATCCAAACAAAATGAATCACAGATTTGGAAAAGTATCTATATAGATACTGAAAAAGAAAAGCCAAAGAGAGACAGAAAACTTGTCTTGCAATACAAACCAGCACCCTTTAAGTTTAAAGCTGGAGATATGGTTCGCATATCTCACTTGAAGTATAGATTTCAACGCGACTATCAACAAAAAATGGACTGAAGAAGTATTCAAAATTAAGCAAAGATTTAGACGTAGGGGTATCCCCATGTATCAACTACAAGATTATGAGGATGATCCAATAGATGGAAACTGTTGGTGAACTCCAGAAAGTCTTAAAAAGTCCGGATGATCTTTTCAAAGTTGAAAAGGTTTCGAGAAGGAGAAAGCGTAATGGTGAAAATGAGCTTTTTGTGAAATGGAGAGCGTGGCCGAAGAAGTTCAGCAGCTGGATAAAAGAGTCAGATATTCAAGATATTAAAGAGAACGTATAGTAAAACTATTATTCATTTAAGCACAGATCATTAAAGGTAAAAGATGTCAACTTGTCAAATTTGCGGAAATTCATATACAAGACATCACGACTTAAAAACATGTAACAGCAAAACATCGAATGTCGCCGCCGCAAATAACACCGCTGCCGCCGCCGCTGCCACAAAGTCAAGATTTTTATTTCAAGCATCCATTTACTATGTCTATTGCTTGGCCAACGATGTCGGGAAAATCTACATGGATTAAAAGTTTGCTTCAAAATGCCGAAGATATGATCGCTCCGACGCCAGTTAAAATCTTTTGGTTTTATGAAAGATGGCAGCCTATGTACAGCGAGTTGCAAGAAACTATTCCCATTATTGAATTTGTGCAGGAATACCGTTAGATTTAAACATCGACGACTTCTTTGATCTGCATTACCACACGGTTTTCGTTTTTGATGATCTTATAAAAAATGTAGCAAAGAACAAAGATGTTTCAGAGCTCTACACAGAAGGATGCCATCACAGAAATTTATCCGTTATCACAATTTTAAAAATCTTTACCATCACGGTCGTGAAAATAGAACATTAAGCTTACAAAACCAATATCCTGTGTTGTTTAAAACACCTCGTGATCAAAGCCAGATATCTGTACTCGCCAGGCAAATGTATCCAGGTAAATCTCAATATTTTATACAAAAGTTCAAGAATGCTACCGAAAAACGATATGGATATCTGTTTGTTGATTTAAAACCGGATACAACGGATAAATACCGCCTAAAAACAAATGTAATATCATAAAACAAATCACGTGTTATTAAAAAAGATCCTTTACCTTCAAAGTCTAATCTTTCCAATCTGCATTGTTTAGACTGTGGTCAGATATGCGCTTCCACATTCGACTTGCAAAATCACTTGTTGTATTTGTGCAGGGATAAAATTACAAGCTGTGAGCCAGACGAGGCAATATTAGTTTTTATAACTGGATTAAGGAAACAAAACGTGAAAATGATAAACAGTGGCAATCACTAATTGAGCAATATAAAGAGAAAGGTCTTACTCAGCATCAAGCACAAAATAAAGCAGAACAGATCGCAAAGTGTTTTTTCAAAAGTATTAGCATCTCCTGAGTCATTTGATTCATTTGGAGGAAAGCTGCTTACACCAAAAAATTGTCGATTGTATTAACAAGATATAGCAAATGATATGTCAGTCACAAAATCTATAAATAGAGCACTTCAAAACCACAGAAAAGAATTTAAAAAGGTATTTGCGGATAAATAAATTATTTCCACTACAAGACATATCAGTCATAATGGAGACAGCGACAAAGCAGGACTACTTGTTTTATCTTCAACCGATTCTTTAAATTTTTACCCAAATAATAAGGGAACGGCTTTTACTGTTGAGCTTACAGATACGTTGGTTTTAAAAGGCTCATGAAATATTGCATTACTTGAAATATTTCTTCCAAAAAGATTAGAAAATGACATTGTTGTATTTTGTGATTTGTGTGGGGCGTCTTTTATAAATGACACGAAGTTACCAGTGTTGCATCTGCTTCAAAAAGGGAGCTTTAAACAGGACTGCTCATTTTTACAACCAATAGGAATATTGGAAACCAATAGGAGATATACCATCATTAAACAATAAGAGTGTGAGGTGTACACTTCTCTTACAAAAGGTATAATGGCGACTGATATAAACCAACAGGAACTTGAAAAAAGGGTCAATCACTTCACTAACATGATACAAAGATAAAAGAAACCAAAGACGCTGTAATGTCAGTAAAAAAATCAAGTGAAGAAGAAGTGGTTTACATATCTGACACTCAAAAAAGTGTGGATCGAGCTAAATTCGACATGAAATATAAAAAGCAGCAATTAAATAAATCAAATCATTCACCATCTAGACAGCGAACAAGCAACATTAATGCTAAAAAGCGACAATATGATGACGTCTAAGCAAAATTATACTATTGAAGGGCATCGAGATAATTTAGCGCTTTTTCAACCTAGGCATGTAGATACTGCTATTCAAAATGTGGAATGGATTGAATACAGGCCTGTTGGTCAGCTATCAAAAGGTGCTCCTATTGAATTCAATGTGAGTGGTAGTGGTCTAACCTATATTGATCTTCGTCAAACGAAAATTTACATTAAAGTCCGAATAACTAAATCCGATGAAATAAATAAAATAACCTTGAACATGCCCAGACATGTTTTCCCGCCATTCTTATTCCCGCCCATTATTTAAATTTGTTGACGTCATCTTTCCCGCCATTTTGTAACGGTTGTATCATTCAAATGTTGTGACGTCATCAGTCACGTGACCTAGAAAGGTCATTGGGTGTTTAATGCTGTGTTAATTCAACCGTAAACTGACATCATGAACTCATAAAAAGCTACATAACACATATGTTATGAAGACTCTTTTGTATATTTGTAAATGATGTGCTTTTGTATATAATAAAAATAGAAAAAGTTACATTGTATGTTTTACTTCTTTATTCTATATTCTATACACTAACGCTTTGTTTGCATAACGGATGAGTCTCTGATTGGACAACCTACATAGAACAATAGGAGTCGAAATAGGAATGGCCTTCACTATGACGTCACCCTCCTCTATGATTGGAGGACCTACATAGAACAATAGGAATAGAAATGGGAATGGCCTGCAGTATGACGTCACCCTCCTCTATGATTGGACGACCTATTTATGACATCATGCTTGTCTCTGATTGGCTAACCTACTTATGACGTCATTCGAGAACAATAGAAGCCCAACTAGGAGCCCTCTCTCATTGGCTGACCTACTTATGACGTCATTCGAGAACAAAACAAGCCAGAGAGGGAGCACAGGCTCTCACCCCACGTCTACTGACATGAAGTCACCAATCTGTACAATTTGCGTTCTATCCGTCAAATATTTGTGAAACCACTCCAAAACTGTATCAGAGATGTTGAATTCAGATTGAAGGCGTTTAAAATATATTTAGTGATTGCAAGTGTCAAATGCTGTCGACAGATCTAAAAGTACTAATAATGTTTCCTGTTGTCGATCGGTTGCGATTAATATGTCGTTTTGAACTTTTATCAAGGCTCATTCTGTATTGTTGTATCCTGCAAGCGGACTGCATTTGTTCGTATAAATTATGAAGTTCACAGAAAGCGCCTAAATATATAATTATATAATTATTGATATTGAAATTCGACAATTATTATAATATTAATAATAATAATAATAATATTATTATTATTATTATTATTATTATTATTATTATTATTTTAACGAAAATTGCGCCCCACCCATGTGCAACAATCTCTTATTTTGAAAATTTTTGTGAGCCCATATTAGAAATATGTTTCTTTTACTCCTGCTCCTCTGCAAAACATGGGTTACAAATGAAATCGTCTATAATACATTTACGTTGCATGATAAATTATTTCTTAAATTGCTTTATGGAACGTATTATTGTTTTTTATTATTTTTCAGTTTTTTAGGAAAATAGGAGTAGAATAAATTTAATAAACAAGTTGCGATATTTTTCGTGTCTTATACTTTTAACAAGTGGCTTTTTTGTCCAAAACAGGGTCTTAGAAACCTGGCCTGGATATTTTGTATTACCATAAATGGTAACTTATTTTCAAAGCTGCTATCGATTCAAAATCCCAAAACACAATCAATGAAAGTAGCATTTTCCCGAACTTGTACTTGAAGGCGTCGGCAAATCTTAGGAGCTCACCGGCTCCAAACTTATCATAGAGGGGTAGGAAAAATAAAATAGCGGCCTTCCATAAAGTGTGTGCGTAAAATTTTGGCGATTTCCGACAGGTTATGCACATCATGTTATTCTTCGTAAAGGACTGTTATCTTAAGGGTTGTTACATCTCTATTAATAATAAAATTATTCTTAAAAAATGTGTACGTATGCACGTTTAATCCTGTCCCGCCTATACGCGAGAGTACCCAATGGAGCTTACCCCCACCCCCACCCCTTATACATTAAATAAAATGGAAATGTTGGCTATAAAAGTGACTTCTTCAAAATTAGTCCCCGAAGCTTTTACCAGAAAAAAGGTGCACGAAAAGCTGGATAACCTTTGCGCCTTATAGATATATATGGGGAGGGAGTTGTCAAAGGAAAATCGCAGTACCACAGTGTTGTTGGTAGTCCGTGGATAGCAGCATAGGTGCTGCTTTAGCACGGGTAGAGCAGAATCCAACATGCTGGTCTCACAAGTCGCTGTTTCTAAGTCTTCGGTGCGTGAAGCATGTCATATTCATCAAAGGTGTCACCCACGGGTTCGAGAACTATTTTGCGACATGAACATTTTGCGACATTTTGCGACATGAACATTTATTCCGAAAATGTGTATGTCCGGACTGAAACATGCAAAAGCAACTACTCTCAGCAGACTCCGTGAACACACAGCACAGTCCAAACACTTGGACAACAGGATTGTTTTCAAATTCATGTCTTCAATCGTGTAATAAAGCATGTAATTTAATATTTCATAAGGCAACTGGCATAGATAAAACAACACTGACAACACATAGACAATCAGAGTCGTTTTGTTTGCTGTGATTCGAGTTCCACTTTCTTGAGCGTTATCCTGACATTAAGATACAATATTACAAACAAAGCCAAGCAATGGGTTACACTAAGTAAGACCAATCTCGTGTGTACATACTGAAAATGGTTCGAGGCGATGCAAAGTTTAATCTAGTATTAAATCCAAGTTAGAATCTTCCGTGATTATAACATTGACTATCAAAATGTGATGTTCAGCTAAATGTAAATCATGTTCTGAGACTGATGTGTTTTCCATACGATTATGGCTGTGGTTATCCATGAAACAAATCAAAACTGTATGAGGTCATTGATTAGATTTCCAGCGCGTCAGCAAAATTAATTTGTGGGTAACCCCTTTAAGCTGTCTATATTTGCAGTTGCTTCCTTGTTCAGAGAAGCTTTGAATATGCACGTTCGTTGTCATGGCTGACGTTAATGAGAGACTTCGTGTAGCTGCCATCAATTCGTGAGCATTGCCGTGCAGATAGCCTTTCCTCGGTTACTGCTGTCAATAAACACGTGCTATAAAACGGAGCAATGCTGCGCTCTTATGTTATGGTTGTCCTAATAATTCCTAGTTTATGTTGAGAAATTTCTAGTTGAAGAACAATACCTTTATGTAAAGTGGTCACTGCCAACCCCATCGTTTATTTTGTATCTGTATCTAATACTGAAATATTTAAAAATAAACGAATAAACAGCCTGAAAGTTAAAGTGACTTAGAGCTAGAGATTCAAGGAAATATTAATATATATTGTCTAAGAATATGCTACTCACTTGAATAAAAATTCGCTCCTCAAGCTTCTTCCGAGACTGACGCTCTATGCTACTCATACGCTTGGTTCGTTTTATTAATTTGTTTGAAACCAACAAGTAAAGAAAACTGTTGATCTGGATCAGAGCATTTATCAGCATTCTCATCTTATGCTTCAAATTGTGTGTGTTTGTTTGTTTGTTTTGTTTTGGTTATTAAGCAAAACTTCCGACTTTTTATGGGGCGGCACAGTGTGTTTTCAGATCAATGGACTTGTTTCTCGTTGCCTTTGCTTTATAGATCCTCACACAGCAAATTGATAGAGTTCTCTTTCATTTCATTTTATTGTGTTACATAAAATTACTTCTTTCTGTTGCAAAATCGCTGTCTTTTTCCACTGCAACCAAGCTCGCATTGTCGCTCCATAAAGCTCCTAAATGTTGCCCATAGATGTCTGTCTTGTCCTGATAACATTGGATTTTCAGGAGTCGCCTTCTCTGTGCTAGGGTTTTCCAGGAGTGCCTTGCTCTGCTCCTTAGTGTTAGAGGCTTAGAGGGAGAGATGTCGTGCATAATTAGGAAACTCCCCTTTTCATGGATCAGCTTTAAAAAGAAAGTTGATATTCTGGAATTCATTTCTGAAAATATAGTTTTTTATGTCGGCGCACCACCCACCTGCACGGCGGGAGACATGATTATTTTGTCAGCGTGTCTGTTTGCCCTCTGTCCGTGGGTAACCCTTGCATTGCACGTAGGATAACTTTTGACAGACGTGGTCGATCTTTATGGAAGTGGCAGAAAATCTTTCTTAGATAATTTACCAAGCGTTGATTAACTTTTGGTGACCTTAACCCCAACGGCACGGTCATAATACACTGAAAGATCAAATTTCTGATATAACTTTTGATCACAGCATAGTTGTTTTCATTTAAACATGTAACTTTTCAAATTGTGCGACGTTGCCCCACAAAAATACATATAATTGATTAATTTTTGATATCTAAAACCTTAGTATTTTTTGACATCACAAATTTACTTGTGGTGTCACTATTCATTGCAAATCTATAGTGGAAACTTGACACCTAGGAAGTTAAAAGGAAATACTCACGCTCTTATTGATCATGCAGTTCAATTATTTTAAACAGTTTTATTTATATTTTGCACATTAAAAGCTAAATTGTTTTTGTTTCGTATTTGCAAATCACGAATGGGAAGATAAATTCTCTGAAAGAAAGATAATGTTTTATATTCAGTGCTTATATTCAGAACTGATTATTCTGACGCCAAGCGTCTGTAGCGGGGGCAGACAGTTGTTTTGTCTTGTAATAAACTGCAACCAATTTGACAGTGTACTATATGCTACGGCTGCACTGATGTAGGTGCGCCTTGACATTCTACTTCAGTACAGAAGCGTTTCTACTCACTATGGTGCGACATGGTTTTTATGCAAAAGAAGCGAACATGAAAAACTGAGTGACTACATTCACGCACATTCTTCTCCAAATTACACAAAAAAAACAGTCTAATTTATTATGTAAGTTTGTGGAATGCCCATTGTTTTTGTTGCGTGATTATTCGTAGTCTTATTATGATATAAAAGGCAAGTTGCCTGCGGTCTCAGATCAGAGCAGATATGAACATCGTAGCCCAAACGACACCATAGTGACGTAAGACGTCACCAAAACGTCATGGGTTTACAGCTGTCCTTATTATTATTTTGAAATCGGCAGAAAGACCATGATAACTTCAAGCTTGTACCTCAATGTGTAAAAGCGGTTAACTGAATATAACCAGACAAGCGCCACTTATAATATTGAAGTACGACCTATATTTTTATTATACAAAGCTGAATATTGCTTTTTTATTTTAGTGGAACGGTGTTTAATACATCAATTGAATATATTACACAAAATCTCTGTGGCTAGGATAATATTTTGCAAAACGTTGAATACGAATGACGTTAAATTAAAAGTGAATTAAAAAGAAAAAGTCATTTATTTCAAATAAATTGTTTGTAAAACGGAGCTAAAATGGTATGGTGTGGCCGTTTATCAAAACGAAAAACTCTTCAAACATTTAGCAAAAGACACAACCAAGTAAATTTGGCGACGTTGGCGACATTGGAATAATGTTGAATAGCCGGATTTACATGAGATTTTAGTTGATTATGGTCGAAGCAACGTCTACCTGGCGAG
Source organism: Protula sp. h YS-2021 (assembly GCA_949752745.1). Lineage (NCBI taxonomy): Eukaryota > Metazoa > Annelida > Polychaeta > Sabellida > Serpulidae > Protula > Protula sp. h YS-2021. The sequence continues at coordinate 17,581,318 of OX457025.1, read as the reverse complement.
ATTGGATGAACATCGATGGGGGTCTGGTTGGACCCTCCGTCATAATATTTCCACTCTGGCCATCCCGTACACGGCATGTAGGAAAAATGAATTTTCATGATTTTTCTCAAAAGTGGGCTTATTGGTCTATTTTCGAAGCTATCTGTGGTATAGATGTAATTAGGCATAAAGTGACTACTTGTTGAAAGTAGAAATGAATTACAAGCGCGCTTAAACAGTGAGTGGAAAATTCCTTTTCAACATTTTTTTCAAAGTCATCAAATTTCTGTTTTCTGTTTTAGTCCTCATTTTTCATTTATTTCTTTGCCTGTAGATGTTTCAATACCGGACTCTTGGTCATTAAGTATTTTCTGTATTGTACTCTTGTCGACACCAGGAGCGTCAGTTAACCTTTCTATGTATTTATCGCTCCTTTTAAATGATCTTCCCTTATTTCTGGATGTGATTGTGAACATTATGTGATCGTTTTTTCTTATATAGAAAATGAAACAGACATGTTCTAGTTTAAATTTGCCAGAAACGGAAGAAATGATAAGTAAATTCAACCAGCTCTTTCTACCACTGAGTGTGCGGAATGGTTTACTGACCATCATTATATATATATATATATATATATATATATATATATATATATATATATATATATATATATATATATATATATCTTTTATGAGGCAATTCTGAGGATTTTGGTTTGTCTAAAATTCAGTAATTGCTTGAACAGAAAGAAAAGTAAAACTACAGCTAATTCTTTTTTAATTCCAACATTTTTAGATATATGACTTTCTTTAGCTTCAGACTGTGAGAAATATGAGTGTAGTTTCAAATGTAATGTAGCAACCACCACAAGAGAAATGTTGTGTTGTTGAACACAACCAGTTCTTAGATAAATAAATACATAAATTACAAACGTTAAAGATGTCGGAAAATCAGTCTTTAGACCGCATTACCACAGTATACTTGATATAGTGGGATACACAACATCTCTAATACATCTAACATAACTCATTCCGGTTTTGGTGAATGAAATAGAAAGTTTAGCTCTTGTTCATCAATGAAACTGAAGCAGGGCTTATTTGCTCAATTCATTGCCGAGGTTATCGCAATGATGGCGGGAGGCACGAAGCAGAGTAAATAGAGCAAAATATGGTAAAAATGGAAAGTAATAGCTTCCTGTCTTATCTGAAGGTTTCTTCATGCACATTGCATTGACGAGTTTTCAAAGCCTGACTTATCATGGTTACATTTTTAAACACAAAATAACAATAATTATGGATTACATATAGCATTACATGGATTACATATATTACTTATATACAAGTTGCAAGCAGCCACAACTTGCTTTAAACGATAGTCTTTTAAGAATAGCAACTTTGAATGTGATGTTATCGTGGGGGACAGAATAGAAACGTATCTATCATTAACTCATAAAATATACAATTTCTACTGAGATGTAAAGTGTAAGCATAGGTTCGTCTCTCTATCAGTTAATTTATTTAAAATTTTGTTGAAGAGCAACCATTTTTTAGACAATTGTGAATAAATCCAAAGATATACACCTAATATTAATTCTGAGCTTGGCACGTACAATTTTCATGAACAATTACAACAACCATAAATTAGGTATTTTAAGTATTGGAAGTTTCAATGTATTGCTGTAACCTTGTGGCATGAACACCCCGAACGCCAATAGTCCTTTAAATTTACCTCAGACCTTGGTAAAAAAGAGATTTTTACTTTACATCAATACACGCAATTGTGAGCTGGGACATTCAAAAGTATATATAAATGCTACCTTTCAATATTGACTAAGCAACACAGACTGACCAATATACAATACGGACTATGCAAAAGCGACCAAGCAAGCCATACTAAGCTATACAGACTAGACAATGCGGACTATGCTATACGGACTAAGCTATAAAGACTAAGCAATACAGACTAAACAATACGGACTAAGCAATATGGACCAAGCACGATAGACTAAGCACTACGCCATACAGACTAAGTAACACAGACTAAATAAAACGGACTAAATAATCAAAGCACCACCGCAGGAAAATGAGTGAAATTATTTTTTCCAGCTTCATATATTTAAGATCTAATATTAAGATTAAAAATAAAGAAGTGGGGACAGAAACATGTAATATTCGCATGATTTTCTTTAGGTCAAGCCAATAACTAATATGTTTTCAAGCTTACAGGTTTTTAAACTCACAGTGTAAAATTTATATCACCACTTGCGTACATCCGTTAACATTGTTATCATTGCTTGGTAGTTATGTCTTACATACATCATATTATCTATTTAAGAATCTTGACCATAAAGCTGTCGATAATTGTTGACTTTGATTGAATTTTTATCCAAACCTTTTAAGGTTATATTCATTTACTTTTTAATTCCCTGCTGTTAGCTAAATCACAGACGTGCTCGTTGTCTCCACGCAGCGTGTTGCTTGGAGGAAGGTTTGTCGTGGAAGCTTTGACGTCAGCTGATGACGTCACTTGAGCCCATGGTTGTTCCTCACCGCTCCCAAACAGAAGATATACCACAAGACCAAACATGTACATCGCTCCCGATATAAAAAAGACTATTTGCCACTCTTCCCGCGTCCCCTGCAAATGATCAACCAGTTACATATAACCATTTATCTTTTGTATTTCAGCACTATGACATATCCCACAACAACCTTTCAATTTTCACATCCCGACCTTGTCATAATAAATGCAGTGGTAAAACAGACTATAAGTTGTAATATACATTAACTGATTGTCATTTGGTAATCTAACAGGCAAGATAATTACACATATATCATGGAAAATCTGTTATGGTTATTTGCATATCATCTTAAACACAAAATCTTAACCATTTAAACCACGTAATTCTTTTTCCTTGTAAACAGATACTTTTAGGACAGTAGTTTTAAAAATATACATTTGGAGTTAAAGCAGTCACTACATAAGGTGAGACTATTGCAGTCATCGTGCCCAGAGCATTTGTTATTCCAAACAATAAGCCAGCGTATCTGTTAACAAAACGGCAAAGCTAATGATGTAAATTAGTGTTCGATATTCGTTCAGTTCATTGCTAGATATTCTTGTAAAATCAAAGAAATACCAGAAATAAATAAAATGGCAGGTTTTAATAGAGTGTTATGCCAAAAATATTATGACGTATCTTATTGCTTCTTGTTCTGTAGCTGCATGACTTACAAAGTATCTTAATGTCAACAGTGCTCAGTGTCCATGTTTTTGTTGTGCTATGTCTTTATTTTCCTAAGTTTTAAACTTTTTTCTTAGTGTTGTACGATGATGAATAAAATGTCCTTATTTACCTTCATAAATACGCCAAATAAAATTTCCTTATTACTCTACCTATAGATACAGATATAAAGGTATACTTGTATAAAGTATCTGATTTCACTCCCAGTATAGTGCCCACAGGGCAATAAAGTATCCTGTTATACCTTGGTGCTATGTCGGCATGGTTTATGAAGTACTCTATTGTCGCTATGTCGGCGTGATTTATGAAGTGCCCCATTGTACTTTCTAGCTATATCGACATGTTTTTTGTAGATTGACGCTATGTAGATATAGTTTATTGTACCTTGGTGCTATGTCGACGTGGTTTATGAAGTATCCTGCTTTTCCAAATGCCTGGAATAGGACAGACAGCGCTAGCAGGGCTGTCGCTAGATATCTCTGCTGACACGTCACGAAACCTACCGCCACGATAAACACACCGGGAAATAGAAAGCCTGGTAAACAACAAAACTATACACTCTTATTTCAAATTTACGGTTTAGTTGAAGTTGTAGTTTTTTTAAATATTACAATTTAGGTATACAATTAAAATATACTTTTAAAATTAATAAGTCAATGGCGCTGTTTCAATTTTTGCACACTACGCATACATACCTAATATCTGAAAGAATTTTCTGGCATTAGTAGTATTGAGAATTCGTTTGCGTATCAAACAGTCAGCCCAGTTTCCGCTAATATTCATGACAACATAGATGACCAGAAACGGGGAAGCGGTGAGTAGGCCGTTCTGTAATTAATTTAAAATATCTTTTTAACTAAACAAGAAGAGATATTGATTTAGTTTTATTATTTAAGTGCATATGCATATTAAATATAGGGCTGAGGGCACACGGAACAAATTGTTCAGTGCGACAGCAATTTGATTCCAAAACCATTTTTATTGACAAAAATACTTAAATCTAAAATTAAATGATGACATATTTCAGGGTGTTGAAAACAACAATCCATTTAAGAATCTAAGGTTTACCGTGTAGTCTTTCATACAAAGAGCAAGCATTGGCAGGATTAAATAAATAATTCCAAAGATCATTGAATGATTCGTCGATGGTGACTTGTGGCGAATATGCCCACGTATGGGTATTTATGAGTCAATAAAAGATTGGTGCGTGTGCGAGGCAGCTCTGATCCGACTTAATCCATAAAACACAAATAATTGTGCAAAATGTTGTGATCTATCCACCCGTTTTTTCCGACTTCACCTCAAAATGTGTGACGTAGCCCAATTAATATCACACCAGCATCAGGAAAATATGAGTACCCTCTACCTGCGTACGTACTTTTTGTATGAGCTCTCATTCATCAACAAAAAGAGCACCGTGTTTTGATTATCTTAGTAAGTAATATTTTTAGTTAATAAAGGTTCTGGTAGTTTTATGTTTAGGGTTAGGTTATTCACTTCCTACTTAAAACGATATCGAATCTGTTTAACTTAGAAGAGTCATCTTCTATACCAGGATCGTGACATTATTAAGGCATTCACCAGAACTAATATTCAAGCAAACATTTGTATTAGATTTATCAATTTAACAATAATTATGAAGTGTTTCTCTTGAATTACGACTACTTAAATAATTGTCAATATTGTTGCAAAGACAGGACAAATTGAACTAAGCATTTTTAACTGAGCAGAAATATATATTGTCACATTTCCTCACTGTCTGAATATTAAAATGTAGGACTTCCTTCATGTAGACTGGGCCAGTTGAAAGAACAACAAAAAGACACCAACTGTCACAGAACTGAGCTATAGTAATCGCCCACATTGCCCGGGATGTGAATATGGACTTCCAAGGTGTAGACACCTACAAAAATCATAACATATCTTCGGATGCCATTACAATGCGAACTTATTTCATTTGTTAATGTAGCACCATATCACGGTAAGAAACCAAAATTATGTGCATGTACAAAATAACAAAACACTTGCAGTTTGATCGTGCACAGGTAACAGCACGATATATGAAATCGAATATATGCAAAAAATGCAATAGTAATAGTGTACCACAAATAGAACTAAGTCTATGTTTTGTAGACTACCTTTCCATATGCATTTACTCCGACCGACTGTTCAATAAAATTCGCTTCTTTATAAGAGATTCTTGGATGTGACGATGGTGTGTTGTAAACAAATATGTACCACAATATCAAGCAAAAATAACTAAACGCACCTAAAAGATAACCATATATACATCATCATCACCAAATAATATTTTAAATATGCTTTAATTTAATTTAATGAGTTTAAATATGACGATATCCAGCCTAATTGATGCTGCAATTAATAGCAAAAAAGTAAATCATGTTCGAGGATCAATTCAGATATTACTCTTTTCAAATTGAAGCTTTACTTTCCAAACAAATTTATAGGATATAATACAGTTAAACTTTTCATCTGTTTCTGACAACAATACAGGTTTAAAAAGTCTTAATTTGCTTCATATTCAATTGAAATAAGGTTTGTATAAATGTTTTTTTTTTTTCAAGCAAATTGGCTTGTTCTGTTCGCCCTAAGCTTAGAAGTTCAATGCAAGGATTTGTAAGCACTGATGTTCTTTAAACGGAACTAAGCTGACGAAGGTCAGTCGGCTGGATTATTTAACTTTTATTTTCTTTAAGAAAATAATTATTTATTATATGCCGTTATTAGATACGTTTATTGGCTTTGTTTTTCTCTATTAATATTATTGTTCTACATGTACGTTTTACTTCATATCGATCAACTTACCATAAACATAAAATGCTAATGTCCAGCTTTTATACATAGAAATGCTGCACATAATTCCAGTCAGGCCAAATGCCAGACTACTTGCCAACATGGTACCTTTAAATGTACATTTCATTATAAAGAATCAAAATATTTTGTTTCATTGAAGGGTTCAATTAGCCGTGATTTGGTTTCTTCAAAGGACATTTCTTGCACACAAATTTTCACAAGGAAACGTTATAGGTCTATAGTATTGCAAAGGTTATCCTTTGTATCTAAATATCTGAAGCCTTTATTAAGTAATATGCTTAAAATATATCAACATGGTAATTTTTAAGTTAGTTATTAGTGCCAACCCAAAACATACATTTAAAAGTATAAAATTAGATTTAAATTTAGATTTTAAACCCGCATATGTTGCTCCCATCAGAATACTTCTCTCTAATTTCGGTGCCCATTTGCCAAACAAACAATGAATTCCAGGAAATATTGACCCCTGTAAAGATAATTTTTAATTTAAAACACCCCATATTTATTTAAAAACAGCACTACACTTGCATTTAATATAATATTAGAATAACTGTTGGTATGTTGCTAAAGAATTTTTGGGCAATGTTTTATCCACAGTTAAACATAAAAAACAGTGAACCGATATGATAAAAGAGCCTTAAACTTAAGACATGAACAACAACAAAATTGATATTGAATATATATGTTACAGTCAATGTTGGAAACCCGCCATTTCACGAAATGGCAAATCGTGTTGGGTAAATTCGCGTAATGCCTAAAATCTTTTGCCGTTTCACGAAATAACCTAAAAGTTAGGTTATTTCACGAAATTACCTAAATTTTCGGTTTGCCATTACGTGAAATGGCAAACTGTTATCTAATGCAAGAGAATATCACAGGAATCAGAAAAAAACATTAGTTTGAATTGTTTATTGATAAAAAACGGGTAATGCATTAAATCCTACGAGAATGTTTCACACCACACGATGAACAATATGAATATCACATCACCGCATTGCAGAATTTCGTATCTGAAAATTAAAAAAAGGAAAATCTTTTAAGCTTTAGCGTACATTTGAGACAAAAACATGAACAAGAATAAAGAATTTCGGTTAACAGTAATATTAAAGCTGTTGTATCCCAGTAACGTTATACTCCAATTCTATTTTAATAAACATTGAAATTTTCAAATATTATCCGAGTTATAATGACTAAAATTTGTGTTAATAATAATAATTTCATACTTGTTGAGAATATAATATTCACGCCTGCTTTTTGTGCCGGTATTCAAGGCGCATACTTTTAATTCCTCCATAGTCGAGTAATATTGGTCTTTTGGCATAAAGACCGATTTGTGCTGTTCAAATACTTTGTACAGTTCCTGTTTGTATTTATCTTCATTTGATTCTCCCATTTTTAGGAATTTGATAAAAACGTCGCGATTTCAGGTAAAAGTTATATCAAAATATATCTTCTCTGGAGGGCCAATATGGCGAAAGTTTCCTTATTATGATCAATCCATGAAAACCGCTTAATTCCCGAGTAGGTAAAAGCAGACGTTATAGGATGTTCTTTTTTCAGAGTAGGCTAACGGCAAATCGGTGACTAGTTCCATAGTACATCATCTTAATCTAGTTCAGTGTGTTGTTCTGAAATTTATCCTAATTGCAATTAAATCAATCAAAAAGGAACACAAACACTTGTGTGCGTTACCATGAATCACAATTAATATGATCGCGTTAAAAGCTTGTGATCAGTTGCAATCAACTGTGATGTATTAATTAAAGGAACAAACCAACTATGATGTATTAATTGTATTTGAAAACTGAAGTAATCTTATTGCAATTATAAAAGATAAAATACACAATATTTGTCACGATTGTAAGTAATTTCGAGCAAAAAAAGCTTATTTCACAATTTTGCCTGATCTTGGTTTGCCAATTTGTGAAATAAAATGTAAGATTTTTAGGTAATTTCGTGAAATAACCTAACTTTTAGGTTATTTCGTGAAACGGCAAAAGATTTTAGGGATTACGCGAATTTACCCAACACGGTTTGCCATTTCGTGAAATGGCGGGTTTCCAACATTGACTGTAACATATACAACAAATATTACTGCTCTTTTGATCACTTACATGCAACGTCACAAAAGTACATGAAGAAAAATTGTAACTTACATGTCCAAGACCGACTAAGGCTCTCAAAGCGACGACCAAGTAAGGGCTGATCTTTGCACAAGCGGGAATAACGATATTTGCAGTGTTCCCTATAAGTACCGTGCTTCCAACTACATGTCTTGGGCCGTAGCGTTCCGCGAGATACCCAAGTAGAATTTGACTGGTTATATATCCCAAATAGTACGCACTAAGTATTATTGCTTGTAGCGATTTACTCCAATAAAATTCACCCTATTAAAGCAGAAAATTTTATATGACACTAAACACGAATGGGCACATACTTTTCAAGTTTGAGATGGGAAGATCTAACCTTTTGCTTTTGTCGTACGTCCCTCTAGGGCCGGATCTCAACTACTATCCTTGGAAATATCAGTCAGACGTTGCATAACTGAGATACTACATTCCCACTGCTAGCTAGCTAGGGCTTCCTCTTATCATAACGAATATTTTCCCTCTATTTGTTTCCTTTATTTGAAAATTTCATTGCCAAAGCAACCAAGGATCTTTTTGTCCCTTCTTACTCAATCATAATATTTCATATCAAGTATGAAAACCTCTCATTCTGTATCTGTGCTTAGTTTTACAGCTCAGCGGAAGGGTCATGTATTCCACCCTGAACATGTGCTAAATGATTTCGCTATACTTCGGTAAGATCAGATCAGACAGAAAAGCTAGGCATCAGTGATTATTAGAATAAATATAACAACAATAAACAACATAGACTAAAGCATTTGAATAAAAAAGAACCATATCTTATTTATTATTTAAAGAATTACATCGGATTAGAATAGAAAGCCAAAACTTTATGAAGACCAGAACAGATAAAATCCCAGCAACAAATTGAAAAACTATTTTAAAGAAAAACTAGTGCTACAGTGTGGTTACCTTTGAAGAATTAGAAAGAAGCTTTTCATTCTGAGAGGTGACTTAATAATTCAACAACTCTCATAATCTTCGGGCCAGAAACGCTTAATATAATATTTAATAAAGTGTGCTTTTAGAAGCTATAACCAAGGAAATTTTCCATACAATATGGAAGACAGTGTTGCTTAAAATAATCTCTTTATTCAATAGCTATTGTATTTATTCCGTCAAAAATTTTTAACAAAATATTTGATATTGTTACCTCTAAATTTAAGTAGTTGTCTTGTTGAGCTTGCCCTTCGCAAGCTCCTAACACTGGGTCATTGAGATATGTAATACTGGGAGTGATTTCTGAAGAATCTGGTGCGTCGGAAGTAACTTCTGTGTTGTGCTTCTTAGCAATTGTGTCATCATTAATACTAGAAGATGTGTCTTTAACCATGCATAATACAGAAATACTCATGTGTACTCGAATAAAGAACAGGTTCATACACATCAACGTCGCGCACACGGTAACCCCTAGGCGGCTTGACTTGCACAATCCCACTAAAAATCAAAGTGAACGGAAATTTTTGTCAAAGCAGCAGACCAAGGTTCAATAAACTGGCTATGGAAAACACTGTCTCTGTCAACGGATGCCAATGTATGTCAACGTAAATAAGCGTATGCCAAAGCATATCAACCTATGTGAACGTATATCAATGTATATAACCTTTATATAGTTTTGTATAAGATGTTAATTGTAGCTATTTTAGTGTGTTTACAATTTGAATATTGTAACACGTAATAAACAATTATCATTCTCATTGTATTTTTTTTAGAAAAGTAGTGAAATTAACAGATAGAAAAGGCTGTATGTGTTTAACTAAGGGCTATGGCACATCCGAATCGAATGGAGTATTTCAAAACAACATCAGGTTTCCAAAGAAGAGAGACAATGGTTTATGGGTCGTGATCTTGACGTTAAGGAAGCATGAACCGGAACATTTTCATTTTATAGGAAGGGCGCTTGGCTTTCTAAAATGGTTAATACTAGTTTATTCATGTATTTCAACAAAATTCCACTCCCTTTATGAATTCATATATATTAACTTGCCCTCGGCTTAGAAAGAGTTTTCCAAAAAAATACACATGCATGAATGATAACTTTGTTTAATTATACGTCTAATGCCATGATTAAAAGGTTAAAACACATACATTTAATGAGTAAAACTCCATTATGTCGTACCTCGTTCCATGTGGGAGAATCTCCGTCTTTCCGCCTCTGTTTATCCTTTTCTGGTTACATAGATTAAATGCTTAATGTTAGTTTCCCAGATCGAAGCATTCACGATGCGCTTACCATGGTGGCAGAAGCACATATAAAAACCAATTAACAACACTGCATGTACAATGTATCAGTAAGCTAGGAAAAACACTCAAAATTCACATGGATGTCAGATTTACTTTTACCTATAAAACTTTATTCATAAGGCTTTACAAGTGCTGTAGTATGCGTTGGCTGTATTATGCGTTATTAAAAATATATTCTCCATTATTATATTGCCTAGCGGGGTGTACGCAAAGAAATGATAAAAAACTAAGGATGCAGTATTTTGAGACACGTATTGCACCCCGTCTCCTTTTAAGCATATTTTATAAACGTCAGTTTTTCTTCTATTCTCGCGTAGTGATATGTAAATATTAACAATAAACAAATCAACACGTGCTTTTTATTCTGAACAAGGAAGCGAAAAACTTGGTCAGTGACTGGGAAGAGAAGTTAGAAGTTTACATATATATGAATCTGTTATGACTAGCTATTTTTGAAACCTACTAACATACTCCTTGGAAGAACAAACCGTTCAAGAAATACAAGGAATAACAGAACTTTATAGAATATATTACGACAATGCCGGGATCATCTCCACCTTTGTGAATCAACCAGGTAATAATAACTTGGTCACTTTATTAGCCAATTGTTAGGACAGTGGGGCAGGAGAGGGGTGGCTGTTTGAAGAGCAATTATCAAATAAAACATAGAAAATAAACACCAAAACTTTATTTTCTTACCAAATTCGTACTAAACAAGTTTAGTAAAAAAAACTCACTTAAAGACTTAAACAGTATTTAACGTACCTTTTCAAATTTTGATATGGTATTTCGTTACTGATCTTTCACTGATGCCCAAAAATTTGCCTATATCAAACGTCCTTAACTATTCTTAATTTTCCATAGTTTTTTTATGATATCACAGTTTTCAAGATTCAGGATCTCGTGTACCCTCCTCGAGCCTCAACCAACGCATTAACACACGTCGCGGCATAGACGTTATAAGTCTATTTATCCTCCATTGTGGTATCCTATGCCATTCTTCGATGAGTTCGACATGGCTCTGAGGGCGCGGGGTACGGACTCGAACTGTTCGGTCAAGCGTTTCCCACAGATGCTTTGGATTCATGTCGGATCAATATGGAGGCCACTCCAGACTCTGCACATTGTTATCCCGAAGAAGATTCATACATATTTCTGCCACATGCGGACGCGTAATATCGTGCAATATCGTGCATGAATATGGATTACCGGTCGTTCGTGCAGTACGGTATAATCTAATCCTCTAGGATGATGTCGGCGTAACGTGTGGCGGTTAAATTGCCGTCTATAATTAGCAAAGGTCATCTCCAGCCAAAACTGATAGTGCCCCATACCATAATGTTTTCTCCACTAAATCTATCCACCTCACGGACACAAGGCCTCGAAAATCGCTCTCCCCTTCGCCGGTCCACTGGATTACGACCATTGTGTTAAAATAGTGATTTTAACAAACTCTTCTCCAAAGTACTCTTGAGCATGGGTTTCCTGAGTGATTGGCCACTCCATTCCTTCTTATATGCCGTCGACGTTCATTTAAAACTGGTCCAACGTATACTTTACGAGCTCGTACCTCGTGAAGGCGCAATCGATTCAACACTGTCTGCGTTTTTCTAACAGAGTTATTACTAAAATATAACATTGCCAGTTTAGCCATTGTTTTCGTGAAGTTGCAGATAGTGTTACTACCAAGAGGAACAAGAGAAACAAAACAAGGAAAGAAAGGATATCTGTCCCAAAGATTTCATCATTTATGGGGTGACATGTGATAATGTTTTAATGCCTGCCATGCCGTATAATGGTGCAGATGTCTGGTATGTCGGCATTAAACATGAATGAAAGTAGAAAAAGAGTACAATGGATAGAAATATTACCCATCAGCTTCGTTGCTGGGAACCAGAGCGCTCGAAGTATAGCTAGTAAGGGGTGGTATTATATCCGTCCCTCTTCCCACAGTCTGTTCTCTCTATTAAGAGTTAGGGCCTCAGATTTGTTCATGCAGTTGCCAAAACCTGCACTTTTATGCTCTTTGCATTTTGATAGAAGAAATTGCCTGATGTTGCAAATTTTTCACTGGAAACTACAAAATATTTATAGCCTGTACCTGTCAGTGCTTCTAAGAGAAAAAGCAGAAAAGGAGATGGATTAATTATTAACACTTGACAAGCCTTTGGCTTGCAAGGTGTTTCTGAATTTGTGCGAGCAGCCGTTGGTATCTTTTTTCTTGACAGTGAACGGATTTTTTGTGTCATCTACTCAGCTGACACTACGGGCCCTAGGGCCACGAAACTTAGGTAGAACTTGATATAAACGTGTGCATAACACTTTTTATTTTCTCCTTCGATTTCGTTTTCTTGTTTAAACTGCCATGTGAAAAGAGTGCATTTTTGCAAGTAAGTGTGGAGCATTTATCGCACAGCACAAACCACACAGCTGCTCAGCTTTGTGCGAGCTCTCACTGCGTAAATAGATAACACGGCATATGCCTGATCAGTCAATAAAACCTTAAGTCAACAAAAACCAAACACTACTCGGCTTATAAGACGTATTCAACCTGTGTTGTTTGTAATATATTATTCAAGAAATAACCCATTGAAGGAAGTATTTTTGCGTTTTAATTTTTGTCAAGTGTTTAACATTTCGGCAGCGAAATGAGGTTCTATTTTGGTTTTGAGTTCAATCAATAACAAAAAGTATAAAAATTCAATCATTTACATTTCATACAGATTGAAGCTTGTTACACATGTTTCGTGTTTTTATGAATTTTGGTACTATATCTCAAATATTACGTAAATGTTACCTTTGAAAGCTTTTAAATGAATCAGGCTCATAATTTTGTCCGTCCTCCCTTAAATCAATCAGGAATTTTCTAAGGTACAGGTCCAAAGCCGACGTTCTGAACTCTGTAATGGGTATATCGCCACGTTTTCCATTTATTTTATGTATTCTATGCCTCTCGCCGTACCTTTTCATTGGTGTTTTGGGTGCAATTTTTTTAACGTAATGACAGAGATAATGATTATCTAGTTTTTGTATCTGGGGAACAGTAGAGCAGATTATGCAAGAATTTCAGCAGCTAATTTTGGTGTTATCGTCTGTACGTCATTCTAGATATTATTGTCAATTCGTTTGTTCGTCTAGAACAGTCGCAGCTCTATGTATTTTCCTACTTTTCATTTGGTTTATGCCAATTTCTTGCTTGAAAAAAGCTTTATTTCCTCCTGTGCTAAATATTCGTCGAGTTTTGAATCTGTTTCCATGCGTTGAATGTCAATATTTTATTTACTTTTTGTATTGTCATCTTGAAATTATAAAAAAGTCTTCGTTCGAAAGTGTTCTATCAGTTTCAAGTGAAAGTTCATCATTTTCAGAATGTGACATAAAGTTGTCCTGAGATTTAGGGTTCAAATTTGCGCTGTCCATTTCTTATTGTTGTTATATGAACAGATGATATTTATGACCTATTTAAAGAAATGTAAACAAAGCACGGACAATGATAACCCCCAACGGCATAACTCACACCGGGTAAGCCCAACTAAGCATACGTAAGTTGTAAAAGATTGCGTTTCAATTTTTAAAATTTAAACAAACTTATCCGTAAAGTAAGGCTTATAATAAGAGTAAGACGTAATTCTATAAGTGCGGAACGTTATGCTTTACTTTCAGCATACGGGTACTACATATCTTCTGCTTCAGACAAAAAAAAATAAAATTGTGCACATATAGAATGAAGTATTATTATGCTATGAAATATGCCAGGAAACATATTAAGTATATAACAAAATTGTTCTTATATGTTTATAGATAAATAATGAGAAAGTACCTTATTTAAGTTTATCCATAAAATAGACAGACTTATTTCCACAAGACGTTGTCGAATAATATTTCATAAAGTTAATGCGTGTCATTTGCTGGACCATTAGCTAGGCCATGTCACCTTGCATTCCTTAATGCATCCGAATAATACACCCCACTCTTAGCCAGCTCCAAGGCGTTTCATGTACTTGCTGTGTAACGCATCGCTAGTTACATACGTCTGTGTATCACTTGCTGTATATTTAGCTCAGTGTCTTTCTTTTGGTACAACAAATCATGTTTTACAAGTCACAGAATAAGATCTGGCAATTGCAAGGGACATTACTATTTAAGTTTTGCTGTATAATTACTAGTTTGATTTGGAAAACGTTAAACGTGAAGTCGATAGGTGGCTGCAGGCACGAAATGCCTCACGTGTAAACAGTAAAAGACTGCAGTTTGTTAAAAACTAAGACCCTTGTACAATTTCAGTAATTTTGACCATCATTTCGTCTTAAATATTCATTATATTTTATTAATTCATATTAACTTTCATGCACTGTATCTTGCACAGGTTTTCTAAAATTTCAATACAACAGATATGAATTGTTTGCTTTTCTGTAAAACGAGACTAAAATGCGAAAACGTAATTTCTAATCTTTATTCCCACTTGCGAACTGCGTTTGCAAATGAGAATTAGCTTGAAATAATTCTGGAAATTTTTGGGCTTTTCTCTTTACATACAAATACATCCTTCTACACTATTTGACGGAGGAAAGACGAAATCTGGCACACGTATAGAGCATGACACCGGTCAAGGACATGGCAAGATTCAGGCCAATGTTATTTCATCCACAAAATGGTTTCCAGAAAACTCCTCCCAGTCTTTGAGTCAGAGGAGCTTCATATTTGGTACACGTATAGACAATCATAAGATCTATTCAAAACTGCAAATATTTTTTATCTTGACCTCAAAAATATTTTTCAAAACGCAGATTTATCATGACCAGTGGCTAGAAAAGGTCT
This sequence comes from Protula sp. h YS-2021, assembly GCA_949752745.1. NCBI lineage: Eukaryota > Metazoa > Annelida > Polychaeta > Sabellida > Serpulidae > Protula > Protula sp. h YS-2021. Next base: position 17,566,069 of record OX457025.1, on the reverse strand, counting down.
CAAATCATGCTATGAATACGTAAACGTATTCAGCAGGGGTTAACCCTGCATCCTTAATCTTGCCCTTGAGGCTCAAGGTCAAAGTTCATATGGCCTCACGTGACCTTAATGATAGGACTTCCTGTCTTGAAAAAGGTTAGGAGATTTGGGCTCATTTTTTCAGCCTTTGGGCCCAAACGACGTTACATAATAGGTACCTGGCTGACCATGACATTCTCAGCAATGGTCAAGGCCAAAAACCAGAAGTTGACAATTATCTTGAAAGCTGTTATAGATGGAGCAATTTTGAGTTGATTTTGTATGCATTCTGACTACACAGCGTTACAGATACCTGGTTAACCTCGACCTTTTTGGTCAAGATCAAAACAGGAAGCTGACCATTATCTCGAAAACGGTAAGAGAAAGAGCGATTTTGGCTCAGTTTTTTAGCCTTTTGGCCTAAACGGCGTTCCATAAAGGCACCTCAGTGGCCATGAGCTTCTCCATTAAGGTCACGGTCAAAAACCGGAAGTTGACCACTATCTAAGAATTACCGACTGAGCGATTTTGAGCTGATTTGGGCCTAAAAGGCGTTGTATGAGAGGTACCTCAGTAAATGTGGTCTTCTCGGTCAGGGTCAAAAACCGGAAGTTGACATTATCTGGAAAACGGTTAGAGATAGAGAGATTCTGAGCTCATTTTCGACCCTTCAGGCTTAAACGACGCCATGTAACAGTTACCTTGAAAGCCTTGACCTTGGTCACGGTCAAGGTAAAAAAACATTCTCAAAAATATCTCGAAAACGGTAAGAGACTTGAACTTATTTTCAACCTTTTAAGTCTAAAAAGCGTTGTATGTGAGGAAATGGCCACAACCTTCTCCGTCACGGTCAAAGTAAAAAATCGGAAGTTGACCGTTATTTTGAAAACGGTAAGGAAACTACCCTATGGGCCTAAGCGGCGTACATAGGCGTTGCCATGGTGACCTTGGCCTCGGTGAGAGTCAGGGTTAAAAACCAAAGGGTGACCATTATTTCAAAAGCGGTTAGCAATTTTGTGCTCATTTTCACCCTTTGGGACAAAAAGGGGGTTCCTGTGAGAACTTCTCTCTCATAATGTAATACAAACTTTTCTTTTGTGGTTTCTGCAAGTGGGTCATCTAGCAGAATTCAGTTTTACTGATATTGGTGTTTGTGTTGAGAACTAAAGGATGCCAGTTTTTATCAAATATGCCACTCTCTGTATTTCTTTTATTTCGTGTGATAGGTCGATATATCTAGACACGTAACCGCTTAGCTCATCACGATATGGGGCAGGTGTTAAATTTACACAGGCTAAAAAGCAGATAAGTAAATAAATTGTGGCGGACAAACAGACAGCAGGTTTAAGTGAGTCTGCACAGTGATGGAAATACAGGGCTTATGTATGCAGATATAGTAACGCAATTAAGAAGGCAGTGAGGTAATTTTTTACTGAGTATTAAGAACAGCGAAACGAATTTGTATTTAATCGGTTACAAACCAAAAGTCCCTAGCTCACACTTTGTTTGACACCATTACACGATATTGATTTTTAAAAACACCTTGTCGTTTGACACCTTTTCCTGAATGGTCACGTGATTTTGAGACTTTCAAAGGGCGTATATTTACGTCTTAAGTAAAGCAAAATCGATTGTGGCAAACAAAATTTGAACAAAAGGAAACAAAACATTACCTAGTATTATCGAAAAAGGACCGTCCGCGAACGGGCTAATCAAGAAAAAAGGTCATACTGTCAGAAAGATGCACCTTTGAAATTACTTTGAGGTGTGCAGTGGCTACGGTGATAGTGACACTAGGCAGATGTGACACGCGTGGCAGTAGACAGGCTCTGCTAAACCATCTGTGCGAGCGTGGAATAATGCCCCGGCGAATCAGTGCTGAAAATAAATAAATAAATAAATAAAAACGGCGAAGACGCCTTCAATGAGACTGAATGACCAACCATTTTCGGAAACCGATGACCATTAGCCTTGTGGTGCCGCTAGCATTTAACGACGAATTGTGGCTTTGTTATTGCTAAATGACCTCCGCCAACGAGTGTTCAGACAGCTATTCAGACGAACTCCTGTCCGTGAAGTCTAGATCGATATAGTGGAGGGAGTACGACGGTGTGGTGCTAGGCGATTTAGTTGGAAGTCACCTCAACTAGTCGCCGATGGTAACATGACAGCGACGCGTTATGGGATAACCGCCTTAGAATGCGCAATCGTACAAATGACCGTATAGCGATTTTGCTGCAGGACAACCCATGACCTACATTTTTACAAAGCTGTTGCGCGCTACTCAGATTCAGACCCTGTAATGGTCTCCGTACTTAAATGACATGAACCCTGATGAGTGCTTTGTGATATGCTCGATCGTAGTAGAGTGTGACGGTCCGTGTACATTTCTTCCTTTCAATGTTCCATTTCTGGTGCAAACTGGCGCTACAGTCGCTGGTATAAGCGATAAAACAAACATACATTGTATAATGCAAGTGCCGTCGGTCCTGCCTCAGAGTATGAACATATGAAATATGTTCAGGGGCTGTTCAGGGGCAGTTTTCGTGTCTTAAATACATTCCCACCCCCTGTTGTGGCTATGTTTATCTGGAAATTTGTGCATTTTTTTGTACTGGCACTGAAAAAGTAAAGCCCAAATAGGACTCAACAACTGTATTAGTAGTTGAGAAACGAGAGTCCGAGCACAGGAAGTGACGTCATCAGACCCCCCTCCCCCCCTAGGAGGCATAACCCTAAGTCACCTATGAAACATCATGACGTCATTAGTCACGTGACCTGTCAATCATCATTAGTCACGTGACCTGTCAATCATGTGTCACATGACCTGTCAATCATGTATATGAGGAATATTTTCCCGATCATAAACCTTCTGGCCTGAATGGCTCAGTTGGTAGAGCGCAGGGCCCGTAAGCGGACCCATGATCTGAAGGTCAATGGATCGAACCCGCCCTCGGGCATTACTTTCATATCATGGGGACCCCCCCACCCCCCCCCTTGTGAAGAATCATATACCATGGGGACCCCCCCTGGTGAAGAATTATATCATACCATGGGGGACCCCCCCCTGGTGAAGAATTATATCATACCATGGGGGACCCCCCCTGGTGAAGAATCATATACCATGGGGACCCCCCTGGTGAAGAATCATATCATCCCATGGGGACCCCCCCCCCCTCCAGGATGTGATTCAACACTCGTATAAGAGCACATTGTCTGTGCACATATGCATCATTCATGCTCTGACTGCCGTTGGATACACATGGAAAAAAAAGTGAAAACAGTTGCTCTTACCTGTTGTGTTGTGCTGTGCTGTTGAAGAACAAGTGAAGGATTGACTGGAATACACATAGGGGACGAAGTGAAACATTAGTTATTCTTTGGAAAAGAAAAGTGAAAGATTGGTTATACTTTGGAAAGGAAGTGAAAGATTGGAGATGAATTGGCAAAACAGTCGTGGTAAGTTTTTTTTTACACTATGTAACACTATGTGACACTATGTAACACTGTTACACTATGTAACATTATGTGACACTATGTAACACTGTTACACTATGTAACATTATGTGACACTATGTAACACTGTTACACTATGTAACACTATGTAACACTGTGTAACATAATGTAACACTATGTGACACTATGTGACTATGTAACATCATATAGCTATATGACTATGTAATTGCTATGTGAACATAATTAGTCTAACGTATGTATGTCATTATCAGATCGTTCAACAGACAAGCCGCGATAGCTCACTTGGCAGAGCAAATGGCTAGCAACCTAAGAGTCCCGGGATCGATCCCCCATCAGGGCAAAACTTTTTTTTTTTTATGGTTTTTTGTTTTTTTGTTCACTTTTATGACTGTGTGACATTATGTGACAACATGTGACTGTGACATCATGTGACTCTGTGACATTATGTGACTCTGTGACTTTTTTTTAAAATATTATTATTATTATTATGATAATATTTAATTAGTCATATTTCAATGGTTTCCCATTACAGTAACCACACACACACACAGCATAAGTACATGTGTACAGAGTGTGGGGGGAAAACCGACTGAGAAATTTTAGAGTGCACTCGTACAGAGTGTGGGGGAAAACCGATCGATAATTTCAGAGTGCACTCGTACAGAGTGTGGGGGAAAACCGATCGATAATTTCAGAGTGCACTCGTTCAGACTGTGGGAACGATCGATAAATTTGAAAACATCAAAGGCCTAGACCGTGGGAACGATCAATAAATTTCAGAGTGCACTCGTTCAGAGCGTGGGAATGGAATTTTCCCTACGTTAAGTCCAATGTTATGTTTTAAGTTATAGTAGTTGGAAAATGACACTTCTAAAACACATTTAACAAATGTACTTTTTTGATAACATATAATATATAAAATAAGTTTGAACATTTTAGCATGCTACTTATTTGAATGTTCTAAAGTTATAGTAGTGAAAAAATGGTGGTTCTAGACCAACTTTAGCAAATTTAGTTTTTAACACCATATGATATATAAAATAAGTTTGAACATTTTAGCACGCTACTTATTTGAATATTCTAAAGTCATAGTAGTGGAAAAATGGTGGTTCTAGACCAAGTTTAGCAAATTTAGTTTTTAACACCATATGATATATAAAATAAGTTTGAACATTTAACCATGGTGTAGTAGGGTAAAAATGAGGGTTCTAGACCAACTGTAACAAATTTTGTTTTTTGACAAAATATGATGCATAAAATAAGTTTGAACATTTTACCATGGTGTAGTAAGGTAAAAATAAGGGTTCTAGACCAACCTTAACAAATTTTGTTTTTTGACAACATATGATGTATAAAATAAGTTTGAACATTTTACCATGGTGTAGTAAGGTAAAAATCAGGGTTCTAAACCAACTTTAACAAATTTAGTTTTTTACACGTTTCAGACGATTCTTCCACTTGGTTGATTGGTTGATTGTTGGAAAATGAAAAGTGAAAATGTGGATAGTTATGTAGGAAAACTGCGCCCATTCAAAAGACGTGTTCGAATGGCAAGCCCATTTTAAAGACGTGTTCGAATGGCAAGCCCATTCAAAACACGTGTTCGAATAATTTTTGAAAGACATTACGTCGTGGTATTGTTCAACAAATTGTTCAACATGTTCAACAAGTTCAACATGTTCAACATGTTCAACATGTTCAACTTGTCCAACATGTTCAACATGTTCAACTTGTTCAACATGTTCAACATGTTCAACATGTTCAACATGTTCAACTTGTCCAACATGTTCAACATGTTCAACATGTTCAACTTGTTCAGCATGTTCAACATGTTCAACTTGTTCAACATGTTCAACATGTTCAACAAGTTGTTTAACATGTTCAACATGTTGTTGTTCAACATGTTGTTGAACATGTTCAACAAGTTGTATATAAAGCTATGTTTAAAGACTTTCTCATTATTTGAATAGTGTAGGTTGAACCGAAAGGATGTATAAATGCAACATTTGTTCGAAATCTTACAATTGGCTGCAAAGTCTTGAAAGACACTTAAAGGTTGCTCACGCTTCAGAAGTGGATGAAGAATCGGATATGGAAAACCCTGTAAAACTACCTTTCACGGAAACTTTAGATGAGTCTTCTATGGAAAGTCAAAGCGTCAACATAGCTGAAAAGAATGCACATGCTTGTGCAGAATGTGGTGCATTGTACAACAGCGAAGAAGCTTTGCTCAAACATATGGAGCAGTGTGGTGAGGATGCTGATGACAGGAGTTCTGAAAGTGAGTCATAAACAGACTCTGAAAGTGAGTCAGAAATAGACTCTGTTTGGCATGATATGGTTCAAGACGTCTACGATGTCTATGATAAGATATGTCAAGAAAAAGTTTCAGAATATGAAGAACAAGGACTTGAAGATGCGCATGAAATAGCAAGTTATGACCTTCGACCCATTTATAAGCATGGACTAAAACAACTGTTTATGAGACTGTTCACCTATACCCAGCGTCTACAACAAAGCAAACATTATCAAAAGATTTTAGAGGACTTTAATTACTTAGTTGATGAAAAACATTATAAGTATTCAAAGGCATTAAAGGCGGCTATAAGGAAAAACAATGCATTCTTTGAAGAGCTACTAGATATGGAGGAGGAGGAGGATGGTAGCAGTGACGAAGAAAGTGGCATGGACAGTGAACAGAGTGAAACAGATGCAGAAAAATAGACTTATTTGACTAAACCTTATAATAAAGACTTTATAAATGTTGTAATATTTCATTAACTTAAGCGTTGTGTAATATATGTCTTGCTTTGCAACATATAAAGTCGTAAGGTTTAAATTGACCCGTAAACCATATATCATATATTGGGTATTATAGTTAATTTTGTATTATTATGTATTATATTCAAGAATTGTATTATTATGTATTATATTCAAGTATTGTTTTATTATGTATTATATCCAAGTATTGTTTTATTATGTATTATATCCAAGTATTGTTTTACTATGTATTATATCCAAGTATTGTATGAGAAAAATAAAAAGTTGAAAAGCATCATATGTGTTTCTTTTATTAAATATTACAAATATGTACAATTATGATAAAAACAAAACTATTACAAATACATATTATGCTAATACATGTACCCACGCATAAGAACTTAAATTGATAAGTTTACAAATGTTATAAAAACTAACTTTACATCAACATAGATAATATTAGATAAACTCATTTCATAGTCATACTGTTACAATTGCATACAGTCACATATGACTTTCTACTCAACCATCTTCTGACAGTCACTACATTTATACAGATCCATTTTCTGAAGCATGAGATCCACTGACGTCATTTTCTTCTTCAGCATGTGCCAGTCTTTCAATGACAACAAAATTCCCTTCTTGGTAGGATATAACCTCCCAGATGCATGATTCGTAATATATTTACGAATGTTTACCATCACTTTCTGTTGATATTTCACCAATTTAATAAATGTTTCTCCATTAATGGGTATCATAACCAGTGAATTGTCTACACGCATCTTCTTCATAGTGGTATCAGATTTACGCTCCGGTTCTCGCTTTATATTAGGCTCTGTCGTATTTTTTTCGCATTTTACACGGCGGCGTAATAGCTGGTAACTCATCTCTTTTTATCTTTCTAAGATGTGGTCGCTTTTGACGCTGCTGACGTGACTTCGCCTTAGACTTGACCATGGGCATTGCCTTAGACTTTGCTGTAGGTATTGTCTCAGGCTTTGCTATAAAATTTTCTGCAGACATTGCCATAGATAGTAGTTGTTGTTCACTCACTGCAGACATGTTCACTCTTCAGTATCTTGATGCAGAATGTGCGTTATGTCTGAGTGTAGGTACCTTTTATGCTCTATAGGGAGCTGTCACACTCGAGGTTGGACACACTATATCCTAATATGTTTAGAAATAACTTTACCATATGCGACTTTGCGGCCAATTGTAAGATTTCGAACAAATGTTGCATTTATACATCCTTTCGGTTCAACCTAAACTATTCAAATGATGAGAAAGTCTTTAAACATAGCTATATACAACTTGTTGAACATGTTGAACAACATGTTGAACAACAACATGTTGAACATGTTGAACAACTTGTTGAACATGTTGAACATGTTGAATATGTTGAACTTGTTGAACATGTTGAACATGTTGAACAATTTGTTGAACAATACCACGACGCAATATCTTTCAAAAATTATTCGAACACGTGTTTTGAATGAGCTTGCCATTCGAACACGTGTTTTGAATGGGCTTGCCATTCGAACACGTCTTTAAAATGGGCTTGCCATTCCAACACGTCTTTAAAATGGTCTTGCCATTCGAACACGTCTTTAAAATGGGCTTGCCATTCGAACACGTCTTTTGAATGGGCGCAGTTTTCCTACATAACTATCCACATTTTCACTTCCCATTTTCCAACAATCAACCAATCAACCAAGTGGTAGAATCGTCTGAAACGTGTAAAAAACTAAATTTGTTAAATTTGGTTTAGAACCCTGATTTTTACCTTACTACACCATGGTAAAATGTTCAAACTTATTTTATACATCATATGTTGTCGGAAAAACAAAATTTGTTCAAGTTGGTTAAGAACCCTTATTTTTACCCTACTACACCATGGTAAACTGTTCAAACTTATTTTATACATCATATTTTGTCAAAAAACGAAATTTGTTAAAGTTGGTTTAGAACCCTTATTTTTACCCTACTACACCATGGTAAAATGTTCAAACTTATTTTATACATCATATTTTGTCAAAAAACAAAATTTGTTAAAGTTGGTCTAGAATCACCATTTTTCCACTACTATGACTTTAGAATGTTTAAATAAGTAGCATGCTAAGATATTCAAACTTATTTTATATATCATACGGTGTTAAAAACTAAATTTGTTAAAGTTGGTCTAGAACCACCATTTTTCCACTACTATAACTTTAGAACATTTAAATAAGTAGCATGCTAAAATGTTCAAACTTATTTTATATTTTATATGTTATAAAAAACTACATTTGTTAAATGTGCTTTAGAAGTGTCATTTTCCAACTACTATAACATAAAACATAGAGTTGGGGAAAATCCCATTCCTTCTCAAATTTATTGATCGTTCCCACGGTCTAGGCCTTTGATGTTTTCAAATTTATCGATCGTTCCCACGGTCTAGGCCTTTGATGTTTTCAAATTTATCGATCGTTCCCACGGTCTGAACGAGTGCACTCTGAAATTTTATCGATCGGTTTCCTCCACACTCTGAACGAGTGCACTCTAAAATTTATTGATCGGTTTCCCCACACTCTGTACACATGTACTTATTCCTATGCTATGTGGTTAGAACCATTGAAATATGACTAATTAAATATTATCATAATAATAGTGAAAATAGACATATAAATATAGCTATTATGTTAAAAAAAAAACAAAAAAAAAGAGTCACAGTCACATAATGTCACAGAGTCACATGATGTCACAGTCACATGTTGTTACATAATGTCACAGAGTCATTAAAGTGAACAAAAAACCAAAAAAAAGTTTGCCCCGATGTGGCATCGATCCCGGGACTCTCAGGTTGCTAGCCGTTTGCTCTGCCAAGTGAGCTATCGCGGCTTGACTGTTGAACGATCTGATAACGACATACATACGTTAGACTAATTATGTTCACATAGCAATTACATAGTCATATAGCTATATGACTATGTCCGATACATGCCATGTCTTGGTCCGGGGGGGTCCGATACATGTCATGTCTTGGTCCTGGGGGAGGGGGGTTCCGATTCATGTCATGTCTTGGTCCGGGGCGGGGTGGGGTCCGATTCATGTCATGTCTTGATCCTGGGGGGGGGGGGGGGGTCCGATTCATATCATGTCTTGATCCTGGGGGGGTCCGATTCATGTCATGTCTTGATCCTTGGGGGGGGGGGTGTTCTAAGATTGAGGACCCATGATATGAAAGTTATGCCCGAGGGCGGGTTCGATCCACCGACCTTCAGATCATGGGTCCGCTTACGGGTCCTCTGCTCTACCAACTGAGCCATTCAGGCCAGAAGGTTAATGAGCAGGAAAATATTCCTCATATGCGGTTGGAATCACATCACACATGATTGACAGGTCATGTGACCAATGATGATTGACAGGTCACGTGACTAATGACGTCATGATGATTGACAGGCAACTTAGGGTTATGCTGCTTAGGACTGTCTTAATATGCCATAACATCATGATGACGTCATGATAACGTCATGATAACGTCATGATGACGTCATTATAACGTCATCATGACGTCATCATGACGTCATTGAACGGGCGCGCGCTCTTTCGACTACCTGTTTTAGAACAGCCATGCGGATTCGAAAACAATGACGTCACTGTTTTCGGAGCCCCATGGGGCTCCAAAAACACCTCGTGACGTCATTATGACGTCACTTCCTGTTTTCGGAGCCACACTTTTATCCTAATAAAATCCCATTCCTTCTCAAATTTATTGATCGTTCCCACGCTCTGAACGAGTGCACTCTAAAATTTATCGATCGGTTTTCCCCCACACTCTGTACGAGTGCACTCTGAAATTTATCGATCGGGTTTTCCCCCACACTCTGTACGAGTGCACTCTGAAATTTATCGATCGGGTTTTCCCCCACACTCTGTACGAGTGCACTCTGAAATTTATCGATCGGGTTTTCCCCACAGTGACGTCATTATGACGTCACTGTTTTGAAAGCCCCATGGGGCTATCAAAACACCTCCTGACGTCATTATGACGTCACTTCCTGTTTTGAAAGCCCCACTTTTACCCTACTTGTATTGTTGCGTAATATTGATATCAATCTCATGGCGTCGAAATTAAAACGTCATGCTATGACCTTACAAGAAATGTGTAATGAAAACATATAATCTTGAAAAAGCTTCAGCATCAAAATTCAAGAACAGATTGAAATAAATTTTTTAATTTGTTGATTTAAGAAAAAAGTAACAGCGAACACATATTTTCATATTTTGACTCAGAACCAACGGAATTTGCATCATTCCATTGTTTGATTATGCCGCCTAAGAAACAGGAAAGTGGCTTTATGGAAATAGTTTTATTTTTAAATTTTCCGTTTTTTCGTCTGGTAGCAAAACCAAACAAGTTGAAATTCGTTTTCTAAATTGTTGATTTAGAAAAAAAAATAAAAATGTGTACGGACCCACTCGAATCTCAGCCATCATTGATTGCGGGATCGCACAGAATTACGCAATCTCTCATTTCATATATATATATATATATATATATATATATATATATATATATATATATATATATATATATATATATATATATATATATATATATATATATATAAAGCCATCTCTTTTTCCAATGCATGGTGGGTAAATAGGCAAAAACCGCTCCTGCCGTATAAAACGTCACTCTATTTACTCCAAGTGTGTACTTGACATCACTATAACAAGGCAACGGAAAACATAAAATGACACAGAAGGCTGATTTAGAAGCGAAAATATTTCTAAAAATTTATATATGAAATAAAAATGTATTTGGACCGTTTCAAAAACTCTTCCTCAACCTTGCGCACTGTTCGCCCTCGCCCTTGCCCTCACCCTCGCCCTCACCCTCACACTCGCCCTCGCACTCGCCCTCGCACTCGCCCTCGCACTCGCCCTCGCCCTCGCACTCGCCCTCGCCGTCGCCCTCGCCCTCGCACTCGCTCTCGCCCTCGCACTCGCACTCGCCCTCGCACTCGCCCTCGCCCTCGTTTCGTTCTGAGGGAAGGTTTTTTCATCAGAACACCTCTTAGTGTCGTTCTATCATTGTGTTCATAAATAAAGTGACTGAAAGTTTTGTTTATTCAGATGATTTCTTTTTCTCAAATAGGACATATCAAACAGTTTCTGACTTGCCTAAAAATCAATTCTTCTATCCCCACCTCCACCCCCCCCCCCCCCCCCCACCCGCCAATATTCAGAGTAGCGCAACAGGTCAGGATCAGATTGTTGCGCTATTATGTTATCATTGGTATCTGCGGAGCTTCCAGTTAACTGGCATCGAAACAGTCCTTTTATCTCCATTTTCTTGACCTTCAGAATCCAAATAATGTGCCCCCAAGTGTGCGTTTCACTGCCCAGTTACGAAAAAGTCTATATCTATCGGGTTATATATTTACAAAACAAACGAAAAATAGATTATATCTTAATTTTTAGTTAAAAATAACTTATCATCAGTCTGTTTCAGTATTTATGTATAGAAGCGAGCAGAAGCCTTGATGCACACTCTCGTGACGTCATCAAATGTGGTGTCTGGGGGACACTTGAGGAAGTAGGGCTTGCAGCAGCGACAGGCCTTGCCTAGTTCCATGCCATCGCCGCACTGTATGAACCTGGCGTCGTCGGCAGGGTCCGGGAAAAGCCCACTCGGGTTGTTGTGGCAACGGCCGTCACATGGGTTGTAAGGGGAACCGTCTGGAAGCCAAATAGATGCAAAAGGATACCTTAAATGCTAAAAATAAAATATTAATATCTAATTCTTCTGATTTTAACAATTTTGACCAATTTAAATCACACATTTGCTTCGTGATTTTTATCTGCAAACAACATACTTTGCACTTTAAAAATTTCCTTTTAAGCTATGAAGTATTCTGAGACTGCGTGTTCACACAAACACACACACAAACACACACATATACACACACACAAACTCATTTTAGCATTTTTATACACGAATACAGTATATGGCCCTAACATCCCAGTAAGCATTCTAAAGTCGTTTCTAAGCTTTCGACTGCGCTCCGATCAAACCCTAACATTAGTTCTGGTTGTTCTTTGGTTCTGACTGGTCAGGACCGCAGATCAGCGTCTAACCAACGTCTTTGACACGTGACAGATCAGCGTCTAACCAACGTCTTTGACACGTGACAGATCAGCGTCTAACCAACGTCTTTGACACGTCTTTGAATAGATGTTGAGTAGCAACGTTGATTAGATGCTGCTTTGTGTCGAAACCAAAACGCAAGTTTCTCCGACATCTAATCAACGTCTTTGGTGAAACGTTGAACAGACGTCTGAAAATTGACGTTTTATAGATGTCGAATTCCCAACCAAAAAAACAGGAAATGGTAACCATGACACGTCACTTTGTAAGCAGATCGAAAGGAGGGCGTAAAATATGAGAATTTCAAGAGGGCGTTAGTTTTTTCTCTGCTACTTTTGAACAATATTCGTAAAAATTGACTTCGTACGTATTCCTCTTGAATGGGTGACCCAAGGTTGGAGGTGTTTTGACGGAGGGTGACCACATTATGATTGCCCTGTCTTGACGGCGATCATAGATTAATATTTTACACACGCCAATAAAACGTCGTTTTCTAGAGGTCTATGCAACGTCTTAAGATTGATGTTGTTTCGACTTCTATTTACAATCTTTCCGCAACGCAGACGTCTGTAAAATGTCTAAAGTTAAACTTTGTTTCGACAACAATTAATCGAAATCTGACAATTGCGACGTCTATCCAACGTCGCAATGTTTACTGGGATATGCTGTTGTTTTTCAGTTTATATAATATGCTTAGGTGTGTTTTGATAATGACTCGCGATCAAGTCCCCCCTCCCCCAACCAAAAAAAAAAGGACAGGTGTCGCTAATTTTGGGTGGACACCACATTGCGTAAAAGGTAGCATGGCCAGCAGCATAACCAGCTTTTAACGAAATGAAAACGTCGGTTTCTACAGAGTCCTTGGAACAGTAAAACAACTCCCCACTTAAAGCTAGACTGCTAGTTTTTTGCGTCGTGAAATATGTCCAAGGACGCCCTTCTTTCTCTGCCAACAAACCTCCCCCTCCCCTTAAGACTTGAATTTCTATTTCTTAGCTTTAAAACAAAAGACAAAAGAGTCAAAACAACGGAACGTTCTTTTATTGAAATGAAAGGTATAAGAAAACTACTCGAAATAAAATCTATTACTTTCTATTGACGGGGTACTACGTCAGCAAAATTCACCAAAGGCAGAGAGGTGGGTAACAAGCAACATAGATAGTGCAGAAATCTGATAATCCTATAGCAAAGCTATATAGGTATAGCACCATGCGACGACATCATATTTAAAAAGAAAGAAATTACCGTAGAATGAACACTAGTAGAAAGTTTTATTTCTGTTGCATTTCTCATTTAGGTAAGCTCACGAGATGTTCCCAATTTTTAGCTATAATTGATAAATATTTAGAAGTAAACTTTCTACGTGGTGTGTTTTGCCTACGCATATACAAGTCCCAATGTATGTAAAAATAGAGAAGAAGAAAAAAGGGTTATACGTGCCATGTTGATCTAAGTAGCTATAAGCTTCCTGCATCGCCCCAGTCATGGTGTTTTTGATAGCAAATAATTTGATTTTTTTCACGTTTGTACCCATGTAGGCATTGTCGGTTTGCCCTTCGTTGTCTTGGTTATCATATGCGTCTGCCTGGTTACCATTACCATATCCGTATCCTTGGTGGTCATTTATTAGTGCAGGGTATTCTTGCCTATCGGGCGAGCCCATGAATTTGTCGTTGATACCATACTTGTTGTCATCCTACAAAACAGAAATATTTAATTAACTGATTTGTTCAGTAAACCGACTAAATACGCAATTATATTTTTTAAAATATAATATATAAAGTTAATCTTAAATTATAGAGATTTTATTAATAGATTTGTCAATAAAAAGTAGCAAATGAAGAAACAAGCGAAACTAAAAATACTTGCCTCTGATTGGTCCTCATCACCAGATTTGGCCACGCCCAGGTAGGACCCCACTGGCTGCTGCTGGCGGTAGTTATTCTGAGACATGTACATTTCTAGTGGATATTTCTCATGCTCTGTACGTGTGATGCTGTCAGAGTCAAATCCGTAAGACGTCATCGTTTTGTCGACATATGACTTTTCAGATTTGTAGCGTGGTTGTTCAGATTTATAGTGTGGTTGTTCAGATTTGTAGTGTGGTTGTTCAGATTTGTGGTTTTCTTGCTGGGATTTATAGTGAGGTTGTTCAGATTTGTAGTGTGGTTGTTCAGATTTATAGTGTGGTTGTTCAGATTTGTAGTTTGGTTGTTCAGATTTGGGGTTTTGTTGCTGGGATTTATAGTGAGGTTGTTCAGATTTATAGTGTGGTTGTTCCGATTTGTCATCTGGTTGTTCAGATTTGTAGTGTGTCTGTTCAGATTTGTAGTGTGGTTGTTCAGGTTTGTAATGCTGTTCGGATTTGTAGTGTATTTGTTGAGATTTATGATGTGGTTGTTCCGACTTTTTGTTGACTGATGGCTGGAATTTTTGTTTTAGCTTTGGTTGTGGCTTGGGCACCGGCTGAGGCTTCGGCTGTGGCTGAAGCTTAGTTTTTGGCTGAGGTTTGGCTGGGCTTTTATGCTTTGGCTGCTGTGACTTGTAGTGAGCTGGCTGATAGCCATAAACATGGTGAACCGATTTCTGCTGCATTGACTTCAAGCCTAAAGAAGGCGGTTTCTTGACAGAAGAAGTCCCAGAGTTTTTAGGAGGAGCATAAACTGACTTCTTAGTAGGTTCCACATAGGCGCTTTTCGTTTGTGGTGGTGCAATCACTGGCTTCTCTGATGGCGGATTTTCAACAGGTTTAAACATAGGTTGAAGCGGAGCTGGTTTCTGCGGCGGTGGCATATGGACTGGCTTTGGCAATGGCTCTGATTTAGGAGATTTCTTTACTGGTGCTGTATAACCTGTTTTCTGTGGCGCAGGGATATATGATGGCTTCTTCCGTTGTTGATATAAACTCTTTGATGGAGGTCCATATGACTTTTCGGACGGCGGATTAGGTTGTTTTTGAGGAGGGGTGTAGCTCTTTTCAGGCAAAATATAGCTCTTTTTCGATGGACTGTAGTTTTTCACAGGTGTAGCCTTCGATGGTGGCATATATTGTGATTTCCTTTGTGCATTAGATTTAT
Source organism: Protula sp. h YS-2021 (assembly GCA_949752745.1). Classification (NCBI taxonomy): domain Eukaryota; kingdom Metazoa; phylum Annelida; class Polychaeta; order Sabellida; family Serpulidae; genus Protula; species Protula sp. h YS-2021. Next base: position 17,550,604 of record OX457025.1, on the reverse strand, counting down.
AGATATCTTGTGGCTTCCCATTAAGTTTTAAGTAGCGCATGTCACCAGTTTGGTAGCTCCCCAGTTGGTCAGGCACTTGATCCGTGTTTTGTTTCATATATTGTTCGCTATAAAACTCAAAATCAACTCCCTGTCGTGTATCGTCAATAAAGGGCAGGAGCTGTTGATTGACAGATCCACTATGCTCATTTCCGGCCATTTTGTAGCCGTTCTCATCGTCTAGAAAGTACTCAGTATCATCTTCGTACAACCCGCCCTCTCCAGGCCCGTGTACTGTCTCAACGTATATGGCGTCATCTTCGTTGTCATAGTGATCTGGGCAAATATCTGCGGCACCAAGGCGACCGCCATTGCACAGGTCGCCATCACAGAAGTACCATAGGGAAGGTATCTGGCCTTGGTACTGGCAGTTCTGGCTTGTGTCTACTGCCCAGGGAAGATTGGCAGGGTCGGCGCAACCCCTGTAGAGCACTGAAAACACAGGGAAAGAATTCAAACCATGGAGTTGATTTTGAAACACCATAAATGCTGCCATTGAATGCTGTGGAATATCGATGAAATGTGTCTCATCTTGTACAAACAATGCGAATTATTAGGCAACGGCCCACAAAACAATCAGAAGGAAGAAGTGTTTCTCAAAAAGTGTGCCTGATAACAAAAACATGTTACATGGCAAAAAAAAAAAAAAAAAAGAAAAAACAGACTAAGTTGGGACTGAACTTTACTTATTATTTTTTCTTTAATGTTTGGCTTAATATCTTAATAAGACGTTTGCAGTTCAAAAGAATTTCATGTTACCAATTTGCTGTTATTATTTTGTAAATTTTTAAAGTGCTCATTGAAAATTTTTAAAATAAATTTAGTTGTGTGAATGACGTCTATATTGTGTAGTGGTTTTTTATGCAGGTGTACCTGACTGGCCGGGATTGAATCGACCAATCGTACTTACGCCCGTTGGGGTCCTTTTATGGCAGTGCACCTGGCTGCCCTGACGTCATTGAATCGACCAATCGTACTTACGGCCGTTGGGAGTCCTTTTCTGACAGTGTACCTGATTGGCCTGGCGTTATGGAATCGAATTCGTACTCACGGCCGTTGGGGTCCTTCCTGATGAAGCACTTGCCGGTCTTGCACTTCCACCTGTCCACGTGACCTTGCTCCACAGAGTCGTACATAGAGCACTTCGGGTATCCAGGATACTGACCCCAGCTTGCTTGGCGGTACTTGTCAGAATCGGGATCGTAGTGACAGTCATAGCAACGCAGATCTGGATAACAACAACATTTATCCCAGTACACCTAACGTCCGTGGGAGTGTGGAGCAGGGGGGGGGGGCACTCACATGCAAGTCGGTTGCTATACGTGTCCGCATTTTTTAAAACGCCTCAGCATATGTGTTACAATATACAAATAACAACGCACAGAAAGAAGGTGGGACTTGTGGGGCGAGACCCGGTCCGGATGAAGGCCAATTTCGTTTAAAAGGGGCTGGTAATTTTTATTCAGCACGCCCCCCTGCCCCCGCCGTAAAAGAAAAACGGATCCAAAAAATTGTCTAATTTTCGTTATACGCTTGAAGTAACTTGAGTTCTAGTGGCGCCCGAACTTGTATCACATGGTGAAAAGGGCGTTTTATTGTATCACATGGCGAAAAGGGCGTTTTATTGTATCACATGGCGAAAAGGGCGTTTTATTGTACACGTCGCATTCAAGTGGCAAAACCCTCAAAGAGTCTCCGTTTGGATTTTAAAAGGGTGTATTTGTTTTTCGAAAACGTTAAGGGATTGTGTTTAAGCAGCTTTGTAATTATGTTTTATATTATCGCTCAACAGCAATAAAAGCCATGATCACGCAAGTGAACAACGTAGGAAATTAAATGTAATTTTGAAGCTGGCAAGATTTTTCATCCATTTGAAGTACAATAAAAAGTGGGATTTCATAAATAACTTAATGAACCGGACTTTGAGTAAGACATATTTTCAGGACGTGCGGCCATTTAGGAAAATCACTCGAAAGGCGTCTGATATCTTGTCATCCTTTCGAAGTCTTCACAACTTCCAGAATTTATTTGACGCCTATTTCACGACGCATTGCGACACCCATTCAACCTCTTTTCAACAACATATGTTCACTTGGTCATTAAGTGCCCTTCCAGATATTAAAGGTCTATAATTTTACTTGGAAATAGCGATGCTCGGGTCCACCAGAAAAGGATCAACTTGCGACGCATTGTGTAAATATACTACTTTTTTGTATATATATTTTTGAAAATAATTTAGGCACTTTTTACGTATTTAAATAAAAACTTTAAACGCTAATTTTTTATTGCAAGGTTTTGAAACCAGGGCAACATTTTATTTTTAAAAAAACTTCTTCAGCAGACTTTCTAGGTTAATCCCGGTGAATTAACTTCTTTACGGATAATGGGAGATAAACAAATAAAGGATGATGCCAGTCTGTCCTGTAAATTCTCAAAATTCTCAAGACTGTTGTCGAGAGACGAAACCACATGAGAGAACAGTCCGCAAAGTTAGACATTTTTTCTTGGCCCCATAAAAGGACATGGTTAATCTTCTGGAACCTTCATAAGGTATTCAAAACCCAACAAAAATATCAGAATAAATCGTAATATATGGCATCTTCTTGGTTATAAGGACAAATATGAAACCCTTTTAGTAAAGAACAGAGGGTTCTTGCTGAAAATCACATCATAGTTTTGTTTTCTTTTTGTATTATTATTATTTTTTTAATGTCATTTTTTAAAATGTTTTAATTTAAATTACACAAAAGAGTTTACTCCAGTTTTCAAGCAGAAGTGACGTTTGGATTATAGATGTAAAGATTACTGGTTCATTATCAGCATTAATTGAATCAACTAATTTACGTATTTGATAGAGTGCATTAAATGTCAACAATGCAAAAATGCTTATCTCGTGCTAAAGTCCAAGTGAACGCTTTAGACACTTCCAGAATACTGCCGCAATAGTTCCAACAGGAAAGCATGTGATTAATTTGTGGATAAAAAATAAATAAAACGGTGTGAACACGGTTATCTAAAAATGTTCCATCTTAACACGATAATACATTAACAAAAATTATCTCAATGTCAATCGGACTCTTTAATCTGTCGCCTAGCGTTAAGACGTTATTAATCTCTGGTAAAATATTTTTTGAAAAGATAATATTTCAATGAATATTACCTTGTGAAGGCAAATATCCAAGTATAACAACACTTAAGCACGACAGTACAGAGTACTGTGCAATCCACATCTTGTTGTGTTTTATCCTCCTTTGCGGGGATTTGAATGCCTGCACAATGCTATCAAACACTTGGGCGAGATGAGGCTATTTTGCTAATTGATGAAATCTATCTTTTTTCAATAACTGATGCCACGAAAGACCTTTTGAAAGCGAACCCTTATGGCAAGGTTCACATAATGATTATATAACGGTAGATTTTTTTTGTGTGTCACAAAGGTGGTGGGATTGCCAAGTCACATCGCACTCACATGGTGCGATTATAGTGACGCCTTCCGTGAATTGTTGTCTGATGTGTGAGTCAATTTTGACTCGGGCACAACATTTCAGTGACACCAAACAACGCGTTTAAAAGTTCCACCACGACCAACCAGTATAAAACTTCCCCAGCCCGCAAATTGTGTTCCAGGTTGGGAAATTGGAACAAAATGTATGTTGGCAAGTAACTAGTCACTAGATAAAATCCTTAATTTCTAACATTCACTTTCATTTACAGTAAAAAAAAATTCACAAAATATTGTTTGATAAATAAATAAATAAGTCAAATTTTTGGAAGTGCTAGTTTTAAAATAAAAGTGCAATTACAAATATCTAGGGTTGATTATTTGATTTTTATTATCTATAATATTTTTATCCGTAATGAACCCTTTAGTACTTCTACCCTTTGCCTCGGTGCACGATTTCTAGTCTAACACTTGATTATTAGAACGCCTAATTGTAGCTAATTTAAGCTAAACTGTTAATCTGAACAGAACGCCGGGTGTTGCTGTGGCTTATGTTTATTTTAGTGTCACCAAACAGATGTTTCCTGCGATTTGCCAAAGCTGCAGGTTGAACAGCTGCTACTTATGAGCCATAAACATGTGAATCTGTTCGAAAAATCAAGATGGATGCTACTCCGAAACAAACCCTAACATCTCAAGAAGTCGCTCATTTTTTCTGGAAAAATATAGGGAAAATGATCACACATGTAAGTACTAAAGCCCAGATGGCAATGGAATTATTGCGATCAGGAGCATGAAGTAAAACACTGTCCAAAAGGTCAGATTAAATTCATTCCTGTTGCCAAATCTTATCCCACAACAATAAGTATTACGCAAAGAGAGAGAGAGAGAGAGAGAGAGAGAGAGAGGGGGAGGGAGGGAGGGAGGGAGGGAGGGAGAGAGAGAGAGAGAGAGAGAGAGAGAGAGAGAGAGAGGGACAGGGAGAGAGAGAGAGGGAGAGAGAGAGAGAGAGAGAGAGAGAGAGAGAGAGAGAGGGAAAGGGAAAGAGAGATGGACTGAGGGGAGAGAGAGGGAGAGAGAGAGGGACAGGGAGAGAGAGAGAGAGGGAGAGAGAGAGAGAAAGGGAAAGAGAGATGGAGAGAGGGGAGAGAGAGGGAGAGAGAGGAGAGAAAGAGAGAGAGAGAGAGAGAGAGAGAGAAAGGGAAAGAGAGATGGAGAGAGGGGAGAGAGAGGGAGAGAGAAGAGAGAGAGAGAGAGAGAGAGAGAGAGAGAGAAAGGGAAAGAGAGATGGAGAGAGGGGAGAGAGAGGGAGAGAGAGGGAGAGAGAGGAGAGAGAGGGAGAGAGGGAGAGAGAAAGGGAAAGAGAGATGGAGAGAGGGGAGAGAGAGGGAGAGAGAGAGAGAGAGAGAGAGAGAGAGAGAGAGAGAGAGAGAGAGAGAGAGAAAGGGAAAGAGATATGGAGAGAGGGGAGAGAGAGGGAGAGAGAGGAGAGAGAGAGAGAGAGAGAGAGAGAGAGAGAGAGAGAGAAAAGAAAGAAAGAAAGAAAGAAAGAAAGAAAGAGGGTGAGAGAAAGAAAGAAATATTTGTATTGTAGGGAGCAGCTGGGTGGCAGATTGAGGGTAATGGGAAACGTGCCGCCCCATCCTGCCACGCACACACGGAATTTCTCTTGTACTTACCCTTTCAGTTTCAAATTCAATGCCTTTTATGACTGAATTAATTGCTCAAGTAGCAAAACAGACAAATTTACAAATAAGCAAATAAAGAAATCTGTAAACAAAAACCTTTTTTTTCAAATCGACCAAAAAAGCGAAATAAACATTAATATACTTTGATTAAGTGAGAGATATAAAAAAACTGTTGTACTTTATACAAATTGCTTTATCGCTGATAAAATAATTTGTTTGGCACAAGTTAACACTTGCTTGCCAAATAAATGTCGTGGACCACATGATGCATATTGAACTATGAACAGGTGCTTGAGGTTTTACTTTTTGCACTGTAAACTGGCAATCTACCTTATGATACAAACTTACACAAAAAACAGCCGCAAGGAAAGTATACATGCTTCTGGGCTATTGACCAAGCAGTTAACCGCTCTCTTTTCTCACACAGCCACAGGACATCATGGGCGGGTATACCAGACAGAGTTCTCTAAATGTTGCAAAGTGGGAATCTTACGGAATCTTAAGATCTACTGCTACTACTACTACTACTACTACTACTACTACTACTACTACTACTACTACTACTACTACTAATAATAATAATAATAATAATAATAATAATAATAACAATAATAAATAAATAAATAAATAATGATAAAAAATTTGGCTCTGATTATATGGTCATTGTATTATAAGTACACATAAGAAATGGTTGGTAGGATTGTTTAAAGGGGGATTTTTATATTTACTCCCTCCACCTCCCGCCGATGATTTTGTTGCAACCAGTCGTTGATCTGTCCAATGTGTATCATCAGGCAAGACCGGTTAATGCTAACAAGGCACGGCTGATTTTGGCATGTTTATTTGGTGGAATAATACAATTTAAGCTGATCGCGCGAGAAAATTCCTGGGAAATTCCTAGAAAACTCCTGGTTTACAATATCATAAATCTTTCCACGATTATTAAACATACAGCTAACAAACAGTGTGTGTGGAGGGGGGGGGGGGGGTATGGGCAACTGCATGAGATTGGGGGGGGGATGAGGGCAACTGCATGAGTATGGCGTGTGGGGTTGGAGAGAAGGTTGAGGACAACGGCATGGGCATGGGGGGCTGAGGGCAACTGTATGAGCACGGGGGTGCTGAGGACAATTGCATGAGCACGGGGGAATGAAGCTGAGGACAGCTGCATGAGCACGGGGGAGGGGAGGGTGAGGACAGCTGCATGAGCATGGGGGAGGGGAGGGTGAGGACAGCTACATGAGCACGGGGGAGGGGAGGCTGAGGACAGCTGCATGAGCATGGGGGAATGAGGCTGAGGACAACTGCATGAGCATTGGGGGGCTGAGGGCAACTGTATGAGCACGGGGGTGCTGAGGACAACTGCATTAGCACGGGGGGAGGGGGAGGGTGAGGACAATTGCATGAGCACGGGGGAGGGGAGGGTTAGGACAGCTGCATGAGCATGGGGAAATGAGGCTGAGGACAGATGCATGAGCACAGGGGAGGGGAGGCTGAGGACAATTGCATGAGCACGGGGGAGGGGAGGCTGAGGACAGCTGCATGAGCATGGGGGAATGAGGCTGAGGACAACTGCATGAGCATGGGGGGCTGAGGGCAACTGTATGAGCACGGGGGTGCTGAGGACAACTGCATGTGCACGGGGGAGGGGAGGGTGAGGACAATTGCATGAGCACGGGGGAATGAGGCTGAGGACAACTGCATGAGCATGGGGGAGTGAGGCTTAGGACAACTGCATGAGCATGGGTGCTAAAATGCTTAGCTCGTATCGTAGATAGAACTCGATGAGAGTTTGTGTATTTTAAGGTGGGCAGGTTTTGTTAATTTTTTTATCATAAAAACATATGCTCTAGCATAGTCTTAGAACTGATTGAATTGTTTAATTGGTGCACATGAATATTCCACATAGTAGAGTCATCATGAAAAAGACACTTGTAGAGAAATCACCAAAAAGAGTTTTTTGGGTTTTCGTAATTTGTATGGTGTACCATACATAGGTTTGTTGTTGAACTTATTTAAAAAGTGTTTCCTCTCTCTCGAATTTTTCTGAAATATCATGGCCGCCATTAAATTAAAATGGCCAATCACACTTGGAAATTTTGGTTGAGATCGTAAGGTCTATCCAACTGCTAAATATGGGCTAACTATGTTGTTATCCACATGTTTTAGTCTGGTTATCTTTGCTAAGCAAAACAAATGTTGATCAAATGCTTAAAATCGAACCTAAAATATGTCCACATAAGGCTGTGAGCAACAAAATGTAGTCATCCCGCAATTGGTATTATGAGGTTATGAGATCATACACTGGTAATATGCGTAAGCCCAATATATGGTTATGACAACTGCCATCTTTGAAACTCATATTCAACTATACAGTAACCATATGTTTATCATATGTTCAGTAGTATTATCTTAAAGGGGAGCGTAATGATAGATGTATTCCCTAATAAATCATAATAACATTCCTTAGCAATTAGTACTGATTGCAAAACTTTACTGAATGTCATCTTATCTGTGTGAGTTGTTTTCCCTGGTTTATTAGTTTGTGTGGTAAATTATTGACACACATAGTCGGTCAATGTCTGCTGTTTGAGCCTTTTCTCTCCCTAAATTTTAAAGCAACACCTAAAGGAATGGAGAACCAATGAAAGAACTTTCATACATTTTTTTGGCATTGTTGCACGGAAATGATGCGCCATTCCTTTTCACATAACTTAACATTTTTCAGAATCATGGTTATTGAACTGGTAATGGTACTGAATGGTACTGGGAAATGCGATACTGACCCTTAGTGTTCTTATTGTATACATAAAGCAAGTATATTAAATTTGTTGTTATGTTTTTCTGTTATATGATTTCGTATTGTGTATTTCACTTTTGTCATAGCCTAGATGAAACAAGTTCTGTAGAAATTAACTGGTTCGTAGTGTTTGCTATTAATTCTTAACAAAGTGACACTATTCCAGTGCGTGACTGTTGAGATGATTATTCTTGTTGCTGCTACATTCCTAGGATTAATAAACAGTAAGGGTAAGTACACGTAGATTGCAAACATTGTGTGCTGTGGCTTTACCTGGGACAGTGGTAAGCATACATGTTATGCTATAATTGTGTGTTACGGTTATATCTGCGATAGTGGTAAGCACAAACAAATTACTAGCATTGTTTTTTGTGGCCATATCTACGACGGTAAGCACACACAATTGCTAGTACTGTGTGTTGTGAACATATCTACGGCAGTAAGCATGCATTGTTGCCCAGCTGTTTGCTGGATACTCAATTTAGTCGTGTGGCCAGTGTTTCATATTCTGAAACACTGGCCACACGACTAAATTTATATCCTCCCTAATATTTATATTAATAATCTCTATATAAATGTTAAGAACATTCAACAAGAAGAAACAAGCAAAACTCTGATGAGAACTTAGAAGTGACGGCTCAGATGCTAGTGATAGTTCTCAATACAGATGTTATAGAAAGAACATGCTCAGGTTACGGCTTACTGAAAACACTTAAAACAAGGCAGAATTGAATATTGATATTTTTGAAGTTTATTGCGGAAAAACCAAAGCAATAGTAACAAGCGTTAATGAGACACTTGCCGAACATACAGGTAGTGATCATTATGACCGAGACACCACTTTGTCAGTTACTGCTGACATAGATACCACGTATACCGGAACTGTTTAGGATGCAGAGCATACTTCCAGTATGGAGAACGAGCTGTTATCACTGAAAGCGTAATCTAATGAAGAATGATAACTTCTTAGAGAGGAATGGAGGAGCCGCATATGCCTGAATAAATAGTGTTTTTGTGAACATTTATTATTTCAGAATGCGAAAGAGGGATACTGAAGAAAATGCGCGTGGTAATAGCGCAGATTTTGAAGATGAAAGCTGTGAATGCGAAATTGATTCCACAGATCTTAATGTTGCTTATTTGATGATGGTATGATGTATTGGTGCATTTTAAAAGTACACACTAAGCAACATCTATACAGGGCTTCTGATAAAAACACATATTTTTAATATCAGATTCAAATAAGCAAATAACCGTAGCAATATTTTATTGATCGTCCTGACATCGCAGTAATACAAGTTATACCAAATATCAATGCGATTCAATTAATTACGAATTTCAGTGAAACAGAAACAGTTCAAAATAATTAAGCACAACATAAATATGAGACAACTGTCTGTTATCTTGTAAAAAGTAGTTTGAGCAATGTTGTGCACTGTGTACAATTTATTTTTTCTCCCAAACATAGAAATGTAGTTAATACAAGCACAAGTAACTGCAACAACTTCAATAATAGGCCAAAAAAATTTTTTGATGAACATTTTTATATTTTACACAAAGATTACTTCAATAATAACTGCAACTTGCAGTCACCAATATAATGAGCAAGGCTAATCGTAACTTAGTATTACTAATGCAAATACTTACCTTGACACCAATACCTGTTTGATAATAAGTCAATCAAAGGGTTACAAGGATACAAATGTTGATTATATTATTATCAATCTGACTCACGCTGCTTCTGTTGTGTTATTTGGAGAAATGCAATTGAAAATTTTATTTCATATGACAATTAAATACCTCTGTGGTGTGTTAATCACAGCGCAATGTGCAAGCTGTCAATCATTACCCGTTTTTGTGTCGACCTGGGAGCATGGCGCAAATTGTTCACGAATAGGTACGTGCTGCTTTATTTTATTATTGCTAACGTTTTTGAAGATTTTTCATCAAGGGTGTGAAGCCCGTCAACTTCTATATGGTTAAACATTGATGTTTATGTCATAATTTTTAAATATACTATCAAGTTTTCGTCTTGTGTACAGTACATAACGTAACATAACGTAACATGTTTTGTTACAATTCCAAAAGTAGTACCATATGTATACTTGTGCGATACATAGAAAGCTCAGATATACAGAGCTTTGGCTCTAACGCAAAGCACACTTCAATATGCTTTTTACATTATTTTCAGTCTGCCTTTGAAATATTTTATTATCACTCTGCAACTGATACATTTTAAAACCAGCGTACAATAGCTAAAGTATTTTAGAAAATACTGCTATAAAAACATGAAGTAAGTAAAAAAAACTTATTCACTTATTTCAGGATTAAGAACTTCTACTCAGTTTTACTTCCATCCCTCTTAAATTTTAACAAATTCACAGTTTTGAAATTCTCTGTTTTTCTTTTCTCGATGTTTACACTTGTTTTAGGATCCCTTTAGCAAGGTGTCATACACCAAACACAGGATGTTACAAAATAATGAGCGCACACTGTGTGGTTGCATGCATTTGCCTCATGGGAATACCTGTCCTGCCCATTATATTCAATGGATACCTTTTGATTCCATTAAGCTATTACAGGGCATTAATATGTTAATTTCTAAGTATTTCAAGGGATAAGCAGATTGGTGTTTTGTCTGATATAGCTTACGAATTATACGATGATGGCTACAGTTTGCTTGACTCGGTGGAGCTCGGTATCTCCTATGCATGTGAGTTAAACTATTGCTCCGACGGAGTCGGTCCATATGGGAAGATAGACGAGCATGGGTACATTACCCAGGATGCTATGCTTATGGATGGGTGAGAGCATTACTAAAACTTTAAGATTATGGTTAGCTAAGAACGGTATAATTAAATTTGTGCAATATGAGTTTCGTTGAGTATTCTAAAAATATAATGGGATAATCATTTACTGTAAGTTTAAATGAGTCCTTTTCAGAATCTTTCTTGAAATTGATTTGAAGAAATTTAAAGTATTGTGTATTAATAATAAATACTGAGGAAAAACAGGTTTTGTACAGTGAAAATGCGATATTTTAAACTTTGTCTGAATATTATGCTGGTGTAAATACTAGTTGTTTTTCTCACTATATTATACATGACACAACATAATGGTAAAAGGCAAGACGTAAGATTTGTTATCAGTGATATTTTTATTATGCGGGAGAGCAAAATTTTGTGCCTTCTTGAAGCCCTCCTAAGTGTTCTAGTGATCTTACTTTAAAGGACGAAAACATGAATGTAATTGCAGTGACAACTGCATCTAAAATGGACTCCGTTGTAGCGTAGTATAATGCATTGATTGCTTTCTGGTTTCTGGTTACAGGACAATATTAGCTCTAATCTATGCCACTGTTTTACATAATGCGCTCATTACTCTCTGGTTACAGAACAACAATGGCTGTAGGCTCGGTTGGAGCGTTGTATAATGTCAGGAATGCTATCAGTGTGGCGAGAGCAGTGATGAAGTACTCCACGCACACTCTCATTGTGGGACAAGACGGTAGTTGCACCACTTGTGAAAAGGAAAATTTAAATTAAAATAATTTCAAAGTTATTTAAAGCTCATATTGTGATGATGCCTCCGAGAATGATTCACGTTATCGTGGAAATTGCGATAATAATGAACTTGTATAAAACTGTAGGATCTCTGCTGTGCTCAGTTGATGCCTGATGCCATCATTATTTACTTTTATCAGCAACGCGCTTTGCTGTGGATATGGGATTTGAAGAGGAAAATATACAAACAGCAGAGACAAATGCAACTTGGGAAGAGTGGAAGTCAGATAATTGTCAACCTAATCACAGAAAAGTAAACCTTAGGTTTATTGCCACTTTTGAACCATGGTCATTGTTTTGTTCACAAACCTGTAAATACTTACAAAGCAGCGTCGGTTGAGCCCATTGATAATGTTGTCTGCAACGAAAGGAAACGACACATCTTAACTTTTATGTCCTAAACACAAATAGAAAACATTACGTCCCCTTACAACGCTCTACAGTACTACATGCACAGTTTTGTTAACCAAAATGAGTATCATTTCGCCAAACATTAAAATTAAGTATTAATTTGAAATTATTCTGATTCTTTATCATAGTTAATTGCAATTAAATGTAATATATAAATATTTTGTTCTATTGCAAATTTATATTACATAAAGAGTTGCCGTTTTACATCGTGGCAGACAACAGATTATGTTCTACTTTATCAAGAAGCACCGTTTGAAATATTACAATTCGTGCAATGTACTGTTTTGTTTAAAGTTTCATTAGTAACTTCAACCAGTTTTAAAGCATACCGCTATGTTTAATAGAATGTAATACCGGATGCAGAATCCAGTTGTGGCCCTTACGAACCTGGAGATATGAGAAACACAGTTTTAAAAATGGATACGAAGGAGGATTCTGCATGGGAACATATTGATCACGACACCGTCAACACGATTGGTGTGAGTGAAGATGGCTTGCATGTTGTAGCAGGAACCACCACTAATGGTCTCGCCTTCAAGATACCAGGGTAAACAAATCTACACCTCTCTAATTATTATCGAGTAGCAACAGTTGTCAAGTATCTGTTTTTGCTAAATCACGTAAGGAATAGAGTTATAGAATCAGTTAAGGAATTAAAGTGAAAAAAGACAAAATAAACAACGCGAATTTCTTTTCGGTATAATAATCCCTAACGATTTGCAGAATGCATCAAAAGCTTTGAAACAACATAAATCACATCTTCTGTGGTTTATTTATAAATACAAGACACAATGCTAATGCCTACATTTTGTGTTGAACCCACCATTATTTATATTTATTTTAATGTGCATTTTCTATCGTTGCAAACTTAAAATGTGCTTGATTTGTAATATTCATGTGTGCGTAACTGATGATTATTAAGGCGAGTTGGCGATTCACCAATCACAGGAGCGGGAAGCTACGCTGATAGTGAAGTGGGCGGAGCAGCTGCCACCGGAAATGGTGACATCCTTATGAGACTATTGCCAAGGTAAACATCCACCCACTGGTTCCGTTCTATTTCCTTTATTTTAATGCAGATAAGTAGTATCGTTCTCTTGACTGTATGCGCTACAGCCTGTACAGTCTTTGGTCTGAGTGGGAAGGAAATTTTGTCTTTTACTGAGTAATTTACTTGTACTTGCTAGAAGTAAAATGTATATTCAAAAGTATGATGGTTTAAGGTTTACGATTTAAAGGTATACAATATTATAAGCACTTTAGATATATATTAGCCACAAATAGATACACACGTTTTACATGGGCTAGTCTACTCTTGGGATACCATAACCTTGAAGAATAAATTTATCTTTTGTTGCCGAGCCTGATTTGCCATCCAAAGAAACACAGAATGAACATTTTTTTTATTTTCGTGGTTACACGCAATTCCCATATTTAGCGATGCGCCTTGAGCCTTTGAGTCACGTTTGCGAGTTACCGTTTCTTTATTTTGTTGCTAACAGGCAAATAAATTGCCAGGGACTTTGGAGCAAAAATTAACACTAATTTTCAGAGGTTAAAAAATCTGGATGTCACATGGGAGAACATCTGGCAGTGTCTAGGAATATTATGTTTGGTATATAGTGCCAGAAAATGCAAAGAATTTAAGGAATACGATCACATGGTATTTAGATATTGTTAGTTCTTATTGCTAGTCTTTTGCATATCCTATTTTAAGAGAAATTTTAAGTCATAGGATGTTTCTTAATGTTTCAGTTATCAGACTGTTGAGAATATGCGTAATGGTATGTCGCCAACAGAAGCAGCGCAGGACGCCATTTTGCGAATCAAGAAGCATTATCCAGACTTTAATGGAGCCCTAATAGCTGTAAATAGCGCTGGAGAATACGGTATGCCAGTTAAAAATTGCCAGTCTAAATGATTCCACCTGATAAAATTAAACATTAATTTGCGCTTAATTCATTTCTATCTTATTGATGAGATTTTATACTGCATTTTTTATGCTTCGCTGATATTTCAGGTGCGGCGTGCAATGGCTACACAACTTTTCCGTACTCGGTAATGTCTGCTGATCTCAATGACGTCATGATTTTAGAGATTGATTGTGAACCTTAAAACTGGATATATTAAAACAATTCCTTAAATAAAATAATTAAAACAATTTGAAAGAAATGTGTCTCCAGTCTTGTACAATCCCGAAAAGCCCTATTTCGGATAAAATATTCCAATCCTTTTTTAATTTGCCATTGGTTCCATGTAATAAGAACCTGGATAATTGGAACAGCTCCCTATTTCGGACACCGAAAACATTGTAGATTTTCTGCATGAATCAACATATCATACTGCTTCTGTTTGTAAACTGACTGACTTTGCGCTGATCAGATAACGCTTGTTAAGTCCCTATTGGGTTATAATGTTCAAGTATCTAGTATTGTTTACTCAAATTGTATAAAAAATTAACAATATTATATTATATTTTATTATAATATTATCAAAAGAAATTGGAAAGTAAAAGGGAAACGTAACTGTGCAATTCTTGACACTCAAGAAATATTTTAAGCGTGGGGTGTTTGGTTCGTATATTTTTGTTTGCAGGAGGGGAGGGGTGCTAAAACAGAACGGTTCCTTCTATTTTTTTCAAACATACATTTAAGTTCAAATAACCTTAAAGTGTCATATTTTTCAGATATTTGGAGAATTCTCTGTGTTTAATTCATGTTGACCAATTTCCACTGACTGCAACTGATAATTCACTTAACCATAAACATCCTGTTATGGGATTAAATAACGACCCGATAGAATGCTAGAAAGCGGAGTGCTCCGGGGAACTTGACCATCTGTGCTCAACTGAGGGGCAGAACAATGAAGACCTTATGGGGGTATTTAGTATACAAATCAAGCTATTGCAACAAAACCTGCGTAATCAAGGCATCTCGCTGATTTCGAAATATTATCGGTCTAGATTAACCAGACTCTGCTTTATTTAATTTTCTTTTCCATTTTAAATTGTTCTTGCTTCTTAACCTGCTTGCAGATGCTAAACATTATGAACAGCTGAATGCTACGTACACTTATTAGTTTTTGCTAATACATAAATACTTTAGTCACTTAAGTTTATTTTGCTGAACGTATAAACAACAGGCAACGCTTTTAATGGATTTTCGGCCTTTTGAAATCTTTCACTTTTACACTTTATCAATGACGCTATTAAGTTTCCAAAAGTATATTTAGAACAATCTGGGATAACCAGCTAGGTCAGGTTGTCTCATTTAAAATTGTGACTTCCTGGAATTATTTTTTAACTAGCAACAATAGTCTTGTCATTTAAAAGATGATATTGCTATAAAGGCTTTTGAGCTTATGAAATAATAAGTAGTTTCTACTTAGATTAATCAACGACATGTTTGAAAATCAACATTTCATCTTAGCAAATGTTGATAAAAGTATGGAGGGTGCGACTTCGCATAATGTTTTGCCATTGTACACCTGGAACACCAGAACTACAATTCTCTACGGTTTTAGTGACTATTCATATGCCACTTATAGCAAAAACGATTAGTTCAAAATTGCTCTTTCAAACTGTAAGAGGAACAAAATAATTATTAAAAACGAAGAACTGAAAAGAATCTAAAACGAAATACATGCACAGTTAACATAGTTATGCTATTAATATAAGTATGTTCTGGGCATGCATGTGACGAGTTACACAGGTGAAGAGTTACACATGTGACGAGTTGCACATGTGACGAGCTACACTTATGACGAGTTGCACACGTGACGAGTTACACATGTGACGAGTTACACATGTGACGAGTTACACATGTAACGATTTGCACAGGGGAAAAAAGCGATGTGAGAAAAAGTCCACTGATATAAAGACAAATGTACTTGTATTAAGACAAGCACAAAGTATCAAAGAGAAATCAGAGAGAAAACTCAATTTTCTTACACTAACCCTACTAAAATCATAACATTTAACTACTAGAGGGACTTGACAGTATCGCGAAATGAAGCTTAACAACAAAATTTTTGTATTCACTTAAACTTTTTGTTTTCATGAAAATAGGGAGTAAGGAACCAAAAAAGCAGAGGCGCTTTGAAGCGGAAAGAGCGTTATGGGGGCAGTCCACCGTTAGATATTCATAAAGCTTTAAATATTACAAGACTCTGTTGGATTTCTTTCGTTTTCACTGACGGTTCTAAAATGACTTTCTTGACAGGGCAGAATAGTTCCACGACAAATTTTTTTTTACACATTTAAGAAAATTGTAAACGCTATCCTGTAAGAAAAGAATTTTGCTTTGGCTTGTTTGAAGGCCGCCGATAATTGGAAGTAACACGGGAGGAGTGTTTAGAGCACGATGGTCACAAATGCTGTCACTTTGTATCCCTTTATTGAATTACCCTAAGATTATTTTTAACACTACGCCGACTTGCTCTTCAGGCAAATAGTACCTGGGGAAATAATACTTAAATTTTTACTGCAGTGACCGTACAATCGATTCTTAAGCTTTACTGGGAGTACTTTAAACAAGTCGGCTTTGTTCGTGGCTTGTAGATAGAGATGTGACAAGTGTCGCGTGGTACAAATGGTCTTGTTATCTTTGTACGAGTTGGTGTTTATTGCTTGTAGATACAGACACGTGTCGCGTGGTACAAGTGTCATTATGTGATGCCAATGGTCTGGTTCCCTTTGTACGAGTTGGTGCGTACTTCTTCCCGTTGTGTAGAATGTCACTCTTTTCACTGATTATGTGTTAATTTAGATCTTTTCCATGAAGTGTTTTAACTGGAACTGCGAATCCAAATCACTTAATTAGCAGGGTCCAGATTCACAAAAGTTAACTGTACAGTTAACAAATTCCGTAGCAAACAAAACTTCTTAAAATTAATCGATAAATTTTAAGTTGTATATCGAATGCCGTTTTAACATTTAATGCTTATTTTTGATATCAAAATATATTTAGAGAGATCAATAAATCAATGTAGATCTCATTAATTTATATTTTGCTATCAATAATTGAATTTTAGATGGCAAAAATTTATTTTTGAGATCAAAAAATCAATTTTACAAACCTAAAAAATCTTACGGGAGACACTCATTCACATAAAATATAACGAATCGTCAATTAAATTTTGGAGATGAAAATTTTTGTTATTGAGATCAATAATAACAACACAATTTTTGATCTCAAGAATGCTTCTTTTTTGTACAGTAATAAATTAAAATAAAGATTCCATATACAAGGACAGCCATTATTTATTTACAGATACGTATTTCTGAATTTTTTATAAAAAAGTAGACTGATATTTTGATATCAAGAATCAGTTTTTGAGATCAAAAAATCGTTTGCAGATTTCAAAATACAATTTTAAAAAGCATCAGTCTGAAATAATGATATCTGAAATAAATTCTTGATATCAATATATAGAAAATCAATTATTCAGCTCAAAATTGATATTTTGCTATCAAATATTTCATTTTTGCTATCAAGAATTGAATTTTTGATCTCAAGAAATCAATTTTAGATATCATTAAATCATTTTTGATATCAATAAATATTTCTTGATATCTCCAAATATTTCTTGATATCAAAAATTATTTTTTGAGATCAAGAATACATTTAGAGATATCAAAAATACAATTACAGATAGCAAAAATGAATTCTTGATATCAAAATAGGGATTTTTGAAATCAAAAATTAATTCTTGATATCAAAAAATCAATTTTTGGGATCCAAAATTAATTCTTGATATCAATCATTCACTAATAGATGTGATAACGGCATTCCATGGTTGTAGGTACTTTCTAATAAATATTTTACATAGAAAATAGGTTTAGAATTAATATCTAACATTTTAAACACTAGGAGTTTGAATTTCTCTATAAACTTTTAACTTTCAAAAGAGCAAATCTGTATACACACAAGAAGTCCTCTCTAACAAATACATTAAAGGATTTGACCAAAGCCAGCGCACAGTAATATTTTTGTGTGTTTTCCTCTACCAAAAGTAATATCAACTTGTTCTGAAACAGTACAATACCAATCTATACCGTATTCAAAAAAGTTAACTGCACAGTTAATTGTACATCAGGCGGCGGAAAGCGTTCGATTCACATAGAGGTTTTTTCGAAAACATATTTTGAAATAAAAGACTTGAGGTACCCATTTAAGGTCAGTCTTCTGTGAGAACTTAATGGTCGAACCACTTGCGTTGTCAGAGGCAGTATGCAATAGTCAATTTTGTGAAAAAAAAACCAGTGGACCAATCATAAATGAGTCTTTGCTTATAGACGCAACAGTAATATTTTTATTTATTCACTAACACGAGTTGATAGTTACACTATGAATATGAATAAATATAACCCCTGAGTACAAAAAAAGAAAAGAAATATTCTTTATTATGTCACCAAAATGCTATACATTTGTGGTAAGACAATGGGATCAGAGCCTATGATCCCAGTCCTGTTATTCTCCTTTACCCTCAGGAAGCCATTTGTTACCTTGTGCTTTGCCCCTTCCCCACCCATCGTTGTTTTGTACTTAAGACAAATAAAAATTTTAAAAATTATTTAGCAAATTTCCCGAGCCTCATAACCACATATTCAAGTTTTTGTATCTATTTTAATAAAATCTGTAATTTTTTAGCGCTAAATCTTCAATTTTCTAAATTACAGTTTCTTCAGTAACTTAAACAATTCCTAACTTATACACTAGCTTGGAAAAACGGTCTAGTCTGTTGATTTTTAATTTAGAATTTAAGTTTTCAGCTATAAAACTTCAATGAGGAGACAGTCAAGATAAACAAAACATTGCATTTACAATGATTCTCTTGTCCATGAAATAATCAGTTTTTAATTGTTTAACTTTTTTCTAACACTTGTTCTATCTCCGTGCCTGGATGATGCCAGTGCGTTCCTATCCATACACAGAGTGCTCTTACGATGATTCCTTTTCGAAATCTCCTTTCTTAAATAATACTTTCTCCTGTTTTTTTTTTCTTTTTTTTTTTCTTTTTTAGTTTTTAATATCTGTTTGATAAACATTTAAAATGCTAAATATTGTTGAGTTTAATTTCAATATAGGAAAACACTGCCTGAGAATAGTTTGACTAGGGCGTCCTCATAAACCAATGTGAGTTTTATACTACTAATTTAGTTAAATCAAGCTGGTGTAACTGTCGCTTGCCTCCCGAACAGATCCCTATACCCGTAGCTCTTGGGCTAGTTTCGCACTTCTCGACTCTGTCCCTGTCTGATATACAAAGATTGAACACAGCAGACGCGGATGTGGGTGTCGGCATTCGTGCAGTATCTGGAACAGTTCGTAACAGAGCAGCGCAGCGTTTTTACATAATTTACAGCAGATCGTGTGAGAACATTTTCCAATCATAGTCATCTGGCTTTAGGCTATAAGTCTCAATCACAAGAAATTACACATACGTATTTACTTATTTTAATCATTCCATCTCCATGGCTTAATCCACCTTAGAATTTGTAAAAATTAATAAAACATGTTAAAATCCCAGGAGTAATAACGGAAATAAATATCAGACAGCAAAACTAAATTTGAGGGAACGTGATCTAGCCAAGATGGAGAGAGAAAGAACAGTCTATAGTTCTCCTCGATACCCGCTCCCCCACCCGCCAGGCGGATAGCTAGACAGGGGCATCTTCCATCCGAAGGGACGGGGCTATACAGGAAACAAAATGCTACATTTTTTTGCAACGCTTTGTATACATTTTTACCACATCCGTTTAAATGACATCACGGCAATTTCTTTGGGCCACGCAAACAATTAAATTTGACGTATTATTTGACTGTTTATTTCGCACTCTTTAAATTCGCTATAATTTTTTCGCGCAACATAATAAACGTCTTGTGTTTTAAAGAACGTTGGTTTGAACATGCGTTTTATCATGAGTTTGTAAAACCTTCTCCGATTGGTTCTTTTATGTAACATGCGTTCGAATGAGATTTCTGAATTTTGGAACGGGAAAAAAGTAATTATGGAGCGCGATAAATACACCTTATGTCAACAAAAAAATTATTTTGAAAATTTATTAAAACCACGTGCAGAAATTAGTAATGACTTGGATGACAGAAAAAATATGGCGGTATATTTGTACAAAAAATCAAAACGTACATGTTGTATATATTTTTTCGCGTTCATTTGAATGGCCTCGCGGCAAGTTCCTTAGCCGCGCAACATCTACATTTCATATATTATTTGACTATAATTTTTGTCTATAATTTTCGTCTTGTGTTTAAAGAACGTTTTTCTGAATAATGTCACAAGTTTGTAAAACCTCCTCTGATTGGTTCTTTTATGCAACTTGCGTTCGAATGTAATTTCTAAATCTTGGAAGGCGAAAAGTTAATTATAGGGCGCGATAAATTTAATTCATTCTATAATTTATTTTTTTATATAATAAAAACCAGAAATTAATACTGACTTGGATAACATAAAAGGTAGTTCGCGAAAGAATTAAATATTGTCTCGTCTATTAATTGTACATAAATACCAGAGCGGTCAAAAATAATTGTTGGAGCGCGAACGCCGTAAAATTTTTGTACAGATATACCGCTATACTCTGATGTACTCGGACAAAACAGACTGCCACCCTTCTAGCTCCATCAAAATTGCATCTTATTCACTTGTTGTCTGACTTTTTTTTATTTTAGAACTCTTATTTTTCTATTTAAAGCTCAGGTTTTTCCATTTGAAATGTAAAAGGGAGTCCAATTGTACACATAAATCGCGGTTAATATACCACAGTGTGTCAGAGATTGATAATAATAATATGTCATCAGTACATTCATTTCTGATATCTTCTTTCTACTATGTTATCTCTCCTACAGTCCGCAGTCCGCATTGTAATGGTAAGGTTGTCTGCCATGCCTAATAAACGGAAACAAAATCACCGTGCTTTAGTTGTTATTACCATTTACTTATGTACAGAAAGGTGTTGCTGCATTGTTGTTTATGGAGAAGATTTCCAGTCTGTTCACATGGAGCATGTGTCAAAAATAACAAAAGCGAAAGTAGTTCTTTTCGTCTCATACACGTTAAGAATTTAACGGATCTGTCAACTTGCTGAAACTTTCAGCAAATATGTAGATCTGTTGGTTTACTTGGGCATCTAAAGATTCACTGAAATTTTCACAAAGGCTCATTTGTTACTTTCTCTTATGATGAGGTCTGAATATTCAACGAAAATTCTAAGATTTGACATTTTTTCATCTACAATTACGGAAACTAATCTGCATTATTAACTCGGATTGCAAAAAAAAAATCGATCATCATTACACGGAAAACGAACAGCAACTATTATACAATTTATTCATAATATTCATAAATAGAATTGCAATTACGAGATACATCGAAATAAATGGCATTGAGGGAGCTGCAGCAATTGCAATCTCCCGCTCATGGCAGTTAGAAGTGAGTATTCCACAGGGCGGTATATTCGTGCCAAAAAATCAAAACCTACATGTTGCAAATTTTATTTTTTAAAATGGTCTCTCGACAATTTCTATTGTTGCACAACATATATATGTTACACATTTTAATTACTATTTATTTAATTGCTCTTTTATTTCGCTATAATTTTTTCACGCAATATAAGTCTGTGTTTTAAGAACGTATGTGAACATGCGCTTTATCCCGAGTTTGATTGTTAAATATCACATCTTTTCGAAAAGATTTCTTAATTTTGGAGCGCGAAAAAATTGGAATGTGGGGCGCGTAAAATTAATGTATGTCAATGCAAATTCTGTAATCTGTTTTCAGATTACTAAAAACCAAGTGCAGAAAATAATATTGATTGGGATAACATAAAATGTGGCTCCCAAAATAAGTAAACATTTTCTAGTGTATTAATTATACATAAATACCGAAGTGATACAAAATAAGTGTTCGAGAAGGAACGTCAAGAAATATTTTTGGCACAATTATGCACACTACGTTAGATTCTTTGGAGTACCTACCCCAGATTGTAGAAGGGCAAATGCTTTGTTTTTATTCCATGCCATGTATTGGACTATTGTTAACACATATGAAGGCTCAATAGAGGTACTTGAAAAATTGGTCAGAAAACAAACAAAAAAGCCGAAATAAAACATGAATGAATTGACAGATGTTGAAAGGCCGGTGTAACAGTATATCTTGCCCCCTGCACAGCTCCCCCCCCCCGGGGGAAGATAGACTGATAATTTAGATAAGGAAATTTCATTGAGGTAGGCGATTCAATGCGAGCACTTCTGTGGGGTCAAAGGTTTGTTTGGAATGCAATAAGAAAATATAAATTCTTGCTAAGATCTTTATTACAGTTAAGGCTATTAATTAGAACAGTCAAATAAGAAATTTGTTTTGTAAATCGCCGAGGTTTTAATTATAAATAATAAAATTTCCCAGTTTTTATTTTGTAGCTTCAGACTAATGAAGGCGATAAAAAGTGTGAGATATTTAATTTTCTATTTCAATTACACTACCACTCCTATGACTTTTTCAAATTATAGTACAGAGACAAGGGAGCAAACACAATGAAATGCTCAAAATAGTCAAAAGTAGTAGGAAAACGAGAGTTCGAAAACAGGAAGTGAAGTCATCAGACCCCCTCTACTCCTCCTCCCCCTATCACATACTATGTACCGACCCCCCGACCCCCGACCCCTCCCCCCAGTAGGCATGACCCTAAGTCACCTGTCAATCGTCATGACGTCATTAGTCACGTGACCTGTCAATCATCATTAGTCACGTGACCTGTCAATCATGTGTCATGTGACCCCAACCGTATATGAGGAATGTTTTCCCGAACACTAACCTTCCGGCCTGGATGGCTCACTTGGTAGAGCAGAGGACTCGTAAGCAGACCCATGGTCTGGAGGTTGGTGGATCGATCCCGCCCTCGGGCATAACTTTCACCTTCTGTCGATCATACCGTCATATCATGGGGACCCCCCTCCCCCCCTCCCCGGGTGCTCCATGTGAGGACTTCCACCATCTGTCTATCATACCATGGGGACAGCCCTCCCCCCTAGAACATAATATGTACGGACCCTCCTCCCCGGGTTTTCCATGTGAGGACTTCCCACCATCTGTCTATCATACCATGAGGACCCCCCGGGTCCTCAATGTGGGACCTTCCCCCAGGACATGATTCAGCAGTCCTATAAGAGCACAATGTGTGCGGACATGTGTTTCATTCAGGCTGTGGCTGCTGTTGGATACACATGGAAAACAAGTGAAAACAGTTGCTCTTGCTGTTGTACTGTTGTACTGTTGTGCTGTTGTTGGATATTACATGAAGAACAAGTGAAGGAATGACTGGAATACACATAGGAGACGAAGTGAAACATTGGTTATTCTTTGGAAAAAAACTTTTGTGACATCATGTGACATTATGTGACATCATGCGACACTATGTGACTATGTGACATCATATGGCTATATGACCATGTAAGGACTATTTAATTGCTATGTGAGCATAATTAGTCTAAAGTATGTATGTCATTATCAGATCGTTCACCACACCTGCCTCTGTAGCTCACTTGGGAGAACAGAGGACTCGTAAGCAGAACATTGGTGGTTCGATCCCGGCTCGGGACAAACTTTTTTTGGTATTTTATCGTTTACTTTTGTGACTATGTAACATCATGTAGCATTATGTGACATCATGTGACTGTTACATTATGTGACATCATGTGACTCTGTGACTTGATGTGACTTTGTAACATTATGTAACATTATGTGACTCTGTGGCATCATGTAACATTATGTAACATCATGTGACACTATGTAACACTATGTGACTCTGTGACATTATGTGACTCTGTGACATCATTTTTTTAAACATAATAGCCATATTTCTATGTCTATTTTCACTGATGATATTTAATTAGTCATATTTCAATGGTTCCATTACAATAACCACTCACACACACACATAGCATAGGAAAAAGTACATGAAATCTCTCAGAGTGTGGGAAAACGATCGATAAATTTCAGAGTGCATTAGTTCAGAACGTTAAGTCTAATGTTATGTTTTATGTTATAGTAGTGAGAAAATGGTACTTCTAAAGCACATTTAACAAATGCAGTTTTGGAAAATATATAATGTATAAAATAGGTTTAAACATTTTAACATACCACTTATTCAAATGCTTTGAGGTTATAGTAGTAGGAAAATGGTAGTTCTAGATCAACTTTAACAAATTTAGTTTTTGATAACATATGATGTATAAAATAAGTTTGAACAGTTTAGCATGCTACTGATTCGAATGTTCTACAGTTATAGTAGTGGCAAAATGGTGGTTCTAGACCAACTTTAACAAATTTTGTTTTTAACAACATATGATGTATAAAATAAGTTTGAACATTTTAGCATGCTACTTATTCGAATGTTCTAAAGTTATAGTAGTGGAGAAATGGTGGTTCTAGACCAAATTAAACAAATTTAGTTTTTTGAAAACATATTATGCCAACAACCTTTCTTAATGCTTTCAGGTATCGTCAGAACACATTGCTCTCCGCTTTCACCTGACCATTAACAATGCCAGCATTACTTCTTCGCCGATGTGTAGAGACCATGGATGACGTCTTCAAAGTGAACTATGTTGACTATGTGTTTTCAAAGCTTCCTGCTTTTGAATCGGATTGGATTTTGCAAGTGAAGAATTTGCATCAGCATTGGGAAGCTGTTGGAAAGATAATTCCAAGAGATGAATTCATCCGCTCATTTCTACACGAATGTGAAGAGCTACTTTTACCATCAACTTATGACATTGGTTCAGCATTTATCCGCGCGAATACATCTTGGCCAGCTGAGCTCATGTTAGTTGTATCTGCTAGAATTATTTTACATTATGATGATGACGTCCCATTGACGACGAATGCATCAGAACTTGTTCAATTCAACAATGGACGAGTTGAAGTGAATTCAAAACTTTGTAAAATGTTTGAAGAACTATAAGAAAGCTGACTCTCCAATTTTTTGATGGTATAAAAGGAGAAGGGTGAAGTGAAGTCATTATTCAATGCGCAGCCATGGAGAAGACAAGCAGCTTTAAAATTAGTGCAAACTTAATCATTACTGTGGAGCATGGGCAATTTGGACCATTTCTTCGAATAAAACGTGGAGAGAGATGGCTTGCTTTAGCACCAACCTTGTGGAAGATTGTGTGTGAGAGATTAAAAAATTTACGCAATATTGGCTTCAAACTGTACTTAACGCAAACGAAGTGCCATGTGAGTTTTGTGCAAACATCACTGTTTGAAGGTGGTGATGGTGAACGGGAGACATTGCTTCAGGAAATGGATAACATCAACTCAGTCTTATTCGCCAAACCTGAGCCATGTACGGATTGTCATGGGAAGAAAACTCCTATCAAGCTACAAAAGGACAATCGAATGAAAGTGTCAAAGCTATCTAAGAAAAGACTGGCTGAAGTTCGATTGGAGAATATGAACGTGCAAAATCAACTTGGACTTACCTTTGAATATTGTGGTGCTTACGGATATGCTGAGGATTATGATTGTCACTGCCACAAGTACAATTGCAAGTTGTGTGAACCTGAAAACTTCTGCAACAAGTGCAACTCACTAACAGTATCTGCAGAGTAAGACAGCAACTCATTTGCTTGCCAGCTGTCAAAGTGTGCAGACGTGTCATATGGATATGCGAAACAAAGATGGATGTAGAAACGTTTTTCAAGGAGACGTATGTGGACTACATGATTAGTGAACTGGCACGTTTTGGATCTATTCAACAACAACTGGAACACTTTGACATCTATTGGGAACTTGCTCATTCCACGCTGAACGTACCAAACTTATGCGAGGACTTCATCAAACAGTGTGTGCTTTCAAACATTGACGGAGCTGAGGAGTTTGATGTTGAAGCAGCATATCACTTTGCTCGATTTGATCCAAGACTGTTTGATGAAGTGAGAGGGTGGTTAATCTACATTGCAGTATAATGGCAGACATTATATTGAGACAATATTTTGTGCAAAAAACATATTGTGAAGAAATATTATTAGCTGTAAAAAAGTTTGCATGTTTAGTATGTCCTGCTTGTCAAAATGAAGAGTGTTCAGAACATACTTGTCATTCTGTATGTGTCTATACATATTGGAATGCAGCTAAATATTATATTCATTTAAATAAAGTGTTAGATAATGCAATCAACGTTGTGAAAAATATGGTGTAGATGCTATCACATTAGATGAATTAAGTAGTTGGTTAATGTTCATTGAAGATCAATGGACTCCAATTATTCACACCATTGCATCAATACTTGATTTGTAAGATATGTTGATTGAGTTGTAAGACAAAATAAAATGTAAGATATGTTGATAAAATAAAATGCAAGATATGTTGACAAGTGTTAATCATTTAGTGTTAACATGCCGACGCGGAAAGACTACTTGACCAATATTTACTTTAAACCTGGTCAACTCGGGGCATTTGCTGGTCCTTACAAACTTTATCACATATTAAAAAAACATGATCAACCAGTCACTCATTCACAAGTAAAGAAATGGTTACAGGATCAAGATGCCTTCAGTTTACTACAACCTATAAAATACAGGTTTAAAAGGCAACGTGTCATTACACGTGGTTTTGATGACATGTGGGATATTGATTTAGCTGACATGGGAAACATAGCTCCCTATAATGATGACACCCGCTTTTTATTGGTTGTTATTGATTGTTTTCCAAATATTTGTGGGTGCAGCCAATACCTAATAAATCACATACCAGCATCATAGAAGCCTTTCAAAAGATTTTTCATGAAGCACAACGAAGACCACGAACTGTAAGGTCAGATAAAGGAACTGAATTTAAAAACAGATGGGTAAAGGCATTTTTGAAGAAGCAGGGAATACATGCCTATAAAACAAAGAATGAAACCAAAGCCAACTTTGCTGAGAGAGTCATTCATACTCTAAAGGGAATGATGTATCGATATTTCCTACATAATCAAACTTACCGCTATATGGACATCCTTCCAGACTTAGTGTACAATTACAACCATACACATCATGGCTCCCTCCCTAATAAGTATGGTCCTGCAGATATTCGTAAAGACAACGAGTCAAAAGTGTGGAAGTATATGTATGTAGACAAATTGAAATTGAAACCAAAGAAGAAGAAAAAACCCTACAAATTTAAAATTGGTGATCAGGTCCGCATTTCCCACATGAAATATGTATTTCAACGGGATTATCATATAAAGTGGACGCAAGAAGTCTTCATTATCACACATCGTTGTAAGAAGCAAGGAATACACTTGTATCGTGTGAAAGACTTTTTGGACGAAGATATTGATGAACATTTCTATGAAGAAGAACTGCAGAAAGCGACAAAAGATATTGAATCTGTCTACAAAATTGAAAAGGTCTTGAAAACACGAAGAGGACGAGGTGTTAAAGAATTATTTGTGAAGTGGTTAGGTTGGCCAAAGAAGTTTAACAGTTGGGTGAAAGAAACTGATATTCGAAAATGAAGCATCCATTCACATATTTGGTCTCTGGACCTACAGGCAGTGGTAAAACTTCCCTAGTTAGAGAAATTCTAGAACAAAAGTTAATTAAACCCTCTCCAAAAACCATTTTATTGCTCTATGCAGCAGATCAGCCTTTGTACATGGGAATGAAAGGTGTGGAATTTTACCAAAGCATTCCAGATGACATTGAAGAGCGTTTTAACCAAAAAAAAAACAAATTTAATGGCCAAATGTCATAGTGATGAGCGTATGACACGTCTCATTAGTGTTGGCAGCAGTCATCAAAATCTAAGCATTATTTTTATTGTGCATAATTTGTTCCATCATGGTAGAGAAATGCGAAATATTAGTTTGAATAAAACGGACAAATATGCAAAAATCGCAACTTCGACCCGGGGGGGGGGGGGAGGTCGACCCAAAAAACCAAAAATGTTTAGAATTGTCTGAAACGGAAAAATATGCACAAATCGCAAAATCGACCCCGGTGGAGGGGGGGGGGGGAGGTCGACTTACTCTGTGCCTGCTGCCTATCTCTCCCTGTGAGAAAGTCTCACGGTTTGCCTCTTACTTTAATTGTTTCTCACACTGTGAGCCCTTTCATCTGTTGATTTTGCCACCTGTTATAGTGGAATTGTTTCTCACGCTGTGAACTTTGTCATTTCTTGATTTTTGCCACCTGTCCTGTGGCAAACCGATTTTGCATGTGATCAAATTGTTGTGTGTAACTTAGCGTGCTGACTTGATAGAATGTTGCTCGCCTAGGGGGATGGGTGGGAGGGGGGAGGTCCTCACTAGGATTGCCATGACTATCATGGCTATGTTGCCATGACATTGCCATGGCTACGCTTCGTTACCATGAGTACGTTACTTCGTTGCCATGACTACACCTATGACGTCACTTCCGGTTCACACAGAATGACGTCACTTCCTGGCGTAGAATCGGCGTTTGGCGTAGAATTGGCGTTTTCCCCCTACTTGTACATTTCCTGTATGCACTACGTCATGACGTCACACACTAATGATGCTCAGAGCGACATCGTTATAAGCGATATGACCGTACAGAAAGGCGGTATAGCGGGTATCTTGGGATGCATTGAACATACGAGTATCATTTCTCAGATTATAAATAAAACAAAACTCAAATTCGTCTGGCTCCATTTGACGAATGCTTACGGAACCATTCCCAACAAACTGGTTGAAGTCACACTGCAAAGTTACCACATCTCAACGAAGATAAAGACTATGCGATAACTACGCAAAGTTTAAGATGTGGTTCTCAGTGGGATCGTACACTACCGAATGGCAAGCACTCGAAAGCGAAAAAATAACAGGATGCACAATTTCAGTTATTATATTCACAGCCGCAGTTAACTTACTCATCAAACGCCGAGAGAACAAACGCAGGAGGAGGGAGGGGGAGTGAAAACTGCAGCAGGAGCACTGCAACCAGACATCTAAGGGGTTTATGGACGCTTGACGCTGATGCCACGAACCATACAACGAGGCCGCTGGATGCTGATCACGATATCTGGTATATTTTAAGATACAAGATCAATCACTGTGGTTAAAGAAAAGCCAATTAAATGCTTACGCAAATGGTATAATCTTACGTGCACGCCCAGAGAAGATGGGAGGACGAAAAACTACCGCTGAAATTTGCGATAGTCTCAGTATATGATGTGTTAGTATCACCCAGCAACCTAGCAATCTGGAAATTGGTTGAAGACCCAGCTTTTAAATTTTGTGGACGAAGAGCAATGCTAGAGCATATACTAAGTTCTTGCAGTAGGTCGCTCGAAGATGGAAAATTCAGATGGCGCCAAGACTACGAGCTGGAGGTAGTAGCAGCAGGTGTGGAAAAAAGCGCGAAATAAGAAAAACACGAAAGAGCAAAGCCAACTTTACGACATTCGTGAAGGGTAATAGTGTTGGTGTTAGCAAAAGCGCATCCAGGGATGAAGTAACCGGTGGAATTTTATCCATGACTAAGGAATGTAAACTTTTGGCCGATAGCAAAAGACGTCAGATTTACGGGAAATATAGCAACAGCAAACTTACGCCCAGATGCTGTGCTTTCTTCTGACAGCGAACGCATATGTGTCCTCGTTGAACTCGCGGCGCCGTGGGAGGAAAGAATAGAGGAATCTTACGATGGTAAAATGCTGAAATACTCTGACATAGTACACCAATGCAAGGGAAACTGGTGGAGTACATCGTGCTTCCCTGTGGAAGTTAGTTGCAGTGGTTTTCCAGGGAACTCCTCCTGGAGAGCATGCAAAATACTAAGACTGGTAGGAAGAGAGAGGTGCGACCTCATACGTAAGAGTGAAAATAGAGCGAAGTCAGCTTCCATGTGGATTTAGAGGAAAAGCAATGATTTTTCAGAGACCACTATTTTCATGAATAGTGAAGATCCGATAGCAACAGCCCAATCCCAGACAGCAATTTGCATGCAGACCCCTCGTTGCACGCTTAGTAAAGCAAGTGGATTCCAAACAAGCAGAGGGGAGTGTCTGTTGCGGCCAGAGAAAAATACGCAGAATATCAACCCATTCAGAAGTAGTAACGACGTCTTGAGTAATTTCTATCCGTGATGCAAGATGCAAATATTTGAAAAAACATTCAGATCTTCAGAGCATACCTATCAGGTCATGAAAGCAAAATATAGTCCAAACCAAATCGAAGAGGATATATTCCGCTAACCTAACTCTTGTTCTGCAAAAAGGCTACCAAGAAAATTGCCTACTGAAGCTACCTGGAAGAACGAAAGGCTGGGTGTGATGAGACATATCATCGACGCAAAAGCGGAATGTGCTCCAGAATACGGACAGTCACTCAAAACATCGAATGAAATTATTGCGGAGGCTCTACCCAGAGAAAAGATTACATCTATTGGACAAAAGTAGAAAATTGGACCTAGAAAAATAAAATGGAATCCTTCACATGTAACTGAGAGATAATATCAAAGAAAGCGAATCGTAAATAACTTAAATGAGATATAAATATATGCAGCTGAAGTGTAACGCGGATGACCAAACGGCTCAGCTATGTATCAAGCTAATGTGGTACAAATATCTCGGTCGATGCTTGCCGGACAATCTGTTCGGTGTTACGGGAGTGACACAGGGTAAGGACCACTAAGAAGAAACACCCATGCGCCATTCAGATGATTCTAATCTCAGGGCTGAGGCTTGCAAGACAATCTGTCTAGCGTTACGGGCGTGACCCAGCATTCAAATCATAAAAAAGAAACAACAAACCTCAAATGAAAAGAAGCAAGGAAGCACGAAGAACAGGCACTACACTTAAGATCATGGAGCGAGCTGTGTGAGACCCGTGGGCCCGACTGATTGAGAATATCTGGAGATTGAAGGGCCGAAATATTCCAGGACATCAGCTACTCCACTTACGATCCGTTATCATTAAGAGCAAATCGGTCAAAACTACAGCCTATGCGTATGTATACAGCGATTTTGGATGGAAGGTAGCCATGAATTGCCTCCTCCCAAACAGCAAGCTGGCGTATCAATATTCCATTCAGCGTATTTAGTACGTGAAGATAACGTGAAGATAACTTCGGAGGATTACTGCAATCGAGCAGTTTAAACTATAATTCGAACTCTAGAATTGACAGAAAAGTCTTGCCAAACAGATTGAGCTGAACATATGATAAAATAATGGACAAGGCTAGAAAATTAACAAACCTCCACTCCACAGAAGGACATTCACAAAAATTTTACAATGCAGAACAACATATACAATGCTTTTTCTAAGCTCTCGAAAATGGATGCATGCATGTATGCGTAACTTTTTCCTTGCCATTTCTTTGTGATTTAAACCAACGAACTGACAGTCAAACCATAGTCCCCAACGAAGTCTCCAAAAAGTGAATACAGGAATATAGGGTTGTCAGAAACTTGTCAAAAACGTCCCGACGTAATGTTTTTGCAAAACATAGCAATTTATGTAAAGCATGAAAATATCCCAAAATTGAATCCATGAAGGAATGGTGTTCAGTCTTCTAACTAGTTGGAAGAGATACTTATATGACGCTTATTCAGTCATGTAATTTCCTACCTTCCTGAGTTTTATTCTACTATTGCCTATAATATGTATCCTCAATATAATTTCGTTCTGGGCTGTAAAATTTAACTTGTGTTCAGTCCCACAATGGCATCCTAGCCAAGCAAAAAGTAAGATGCCTCCGAGTGTCGATGCAAAAGGTGTAAATTTTTATCATTTGCTAAAAAAAACATCGATACGTCAGTTGTTGATCGATTTCAAAATGATAGTTTCGTCTATCTGAAATATAGATATCCAAATCAAGAGTCTCCATACAAAATGAAATTTTTATCCACTTTTTTGTCCGATTTCAAAAATTAGGCATTATTACACATATGCAATAGATACATATCTTCTATGTGTAAAGTTTCAAAAGGCTGGGCATTCCATTTTATAAGTTCTGCTCTGAGTAACACCCTCCCCCTAGTCTCGAAGCAAAATGTTTATTTTTTTATTATTTTGCGAAAAGGTGCTGATGCGCCAGTTTCTGTTAAATTGAAAACTGTTTAATTGTGTGTCGTGTGTGTGGAGAATGGAACAGTTACAAATATTATTGATTCTATTCAGGATATCACTTTATCATGTCAAAAATAGCTAAATGGGCAAAATACTGTTTCCGTTTACCACCGCCTGCAGGAACAAAGTGTCCGCCAAGCTAAGAACCAAGTGTACAGCACCAAAGCAGTTACATATACTAGAAGTCTTCACGTGCTGATCAAGTGCCCGGTAATAAAAATCTATATCAACAGTCCTGTCGCCCATATTTTTACTGCTTGAAAACGCATTGTTTCTATAAACAACGAAATAATATATCCCCAACTATCCCTGTACGGAAGACCTGGACTGACTCGACCGACCTGCCTTGCTTCCGATCGTTTCCTCAGCGGTGCTCCAGCAGTGCCCGATCACTTCCCCAGCTGTCTGCGTATTGGAATCTTAACATTTTCGGAGACATTTATTATCCGAATGTAAACAAATATAAAACGACGTAAATTTTTGAAGGCCAAAAAATTGTGAATTTTTTTAAGTTCTTAGACATATATAACGTGATTGTAATCAATATACATGTACAGACAGGCGGGTTGAGCGGCCACTTAGGTTGGCGACTACGCCAATAAAAGGGGATGTTCTCGTAAATAACCACAACCTACGATACCGTAACTCTGAAACTGGTCCAACGACTTTTTTTATACTTGGAATGCAGTTACACTAGAAACAGGAGGTATACAACATAAACTTTTCTTTGTCACTTAACAATATGGCGGTGCTGAAAAAGAACTGGTAAAGTGCTGAGGAAGTGCTGGGGAAATGCTAAGGCAGTGCTAGGAAAGTGCTGAGAAAGTGCTGGGAAAGTGTTGAGGAAGTGCTGGAAAAGTACTGGGAAAGTGCTGGGAAAGTGCTGAGGAAGTGCTGATGAAGTGCTGGGAAAGTGCTGAGAAAATGCTGAGGAAGTGCTGGGAAAGTGCTGAGGAAGTGCTGGGATGGTGCGGAGGAAGTACTGGGAAACTGCTGCGAAAGTGCTGGGAATGTGCTGGGAAAGTGCTGAGAAAGTGCTTGGAAAGTGCTGGGGAATTGCTCAGGAGGTGCGGAGTGTGTCACCCTTGAACCTCGGAATGAGGAAAGCTCAGAAGTCAGTCCAGGTCCATCGTAATCCCTTTCGCGAAATCTTGTATCTCTTCAAGTCAAATTGGGAAGACGAAAAATCGAGAAAAGTACATTTTATATGAAGACCCAGACAATCTTCACGCAACATCTCGGGCAAATGTAACTAAATGTGTGGGAAGCTTTTTTTTTGCAATGGCGTTAACTGGTTCGTTAAATAGGCTAATTGGACTGATTAAATATACCCCCAGGAGACATGACGCAGAAAGTGGGCCAAAACATTTCGAATTCCATTTTCATTCAAAAGTGCTGTCTG
This sequence comes from Protula sp. h YS-2021, assembly GCA_949752745.1. Lineage (NCBI taxonomy): Eukaryota > Metazoa > Annelida > Polychaeta > Sabellida > Serpulidae > Protula > Protula sp. h YS-2021. The sequence continues at coordinate 17,517,167 of OX457025.1, read as the reverse complement.
GTAATTCTTAACAAGTTTGTCCAGGGACAAAGTCCCAGCTTACGAAAAGCATAAGACCAATTCCAGCGTGCATGAGCAAGGGAATTTCCCTGACAAATTGGGCTTCAAAAGATAAGATGGCAAAGAGCTAGCTCAATAATTAATTTAGCCCCCTACCAGAACATAGACCGATAAAAGATTTCTTTTCCAGAAAAACAGATTTTTTGTATCTCTGGTAGAGTGGAAAGTCTGATAAAGATACCTTCAAACAACGCTCGCATTTCGGACCAGTGCGCATATCTATGTAACTTGCCTCAATACGCGTTTCTTATTAAGGCGAGTGCGCATGTTTATTTAATTTGCGTTGATGCGCGGCTCTCATTTTGGAACAGTGCACATGTTTATTTAAGTTGCGTTGATGTGCGGTCCCATTTCGGACCAGAGCCCATGTTTTTTTTGTGTTCATGTGCGGTTCTTATTTCGGATCAGTGCACATGTTTATTTAACTTGCGTCGATGCGCGGTTCTTATTCCAGACCAATGCGCATGTTTATTTTACTTGCGATGATGAGCGGTACTTATTCTGGACAAGTGCACAAGTTTCCTTAGGTTGCCTTGATGCGCGGTTCGCATTTCGGACAAGTTTGCATGTTTATTTAACTTACGTTGATGCATGGTGCTTATTTTGGACATGTGCATATGTTTATTTAACTGGCGTTGGTGCGCGGTTTGCATTTTGGACCAGTGCGCATGTTTATTCAACTTGCGTTGATGAGCAGTTCGAATTTCAGACAATTGCGCATGTTTATTTAACTTGCGTTGATGCGCAGTTCGATTTCGGACCAGTGCGCATGTTTATTTAACGTGCGTTGATGTGCGGTGCTTATTTTGGACCAGTGCAGATGCTTATTTACCTTGGGTTGGCGCCTGGTTCGCATTTCTAACCACTGCGCATGTCTTTTTACCTTGCGTTGGCGCGTGGTTCGCATTTCGAACCACTGCGCATGTTTACTTAACGTGTGTCGATGCGTGGTTCTTATTCCAGGCCAATGCGCATATTTCTTTAACTTGAGTTGATGTGCGGTTCTTATTCTGGACCAGTGCGCATGTTTATTTAAGTTGCGTTGATGCACGGCGCTTATATTGGTAAGGTGTGCTTGCTTATTTAGCTTGTGTTGATGTGCGGTTCGATTTTAGACCAGTGCGCATGTTTTTTTTTTAAATTGCGTTAATGCTCGGTTCCAATTTCTGAGCAGTGCGTTTGTTTAGTTAGCTTGCGTTGATGAGTGGTTCGCATTTTCCCCGAGTGCGCATGTTTATTTAACTTGTGCTGATGCGTGGTTCGCATTTTCCATCAGTGCGCATATTTATTTAACTTGTTTTGATGCTGGGTACTTATTTTGGACCAGTGCAAATGTTTATTTAACTTCTCCTGATATGCGGTTCGCAATTCGGACCATTGTGCATGTTTATTTAATTTGCGTTGATATTCGGTCCGAATTTCGGACCAGTGTACCTGTTTCTCTAGGTTGCGTTGATGCGCGGTTCGCATTTCGGACCAGTGCGCAGGTTCATTTAACTTGGGTTGGCACGCGATTTGCATTTCGGACCAGAACGCATATTTATTTAAGTCCCATCGATGCCCGACTCTTATGTCTATTCAACAGCGTCGATTCGTGGTTCTTTCTTTGGACCGCTGCGCATGTTTATTTAATTTGCGTTGATGCGCGGTTCTCATTTCAGACCTCTGCGCATGTCTTTTCAACTTGGGACAAGTGTTTGTTTAACTTGCGTTGATGTGCGGTGCGGTGGATCGCACGGTGGATCGCATGCTTCTGTCGATGCGCGGTTCGCATTTCCGGCCATTGCCCATGTTTATTTAATTTGTGTTGATGCGTGGTTCTCATTTCAGACCAGTGCGCATGTTTCTTTAGGTTGCGTTGATGCGCGGTTCTTTTTTTCGGACCAGTGCGCATATTTATTTAACTTGCACTGATGCGGCGTGCTTATGTCGGACCAGTGCGCGTGTTTATTTACTTGCCTCGATGTGCGGTTCGCATTTCGGACCAGTGCGCATGTTTCTTTACGTTGCGTTGATGCGCGGTTCGCATCTCGGACCACTGCGCATGTCTATTCGAATTGCGTCGATGCGTAGTTCTTTTTTCGGACCAGTACGCATGCTTATTTATCTTCCGTCGATGCGCGGTTCACAATTCGGACCAATGCGCATGTTTATTTAACTTGCATCGATGCGCAGTGCTTAATTGGACTACCGCGAATGTTTATTTAATTGCGTCGATGTGCGGTTGTTAAATCTGACTACTGCGCAAGTTCATTTAACTTGCGTTTATGTGCTGTAGGAGGAGATTCATTTAATTTTTTTTTTAAAAATTCCGAAAAAAATTAAAAAGTTTTCCAATTCACTCAAAAAGCACAAGCCGTATGCACGATCTCAGATCAAAAATAAGTGAAATCTGATAAAAACTGTAGGAGGAAATGCATTTTGAATTTTTTTCTTCAAAAATTCCCTCAAAATTCCCTGATCGACTCGAAAAGCACAAGCCGTATTCACGACACCCTAAGCATGCCTCAGCCCCCAAATAACTGATGTCTGATCAAAACTGCAGGAGAAGATGCATCTTGAGGAATTTTTATCAAAAATTCCCCCCGAAATCAAAAATTCCCAAGTCGAGTCAAATAGCACAAGCCGTATGCCCGACTCATCCAAGGATGAATCATAGAAAAAAATAAATGACATCGGATAAAAACTGTAGGAGGAAATGCATTTTGAAGTTTATTCTTCAAAAACTCCCTAAAAATACAAAAATTGTCCGATCGATTGAAAAGCACAAGCCGTATGCACGACTCTTTAGGGTGCCTCATACCAAAAAAAATGACATCGGATCAAAAATGTAGGAGATACATTTTAAATTTTTTCTCAAAAAATTCTCCAAAAATTCAAAAATCACCCGATCGATTATGCACGACCCCTTGGGGATGCCTCACACCAAAAATAAATGACATCGAATCAAAATCGTAGGAGTAGATGCATTTTGAATTATTTTTGAATTTTTTTCTTAAAAAATTCCCCAAAAATACAAAAATTGTACGATCGACTAAAAAGGCACAAGCCGTATGCAAGATCCCTTAGGGGTGCCTCATACCAAAAATAAATACATCGAATCAAAAATGTAGGAGAAGATACATTGTAAAATTTTTTCTTCAAAAATTCCCAAAAATTCAAAAATCACCCGATCGCCTAAAAAAGCACAAGCCGTATGCGCGACTCTATAAGGGTGCCTCATACCAAAAATAAATGACATCGGGTCAAAACTGTAGGAGGAGCTACAGCTTAAAATTTTTTCTTTAAAAATTCCCCAAAAATTCAAAAATCACCCGATCGCATAGAAAAGCCCAAGCCGTATGTACGACCCCTTACGGATGTCTCACACCAAAAATAAATGACATCGGATTACAATTGTAGGAGGAGATGCATTTTGAAACAAAGTTTACTAACTAACTAACGGACGCCAACCGCAGACCGATAGGAATACCCCAGCTTACGTGTAGCGTAAGCTGGGCTAAAAAGCACAGTTAGGTGTCTCTTTGATATTCATTTTGTTGCTGCATTCGACTGTTGAATTTTAAATATGCAAACTGCAGGGGTCACCTGACCTTTATTGAGGACCCTTAAAATAGCATCGCCTGATGCTTCTCACAGACTTTTAGTTAGTATAACGAGTTTTGGACGAGCTTTCATGGGGTTAAATTTTCAGTGTGGAGCAGTGTTTGAGAAGCTGAGTAAGACGAGTTTTTACCCCCGTTGTTTTACATCGAGAATGCCTATAGGAAGGCCTGTCCAGATACTTATGGCTTGATAGATTTATGACCCAAGCCGGGATCATAGCTGGAGCTCGGGATAAAGCATGTCATTCGAGGTTTCGCTAGCTAAGAATTGCTAGCACAGCACCTCAGGCACAACAAGATTGACCTTGATTTTGTGTGGGTGTGTGCGTGGGGAGGGGGGTCCTTGGTGGGGAGTAAGCGGGTAAATATTATATACTCGTTTGAAGAACGAACAGAATGGGAGTGATGAATTAGAGGATATACTCTATTAACTGTGTCATAAGATGTGTGTACATCTTTGTGTCTTTATTGGACTTATTGTGAAGTTACTATATCGTAATTAGATGTCTGCTGAATCTGTTAATCACTGTAGTGGGTTATTACTCATCAGCGGCACAACTGCTCGGTGCTCCCATTGTACGTCTGCTAGCAATTAGGAGCTCAGATAATGGTGACAGTACTCCAGTATACTGCACAATACTTTTAGTGATTTCTCCATTGTTCAGTTTTCTAAAAGCTTTCTGCAATCCTACGGCAAAACACGAGAAACATCAGCACATGAGTCATATTTTACTGCATAACTGTCTTCAATAGAAACATACTTTGAGCTATAACGTCCATTTCATATTACACAATTATTTTACTTCTCTTCTTTCTGACTATTATAATTAAATTTAATTTTCAAAATTTCGTAGTTCTATTTTTCATTACTCGTTTTGAAGTTTTAACAAGTTGCCTCTTTCTTCTGTATTTTATCTCCTCATTTTAAAAATTAATTTTAATTGATTTTTATTTTTGCCTTGCCTATGAAAGCACTCTCTCAGACTTTCCTAGCACTTCCTCAGCATTTCCTAAACACTTCCCAAGCACTTTCTCAACACTTTCCAGCACTTCCTCAGCATTTCCCAGCATTCCCTAAACACTTTATAAGCACTTTCTCAACACTTTCCAGCACTTCCTCAGCATTTCCTAAACACTTTCCTAGCACTTCCTCAGCATTTCCTAAGCAGTTTCCAAGCACTTCCTCAGTATTTCTCCAGAACTTCCGCAGCACTTTCTCAGCACCTCTGGTGAAACAACCCCAGGACTTCCTCAGCACTTCATCCTCACTTCCCCAGCACTAAACTGGATCCTGTTTTTTTTTTATTTTCAAAACGGGGCTCATTTACCATGACCAATTTTCCACCATATTGTTAAGTGACAAAGAAAAATTTTACGTTGCACACCTGGGTCTAATGTAATTGCATAGCAAGTTTTAAAAAAAAATCGGTCGAGCAGTTTCAGAGTTATGGCCTGGAAACGAAAGTGGGACATACAGACAGACGAACATGCTCATTCCTATATCCCTCCGTTACACGTGAGATAAAGATATCGTCAGTTGTGGTTATTTGCGGGAAACCCCCTTTTATCGCCCTAGCTGCAAGTGGCCGCTCAACGTGTTTTTTTATTATAACGATGCTGATTAACAAATAAAATGGTTCAACAACTTTACATTACGCTATATATATCTAAGAACTTGAACTTTTCACCTTTCAAAATTTTCCGCCATTTTCTATTTGTTTACATCCGGGCAATAAATGCCTCCGAAACTTTTAGGATGCCCGTATGTAAACTGCTGGACAAGTTATGGGACACTGCTGAGGAAAAAATTTTCGTTGGAACATCGGAAGCAGGAAAGGTCGGAAGTCAGACTCGGTCGTCCGTATAATTGCGGTTCGGGTGGGAGAGGAGCGGACAGGTTGATGAGGGTGTAGAAGGTGTGGAATTGTTGCAATGTATGCCCATGACTTTTTAAAACAACATCTAAACGCAGTGCACTAAAGTTTGAAATAATACTCCTTTTTAACCAAACGCCGGTACAGTTTCGAAGGAATCCCCCTTTTGTGGGAAACATGGAGTGCTGAATGAAAACTACACCCCACCCCCACTACAACTCACATCTGGCTTCAAAATTACCCCCTTTCTCCGTGTTTGTTTGCTTGTTTGTTTGTTTGTTTGTTTGTTTTTTACCAAATTCCCCCCTCTACCCTCCTCTCTCCAGGATGCAATGTCCTTGACCAGTATCAGCCAATGAGAACGTAGCGTTTATTGGAAATCCTATACCTTGAAAATGGAGTTGAAAAGGTCTTCTAGTCTTCCTAATGGGTGAGACAGCCATTCAAGTACAGAATGATAATAAAACAAGTTTCTTTTATCATTAAGCAAACAGAATAATGCTGGTACAGTAAACGTGTGACACCCCGTCACCAAGTCAACTCAAAGGACGAGCTCATGTGTTTGTTGGCACAAGGTCCATGGTAATATAATACACAAGACGTAGCCTTCAACGAGAAGACTTTTTGTGTAATCAGTTAAAAAGGTGTGATGCCCCTAATTAACAATTGCACCTACCCTGCCCTGCTAAATGGTGCTAATATTTTATTATCTTCCCTACTCATTACCTTTTATCAATACTTGTTCCAATGTATTAAACTAGAAATTGCAAACAACAGCGCAAGAAAAAGAAGCGAAAATCTCCATCCCATAAAAGCCGGGGCTGGAGGGGAGGGGTGGGGGTGGGAGGAGAGGCTAGCGTAGGAGCGACATCGCGGGTACAGGAGGACTTTTGTCTGACTCAAGGGCAAAAAAAAACAAGATTGCTGACGCATTCACGGCAAACCCAGCATAACGCGTTTTCCCTTTATTTTTACTTTTTCCAGATTACATATAATTTATGAAATGCGGATATGTTAATACAAGTGTGTATTTCATCTTACTGTTATTATAAACCATTCGAAATTGTGCTCAATCCTAATGTTTCAAAATGACACATGTACAAGTTTTTCCTACTGATTATCAATGACTCCACGACAATTGATCCAGCGACAATTTATCTGGCAACAGTTGACCTGGTCTGAACCAGGCTACGACACCTGGTCTAAATTTAAAAAAAACTATTATTATTATTATTATTATTATTATTATTATTATTATTATTATTATTATTATTGTAAGCTCAAGGAATAACGCCCAGTAACTGTGAAGGGTAAGACACAGGGGGACACTTGGTATCGTATGTGTTACCATGCGTGTCGAAAAAAAGCGCGGAGAAGGGGGAGCAATGTCGTTAAACAGGGGGTGGGGGGTAATTTTCTTTCAGTACTCAGCGTTACCCACATAAAGTGTGTGTGGGGAGGGGGGGGTGTATTTCAAAATGGTACTCCGCGTTTGGGTAACCAATTTGTATCTGAGTATATATGCACAGAACAATAAATTTTTAACTTGTTTTGTTTTAAATGGTCTTAAATGAATTCCAAAGTGGTAGATCAATTCAGGGATTACGCCCCCCCATCTCTAACTCCGACATGGTGGGCAGTCCTTGGCATTAACAGGTACTCATTAAGCTTGGAACCTGGCAATAAATTCCATGAACTGGCTATGTACGGAGTGATCTTGTATGAACTCCGGAGTAGCAGACCTTTAAATTTATTTAAAAAGTACAATAAAATCTCAAGTGTTCTGGTTTCAAAATATTGAAAATAAAGCTCTAAAAATGTCATATTACAGTAGGATTTGTCTGGTTTGAAAGAAAAATGAAGTGAGAATTCATATCAATTAAATTTTGTTATCAAGTCGACAAATATTTATAAAAGGTAAATACGTTTTGAGAAAATAGATCAGTTGTTGTTCCCTGCCAATTTGGATCAATTGTTGCTAGATAATTTGTCGCTAGAGCAATTGTCAGAATACCACTACCAATATATAAATGACATTGGTAATTAGTTATTTTGCGATAAAGAGATCGCCTGGAATTAAAAACAACAGCTATATATATGAATATTTATGAAGTTGTAGTAAATCCACGAGAACTCGCAACTGGACAACTCGCAACTGACAACTCGCAACTGGACAACTCGCACTTAGAAAATTGGGAACTGGGCAACTCCCAACGTAACAACTGGTAACTGGACATCTCGCAACTGAAAATTGGCAACTGGACCATTCGAAACTGACAACTGGGAATTGTTTCAACTCGCAGCTAAATAACTCGTAACTGGACAACTTGCAACTGGACAACTCACAACTGACAACTGGCAACTGGACAACTCGCAACTTACAACTCGCAACCGGGCAACTCGCAACTGGACAACTCGCAACTGAGTTTCAAAATGGACAACTCGCAACTCGAATTTTTTGCAGTTCTTTTGGGCAATGTTTTATTGAGTGAGCGAGATTATAAAATAAAAACGGTATATATATATATATCTTAATTCATATTTATTGATTTCTGTAAAAGTGATATACGCAATTTATATACACAAAGTTCTAGTTTTCACTTGAAAAACTTACGATATGATGGTTTCAGAGCTTAAATTAGCGGAGGAAAACACCATTCACACGTTAACACACTTTCCTTAAGTTGATCAGAACCAGTTTTGACAGGCAAATTGGTCAATTTTCTTCCAATTTCCGCGATTTCTACTTTTCTAAGATATTCATGCCCATCCAATAGCGTTCCATTAAAAACAGAATGACTCCTAGTCTCCATGACCGTGATTTCGTGTTCATGATAATGACAATCTTGTTAATTTCCATGCCATTTCCTCATCTATTTGGTCCATTACTGTCAACTGAAGCAGCATATTCCAACACCCAAGCAATGCTTGTTGACATAGGTCCTTTGCTACCTCGGATCGACGTCGGGGTTTTGGTTGTTCATGAAAGTCAAAACAACGTCAACTTTAAATTCCGACGCTGGATAGACATCAATTATCCGGTTCCTGGTCATCAGGACTGTGCCCCACTAGGCCTGCGCGGCAAATTTTGTGTACCCATTAGGCCTATGCCCCACTAGACGTACGCTCACAAGGCCTACCCTTCACGGGACACAACTTAGCTTTTGTCATCTTGTCTGTGAAGTATTGTGACGAAATCAATTTTAATTACTTTTGATTGCGAGACAAAACTTAGTCATTTTTTATGTTGTCTATGATGTTTTGTGAAATTTCTCAGTAAATGTGTAGATGCACTTAGTAAATGTACAGCTCCACTTAAGTGATTGCAATTAAATTCTTAAGTATCACAGGTGTGAAGTGTAACACTTGCAGAGCTTCTACTCTTTTATAGTTTCAGCGACCACAGGTAAAATGTTTAGCATATTGTATTTTGTGACATGAGGCAGACGTTTAATAAAAAAAGGGTGCTTTTGAAGAAGTAAGTTTTGTCTTGCGTAGGCCTAGCGAGCGTAGGCCTAGTGAGGCGTAGGCCTAATGTTCACACAAAATTTTTACGGCATAGGTCTAGTAGGGCGTAGGTCTAGTAGGGCATAGGTCTAGTGGGGCGTAGGTCTAGTGGGGCGTAGGTCTAGTGGGGCGTAGGTCTAGTGGAGCGTAGGCCTAATGGGCGGACATTGATTATCCGACGTCTAATTAGTGTTGTGTAAAGGTGTCAAATGGAAGTTGGAACAATGTCTAACTCTTGACGTTGTTTAGATGTCGAAATATATTATTCTGGAATCGCCGTCAAGGCAGCGATCGACGGTCATAGAGTGGTCACCCTTCGTTAAAGTACCTCTCACCCTTCAATACATATAAAGTCGATTTCCATGAAAATATTTCAAAAGAAGGTGGGGAAAACATTTGAGCGTTATTGAAATTCTCTATTTTACGTTCTTATTTTGAGCTATTTTCAAAGTAACCTGTCATACCTGCCATTTCTGATGACCGATAACAAAAAGAGGTTGTTTTTGGTTGTGACTCCGACATCAGCACAACCTCGATTTTTCTACGTCTATCCAACGTTGATTTTCCCAAGCTTATTCAACCGTCATCAATGACGTTGATCAGACGTCGCAAACAGTTGCGTTTTGGTTGCATACAAAAGTAAAATAACGTTGTTTACCCAAGTCTATTCAACATCGTGTCAAAGGCGTTGATAAGATGCTGATCTGTGTCGCGACCAGTCACAACCAAATTGCAACCAGAGTTAATGTTGTTTGGTTGTATCAAAGTCACATCCTCACAATATTTACTGGATAGCTAAACACAAACCCGCACACACACACACACACACACACACACACACACACACACACACACACACACACACACACACACACACATGCAAAATAACGAGCGATCACGTGATGCCAGAGACAGTTTACAATATCTGGCAGAACATAATGTCACTCCGTTGCCATGGCCACCATATTCGCAGGATATGAATCCACTGAAATACTGGGATCTTCTGGATCGGAAAATACGCGAAAAAAAACCCCTATCGAAAAATCATATAGAACTTCGACGAGCCTTAATCGAAGAGTGGCAGCATTACCCAAACAGTGCAAAATCAATCGACTTGCTCAGGGTAACGAATCAATCAATTGGCTCAATGCAACGTAAGAGTTCGAGCCCTTCGAAACGCTCACATAGCTCTCACGCGATGTTAACACGTTGCTCATTTGAATGGACTTCGTCATCGGCTAAAATCTTAAATGTGTTGTCTACAAATGACTTTATCTCGAAATTGAAATAAAGTGAAATCTTTTGTATAATTTCTTTTGTTCGTCATTATGTTATTTGTGTCAAATGTGAAATTTCTTTAAATTAATTAAACGATGCAGGGAAAGAAAAATGCAGGTGGTTAAAAGGTTATATATTTTGATGATGACACCGTTGCCAGTCAAACCCTCCACACACCCTCCCCACCCATCTGTTTATCCGTGTTCTTATCCCGGTGGAACCTGCCTCGCCATCACCCGTCAGTTTGCCAGAGGAAGCCGACTGGAGTCAGTCCTCCTCTTCACTTTTCGCTGTGTTAACTGGACAGCGATAAGAGATTACAAAACATTCAGAAATTCTTTTTCTTTCAGGTGCTACTCACTTTCACGTTTAATTAAAGAAAAAACACCAAGCTTGTAGAATCCCAGTCTAAACCGCCGAGCATGTTGGTTCGTTAGCAGCCGAACATTCCTTGATGCACTTTTAATTAAAATCTTGATGCATACTTCGCTTATTGATGGCCTCGGACCACAATTAATTTACTTATATGTTTCTTTATAACATATCAAAATCTGACACCTTCCCTACATCTGGAACAGCAAAGATGAACATGTGTCTGTATATATCGACCTTTCACATGAACAAAAATAGTAAGAAATATAGGGCATGACCATTTACTTTTCGAGATATTCTTGTATAAAGACTGGTACCCTCGAAAAGTGCCCCATCAAGGCTATTTTCATTTCTCTATTTTTTCCAGACCAATGAAGTTACAGTCTTCTATTTTTCTCGCGCATAAATTCCACCTCTCTTCTTTATAAATGTACCGTTAGTTTATTTCTATGCACAAAAATAATCGAAAATCAGTACCATTTGCTGCGCAACTACCGTTTTCCAATCTTTCATTTGTTGTTCAACTACCAGGAAGTAAACAATTGTGGTCTGATTCCTGATGGTACTTTATGTATTATGTAGCGGCACTGGCTAACTGCCCCGCGGAAATGCGGTACTGGGTCTTTTATTCCTCAACCCTTGTCAATATCATCACAGCAGATATCCGGGCTGCATAGTTTTCACGACACAGCGAGAAACTGACGTCAGAGACAGGGTTGTAATAATGAATGCTGTAATCGAAAAGACGATGCATACACGCAAAATAACAGTTCTGTAAAGACATGCTTATATATATATATATATATATATATATATATATATATATATATATATATATATATATATATATATGTATATATATATATATATATATATATATATATATATATATATATATATATATATATATATATATATATATATCTGTGTGTGTATGTGTGCGTGTGTGCATGCTTATATATATATATATATATCTGTGCGTGTGTATGTGTGTCACACGAAACAATCACAGAAGAAAAAGGATGTTCTTGCAAAAGCTATGAGGTTTAAAAGTGTAAAAAGTAAAAAATGAAAAAAAAAAAAAGAAAAAAAAAAACAAAAACAAATTCAGAAGCATCGAGGACACTATAGACCAGTACGCAAATGGAGTTTATTGGAGATAATGCAAATTAATTTGTTTTGGCATTGAGACCACAGACACGTGTATATTTTTCTCTCATGTTCAACAACCTTACTGATTGGTCGTGATTTTTTTTTTTTTTTTTTTTTTTTTTTTTTAGGTTTTGGTGCTCAAAGAGCAATAAAGCAACATCCAATAAGCACTGTTTGGTAAACAGCCTCCGAACAGGAGACTGGGCGGTCCTTTTCATGGAGCTAATTAGGGCGGCTAGCTAGCTTTTCAAGCACGTGATGGACACCATATATAACTATCGTTTTATTTCGTAAAACGAGCTTTTACGAGTAAAAGCGCAATTCGCGTTCTCCACTTTTAATGGGTTCCCTTCCAGTAATATTTACCACGCAATATAAAAAAGAACTTTTTGAGGTACTGTTCAAGATACTCTAACCCTTCCATCCATCCTATGGCCAATCAGAATGCCCGAGACGTCGTCTGCTAGTCTCGTATAAACGACATTCCCTTTTTAGCCCCAAAAGGCGGTAAAACACGCCCAGGCTAGTTGGGGATGGATGGGACGGGTTAAAATCAAAGTTAAAAGTGGAGAACGCGAATTGCGCTTTTACTCGTAAAAGCTCGTTTTACGAAATAAAACGATAGTTTTACTTCGCAAAAGCTTTGAATTCGCTTATCTCCACTTTTAATGGGACTTGAGTCCGGAGCAGGGGAGCCTGCCATTCTTGAACTGCCCAAAAAGGTCGCGAATTACACTATGGCTTGTAAAAGCTCATTGCATATAGGCGAGGAGTGCTGTGCACTCGACGCAAAGAAGAAATAAAACTTGTCAGCTAAGTTTCAATTCTTTTAATGATTTCCTAAATAAAGTCCGGAGGCGTACCATTCCGGTCTTTCAACATAAGGTAAATCGTAACAAAGTAAAAAATATCACAGCAACTGTCAGTTGAGATGAGAAGGCTTCCAACCATGCCATCATCTTTTTTGAGAACTATCACCATCCCCCTCCAACCGCCCACCGGATGGATCCCTTCCTCAAGTTCTCACTATTCACTTGCTATGTATTGATGAACAATTAGGTTTATTTAGAAGTACTACAAAACGATCGTAAATCCATAGGAATTACGCAAATAAACTCTTTGACACTTCTAGTAAAGTGACTGAAGTGTCTTACAAGACATGCAATTCAAACTTGAAAAAGAAAGCGAGTCCGCTGTCTAACTTTTCTTCTTCTCATTTGATAAATTACCACGTTTATTTGAAATAAACTCATAGCGATTGACTAGATAGTACTAAAACTACTGTAAATCGTCATAAAATGAAAAACAGAAAAAATTTTGCTTATTTATGACTGTTTTCCTATATGGGGCCGTTATGGTCCCATAAGCCCATAATGACACTATGGTACCTCATACCATGAACCATAAACCGGCTTTCGGCCTTCCGGCTACAACGGGTGTACGGTCACTGGGTACGTCTGGGACCGACATGGTCCCCCCCCCTTTCTTTCTGAAAAACATGAAGAAAGGAGATCAAAACTTAAGCATCCGAGTAGCCGTAAGACCGAAGACTGGGCTGTACTCATTACACATGCGATCCTGAACACTTCGGAGTAAATAAATGCTTAATTAAACATAACCGTCCAGCGTTCGTCCGTAACTTAATATAAGCACGAACCGAAATGGTCCAAAGGACCTGAGCGAAAGGCGAAATGTTCAGAGTAAGAAGGAAAGACCTTCTTGTAGGTTGTTACTTTCGTGGCTTGTTGTTGTTGTTACTGTTCCCATTACGGCCCTTGGAGAAGTTACTCTTGTGCTTGCCCTTGTTCTTAAACTTGGGAGAAGCATTCCTACAACAGAAACACTCAGCCTGTAATGGTCGTTTCTGAAGCCACGAACGGTCCTAATGAATATACGCCAGACAATTCATCTTGAGAAAAATCTTTCAGATAGTATTTAACAAACGAGTTGGGGGAAACCCAACAACCTGTTTTTAATATATCCGAAAGGGACACGTTGCGTACCGCCCTGAGGGAATTGGCTACTTGCCTTACCTGATGGGCTTTGATGTTTGATTCCCCTAACGGGTTAGGGTCGATTTGTGCATCGTCATAGGCTGCCAAAATGATCCTTTTAATATAATTTGAGATCGACTGTTTCGAAAGATCTTTGTTAAATTTCGGCATAAACGAAATGATGAGAGCCTTCTGATTATCTGATCGGTAGGCCTCTGACATTTCCAAATACTGTTGCAGCGCTTTGACGGGACACAAAGAGACCAGACCGTCTGAGTCGGGGTCATCTGGTAGGGATGGGAGAGTAATGTGATCGAACGTTCCCATCCCTTGGGTCATGATGTGGGTTTTTCCCATGAATCCTGCTCTAGGGACTAGGGTGACCTTCTCCCATGTACCCTTATCTTTATTTACCTTTCTGTCTAGGGCATGGATTTCGCCTCTTCTTTTGCCCGAAGCTAAGGCCAATAAAAACGTGAATCTTAATGTTGCGTTTTTTGCTGAAATCACGTCCTTACTAAATATATCTGGGCGCTGAAGATACTGTAAGACTATTGATAAATCCCACTGCGCTATGTTGGATGGGCAGGGTGGGGAGCTTACTTTAAAATGTCTTACTAGCTGTGATAGGGAAGTATCTTCGCCCGGGTCGTAGCCTGTAGACGCTTTGAGTCTTGACCCTATAGCGGCCCTATAGCCCTCGATGGAACTTACCTTTAATTTCACCTCCGTGAAAAGGTGATCGAGGAAAACCGCTACCACTGCTGGGCTAGCCTGAAACGGATCTAGCTTAGAAGTGCTACACCAAGCGGCAAATTTATTCCACTGCGACCTGTAAACTTTGGCCGTTGAACCCTTGTGACTGTTTACTATTTTCTCTCTCACCTGCTTAGAAAAACCCTTGTTTTTCAGAAAGGACTGGTCAGACACCATAGGTGGAGGTTCAGTAAGCGAGGGGAGGGGTGGAAGTGATGCCAATGGGGTTGTGATAGCAACTCGTTGTGGCATGGGATCGGTATCGACCTTACTACCTTGCAATGGAGTAGGAGGGCGAACCATGGGGCTTCCGGTGTCCATGGGGCAATGAGTAATAGGAACGGTGGTTTCAACTCGATTACTCTCTGCAGGACTTGCCCTAAGATTGCTTGTGGGGGAAAGGCATACAGTACCTCGTCCCGTGGCCACTGACAATTGAGAGCGTCTACTGCCCAAGCTGCTGGGTCCGGGCAAGGAGACACGTACCGGGGAAGTTGGGTGGTCATCGCGTTTGCAAACAGATCCAGAGTCGGGGCACCCCATGGGGATTGGTGTGTCACCCACTGAAAGGACCGAGGGGATAGGCACCACTCGGTGTTGATAACTTGACCCTGTCTGGAGGCTAAGTCCGCTAGGACGTTTAATTTCCCGGCCAGGTGACGGGCGGAAACGGTCACCTGTTCCTCCCTGGCCTTTGAAAGAATTTGGAATGCAAGTTTGGACAGGGATCGTGATTTGGTGCCCCCCTGCTTGTTGAGGTAAGCTATGGCTGTGGAGTTGTCTAACCGAAAAAGGACTGCCTTGTTTCTGAGTTGGTTGGTCAGCTTGATTAGGGCAATCCAGACCACCCGAAGCTCCAGCCAGTTTATGTGGTAGGACTGAAGCGAGGGTGGCCATTTGCCCTTCCATACCTGACCATTCCAATAAATTCCCCACCCCGCATGGGACGCATCGGTCTGAATCTCTATCTCCGGGGTGGGGGGCTGAAATGGCATTCCTTCGGACATAATTAGAACATCGCACCACCACTGTAGGGCTTGTAGGGTTACCTGTGAAACTTGCATCCTCGCTGCGGGTGAACGACCCTGATGCAACGCCCATCTTACCTGGCTTTGAAATGGCCTGTAATGGAGACGGCCCAGGGGGACTGTCTTCTCTGTTGCCACTAACAGGCCGAGGAGCGATTCCATGGCCTGTAATCTCACCTTCTTTCCTGGGGAAATACCTTTTATGGCATCTGCAATTCTCTGGCGGCGTTCTGGCGTAGGGAACGCCTTTGCTATTGCCAGATCCCAAAACTCCCCTAGAAAGGTAATGGACTGTTTGGGGGTTAGTTCGGACTTGGCTAGGTTTACTACTAGACCTACCTCTAGTGCCTTGCGAACTAAAGACATTGTATGATTCTCGGTTACCTGCCTGTCTTGATTCGCCAGAAACCAGTCGTCCAGATACTGAAAGACTAACATCCCTTCTAGCCGTGCCCATGTTTTCAGTACTTTCATGACCTTGGAGAAAACGTACGGGGCCGTAGCCAGACCGAAGGGAAGTGCCAGAAACCAAAATCGTCTTTTCCCTACTTGAAAGGCTAGAAATTTTCTTGCCGAGCGATGGAGAGGAATATGGAGGTAAGCATCGGAGAGATCTATGGAGGTACCCCACATCCCTTCCCGTAATGACCCTTTTATCACCTGGGCCGTGTCCATCTGAAAGGTGATCACTCGGAGAAAACCGTTTATGGGGGAAAGGTCGATTACCAGCCTCCACCCTCCGGATTTCTTGGGAACCAGAAAAACTCTGCTGAAAAAACCCATTTGATTTTCTGGCATTTCCTCTATCGCCTGTTTTTGAGACAAGCTCAGTAGCATTTCTTGGAGAGCTCGGTCTTTTTCTGACCCCTTGGCGTAAGAGGTGACTAGTTGTCTTGGCGCATGGGCGGTTAGGGGAATAGGGCACCTGAGCCCGTTCCGGTCTCGTTTGAAAGGTAGGGAGTAACCTCTCTTTAACCAACGTACTACCCTTCGAGACGCCCCCATTTCTGCCCATTGCTGCCAAAACTTTCCTAGTCTTCCTCCTACGGGCAAGGAGGCGTTTAAGGAAAGTAAATTTTCCAAGTCTCTTAAGTTTGCTAAAGTATCGCCAGGAGATAAGGGAATCTCGTGACGGTACTTTGGTTGGCTGCTACCTGAACGACTGTGGAGCCGGACCCTCTGTCTTGCTGCCGGGGCTGGGTTTCGGTTTCTTGACAGGGGGCTGTTGTGGCTGCGCACTCGGCTTAGACGGTGCTGGAGAGGACTGTTGTGGTCTCTTCCTCTTCAGTGGACGTTTGAAGGAGGAGCGAGACATCCTGGACATCAGGGCATAATCTTGCGAAAGCGAACGACTTTCCTGGTTCACCCTCTCTATCTCGGCGGGAGGAAATAGTTCTCGTTCCTCCAGGATAGGGGCATGACGCAGGTCCCGCAAACCTTTGACACTAGACCAGCAGTGCTGGAGAAAGGCATCTCGACGTAAGTAGACCATTGAAGTCATCAAAAAAGTGGAAAGTTTGACCACGTCTCGGGTAGCTAAGGCCAGGCATTCCATCAATTTAGCAGACACGGGATCACTAAGGCGAAGTTCTTCCCAACGCGACTTTAGTGCTTTAAGTGCATGATCTTGAAAAGACATAATGTTCAGGATGTGGCGAGAAGACGCCTCGATGGTCTTTGCGTCTTTCTCCACTAATGGAATGTCTGAGTCACTACGCACTGTGGGCATCCAGACTGTACGCTTCACGGGCTGCTCCAGTGCCTCTAGGGGAATTTTTTCATCCGCTGACCGATATGGTCCTGGTCGTACTGAGCAATGTTTAGATAAATGGAAACGCGACAACGTGCGACCCTCACCGGCGTCCATCTTCTTGAACTCTTTCGCGCGGACCGTGACAGCATGAGCAATGCCCTCACTGGTGGCTAGTGCGATAAACGAGTCCTGTTGTGGTGGAGCTGCCTGAGATGTCATCCGAATGGGCGGATCCTCCTTATCTAAATTTGGGGAGCCACAGGAGACCTCTGCTAAGCGGGCTATCTCTTGAATGGCATCCCTGAACGGCACGTCTTCTGGTGCAATCGTAGAAGCAGAACTCGAGGGGGCCGCGTCCTCGACCGATGGGGCAAGATCTGGTGGAGAGGGAGTACGGATGGGCCGTCTGCCCGCTGCCGCTGGATCTCTCCAAAGTCGATGCCCTTGGCCGGGAGAACGCACCTGCTCCACTGCCCGTAACGGTAAATGACAACGGGAATGTACTGACGTACCCTCGGATTCTTCTTCCCCGTCTTCCACCTCCGACTCCTGTTCATCAGATGCTGCTTCTGGGAGTTGGGATTGTGAAAAATGTGACATGTGGGGTTCCCCTACTGGGGTGTAAATTTCTTTCTCCCTGTTGCTTGGGACTGCTGCTAGGGGAGAATTTTCCATCGGCCCGATTTCCTCATCATCTTCCAGCAATGCGGAGACTTGGCCCGAAAGGGGCACGCCCACGGAATCCTCCTCGCTGATGGTGACCGTTTCGGGAATATCCACGTTAGAGTCCAGCGGGAGGTGAGGTACAGGCGAGCCCGATATCGCTGCCACTGACTGAATTTCCGGAGGAGGACGAGAAACCGTAGCTGATGGTTTAGGCTTTTGCCTTTGACTAAGCAGACTCTCCTGCTTCTGAACTTGACTCTGTAAATCCAAAAGTTGTTTTTGCAGTTGCGATTGCATAGACAAAAACGCTGAAAATTC
Source organism: Protula sp. h YS-2021 (assembly GCA_949752745.1). Classification (NCBI taxonomy): domain Eukaryota; kingdom Metazoa; phylum Annelida; class Polychaeta; order Sabellida; family Serpulidae; genus Protula; species Protula sp. h YS-2021. Next base: position 17,498,804 of record OX457025.1, on the reverse strand, counting down.
ACTCGGGAGACGCTGCAGCTGAGGAGGGGGGGATAAGTCCTCTCGCGGGGGAATGCCTAACTGGCCTGTAAACGCCGAAAGTACTGTTCCCGTATCCTTATGCGTTAAAGTCACTTGTTCCTCAGACGGGGACTTAAACGCCCCTCCTGGACTGCCACTGGGTTTCACTCTAGGAGGTGAGGCCCATGCCTCGCGGAGACGATCCCGTTCTTGCCCTTCCGGGATGTCCAATTCTGCTACAGTCTCAGAAAATGCACGTCCTTTACTCTTGGACTTTTTATGTCTCTTAACTGGCGTAGCGGATTCCGATTCTGCACCAGTGTCTACGTGTACGGGGGTGGAGACCTGGCCCAGAATAACGGAGCTAGCCTTCTTCATGGTATCACGAATAAATTCACGAGTAACAAACGAAGCTGACGAAAGGAATTTGCGCTTATCCCTCCTGCGCTCGTTCTTGGTCCTATTCCGTAATAGGACTTTCCAATCCTCTGGAGAAAGATGTAGACACTCGCCACACTGGCTGTCTGGCTCACACAGAGGTATTCCACTATTCCGTCTACAGCGGTCGCAGATGGAGTGGGGGTTACACGCGGTTGGAGGATGGATACACTGAGGCAGTAACGGTGGAGAATGTAGACTGGCCTCTGTCATATCTGAAATGCAAGCAGAGAAAAACAACGGTGAGAATATGTAGTATAAAACAACGCACAAAACTACATTTCTCCGTGCTTTGCTTCAACTGCAAGCTTTAACCTTCCAAGCTGTGTTTACAATTGCTTAAACACCGCAATAACTCGCTGGGTCTAAGGAAAGACGAAAAGAGATGCTTCCCGGAACGATAACGTTCCCGGGCCGTAACGGGCTGGACCGTAATGGCACCACCCGTGTCGGATATGGATCTCTCTTGCCTCAGATGCACCTGGGACCATCGGACCGTAACGGGTTTTGTGAATCCCGTTGGACCAGAATGGTCTTCTCGCACCCGTGACCGTAAGACCACAAAGGGAAAACGGTCCTGGCAAAGAAAATGACCCTCAGACGTCACAGAAAACGTCTCTTTTCGTCGGAGAACGCTGTCAGACTTGCAGAACCTGCTCTACAAAGACTGAGAAGCGACCCATGGAGTAAAGCTTAAGCAAAAACTGGCCATTTCCGCGATGACACAGCTGGCTGGTAAAGCTTGGAGTCTGATCAGGTCCAGCAGCCTGAAAAGATCCTACTCCTAGACGAACTGAGGTGGAACTGGTAAGTTCCTCGATCTGAATGAAAGTGGAGAAAGAGGCGCACTTCTCGGGACTAGGAAAGTGTCTCCGTGATCGTGCAAACTCAACCTAATCAGACCGAAGAGTAAGATGGCGAATAAACACACTTCGGCTCCATAAATTTATCCCAACGCACAATAATAGATAAAACAATCCATTAGGCAGTGAATTAAGTAAAAAATGAAGCAATTCGCACCTTAAACCAGTTCCCTTGCTGCAAAAAACCGGCAGCACACAGAATGGCGTGTTGTATCGACGCCACGCAAAAAGGGAATGTCGTTTATACGAGACTAGCAGACGACGTCTCGGGCATTCTGATTGGCCATAGGATGGATGGAAGGGTTAGAGTATCTTGAACAGTACCTCAAAAAGTTCTTTTTTATATTGCGTGGTAAATATTACTGGAAGGGAACCCATTAAAAGTGGAGATAAGCGAATTCAAAGCTTTTGCGAAGTAAAAACAAAACAATCGCAGGCTTTCAGTGATGTCGACCCCTGCCTCGGTACCAGCATGCCGATCATGGCATTGACAGCATCTCGTGTTTTGATCAAAGGGGAGATGATTAATGTCGGCTCATTATGTGATAGTAGAATTGATTTCAAGCCAAAATAACCTTACAGCTTAGGAAGAACCTCAATGCCAGGATAAACCGCCAATTTAATACTATCCCCTATCATAATTAATTAATTCTCGTTTCTTTGGCTGAGCGCGTGAAATTTTATTTCTCTTTTACATCGTTCGTCGTGCGCTCGCTTAAAAGCGGTGGAAGGATGGTTCAAGTAGATCAGAGCCTCTGCTTCAAGTGCAACGGATAATTCTTAGTTGGAACCTAAAATATTTAAAACGGATTCAAATGTTTTGATCAGAACAAGTGAGTAAATATGGCCTTCTTTTCTTAACACTGCAAGCTATTATTATTATTATTATTATTATTATTATTATTATTATTATTATTATTATTATTATTATTATTATTATTATTATTATTATTATTATTATTATTATTATTATTATTATTATTATTATTATAGTTGTTTTGCAATCATTCAAGGGATGGCCACAGGCACACACCTTTCATTGTGTACAAATGAAAGTCCGTGCAGACAAAAGTCCGTGAAAACGAAAGTCCGTGCAAACAACAGTCCGTGCAAACAAAAGTCCGTGAAAACGAAAGTCCGTGCAAAAAAGTCTCTCACCATTCGTTGCTATGTTGAAGATATCTTCGGAGCAGGGAAGTTTGTTTGCACAGGAGAAGGCAAAATCTATTTTTGAAAAGCATTTCCTACATTTTCAACATACTTCTGCAGATCTCTCATTAATATCCAATATTCTCCAGACTTTCCTTAAACATATTCTTCATTGATATTTATTGTCATTTTTAACCGCTGAAGTTTTTAGTCGTTAAGGCGTTGCTTAGTTGTTGCTAAGGCGTTGTTTAGTTGTTTTAAGACGTTTTTTAGTCGTTGTTAAGACGTTGTTTAGCCATTGTTAAGACGATGTTTTTGGTAGTAACCAAAACGCAACTTTCGCTGACGTCTAATCAACGTCGGAAAATTGACGTTAGATAAACCTAGTAGAATTGAGGATGCATAGACGTCGACTCACAATCAAAAAAAGACAAAAAAAAAAAAAAAAAACAACCTCCTTGTGTTATCGATCACCCGAAATGGTAGCCATGACGGGTCACTCTGATAGAAGACCAAAACTAAGAAATCAAATGCGAGCATTTTCAGAGCGCTCGATTTTTTTCCCACCCACTTATGAAAAATGTTCATGAAAATATACTTCATACATGTCCTGACTGAATTGATATTGAGTGTACTGTCGCTGTCTTGACCGCGATTCCAGAAGGGAACTGGCCAGCCTTGATTTGAGACTCATATTTTTTGGATTACGCTACCCAACAAACATTTTAACGTCACCTCATGGAATAAGAAACAACGCCTATTTCCCAAAGTTGTAAAGAGGTCAGGAGAGCGGTGATGTATAGACAGCGGGAAAATATTTAAATTATTCAACAAGATAATGACAATGCTAAGCTGTCGTGGTCACCCCCCAGTCAGAGTAGCTCCATCCTTGGGTCATCCGCTAAAGTAGGATATGTATGAAGTCAATTTTCACGGAATATTCTTTTAAAGTATTTTACGTCCTCGTCGTGGCCGTACTTTGGAAGCGAACATAATGATTTTGTGAGTTCGGCCTCTATACAACGTCGATTTTCCGACTTTGCCACAGACGTTGATCAGACGTCGCAAAAGGCAGAATTTAGTAGCGTCGAATCAACATTACTTATCCAACGTCTAATCAACGTTGTTTCAAAGACGTTGATTAAACAGTGATCTGTAGTTACGACCAATCACAATCAAATTACATCCAGATTCATTATTGCGGTTTGATCGAAACAGCGCCCCAGCTTCAAATCGACGTTGGATCAACATCGAAATGTTTAATAATAAACTTCATTGTTTTGTCCATATTTACTAAGCCTTACAACATAACTATACTTTAATTCGGATTAACGGCAACCCGCCAGCGCTGGGAAGCCAGAGTAAATGAGTAAACAGAAACCACTCAACAGAATTTAAAATGGCACACTGACCTGTACCGTATCCCGACGAATGATGTAACCATAATTGAATTAACGACAATGTAGCCAAATACTTTTTGGTCTGAGCCAGCTCAGAGTTTTATTTTAATGCCGAGGACTTTCTTACCTCACGCAGTTTCTGGGTCAGTCATCCTTGGAATTCAAAAATTTGAATTCAAAAAAAAAAAAAAAAAAAAACCAGTGAGGCCAAAAAAGTTTTGAAAAATGCTGGCTGAGAAATCTGTCTCAAATTTTGTTCGCATTTGCAAAGAAGAAAGCTTCACATATTTTAAAATAGCAACTTTTACATTGCTTATGTAAGTGTTCTGTCAAATAAACGCTTTTAAACCATTAAACTGTCTCTCGCGAAAAAAGAATGAAGCAAGAATTTTGGTCGATGCTGGGTCATCGAACTCTAAAAATTAATAAAGAGTGACTCTGACTCTTACTATTTTTGGAAAAAAACAGATCTCCGTCAGATCATGGGATGAGCAACCATTTTTCTTCCTGGCCTAAGTAGAAAATCATGTTTTTTTTCCAAACGTGTAATATTAGCCTTATTGGTACAGCTCAGGTTTGATTGTGGAGGCTATCTGTGAATATTATAATAGCGCCACAGTTGATGTGGCGACATGAGTTTTAACAGCACGAAGCCACAAGTTCAGCTTAAAAAGGCGTCTTCTTTTTTATCCAAATTCATGCAACAACCATTTTTTAAAGACGTCCGAGTGAGAACAATTTTAAACTCCCAGATTACGACTTAATTGATTACATTCACTTACTCAAGGTGACTGGTGCAAAAGTCATGGCAACAAATGTTACCTAACATGGCGACAAATCTCAGCCAACATGGCGAAAAATCTCAGCCAGCATGGCGACAAATCTCAGCCAACATGACGACAAATCTCCGCCAATATGGTTACAAATATCCGCCAACATGGCAACAAATCTCAGCCAACATGGCGACAAATCTGAGTCAAAATGGCGAAAAATCTCAGTCAACATGGCGAAAAATCTCAGCCAGCATGGCGACAAATCTCAGCCAACATGACGACAAATCTCCGCCAATATGGTTACAAATATCCGCCAACATGGCGACAAATCTCAGCCAACATGGCGACAAATCTCGGCCATCATGGTGACAACCGCAGCCAACATGGCGACAAACCTCAGCCAACATGACAACAAATCTCGGCCAGCATGGCGATAAATCTCAGCTAGTACATATGGCTACAAATCTCAGCCAACATCACCACAAATCACAGCCACCATGGCGTCAAATCACAGCCAACATCGGTCCAAGGTCTACTTGAGACAACATTGCCGCCCTACCAAACACTTGCTGTTTGATTGCTTTATTTGAGTCGCGATTAAATAGAAACGTTTAATCAATGTCCGTCTCTTCATTGACTAAATGTAAACAAAATCAGGACGAGTTTTGTTACAGACAATATATAAACGTCGGGCACATATTAAAAATTCGAATAAACATCAATAACAACATCGCGATTTGTTTGTGACAACAGTGTCTATTAAACATTGATAAAGTGACACTTTAAAAATGTCGTTACTACATCAAGTAAATCTTCATTTAAAGGCAGTGATTTCGGAACAATTCACTGAACGCACGACTTCTCTTTAGTGGAAAACATCGATGGTACTAGTTTTATTGTAACTATTATTTTTATGCTACTAATGTTTTGCATGAGGATATTTTTGTTATTTTGGCTTTAATTAGACTTCTTTGAGGGGTAGTAAATTGCAGTTTTTAAACCTATAACATATGGTATTTGCTACTGGGCTTTAAATGTGTTTTAGAGTGAAATCAGAAAGCTACTCTTTGTGAGTGTCACGTGTTTTGCTTTCACATTTGCGCTTAAAATACGAAAATAACTCATTATGCCTGATCATGCAAGAGCATGAGATATCGTGCGGGAAACAATTTAATCATGGAAAGCGATTCGTAAAATTACGTGAGAAGAAAAAAGAAATATTAGGAACATCATAGGCTTCTGAAGCAGTTCTCTGACATCAATTCAACAGTTAACAAAGGAAATAAAGGAACGAATGCCTTAAGAAAAAAAATTACAAACGTGTGAGGGGGAGGAGGAGGAGGGTTGGGGCGGGGGAGGGGGGCGAGGAGATTGATGGTGGGTGCACATGAGGGATTCCTTATAATGATGACCATTTTACTTGTTAGAAGCAAGTCATTTATTGAGGCACATTTCTTTTCAAAGAATATGTCACGCTAAAAGGCGTGCGAAAACATTTTGATATTTCAGTTCAGATTTTATTTTCTCTTTTCTCTGCTTCCAGCAATAAAGACATAAAACTGTTTTCTGTTCTAAATTTTTAAAAGATTGTTCGGTCTAATTTTAACTCGTTGACCGTCACGATGTAATTATGATGACTGCGAGCAAAAAACCATTTATCAATAGTGCTGCTGAGTGGTGATCACGTGGTGTGGTGATCATGTGGTGTGGTGGTCACGTGGTGTGGTGGTCAAGTGGTGTGGTGTTCACGCGGTGTCGTGGTGAAGCAGACAATGACAGAGGTGCTATCTGGGGGAGACTACTAGGACAAACAGTTACATACACAAATAAATGAATAAGTGTAGCCACTGAAATGACCATTGAAATACTTGAATAAAATTTGAGTAGCTACTAACAATATAAGCCAATTCGCACTTTGACTTTTGCCGAAAAGTTTTTGCGTTTCGCCTGAATTCAGTTGGGATAAGGATATAAAGAAATGATAGAAAAAAACGGCAAAAATCAACAAAATTCCATTTTGTCAGAAAAATATTCACATTTTGGTTATTAAAGGGACTGAATAATATGTAAAATAGCTTTTGAAAGATCATATGATGACTTCATAAATTTAAAAGTGTGCATGTTGAAAGAAAATTAGAATTTTGATGTTTTTCCCTTATCATTTCTTTATAATTTATCCCCAAAAAATTGCAGTGAAAACAACACCTCTACCGGAAAGACCCGAAAGTGCCAATTGGCTTATTTCTGTAGGAATATAATGTTTGGAAAACAATTCAAGACAGAAAATGCATGTGAGAGTTGCTGTCCCAGTCCATCCCGTGATAGCTTTTATACGGTGGTACAATGAAACAGTACAAGTTAAGAAATCCTGTTTAAGTCCCAACTTATAAAAACAAAGGAGATTTAAGAAAAAAAACATAATCACTTAATATATTTCTATGTGTCTAATGTGCTCAGCCCCACTTTCAAAAGCTAGGTCATAAAATCAAAGCATTATATTGCCACATATTTCCCCATCGAAAACACCAGTGTCCCAGTGCACCCAACCCGGCTTTTAAGCTGAATTTCACATTATATTTCCATTTTATAACACGAGTGTTACTCTCCATTATAAGATGTTTTCGGAATCTCCGCCACCAGCCTTTTTTATTTAAAAGTGTTAATGACCGAATTTCGTAGATTTTACTTGGAAAAGTAGAACTGGAACTGCCTGTTCCCATATATTTGATCCTTATCAGTTTGGGTAGACATCGTTTTGTAAATGCTTCTGCTACACACCGGTGTAACTATGACTTAGGTTTTGCGCTCTCTGCTATAGAATTGTAGAGCAAATCTGTGTCCCATTGGAGTCCCATGTTCCGATGCGCCCCATGCCCCAATGCACCCCATGCCCCGATGCTAACCATGTCCCGATCCACCCATGTCCCGATCCACCCCATGTCCCGATCCACCCATGTCCCGATCCACCCCATGTCCCGATCCAGCCCATGTTCCGATCCACCCCATGTCCCGATCCACCCCATGTCCCGATGCTGCCCATGTCCCGATCCAACCCATGTCCCGATGCGCCCCATGTCCCGATCCACCCCATGTCCCGATCCACCCCATGTCCCGATCCACCCCATGTCCCGATGCGCCCCATGTTCCGATCCACCCCATGTCCCGATGCGCCCCATGTTCCGATCCACCCCATGTCCCGATCCACCCCATGTCCCGATCCACCCCATGTCCCGATCCACCCCATGTTCCGATCCACCCCATGTCCCGATCCACCCCATGTCCCGATCCACCCCATGTCCCGATCCACCCCATGTCCCGATCCAGCCCATGTCCCGATCCACCCCATGTCCCGATGCGCCCCATGTTCCGATCCAACCCATGTCCCGATGCGCCCCATGTTCCGATCCACCCCATGTCCCGATCCACCCCATGTCCCGATCCACCCCATGTCCCGATCCACCCATGTCCCGATCCACCCCATGTCCCAATGCGCCCCATGTCCCGATGCGACCCCACGTCCCAATCCAACCCATGTCCTGATGCACCCTACGTCCCGATCCACCCCATGTCCCGATCTACCCCATGTCCCGATGCGCCCTATGTCCTGATGCGACCCATGTCCCGATGCGCCCTATGTCCCGATGCGTCTCATGTTCCGAAACATTATACACGACTGAAAACCATTTTTTATCTAAGCTATTCAGATTTTCTTAGTCATCATTTTAACCATAGATTCTACACTGATTTCACAAACCCTGGCCTTGTTTGTATTCTCTAGCTTTCTCTTTTGGTCTTTTAAGCATTTTGTAATCCCACATGTATCGTCGAAGCTTAGTTGCACCTCTGGACGTAGTGATCGCTTAAAAACAAGTGGGTATTAAAATGCCGGGGCAAAATTGCCGCGACTAAGTGATAGACATGTTAGAGACAGGGATTACAATGCGCGATGATGCCAGACGTTTTGGGTTTTGCAAAAGCATCGTGTACAAATTGAAAAAGCGGTATTTGCATACAGGAAGCATCGTGAATAGGACCAGAAACGGTCGCTAGGACCGTCGTATTCGTTTGGTTCACCCCTGGGATCGCTTTCGGAAGTGATCAAGAACTGCAGTGGAGACATCTGGGTTACTTGCAAGCGAAAATGTTCAAGTTTTGGAATTTTCGGCGTATAGCTCCGATATAAACCCTACTGAACACGTATGGAGCTAAATGGATACAGGCTGCGCACCAGGATTCCACTACCACGAAATTACGCCCAGTTGCGACAAGCGTTAATCAAGGAATGGCACAGACATCCTCAATATCGCATCAATATTGCATCAACAGATTAATAACTCAGAAGCATCGTCGGATTCAAGCACTACGCTAAACTAAATGTTTATATACTTACTACTGAGTCAGTGCCCGTCACATTAGAATTTCATGAACAGTCAAAATGTAGGTTCCAAACTGATCAAGGTTCGTCATTGAAGTGAACTGCAAGGCTTCCATGTCGGTGGGTATTTCATTTTGAGGAATCTGATGTAACCTTTCTTTTTTTATTTTCATAAAAACAATCGATAATCTCGGTGACCCCACACCAGACAGTTTTTGTAAGCGTTTACTTTAATTTCCTTCAGTATAGATCCCGGTCAAAACACTTCCCCGTCGCTCGCGATAATGCAACATAGGCACCGGGGTTCATATGTTGTTCTGTTGTGATAAAGCAATATAGGCAAAGTGCTTCACATGTTTTCTGCTTCGATACAGCAACACACGCACGACGATTCATATGTCTTGCTGCGATACAGCAATACACGCACGACGATTCATATGTCCTGCTGCGATACAGCAACACATGCACGGTGGTTCATATGTTATTCTGCTACAATGCAGCAGCATATGCACGGTGGTTCATACGTTGTTCTGTTGCGATACAGCAGGACATGCACGGTGGTTCATATGTTGTTCTGCTGCCATACAGCAACATATCATGGTCGATCATATGTCGTTCTGCTGTGGTAAAACAACATATGCACGGTGGTTCATATGTTATTCTGCTACGATGCAGCAGCGTATGCATGGTGATTCATATGTTGTTCTGATGCGCTGCAGCCACGCATGCGAAGTGGCTCATACAATCACTCCAATATCCCAATAAAATGTAGTATTTAATTTTAACGAAGCATAATAATAAATTCAACATAATCATTCTTTAAGCTATAAATCGTCAGCAGTTGAAAGACCAATATGGACTAAATTTGGTAAATTTCACAAGATCATAGAAATGGCAATATGTTTAAAGAATGTGCTTCAATATTTCGTTGTTATTATGTGAGCACAAAAAGTTGAATGTAACTTGACAGCAGAACATATTCCATTAGCTTTGAGCTTATCAAAATTAAAAGACTATATGCAAGAAATATTTTGAGGGTTTTTGAAAGTTTATCTAATCTTTGCAATGAACAGGTCGAGGAAATTCTCAGAACGTGATCATGAACACTGTAAAGAGACATATTCCCCCAAAAACCAAACAAATAAAACTAATTATGGCACCACTGTGCATGTCATAGATGACACCAAGCCACTCTGCCTGTCTGTAGAAAGTCCGGTACAGAAAAGCCCCGCCTTTAACAAATATCTCTTGCTCTGTTGTCACATGACATATACACTAAAACCCGGTAGGTTCTGACAATCGTTGGATTGACACAATTTTCCGGATTAGCCAGATTGCCGAATTACACACGCTATACTAGTTTCCTGTGCTTACATTTATCAAGTCCGCTTTTTCGTCAAGATATAAATCGTTCCTTTTATCATCATTGTCTTGTAACAAATTCATTCAGTTACATTTTGTGATGACTTTAATTGGCAATGTTGAGCCCTTACATAGCGGAATTTGGAACGTAATATGCGTTTCTCGATTAAAATAAACAGACGCAGTCATATTTGTTGATGTACATTCTTGTTGGCATTATATGTGACACGGAACAAACAGCGCTTAAAGATCACTCGTACTTTGTACGAATGAGACCGATTACTTATACAGTGAAACTTATATCTGGATCTGAAACATAGTGAGAGGGTATGATAATTCATTGTTTATCACACAGTAATCAATGAGGAATTAGAAGAAACCTGATTATATGGTTTCATCAGAGAGTTGAACATATGAAACTGATTTGGAGGAGGCGGGTTTTACACTAGGACTTCTATGCACTTATTAAGAGATTGCGAACTTTAAACATACTAAAAGCTATCACATTTATCACGTAACTGTATTGTAGATGACCAAAGAAACCTAATAATTACAGCAAAATCTGCTGCCTTCGCTGTATTGATGGGAAACGATTTGCGAAATTATCGGGATTCGTTTGGGTGATACTTTCATATTAGTATCGCGGCCATAAGGCTGAATTGATAATGAATGATTCGTTGTTAGTCGCAAGGGTGTCAACGGGCTTGCCAAAACTTGCTTAAATACTTAAATACCTATACTATGGGTGTGGATGTGCATATCCAGCTTATCAGAAATAAATGATAAATCTTATTGAGCTTTGATGGATAGAAAATGCATTTAGTAACAGAATATTATTGTAAAATGTGTTTTGAGAAAAAATTAAATGTTATAAAAATGTCATTATTCTTAATTTCGGACAGCGTGTTTAGACCGATCTCTTACATAATTATTGTTTTATACCTATGTTAATTTAAGCCAGTTTTACAACCCTGTTTTGGAAAAAGTTAAATTACATTTCTATTGTTACGCTTAAACCATTTATGCTTCAAACATGTTAATTAGTTCGATAAAAAAGGAATAGCCCCCGATACTCTTAAACATTTTCTTTTGTTGCTGAAATTCTTTTGTCAACATAATTGTTTACCCCAGATGTTGCCATGCATAAATGTCATTAAATGTTTTCTTTAAAAGTAAGCTATTGTGTGTTTGATCATTTTACTTTGCATGTTTAAAAAACATTTGTTCTTTTATTCTATTGCTTAAATTTCGTATAAAGTGTAGACGTTCGCAGACCAACGCCAGTTGATTCCAACTCGTTAGAAGTGCTAGTTGATTCCAACTAGTTAAAAAGGTTCTAGTTGGTTTCAACGCGTAAAAGTGGTTCGAGTTAGTTGAATACAACACGTTGGGATAAGTTCAACGAATAGCTGAAAAACAGCTAGTTAATCTAATTAAATATCTGTTGAACACAACGGACATTAAAGTAGAAACAAATGAAATACATTAGTGGTTAATAAAATTCGAGGAGACCTTGAGAAGTTTAGCAAACAAATAAAATATCAATAACACGAAAAACAGTTCATTCTCTATTATATAATAATATTTTCAAGCTTCCAATATCTTGTTTGAAATATTTGCCATGCAGGTAGCTTCAGATTGTGTCATATTATGCTGGGATGTTTAAACAGAGCTCCAGGAGATTAAAATCCACAAAGCTACAGCATAGATCTGTAAAAAAGGTCGCAATATATCAGTTGCTTTTGCAAGAAAAGACTCTGGAAACTAATAGCAAAGAGGCTATTTTCTGCTACTCCTCTTTGTGTTTTATTCTTATAACAGCAGACTTATTATGTACGCAAAACTGGTCTATACGTAACATTACAACTTGTCAAGTACTATGCATATTCTTGTTAAAACGGACAGCATAAACCAGTACATCTTGTCGCCTCGAATCGTGCAATGTTCCTATGTGCAGTAAAAGAGTTGTAATAAATGTTTTAATCATTCAATCGTTTTCTAGTTAAGAAAGACAAACAAAAACACAGGAATATGGCTAAATATATTATATAAGCCTTTTCACACCATATTAAATTACTGGTATTTTTGCACACTAAAAATGTAATCCCTTGAAACATCGTTCATGATGACATTTAAATGGTTGTCAATAAACACATGATGATATTTCACTTTTTAAAATTCAGTTCTCCCATGCAATATGAATATTTTACAGATATCTTGTGTTGCTTGAAGAATTTTTGTTTTAAAAGTTTCCTTCAGCACCAGTTCTTTTAGCTCAAGTCTTGGCTTTTTATACGTCATTTTTAAATGTGAATAAAATGTTTATAGTTTGACATACTAACAACTTAAGGTAAATTATATGTTGGCAAACCTTCCTTGTCTTCTTTCACAGGAGTTTAGTGAAACAGACTGAAAATATTAGATGTGTGTTCAAAATTCAGGTCTTCAAAATGTTTTTCTTCTTCAGTGAAGAAAGATGTGGTTGAACAGCTAGGATCACCTAGAATATAAGTAAGCAATAATGATATATAAACAACAATTGTTCACTGAATCAGTGTCCTTTGAGAGTATTTTCTCGTAAATATGGACACCGAAATATGTTTTTATTTACAGTCTGGATTTTGAGGCATCCATGCTTCATAGATACTGAAATGGTCAATTCAAGTTGACGAGTTTTTATTAAGTTTATTTTTGGGCATCTTCAGTCTCACGAACAAAACTTCGTGAAGACTTTTAGACAAGTTTTTAAAGGGTGAAAACTTTCAGTGCACAATTAATAACACAAATTCCAACGAAATAAAACCCGTCTCTGAACAAACCCGCAAAACGTTGGCAGCTCTTTGATTCAGTCGCTTTTAATTTACCATTGGTTTGGAAGTTATTTTTTAGATCCATCTGTAGGTTTTTCTGTTTGAATAACTAGAGTGGATCTTCGAAATAATTTAATAAGAATGTGCCACAACAATAGAACTGCTTCTGTTTGCTAACTGTTTCATCTTGTAACGGGGTTATATATGTATCTATCTGATATTTACGTATCTGATATTGTTCATTAAAATTGTCAGATTAACTGAATAATGTTATGAATCGAAATTATAAACCAAAAGGGAACCTGAATTGTTTAAATCTTTTGAAGGTCTTATTGTTAAATTTGCTCGTATACGAACCCTTCCGCCTGTCCTCCCTTACGTTTAGAATGACACTTATCTTTTTTCGTTAATTGTGTTACTCTTAGCCTTGGCGTGTTCAGATCCAGGGGTGTTACCCACTGAGATATAATTTTTCCTGACTCTTTTCACACAGTAATTGACCATTCAACTTACTAACCTAACGAGCCTTGTTGTCCGTATAGCGGTATAATTCTCTGTCCGCAATTATGTTGACCAATTTTCACCCCCTGCAATTGATCATTCAGTTTAATTAAACTAAGGTATATTGGAATCAAATAATAACATAATAAAATAGTGCTAAACTGAGGGGTCGGAGCTCTTTTACCACCTGTGCGAAACTAGAGGGAAGAACGTAGATGGCATACCGTGTGGGAAGGGTGGTGACCTACAATACGTTTAGTAAATAAATTAAGCAGTCATTGCAAACCCTTGTAATCCCAACACCTTACTACTCTGGACAATTTTTTTAGTTCTAACGCTGTTCGGTTTACCAAGATTTACCTGTAGCATCAAAATAAATAGTAGTAAATTTCATGCCAAATGACTGTATTGGAAACATATGCTGATATATCCGTACTGAACACCCCCCCCCCCCCCCCACAAACAAGAACTGTGAGAAGCTACAAGTTTTAAAAATAAGCATATATTTCAATTGTAGCTACAACTAGGCCATCTTCCCATTTTAGAAAACTGAAATTCGCTGAAACCTGTTGAGAAACCTACACATGGAGCCATTAGACTTAGATAACATAAAAAATGATCAGAAACCATCACGAAATAACAATAGGCAATTTTTGGTTCTGAACATATTTTGCAGTGCAGAACGTAAGAAATGGGGTGCTCGGATTCGCAATTATAAGAATCTTTTTACCTTCGATTAAAAGCAATGAATGATAATTCATAGTTAACTCTTTTGCAGAAAATGCTTATTGAGAGCAAATTTTGGAGCAAATTGCTCCTGGGTTAACAGTTTGCTGCTTTTTGTCATAACAAACATGCTGGTGATAACTCGAATTTATATCAGGGTATGTAATATTAAGAAAATCTTTCATGCTGCAAAAGATGACGGTTCTAGTCACTTCAAAAAATATTCCCGAAAGATTCAATTGTGTTCGGACAGCTGAACTAACCAGAACAAAGGTTAATTCTCCGCATATCACCTTCGCCGGATTCAAACCTGGGACCTGGGGATTAACAGTAAAACGCTCTAAACTCAGCTTACCAGGCCTGCAGGTGCAACTTTTCCAACAAAACTAACTGTGAACATTTTGTTTACAAAATAAAAGTACCCCACGTGTGGAAGTTTTGCTGCTAAACCTGATAAACAACGTAACAAACCTGAGTGAGTGAAATGATAACGTTACATTTCGAGGTATGGTTTTTGACGATATAAATTAAAACTTGGTTATTGCTAAGAATCACTTAAATGTGTACTACTCAATATCTGTACAAACAAGAAAAGTGCTATCATTATTGAAAACTCGGAGCGGTTATTCAATGTCCCTACAAAATCTCTGATTTTTATAAAAGTGCCAGGATGGTACAATGTCCCTACAAAATCTCTGATTTTTATAAAAATGCCAAGATGGTTGATTTGAAACGCTTATTTCACATGGCGGACCATTAATAATGCAAGCCTTAAGAAAAATATTTTGCTAAATTTAAGAGTTAAAAACCATTTAAGAACCAAAGGAACATAAGAAAATACACAGTTCATGATAATGCCTTTTTGTAAAGATTTGCCTTAGTGAATGGAACTACTACTGTCTTTGCAGTTGATTTTGTAAGTGGTACACAGGTGGTTAATTTCACGACGTAAACGATATTAACTTGAATTCATAATTCAAGAAAATTAAATCGTTTTAAAGTCATGGATAGATTCTACTCTATTGCCCAGAAAGAGAAAGAAAATGCTGAAACAAAGCAAAACAAAAGACAAAGTAGTCTGCTCATCAAAGTTTGAATCGAATAAACTTTATCCCGTTCTAAAGTGTAAAATAGTGAAATGAAAGGTATTAATAAATTTTCCAATATATATTGTGCAATAAGTGTTAAATTTTGTGTTGCTTTATGTTTTTTTTCATAGAAAACGCGTATGAAAAAATGATTATGAAACAACCATTTCACAGTTCTCAAGGTAAACATCAATTTTGGTGTCTATGTCAGGACAAATGTATTGACAAAGAACTTCATCTAAATCTTATCCATTGGTTATTGGTATAATTCAAAACGATTATACTTATGGTTTTGCTTTGGAAAAAGAAATCGAACAAATTGAAAAGGCTATGACAGAAAAGTTGTGTGGAAAAGAAGTTTTGCATGAAGGAATTAAAAATAAACATTCGTGAACAAACAAACAAATAAGATTCGATAGAGTAAAGATCCTTTAAAGATATACCATTGCCAAGTGTGGTGAAATTTGTGACATATGTGCAGCTGAAATGTACTGTCAGTGGTCGTTTCTGTTCGAATATTTGTTTTCTTTTCCATAGTTGCAATTTGACACATTGATTAAAGGCGTAGAATTGAAGGTAGAAACTGTAGTACATCACAATTATATGATGGCATATTACGTTTGCGCACCTCATTACTACCTTCTAATCAGTGGGCTTTAAGGGCATGCCTTTCTCGTTCCGTAAAACTCACAAGATATCATAATGATGAGACTGCTCTCACCCAATCCCTTCCTCCCTCCAAACTCAAAATAGGATATATCAACAGAAAATGGTTGTCGTAATCATTGTCACTTAATCCGGGGAAATGTCTAATCTAACACATCTCCTTATTTTAACAGTTTTGTTGCTTGAATTTTTTAATCTTATCAAGCACCTAAATAACTGTGATGATTTAATGGCAGGAATAAATGTTTTTGCTATTGCTTTGTCTGTAGTGATGAAATCAAGAATGTTGTGCTGTAATTGCGTTCATTCTGTTACATTGGAGTAACAAGAGTAACTGCCCACCTATCTTTGAGATTATACACAATCTGCAGATAACAATCATGCTAACATGTATCTGAGGGTTTACAAGGTAAATTACAATAAAACACTGTTGACAAAGATTTCTCCTTATCGATTTCAAAATTGTCAAGATTGCTTAGGCTGATCACTGTAACATTGCGAAACGGATTACGATAGACAATTTTTGTGGTGTTACCAATCCACAAAGTATAGTTAGCAAATCACCAAACCAAATGCTCCCCAGTTATTTCCACTATATGTCACTGCGATTCAATGAAAACTACACGATAAATAACAATAATAAAAACTTTGCTGACGGATAGACGGAGCTACAAAAGATGCCCATGATTAGTTTAGCATTGCCCAAAACAGCAATATTGCATTTGTGTATAGTTCACATTTGACTTTTTTTATTTTTGTTGATCGTGACTAATGGCACACCAGTGATGGAAAGCCACCTCAAACCTTCAAGTACCCGTTCACACTGTCAGTAATGCAACATGGGTCGCCAATCGTCCATTAGTGTCACAATAACATTTAAAAGAAGCATACCAAAACATAACAATATATTGCTAGTACAAGAAAACACTCTCACGTCTTTTCCTTGTCATGTGACTTCCGTGGCTGTTTTTCTACAAGAATAAATGTTTTCTGTAATTAAGCGTGGTAAAAAGCTATCATTTATGCAAATCAGGTTCTAGTAGCTTGTATTCCTGATATTTTACAAATAACTGAATATTTACATGCTCGTTTCAACTCTAAGCAAAAACAGATGCAAATGCGGTGCAGCCTAAAATGGCAAGTTGTCGAAACAAAGGCCAATCTTATCACTCCAAGAAAGGCTTCACACCTAGCAAAGGTCTCCTCGCGTGGTTAGGGATGACAGTTTGGGTTTTTTTACAAGTGATTAAAATGCCTATGATTTCAAAGACTCTTAAGCTTTGATGGGTGATTAATTTAGTACCTTTATGTGAACATGGGTTAAAAAACATAATCGCAGAATAAGAATGTATAATTTACAAAGAATCACTACGCTGTCACTAAAAGTTTTCATGAAATAACGAGCATTGAGCTGAGGAAAAACAATAGCCTACTCTTCTAAATAATTTTTTTATTGAAACCTTCCTTCATAACATAACTAACGCAATAATTTAGAATATCGTGTTCGGATATATCAAACCTTAAAGTACTGTAAGAAGTCAATGCAATTCTGTTCCTGTGTTTAATGTGTCCATTTTAGTAAAAACAAAATTTGTAGTGTAGAAAAAGTAGAACTTTGTTTTGTTAACAAATGGTGTAGGCAACCTGAACACATTGCTTTTTCGACGTCGTAGTTGTCGTTGTCATCATTGCAAATAATTGAAAATACCAACTGGTGTCTTATTAGCTAGGTTTGGATCTAAATTAGTGAGCAGTTTATTTATCTGTACTGCTTAGTTTACATTTGTAATTCCGAACAACATACTTAATTGACTAATTTTGGTCTTTAAAATACAATATGCTTTGACATTGTTTCCGTTTTTATGACAGAACGCTGCAATAAAGGATGGAGTAACGTGGTTTTGAATCTTTGTACTTAGATGCCGATTAAGCTTTTCGCCATTTAATAATTGCTTTAAAATATTATTTTGTTTTGTAAAAAATATTTTTTCAAAGAGTAATTCATCCCTGGTTTATTATCTTTTTGGATAAATTTTTTCAAATAAAATATGTTATCATAAGTGCTTTTAAAATTTTCCAGAAAATAATTGGCGTCCTTGCCATATTTGTCCTATATTTTCAACATTTTCACAAGCAAATTCCTAGTTAAATTTTTAAACAGTACAATACTTGACTTAGAACTGCTTTTATGTGGCTAAGAAATAACTGCTGGGATCTGTGTGATGTCGTCACTAAAGAACTCCGTCTTATAGAAATGAAGATGTTGTCTATTAGTGTAAGTGGCATCGAAGTAAGCAATCTCAGAGAAAGGCTTAAACTATACATTAACTCGAGCAGCACTGTAGTTCCCTCATGGTTCTTGGTATTAAGCAAACTAAGGCTGACGTCACAACATAAATACACACTGCTTGGTTCCCATTAATTGGCTGTCTTTCGAAACATGTTGACCTACTCCAGAAATTTTTCTAAATCAGAGCCTGGAGTCCCGTATCTGCAAGAAATTATAATACCTTTGCCACTGGGAAAAATTATTTCTGTTAGAGCCAATTATTACAAATTTGGCCTATAGGCTAAGGGTTCTGAACCGATTACAAATTTGTAATCGGGTTTCCCGTTGGCCAATGGGAAACCCAATAGCAAATTTGTAATCGGTTCAGAACTGATAACAAATACATTCTGCCTTGCCATTTGCAAATGGAACTAAAGCAATCCCAAATATTACTAGAACTAGCATCTTTCTTGGTATCTGTAAAATCATATGGCTTTTGTGGTTACTACTTGAAGTGAGACGTCTGATCAAAAAGACAATAATCTGAGTCAAGTACGGCAAGCAATGTGCTAAAAAGGGACCATCCAGGAACTGATAAACTCCACGATACGGTTCTTCAGCAAAACCTCTCATGGGAAATGCCCACTACACGTGAAATGCCCACTACAATGGAAGAGCCCACTACACGGGAAGTGCCCTCTACATATTTCGTGTGATTCTTCCAGCAATTATTTACTTGTTTTAAAACAAAGTCAAAGAAATTTATTTTGTTCTTTTTTACATTAAACTAGCAGATTTCACACTTGTCATAGGTTGAGAAACATTTATAAAGTCATTTTTACATGTAATGATACTGCAACACTTCTCTCATAAATATGAAAAGTACTGGCC
The DNA here is from genome assembly GCA_949752745.1 of Protula sp. h YS-2021. NCBI lineage: Eukaryota > Metazoa > Annelida > Polychaeta > Sabellida > Serpulidae > Protula > Protula sp. h YS-2021. The sequence continues at coordinate 17,479,493 of OX457025.1, read as the reverse complement.
ACGATATAGTTTTCATGATTAAAAAATAAATAAATAAAAAAACAGCCGACATCCAGTCAGCTTTGAAATATGGCGCAACATGAACTTCTTTTCCTAAGATATTGATGTGTTTGATTTCCATGAAGTTTGTTTAAAGCTACTAATGTTAAAATGAATTTATGACCGACCAACAATTTCCTTTTTAGTGTAAAATCAGTGTGATGTTTACATTCAAAATTATGTAAATTATAGAAATGGGGCGCAAGGCACTTGATTCGTCGGGCATACTTCTCGTATCAGGTCGTAATTTAGTGAGAAATCAGCCAATTCTGTAGAATGTTTACTTCCCACTTTACATCTCCATTACTCTGACTTTGGCAAAGTACGAGACATACACTCTTCTCAGTTCCATTCCCTTTATTGGCTTCCACTAATAAATAAACTTTCTTCGCAAGATGTTTACTATGAAATGAGATGCCACTTTCGGTGTCCATACTCTAAAAATACGAAGAAGGAATTTCACTTCTTTAACATTTGACGTATTTAAAGCTGACTCTCTTCTGACAGCACTATCCTGTTTTTTTATTATTTTTGATGGATGACTGAATTATCTAAATTGTTATTGTTTCTCAGACACCGGTTCCATATTTTCCCACAGCAGCAGCATTTGGCCGAGGTTTTTTCTTCCTCTCTGTCTTGTGTCTTGTAATACAGCATGACGATTGTTGGTATTGCAAACTTTACTTACCACTGTTTTAAGATTGGTCGTAGAGGTGTGGCCCCTTATTTCTGTGGGTAATTTCAGGTTCATATGCTGCGTATAACATCTTATTTTTGTAATTTTATGCAGTCTACACACCTAGACGTGTATTCGACTGTTTCTTTGGTTGCAGACTTCACTTTTTATTCATTTATTTATTTTATCATTATTTGAACACCAGTTTCCGTTGTTCCACTTTATGATTTGGTTTTTACAAAGAACTTCCTTTTGAAATTATCAGTTTTTTTTTGTTGTCGCCGTTTTCTATTATCGTCGTTTTGTATTGCGTCATTTTGTATTGTCGTCATTATGTTCTCTGTTTTACAGAGCCACGCTTTTTCCATGTCATCACTACACAGTAAACATTGCAACGTTGCACAACGTTGAATATGCGTCGCACATGACATCCTAAAATATGCCGAAAAACTTGTTCGTTCCTTAAATTCCCATATCTTACGTCATCATTTTCGTCTGTCATGACTTCCATTTCGGGCATAAAAATCGTCGATCTCTGAATGTTGTACGAATTCTGAACGTTGTTCCACTGATTAGACGCTGATTAGACGTCAGGCAAAGTATCGCTGTTTTTTCTCATACTATTTTTTCTCATACTCATACTATTAAAGCAACAAACCGAAAATCGGTAGAAATTGTCGCAAACGATAGTAATAAATGTAAATGAAAGGTGTCGACAGTTCCAACGGAAAAGGTTATAAAGATTTGTATATGGAAGTTCCACTGAAGACAAGTATTATTGTTATTGTTCCTACATAGAAGAAACAAAAAATCTGTTTACTGGCAAAAACATAGCCAAATCTATCCATCCGTTGAGCTTTCATAAGATCTCCATGTCACTGTGGCTGACATTGGCAGTCTAGATGACTTGTTTTGCTAAGGGCACTCGATAGTTTCCATAGAGTGCCACATATTACTGCTCGCTCTTGCTATGAATAAAACACATTGAACATCGATTGACATATACAACACTGCCAGATTTCTAATGAAAGAGTAGTGGTGTTTGGGTGTCTATGGAACACAAGGAGAGCAGAATCCATTTATCACCATTGTCTACTTTGTTGAATGCACGCTGTGGCACTAAATGGGCGATGAATAACACATGCACGTCCATGGAACAGCAAAAGAGCTGAAACTCTGACCGGTGAAAAGCTAATTCAATAATTGCAAATACGACCGTGAATGATCGCTCATTTATCCTTCTCTTCCCTTTGCTTTTTCTCTTTTTTAAAGAAAAAGACAATTCATGCATTAAATCTTAATAAATCGCTTATTGCTATCGTTTACAGTACTAGTCTTACATGTATGGAGACTTGCGCTTATTATCTTTGAGAAGAGAGTAAGATGTTGTTTTTTATTCTCTCCAAAAATTTAACGCGAGACCAAACACCATTCCTTGCGTCTATGATTTCAAATTTAGGTTGAACAGGCTATGAATCTCAAGACTTTGCACAATATCAATACGTTCACTGCTTTGTTTAACTGCATTCTACTTTTTAACGTTTCGTTTATAACACTTTGCTCAAATGGAGAACATCTTACATATATACCATCACTGATAAACACCCAAATATTATATCTATAAATATCAGAAGGCTACGGAATTAATATTTTCCCCACGAAACTTTAATGGTTTGCGAAATAGCGCAAGGTTAATATTAGGGGGTGACCTTAATTCAATCCTCGGTGGAACGCTAGATAGGTCGCCACAGAATCTCACTGAGTTTAAAGGAGTCGAAAAATTGCTGCCATTATGCGAGGATTTCAATCTTGTTGACTTATGGTTAGTAAAAAATGAAAACAAAATTGTCGATTTACCTGGCGACGCCAACATCCTTCAGGAACGCAATCACGATTAGACTACAGGCTAACTTTAGCGTGTATAAATTTTGATCTAAACTACATTGATATAATACCTGGCTATAGATCCGACCATGGTGCAATTATATTAAAAATCCGCGTCATTAATGCAAAACCTTAAAAGAGGACCTGGCTAGTGGGAATTTGCGGCACATCGAAAATCTTCAGTAAGTAACCCTCACACTGATTGGGAATATTTAAAACATTTTATCAGAAAGGAATCGATTGTGTATTCAAAGAACAAATCCAAAGAATAAAACCTAAAAAAAAATGTTTACAATAAATTAAACGTTTTAGAAACAGAAATTAATACATACAGAACAGTTGAAGAAATAAAGTTTGAAATTGAATCCTATGGTCATTATTTACGTAGTAAAGCTTATTTTCTTGAATTTGACCAAAGAAATTCTTCATTATTCTTCAACTTAGAGAAACAAAACTAGAAACAAAAGAAAATTAGTGACTCGTGGGAATAAACGGTGAAGAGATAGTAACCCCAAAAGCCATTCGGAAACTGCGAGATTTTATGAAAGACTGTTTGCTAAAAACCCAAAAATATCATATATGTTTTACAGTGATTTTTTAATATAGATGCTATCCCACAAATCAGCAATGAAGATAAAGTGATGCTTAACAAGGATCGCACTAAAGAAGAATTTTATGAATCAGTAAAATTAATGGATCTAAGTAAAACTCCAGGCACAGACGGTCTTGCAAAAGAATTTTATCCTTTCTTTTGGAACGCAATTTCAGATTATCTTCTCCATTCTTATCAATACAGCTTTCAATGTGGAAATCTATCCTGTGAACGAAAACGAGGCATTATTAAACTGATTCCCCCAAAATATAAGGACCTTACTGAACCTCAAAACTGGAGAACTATCACTCTGTTAAATGCCGACACAAAAATACCGACTAACTGCTTTGCAAAAAAGATTTCAAAAAGTATTGTCAAAAATAGATGCAACTGATCAGAATGGTTTTATTAAAGACAGATTTATTGGTTACAATGTTCGCACTCAAATTGTTTGCATAGGTTACTTGAAGCGTAAGAACAGGGAAGGAATTCTAGCATTTATACACTTTGAAAAGGCTTTTGATACGCTTGACAAATGTCTTGAAGCCTTTATTTTCGGACAAAAATATTCCGGAGTGGATCAAAGTATTTAACTCAGACAATGAAAGCTGTACGTTAAACAACGGATGCTCCAGTAAATATTTTAAGATAAGAAATGGCGTACGCCAAGGAGATCCTCTGTCTGTATTACTTTTTATTATTGCAGTAGAAATTATAGCTACAGCTATAAGATCAAACAAACACATAAAGGGATTAAAACATAACGAGATTGAAACAAAAATAAGTCTCCTTGTCGATGAGACCACAATACTATTATCTGATATAGTATCAAGGGAAATACATTAAATGTTTTGACTTTATTTTATTTTACTTCAGGACTGAAAATTAATTATGAGAAATCTGAAATACTACAGATAAGAGACCCGAAGATACACTTTCTGAAATGGAAACCATATCGATTAAAATGGACAACAGGCGCCGTGAAATCTTTGGGAATACGATACTTTATCGATGTAAGCACCATATATAATATTCATCTTAAGGACAAAATTAACGACTTTAAAGGAACTTTACAGCGTTGAAAATATTTCCACGTTACTTTAAGTGGAAAAATTACTATAATAAGAAACTTACCATTGTCTAAAGATATATATGCAACTAATTGTCTATATACATCACCGTGGTTTGCTGAAGAAATACAAAATCTGATAGAACACTTTATATGGGGTAGCAAACCGCCCCGAGTACAAAGACTGGTCCTTATCCAAGACTATAAAGACGAAGGCTTAAGACATTTAGATTATTTATCATTCCTAAAGGCACAAAAAATTATGTGGATAAAAAGACTATTTAACGCTAGGAAATCTTTCAATATTGAGTTTATACGAGAATACTTGCCAGACACTCTTAAGCTCTCTGAAATTCTGTCTCTTTCTCTAAACCCAAAAGGACTCCACCCCCGAACGCCCGATTTTTATAAAGAAATTTTCCATTATTAGTTTGGTGCAAAACCGGAGCCAGTCACATGTGTGAATATATAAAATCAATGTTTGTGGTATAATAAGTACATCCAAGTAGGAAATAAATCAGTATTTTTAAAGAACTGTATGCCAAGAAAATTGTTCATATCTCAGATATAATGAATAAAATTGGATCTTTGATGTTACCGCGAGAAATCAAAAATAGTTTGTACAATTGTGCAATAAACGTTTTGAATCTGTTCAGCTTGGTAGCAGCAATTCCGCAAAAATGGAAAAACGTTTTGGCACAAGGTTCAAGTAACATTAAAAGTAGTAAAAATTACGGTGATGTTATGTTTAAGTCTAAATTCTCAGTGCTTTCCAAGTTATGCTCAAAATTAATATATTGGAACCTAGTTAGACTTCAGGAAACTACACCAAGCTGTATAGAAAGGTGGAAAAAGAAAATGTACATAGAGCTGACTATGATTTCAAAGAAGTTTTAATAAGACAAAATATTTGACAAAAATGTTCGTTACAGTATATTAAACTATAAAATTATGCATAAAAACTATGCATCAAATTACATATTCGCAAAATTTGACCCGAGTGTTGCATCTAACTGTCAAAATTGTAAAGTGAAGAATGATATCATGCATATGTTTATCTCTTGTTCAAATTTAACCTTATTCTGAAGGTTGTTACAAAATTTCACAAATAATAACATTATGATAAACGACAATATATCATTGCCAAATAGAATGAAATTATTAGATATTATTCGAAGCGATAACTTGGGAGACAGGGGTTATATGGCTGATTTCATTCTTCTCCAATCAAGATTATTTATTCATCGTGGCAATACTAAAAGTAGAGAAGTGTACTTTACTGAATACCTTAAATTTTTAAAATCGAAAGTATATTTCAAACGTGTCCTAAACAAAAGGAATTTATATAAATGCAGGTCGTTGGAAAAAATGAACAGTTGTTATAGTACATTTCTTTTGTTTTGTTTCTTTTCTGTCTCTGTTGTCATCCCCAGACTGATAAATTCTTTAGTATAACTTTTACTCTTTTTGTCAACTGATATGCTAATATTGAGATGAGTTAATTATTTGATCAGTGTTTAAAACAATATGGGTTTCCCCCAAACAGTAGCAAAAACTGTCACTACACTTGCGCCGATGTGGCTTATTATGTATGAGTTAAAAGCATACATTGGAATGAAGTGATAATAAAAAAGTATCGCTTTTGTTGTAACCAAAAGTAATCTTCTCCACCCCGATTCAGAGGTTTAAAGTGTATCGACATTGCAACCTCAAATCGAATTGGGATCGACGAAAGACGTATTATATACTGGGTAATATATTTGCAATAACAAAGATACATTTTTCAGGTGTGTCAGATGACCTGCGAGAGTCACTGCTATGGTTGAATGAATGATGGAGAACAGTACTGAAGCCTTGACGTCTGTGGCATCGTCCTGGCCCCCCGTCCCTGGACGTGAAGAGCAGCTAGAATGGGGAAATACCGCGAACAAGTACCACTTTTGATAATGCTTTAAACATTCATGTCGTAAGCAGTAAAATGCCTACTGTTTAGTCAACCACATGGGCATCTCACGAAATAACCCCGGCGTCCTAACGGATTCTGCCTTGGCACATAACAATTGTCTGGTCGGAAGAAAACAAGACGCTTTTAGATTCCATTTCCCTTATTTACTCAAAAACAGGACATTCATTCTACGATGTCTTATGATATCACTGCGTCTGGGTGTAAAATATCATAAAGAATTGCGTTTCTCCATTTTCTTTGTTTCAGGATAATGGGAGGTCTGACAATATTAATAGGATTGTTGGGTTTTTCAACAAACATCGTGGTTATCATCATGTTCCTGAAGATCCGCTCCCTACTCAACCCCACTAATGTCTTCATCTTGTCACTGAGTGCCTGCAATCTCGCTCTTTCCGTCTTCGGAATTCCGTTATCCGCCTCCTCAAACTTAGCCGGAAGGTGGTTATTCTTCAAAGCTGGTTGTATATGGTGAGCTTTTACTCCGTTAAATTACCATGAATAAGCCAAATCACAAATTATTTAAAGGTTTTCACAAATCGTTTTAAGTTTAATTTCTTATATGTTCCGAGTATGAGCTGTTTTACTATATTTCTTCTGTATTTTTCTATCACTTCTTTCATTTTTTACCCAGTTCATTCGCCGTCGAAATTTAAAATTATCTCGCATTTTATTCGAAACACCTAAAATGTGATTAGGCTTATGTTGTATGTAGTTCTAAACAAATACATTTCAGGCATTGTGTCGTTTAACAAAATTGGATGTTATCCCAGTATTCAGTACAACGTTACATCAACAGATGTCGTTTCCGACCACGAATCAACGTCGGACTTGGTTATTTATGGAAGCTGAAAAAGTGTCTACCTTTTCGCGTCGACCAGATGTCGATTATTCGATTCAAGGTTGTAAATTGAAGCCGAGGCTATGTCCCGATGTTTTATTGACGTACGAAAAATATTAATTTAGAATTGCTCTCTGGACAGCGAAAACCACACTGAAGTCGCCTCCGCCACACGACCCCCTCCCCCGCCCCCCCCCCACACGAACCCTCCACCCCCTCGCGCCCTCCTTTACCCTCAAGTCAATCGTTGACGCAGGATGTGACTAAAATTGACTACCCTGAATAGTTTTCAAAATTAGACGGGGGGGGGGGACTTATGCACTCCTGAAATTCTCATAATTTACATCGTGGACATACAACGTCGATTTTCTACACCTATTCAAGTTTGCACCAAAGACTGATTAGACGTCGGAGAAAGATGTGTTTTGGTTGCCATCAAAAGCAAGGTTTAAACGATGTTACTTATCCAACATCTTAGCTGAAAATCCTTTGAGAATGTGAGCTAAATTTAAGTAACTTATCTCAGACCTGAGACTCCCAGCTAAGAACTGAGATCACCTACTTAAATACAGGAGAACACAGGAGAACTACTTCAGCTTAAGATTTCGAGAATACGGACCCAGTTGCATTCACATGTTTTTCAGGACCATTGTTTCCCGAATTTCAAAAGTTAAAATGTAATGGCCCGGCCTTATTATTTTGAATTTTTGAAATTGCCAGCACTAGAAGCAGCAGAAGCTCACATTTACAAATATATAGCCAATTGCATTGCATACCAATCACTTTCAATTTTTTATCAAACAAAACATCAATTTTTTTTAACCAGGACTAGATGAACTACACCTAACGGTTAATAGCGGACGGGAATATGACCTACATTCACTCATAGATAGGGCAAAAGTCTCTCCTCACTCCTTAGATAATGTTAAAGACAGAGATAGAAGATTAAACGGCCGAGACAATTAATGGGCCAGATGTAAATTAGATCTCGGAATGAGAACGTCCTAGGATGAGCACCAACCCAGTAACAAGGCTGGTATTCAACAGCCCCTTTCCAATTTACTTCCATTACAGAGAAACCCCGGATATAAGACCATTTAAAAAAATAACACCAGTCCTAAAGGTGATCTTATTTCAGGGGGGTTGAGATGAATGTGTCATTTGACAAAGTTCTGTAAACTTAGGCGACTTAAATTCTTCGTTGATTAGGGAGCAGAGGGGCTTGTCTTCCTGCAGCATAGCCGTCGTGGAATGGCCCAGATGTGAGTCCAGATAGCTGCCATTAGGTCATGGTATCCAGTCTTTGTCGGGGTCTGGGACAAGTGCCGCTTGGAGTGCCACTGGGACAAGTGGCACTGGGACAAGTGCCGCTTGGAGTGCCACTGGGACAAGTACCGCTAGGACAAGTGCCTATGGGACAAATGCCACTGGGACAAGTGCCACTGGGACAAGTGCCTCTGGGACAAGTGTCACTGAGACAAATACCATTAGGACAAGTGCCACTGGAACAAGTGCCTCTGGGACAAGTGCCACTGGGACAAGTGCCACTGGGACAAGTGCCTCTGGGACAAGTGCCACTGGAACAAGTGCCTCTGGAACAAGTGCCACTGAGACAAGTGCCATTAGGACAAGTGCCTCTGGGACAAGTGCCTCTGGGACAAGTGTCACTGAGACAAGTGCCATTAGGACAAGTGCCACTAGGACAAGTGCCTATGGGACAAGTACCACTGGGACAGGTGCCGCTTGGAGTGCCAGTGGGGCAAGTGCCACTGGGACAAGTGGCACTAGGACAAGTGCCACTGGAACAAGTGCCACTGGGACAAGTGCCACTGAGACAAGGGCCACTGGGACAAGTGCCTCTGGGACAAGTGTCACTGAGACAAGTGCCATTAGGACAAGTGCCACTAGGACAAGTGCCTATGGGACAAGTGCCACTGGGACAGGTGCCTCTGGTACAAGTGCCGTTTGGAGTGCCTCTGGGACAATTGCCACTGGACAACTGCAGCCTGAATGACTGCCACTGCGCAACCGGCAATCATCCGGCGACAAGTGCAAGCAGTGGTAACCACCGCTCGTTTCGGTTTGATATGTATTTTTAAAAATATAGCGCAAAATATGCAAGACATTATCCTGCTATATTTAAGTTTAATTGTCTTGGTTCACAAATATCATAGAATTGAGATTCCTCTCATGGATCAGAACACATAATGGATTTTTGGATCATAAAACGTTCAGATATGATCTGTGTGACGTATAAGTCTTTTAGCAAAACTGTAATTCGGATTTCTGTCGTGGAGTGACTTTCTTTAAGTGTGAACAGTTAAGATTGCTGTGGTAGATTAGAAATTGTGAGTTAAGAATGAAAAAAAAAGAGAAACGCAAAATGTGAAATCAGCGGAGTACGTGTGATGTGCTGTAATTCGGAAAGGTTGGAGATGTCTGTGAAGTGAATATCTTTTCAACAAATGCTTCAGATATGATACGTGTTTAACTTTAGCCTTTCGGGGCTTCAGTTTCCCGCCGGTGGCACTTGTCCGGTAGTAGAACTTGTCAGCTGGTGGCATTTGTCCGGTAGTAAAACTTGTCAGCTGGTGGCATTTATCCGGTAGTAGAACTTGTCAGCTGGTGGCACTTGTCCGGTAGTAGAACTTGTCAGCTGGTGGCATTTGTCCGGTAGTAAAACTTGTCGGCTGGTGGCACTTGTCCGGTAGTAGAACTTGTCAGCTTGTGGCATTTGTCCGGTAGTAAAACTTGTCCGCTGCTGGCATTTGTCCGGTAGTAGAACTTGTCGGCTGGTGGCACTTGTCCGGTAGTAGAACTTGTCGGCTGGTGGCACTTGTCCGGTAGTAGAACTTGTCGGCTGGTGGCACTTGTCCGGTAGTGGCAGTAGTCCGGCGAGTAGACGCCGACAACTGACCTAACTTTGAGCGTTGTTGCCCAACAGCCAACCTCTACTGTGGTTCACCCTGTATTGTTGAACACCTTTTTCACTCCACAGACAAAAGGGAGATTCCGCAAAAATAGAACTTATAACAGAGAAGGACTACTTTTTAAAATATCATTCCGGACTGTGTTTATAAGTATCAGATAAATCTCCCCAGAGGTCAAGTGTTTTATATTAACGGACTTTGAGTTTTCTGCTCTGGGTCACGAGACATCTTCTTCTCTAAAATCAGATACGTGTAACTAAAATAAATTTCTTCTGTGGTTTATCTGAGTTGGTCATCCCGCTGTCTGGCCGAATTCGGTCTAGTTATTTGCGGATTGCACCTGCACTTACAACTAATAGTGCGAAGGCTTTAATAAGTGACGCTTGAACGGATGCTCCAAGAGCGTTGTAGTCTCGTGTAAGCTCATTAGGGAACATGGCGTGATTCCACGTGACTTTTCCGTGATATCACAGCAGGTAAGCCGTTAATTGCTAGTCGTGAAGAATCGTAAACATGCATATAAAAGGTGCTGTGTTCCACATCCTTCCCTCATTTCCTGACAATACGGGCTGTCAGTAATGCTCAGGGATTTAATAAGATATCGTTAGGCCTTGCACTTGTCACACAATTTTACTGTTATTTCCGCATCGAATCATTCCATTTTATTTGTATCAGTCTTTTAATGGGCCTTGGCTTGTGCTATTTAGTTGATAATAGAATCCATTCCTTATTTCGTCCCGTAGCTTTGTTTCAGCATTATTATAGCAGCGCACCACTTATTTCTTTTCTTTTCTTTTTTTTTTTTTTTTTTTTTTGACCTGCCCAGTGCTATGAGACATCTATACAATGACATTTTTTTAATCGTCTGTGCAAAAACAAAAGTTTTCCAAAAAAAAAGAAGAAATTTCAGTTTCGTTTTCGACATTCTCCGAACTGACTGTAATGTTAAAATTATACATTTACTCAGTTGTGGACCGGGCAGCAGAATGGTTTCCTGGTCCTGCTCTCGTATGATTCGCAAGTCAAATGTGACACTCTGAAGCAGTAAATTGTATGTGGTGTTCTGTGACATACAGTGAAACCTGCCTACACCGGACAACGGGGGGGGGGGGAGGACTGGCGGATTTTGCCCGATATATAGAGGTGCCCAGCATTTCAGGGGTCATGTAAACCAATGGGGAAAAACGGGACTGAGAATTCTTGTCCGGTATTGGCAGGTGTCCGGTATTTCAGGGTTTGTCCAGAATGAGGTTTTGCTGTATTTGTTTGTGTCTGCCTTAAGTGGGAATCCCCGTAGACGCTGCTACGGGAAGGTCACATTTCGCATATTTCTTCAAACTCACCAGTTTGTGATAGGGCAGTAATCGGACAATCGCCTGCCTCTGGTATTCGCAAAAGTTAAGTTGTCAGTTAACTCGGTTGATCCAGCTGTGTACAAAACCAGATTTTAGGTGAACTAACTTTTTAACGGATCAAAGTCATAAATTACCTTTCGGACGTTCTTTCGTTCTTTTGTGAATACGGCCAATGTACGGATAACTTTTGTGAATACGGCCACTGTACAGTTAACTTTTGTGAATACGGCCACTGTATAGTTAACTTTTGTCAATACGGCCACTGTACAGTTAACTTTTGTGAATACGGCCACTGTATAGTTAACTTTTGTCAATACGGCCACTGTACAGTTAACTTTTGTGAATACGGCCATTGTACAGTTAACTTTTGTGAATACGGCCACTGTATAGTTAACTTGTGCATACGGCCCCTGTGCAGTTAACTTTTGTGAATAGGCCACTGCTTCTACAACACCTTCTGCTCTACTTTCCCCTACTTTTGATATGTTTGTAGCTGTACATACATTTATCAGATATATATACAAGTCCACATGAAGCATTATTGACCAGCAAGAAAATGTTGACCTTTGGGTCAACCTTTTCTTATGTGTTCAATAAAATTTTCGCATCTTGTTAATATTATTTTTTATTACAAATAATTCCGATATCCATCGTCTTTTGCGTTCTGGCCAACATTGAAGAATTATTGACATTGAAATCGGCCAATCAAATTGCTGCACTTATTGACCGATTCCGATATTTGGCTCACGAGATTGTGCGTGTCCCTTCGGGTTCCCTCGTTCATGTTCATGTTGTACTTTGATTCCTTGATCTACTGCCTGTAAGTCGTGCAATGAAGTTTTTTTTTGGTGGTGGGGGAGGGGGGGCGTTAATTTTCTGGCCTTTAGACTAACCTTTTTGCATTTAATATCGAAGAGCTTTTTTCATTTCAGGTATGGTTTTGCCAACACCTTCTTCGGACTGGCTTCGATTGCGAATCACACAGCTATTGCCATACATCGCTATCTGGTTATTTGTACACAATCAGCAGGTAAAAATTAAAAAAAAAAAAAAAACTGCGCCTTAGATAAGAGATAAGAATCTCAAGGGTTTGAAGGCTGTAATTGCTGGGTATTTACAATGTACTATGACGTGAAACGTGACCTGTCAAATCTCAACCATACTATCAAATCGTGCTCCTCGTCTTAAATCTGTAAAACAAATCAAATACTATAAAATGTAAGTACGACCGTGTTTTGTGGTCACTCCACTGATGGCCGTTGCTATGGACACCAGCTAGCAAAAAAAAACTTAAATATCTGCCAGAATAAAGAAGCTGGTACCTTAAATAAGGACATTCTTTAGGCATTGCTTTCTGAAGCTCTTTCATTTTAACAGATGTGGGTTGATGTTGAAAATACAAGTGTAAGGAAAAAAGGAGTCACATGAATAAGAAACGAAACATACTGATACCAATAAATATCAGAGAACTTTTCCGTGATGTTGGGGGGGGGGGGGGAGGGGGGTCTTACGCTTTTTTAGAATGTCAAATAAACGATTATGTATTTGATACCTGAAAATGTTCACTTACAAAATAGTATATTGGAACGATTTACAATGTAATGTTCCTGGTTTTTTGTTCATATGAAATGCATAGATTAGTCTCAGTCACGTCCCGTTTCACAAATTATATATTTCTTTCCTTATCAGGCAAAAACCTGACAAATGGCAAGGCTGCGGTCTGGTCAGTGTGTGCCTGGTTGTATGGATTCTGCTGGGCGTTTTTTCCTGTTGTTGGCTGGGGCAGATATGACTTTGAAGGCCCAGGTAGGGAACCGTCTATAGATTGTGACTTCTTTGTGACTTCAGACTTTGTGACTTTGTGACTTGTGACTTTGTGACTTTGTGACTTGCGCTGAACTAATGCTGATTCGTCAGATATAACATGTTTCACTGAAATTGTTTGTTATCCATGTTTTTTTTTCAAGACTGGATAAGTTCTGGCATCCCGTTTTCACATCTTTTTTTTTTGTTGGGGGAGGGGGGGGGGGGTTAACAAACAAACAATTATAAGGAAAGGGGTAGCAGTTTCATCATGGCGAATTTTGAGGGTTAAGCGAGCGGGTGAGCTAAAATATTAAAACTCTACTAGTCTACTTCCATTGCTGACCATACAAGATTATCGTGTAACATCGGAAACAGTCGGAACATGACCAGAAGGGTACCGAAACAGTACGATCCATATATACTGACTTTGCTCATTTTCTCCACTGGAATTAACACAACCTAAAGAAACAGCCTTTTTTTCCGTTCCTCCACAGGCGAACTACTCTTCCGAACATGCTATGTATTCACTCCCATTTAAACAACTAATTGCTAATTAAATCTCCACTGGGCAGAATTACTGGCGGGCGGAAGAGGCCGGTGTAAGGCATATAGATGATGGAGGTATAACTGCCGGAAGTGCAACTGAACGTAAATTTCTCACTGATTCTTTATTTCAAAGAAACTAATCGTGGTTTGCAGGGGTATTAGCTAGATTCTTCATCTTTCTAATCAAGTTTAAAGCAGTTTGGCAAGAAACTCTTGACCACCATACGTTTCTCTGTTTCTTAAAAAAAATAAGAAACATACGGTACACTTCATATGTGCTGTTAAAGAACAGCTGATCTCTAGAAGTACCCTTCTGTGTATGAACTCAAAGCGGTCTTTCAATTAGAGAACTGGTATTGACTCGTTAGTGGATGGGAGAAACAAAAAAGTCTAAAACATAACTGAACCGCCATAGAAGTAGGCCGATAAATAACGCCTTTAAATTTCGTCCATGGGTGCCCAACAGCAAACTATTGCAGAAACTAACATTTTGCTCCTCATGTAACGTATTTTATAGATATTATGCAAAAAAATCAAAGTACTAAAGGAGCAGTTGTCCTAATAAACATTGCAACGTTTCATCAATGTTGGATAGACGTCGCAATTGATTTCGGATAAAATTTGGGTTTTTGGTTATTTATGGAAGTTGATACAACATCTACCGTCCGGCGTTAGATAGACGCCGATTATCCGAAACCTAATCAACGTTGCGTAAAGCTTGCAAATGGAAGTCGAAACAACTTCGATATCCCGATGTTGTAGAGACTTCAGGCAAACATTAACCTAGAATCGCCATCCAGACAGCGGCAATCATAGTGTGGCCACCCCTCCATCACGGTACCTCCACCCTCAGGTCACCCGGTCACGGAGGATACATATGAAATCGATTTCTGTAAATATTTTTGAAAAATAGGTTGCAAAAAAAATTGGTCGCTCTTGAATTTCTTATATTTTACCTTCTCGTGTTGGTCTATTTTCAAAGTGATGGTCATGCCTACCATTTCCAGTGCACGATAATACAAGGAAATTGATTTTTTGACTTAATCCGACGTCGATACAATGTCGACTTTTGCGACATCTATCCAACGTCAGTTTTCAGACACCTATTCAACGTTGCATCCAAGACGTTGATTAGACGTTTGGGTAAGTTGTGTTTTGGTTGCGACCACAATCTAAATATTGTTGTTTACCCAACGCATAAATTCGACTTGTATCAAAGACGCTGGCTAGGCGTTCATCTGATCTGGCGACCAATCACAACCAAAGTACAACCAGAATTATTAGAGACCTTTTGCAAGAAGTAAAACCTTCTCATTTTACGTCCTATTTTACTTCGTCTGTGTGTCGTGGACCAACTGAAACGTTTCTTACATTGTTTTAACTTTGCAAACACGATTCAGAAATAAATATTATTTCTGGAATAATATATTTTTACAATTGATTATGTAGCACATTGGTGTAGTTAATCAGGTTGCTGAATCCCTTGCACACATGTTAAACGTTTTATCCGCGTTTGAATTAGAAAAATGATCTGTAAAAACGATATAAAATCCTTCGTGAATTTGTATACATCCACTTCATTTCTACTAAGCAAAACACGGTTTCGATTCATATTTAGGATTTGGGTAATTAATTCAAATTATGTGACGTTTGAAATAAGAAGGTAATGTAATCTTATTCATACTTCTTTAAAAAAGCATGGTGAAGATTTACTCGTTTTTATTGGAAATAAACTTTACTTCTTGCAAAATACTTTTACCAAAAGGTTTTACTCCTCATTTGAGAAGTCTTCTCAGACGAAAAACCTGAAAAGTTAACTTCTTGCAAAAGCTCTCTTCTGTTGCGGTTTCGTTGAATCAACTTGGCAACCTCAAATCGACACTGGATCTGCCTGGGAATGTTTACAGGGTAGTAGTAGTAATAGAGTAGTAGTAGCAGTAGTAATTTAATATTAGTAACTCGTCGGTCCGGTTACTGTTGCTTGATTTTAGGGACATGGTGCTCGGTTGACTGGCATGGAAAGGACCTTGTTTCGACCACTTACTTCGCAAGCCTCTTCACTTTCTGTTTCTTCCTACCCGTGTTTGTGATTGGGGCAATGTATGGCGCCATCTTCCGGAAGGTGCGCCAAGCACGCAGACAAACTTCACACGACGCATTGCAAAAGATCAACCTTAAACGGTATGCCCTTTGGTGTCAAGCGGGGGATTCTCCATGTCATGTTGCAGTATTGCAGAATATTTTACATAAAATTAGATTTTATTTAGTAACTTTTACATACATAATACACAATATTAAAAGTAGAGAAGAGTACTTTATTGAATACCTTAAATTTTTAAAATCAAAAGTTCCGAGGTGGTCCCAATTGGGAGTTTTCTTAACCATCGAAGTCTATGGAGCTTATTCGGGACCGAAAAAAATGTGCCCCATTTCAGAGGTGGTTCCAATAGGGAGGTGGTCCGATGTCGAGGTTCCGCTGTTTATATAACTATGCTGTTCATTTTACCCGCTATGCCTCCCCAGCAAACATAACGATATCCTACAACGCCCGTGTAGACAAAAACTGAGGTCGCATGGACACCTGCAGAGTCACGTCCAAACAGCATTGTAATTACTGTAATTATAGATATTATGCTTAGGGCAAAATACCAAGTTGATCATATTATCGCCCACTGGGAATTATGAAAGAATTATGAAAAAGAGCGAAACCGATAAAAATTGCTGGAATCATAGCAGCGCCTAGTAAATAAATATAGAGAAAGGAATTCGTACATATTAGAGCGATACGCCATGCAGTAACACCTAGGGTGTGGTATTTCTGTTCCTGCGGTCATCTCCTGGCAAGAGTTGTTTATGAGACCTAAACTTAACTGACAAAGGGAAATTGTCGGTGCCTGTAGAGGATCGTTTCCCGATAACTGCTCAATATCGTTTGCTCAGCATACGCAGTTTGGAATTTGATTTAAGACACTGTTCACCGTCCTTTCAAAAACGTTCTCGTGACTTCAGTAGAATACTGGTTGCTCGCTGGGACGCGTTGTCATCGCAAGCTTTGTTTACTTGATCCCTGTTAATTTTATGTTTTAAATGAGAATGTTGAGCTTTTGTTGGAAAACGGAATCATTTGTCTTTTTGTAGGGAGAGAAGAATAGTGAAACTGACACTGACTATTTACTTCGCTTTCATGTTGGCATGGTTACCATATTCCGTCACTTCTCTCATCACTATCTCAGGCTATGGTAGCATACTAAGTAACTGGACCCTTGCAATGCCTGCCCTCTTCGCGAAAACATCAACGATTTATAACCCTATCATTTACGCGGGTATGAGCGCTACTTTCAGAACAGCTGTGAGACAGGTGAGTGGGTTGGTCCCCAAGGCTAGCGG
The DNA here is from genome assembly GCA_949752745.1 of Protula sp. h YS-2021. NCBI lineage: Eukaryota > Metazoa > Annelida > Polychaeta > Sabellida > Serpulidae > Protula > Protula sp. h YS-2021. The sequence goes on along the minus strand of OX457025.1, from coordinate 17,462,405 downwards.
GTTAGTCACCAAGTTGAGTGCATTGGTCACCAAGGTTGGTGGGTTATTCGCCAAGGTGAGTGGGTTGGTCATCAAGGTTAGTGGGTTGGTCACTAAGGCGAGTGGGTTAGTTTTTAAGTGGATGGTCACCAAGGTGATTGCGCTGGTCACCAAGGTTGGTGGGTTATTCGCCAAAATGAGTGGGTTGGTCATCAAGGTTAGTGGATTTGTCACCAAGGCGAGTGGATTGGTCACCAAGGTGAGTAGGGTTCGTCACCAAGATGAGTGAGTTCATCACCAAAGAGTCCACAACGCAGCAGGTAAGCTTTTCGTAGGTACCAGTGTGACGCCACATTTGCATAAAATCTTATGACGTCAGTGAGATCATTTACGGTTATACCTTCATATGAAGAACACCTAGATTTTTTTTTAATTAAGGCATCCCTGGATTCACCGTACACTGATACTCGATAAAAAATCAATGTCTTTTACCAGTTTGAGTTCTTGAAACTTCATAAGCTGTAAACTTAAACTGACATATGATGTGAATACTTACTTTTATCCCTCTCAGTTTGACACTGTTCATTTTAGGAATTTTTTTAAGTTATAAGGAAAGTTACATTATTTCCTGAGAAGGCTTGATGTCCTTAAGATTCTGAAAAAAACCCGGATTTTGAAGATGTCAGAAAATTTGCAGCTAGTCAACATTACCTAAAATTTAATACTAAAAAGTTACCAACGAAAAAGATAGATACTGAACAATCCGTCATTGAGAACATTTAGCTCGTGTTATTTGTAACTGGTATTGAATGTATTCATAATTCAAGCGGACAGAGGAAATGAATTTATGTTCCCCTTTCGTGAGGAGGATAAGTCCATGTTTATATGTAGCCCATGTCAATTAAAACAAAAACAAAAACCTATGACCTAAAACAGTTTGCAATTAAATTTGTTTATAGGTTCTCTCAGGTTTTGAAAACGTGTTATTTGAAAAGGAGAGCACAGGAGAAAACGTTCCTCTCAAAGGACACGGCCCTCCAGGTGAGAAAATGGGGATTGCTGACTCTGATCAGACCTACACAATGTGAGCTGAAAACCTCCAGTCTCAGCTGGGAAGCCCTGTGAGACACAGCATGGCCTCGCTGTTCCAGACGATTTCAAGTTCCTGGCTTGATTGAATGCTTTGCTTGTTTACATTTTTTTCAAATATAATATACCACACCCTTGAAACTATTTCTGAGATCCTTGACATGATTTTCAATAAACAAATATCAGGACAACCCCAAGTCTGCAGGCCCCGAGGGAGGGAGTGGTGGGGAGGGGGGTCCTGGACGTACCAAGTCCCCCCTACTCCGGGATTGTAGGTCGCCGGAGACACCAGCGACGATGAGTATACCTATAATAAAAAATTTAAGATTATGATTGAGTCAAAGGCTTGAGAAGATATCTGTCTTTTAAATGAATCAGTGTTATTAAAATAAAATTTAAAAATGCACGCAATTATTATCACGCAATAAGCACAACGTTTGACTCACAAAATTATGACGTCGCTTCTTTATTCCTACAGGCAATGATGAGTTGGAATGTAAACAGCGTATTGGTACAAACGAAAAATATTCGTCTTCAAAGAATGATGACAGTGTCGAATGCAAATTCAACAGCCCCTCAAACTCACGCGTACTGCCGTCTCCGCAAATCAGCTGGGGAAGGGAGCAGCCTCTTTACATGAGGATAGCGTCACAATTCACAATACTCAGCGACGATGCAACACCGGACGAGCAAACAAATACCGCGAGAGGAACGGCGGCTTCACTATGTACGGTAACCAAGACTGATGCAACACCGGAAGAATACTGTGATCGTATTCAAGATCAAAGTACAGTTCTACGCCGTGTTGACTCTACAGCGGATACGAAACTGGTCGGTGTTGTAAATACGTGAGTGACCCAAAAAAACTAAAGTGCCCAAAGGGCACACAACAACGGAGGAACACTTGAAATGCACCTGTGGCGGTGTAGCTGAACAGTGTACAGAACGGAGTAACAATATAACCGAGAATGTTCCGCAATTGCAAGGGCAGCTTTGCATGTTGATGAGGTGACAGGCGGGCAACTGATCATTCCAATAATTTTCACTGTAGCCAATATTTATTGCTTATTTTTATTAATTGCCTTGAACTATTTTATTTCTCAATCATAATATTAAATCCATGACACTAGCATAATATGAGGCTTTGGCCATCAAGGATCCGGGCATTGATTTCCACCCTTCCCCTCCTCCATAACAGCCCAGCCATTGAAGCGCTAACAGTGAAACTAACCACTGCGGATACAGTTCCATGGATTAATACTTCATTATTTGGATAAAATGACCTCGAGTGAAATAATTCCAGAATTTACAATAGAATATCATAACTCTCATCATAACTTTAAATTAGCTGAAAACTACTAAAACCTTAATTCGTGATTAAGCGAGGGTATCTTAGTAAAACTGTAAATCGATTGAAAATTTCATGGCTAGGCCAAACTGTTCAAATTTTAAGCTGATGGGAGGGTAGTTATACCCAAGCTTCACAATACACAATAAAATGAAAGGATATTTGTTATTTTAAAATTGGCATTTATTGGCCTCAGTCTCGGGGTAACAATGGGTGAGGTCCTGTTCAAACCCTTCGCCATGTTTACAAATGATCAATCACAACCGTATGGAATGTCATTTTGATTATCTATATATCTTTATATATCCGTTTTTTTGTACACTATCTTAAATAAAATTCCAGATATCTATATTTAAATTTTGGATATAAAAAGCGAAATGTGCATAACGGGTATACTTGATTTTATGCCGCCGACAGAACTAGGATACGTATTCGCTACTGTTGGAGAGATCCTTAACAGTGGCGGATCCAAGGGGGGAGGGGGGCTGCAATCCCCCCTAAATCCGAGAAAAATACTGTTAAACTCTGTGTTTTCGTTGAAAAAAGTTTGACTGTTTAACTCCAAGTTGAACCCCCCTCCTAGCCGAAAGCTGTATCCGCCATCGAGTCCTTGGTGGGGGTGGGTGTCGGGGGGAGGGGCGGGATGAGGTCCCCACTTACTATCACGTATGTCACCATGTGTGTTAAAAAGCGCGGAAAAGGAGGGGGTAATTTAGAGGCCTGTCGCAGCACTCGCAGGATCCCAGTTTCCTTAAATACGGGAGGGGGGTAATTTTCATTCAGTACCCCGCGTTTTCCACAAAAGGGGATTTTTTTCTGAAGTGTACACGTTTGGTTACAGAAGGAGTATTATTTCAAAATAAGCACTGCGCGTCTAGAGGTCATTTTAAAAAGTAATAGACACGCACGGTAACTAGATGGTAAGCGGGTTCCTGCCCTCCCCCCCCCCCTCTCGCCCTCCGCCTCCAACTCGGCTGCTAGGGACAACCGCGTGGTCACCAGCTTTGCTGAATAGGGTTTAAGAGTCTGTTCCTCTGTGTGTTTGGGCTTTTTGTCTGGTTGTTATTTATATCCTTGGATGGATCAGGATGCCAAAGCCCATCCACACCCCCCCCCCCCCCTAAAAAGGTAACCTGTTGTTCATTATTTAACAGATTCGTCCTCTATTATTTATGCATTATAACAATAAACTAGAGCAGCACTTCGCCTCTCCTGAGCAAAATTATACACTTGGAAAGGTGTAAACCTTTCTATATTTCTAGCAGTTACATAAATCAAAATTTTAACGGGTTAATGCGAATGATACTCGGCGCAATAAACTGAACTGGTGGGGTGGGGGGGGGGTGCGTTGTCAGTCTTCAAAGCGATAGGGATGTTCGTCTAAAGACAGCAAAGAATCCCCAATCCCCTACACGAAAAAAAAATCATTTACACCGCTGCTATAAAAGCGATTTATTTTGAAGAACATTACGGGAAAATAAAAAATAACTTGAAAGATCACTTAAGTTTGGCAATTCGAAAAGTACGCTAATTTCTTTCTTTTTTTTTTATCTGAAAAATATCTGCGGTTGAATAGATTCAAACATTCCTAACCGAACCTTATCAACAAGAAGACGTGAGAGAGAGAGAGAGAGAGAGAGAGAGAGAGAGAGAGAGAGAGAGAGAGAGAGAGAGAGAGAGAGAGAGAGAGAGAGAGAGAGAGAGAGGGAGGGAGGGAGGGAGTTAAGATTCGGTGACACAATGTAATAGAGTAGACTGGGTGAGCTATAACGGCATTTCACAATTATAACGGTTGGACAAAGTAACCAATCAGCTATAGATCTATATTTTTCAGCAATTCTACCTTTAAAACTGACATTAAAGCACATAATTGAAAGTACACAGAACATATCCCTTTAATGTATTTCTGCATAGCTACCAATAGCCCTCATAAATTTTCTTACCTCGTTAAACACAACGCCCGTAAACACTGGCTGCTAATGCAAGTGCACACTATTTGCTTCGTTAATAAATTATAATAATAATAAAAAATTAATATCGATTAAACACAATACCTAAGCCATCAAGACACGAGAATGGATATCGACCCCCGTCACTCATATAAGATTTTGAATCTCTAGCTATTCGCGTTTTGGCGAGGTCCTCGAAAACCATATGAACAGAAAAAATATAAAAATCACTTTCCAATGCGAACTTAACCAGGCCAGTTTTACTACAGAGTAGCGAAATTCACACCTGGGAGCGCAAAATTACTATAATGAAGGCTAAAAAATATAATATTCAACTTAAAACTTTGCCAAAGTAATGCCACTATACAAGCTGCATGGAAAATCATTTCAAAGAAATCGAGAGATCTTGACTATCCTGTAGCAAAAATTCACGAATTATTAGAAAGGGACCCTTTTTTAAGAAAGAGCTTTTGATTCGTCAGACTGATGATGAGTGATAATAAGATGCCTTCTCCGACCAACCTGAGTGGGCAGTCTATCCACAAAGCTTTATTGCGATCAATTGGAGAAACATCATATATTCAAAGCTTACAGCTGAACACAGCTGATTGTAGAATAAACTAGACCGATTTCGCAACCGAGTTGCGAAACAAACACTTGGAATAATAAAAAAAAAAACTTGTTGACTGAGCTAAAAAATTTCTTATCTTATTTCAGTTTTTAAATTCGCATTTTGATTCTTGATTCTGTTCCAGTTTAGGTTTGCATGGAAAATGAAAATTTTAAGACATAATTAACATTCCTGTTATAATTTAAAATTAAATGCTAAAATTAGATATTAAATAAAACCTAGCCATTTGGAAATCATTAAAGAACACACCAATACTTTATAGATGATCAACGATATCAGAAGCACATGCTAACCGTTTTCGAGATAATAGTCAAATTCCGGTTTGTGATCTTGACAGTGCTCCAAAAGGCCAAGGTCACCGAGGTACCTCTTATGTAACGTTTTTAGGCCCAAATGATCGAGAATGAGCTAAAAATCGCTCCATCTCTAACCGTTTTCGAGATAATAGTCAACTTCCGGTTTTTTACCTTGACCGTGCTCCAAAAGGTTAAGGTCACAGAGGTACCTCCTATGTAACGTTGTTTAGGCCCAAAGGGTCGAAAATGAGCTCAAAATTGCTCTGTCTCTAACCGTTTTCGAGATCATAGTCAACTTCCGGTTTTTGACCTTGACCGTGCTCCAAAAGGTCAAGGTCACCGAGGTAACTCCTTTGTAACGTTGTTTAATCCCAAAGAATCGAAAATGAGCTCAAAATAGCTCTATCTCTAACCGTTTTCGAGATAATAGTCAACTTCCGTATTTTTTACCTTTATTGTGACCCAGAAGGTCAAGATCACCGAGATACCTCTTATGTAACGTTGCTTAGGCCCAAAGGATCGAAAACGAGCTCAAAATAGCTCCATCTCTAGCCGTTTTTCGAGATAAGTCGGCCTGTCGTTAACGGCTCGTGAAGTCAAATGACCTTTGACCTTGACCCTTAAGGTCAAGATTAGTGATCAAAGTTTTCCTCCTACAGAGTACGTTTTATGTATTCAAGCTGGTATTTGAGCCCCTTTATTGCTATTTTTCGTGATTAATAGCCGTTTCAAAAAATATTTTGACCTCACTTTGACCTTGACCTCAAAAAAATTTCGGATTTGACAATTCATTACCCTCTATGTCTCTGCCACATGCCGTCTTTCTACGACAAACTCTGTAAGAGGTGTTTTCTGGAAACCACTTTCAGGTAAAAAATACTTTGACCTCAATTTGACCTTGACCTTCAAGGTCAAGGTAAAAAAATTTTGCGGATTTGACAAAAGCTCATCACCCTCTATCACTGTACCAAATTTCATTGTCCTACCTCAAACAGCGTAGGAGGAGTTTTCTGGAAACCTCCACGACGGAAAAAAAGAAAAAAAGAAATTTCGAGAAAAACTACAAGCTTATACACATTTGCAAACGAAGTTTGCAAGTGGGAACTATGCACCTATCGAGGTTTTCGAAACAATATATCGTCACAAAATAGTAAGAGGGATCAATAAATGAACACTACACAGTTATCACTACCAAAGTTCCGTAGCATTCAATATATTCACAAATTATAACGCAGCTATTTGTAAAAAAAAAGTTTAGTAAAAATACAACATTTGATCAACTTTTCACTGCTTGCAGCATTAAAAAAGCCCAGTTCATCACAGCCACCTACTTGCGAAACGACAGTATTGCTTGGTCACCTGGCCACAGAGTAGCTTTTCATTATGGGAGAGGCCACAAACCACATATACAGCCGTATTGATCTGCATTTTACACAATAGGCACCTTGTACTGTGAGATACTGTGAGATGTTATAACACTTGTGTGCATTTCGGGGGAGAGGGTATTTTACAGGGCACTGGAGAGTTTAAAGTAACTTTTATCCGTCAATTGGTATTCAGTTAGCGTTCTGTATACTAATAACAAAAATTTCCGCTTTAATCCCGACCAGGAACAAAAAATCGAAAAATGACGTCATTATGACGTTACACGCTAAAATTAAGGCTTTCACGAGGTCTTTTGTCAAAAAATAGTCTCATAACGTATTTGACGCCAAATCTCTAGCTCCAGCCGTTTTGAAGATATTAAGCTCTAAAATATTCATGACGTCAAAAGATGCGGAAGATGAGGTCATACGTGAAAAATTTTACGCATGGATCGGGTTTAACACACATCCTATCTGTGTGCCAAGTTTCATTTTCCTAGCTCAAACGGTCTCGGAGGAGATGCGCGGAAACCAAGTGAAGAAAAATAAAAAAAACGAAATATGAAAAAAAAAATTTAAAAAAGGGAAGAAAAGAGAAATGTACGGAATTCGAGGAAATTTAAAATCTCCTTGGAACGTTGTCCCAAGTGTAAATAAATACAGCGCATTTAAAAGCAAAGCAACGGTTGAGCAAAACAGCACAGCTTATGGGCGTTACGCGAACTCTGCCTACATAGAGAAAAAGTGCTACTCTGTTCAATCAATAAAGCCGTTAAGCCAACATAACCAAGCAGATGAACCTTATATGCCGCATAAGTGCTGCGCCATAAGCTCTCAATTTAGTTGTATTACAGAATATGCGGTTTGTAAAAAAAACTTCGTGTTTTTCATGAAATAGTAACCCGTTCAAAGAAATATTAGTAGTAGGAAAAGGGTGCAAGATTGAAAGCAAAAGCGAAAAGTGATGGGTGGGGGGCGGAAACTTCGCACTGGCTGCTGACACAAAACTCTTATTGCAAAATACATTAGAAAAGTTGAACTTTCGCACTGTAATAAAAATAATGACCGATTTTGTATATACTCCTACTCTACCCGATTTACAATGCAAGCATAATTATTTATACTCGGAGTTATTGTAATTTCGAGGTCCACATATAATAGGTTATTATACCTGCCCTGACCTGTCATAATTAGTGATGACTGTTTTAACGACCAGCCGTGACTTTAGACTCGCAGTGTAGGTTTGGGCGTTGTCTTTTTTCCGTCCGTCCGCGATGGCTGTCACTCTCACCCTAAGAATCCAATCCCTGTCTTATTTTTATCTATAAGTGACTTATCATAGTTGCCAGATGCACTTTATTTTTATTTTGACTTTGACCTAATTTCAAGGTTACAATGGCCACCGTCTTGGATTTTTAATTGCAGTTGGGCTGTTGTCTCTATGAAGGCTCATTCATTTAGTAACAAGCCTTCATTTATTGATAACGCAAGAGGAAACACGCGACGTAGATTCTACTCGGCGTAGATTCTGCCCGGCGTAGATTCTACCCGGCGTGGATTCTACCCTGAGTAGATTCTACCCGCCGTGAGCAAAGCTGCAATTCGATGTGATAATGCATGATCCCCAATGTTGCTTATTCTTCATTTAATATTTTATTTAATTTATTCTTTTATTTCATTGCTTGATTACTTATTCTACTACTTTCTTTTATCAATATTTGGGTTGCAGTGTGAGCTGGGTATATCTGAAAAGATTTACATTACGAAAACTCTTAGAATATCAAAATGTATCCATCCAATGTCCTTAAAAGAAATAAACACTAGCGCTCAACATGAAATCCATAAAGATTTTAACATTTTAACATAAGATTCTCACAAAAACCTTTGCCAGGAGACTTGAAAAAGTAATATCATTTATCATACACCCTGATCAGAGTGGATTCGTCAAAAATAGGTTTGTTGGTGAAAGTGTGCGTTTCATTGAAGACCTTATTGAACATTGTGATCGTGTAGAAGAACCCGGTCTATTAATTCAGCTCGATTTTGAAAAGGCATTTGATTCTATTGAATGGCCTTTCATGTTTTCAGTTTTGAGGGAATTTAACTTTGGTCCAGACCTTATTTCACTAGTCAAAGTTTGTTACACTGATATTTATAGCTGCGTAATCAATAACGGGTTTGCATCTAAGTGGTTCAATCTTAGCAGAGGAGTTAGGCAAGGGTGTGGTCTATCGGATTTGCTGTTAATTCTTTGTGCAGATGTAATGGGGGATAAAATCAGAAACAACACAGAAATTGAAGGGATAAAAATTGGTAAAGATGTAAATAAGTTAAAACAATTTGCAGACGATTGTACGTGCTTGCTCAAAACTATTCCATCTGTATATACGTTAATTGAAACACTGCGGGGTTTCTCAGAATTGTCCGGTTTAAAATTGAATACGGACAAGTCTATTCTGGTCTTTTTGGGTCCCTGGAGATACAGAGATTTTAATGTCCTTAATATGCCAGTTAAAAGAGATTCTTTTAATATGTTTGGCATTCAAATTGGCAGAGGCGACAAAGATAAGCATTATATAAATTTCAGACAGAAACTTGATAAAATGGTCCGAATTTTTAAAATTTGGTGCCAAAGGGACATCAGTATTGTTGGGAAAATATATATCTCTAAAACTTTCGGCATTTCTAACCTTATCTATTCTATGTCAATAACTGAAATCGAACATAGCTTTGAAAAAAAAATACAACAGGAGATAAACTGCTTTGTTTGGAATTACAAACCCCCGAAAGTTAAGCATACTGCCACAATAGCCAATTTTGACAAAGGGGGTCTAAGAAGCATTGATGTTGGGTGCCAACTAAAGGCTTTACGAATTCAGTGGCTATGGCGGATAGTAGAAGGTAACACTTGGAACCAGTATGCGCAACAATATTTTACTCCTATTGGTGGATTAAATTTTTTATTAAGATGTGACTATGATACTTCGAAATTGCCATATATTCCTATGTTTTACAAGCGAATGTTAAATTTTGCAAAAGAGATTTCTATATTCAATGATTGTGCTAAGATAATATGGAACAATTGTAAAATAGTAGTGGGCGGGAAAAGCCTATTTTTTAAAGAATGGTTTGAGAAGGGAATAGTTTTTATTCATGACCTATGTAAAAGAAATGGTAGTTTCCTTTCATATACCGAATTTGTAGAACGCTACCATGTCAAGACAAACTTTTTGAGGTACTTAAGGGTAATAAGTGCTATTAAAAATAGCGGATTAAAATCTGAGGTAATAGGTACTCCCAGGCCAGTCGTTAATTTTGAAAGCAAAATCTTTAAACTAATAAGCGGAAAATTGATTGATATTTCTAAAGCCAAAAGTAGGATATTCTACGATGAATTTTTAAAGACTATCACTCAAGCACCTGCTTTGTTAGGAATGTGGTCATTAGAAGAAGACTTAGATGAGGGCGCAATTTATGGTAGTCTACCATTGTGTAGAAAAGCCATAAAAGAGCCTAAGATATTAGCCCTTCAGTTTAAAATTGTCCATAATATTGTAAACACTGGAAGTAATCTAAAAAAATGGAAAATCAGAGACAGTGAACTTTGTGAATTCTGTAATTCGAATACTACTGATACAATAGTGCATGCACTTATTGAATGCCAAGTAACGAAAACGTGGCTCGAAAAGTTATTTAAATGTATAGATCCCAGAAATCTGCTTTTGGAAAATATTACTAAAACAGAATTTTTGTTTGGAGCTACAGATCCCGCCATGAACATGTTATTACTTATTAAAAAATATGTTTTTTATATCAGAACATATAAAAAAAAATTATCAGTTGATGTTATGCTTTTTAATATACTTAAAAGAATAGTCGTAGATCGCAGGCTTTTGTCTGCTGCAAATTTCAGTAACAAATACCGCCAATTTCCGCATCTAGTTGGGCAAAGCGAAAATTTAGAACAAAACGGCGTTGAATCCTGAAAGTAAAAGAGTCTAAACTCAAACTTGAGAAAATGTTGTGACTGACGTTTTAATTGTTTTATGTGGGTTGTAATTGTCTGTAAATGATGGCATAAATGAGACTGTAGTATATTTGGGTAAGAGAAAGTGCTGTGGTGCTCATTATGTGGCGTTTTCTGTTGTCCAGAGATATTTGTGTACGTTTACCTGTTTTATTTGTATAATAAATAAATAAATAAATAAAAAACAAAAAAAAATTTAACAGGCGTTACACATCCCCGAAGGTTAGGCATAAAACAAGGATTGCAGACTACGACCAAGGTGGATTACTGAGTGCTGATGTTCGTACTCAGACATGCCTTTACGAATAGCCGGGATACGTCGTATACGGCTGGAACGATTTTGTAGTGGAGTTTCCTGCAATGGGTGGACTAAAATTTTTATTGTGGTAGAACTATAGCAGTTAGAAACCTCCAGTTACGTTTTATAAAAAAAAATATAATGGATTTTGCAGCTAAAATAATTTTTTGATCAATCTGACTACATTGAATGAAATAACAAGCACATTCTATTCATAGGCCAGAGTTTGTTTATCAAAGTTGTTTCGAAAACGTCACATCCAACTTTACACACGGATCGTAACGCAATCGCTTTTTCTCAGAATCACAGTTTTCCTCATAGGTATTGACCTACTCAAGTTTCCGTTTCAACAGTCTTTGGACTTTTTATTTACTAATTACATAATTTTCAGCTAACTTTCATTGACCAATCAATTTACTGTCATTAATTATCTCAATTTTTATCTTTGAGACTAATGTCCTTTCTTTTTTTTATTAACTTTTTCTCTGCTTTTCATTTTGAGAAAGTTTCAGCATTTTATTCTTATTTAAGATACCTTTATGTGCTTAAATTGACATTTAATTGTCATTATGAATTCGGTGGCATTTGGGTCGGCTTAAATACTAAAAGAATAGGAACGACATAAATTAAGATGTCTTGGGTTTGTATATTGTCAGCCGCTATTGTTTAGACAAGATACAAACGTATAAAAAACAAAACTAAGCCCCTGTCTGGTTACACACTTGCCACCATAATCCCTAGCAACAATATCTAAGGCGGCAACATGCTCAGTGTTGTAAGTAATGTGCCGCAAAAATACACTGGATTCCCCATTGACTGACAGTGGTCCGATCTCAGGCATTTCGAGGGCTCGGGACCGATAAAGCGGCCCGAAGAGGTCCGATCCGAGGTGGTCCCAATTGGGAGTTTTCTTACCCAATAAAGTCTATGGAGCGCATTCGGGACCGAAAAAATGTGCCCTAATTCGGAGGTGGTCCCAAGAGGGAGGTGGTCCGATGCCGAGGTTCCACTTTATATTGAGAAAGAGCTTCAAAACTACATGACTTTAGTGACTTTACAATGCGATACGGCATTAGGACAAAGATTATGAGATATATGGGCGTGGTTTGTGCTATTCGAAATGCTATAAAATCAACACCGTTACTTGTAGAGGTCCTGTAAGACGCAAGGCCACAAATCTGCTCTGAAAGCAATGTTTTAGATTTACTGGTGGTTACAAACTGGCATTTCCAAAGCAAAAAGCAGATTTTGGAAGCCCGTTCTCAAGTGCATAAGTGGCTCACTGTGGATCCAATTTGAGAAGACGTTATCTATGAGAGCCTACTAAAGGCCAAAAATGTCTAAAGGAACCAAAAATGTTGTCCCTCCAGTTTACAATCATTCATTATATTACAAACTGTGCCGCACACTTGACGAAATGGCATGTAAGAGATAATGAATTGCGAGAATGCAGCAATAAGCATGTCGTTGATACAGTTCTCCATATTCTCTGTTCTATAACGTCCTCTAGCCTTGAGGTGACTAAAAGAGGTTTTTCTGAAAATATAAACACCGAAAATTCTGTTTTCGGACTAGATATTGCAAGCTTGATGTTTGCAATATGATGTTTGTAATATAACAAACAATACTCAATCTTTGTCGTTGTACGAGAAATATATGAGAATATTAGTAGATAAAAACCTTCACTAAAGAAAAATTTACCTTCAAATGGCAGCTTGATCAGCTTATCAGTATAAAAAATGCGCCCATGCAAACTGGAATGTGTAAAAGAGTGTGGTAATAGATTATAAATACCTTACAGTCAACCAAGTCAAATTCTTGCAAGACCACGCGTCAGTTAAATTGGTGTTCGTCTGTTTGTTTGTTTGTTTTTTTATTTATTTGTTTGTTTTTTTTTGCTTTGAGGTGTGAACAAAGGAAGGTTAAGTCTTTGTATCAGTGTAAAATTAAAGAACGCGTTTATCAAATATTGCTAATAGTTCACCTATCCAATTAATTATGAAGAAATATTACCGAGAATGAAAATTTGATGTCCGATTAACTATGCTGTAGCCAAATTATATTAAAAAATTGAGTGCTCCGTCACCAAGTACTTAGTTACTTTTTAGCCGGTGAGTGAGAATGAATCGATTATACAAATGAGAATGAAATTTGTGCCGTCAGTTTACTTTTCTGTATTTTTCCTAATAAAATGACGAAAACAGAAACAAAAAAAACTTTGCAGAGTAAATCAAGATAAAAATACAATTGCCATAAATATTCCAACAGAACACGTGACTCGTTCGGAGAAGATACGGGTTTCAACCATTAATGGATTTCTGCAGTGGGGATAGATAGACACCAAATGATCAGTGTGCGTTAAAACATGTACTTAATTTAAACTAGTCAATTCACTTCGAGTATTACAAGTTTAAATTTATTTTCCAAAGGCATTGAATGACACAGTTACCCAATAAACATTTTAAGGATGATCCAATGTCTATCTGCGGTTCCGACGCAGATACGCCCAAACTACAACATTTATTCTTGTTTTGTACTTTGGTTGTGATTTGTGGCCACCACAGGTCAACGTTGTCAATCATTATCTTTGACAGAATGTTCAACAGAGTAAGCAACGCTGTTTTGGACGTTTTTGGGCCGAAGTCTAATTAATGTATTTGGCGTATCGCTGAATAGATGTCGAAAATCGAAGTTGTATAGGCGTTGAACGAAACAAGAACGTCAATTTAAGGTGCCCAGGTAAGTCATTAAAATGCCGATCCGTCAATTGTTCATCGATTTCAAAAGTCATAGTATTTGGCTCTTCGCGAAGTGCAATTTCGTCCATTTCTAGCCGGTTTGAAAAATAACAGAACATTGCATATCTGCAACAGCTATATCTATATAATTTATTGTGTCAGTTTTAAAAAAGCTGGGCGTTATATATTTACTAAGAATTTGGACAAATCCAACTTCATCACCCAGGCTCGATGCAAATTGTGTAATTTTTATCAATTCTGCTGGTGAGCGATTTTTTGCCCGTTTTCAACAATAATAGGGCGTTGCACATGCACAATATATTTATATTCAACGTGTAAATTTTTAAAAGGCAGAGAGGATGGGCTTTTAGAACTTCTCTGACAAAATCCAAATCACGTTGCAAAATGTGTTCACTTTCTTTATTTTTAAGTTCTTACGTTAATTAAAAAAATAACACGATACACAGCTGAGATGTATATTGTCAGTATACACATGTTTTCAAAGTCTGGGTCTTACAGCAGTTGAGAACTCATCTGGACAAAACTCCCAAGGATCTATGTGAAACTGTATTTTATCATATTCCACAAACTGTAGTTTCATCACTTTTTGATCTATTTCAAAATAAAACGACGTTGTGCATCTGCAATGTATGTATATACTCAGTGTATAAAAATCCAAAACACTCGAATTTTTTAAAGAATAGTTTGGATGTAAACAGTGTAAATGTTATTTTTATTCTAACGTTTTATTTCGTAAAACATGTTTTTACGAGTAAAAGCGCAATTCGCGTTCTCCACTTTTAGATGGGTTTCCTTTCGGTTTTAACCCTTCACGCAGAATAAGAAACAAACTTTTTTGTATCCGCAGAATAACCTACCCCGCCATCCATCCATCAACCAATCGAAATGAGGGAATCTTCTGGTATTTCGTCATGATTGACAATGGGCATTCCCTTTAAGCCCCACTTCGTGGTTGAATAACACACTCGGGCTGGTTGAGGTCTGAATGGGTGAGAGTAGGCTAAAAGTTGAGAACGCGAATTGTGCTTTTACTCGTAAAAGTTTTACTTCGAAAAAGTTTTTAATTGGCTTATCTCCACTCTTAGATGGGACTTGAGTCCGGAGCAGGGAAGCCCGCTATTCTGAACTGCATTCACAAAAAGGTTGCGAATTGCTCTAGCTACGTAAAAGCTCATCGGAGGATGTTAAGTTGAACTGTAGTTAAAGACTGAATAAAAATGCCAACTACGTTTCACTTCTTTTGATACTTCCAAAGGTCCTGGGCTGGGGGAACACCCCCAATCCCATAACAAAACACTGTGACATACTATACTATAGAATGTAGAGATCTGACATATGTAAATCAGGCTTGATAGCTATATGAGTGGTTATTGTGATCGTACTCCTTCCGCCCACTGGATGGTCCCAACCTCGAGCACGCACATAGAGACTACTAAAAATAGTTTCAAACTATCGATATTTTGACAATGCGATCGTAAATCTCTGAGATTTAGGCAGATAAACCTATCACTGCTAGAGATTGAGCCTTCAGTGTTCACAATATCAGATAACATGGTGTACTGACATTAGACTAAGGCAAAAGATAAGATCCAATTGCCTGGAAAGATAAGAACATTGATAAAGATAAAGTTGAAGGTTTTACCCGCAAAAACCTACAAAATACTAGATAATTCTTTAAATTCTAATACTGATTGAAGTTAAACTTAAAATGGTGAAAAACGTTCACTTCAATGAGATTTCTCGTGCCTTGGGCTAATTATGGGCCCATGGGCATGGTAGACGTGGTCACCATGGACCGGTTCCCTTGTTTTCGGTGGTGGTACGGGACTACGGAAACAGGTGGTACGAAGATATGGTCTGGAAGTGTCACTACTTCTTGCCCTTGAATCCGTTGCTGTGTCCTTTGGCAAATCCCCCTATCTGTTTGCCTTTGCCTTTCAGCTTTGGAGCGGGTTGCCTGCACTCAGAGTAGAAGGGTTCGTAATGGTGGCTTCCGCAGGGATGAAGGAGCCTAAACAGTAAAGACCTGTTTATGCGTTCTGCGAAAATGCTTTTAGATAATACTTAACTAAATACTTAAGTTTTCTGGACATTGTAAATAACGTAATACCAGTGACAGATTCCATTGAGCCACATTGGATTGCAGGAGAGGGGAATTTACCTTGAAGTGTCTGATTAATTTGACAAGGCTGTATCCTCACCCGGGTCATAACAAATAGAAACTTTAAATCTCGAGCCAATGGCGGCTTGATAACCTTCTATGCACCCTACTTCCAGTTGACCTTCCGTAAAAAGATGGTCCAAAAAATCTGCTACCACTGCCGGTGGCGCTTGAAAGGAGTCTAGCTTACAGGAAGCGCACCAAGAGGCAAACTTGTTTCATTGCGACCTATAAACTTTCGCCGTGGGTTGCTTATGGCTGCTTATCATCATTTCTATCACCTGTTTGGAGAAACCTTTTTTCTCTAGGAATCACTGGTTAGGCACCACAGGTGTAGATTCATTAACTGTGGGGGCGGATGGAAGTGGCGCCAATATGGTTGAGATAAGAATTCTCCTTGGCAAGGTATCGTATTGGATTTGATCACCTTGTAACGGAGGAGTAGGGCAAACTGGGGACCACGGGGCTATTAGTAACAGAGATTGGGGTCTCTGTTCTATTATTGTCAGTAGACCTGTAGGATTGCCTGCGTAGGAAAGCCATAGAGCACTTCCTGCAGAGGCCATAGGCACTTAAATGCATCTACTGCCCAGGCTGTCTGATCCGGGCATGGGGATACGAACTTGGATAGCTGTGTTGTCATTGCGTTGGCAAATACGACGTAGATTTTGTGTTCCCGTGCCAAAAGTAGGATTTGAGAAGTCAGGGTCGAATGTTGAAGGGACCTGGTTCCACCTTGCTTGTTTGAATACGCAACTGCTGTCGAGTTGTCCAGAAGACCTCTGACACTCTTGCCAACGAGGTGGTCCGAAAGCTTGCTTAGATTTATCCATACCACTCGGAGTTCCAGCCAGTTGATATGGTATCTGCAAAAGGTCGCTGGCCATTTTCTCCTCCACATCTGACCTTGACAATGAATCCCCCATCCCTCCCTGGATGCGTCTGTTTGAAGCTCTATTTCCGGGGGAGGAGCATGAAAGAGAATCCCTTCGTTCATTCAATTCGGGTCGCACCACCACTGGAGAAGGAAGAGTGCGGAATGGGACACTGTCATCATAGCTTTGGGGGGACCGTCTCTTCCTTATTGCATGTCTTACCAACGCCTGAAATTGTCGGTAATGTAGGCGGCCTAACGAGACCGTCTTCTCGGTTGCTACTAATAGACCTAGCAACGATTCCATAGCATGCACCCTTACCTTTCGATCGGCAGAAATGTTTTGGATATTCCGTGACATCTGCTGTCTGTCTACTTTGGGGAATGCCCGGGCTGCTGACCCAAGTCCCATCGTTCCCCCAAGTTCCCCCAAGAAAATGATGTCTTGTTTTGGGGTCAATTCTGATTTGACGAGGTTTACCACAAGACCTACATGTAACGCCTTTTTGACCAGTTGGATTGTTTGGTGATAGACTACGTCTCGCTGAGTACGTGCTAGGAACCAATCGTCTAAGTATTGAAACACTAGCATTCCCTGGAGACGTACCCATGCCTTCAGGAGCCGCATGATCTTTGAAAACACTACAGGGCTGGTGAGAGGCCGAAAGGGAGTGCCAGAAACTCAAAACGTTTTTGCTTTATTTGGAAACATAGATACTTCCTTGCCGAATGGTGTAGGGGAACATGCAGGTAGTCGTCGGACAGATCTATCGATGTACCCCAAATTCCTCCCCGTAAAGTTTCTTTTATAACCTGTGCCGTATCCATCTGGAAGGAGATTATATGTAGGAACTGACCGAGTGACGATAGATCTGTCACCAGCCGCTATCCCCCTGATATTTTGGGTACCAGAAAGACTATGCTGAAGAAACCTGCTTGATTTTCTGGCATTTCTCTATAGCCTGTTTTGCCTGTAGATCTTGTAGTGTTTCGTTTAGGGCTAAGTCTTTTTCGGATCCATGCTGATAAGCGGTGGCTAGGTTGCCTGGGGCTTGGGGCATTAAGGGGATGGATGGTTTCAGTCCCCTTTTTACCCTTATTGAAGGGGAGTGGGTAGCCGTTCCTGAGCCAATGGACTACTGTCCGGGAAGCCCCTAATTTTTCGCAAGCCTGCAAGAACTCTCCTAGCCTTCCACCTACGGGCGAGGATGTGTTGCAGGACAGCATAATTTTTAGATCGTCTAAGCCAGAAAAAGTATCGCCAAGAGACGAGACCCTCGTCTCTGAGCGGTACTTTGGTTGGCTACTACCTGTGTTGCTGGGTATGCTGCCCCTCTGGTTTGCTGTCTCCCGACTGCTTGGACCTCTTCGGAGGCGGAGACTGCACCTGGGAACTGCGCGAGAGTGATCCGTAGATGAGTGTCGTTGCTTCTTGCGCTTTGCCGGTTGGGGACATCCTCGACATTAACACAAAGTCCTGTGATAACGACCTACTCTCCCGGTTCACCCTCTCCACTTCTGCTGGGAGAAACAGTTCCTTTTTCACTCAGGATGGCGGTGTGCCTTAAGTTGCGGAGTCCCTTGACGCTTGACCAGCAGTGCTGAAGAAAGGCGTCCTGTCTTAAGAATACCATTGACGTCATCAGGAAGGTAGAGATTTTAATGACGTCGCGGACGGCAAGAGACAGGCACTCCAAAAGTTTGGAGGACCCTGGGTCACTGAGTCGTAGATCCTCCTACCTTGCCCGTAGTGATTTTAATGACGTCGCTGACTGCACGAGACAGGCACTCCAAAAGTTTGGAGGACCCTGGGTCATTGAGTCCTATATCCTCCTACCTTTCCCGTATGGGCCTGGACGTACGGAGCAGTGCTTCGAGGCATGAAATCGTGATCACGTCCGACCTTCACTGGCATCCATCTTTTTGAACTAGTTTGACTGACAGTCACTGCGTTCGTGATGCCCTCGCTTGTGGATAGGGCGATGAGTGAATCGTGGTGGGGTGGCGACGTCTGTGATGTCATCCCTCTCCAGGCATGGGGTTCCACAGGTAACATTAGCGATGCGAGCTATTTCCTGTATGACATCTCTAAAACGGGACGTCTCCCTGGGCTATGGATGATGACGTCACGGAGGCGGTTCCCTCTTCCCCCGGAGATGAGAGGTTGGGAGGGAAGGGCTCCTAATCGGGCGTCGGTCTGCTGCTGCTGGCTCATGCAACAGGCGTTGACCACGACCTGGGGAGCTTACATAGTTCATATCCCGTAGGAGTAAGCGGAAGTGAGCCTCTTCCTTGCCCTGCTGCGGTGTGTTGGCTTGATGTTGGGTAACTCCCCCGATGGCATGTAAATCTCTCTCTCCTTGTTAGGGGGAATAGCTGTTAGGGGAGAGGTGTGAACTTGCCCTGGCGGTGGAATGCCTGAAGACCGAAGGCGGGGGGGGCGGGGTTTGGGGGTCACGGGAAGTGGACGCTGTGTGAAGTGATGCCGGTGGGGGGCGAGAGACCGTGGCCGGCAGTATACGCCTTCTGCTGGGGGTCGATTTTTCCTCTTGTTATTTAACTGAGTTCTGCAAGTCTTGGATCTGGCGTTGAAGTTGTGTCTGTAAAGCCAGTATCGTCGATAAATTCACTGAGTCACTTGCGGTTCGAAAAATTGACGGATCCAATTAGGGAAACAGTTCTTCTTGCGCTGGTATGCCCAGTTGACCCGGGGTAGACGTGAATGAAGATCCCCAGGCCGCATGTATGACAGTCACTTACTCTTCCGCGGGGCAATGCTTTTTCTCTGATCCTGACCCTTCCTTTTCAGAATCCGAAGGGCCGGCGGACCAGGCGTTACGTCAAGCCGTGCGCTCGTCGTCCCCCACTTCTGCTGCTGTCTCTGAGAAGGCTTTGGACGGCTTTGGCTTTTTGCATATGCGTTTAGTGCCCGCTGTGTCTGATTCTTCCCCGGTATTCAAACGGATGGGCGTTGACACCTGCTACAAAATAACTGAACGCGCCTTTTCCATTGTGCTGGAGGTGTAATCCGGTGCAATGGAAAGGGTGGGGGGCTTTGCGTCTGCTCCTCCTACGGTCGTTCTTTGCCCTGTTCCTGTAAATTGCTCGCCACTCTCTGTGGGTTAACTGTTCACATTCGGGAAGATATCCGTCTCTACACACAGAGCCAGACCCCGAACTGCAGCAATCGCACACTGACTGTGGGTTGAGCAAAGTGGGCGGGTGTGAGTACATCAGTTTTTTTGTGCTTGACCGTGGGGTGGCCTCTGTCATGTCTGAAAAGTAAGCAGAAAGAAGAGAAACTGCAATTGTAAATACAAGGCAACAGCTGAATAAAACGCTTAGGCTATCGCTCCAAGCAATGCGCAGTGACTTAAATTAAGATAAATTATCTAAAATGATCAAAACGTTGACAATTAAGACGATATGGGGCGAGACACTCCATTTTGTAGAACATGTACCCCTAAGGGACCATGTTCCCAAAGGTCCCATAGTCCCATATTCCTGTATGGCACCATGTTCCACAAGACCCATATACCGATATGGGACCGTGAACCCCTCATCGGCCCATAGCCCCTCACAGACCCATGTTCCCATGAGACCCATAGTCTCCCATAGTGTTCCCATGCGTCTCATGGAGACATGATCCCATGCGGAGACATGGGGCGTCTCGTAAGCCCGCCGTAATAACCAGCATGGCACTACGTGTAATCATGGTGCCTGTGGTCACGGGGGCGGTTGCTATGGGCCAAAAAAGGAGCCTGTGATGGGACTATACCCGTTTCGAGAACCGTAAACGGGTTTGTGGTTCGAAGGGTGCTATAAGCTTAAAAAACGCCTCGAAACAACCTTTTTGTGCCCGGACAAAATTCTATCCTGCAGAGCTAGTAGATACAAGATAGAAAAAAGTCCTTTTGGAGTGCAAGCTTTAGCAAACCCGACCATTCCTGCTATGGTACGGTCAGCTGTGTGAAGCTGTCTAAGCAGGCAATGCGGACTGAAAAGACGCAAAACTCCTGAGGGTGTGTGCTCGAACCAGTGCGTGTAAATACTCGATCTTGCAGCCTCTGGTGGAGAAAAAGAGGCACACTCCTCGGAACGATCGACATGATACCGCTACGTGTAAACTCAACTTACGGACAGACGGAAGTTAGAAGTGCAGTATTTGCCTAAAACCTGAACCAAATTTATCCAACTTCCACAGAGTGATAAAGTAGTCCTTTATTACTTAAATAAACGAACTTAAACCAAATTCGCACCTTTCCACTAGTTTCCCAGCGAAAAATTCGTGAAGCACACAGAATGGCGTGTGTTTTTCACACGCTTAAAGAGAATACCAGAGGATTCCCTCATTTTGATTGGTTGATGGGTGGATGGCGGGGTAGGCTATTCTGCGGATACAAAAAAGTTTGTTTTTATTTTGCGTGAAAGGCTAAAACCGAAAGAGAATCTATCTAAAAGTGAAGATAAGCGAATTTAAAGCTTTTATGAAGTAAAAGTGAAATGTTTCAAAAGTCTTGATCTTAAGCGGGATGATCTATAAAGTTGGTGCTAAAGTCAGTTTCAAAGTGCCATACTAATGTTAGTTTCGTCACGTTTTTCACAATTCTAACAGTTTTACATTTTTAAATTTCAACAAAAGCTTCATGTTTATGACAATTTTTTATTTGTTATTTTGGAAAGTTGCAATCTGTTTTCTCCGTGTGTGAAATTTGGAAAACTTGTGCTACAAACAACCTCCTTGTGTAACCGAAAATGATAACCATGACAGGTCACTTTGCAAACAGGCCGAAATGAGAACATAAAATATGAGACGTAAGTTTTATCCCACTTCTTTTGAAAAATATTCATGGAAATCGATTTCATACGTATCCTGTCTGATCGGATGACGACGAGTTGAGGTACTGTGACGGAAGGTGACCACACTCTGACTGTAGTTGTCTTTACGGCGATTCTAGATTAAAATTTTCCTGACATCTATACAACAATCGCTTTTCCGACAATTATACAATGTTGTTTCAACTTCAATTTACAACATTGCAGAGACATCAGATACTCGACATATATCCGTAGGCATGGTTTTTCGGCTTCCATAAACAGCCAAAACCCGACTTTGATCCAACATCGGGTGCGACTTCGATCCAACGTTGATCGAACAACGTTGCAATGTCTATTGAGTAATTTTCATTTATGACTATCAAAGTAATCATAATGTCACTTGAATTCTATTTCTGCATATTACTTGATACCTGTTATAGGACAGCTCCTTTATGCTTCAGAAATCTATAGAGCGATGCCAATGAATCATCTGGTATAGAAAGTTACTTTACACCCACAAACACTGAAATATCAGTTGAGTTTCACAATGTAAAAAATATAACATAGTTACCCATGCGGATGTGTAGAAAGAAAATCTTGAGAATACAGTGGAACCTCTGAAATTGGACCACCCTGGGACCGGATAAAATGTGCCCTATATCAGAGGTGGTCCCATTTGGGAGACTTAGTCCTACTTGGGTAAAATTTTGCGGGTTGACCGCAGATTCAAGTTTGATGTCAAAACACAAAGAAGCCAACCGTTTGAAGCTTTGAATTCTGTAATGGACAGTTCTTCAGCAAATTTTAGCGCTTTTTCTTGGTCCATGCGTCCAGAAATAGGAATGTTACTGTTTCGACACATTTTGAACCAAACTGCTTCATCCAACTTTACACAAGGATCATAACGCAATCGCTTTTTCCCAGAATCACAGTTTTCATAGGCATTGACCTACTCAATTTTCCGTTTCAGCAGTCTTTCGACTTGTTATTTACTAGTTACATACTTTTCAGCTAACTTTCTTTGATCAATCAATTTATTGTCATTGGTTATCTCAATTTTATCTTTGAGACTAATGTCCTTTCTTTTTTTATTAACTTTTTCTCTGCTTTCCATTTTGAGAAAGTTTTAGCATTTTTTCTTATTTAAATTACCTTTATGTGCTTAAATTGACATTTAATTGTCATTATGAATTCGGTGGCATTTGGGTCGGCTTAAATACTAAAAGAATAGGCACCACATAAATTAAGATGTCTCGTTTTTTGTATATTGTCAGCCGCTACTGTTTAGACAAGATACAAACGTATAGAAAACAAAACTAAGTCCCTGTCTGGTTACACACTTGCTACCATAACCCCTAGCAACAATATCTAAGGCGGCAAAATACTCAGTGTTGTAAGTAATGTGCCGCAAAAATACACTGGATTCCCCATTGACTAACAGTGGTCCGATCTCAGGCATTTTGAGAGCTCGGGACCGAAAAAAGCGGCCCGAAGAGGTCCGATCTGAGATGGTCCCAATTGGGAGTCTTCTTACCCATTAAAGTCTATGGAGCGCATTCGGGACCGAAAAAATGTGCCCTAATTCTGAGGTGGTCCCAAGAGGGAGGTGGTCCGATGCCGAGGTTCCACTGTATATAGAATTCAATGAACAGTCTGGAAATATACCTGCTGAAAAAGTTTTTCATAATACTTGTTGGCCAACGGAAAGTTTGGGCATCAGGTATGCTTTCATTATGCCACAGCTCTCCTTACCACTTCCCATTGGTATTGTAATTTTCAGACTATTCATATATCCATATCCATATATTCATACTGTCGCTTTTTACAATGCCGTGCAATACGTTGCCACATTTTGTGTGAGCTTATTATCCTGCATAGAATAAAATGAACGATTAAAGTTAAGCAAAAATTCAATTCAAAGTTAATAATTTGTCTGTACATTCTATGACTATTTTCATTCTTGAACTCGATTAATTTTACAAGCAGAAGTTTTTCCTTCATAATAATTTGAAACTGGTATTTATTTTCCGCAATAGGACACCATTCTTGGTTTCAGTTTCAGCGAACACAGTAAACTAAACAAAATGAACAAAATGAACAGATATTAATAATCATATTGACAGAGATGTATCTAAATTTAATTGAATGTAATTTAGATATTGGAACATATATAATCTAAATTTTATTACCTGTATTGGTCTCTTAATATTCAAATGATATAATAGAATAAAAAATACGGTTTATTTTTTAATTATTTGGCCACACAATATAAAACGATAGATATATTAAACCCAAGAAATAATCTTAAGACTGAGAGAGAGCGACGTCAAAGCTAAAAGTTGCCTTGAACTCAAAATAAGTGTAATTTGGTGTAAATGAGTCTCAGACCGTTCTATTTTAAATGATTTCCAAGATCCGTGATATTTTAACTAGAAAAAAATACAAGATCAGATCACGAAGATACCCCTCATGAAATTAAGTATAGGATTTAGAGTGAGAAAAGAGGTAAAATAAGCACGATCACGAACCATTTGTGAGATAACATATGTGCTTTGATTTGAAAATCAATTTCAAAGTTAAGACGTCTAATGTAACTTCTTATCAGAGGAGAGTCTGAGAAAGGGACCCGAATCTCTCCTTTTCTCTCTCCCTTCCTCCCTCCCTCTCTCCCTCCCTCTCTCCCTCTCTCTCCCTTCCTCCCTCCCTCTCTCCTCTCTCTCTCTCTCTCTCTCTCTCTCTCTCTCTCTCTCTCTATCTATCTCTTTCTCTCTCTGTCTTTCTCTCTCTCGGTAAAATAATAACATTTTATCCATGGGTCTTTCATTTGTATGCAGATCGAACCGCTTATCTAGTAATTTTTTAGATGTGTGTAGGATAGACAGTGTGCTGGAATAGCATGTACTGTATTTTCAGTGCGCGGTTTAGTACCGTTTTCCTATTTGATGGCTATATTTTGTTATCACTGTGTAATTAGGGATGTCTCCAAACAAATATCATTGCTGTTCTCTTTAGTCATTATAATTCATCAATAAATGCTAAAGAGACATTCGCCCTTAAATGTTTCAATATATCACGAATACTTTCTTAGCCTCTGTAAGGGTCCAATAAAAGGCCTCATTGTAAAACTAACTTAAGGCTATACGTACTAAACATATTACTTATGTTCTCCGCACTTTCGAGTATTGGGCGCTTTTGGAAGAAATTTAAATGTTGTAGACTAGAATCAGATTCAGGTACATAAAAACATACGCATCAGCATTGCCACAGTTGTAGAGACCTGTTTGTGTACTTTTTCGACCAAGTTAAACCGCACACTTTCTTTAATTCGAATTATACAGTGTTCTTAGGTTTTCATCCAAAAGTGATGACTAAGGCACACAGGCCACTATATATACATCACTCTAATATATACTCTATGTTAGAGTAAACTTTTATTGCCTGGGTCTCAAATGGTCTGTAATTGCAGCACTTCTACAGATTTTGATTTGGTAGAATTTCGTTGAGATTTTCATATGCTGAAAAACGGAATTATTCTACATTAAAAACAATAAATGCAACAGTGTACAATGAAGTTACTCAGCTATAGTTTTATAGTCTTTCGCTGATTTTAAAGAGCTTGCCAAAAAATACATGGTACAACCTATATCAAGCAGATATTACAGTCCTTTAAAAATAAGATACTTTTCCATTTGATTTGATTCTAACGGACAACGAATGATTACATTCACCTATAATGCGTTCAAAAATAATCTAAAACTAAATGACATTCATGGATCAGATTCCAGGGCAAAGTTTAAAACTAGCTCAAAAGTATTCAATATGTTTTCTACCGGTGTAGAAATAAAACGACAACAGAAATAACAGGAAATGAAAAGATGGTAAACCAAAATGGCAAAGTATTAAACACGGGAAAATGGTAAAATAATTTCAACACAGTGAACAATCTATCCATATATATAATCCTTATTCAACGTATCATAGCGTATCATAACACAGTCTTTAGCAGTTCAATGGCCTTCCATCTCTTACATATTTCCCACTTGGTATTGAAAATGCCAAATGGGGATGGATTGCCTCGACTTCTTCACCTGTTTTTTCCTCCCTTCTTTCTTTTTTTTCTTCTTCCGCCGAATTGGTTTCCAGACATCTCCTCCAAGACCGCTGA
Organism: Protula sp. h YS-2021; assembly: GCA_949752745.1. NCBI lineage: Eukaryota > Metazoa > Annelida > Polychaeta > Sabellida > Serpulidae > Protula > Protula sp. h YS-2021. Next base: position 17,436,647 of record OX457025.1, on the reverse strand, counting down.
AGCTAGACCAACCAAACTTAGCACATGTATGGAGGGTCATCTGAAGCGGTGCACATAAAAATTGTTGACCTTGACGTTACTGGCCCAACCGCGAAAAAACTCAATCGGTTTCCAGACATCTACAGCAAGGCCGTTGAAGGTAGAAAAGCCAAACTTGGCACATATATGAAAGACGATGTGATCTGAGGCACCCGTTAATTTTTTTTACTTTGACCTTGATAGTAAAGGTCAAATCGCGAAAAACGTTATTTAAGAAAAACAATGATTTATCTCGAAAACGGTAAGAGCAATTTTGACCTTATTTTCGACCTCCACCCCCTATACGACGTTACGTAATAACTTTCGGTGACCTTGACCTCAAGGTCACTTTCGAGTCCTCATTGGCGAGTTATGACATCATTTATGTTTTAAGCTCAATAACTCGAAAACTGTAGAACCTAGCGCTTCGACACAAAATGCATTATGAGACTACTTTTAAGCAAGGAAGTTTTTTGGCTCGTCAAAGTTGTACCTTTGACGTCATCATTTGCGAGTTATGACGTCATTTATGTTTTTAAGCTCAATAATTCGAAAACTAATGAACTGGTGCTTCAGCACTGATACATTTTGAGACTACTTTTAAGCAAAAAATTTTTGACACTTCAAAGTTGTACCTATGACGTCATCATTTGTGAGTTATGATGTCATTTATGTTTTTAAGCTCAATAAATGGAAAACTAATGAGCCTAGCGCTTCAGCACTGAATACATTATGAGACTACTTTTAAGTAAGGAATTTTTCGACACGTCAAAGTTGTACCTATGTCGTCATCATTTGCGAGTTATGACATCATTAATGTTTTAAAGCTTAATAAATGGAAAACTAATAAACCTAGCCCTTCGGCACAAACACATTGTGAGACTACTTCTCACTAAAGAATTTTTTGGCAGGTAAAAGTTGTACCTTTGACGTCATCATTTGCGAGTTATGATGTCATATATGTTTTAAAGCTCAATAACTTGAAAACTATTGAATATAGCGATCTGGTACAAAACGCATTATGAGATACTTTTAAGCAGGGAATTTTTCGGCACCTCAAAGTTGCGAACATCGTGATTTTTGTCCCTTTATCAACAATTCAATTGACATTTTGAATGAGTGAAACGTCCTTTTCAGAACAGAATAGTCATTGGTAACCAAGGTTATCTTTTTGGCATTTTGAATTTGTAAAATGCTTTCACTTCTGTATTCGTTCTGTTCCAAGTGACTGAGTGGGGACTGGGGGAGACATATTCGTTTTTGTTTTAACAAAAACACTGGTCCCTCTAGTTTTGACCTCATTTTCGACCTCCGCCCCTCTACGACGTTACGTAAATGTATAACTTTCGGTGACTTGACCTCAAGGTCACTTTTGAGCCCAAAAGCGTGGAAATCGGACTGAAGCTGGGATTCAGCTAAAGTCGTTCCAGGTCTATGATTGTCCGGTTTGGGGGGTTGCTAAACATAAAACCTGAGTTTTCGGCCATTCATTAATAGCATATGTCGTGACAGAAGACATTATTTGCGAATCATTGTTAAGCAGTGTAGCCGATGTGGCGTAGTTGGATAAAGCGTTGATTCTTTGCACCAGATCAGAGAGTCCTGGGTTCAATTCCCGGTAAGGACGTCTACTTGTATGCGAAAAGGGAGCATGAAAACACATTGCCAATTTTTTCTCTTCTTGGTGGTTAAAAATGCAGAAAGAACAGTCATTTTTTAGACAGTTCTCAGATGACTCATCATTCCAAGTGGGATCTAATTCGCTGGGCCAATTTCGGTCGAGTTTCTTCTAGCAATACCTGCGAAATACAAGGATTGACTGTAACGTATTACGTATGTATATGATCTGCTGAAGGTAGTGTTGTGTGATTGATATGAAATCTATAACCTAGCTTTCTATGAATTTATATGAGGACTAGTTAATTGCAATTAGACTAAAAGACACCAGTTGAACATTTTGATATTTATTGTAATTGGGTTATGATTCCATTGTTAACTAGTTCCTCAGAAAATGTAATTGAAACCAACTTGTTAGAAAATGAAAAATTTATTACTAAGAACCATCTAAAGTGATAAAAGAACATTATAAACGTTAAGGCCTCAAAACTTTTGGGGCGAAGGAAGGGGGCATTTCATCGGGTATCAGAAACTGGAGACTTTCTGCAGGAAAGGTGGGGGCGTTTTTGCCGCGGTTGGTGGCATTTTACTGTTTACCGTTTCATGTCTGAAGAACTTATCATACCGGGCAGTTGGGGGCAGGATTAAAGAAAAATAACTATACATCACAGTGAATTTCGCTATGATATTGCAATATAAGTAAGTTGTTTCATTTGGGGCTAGCACAAAAGCTTTTGATCATGCCCCTTTTACCAACAAGTTTTTATATGTTTGTAAACCTTGAACACAGCAAGTCAAGATATTGTGTTGTGAAAATATGTGCACTGTAAGTCTGTGTAAATTATTTCATAACAATTATAAATTAGTCACCATTTCTTAAATTTGAGCAGCAATTTGTTACATGGAATCTGAAACACGTAGATGGGCGGTAAGTGGGACTCTCTCTGCTCAATGTATGTGAATTACATAGTTAACAGAGACTGTCAAGGCAAGTAGGAAGTCTTTTCTACGATTCATTCCGACATTTCGTCCGATGACATTGTATCCAATATATTGAATTTGAAGGCATTTTATCTGAATATGAGTAATTGGAGGGCTATTTCATATTTTAGGACACAATTTAGGTAAAAAGTGCTAACAAAATATCTCCAATCGAGTTCAATCACCACTACAAAAACTACTTATAGTGTCAGGTTTGTTACCCAAGTCAGGTTAATTTTTATACGCTTTGAATACTTTAATTTCTATATTAAATACTGTTACACCTGAGATAGAGAAATGGACTGCCCAATTTATATAAATGACATTTACGGTGGTGTATGTATCGGGTGCAACTTAATTCAGATTTTCTGTTGCTCTTAGACTTGCAACTCTGGCAGATATCTCAAGTGATCGGAGTTTATTTTTAATTTCCGTAACAGCCATTAATGTATTATCCTCTACATAGTCGTCATGGGGTAGTAAAGACAATCTAACATTTCACATTTTTAAACATTTTGTCTGAATTTTTATTTATTCGCTTCAAAACTGTGTATGGGTTATTGAAGTGTTCGTGACACAATTATTCCTGCTACTTGCGGTGTGTATTGGGGGCATTAAAAGCAATGCAAGTATGAACTTTTTTTATCAGGCTTATAACTCACACCCTAGTGAGAATGCACTCCGTATGAAGAAATTATAACATAATTTGCGTTACCTAATCGCACATGAAACTTCGCTTGCCACATTCACTCGAACGACCTCGGTATAAGTCAACTTGACACTGGCAAAGCCTTTGTGATGAAACCCTTTTTTGCCTGACGAAAGTTTCCAAATAACACACAGGTGACGTAACAGTACAGGGGAGTATCTGAGAGTAAAAACAGAATATATTTCTGCTTTCTAAGGCATGAATATGTGTATTTGTGTTATAATAGTGATAGATCATGGTCCTGGTATGCTTTGTATGCGATTTGGACACTTGTGAAGGCCAATGAGTTCACTGCTGCGCGGTTTGTTCACAGGCCAATCCATCCAAAAGCAATCGGGCTCATGATCTTTCCCTATAATAAAACTGCAATGATGCCTATGTTCAAGCAAATACGTTATTTTATTACGAGTTTGTCAAATATAATGTCAAATGAAAGAAAAAAACATATTGGCAAAACTTATGATTGGACCCTCGATCCGTTAGTTTTGCAATTTACACACCCGATTAAACATCTACGTGACTCGGACTTTTTGCATCTTTATTAAGTGCTCCGCCATCTTAAATTCTGACCCTTCAACATTTTGTGATGAGATGTCACAGTGCAGTTGTACCGAAACCATTATATCTTATTTCTTACATTTATTATGTTAACGTTTTTGCATGTTCTATTATTATATAAAGGATAATACAGCACAAACAGTGTAAAAGCAAAAACTGATTGCGGTGGCTGTACTAGAACATAAGTTTTTTTCGTAAAGTGCTTCATATATTTGTATTTATAGCCAAATAAAACTACGAGAAAAAGACCATGTAAACTTAAAGAAAATGATATAAAATAGTTCAACTAAGGCTTATTCGGTGATATACTCAAGCTTCGTAGTCTGCATTAAGATACATTTTAAAAATAAATGATAATGTGCAGAAACCCTAAAACTCATGTCCTCTTTAGATCCACGTATACAGGGGTTCTCCTGTTTGACGGGGAGTTAAATCTTTTGGCCCTTAATGTTTACAGCATGGTCAGTCAATCAATATGTCGTATAGCAATACTAAACGACATACTAATATTAACTAAATTTTATCGCCCTCTGTCAGATGAAAAACCTCCAACACTGCCTACTTGAACAAACAATAATCAGCACTGAACTCCTTACAGTATCCATCGTATCGCAGCATAGATTAAACTTGAAAGATAATGCATTTCATTTAATTCTATAATTCAGGTGATCTCAAATTGTTAAAATTCACACGACGGGTGGTCCAATCTCTGCATTGCAATTTCGAACAGCTGTCATAATTTCTGAGAAGGCATTGTAACCTTCGTTAATAAAAAAATTACCTAAAATTTCAAAAGAGTACAACGGTAAAAGATTTAGCGGTCAAAGATTACCCAGAATACTCAAATTTTTAAAATTTATATGGCAGGAGGTCTAATCTCCTCCGAGGAATTATGAACAGATGCAGAAAGATGCAGAAAGAGCAGCGATCTATGAGTCGTGAATCAGCAGTTACCCAAAGCTCATTGCGCTATAGCAAAAAGTGGGCAGTAGGGCATATCATGACATAGCATCTCGGTAGAACCGGTAGAATACTTTTGTACAAATAACGGTTTTAATTACATATGTCTTCTCCTTAGTTTAATAGTTACACTTGAGAACTCTCATTCCACGTGGTTGATTGAATTCGTGCGATTCAGTAAGATGTTTCCGTATGATTCCTTTTTATTTTTTTACCATAACCTTGTCACGCAAACTCCTCTGCGGTAGTTGAGCCTAAGACGACCAAATTTGTCAGAGGTATACTGTAGTATTTTTAGATGGTTTGCCTCTTTTTTAGAAATTCATTTACATTTCATTACACAAACATTGACGTTAAAATATTTGCCACTGAAGCCCTCATTTAAGGCAGTACTAACTATCAGTACAGTATATTGATCTCTACAAAATAAGTGGACAAATCTTGCGTATATATGCTTGGTGTTGTATCTTGTTGTTAGGCTGAACATCAAATACCTCAGCGGGGGTGGTTATCTCCGATATTCCACACTTGCTATTAAGTTGAATCCACATTATAAATGTGTGGAAGTTGTGAATATTTTGTTTGTTTTTTCTTCTACAGTTATCTATATCTCCTTCGACGCCAATTTTTAACGTCTGCATAAATCGTTGATTTTCAGAAATTTATTCAAAGTTGCATCAAAGTTAATTAAGAAAAGCTAGAAAAAGTTCAGTTTTCGACAACGAAAAGCAACACTTCATCTAAAGTGTGTTTTTCTCCAACGGATGTTAAAGAAGTTGAGCAGACGTTGGTCTATGGCAGCGATAAATCACAACCAAATCAGAGCCAGATTTATTGTTGCGAAAGCTTTTTTCGAGCAAAATCAGCTTCTGCACATCGTTGCTTATCCAATACGTATTTAACGTTGTGTCAAAGATGTTGGTCTGTTGTCGCACCAATCAAAACCAACATACAATTAAGTTTAATCTTGAGATTTGGCTGGGGTCACTGACCCAGCCTCAATGTCGAAATGTCAGAATGTCTAGTGGGATAGAGCATTAAAAAGCCGTGTCACGTAGAGTTGTTATGCAACTGACGATTTGCAAAAGATTTTAAAATAATTCTGATGCTTTAGGCATTCATATCCTCGAAGTGTCATTTTCGCTACTGGCTATCGAAAACGATCTAGTTTACAATGGATGTCACTGCGCGAGAAATAAAGCAAAATCGCATTATGATACTTTGTTTTGTGATCAGGCTGCTTTTTGGGTATAAAACATTTGTTCCATTTGCGATTTGCTTGGTGGTCCTATTTCCAGAGTTTCTTTATCATATAAACCTAGACAAGATGTGAGTCTGGCAAAACGTGGGTCTGTTTGTGGGTAAATCGATCCCATTTTCCACATTTATATCTTGATTAAAAAAATAAAAATTCTTCACTGACATTACGTCAGAACTAGAATTACGTCTATGGTAAAGTTGTGTCACTTACACAAATTTCCGCATGAAATTACATAGAAAAAAGCACGCACTTATCAAAACATAAAGCAAGGGGATACTAATAGGATAATTGCAAGCGCGTAAAACAGTTTGAATCTCCATCTCTTATAAATTTATCGCTTAAACTCAAACACCTGCAATCCAAAAAAATCAGTTCATTTTCAATAATATAGCGATCAATTGGAAAAACCATCCATCAGTTTACATTAGGTGAAGGTATGATGCAGTCTATTTACATCACAACACGTAATAACATGTGTGCTCCCCCTTTGATTAAATGCTTACTTTAAGAATGTCTCAAGACAATTATTTTTTTGTAAATTGAGGCAGAGTTGCATCAAAGTCGACAGTAATTAAGTTCCAGTTGTGTACACGTGCGCGCATTCAGATACATTCATTTGTAAATGTCTTGTTTTATTGTATGTCAACTCGTTTTTGTGTGGAGGAACATATTTTATGGCAGTTTGTTCGTTATACTGTTCAGTTGTATGCCTGATAGTTTTATTATAGAATAATTGTATTTGCAAAAAGAAATTGTGGATGTTCCATCTCAAACGCTTAATTTGACTCTGTAACAATAGACGATGTAAAAATATTGCAATGTAAGTACACTGGGCCACTTCCTCTGGACAGAAAAACTGAAGGTAGCGAACCTGATCCGTACAAACACAAGTATGCTATCCGGGTGCCTTACAAACACCCTCGAAATAAGCTTTAGTTTACTTTGCATTGCAAATCTACTTAAGGGAAATGTATTTTTTGTATTAATCATTTTTCAAGACTTGCTATGTCAAATAATTCACCCTTATGACATGTGCATGATATAAAAGGTTATAGAGTTGCACTGTCCACAAAAAACAATAATTTTTTGACATTATCCTAATAAAGACAGCAATATTAATGTATCTTGTTTGAAATGAACGTTCCGCTTTTTTATACAATCTCTTTGAGCGGTTGAAAAGCATAAACGGAAAGGGCATTCTTTTTAGTTTTCAAACGACTTGATACATAAAGCTTGAAAGATACAATCATTCTTTGTATGTGGGTGACTATAAGATCAATACTTGCCAAGTTCTATTTCCAGTGAGTGATATATTACTGGCATCCGTGCGTCTGCTAGAGACGGTGGCTATCTGCTTAAGTCTGTTTGGTTTTCTTCTTCAGTCTACGGGCATTAAGTTTGCTAATCCACTTGTCATCATGAAGTCTCAAGCCCTCACTAATGTCGCGTTTCAACGTGGACCTGGTGTCTGCACGGTCCTTCCAGCTCTCCCATGGGATCCCAAATGCCTTCTTTAAACCTGAGTTTTGGACGTCCTTTTGGCGTTATGGCATCAGTTATTTCAGCATAAAGTAGATCCTTAAGGATACGGCCGTCATCCATACGGCGTACATGGCCAAGCCAGCGTAGTCGTCTTTGTTTCAGCAATGCAGATACACTTGGGATTTCGTCCTTCTCTAGCATGACCTCGTTTGGTACACGGTCCTGCCAGGTTATGTTGAGTATACGACGTAGGAATCTCATGTGAAAACTGTTTTGTTTCCTTTCTTGGTAGTGGTAGGTAGTCCATGATTCGCTGTCATAGAGTAAAGTACTCAGAACGCACGCTCTGTAAATGCACATCTTCGTTCTTGTTATAAGTTTTTGGTTGTTCCAGGCTCGCTTCGTAAGGCGACCAAAGGTGGTTGCAGCTTTGCCTATACGTATGTTTATCTAGTCGTCCATCGAAAATGAGTCTGTGACGGTTAACCCAAGATAGCAGAAAATGTGTACAACTTCTAGAGGAGCGTTGTTTAGGATAGTTACAGGAGTCTGTTGGGCACCTTGTGCCACGATACCCTCACACTGATTGCTAGGCCGAACTTGTCACAAGCAATGGCGAGGCCGTCCATCAGGTGCTGCAGTTTCTGTTCGTTGTGTGCCACTAGAGCTGCATCGTCCGCAAACAGGAGTTCCTGTATCATGACGAGTCTGCGCTTAGTCTTCACCCGAAGTCTACAAGCACTGTACAATTTGTACACTCTTGAGTACAACTCGGAGAAGTGTTCGAGCCATCTCTCCATCTGTTTGCCGTTGTCTATGATTATTTCCCCAGACTTGGTTTTAAGAGGGGCAGTTTTTTTACTGACGGTCCCAGTGCTTGTTTTATGAAGTCATACATCGCACGTATCTTGCGCATGTCTGCTGCCTCTTGAATATTGTTACACAGATTGATCCAGTAGAGATTCGCAAAGTACCTCGCTTTCCGTTGAACATCGCCTGTGGCGCGTTTTAGCCTGTCAAGCGTTTCCGGCGATGGGTTTTTATTATGTACAAGGTAGGCGTCGTTCTTTGCTTCTATAGCTGGTGTATTTTCGTTGGAGTAGGCAGCAAACCAATCCTTACTTCGGTTGATACTCTTACCAAAACAATTTATAGTAGTTTCATGTATGGCTGATTTGAGCGTCGACCATGCATTGCCAATGCTGGAGGGATTCTGCCCTTAGACGACGTTCCTCATTAAACTGGCGGCATTTATTCTCATCCTTTGTGTTAAGGATGTTGGTACGAGCAAGACTAGTGTGTTTGGAGAAGTGTAGTTGTTTGACAATGACATTGATCGTACCTAAGACCAGAGAATGACCAGTGTCGCAGTCAGCACTGTGGTAGGTGCGAATATGTGTCACCGTATGGCTACCAGATGGTCGAGTTGATGCCAATGGCCAGACCTTGGATGTCTCCATGAAACCTGTAGCGTTGTTTACCTTCGAAGTATGTACTAGGGATGCAAAGCTGTTGGTGTGCGCAGAGCTCGAGTAGTCCATTTTCGTTTAGCTTACCCACGCCGTGCTTACCAAGACATAGCGTATCACACGACGCAGAGCTTAAAATTTACTTCATATAAGGGTGCCTTTGTTAGGCGTCTGGCCAGATTACACTGGCTTCTATGTGAAGATAGGTAAATGCAAATAGTATACCTAGATTGACGCATTTTAAGGCTTATTGACCACAGCACCGCATATGCTTGACGGACACTGACTAAACGATCAGAAAGCCTCGATCAAGTCTAACTGCACACGCGATCGATTTGCTTGAGATTGCACCGTTGAATTCTTCAAGCCTGGGTTAAAATTGCTTATAAATCAAAATAATCTCTGCTAAATCCTAGCAAGCGCAGTTAGCTCTGCTCTTTCTTCTACTCGCGGTGGGGAGGGGGGCTAGAACTTATTAATGACTATGAATATAAGATGCTGTTCTACTTGTCTTTTTTATTTGTTTGAAAGTGAAACATTCAAATCACCAGTTTATTATTAGACAACGAGTTAAATGAAATGCAGTACCAGTCACATATAAAATACGGTACCAGTCACAGATGAAAGACGGTACTGGTCACAGATAAAATACGGTACCAGTCACAGATAAATACAGTCACAGAAAAAATACGGTACCAGTCACAGAAAAAACGAATGTGACATTTTCCACCTTTCTTGTTATCTTTTCTGATGCTTTCCTGTCTTTAAGTGGCTGAATTTTCAAATACTGTTCATTTTATTTTAAAAAAAATGAATTGATTAGGTTTTGATACCGTGATAAAGTAAAACAAATGTTTTTTTAAAGCGGTGTTTCAATATTTTTTCGAATTTGAGAGTAATGATTTACTTTTTTCGCTGATTTTACTTCTGTTTTATTTAATTAATGCTACTAAGTGAAATCCAATTGCAAAAATGAAAAATCTTCATAAATTAGTGATTGTAATTACCTAAAATTACCACTGTACTATATATAGAACCGTCTGGTTTCCAGTCTCTTTGGGGCGGTCGGCCATGCGTTGGTGTGTCATCACGGCACGAACGCTCTTCATTTGTGGTCTCACAAAATTTGCTTAGTTTTTCGATCTTTTGGGGTTTTTTTCTATTCTTTCTTTGTTTTTTTTTCGGGGGGGGGGGGGGTTGGAAAACTGTTTTGGAAAACTGGTTTTATTAAAAATCAACAGCCAATTAGTACAGAACACTCTGTCATTGTTAACATGTTTTTGTTCCTCGCAAATATAACAAGCTAATTTGCATGAATTTCAGTTTCGAAAGGTGTTAACGCGTCAACAGATGCTGGGTCCCACAAACATACTGTGTCTTACTTCACATCCAAATACTCCACTGGCAGTTAACAGTAGTTGGAGTACGATTACAGTCCTTCAACCGAAGGCCGATATAGCTTAGGATAAGGATAAATAATAACTCGCAGCCCCCCCCCCCCCGCCCAGGGAAGTCTGTTCCCCCCTTCCCCCCCCCCCCCCATGCACTAATAATCCTTCACTCATGCACATCTCGTACAGCTTTGGTACAATTAAAGCACCAGTTCCATTCAAATTTAATGGTTAAATCTTGTAATATGTAGATGTTATGTTATTCTCTTAGTAGCTTAAGTAGAATGTATTTTATTCCTCAGAATATGTTACATTTAAAGAAGAGTATTAGTTGACACCAGGCCAAATTAATCGACAAACAACTACATGGTTTTGTCTGGATGATATAACACTTTTATAGAAATTAACAGATACTTTGCTATGGATCTTCTCAACAAGTCTGATAATCACATCAGTCGTAAAAAGTCAATAAAATTCCCTTGGCTTGGGAATCTTTGATTTCAAATGTTGCATGAATGCCTATTAGTACATCTACTTGTAAATTTATTTACAACTAATGCTGTTTTATCTCATTATCATAAATTTTATTCGTTTTGGGTAAAGTGAACATAAAAATAATATCTTTAACGAAATCGTGTAAATTACTATTGTTTTTTGCTCTAACTTTTTAAACTTAGGCTTAAAGCTCTGTGCACGTGTTGCTGTACTTGCGCGGAGTTTTGAACAAAGTGCGTTGCGGACAGGTATCCAACGCGCCTCAGCACTCGAAGTACGTCTCACTCTGTCTAGACCCGGCTACAGTCAACGATGACTTTGAGCTGCCAATGGCCAAAGGAAGTGATGTATTCGTTTTCCCCAGTCACGATCATTGAGTGGGTAGCAGACCGGCTACCCAGCTTTACCCTTTGCTATTAGTGGCAAATCCGTCGTCACCGGTGTTTCCACTGCTACAGCGGTGGGTGACAGAGGCACCAAAGACACTACTGATGTACACATAGACACTGATTGGCACAGGCGGTAGTCCGCCCGTTTGCTCTATGGATGATAGTGGAATATATGGTGATGTCTGATGAAATCGGTAGATCCAGTGGCAGCAACGGCGCCACTGGATCTACCGATTCACTTGTTCGAAGTAAAGAAAGTTACTGGGCTGCGTTAGATTCAGTGCTAAAGAACGCCACAGGCTATTACCCACCCAGGTCAAGATGAATTTTCGCCTGCAGAGACCACCATCAGCTTAACATGTGGTGCAGTGGGACTTCAATGTGGTACTAGATTTCTTTCAGGGCGCCACCTTCCGGTACGCACATAACACTACGCTGCGGGAGCTGGCGTTCAAGACAGCTTTCCTTCCAGCTCTTACGTCAGTTAAAAGCAGAAGTGAGATGTACGGACTAGATCAGCACTATCCATGGACGAAAACAACGACAGAGTAGTCGTGAAACCTTTATGGCCAACTTCCTAAGTAAGACGCACATCGTAACACATGGTAAAGGGATGTTCTCAGAGACATCCCTATTTGCGCTGCCGAAAAGCACGCCAGATGGGGTGACAGGATTCTCCGGAAACCTGCTGCACTTCTCAGACAAGCTCTGTAAGTACGCAAAGGTGTCGAACTCCACACTTAGCATATAACAGAAAAAAGGTTAATAATACAGTTTCTTCCCCACAGAGTTATAGGGAAATCCACCATCTCCAACTGCATCAGGGGGCAGTGGCAGCAGCATACGAGGCGACGTCTCAAGCAGAGGAGGCGGGACAGGGTCTCAAGAAGCACTTCCATGAAGTGAGACAGGTCCCGTGTTCGATAAAGGCGGTAACCAGCGCGATCATGGAAGAAATACTGAGGGCGGGTTGCTGGCAATCTCCTAATGCTTTCATTCGTTTTTACTCGTAGGACGACACCCAGGCTAGCCACATGCCATTTTTGGCAGCGAAATACTTTATAAATACGGTAATGAGAGAAGGAGCTAGGGTGGAAGTTTTATGTTGTAGGTCCAAAGCAAAAGATACAAGAGCCATAGCGAGGCTAAGGTCAAGGGACGTGGCAAAAGTAGCAGCTCGAAGATCCGCGCCGACGAATGAGGAAGGAAAACCACACAATGAGCTGCCGAAGGCACACGAGACTCTCATACTGTTTTTGTGTGTTTTACACTAGTTAAACCCGAGTAACCCACGCTGCAGTTTGCTTTCGGTGTTGGTCACAACGTGCGTCCCCAGTCGTGGTTAAGATTGTTTCTGCGCCTTGGCACCCGAGAAAGGAGACTATAGTCTTGTACAAAAAGAGGGCAAATTTACCTGGTGCACGCCCAGTTAGCCACTAGTCCTCTTCTGTGGTTTCCAGGAGGACCTGCATGGAAACCTGGCTGATGATGATGCGCAATAACCTATCCAGTGTGCCCTGTGTGGGTGTTTGCGGTTGATGCACGTACTTGGAGAAAACGCCAGTTATCTGCGTAGCTGGGACCATGTTTTTCGGTCTAGATTCGACACCAATCAGTAATTGTTTCAACGCAGAAATTGCTTCTTGTAGCACTTATTGTTGCTCAAATGACAGTCAGAATGATTTCAACACTGCCGCGTTCATATGATGCAAAGAGTGAACAGAAATAAGGTCTTGATTTGCCAGGGCATGAAGCGTGCTTCCCTCTAGACGCTTGACTTTTTCCCACGTTCTAAGTTCAATTGAGGCTTTAACCTCAAAGTCCTCCATTTTGAAGACCAAATAAGGGTTGATTGTTTTATAATTTTAAACTCTTGCTTTTTATCGTTTAAAAACTTTGCTGAATTTTGCTGAACGTGGTGCGCGCTTGCCTCCTTCAACGACAATGAACCTAAGAGCGGACAAAGAGATGAAGGCGATTAAAGTCGGAGCAGGTCAGCCAATGACCGGGCAGCCGACTAAGAGACAGGAGTAAGACTCGCCAATGACCAGAAAACCTGAGTATGAGACAGGAGGGCACACTGTCTCCTCAGGAGAGAGACAGACGGGGATTTAAGAGGCCGGGAAGAAACAGACTGATTCTCAGAGTACATGCCGATGCCATTAGGGCCGACACACAAGTTTCAAATCAAAAACAACCTTTAGTTTTTTTCATTAAAGCGTGGAGGTGTTTTAAAACGCCCCCCCCCCCTATCCAAAAAAGGGGAAGGGAAACACTTGTGTTATGTACTATACAACAGAAACGTAGCAGAGTGTATGTAGGGGATACGGACAAAATTGCAACGGACATAATGGCAAGCGGACATAATGGCCAAGTGGCAAAGGGGACAAAATGGCAACTTAAGAAAGAAACAAAAATGAATAAAAAATGTTCAATTAACCCTACCATAAAGCAACTAGTTTACGGTGCATCGGCCTCATGTCAAGGTGGAGGGCGGCTCGAATCTTGCCTGCCGTCTAACTGTCTGGTTATTTGGAATGAAACAAACAAAGGAGGACAAAAAAATACGCTGTTCACCCACTCCGGCTGCGACGAAGTGGGTTGAGAAGTGGTGCGCCTACGTTGCATTTCACCTGTCTTTGCGCCAGAAATGTGGAACTTTCATGTCGTGACTCCAGCGGACGAGCAGAAGACGAGCAACCTCACCGAAGCGTGGAACCACAGGATGGACCAATTAGTTGGCACAACCCATCCATCGATTTGGAAACTCATCTATTGGCTGAAAGGAGATGCAGCACAAGTGACCATCACCCTTACGAAAATCGCGCTCGGAGACCAACCACGTAGGCCCATAAAGCGGGTGTATAGTCAGCTCCAAGTCCGACTTCGTCAGCTATGTGAGGACCGCAGAGATGGTAGCAAGTTGAGCAGTTTCTACTTGAAGCAGGGCACAACATCCGGTGGAAACCTTGGAGAAATGTCCCAGAGCAGTAAATGAGAACTGTGAACTGATAGGTGGCTAGGTGGCTATCTAAATAAATGCATTACACAGGAATTCAATTATGTTTATTAATGCCATGAGTCATTAAATGCCATTGGGTTGAATAAAAGTTCAGTTGAAATATCGTCTTTTTTATTTCAGTTGTCATTTGGTCCGCCCTGGCAATTTGCCATTTTGTCCGCTTGCCATTATGTCCACTTACCATAATGTCCGTTGCCATTATGTCCGTTGCCATTTTGTCCGTTGCCATTTCGTCCTACAACCGTATGCGCAGTGTATTCCAGCTTTGTAATTGTTTATGGGGTTTGCCAAATGAGATAAAGACGAAGTAAAGGTACGTGTACGAAATACGCAGTTTCCAAAGATGCAATTTGCAATCGTTGGGGGCACACTGGATACGTGTGCGTGACTCCTCAAAAGCAACCCCTTGACGGGACGGGACAAGTTTGAACCCCCCCCCCCCCCCTCCTTTTTAATGAAAAAACAATTTCAACCCGCAAATACAGAGTGTCAAATTTATTTTAACACCAACCCCTGTTCACAAATTATACATGTACGTGTACAAGGGTAGTCAGACCACACATTAGCGCAATCTTAGAAGGAAAGCCAGACAGACATTTCATTTGAGAATTATGAGTGTGCACTGTTTTGGTTTCCTGATTTTTGCTTGGGGTTCAGTTCCGAACCCCCCCCCCCCCCCCCTGTTATTTATGGCAAACGTCGTATACCGAATGAATATAGCCCCTGCCCCTTTTTAACGAAATTGACATTCCGCGCTGACTGAGTCTGAGCACAAAATTACAACTATATGCACAAGCGTAAGACTAAACGAAACAGGACGAAGTCTGTTTCACAAAAAAAAACTGTTTTTTTACAGACATAGCGGGGGGAGCAGTGAGAGTCGGGGTGATGGTAGGATCAGCCTAAAAATTTATCTTTTCTGCAGGGGATCTATGTATGTTAAGTACATTTTTATATTTTATTACTGTAGTCTTTCGAAACTAGAACCTCATTTCGCTAGCGAAATGTTAAAACACTTGACAAAACATTAAAACGCAAAAATACTTCCTTCAATGGGTTATTTCTTGAATAATATATTGCAAACAACACAACTTGAATACGTCCTATAAGCCGAGTAGTGTTTTTTTATGGTTTAAGTTTTATTGACTGAGCAGGCATCGGCCGTGCCATCTATTTACGCAGGTGGGAGCTCGCACAAAGCTCATCAACTCTGTGTTCTGTGATGTACGTTAAATGCTCTGCATTTACTTGCCAAAATACACTCTTTTCACATGGCGTTTTAACAAGGAAAACGAAATCGAAGACGAAAATAAAAAGTGACATGCACACGTTCAGATCAAGTAGGGGTGGCGATATTTATCGATACAGCGATATATCGCGATGTTTTTTCACGATACGTATCGCGATACGAATTTTGAAATATCGATATTTTTCGATATTTTCCGCTGCATGTTTAATTCAATATTTTTTGGTGAACTGATTGGATAAGTGAATGATAACTTGTGTATAACCTAGAAAGGAACATATGCGATATTGTTTAAATACTGCTTACAAAATAATGTGACTGGAAACGCACTACTAAAAATGGATACGGCCTACGTCGAGAACAAAAAAGCAAAAGCGCCAGTGTGGCAGCATTTTGGACTAAAATCAGACGAAGGAAAAACTGAGAAAAATGTTGCCGTGTGTAAAGTATGCAAAATGGAAGTAAAATATTCTGGAAATACGACTAATTTACCACATCGTTTACCAAGACACCATCGTTATTTATGCTCAGAAATTATTGGAGAAAAGATCTTAAAATTAAGACGGAACAAAGCACTGAAGCAACAAGTGAGATACCGGTGAAAAGGGTGAATATTAAACCGACAATTTTGCGGTTCAATGTCAGAGTAGACGCTGTGTTGTTGTTTCAGTTTTCAATATAGAACTGTTGATGTTTCAAGTTAAAAATATACAAATCAGACATTTAAGTTTAGACACTAAATCAAACAGACATTCATAAAATTAAGTTATATATGCTGTTTGTGCAATGAGATTAATGTCACTGATGGCATCCGAAACCACCATTGCCAACATACTTTTTTGTATTTGTTATAACGCCATTATCTATAATTGATCAATGCCGTAGGTAAATGTTACAATTCCTGGAAATAAAGCCATAAAACAGATGCATTTTTTCACTTTTAAAGAACTCAAAATATCGCGATATGTATCGCGATACACAGCCAATATCGCGATACGTATCGCGATACAGACTGCGCCGCGATACCCAACCCTAAGATCAAGCTCTTCATAAGTACCAAGTTTCATGGTCCTAGGGCCCAAAGTGTCAGAGAAGAAGACACAGAAAATCGGAAAACTGCCAAGAAGAAAAAAGAAGGACGAACGGATGCTCGCAAAAATTCATATAACCCTTGCAAGCCAAAGGCTTGTCAATTGTTAATTACCAAAAAAATCGAATTTGAAAAAGCAGTGCGGCACACACATGTCCAGTAAACATTTCGACGTCCAATTATCAGCGTCGAGTTGAGGTTGTGATGTCGACCCGACCAAGCTTCGGTTGTGATTGGTCGCGACCATAGATCAACGTCTAATCAACGGCTTTGACGCAACGTTGAATGGGCATTTGCTTCAACCGTGCTTTTGGTAGCAACCAAAACCCCACTTTCTCCCAACGTCGAATCAACGCCTTTGTTTCAATGTTGAATAGACGTCGGGGTTACAACCAAACAACAATCTATTCATGTTATCGCTCCAGAAATGGAAAATATATCAAAATAATCACGGAAAATATGGGCATATCGGCAGTTTTTTCCCTACTTCCCGAAAACTATCCATAAAAATTTCTTTCATACGTGTTTCTCGTTACCGTGATATTGGCACTTTGACGCAGGGTTAATCACGACACCTTATATCTTTCACTCCCCAGAAGGCGCTTCTACACTATTATTTTCGAGACATCTATACGACGTCGCACTCCTGACGTCTATGCAACGTTTCGAAAAAGATACTCTTTCGAATTTAATAACCAATCGAACTGCGACGTTGAACCGGTATCGATCCAGCGTCACAGTGTGCACTGAGGAAGATTAAAACTGGCGAAATACATACTCACCTAGCTCGTGTGCTCTGTGTTTAAAGTTGCTTTGAATTTCACGTAAATCAAACTGTAACCTTAATCTGACCAAATATTGTCATTCTATGGTTTAAATATTAATATGTCTCCACACTTTACAAAAAGCATACGCTTACAATTTCATATTAAAGTATAGTGATTATGTTAGTGGCAGGGCATGGGGATTTTATTTATGTGATTGATGCACCCCACGATGATAATATTCCACAGACATAAATATCATTATCTCTAGCAATATTAAGGAAAATTGACAGTTGTGTGATTCGGTACTTGACGCAGCAACTGTTCGAGTCTGTTTTAATGGGTCAAATACCGTGCATTGTATTGTTGTTTGTGCCCCTCCAACGCAGTAAACATGACGGTCTCGACCCACTGTTAATCTGGGGTCATAATGCATGTCAGGCAATATTTTACATGAGTGATTTTGGGTAGGTTTTCGTTACCACAAATATGTCCTCAGCACGTTGTAGAGTATATAAGTCTCGACAAGACAGATCATGATTAATATTTGTTACGACCGAAAGGGGAAGCCAAAGAATATCCTTTGGGGAAGCTGAAAGAGCAACGTTGTTTAGACGTCACTATCACCAACTTTCCCCGGCCGTCGGTGCAACGTCAAATAAACGTTGAATGGCATCTATGTGTATCTTCAGTGCAACGTTCAATGGGAGTGGAAAAATTGAGATCTGTGGTCCATAAGCAAAAACCCAACATGAAAAGGTGGTCCTATGATGAAATCAACTTGTGTATTACCGGTAACGTAGAAAGCTAAAACGTCCTGATTAATTACGGTCCTGACGTGAGGGCCACGGCACGCTCTTTTGTTTACTGTGGTTTTGACCATCCAAACTCGAGTTTATTGGCCGGTTGCCAAATGTAAACTCCATTTATAAGTCCGTTCGATGTTAGTTTGTGTATTTATTGAGTCAATTGACTTCGCAGTATAATCGGCACATAAGTTTGAAGCGGTACTAAAGTGGCCTTTTTTCATTCACGTTCAAAAAAAAAAGTTTGATTATTCAAATGACGTAAACAGTAATTCTTAAGCACAGGTTCGAAATGTCAACACTATTCATATAAGTTTCTTATGTGGATATATTTAGAATTTAAGCTACACTCTTCTTCAACATCGGGGTGCCGTCGATCTGTCTCACTGACATCTAGAGTGAATATATTTAAGCTCTTTAAAAAAGGCGAAATATACACAACAGAGAAAAAAGTAAGCCTTCGTTTTATTTACCTGCGTAGTCAGTGCCACGTGTGTTTGTTTTTCTCTTGTCTTCATCGAGACACGTGATACAAGATAAGAAAAAGTGTAATTATTAAAAGATCCCAGCAAAAACTTTAAAGTTTATCGTTCGACTGAGTAATGAGTAGCCATTCGTTTATATCCGAGTACTCTAAAGTAGAGCACGAAAGGAATATTTACCAACTTTAAAGTCAGTTTTCAAACACATCATATCTACAAACCGCACCTCGGCTTCTGTAAGATATCAACATTTAATTAAGCTATAGTGACGTCATTAGGGTTATTTCTTATCACAATAGTCCAGGATCCCTTAGATATATATATATATATATATATATATATATATATATATATATATATATATATATATTATTACATATATATATATATATTATTACATATATATATATTTATATATATTATTACATATATATATATATATATATATATATATATATATATATATATATATATATATATATATATATATTATAAAAAGGGTGACCTCCCCCTGAAAATGGAGTGTCTATGACTGAAATAAAACGAGCTCTTAAACAGGTTTAAGCAGGACAATGATTTGCGCGAATGCCTGTCTGTTATTCTGCTATCATACAAATTACACGTTGCACATTTACTTTCGAAACATGTAAATAATTGCTGAATGTCATCCTTTAAAAGTTCTCAAGGCTATGATGATTATGAATTAATTGTGCTTTTGAACACAGGTTTTCAAAAATCAGGTGCTTTCAATACTAACCGTTGAAGTGTTATACAAGTGAAACAAAACAGAGGTAACCAATTTTGTTTAAGAAAAAGACAGGAAAGGAAAAGATATGGGTATATTTTATATTTGATCGGAGTTGTAAAATCTTAGAAAATTCACAGAGTGGAATAAAACGCGAAAAAATGTTATTCATGGTGATATTAGTGACAGTGGCCCGTGTTGGCGGGTATGAATTGACCATACTTCACACGAATGATGTTCATGCGCGCTTCGAACAGACGAACAAATATTCCGCGACATGCCTGGAGGAAGACGCGCTCGCGGATAATTGCTACGGCGGGGTGGCGCGGAGATACACAGCTGTGAATGCTATCCGGCAAGACAGAGAGAATGTGATCCTC
Source organism: Protula sp. h YS-2021 (assembly GCA_949752745.1). Taxonomy (NCBI): domain Eukaryota; kingdom Metazoa; phylum Annelida; class Polychaeta; order Sabellida; family Serpulidae; genus Protula; species Protula sp. h YS-2021. Next base: position 17,416,782 of record OX457025.1, on the reverse strand, counting down.
CTCGATGCCGGGGACCAGTTCCAAGGCACTCTCTGGTTCTCGGAATACAAGGGATTAGCAACGTCCCACTTCATGAACCTTCTTCAGTATGATGCTATGGTAAGTGGAGAGATTTCATATCAACTATTTTGCACCTGAAAAGTTTAACTCGTAAAAACTCGATCAGATGAAAAAGCTTGAACGAATTGATTCCCACATAGCATTAGTACTGTTCTGTATGATATCTAGACAGAATGTCCACGTCTGGGACAGTGGGTCCGTCGGTAATGCCCACAGAGAGAACGTTCACAAAGAAAAATTAGACAGTACGACCACTTCAAATAAAATAGAAAATAAAAATATGAGATGATTTTTTATTTCGATATAATCTTTACTATTTTTGGCTCTTTCTTGAAAACCAAATAAAAAAAAAGATTTTGGTTAATATTTGGTTCACGTAATGTATTTTTAGGAGAGGTGAAGTGCAGGTTGTTAAAGTAGATTGACGTGTCTCTGGCCGCTTTGTCTCTCACGTCTGTCCCTGGACGCTCTGTCCGTAGGCGTCCGTTTAAGGGTTTGGAAATTACAGATCCGGGCAATTCTTCAGTGGTTCATGGATGTTTTTTTGCGGAACTGACTCACAAAAGCCTGAAACTCCACTAAATCTGCATATTTTCGGCATTTCCACCGAACATTACCCTTAGAGTTATAACTCTACCCTGGGACGTTTCCCTACTGAACAAAACCTAACTGGGCCAAGCATTGCCTGAGACATTAACCCACTTGGCGTATGCACCCACCCTGAACATTTGAAAACCTACATCTAAGGTTTCAATGAAATGGTTTTGAATGTGTTTGTGATGTGATGCACAATGTTTCCCTCCAGCCAACACCCAACAAAAACCACATAATTACCCATAATTATCAGATAAAAGTTATCTGAATGATGCCCAATAATGTCAGCCCAAAAACACAAAGAAAAACGTAAACAATTAGTTACAATGAAGTTTAACCTATTTTCTCTGTTTGAAATGTTTTTTGTGATTGGTTCCATTTCGTGTTTGTGTGTGCGTATAAATCTGTCTATATATGTGTGCATGCTTGACTGGATATGACTCCAACGTCTACACAAAACCGAATTTCGGGCGTGCTGTACAGGGCCGATTTCCAACATCTGTTCAACAAGCACCAAAAAACGTTGATTAGACGTCGGGAAAGTGTATGTTTGGTGGCAGCCAAATGAGTCGTCTAAACAACGTTGCTTACCTCACCTCTATTCAACGTTGAGTCACATATATGTAGATTAGACGTCGTAAAAGTTTCATTTCGGTCGCGACTAACATACATTTTTGGATTTATGTTTGTTTTGTTTGTTGTTTGTTTGTTTGTTTGTTTGTTTGTTTGTTGTTTTTTTTTGGTCGAGACCGTCACGATCAAATTGCAAACAGACCAAATGTTACGATTTAGTCGGGCTGATGTCGCCACCTAATCGACGTTGAATCAACATCGAAATGTTTATTAGACATGCATAAAACCGCTAAGAACATGTTTAACTGTTTTCTACATTATTACAACGAAAGAAGGTAAACTGAAGATTGTTTTGCACCGAGATATTGAAATAATAACGTTCTTTATTGCCACAGCTCGGTTTGTTATTTGAAGAACCCTCCCAAATGTTTAGTTCTAAAATTACTGAATTGCAAATTCAGGTTAAGTTATTTATTTATTCCACGGTCACGCGAAACTGGGCAATAATTGTCTTGAATTTAATTATTCAAGCCAGTAGCTATATTATACTGCTGTGTGTTGAGTTTAATAAAATATTTATAGAAACGTTTTGTTGCCATTTTATCAATTATACACTTTGCGTAAATTTTCGCAAATCCTCTTGAAAGGGATAAATATGATGTAGTAATGAGTCTTAATCCCCGTACAGCCTTAGAACATGCTTTTGTATTATTATGTTGCTTTGCCTGGCAATAAAACACAGATAATATCATTTATTCACGTTATTTGACATGATGTAAGTTCTAGTCACACCAGAGTTACGACCAAAATGCCGGCTTCCGACAACCAAAAATGTAACAATCAGTTACAGCCACTGCCAATCAAAACGCAGAAAGTGACAAAATTTTGATTGGGCGATCAGTTTGTTTTGTTTTGTTCCTTTGTCCGCCGAGCAACTGGTGAACTGTACCCGAACGATCGCTGAAGAGACGTCGGCATTTCGTTGTATATGAAAGACAACACAAGATACTGACCCCGACTTTGTGTAGACGTCAGAAACACAACCAAAAAGAAAAAAACTCTTTCATATTATCGCTCACCGGAAATGACAGTCACAATACTTTTTTGAGACTTTATATATAAATGACGATTTGAACATAAAAAACTGAGCGTTTTTATCAATTGTCTTCGGAAAATAGACATGAAAAATGATTTATTATTATATATTATATATATTATATATATATATATATGTCGGCTCATGGCCATGGTCGACATGAGAATGTCTATTTACTCATGTCCATACAATGACCATTTCCGAAGTCGATACGATGTCACTCGCCCGATGTTTATCCAACGTCGACCCCCTACGCCGGATGTTAGGTTGTAGCGATGTCTATCAAATATCTCTGCAAGGCTGTCCATCCTCTCTACGTGGCTTCACCTTCAATTGCAATTGGCATAAATAGGTTGCCGTGATAAGAATCCAGGCGTTCTTGCCATGGCTTTTCTAAAAATAACGCATGTGTTCGCCTTTGTTTGACTTCAACACTGCACATAGACATACGCTAGAACTATATGAAACACTGTTCAGAGTACTCAAGTCGTTTTTTCACATTCACAATTGACGTCAGAGCATGACGTCACAGCTATAGTTTAATAATCATTTCCGTTCAAGCCAATTAATTCAATGATATGTATCAGTGACTACCAGTGACGGATGCAGGTTTTGGTCAGAGGAGCGGATCGAGAAGTGGGGGGGGGGGGGGGGGGAGGGGAGGGGGGGGGGTTGTCATCTTCAAAATGTCACGTGAAGGAGCGATGCCCGTGCCAAATAACTGTGTGCATAAAAGCGTTCTGCAAGAATACCGAACTGATATAAAAATGGTGTAGTTCCAGTCGTTTGCAGTATCACTGCATGTATCACACCGGTTTTCCGAATTCAAATCAATTCGGAACCGTACCGTAACTTACAGCGTGTATTGTGAATTGTTTTTGAACAATTTTTTAGTTGGTTGACATTTTTTTCTGTGTCCAAGTGTCAAAAGCGTCAAATAACCAGTGCGAGATTTTTTGGTATTTCTTGTGTTTGCTTCAGTAAGGGTTGTCCTCTGCTCGGGACCTCATTACCACTGGTGGTACTGAGGTCCCGAGCAGATGGTGACCCCGCCTCGTTTGCTTCTGCCTGGACTTATTTGTAAACGTTTTCCAGCGAGAAATTCATTTCTTATCGTTCCTCGATGACCTCAGTTAATCAGTGTACCAGTCAAACGCTTTTGTGAAAACGCAAAGTTGAACAGTCTTATAATTTCTTTCGAATTTTGAGATGGGGGTTGCATTCCCTGACCCCTCCCCTCCCGTAAAGGATCCGTCACTGCAGGATTAGTTTAGTTGCATTTCAGTTTTCAAGGATACTCGTGACACTCGTGCATCCCAAACTTACCAAGGAGAGCTGTTGTGTTTTGACATGTTTGTTTATGGATTCGGTGCAATCTCAGTACACAAAGAAGAGCGGTAACACAGCGCCTTATGCAATGATAGGCAAATTGAAAAGATATTTATTTTGAAACGAAGAACGACCACCCCTCCCCCACCCTCTTGGAGAAGAGCGGTTGGAGTGTACTCACCTTAAATTTAACCTTCATGTGTATTTTTAAAACGAGCCCTAAGTGCAGAATATCAAGATTGAAAAATAGTTCCTTATCACGGGCCCCCGTAATCTCCTCTAAACGCACAGTGTAAATTAGAAAAAGCCAGTAACCAGTCTCTCCTTTAAAAATTTCACCAAATCATATATTTATGAATGCAGTACCCCTACGTTTCAAAACAACCCCCCCCCCCCCCCTCCCTCCATGCGGGGAACGCTGAGCACTGAATAAAGCTTAATTCCCTCCCACCCTTTTTTAAAGTACACTTCATGTGGATCGCATTTGGCCATACTTAACACCTTTAAGTAAGTAAGTAACGAATTACCCCTCCATCTCTCATTTCAAATTTTTCATGCCACGTAGGTTACCTGCGATGCTTCTGTAAAACGTAACGGCCACTCGATCAATACTGTACCAGGGCATCGTTAATAAGACCTGTGGGACTAGTGAAAGGTGGCCCGGCTACCGGGATTCGTGATAATGGGAAGGACCAGTATGAAGGAAAGTGGTCTTAATTCCAAGTCCCCATGCGCAAGGTAGCAGGTGCCCCCCTCCCCCTCCCAGGAGGTGGTGGCCTTGTTTCTGAGTCCTAGTGCGCAAGGTAACAGCTGACCACCCCTCCTCGCAGGGAAGGTGGTGTTATTTCTGGGTCCTGGTGCACAAGGTAATGGGTTCCCTCCGGGAAAGGTGGCCTTGCTTCCGATGCCGATTCCGATGCACATGGTAACAGGAGCACCCCAAACTCCCCCCCCCCCTATCAAGGAAGGTGGTCTTTTTTCCGGGTCCCGATGCACAAGGTAACAGGTGCCACGTAACCTGCCACTTCGTATACTGGGTTGTCATACTGTTTGAATTTTGGAAATGAAAGTATGAACCTGTTTTAATTTATTACTTAAAGTTTTAAACAACTGTTCAAGGAATAAAAAACATCGGTGTTTGCTGCAATTCATCACAATATTGTTGAGTCATGGCGTGCAATTTTTCTTTCGATTGAAAACATGACCTACATGTTATATTATCAATAAATTGTATTATATTATATACATATCATACCACCAATATAAACTTTTAACTAAGAACTGTATCTATGTTTCAGGTCCTGGGTAATCACGAATTCGATCTCGGTACGGAGGGACTGGAGCCGTTTTTACGGAACGTTACATTCCCGGTTCTCTCATCCAACATAGACGCATCGAATGACTCGTTCATCAGCGGTCTATTCTCACCTAGTACGGTGCTGGACGTGGGTGGACAGCAGATAGGCGTCATTGGTTATACAATCGCCGAAACACAGTTTCTTGTAGAAAGAGGTGAGCTGAAAATTGTGATTTCCAAAACAGCTTTTAGATGCAAAAGTTGAACGGCGTCTCGTGACGGATATTTTTTCTGCTACTGGTTTATAGTAGAGCAAACGTATGACACATATTTCACGTAGGTGAGCATTTCCCTTATAACACTGGGCAAAAAAATTGTGGAATTAATAACTGAATCGCATTTAATCGCCTTCAACCTTGTAACCATACACTGAAAAGAACTGAGAAATGAAAGTTGTTAACAACACTATTCGGGCAAATAACCAAAACGAAAAGAGAGCCATGGCCGAATATATAACGACCATGGAATTGAGATATGGCGTCTTTTTCTTTACATTTGTTACCTTATATGGATAGGTGTCAGTATCAGCGGTGATCGTGTCCTCACGGTGTAAAGACGACGCTCATACAACGTCAAACCTTCGACTCTGGGCTCTCTGAGGCTATCGTTGAGACTTTCATAAATGTTAATTATCATTTTCAGCTGTCCAAAGTAAGCATAATATTTCAAACGTTGTTCCACTCCATTATCTGACGACTTAGTGACGTCTTGTTGTGACTGGTACATGATGTCTGGCCACGAAAATGCTACTTTGGTAACAAAACATGGGCTGTTTAAGTGGTGACACATAAGCAACTGAAGTAGGGACTCGTACCTGTAAAATGTGTCTCTGTCAATACGCTGACAAACAACTGGTTACCTTGTCGTATTTCATTCTTTTCAGGGGGCATCAGAAATCTCGTTTTTGAAGACGAGATTACAGCAGTTCAAAGAGAGGTCAACAAACTGACAGACGAAGGCGTCAACAAAATCATCGTGCTGGGTCATGGCGGCTACGTAATGGACATGCGCATTGCAGAAGAGGTCACTGGGGTGGACATCGTGGTCGGAGGACACTCCAATACTTTCTTATTCAATGGTGAAGGTAACTGTCAGAGAGTGCTCTTTCAGGTTCGAAAATACGGGCCCCGAACCAGGATCAGCACTCATGAAGTTTATATTCTATGTGAAGAAGTCTTCAAAAGGCAAAAGCTTTAAAAATTAAAATCAAAAACATTATTTATATAGCTGTAATTATAAGTTTTATTATTAAAGCCTAAAAATGACCCTAGCTTTATTCTCGGGATTGGTTTGTGAAAGAAAATGTATTTGCACATCAAAATGAATCCAACTATTCTCATTTTAAGGTAGATCTGTCATAAATAAATTAAGACGCAGTAAATCATACTGCTCCTTATACACTTTCCTTTGTTTTGGTGCGTAAAGGTTACCCAAAATTAATAGAACATTTTTTTCACTAACTAATCATAGGAATAATATTTTAATTGAATTTTGAAACAAATAAGTTTGAAAATTCGTTTAGTAGTTTGAAACTGATTCTTTTATAGCAAATCATATAGGTGATAGGTGACAGGGTGAACTATGGGGAACCCAGTATCAAGTCTGACTTTGTTTCTGAGACGATCAGTTGCTTAGAAAATCGCTAATTATTTGGTAGATCAATGAAATGTCGTAAAATGTACCAGGCACTTCCATGTGAAACATGATCAGACAGAAAAAAAAAAAAGCAACTTCACGCAGGGGTTGTTTTCAAAACTATCTCCTGTTTTTTTATTTTTTACTTTAATTGAGGACTTCAACCTTAGGGCAACGATAAAAAATTGTTTGACTTGCAATGTCGCATCGGCATTGGTTATTCAACGTCAAAATAACTAAAGTAGGTGAAAGAAGGTCGCTGTTCCAATGTATTACTTACACATTACTCTGATGGACGGGTATATAAAAAGTTTTTAAAATAATCCCATTTCTGGCAGTGAACGACTTTCGGATGCGAGTCTGATTAAGCAAAACGTTCCATCTTTGTTTAGACATAAAAGAAACAAAAATCGAAAAAAAAATTCTTTGAGGGCTGTGGGGTGCAAGAGCGTGTTTTTTTTTTCACAAGAATCTTGCAAAACATCATACCTTTTCTGTTTCTGAAGAGCTGAAAAGCTTATCTAGCTGTCACTTATCTCCATCTTAGTCGGGATCTCCCTGATATTGAAGTATATTTCGGTGTCACGTCGCTTAAATATGCAAACAGATTTTACCGCCCTGATCTACCCAATTAAATGCCGATGATTGATTTCCATTTGTGCAACGAGGGTGTCAAAAACCATACTCGCTGTTTTCGTCTATGGGGGAGGGGGAAGAGGGGGCATTTGTTACCATGTTTGTTACCAGGCGTATCAAAAAAAAAAAAAAAAACACGGGAAAATGTAGTTTCGGGGTCAAGGGGGTCCACGCTGAATGCCAGTTTCGTTAAAGGGGGTGTAATTTTCATGCAGTACTGTGCGTTGCCCACAAAAGGGGGTAGTTTCAGGACTGCAATCCGTCTGCAACAAATGGAGGACCCGAACACTGCACACTCACATCCCAAGTTTCAGTGTTTATTTTTCGTTCTATGACTGCAGTCACGTTTTAGTAGCGCCTGAACTCAGGAATATACATTCTGGTGAAAATGCATATTCCTATATAACGCGAACTGCGCTTTTACTTAACTAAAAACCTTTTAAAGAATAACACGTCTGCTTTCTCCGCACCGCTATGATTTTCAGTATGGCATATGCGATTATGGCGTCAGAGAGAAATTCACTACCTTCAAAACGTTTAATAAACGACTATGATAACTGTCTAAAAAAAACCACCGAAACCAAGAACAATTTTGTCAACAAAGAAAATTACACCACAGCACAACCTGTGTTTAAGTCCAATATCTTAATTTTAATACAAAGTACAAAATAAATGGTCATTATTTTCAAATTTAGTTTTCTTTACTGAATTTTATTTTTTACATGTATGCACTCTAAAATGGCGTCGCAAATTGCCTTTCAGTTAGTGACTGACAGCCCTTCCGGTGTATAATTGTTGTGCGACTTTGCAATTCACTTTACCTTTCAGTGTACAGGCATTGGGAAACACATTATAAGTACTGAATAAGTACTGTATAAGTATTGATATTGACGACCATGATGTGTTGCAAGTTCCCCACACCTCGTGTGGTCTCTCTAGCTTAAAATGTCAAGTATGCCCAGTGAGCATTGTTTCCTAGCAGAATTTTTTCAGATTTTAAAGTTTTTCTCAAAATGAGTTTCTTTATTTTAGACATGTTAAATACAGATTAGAAATGCGCCTAAGAAATATGCAGGAGGAGGGAGGGGGTGGGGTGGGGGCGCTAGGGTCTGGGGGGGGGGACACTTGGTATCACATGTTACCATGCGTGTCCAAAAAATAAAAAAACGTTGAGAAAGAGAGGTAATTTTGAGGCCGGACGCGATCCCAACGGAGTGGCAATTTCTGTGGCGGGGGGGGGGGGGGGGGGGGGGTCTTTCGGAGCTGTCATTCAGTGTTTAGGTAAAAAGGAGGTAATAATTCAAAATTAGCACTTAACTTTTAGGGTTCATTTTAAAAAGGTCATGGACACGCATGGTGATTATTTGGTACTTGATTACCCCCACCCTCCCCCCGCCCCGCCCCCTATCGTACGGTAGGGAGTCTATGCAGAAATAAATAGGGCAAGGTACAACAAAACAGGTCACGTCGAAGGTTCCTACATGATCATGTGTACAAAAACTAAAAGAAAGTACTTGAAAATGAAATATTTCATTTTGCGAAACACCATTTAGGGACGACGTGTGATGAATTACCTAAAAAGCGGCTCCAAACTTGCATCGTTGTGACCTTATTTGGAAAGCAGATGCAGTATTTAGATGGCAACCAGTAATATAAATTTCAGCCAGTCCTAGGGACGGCCTCCGGGAGTTGCCCTTAATGCGACCACGACCACGGATATCCCGAATCGGACCGAATAGGAAATTTTCGGAAATCGAGATGATTCGGCCATGGAGCATGAGAATTAATTATGAATGTATTACGATACAGACATGAAATTGCAATTCGGGGACCCTTCCACGATAGTTTTTGACAAACGAAAAATTTCTCGCTAATTCTATAAACTCCCACGAACTGCAGAGATGTTTAAGAATCAAATAAGATTCATTTAAGAACTTCAAGAAATGACTGAGATTAATCTACGGACACGGAAAGTTTCCGATTCTGGGTGATTCGGGATGTTCGTGGTTGTAGTGAAAACGGCGCATAAGGGTTGGCCTCCGTGCGGTGGAGGTTGGGGAGGGGGGAGACGGAGTGTGTGTGTGTGTGTGCCTTTGTAAACGACCCTTTGGTTTTTTGAACGATCCATTGGCTTTTTATCCACCGCCCACCCTTCACCACAAACACTGCCAGTTTGGATCAACGGCAGCTAAACGATTATCCGACGTCCAATGAACATGGTGAGAAAGTTGCACATGGAATTTGTTTTACGATGATAGTCGAGGGCGTTGCAGCCAGTACTCATAAATACCGTGTATATAATTTGGTGAAAGGGTGTGTTTTTAAATTAGATTTAACTAGGAGATGAAATTTACAAAGACTGTAGGTGAGTGACCCTATTTTAGGGTCGTTACTACAAAAACATATTGCAATCACACGTAACATTGCGAATTAAAATAAAGATGAATAAAAATGTGCAAAAATCAAGTTTCTAAGAAAATAGTCTTCGCGCATGCGTGATTGTCATTGTCAAACAATCTCAATATATACAACAAAACAAAACGTCATGTGTTACAGCGGATGACTATCCGAGAAGCGATGACATAGCCGGTCCTTATCCCACTGTCATACAGAACGCGAATGGCTCACAGGTTCTTGTCGTACAGGCGTATGCCTACGGCAAATATCTGGGATTCCTCACGGCTGTTTTTGACGATGATGGCTTCATAACATCGTGGTCAAGAATGAACCCTATTAATCTTGGAAGCATGGTGGAACCAGGTGAGTGTCGTTCTTACTGTGGAGTGAGTGTGTGTCTGAACGTGGAGTGAGTGGGTGTCTTACTGTGGAGAGAGTGTCTTACTGTAAAGTGAGTGTGTATCTTACTGTGGAGTGAGTGACTTACTGTGGAGTGAGTGTATGTCTGAATGTGGAGTGAGTCTGTGTCTTACTGTGGAGGTGAATATGTATCGTACTGTGGAGTGAGTGTGTGTCTTATTGTGGAGTGAATGTGTGTCTTACTGTGGAGTGAGTGTGTCTTACTGTGGAGCGAGTGTGTGGAGTGAGTGTGTCTGTCGGATTGCAGCACTTTTTTCATAAATTTACAGAGAGATTTTTTATATATTTTGAGGGTGCAATTTAATATCCTAGGACCAAAAAACGTTCAACGCATATCTCAGAGCCTTTAGCCAATGACAATATATCTGACACCTTCAAATTCCTCGTCCTGTTTTTTTTTTTCTTTCTATTTATACAATGCACCGTCAATTTATTACCTGTTTTTCTGACGCGTCCGAGATTTTGTGACTACTGGAACCCTGTCAGCAGGGTTGAACTGCACTAAAATTCCCCAATTCCCGGCGCGGTATTTTTTTTAGGATGATCTTCATAATTTAGGCAAAACCTGAGAAGTTGTGAGTTGGACTGATTTGCGAAATGGTCCCATCTCTGTTGTCGACTGTATATATCGAATACCTTCGCAACAGCTGGGGAACTGGATTTTGTGAATGCCTCAAATTCGGTTCGCAGATCGCACTTTCTTCATAAAATCTTTTTAAGAATATATGAACCGTTAAGAATATATGAACAGTTCAGAATATGCGAACAGTTTTTCGGTCCCTAAATCATGACAGATAAATGAAATGGTAGATTAAGCTTTGGCAATAGCTACGATACACCACTCTTCAATAGATTAGTTGATGCCACTGGGCCAACCGACACCGATGATAGAGAGCTTTGGCAAGAAATTAACTCAGGTTTTTATTCTAAGCATGATCTAATTTTAGTCAGTTACCTTAAACTTGAATATGAATCGAAGCTATGTTTTGATAACTCGAAAGGAAGTAAATCTATCCGAAATTCAATGGATATTTTTTTGTAGCTGAACGTCTTAATTTAAATATCAAAGAAGGTGTATTTAACATGAGTGAAAGGGATTCAAGCATACTACACATGCAGTTGCGAAAGCCCATTATCTTAGAACTTATGTTTACTTCTGAATCGTGTTATCCAATTTGAGACTTAAATAAATATAATATAAAGGGTATGCAAAAATGTGAATTAACACGAGAAGATTTTAAGTCTTGTAAAAAGACCGCAGTATATAGGGACGAAGATCTGGGTCGTCAAAGAAAACCCGGTACAGAAAGAGCTATGCAGTGAGATAGAAAAGAGATAGAAATAGATAAACAACGCTGGTCGTCTGCACAAGTGTAAAACAGTGTTCTCCATTTGTACCGACATAGCTCGTTCCAGAGGAATTACGGTGTTACAACGAAAAGGCGTTACAATTTAAAAAAAACATAATTTAAGAATCGTACGGGCTTTGTTGTCATCTGTATTTTAAAGCCAACAGATTGAATGCAGAAAATCCGTAATCGAAAATTCAGCACCAAATCTCTTAGCCATTTCTGTTAAGATTTCATCAATTAGAGGCAATTGTTTTACCTTGGCGTTGGAGAACCGAAGAAAAAGACTTTCTTCGAGATCTACATGTTTTGCCATTCGTAATTTTTTTCTTGACATCGAGCTATCCTTTCCTTCCGTCAGCCAGCTATCCTTTTCATTCACTATGTCACCGACTGTTCTACGCTTTATTTCACTATACGATCATAATGAAAAATAATTTGCTGTTTTTTTGGGCGAGGGTTTGGTTTTTTTTTAGGGGGGGGGGGATTTTTCAAGATTTCAAGTTTTTTCTCATAGTCAGATTGAAATCTCTTTCTTTTCGTTTCCATCTTGAAGTGATTTTGACGTATGAAACAAAACCCAAAATCCATAAGATTTTATGGTAAATTCGAAATCTTATTTGCTATTTTAACTCTCCCTTGTGCAAATAACTGTTTGAGAAATGCACCGGGATGCTTCCATGGTTAGCTTTGACGCATGACTGTGCCTTGCAGCCCCTGTTTCTTCAACCATGGGGAAGTGTGCAGTGCCCGTATTGAATAATATGGCTCAAACTTACGTTCAGATTCTGACTTTAAGCCAAGTATAAGCTTTAGTCATTCAATAAGTAAAGCTTCAGTTCAAAATGGGGCTAGACTAGAAGGTGATTTAAAATTAAGTAAAAGTCAAATTAGATAACTCGTGGACTTCTTTCTCACTATAACATACCTAAAATACTTTATTTTAGTCACATTTCCCTCCTTGCCGACATGAAGAGTCTAGTGTTAAGCCGAGTTTCAACGCTGAAAAGCTTAAGCTTATATTTTGAGCAAATGCTTCAGTGAGTTTGAAACTCAAATTTCAGACTCAATTTGGGTGTGAGATTGAGCTAAAAAGTTTATTGAATACATGCGCAGGTCATCTAATAAAAGCAGGCGAAGGTAATGTACAGACGAACCTCGGACTAGGAATGTTGACATAAAACTTTTCGGTGAAATTTGATGGAGGTACAACGAATGAAAAAATGGCTTATAAATTGCGTGGCGGATGGCATTAAGCGAATTTGGCGGTATAACGGGAAATTTATACAAGGACAAAACGGGACTGAGCACATTATGGCGCAAGGGTGAGTTTGTCGGTATATCGGATGGCGGTACTACGGGAGTATACTGTATATCTCGCGACAAATTTTCCGGAAAAAATAATGATCTAATTACACTAAAAAATAAGGAATCACAATTCGAATTCAACAAACAAGTACACGAGATGCGTATGGAAAGAGTTCAAGGTGAGAATTTGAGACCACGCCGCTTTATTTCGTCAACCACCAAACCCTGCATTATAATTTACACTTTTTTTATAGTGTATATTTACCGTGCATTGATGAGCGCAGAAATGATAGTTATCATCTTCTCTATACCATAGGTGCTTAATATCTCTTTTTTTCTATCATTTATGTTCTTCTTTCTTTCTATTCAATCTTTAGACAGAGGAGTGGAAGAAGAAATAAGGGAATGGGCTGAGCCTCTACAAGCCATACGCCAGATGGTCATAGGCGAGACTTATGTATTGTTAGACGGACCGTCGAACTGCCGGCTACGAGAATGCAACCTTGGTGAGTCCCCTCGCCTCCTCGGGTACTTTCAAATGCCTTCAATTTATTTCATTTATTTATTATTTTGTATATTTATTTATTTTCAAATATAAGCTATTTGAAACCTCACCGCTGTTTTCCACAAAATAAATAAACAACACAGGTGTTATAAATATAAAAATATTCCCAAGAACTGGAGAAAGTCAGTTTCATATCAATCTCAGACGGTATGGTGAAGCCCCTAAGGGAGGCAGTGGGGTCCCATGCAATCCAGCGCACAAGTGTGAAAAGGGCCTAGATATTCCTTCAACTGTAATGACTGGAAGATGGCGGGTGGTGTCACTAGCAAAGCTTGGAGTTACCGAAAAGAAGGGAGGGGCGGAGCGTTGTTTTTAATTAGTAGCTTTTTTGGAGGGGAGGTGAAGGGCAGGGTATTTTGTTCAAAAGAGTCATAAATATTTTTTTTCTTTTAAAACACGGCAGGGTGCGAGTGAAAAGGGGGTATCCCTCGCGCTGCCCAAACTCACCCATACCTACCACTGGCTGAGGTATCAGACAGTTCCCTGAAAGTTCCAAATGCTTTGACAGATTTTTATATAATATTATAATTAACTAGGAACACAACATTTAGATGGTTCGCCAGGGATTAAAAAAGAAAATAAACTTCACCTTGATCAGGCAAGAACTAAATTTAACTTAAAAAATCCTGCAAATCGAAGCGAATGCTCAACAAACCTTTCCTACCTGGGCCTATTCTTACTGCAGGCAATGTCATATGTGATGCGCTATTGGAGGAACACATTACGGGGCCATCGAAGCCAGGTGATCCGTGGACGGACGTCAGCCTCGTTATGCTCAACGGCGGTGGCTTCAGAGTGTCAACTGAGCAAGGTGGTACACACATAACCACAACACACCTACACCACACACAACCACACACCCACACACAACCACACACACACATACACACGGACAACAGCCTCGTTATGCTCAACGGCGGTGGCTTCGGGGTGTCAAACTGAGCAAGGTAGCCATAAATGTAGCACACACACACACACAAACACACAATATCTACTATATATCTGCCCGTATAAAAACTAAGTTTGCAACATGTTAAAGGGTCAATCCTCGGAATATTTTTAAGTAATGTTGAAAGTGACTCGTAAGAAGAAACCATTCGGTGAACTGAGACAGGTTCTAATGGGCATTTTCCGTGATGCATCAATATTCATTAAGTCTGACAAGAGGTGTCACTATGTGATCATGTTATGACATATCAGTTAGATAACTGATATACAAATTTTAATGATGAATTAAAAATAAACTGGTAAACATGCTTCAAGGAGCACGAACAGAACAAGAGACCAGAATCATTGGTATTATACTGCACACATAAATGATAACAAGTGCATCATTTTTAAATGTAAAAAAAGGTTGTTTTGACGAAGGAATAGAACATAAAGTTGACACATGTTTCAAGTGAGAAACTAATAAAGTAATTATTTCATATTAGAACCAAAAACAAAGCAAAGAAAAAAAGACTAAAGAAACATAAAATGCATGTTTTAAAGGGGAAAGCACTTATCTTTGGAGTGACCTATGACGTACATACGACAAGTTTTTTCGATCGCGCACCTCCACCCCCAACACCCTTCCACCCCACGTGCGTTATGGATAACCCCTTTCTGCATAATAACGCAAGGCATATCTTTAAAAACTGATTTCATAATTCTTATAAAAAAACCGAACCCATTGCAAATCTGATGAGAAATTCATTATACGTGTGTGGGTGTGTGTGCGTGTATTTTTTTTCCTTTTTTTTTTTTTTTTTTTTTTGAAAGTCTAACATCGTCATATCTTTTCACGTGACTGTGAATCATAGTTGTTCTTTTTTTCAATCATGAAGGCATGATTACGATGGAGAATATCCTGGATACGCTGCCCTTCCGGAATACCGTCGTCATGGTTACAATCACTGGCCAGATCATTCATGAGGCTTTAGAGCACTCCGCGTCAGTATATAATCCACTCGATCCCAAGGGAGCCTTCCTTCAGTTTTCAGGTGAGTCTAGTCATAGAAATGAATCGTATTTGGTAAAAATTTCCATAACAAATTCAAATATGTCAAGTGGTATTATTATTGTTTGGGAATATTTCATTTTCAATATCAATTGACTCCAGACACGAGGAAAGAAAAAAAAAGAAAAAAAAAACACTCGTGAACAACATATACTGTCCAAAAAAATTAAGCCTCCACCCCCCATCTTCACCATAGACATATGCAGTAAAGCATAATTTTTAAACTTATGATTTTCATTAAAATACAAATTGTAATGCAATATTGAGAGTAGACTCTAACAGTGCAAAGTTTGAAGTCTATTCTTGATTGGTTTCGGCACAAACATGCTGATTTCAAGAAATCAGAGAGCTCATCCATAGCATGCCTCGCCGCCTGAACGAAGTCATTACAGCCGCCGGTGGTCCCAGTAGATATTGAACTATGCTTCCCAAATCTCCACCACATTATTGGTCTCCAAGGACGCTAACCAAAGAATTATCAATGCCTGCTCTTTCTTACCTATATGCCTTTTACTTTCTATGCTCGAAAACCCTAAAGTCTTAAATCCATACATAAAATCAGGGTGGAGGGGGGGGGGGGACTTAACTTTTTTGGACAGTATAATTTGCAGAATATTCACGTATGTGTGCATGTATGTCTAGTGTGGTCAGCAACCTTGTAAACATGATAACTCTTGAACGTGGAGAGTCAGATTAATTTGAAACTTGACAGGGCAATGCCCTTTGAGAGTGGGACGGTTGCTTCTGGTATTCAGTCATGTAACTTAAGTAAAAGAGGTCGGAACCAAGTAAAATACTTGAGTTATCCGAAATAAAACCTACCGAGTGTTGGTATTCGTGTTTACACCTGTCATGTTTGCATGGCTTTTATCGTGTATTTATATATACTGTCCAAAAACAGTTAAGCCCCCCCCCCCTATTTTGACCATAGACATATAAAGTAAAACATAATAATCAGGGGGGGGGGGGGTAAACTTTTTTGGACAGTATATTTAAACATTATGGTATCCATATTAATTCCATCGGTCGATAAGTTGATTTCTGACTCACTTTTTCAGGTTTTCGAGTTGTCTATGATATCACACAGCCGGTCGGCCATCGAGTGGCTTCGGTATCCGTCCGATGCCAAAACTGTACCATACCAAAATTTCAACCGCTCGAAAAGGATAAGCACTACAACGTACTCATAAACAGCTTCATGCTAAGTGGAGGAGACGGGTACTCTATGATCGAAAACAACATAATCGACGTCAGAGATTTCGGTGAGTAGTGGGGAAAAATAATGACTGATAAAGTACATCTAGCCTGATTATCAGAGGCAACTCACATACTTTTTCCGGTATAAAAGGGACGTCATGATATGAGATTCCATGTGAATTTTAAACGAGCAATTAATACGAAAAAAATGAATGGCTAAAAACCAATAAGTTTTTTTTCCCTTTATTCTCTTTATTAATATACAATGTACAATACATAATCAAACTTGCATATATTAATTACGTACAAGCATATCTTAACACCAAGTTTAGATTACCGCTGATTTTGTCCATTTAGCAAGTTTTTTTTAAATGAATACTAAAAAGAAAACACCAAAATGAATAGAGAACCCTATCCCCTGCCCCTTTATGTTTTCAGGCTCTCACCAGCACCTATAACATCTCTCAGAAATACTGCTGAATAAAACGTTCACTTTTATGGCATAGTGATGCATACTGTCCCCATTTTTTATTAAAATTTTTCTCCGAAAGCGACTGCTTATTAACATGTATTCTTTTATATATTTCATTCATGATGACGAAAGGCGACACAAATTTGTTGTATCCTCGCATTGTGCAAATGTAATTTTTTATTACCATAAGCATTAGATTCAGGGCTGAATTCTCGACACCAAAGATAAATTCCATAGGTGATATTACAATATTTTCTGTAGGGTTTATTCTATTAAAAATTTCTCGAGTCCACTCTTTCGTTGTGGGACAATCAATTGATGCATGCATTAATGTATCTCTTGTTAAATTACACAAATGACATGTATCGTCTTCCTTTATTTTCCACTTTACCAAATTTGAGCCACAATTGATTACATTGTGTACAATTTTAAATTGTAACGCGAGCAATTTTGGTTCTTTTACCGATCTTCTTGTGAGTGTTAAACTTCTATGTATCACATCTTCTTGTACATTTAATTCATCGCGCCATTTTATAATGGTAGCGGGCGGAGATTTAATGAGATTGATGAAATCCCAATAGAAATCTCTGCTTTTCGTGTCGGCTAAATTAATCCTTTTCCCACTTTTTAGTGTAAAATTATAGCTGTTGAAGTTGATACTGGGCCTGGGCGTGGTTAAGGCATGGCTTATCAATGGGTGTTTTTCTTATCGCATTTTTAACAGCACTGACCACTCCCATGTATCTAAGGAAGTTTACTCGTATATTGAATTTTGAAGAAAAGGCTTCAAAAGACAACCAGGAGCCGTCATCTTTTATCAGATCTTGTATGTACACCACCCCTTTTTCATACCACTCTTTAATAAATAAGCTTTGTTGACCCACGACAATGAATTGATTGTTCCACAACACATATTCAGAGTTTTGATGGCGAATAATTTCAGTTGCATATCGAATCATATTTTTGTAAAAGGCCGGAATCGTAGGAAGACTATCAATATGGTAATTGCACCTTAAGAGGAACAATAGTCCTCCCATGGGTTCGAAATATTGATGGGCAGTGTCCGTCCATCCAGTGCCTGAAATAATTCGCCCCAGCCAAGGCATTCTCAGATCCTTCACTGTGCATTCTACATCTACCGCTCTGAGCCCCCCCCCCCCCCTCATTATACTGTCGAATAATAACCGTGTGTTTTACTTTTTTGGGGTTTTAAATTTCCACAGAAAGGAGTTTGTAGCTTGTTGTACCTGTTTCTTTATTTCAGTATTAACTTCGACAATAGAGAATGTATGCACAAATTTTGACACGCCGAACGTTTTTGTAACTAGAATTTTACCACAAATACTTAATTCTCTTTGCCTGTGCTGATTAAGTAAAGCGGTTAAGTTTTTGACTTTATCATCAAAATTTTTCTGCTTTTTTAATGACTCATTTCGCCCTACATGTACTCCCAGCATATCGAAAGACCCCTTTACAACATTCATATTTAAGATTTTGTCATTTTTGTCCCTCCAGTATCCTAGATAACAGATAAAGCATTTCTCGGTGTTTAATTTCAGCCCTGAAAACTTTGAAAAACCGCGGATGGTTTCAATTAGCGTGTAAATGGATGGGATAGTTCTTACGAAGCATGTGCAGTCATCTGCAAATTATTTTTATGCATTTTGTTTCCTATATTTAATCCTATAATGTCATCGTTTGCACGTATCATAATACCCAAAATTTCTGCGCACATGATGAAAAGAAGACTTCAAAGCGGGCAACCCTGGCGCATGCCACGATGCCAATAAGTTGCTTGTGTAAAGCCATCAGTAAAAAAATCAGTTTGCTATATTTTACAAACATTGTTATGACGTCACCTTACTACAGATAGTTAAATATCAATGCTTGAAATGTTTGTTGTGCCTATCTGAGGTTGCATTTTTTTTTTTTTTGCAGGAAACCTAATGTCGGACTCTGTGGCAAATTACGTCCGTCGCCACAGTCCCATCTACAAAGGCAAGGAGGGGCGTATCTACGTCATTCATGGCGTCGTCGCTACCTTCCCTCCACCATCAACCCAAAACCCTATGTCAACAAGACTTGATGACGTTTCACGTCATGACGTCAGGACCACTACTCTGTCTGTAGATCCCCCTACAGATTCTGCTTCTACATCCAGTGGTCTAAATATTGTTGTTGTTCTCATTTTATCTTTAAGTTACTTTTTCACGTGAAAATGAGACTTTCAAAAACTAGAAGTGTATTAAGTTTAATTTAGAACTCAAGATCTATTTATGGATAACTAGTGTATCTTCGGAGTTTAACCCCGTCTTTACCTACTGGGCATGCTTTTAAAATTGCACTTCCAACAAAATTATCTATGCAGGTGTGTCTCGTTTAAGTTTTTTAATTAATGCTGGACAGGACGTGATCATAATCGAGGTTATGGAGCTGATTATTCAATTTAGTTTGAGATTATTCCTTAATAGATTTTAGATTTCAGATCAAAGAGATGCGGTGTGTACATAAATACACTGTCAAGACGGGAGTAAAATGTAGTGTAGTAAATATCACGCCGTCCTTTCAGTGTGTGCATTCTTTATGTGATGTTCCTCAATCCCTCCCTCCTATAGAACAGTTGTTAAAACTCGCAAAATGCATTTTTGAACCAAAAAATAGATCTAGAGCTCTATGCTGTTAACATCCATGACAGTTCTGGCGACACTTCTCTCAGCAGTGTCTCGGGCCTAGCAACTCCGCTAGACACAAAGCAGCTCGTAACGAACATGAACAGATTATAAACGAGCAACTATTAAAACGTGAAACATTACTTTTACTTTTTCAATCAAGGATATCTTTTATAGGGTACTGAAAAAATGGTAACGGAAAAAATGGTAACGGAAATAACGATAAACGGAAATAACGATAAACGGAAATAACGGTAAACGGAGAAAAGTGCTAAAAACGGAAAATATAGTAAATCATCTAATCACAACATATCAGGGTTCATTTTTATTAAAGAAACTAACCTGCATGCTTACTGACTATCAGAGAAAGTTCACTTTGTGTCTGAAATGTCAGGCCTTGCGTCCAGACCAAGAATTTTCATAAGCCCTCTGTGTACTTTTCCACAGGAGTAAGCAGCGCCTTGATACGTCCTGTAGTAAATCCCTAGACTACTCAGGTGTCGCCAGAACATTATATTCAGATGTCGCCATTTGCTCAGTTTTGTTGTTAGCTTGATCACGAGGAACGGAGAACTGGTCAGATAATAATAAGCTCAATAAAGTTCTGAATTTTGATTCCGTTTTTTCTTTATTGTTACTATATTTTCCGTTTTTACCTTTTGTTTTCGTTTACCGTTGTTACCTTGACCGTTTTTTTCCTTGTCCATTTTTGACCGTTACCATTTTTCCTACATCTTTTTTTTATATTTTACTTCCGATTATTCGTTATTATGTTATCTGAACTCTTTCACTGGGCATTGCCTCAGCTGGCATTAACTGACAAGTACTCTTGTACGAGATACAGCTAATATTTGTAAATGCATATATCGCCCACCTGATACTGATTTGGTCGTTAGCGTTGTATGACGTCGCTCGGCAGATATTTATTTTTGCAGTAAAAGTGACATAGCGTCATTGCGACTTTACAAAAACTGCAGTGACGAAACGAAATAAAAGCTCCATCTGCCGGGCGTCATAAGAGGCGCCACAACGAAACGATGCCACAAAAGCGATTTTAAGGCCGAGTCGTGTGGAGGTTACAAAACGACCACCAAAACCAAAACCAACAACAACAAAACAAAAAATTAAAAAAAAAAAAAAAAAAACGAAACAAAAAATTAAAGACCAAAAAGTTAAAAAAAAAAAAAAAAAAAAAAAAAGAACTAAATAACAAAAAAAATAGAGAAAAAAAAAACGAGACTAAGGAAAAACAAAAAAAAAATCAATAAAGATCAAGCAATGTTGTTAAATTTATGTGGGGAAAGCAACATAAATGGTGCCTGCCTCGGATATTCTTCCACGAGCCACGTAATTCATCAAAACCAATATGAGTACATTTTGAGATAAGGAAATGGGCCTCAAATGACACCATTAAAAAGGCCAGGCAGCAACAAAAAGCGATTAAAAAACGATGTCGTTTTAGGTCGCTATGCAACGTCGCTTTGGTGTCGCTTTGATGCAACATATTTTCAACCATAAGAACCATTTGACAAAAGAGAGAAAACATATAGGGGTGTGACGCGTTGTTGTTCATTAGGTAACACCTTCGGCGGTTCGGTCTGTTGTGTATAGTGCCTTTTTACTCCGCAGACCCACTAGGGGTTGTGCAAAATAATACTCATAAAGAGCGGAACTTTTTTTTTAAATATTCATCCACTCTATGTTTATGCACAACAGATAGATCTCATAAGAGGTCAGCTGTTTTACAACAACGGAGCGTGATGGTACGCCATTCCCACGGTTCGATTCGGTGCACTGCAACTATTCGGTTCGGTGTTATCGGTACAATTTTGCAAAATAAATTTAAAATTTTGCGAAATGCTATAATATTTATATTTAGTTAAATTTACCGTATAACAACCAATGATAGCTTTTAGCTACGTGATTGCAAACAAAAATACTGGTTTGTAATATTTATAACGCTCAAATTGATAAATTAGACGAAGCACCTAAAACTTCTAAAATCTTCCAAAATTAGGAAGCCTAATAATTTTATTAATCATAAATTTATTTTGCTATTCGTAACGTTTTTTTAACTACAAATGTCCTTGAATTCTCATTAAATATTTAAAAAGTCACAGAAACTACCATTAAGCAGCGATATCTCAGATAACAACAAATATACATGTTATTTCACATCACTGAACTTATAATTAAGTTAAAGTTTATCCTGTAACAATCATTACAGTTTTGTTCTAACTTAAGAATTTCTTTATTATAACGCCATAAACAAAACGACTTCAAACATATTATAATAAGCTTTAAATCTTGAATTACACTTAGGAAACATAAGGTTACTGCCGCTAAAGGAACGGTGACAACTTGATATATTTAAGCATTTTTCTTTAAAAAGGGCAATATGTCAACATGCTGACGTTTCGTAGCTGAGCACCTTATTTTATAGCTTTCCACCATCAGCGAAGAAGTAAACTACAAAAAAGAAAAAAAAACACCTACACAACAAAATAAAACAAAGCAAAATAAAAAAAGAAAAAAAGAAAATGCGACGGTTTTTCTTTTTCGGTTTTTTTAACCGAACCGAAAAAACCGCGCTCGGTTTTCGCTTACGGTGCGAACCCTAACACCCATAATAGCACATGTTAATGTGGATACAATGCATTTTGGTGCCGCACTTTTTCTCCTTCCTTGTGAGGCGGCCCCGTTCGCGGGGTGATCCAATTTGTGAGGCGGCCCCATTCGCGGGGTGGTCCAATTTGTGAGGTGGACCCATTTGTGGAGTGGTCCAATTTGTCAGGCGGCCCCATTCGCGGGTGGTCCAATTTGTCAGGCGGCCCCATTCGCGGGGTGGTCCAATTTGTGAGGCGGCCCCATTCGCGGGGTGGTCCAATTTGTGAGGCGGCCCCATTCGCGGGGTGGTCGAATTTGTGAGGCGGTGTCTGGTCTGTCTCTGGGTTGCCCTGTATTTTAATTTAGTTACTATGTATAAATTCATTTAAAAATCAGCAGTTGCAATTGATCTTCAAAATGCATTATTTAGTTACATATACTGACTCTCTGAAAGAAATTAATTCCTTAAACTGGCAAGACAAATGTTTTGTTTTGTTTTTTTTGCAAGTATTGCATAATGAATTTTAGCAAAAAAAGTCACAACACATAACTGGAGTAAATAAATAAAAATGTTGCAGCAAAGGTAAAAATTTGCATCCATCGTTGTTTAAGCAACACATCTTCAAAACTAGACCGAAATTCGCACAGCGAATTAGCCCCACTTGGAATGATAACTTAAAACGGAGGGGAAATGATATTGCTCTTTGTTAGCAATTTTCACATGTCTGAATGTAGAACATCCTCCTAAATATTACCAACTATACCGGTAAGGTCAAGGCCAAAAATATTTATCAGGTGCACCACATCAGATAACTCTCCATACATGTGAGTAGTTTGGTTGGTCTAGCTTCAGCGGTCTTGGAGCAGATGTCTGGAAACCGATTGCTCTATCTCTTACCGTTTTCGAGATAAAGGCCAACTTCCTGTTTGGGGCTCGAAAGTGACCTGAAGATCACGGACACCGAAAGTTATACCTTACGTATCGTCGTATAGGGGTGGAGGTCGAAAATGAGGTCAGAATGGCTCTGTCTCTTTCCGTTTTCGAGATAACTCATTGTTTTTTTTTAAATAACGTTTTTTTGCGATTTCAAGGTCATGATCAAGGTCAAGGACAAAAATTTTTATCGTTGCTTCAGATCGCATCGCAATTTATATATGTACCAAGTTTGGCTTTTCTAGCTTCAACGGCCTTGCAGTAATTGCCTGAAAACCGTTTGACCTTTATCGCGATTTGACCTTGACCAGTAAGATCAAGGTCAAACATTTTTATCAGGTACACCACTTCACGTGACCCTCCATACATGTGCCAAGTTTGGTTGGTCTAGCTTCAGCGGTCTTGGAGGAGATGTCTGGAAACCGATTCGGCGGAAGAAGAAAAAAAATTGAAAAAAAGGGATGAAAAAAAAATAGGTGAAGAATTCGAGGCAATCCATCCCCATTTGGCATTTTTAATGCTAAGTGGGAATAACTTTTACGCTGTGGAAATTTTCCTTCATTTAAATCTGTGTGTGTGTATAATTTATTGCTACGAAAATTTATAGGGGAAACACCGAAAAATTGAGAATTAGTGTGAATGAACAAATGGTGTAGTTTTGTAGTGTTCTTGACAGTAGAAGCTTACTGGATCCTGATCCTAAAGTGATCCTATGTACAGTTACAAGACAAGCAGGTCTGGTTTGCAAGCTGGTCCTTCCCTGGGGTTGCACTGCATTAATTTTCAGATATAGCCTATTGTTATGTAACGTACTACAACTGTTTGAAAATGCAGTAAAACCTCTTTATGATGAACACCTTCCGTACTGGGTAAAATATTCGTTACAGAGGTGTTCAGTGGAGAGGTGAATACCATCATAGAAATTAGAAAATGTGAAGAAAACAGTGTGCACTAATCACAGGTAATGCACTGAGAAAAGTGTTCAATACCAGATGTTTTACTCTAATTCGCGTCAAAAGCCCATGGCTAAAAACTGCTAGCTACTCTCGCATCGCTTTGCAGTTGCTGGAAAATTAACCTCAAACTCAAACTAATGAACAAAAGCTGCTGGTTTTAATGCAATAAAGTTCAACTAAATAAAGCTTTTCATGTTTGTTATGATAATTTTTATAACGTATAGTTAAGTGAATGGATCCTTACGTGAGGACGAACCAGCTGCCCGCTTCACATCTTTGCGACAACTGTGAAGGCATTCTGTATGTCCTTATACTTTATATATATGTAACTCCATGCAGCTTCTTCATTTGTGCTTTTGTCGACAGTAACACGTACACATTCTAAGTGTTTTTATCAAACAACAAAACGATTTAGAATTGCCTTTATTTGTTGCAGATTAATAACAATCCCTTTCTTCTTTTACAATTAACGCAATTCTTCAAATATGATATCATTCTATAGGCATCACGCCATTCTGCAGATATAAGTAGTTGAGAAACAAGAGTTCTACGCAGTCAATCATCGGAGTTCATGATGACGTCATCAATCAAGCCCCGCCTCATCCATCCCCAGGAGATACTATGCCAGACCCTGCCCCTCCTAGGATATAGTCGTCAGATCCCCCTCCCTCGGTGGGAAAATTTTTGTATATTTATCCGTTTTAGACGATTCTAAACTTTTTTGTTTTTTTTACCTCCCCCCCCCCCCCCCGCCTTCCTCAGTAGGAAAATTTTCTGATTTTTGCATATTTATGCGTTTCAGACGATTCTGAATATTTTTGATTTTTACACCCCCTCCCCCCGCCCTTCTTCCTCGGTGGGAAAATTTTCTGATTTTTGCATATTTACACGTTTCAGAGGATTCTGAACAACTTTGGTTTTTGGATTCCCCCTAGGACAGGAAATTTTAGTAAAATTTTGTTTTGGATGACATATTGTGGTTGGGTGTTGGTTGTTGTTGTTTGGTTGGTTGGTTGGTTGGTTGGTTGGTTGGTTGTTGTTGGTGTTGGTTGGTTGGTTATTGGTTGTTGGCTGTTGATTTGTGTCTTTTATTTGCGGCTTTATTTAGAAATTCATTTTGCATTTTTTTTTTATATTTAATTTTTATCTTTGATTTTTTACATTTGTTTTAAATTTAGCGGCTTATATACAGAATCAGGGGCCAATAAAGAACCGGAGTTGAGCGAAAAGTTAAGGTGTTAAGTGTTCCTAGAGAAAGCGGCCGATATCACACTTGGACGTGCGTTTCTGTCACCAGCAGAATCCAGAAGATTAGAGGCATCATCAGGACCCTGCTGACAGCCGAGTGAGTGTCTTAACCCCAGCACAGACGTTGCTAGGGCTGTTCGCAGCAGCGGGAAAAATGGTGCCCATGGAGAGTCTGTACTTCCGGATCTACTTGCACCCAGTGCAAGCTGCACCCCTCAAGCGGGTTAGGTTGTTTCAGAGGCAGTTGCCACAGCAATTGCGAGACTGGCACATCAATCTGTTAAAATGCGAGCAGCAGGAGAAGCACTTCATATTCTAGGGCGAGAACTTCAGGGCAAAGCGGTACTGTGTCTAGGAGAAAACGCCACAACGGTAAGCTACATAAAACAGGGGGCATGAGGTCGCCAGGGAAGTGTAGGAGCTGGCAATGCAGCATATCCCGGGGACAAGTACTTCAGGGGGTAGTGGCTCCATGCATCTCTCTTTCACTGGGTGATGCACAGCTCGTGTTTCAGGCCTCGACAGGTGGACATGTTCGCAACGCGCCTCAACACTCAATTTAACGCCATGCCTCTAGACCCGGAGACTGCAGCCACCGATGCGTCGAGCTGCAAATGCGTTTCCTCCATTCACCATCCTTGAGAGGGCAGCAGAACGGCTAGGGAGGGAACAGAACTTTACTTCGCAAATTTGTGGCACCTGTAAATCCGGCGTCTTTGGTATTTCCACTGTTACAGCGGTGGGCAACGGGAGGGGGCGGGGGAGGCAAAGAAATACACACGTGAACATTGGCCACACTGGCAACCACGCCAATAGATAATGCACCTTTTACCTATATTACCTAAAACGAACTGGCTAAAAACCAAGGGGTGTTTGCCACAGGCGGTGGTCCACCCGTTCGGTCTATGGATCTTGGTTGAATGCATTCAAGAGGTGGTGTACAATTAAATCGGTAGATCCAGTGGCAGCACCAGCGCAACTGCTGGTTGACTTATAACCTGTTCAAGATGAGGTTATGTCTAAACTTGTTTGCAGAGACACTACCAGCCAACACATGGTAAGGCCACGTTTTCGGAGATATCGCTACTTGTGCTGCCGAAAGACGCATCAGAGGAGGGTGAACAGGGTGCACAAAAAAACCTGTGCTCCCGTAGACAAGTCCCATAAATAAGCAGAGGCGTCGAAAGCCACACGCAGCATGAAACAGAAAAGGTTAATAATACGGTTTCTTCCTCAAAGGGACCCAGGGAAGTCCCACCAGCTCCAACTGCAACAGGAGGGCAGTGAGAGCGGCGTACGAGGCGACATGTAAAGCAGAGGAGGCGAGGCAGGGTCTCAAGACGCACCCGCCATTAAGAGAGACAAGTCGCGTGCTCGATAATGGAAGAAATACTGCGGTCGGTCCCACCAGATGGATAAATCCAGTTGTATTAGTGCTAAAACGCAGCAGTAGACCTAGACATTGTGTTGACATGCGCAAAGCCAACCGAGGAATAGAGAGGGAGAGGTACATAATCCATACAGTCGACTATATTGTACATCAGGTAGAACGGAGCTAAGGTGTTCCGTCACAATGACATGAATAATGGGTATAATCAGCTCGTTATTGATAGTGGGACATTAGCACATTTTCAACTGACAAGGGGTTTATGGAGTTCCAAGTGTATTTTATGTAAATGTAGCAGCTGAGTTATACGGCCAGAAACGCGCTCAGCCATATTCCAGGACAGATAAACATAGTGATGACATATTTGTGTACGGATCTGGCGTGAAAGAGCACGATAAAGCTTTCGCGACAAAAATTTAACCGTGAATCCTGAAAAATGCGAGCTTTATAAAAGTTCAATCGGTTTGGCATTTAGCAAAGATGGGATCTCGCCTGACTCAAAAAAAGGTGGAGGCAAGTCCGCCCCAGAATGTATCTCAGAGCCGGAACCTGCTGGGGATGGCAAATTACGTATCTCGGTTCATTACAAATTACGAAACACTAACAGCTCCCATCAGAGAGTTAATCAAACAGATTCGGTTTTTCAATGTTGAAAAAGGCAGGAGAATGCACTGAGACATTAAAGACAGCCTAACCTCCGATGTCAATCCCGGAAAGTGTACAAAAGTAGTTCGACACGCTAATGCACACACAGTTTCAAGCCTGCTCATGCAGGAGAGTGGAATGGTTTCTTATGGTGGTAAATCTTTAGCAGATAGTAGTTATCTCAAATTGAACGGTAAGTATATGTGAACACGTGGCCATGTCACCATTTCATGTTATTTTTGTTAAGGAAATCCGTCTGGGTTTACAGCAACCACAGCCTTTTGCTTGGATTATTTAATAACCCAAGATAAAAACTAACAGCAAGAATTGAAAAGGCGACTATTGAAATTTCAAGGTTTTAAGTTTGAAGTACGGTGGAACCTCTGAAATCGGACTACCCTTGGGACCTGATAAAAAGTGCCCTATTTCAGAGGTGGTCCCATTTGGAAGACTTGGTCCTATTTAGACAAAATTTTGCGGGTTAACCGCAGATTCAAGTTTGATGTCCAAATACAAAGAAAGTAATTTATAATAACATCTATTATGTCTCAACTGTATAACAATCTGCATGCTATAGACACACACAAGCATTCTATTTTGCATGCCAATCAATTTACTGTCATTAATTATCTCAATTTTGTCTTTGAGACTTCTTTTCTTTTTCTATTAATTTTTCTCTGCTTTCCATTTTGAGAAAGTTTTAACAATGTTTTTCTTATTTAAATTATCTTTATGCGCCTAAATTGATATTCAATTGTCATTATGAATTCGGTGGCATTGTTTAGAAAGGTACAAAAGTATAGATAATAAAACTAAGCCCCTGTCTGGTTACATACTTGCTACCATAATCCCTAGCAACAATATCTAAGACGGCAACATGCTCAGTGTTATAAGTAATGTGCCGCAAAAATACAGTGGATTCCCCACTGACTGAGAGTGGCCCGATCTCAGGCATTTTGGGGGCGCGGGACCGAAAAAAGCGGCCTGAAGCGGTCCGATCCGAGGTGGTCCCAATTGAGAATTTGCTTAACCATTAAAGTCTATGGAGCGCATTCGGGACCGAAAAAAATGTGCTCTAATTCAGAGGTGGTTCCAAGAGGGAGGTGGTCCGATGTCGAGGTTCCACTGTATTGTACCAAACGGGCAAGGAAACCCAGCAGATTAACTGTCATGGCATACACAAAACAAAGGTTCTATAGCACCTTAAAAACCAAAAGCTATATGGAAGAAACAGAGAGCAAGGATAAAACTTTGCAGTGTGTTTTCAAGTACATAGCTTCTGGGGAGTGGGCTCTTAACAGTTTATACCCCAGTGATGTGGATCTTGAAGCACTAAAAGTGCTGCCAAAGATGTGAAATGAGCTCACATCGGTGGAGGATAGGCTGCTCTTGCCAGAAAATAAAAATTGCAATTCCACAAGGGTAGTAAACCTTGCCCATGAAGACCATTAGACCCAGATAAAAATGAAATGACTACTACGCAATAAGTATGTTCCCAAAAATGGAGAGATTGTAAAAATACGGTCAGCTCTTGTATATTATGTCAATCTGCAACTGACACCAATATCAGGGAATCACTGCAGATGTCGAAATCAACAGATAGTTCATGAGAAAATGGAAGCGTTGATTTTTTTGTGACATAGAGAATGAATATTCATTAGTAGTAATCGATGATTATTCGAAATATCCAGGGGTGGAAATCGTGTTTTCCATATCCGCAAATGTAGTTATAGGTGGTCAGTATTTTTAGGATATTTTGCGTTCCCAAAGAGGTGAAAACGGACAATGGTCCACCGTTTAATGGAGAGAAGTTCGGCAAATTTGCAGAATACATGGGTTTTAAACACAGGAAACTGACACCCGTTTTCAGAGCCTCATGGTGAAATGGAACGTTTTATGTCCACGCTTAAAAAGATTTTACATATGCCAAAACATTAAAACAAGACATGTTTCAGTTTTTGAGAATCGCTCTAGGTCACACTCAAACACGGGATACGCTCCCGCAACTGCACTTTTTGGCAGACCAAAAGGCATCAAAATTCTTTCATTCCTGGCAAAACACAGAGCAGCGAATGAATACTTTGACCCAGAAATAATTTGCAAAAACCACGAGAACAGCAAGGCCAAAATCAATAAATTTGCTGAAGATAGACGCTGCATCAAGGAGTTAGATATAAATATTGGTGACACAGTGTTAGTAAAACAGCAAAAGGCAAATACACTTATACCACCATTCAGTGCCACGCCGCAGACAGCTGTAAACAGAAACCACAGTATGATAACTGAGCATTCAGATGAGAAAAAGTCACGCTTCAAAAAGTGTTCAAGGCTTAGCACAGCAATGCGGGTGATCGATGCAAGACACTCTGCCAAAAACACTAGAACCTTATTTCGCTAGCGAAATGTTAAACACTTGACAAAAATTAAATGCAAAACTAGAAGCTCATTCCGCTAGCGAAATGTTAAACACTTGACAAAAATTACAACGCAAAAATACTTCCTTCAATGGCTTATTTCTTGAATAATATATTGCAAACAACACAGCTTGAATGCCTCTTATAAGCCCAGTAGTGTTTGGTTGTTGTTGACTTAAAGTTTTATTGACTGATCAGGCATACGCCTTGTTATCTTTTTACGCAGTGAGAGCTCGCACAAAGCTCAGCAACTGTGTTCTGTGATGTACCTTAAATGCATTGCATTTACTTGCAAAAATACACTCTTTTACATGACGTTTTAACAAAGAAAACATAATCGAAAATAAAAAGTGACATGCACATGTTCAGATCAAGCTCTTCATAAGTCCCAAGTTTCATTGTCCTAGGGCTCATAGTGTCAGAGAAGAAGACACAAAAAATCGGAAAAAATGTCAAGAAAAAAGGACGATCGGCTGCTCGCACAAATTCATATAACTCTTGCAAGCCAAAGACTTGTCAAGTGTTAAACTAGGCTTTTCAACTAGGCTGTTGTGCTGTGAAATATGTTTTGGTTCCATGGTGCAAGAGTCGAACTTGCAATGATACTGACAAAAAGGGAACTTTATTTATCTGTACATATTATATCAACATATCTGTCCTCTAAATGACGGATTATAAATCTATCACCATTTCTGGAACTTTGCAAGCAGTGCCTGTTACATATCGATAACAGGCGTTCTTTGCAATATTTATATACTAATATAATAAAACTGCCAAAAATATCATTACAATGTTAAGATTCCGGAAATGTGCGGTAACAGGGGTTTTTGCTAAATTCTTGTTAGGTCGAGTATATTTTTACCTTTCAAACTTCTTCTGTCCCACGTACTACTTACTTTCTTATAGTTCTGCTCACAACAGGACTACATGAAATCAACTTTATTGCGTGCTATCCAAAGTTACTCGCACTGAATGAAATTCTCGGCGAAGTCTCGCGGAAGTACGAATGAGCTTATCGGTAGGATATACTTTAGGGGCTTAAAGAATAATCACAAAGTCATACTGTTCGCAACATTGATTGAAATGAGCTCCGGAGGTCCAAACACTGTCATATCGACAGACCGCGTTTCCGTTTCTGTAAGAATCAAGATAGCAACATTGAAATAACTTGTAGTGACGTCACCCTTTATTGTTGTTATTTTTTGTCACAATATTCTAGGACTATGTGAAGAAACGCATCAATGAAAACTCAGTGACGGTTCAACATTTTCAGCTATAGCAATGCAATATATATTAAAAAGGCTGACCTCACCCTGAAATAAAACAAACTCTTAAACAGTTTTAAACATGACAGTTATTTACGTGAATGCTTGTCTGTTATTCTGCTATTATATGAATTACACGTTGCATAGTTACTTCCGAAATAGGTAAACAATTACTGAATATCGTAAGGATTATAAATTAATTGTGCTTTTGAACATGGGTTTTCAAAAATAACCGTTGAAGTGTTATAAAAGTGAAACAAACCATGCAGAAGCAATCAATTTTATTTAAGAAAGACATAAGTAGCGCTGAAGAACAGTACACGTGTACACGAGTGCTTAGGAACCGTGTACACGGAACTACACGGAAATATAACACATAAAACTACGGTTACTAAACAAAGGCAGTGCATGCAGTAAAATGTTTATGCTGAATAACTAATGGCTGTTTTTTCTCAGTTATCTGCAGTCAGAGATTTTTGTTCGAAAATATGACACAAAGGTTGCGCAATGTTTGCATTTGCATTTTTCCCCTTCATCTTCAAAGAATTCCCAAACCCAAGAACTTTTTTTCTACCATGTGTCTTTTTGAAATTTGATGCAATGCTAAATGCACGAATACTCTAGTATCCATAGCGTGTACCGTGTAGTTGCAATACACGCTGTGTAAGACAGTGCGCCGGATCAATACCTACACGGGGGAAGGGGCATGATGTTATGATACAGCGCCACAGCCACAAAGCATCACATTGGTTTCGTTTCGCTCAGAGCTCACGAAGCAGTTCGTGTATCATGTAATGGGTTTTGTACCCGTGAAATGGCAAGACGCTACACGGCACTGTGTACACGAGTATCCGCTTTCAGTTCTAGACAATAGGGGAGGGATATGGGCATATTTTATATTGGATCGGAGTTGTAAGAGCTTAGAAAATTCACAGAGTGGAATAAAACGCGAAAAATGTTCTTCATGGTGATATTAGTGACAGTGGCCCATGTTAGCGGATATGAATTGACCATACTTCACACGAATGATGTTCATGCGCGCTTCGAACAGACGAACAAATATTCCGCGACATGCCTGGAGGAAGACGCGCTCGCGGATAATTGCTACGGCGGGGTGGCGCGGAGATACACAGCCGTCAATGCTATCCGGCAAGACAAAGAGAATGTGATCCTCCTCGATGCTGGGGACCAGTTCCAAGGCACTCTCTGGTTCATGGAATACAAGGGATTGGCAACGTCCCACTTCATGAACCTTCTTCAGTATGATGCTATGGTAGGTGTAAAGATTTCATTTACCATATATTATGGTATCCAGACAGAATGTCCACGTGTGGGGCCAGGCCATCTGTGGACAATGCCAAGAGACAGAAAGTTCCAAAGAAAACTTAGACAATTCGTTCACTTCAGTTGAAACAGAAAATAAACTATCAGCTGATTTTTTGTTTGGATAAATTGATATCTTGAGTATTTTGGCTAATTCATGAAAATTTTAAAAAACGTTTTGGCTAATCCTTGGTTCACGCAATGCCGCTGTGTCCCTGGACGTTCTACCCATGGGCGTCCCTTTCCAGGTTTGGAAATTACAAAACGTTCAAGATGTCCACAGATCCATTTAGTATGAGCAATTGTTCAGGGGGTTTATTGATGCTTTTTACGGAACTGACTCACAAAAGCCTAACTTTATGACTTTCCTAAGGCTGCATATTTTCGGCATTTCCATCGAACATTACCCTTGTAGTTATAATTCTACTCTGGTAATTTCCGTGCTGGACAAAGCCCTACACGGACATGTTCCTACTGGAGAAAACCAACATAGCTTAGGCATTCCTCCACTGTGCATATGCCTCCCATCCTGAACATTTAAAAACCTGCATCTAAGGTTTCAATTAGATTTTTTGAATTTCTTTTGATGTAATGCACAATCTAGCCAACATCCAACAAAAACCACATAATAACCCATAATTATCAGATAAAAGGTATCTAAATGATACACAACAGTGTTCAAAGACAAAAAGAAAGTAAAGTTTCAATTTTTTCTATAAGTCTGTGAATGTATGCATGCGTGTTTGGTTGTAACTCCGACGTCTATACAAAACCGATATTCCAACGTCTATTTAACTTGCACCAAAAAAACGCTGGCTAGACGTCGGAAAAGTGTTTGTTTGGTCGGGACCAAAAGCAGCGTCAAAACAACGTTATCCCCACCCCTATTCAACGTTGAGTCAAATGCGTTGATCAGGCGTAATCAATTTATAAGTTTCTTTTTGCTCGAGACTAACATACGAAGTTGGATCTGTTTTTTTTTGTCGAAGCAAATCACCACCATATTGCAACCAGATCTAATGGTATCATTTGGTCGGGCTGGCATCGACACCTAATCGACGTTGCAGCAACATCGAAATGTATGTTAGATATACATAAAATCTTTAGAACATGTTTTTAGCGTTATCTAAATACATGGTTTTGCACTGAGATATTACAATAATAACGTTCGTTTGAAATAAAGCCATTTGAAATTTGAAACTTGCAATTTCATAAAGTTACATTTTGAAAAAATGAACCAATGTACCAGTCAAACTTTTTGTGAAAATACAACGTGTAATAGTGTTACTTACTTTAGAATTTTAGGGTGGTCTGTTGCATCCTCTGCTCCCGCCTACCCCCATGGGATCCGCCACTGCAGTAATATAGTCTATTTGCGTTTCGATTTTCAAGGATACTAGCACTTTGACAAATTTGTTTATCGTTATAGTCTTAGGGCACAAAGCAGAGTGATAATACAGCGTCTTATGCAATGATGGGCAAATTGAAAACATATTTATTTGATACGAAGAACATCAACCCCGAACCATTAGGGGTTAGGTGATACTCACTTACGAATTAGCCTTCCAATGTATTTTTGAAACGAGCCCCAAGCGCGGAATATCAAGATTGAAAAATTCCTATTAACCACTCACGGGCACCCTTTAAACCCCTTCAACCTAAACGCAAAGTGTCAGCATAAAAAACTAGTGATATCTTCTTTAAAAATTTCACTACATGATGTATTAATGGATGCAGGCGCAGCTAGAACCCCCACATTTCGAAACAACTTTGCCAGGAACGTGGAACACTGAAAGGCAATTATTCCCCTCCCCTTTTTATAAAAGTATACTTCACGCGGACCGCAAATGGGCAAAATTATCCCTTTCTCCGTTTGTTTGTTTTTTTTCTTTTTGGACATGCATGGCGACACATATGTATCCAATTATCTTCTACTCGCACAGGCTAACTGCGATGTGTTTTTAAAACGTAACGGCACTCACTACTGTACCAGTACATCGTAAATAAGACTTCCCGAACACTCGCGTAACGTCGGGTCGACGTCGGAACGGTATAAACCAGGTGTTAAAACGTCGGCATCGGCTTCGATGCATCGGTAATGCATCGGTTATAGGTTGGCAATAGTCGAATTTCCATTTTTCCCCATTCGTCGGAAGTTCATCGGTTATCGACGTTGGCTCGATGATCATTTTCCTCAGTTTAATAGATGTTGGCAAATATTCATCGGGCCAACTTCTTTTTCCGACGAACTTCCTACCAATTGGGATTTTTTTAAAAAATATTATGTTCATATATTATACGTATTTCTCAATGCATATATTATACATATATTTTTATGCATTGGTTATACGTTGGAAATAGATAAACTTCCGACCAATGGTAAAAAAAATTGAAAAGGATATTGCATACGTATATTCGATGTATTTAATTATACGTATATTATACATTTATTTGTATATGTTGGCACAACGTCTGACATAGACGGACTTCCGACGGAACAAAACTTGTTTTTGAAAAAAAATATTACTGATGTATAACCGACGCATTACAAATATCGTATAATATACAAATATATCACTGCATCGGCTATGCGTCGGAAATATACCGAATTCCGACGGAACTTTGTTTGTTTTATTTAAGATATTACAAGCATGTAATATGCGTATAACTATATACGTATATTATACATATAGTTATATGTGTTGGTGAAACGTCGGAAAGATACTGATTTCCACTGGATCTCTAAATTTGTGTATTTCACGCATAACTTGAAATGAAAAATAAAACGCATATTTTCCTATGTATAAACGACGTCGGAAATACATCGGAAAAAAGATGCCGATATTGCAATCGTATATTATACGTATTTTTTATACGTCTATAAAACGCATAGTTTCCGATGCTTATTCGGCGTCGGAAATTTATCGATTGACGTTTTGTAGGGGACATTATGAAGAATCAATAGTGGAGCATTATGAATATACTTGAAAATTATCATTTACCTCAATAAACTATCCCTCAGCAAACATAAAGGAGGGAAAGACAATAAAAATAACTAAATTTAAAAGCGCCAGCGGTAACAAAAAAAACGAAAATGTAAGAAGTAAACTTTTTGCGACGAAATAGAAACATTAGACTACTTAATAACACTGCCGAGGCAGCCCCAGCCGCCGTGGAGTAGAGGTATGTTCCGTGCCTAGGATGCAAGAGGTCCCCGGTTCGAACCCGAGTAAGTACTATTGTTCAGTTGCAATATATAAATATGCTATGTTGTATATTAATATGCTATGGTGTATTATGAATATGTGAATTATGAATGGTTGGTAAGGGTTCAATGGTTGGTAAGGGTTCAAATTTTT
This sequence comes from Protula sp. h YS-2021, assembly GCA_949752745.1. Taxonomy (NCBI): domain Eukaryota; kingdom Metazoa; phylum Annelida; class Polychaeta; order Sabellida; family Serpulidae; genus Protula; species Protula sp. h YS-2021. The sequence continues at coordinate 17,380,988 of OX457025.1, read as the reverse complement.
CAAAAATGTTTATTATCACGGACGTGAAAACAGTACACTAAGTTTACAAAACCAATATCTTGTCTTGTTTAAGACACTTCGTGATCAAAGCCAAATATCAGTACTTGCTAGATAAATGTATTTTGGTAAGTGCCAATATTTCAAGATCAAGAATGCTACGTAACAAGCCATATGGATAGTTACCTGTTGGTTTGAAACCAGACATATCGGACAAATTTCGTCTAAGAACCAAATTATTACTAGCAAACAACAAAAGTGTTTTTTAAAGAACATTTGAACATTCGAACTTACATCTGATCAAACCACATTGTTTGGAATGTTGTTTAGTGTACGCTTCTGCATTTGCTATGTAAAATCATGTGTTGCATGGCTGCAGGGACAACAACACAAGCTTTGAGTCAGACGAAGAAAATGAAACCATTTGCAAATGGAGTTAAGAAACAAAAAGTGAAAACAATATTCAGTGGCAGTCGCTAATTGAGGAATACAAGGGAACAGGTCTTTTTCAAAGCCAGACAAAAGATAAAGCAGAATGAGATTAAGATGATCGCAAAGTGTTTTTCAAAACTATAAGCAACTGCTACAGCATTTGATGCACTGCGAGAAAAGCTGCTTACACAATAACATTGTCAGGTGTATCAGAAAGGTTATACAGAATGATATATCACTCACAAAAGCTATAAATAGAGCATTTCAGAGTCACAGGATAGATTTTGAAAACATATTTATGGATAAATGGTCTGTTGCCTTTACCAGACCTATTAGGTGTAATGTAAAGTGGCTAAGCAACATCGCTTGTTTTACCTAAGCTGATTCTTTGAATTATTACCCAAATAACACTGGAACCGGCTTAACAATTGAGCACACCTAAACTGTTACAATAGTTTTAAATGGCTATCGAATTCAATGTGGCTGGTATTGATTCGACCTGCATGGACCTTCTTCAAAGAAACTGTACATTAAGGCCCGAATAAAAAATTATGACGGTACTCCAGTTAAAGTGGAAGATTGGATTGCTTTTGTAAATAATCATCTAAATTCCTTGCTTAGATAATGTGATGTAAGCTTTCAACTGACAAACATATCAACCGGAAGTGGGATAATCCATGCGTATAAAAACACGTGTTCGACATGCTTTTTTCTACTCTGAGGATGCTAAAGAAAGACATCTTCAGAGTTAGTTGTGTTACAAAGATACTACAGGGCTTATGGATGCAGTGGATCCTACTGATGGTACCAACTTTGGACTAGTCGAGCGTTTCGTGTTGCTATTAATAGTAATGCCGTAGCATCAGCAGGCGCTCTGGAAGCAGATGCCACGTATTTTGATAGACTGTTGTTAAACGGTGGAGAAATCAACATAAAATTATTTAGAAGCAGTGATTCATTTTCCGAAATGTCCATACACTCGGATACTTATACTTTAGATATTGTAGATGCTAACTTGAAAATATGTAGTGTTAAAGCGAGTTGAACTGGGCCTGCACTATATCCATTTACTAAGGTTTTTAATATGCCGAAAGGATTCATTTCTTGGAGAAGTGCCTGAAAGGGTTGTTGTAGCTTTACCCCTTCAGAGGCATACAATGATTCAGTCTCCAAAAATCTATTCAATTATGATAATAAACAAGTGAGCTGCATGGGTTGTATGTAGACAGAAAAAGTCAGCTTAATGTCCCTTTTACACCCGGTTAAACGTCAACGAATACAATAATCCATATCTCAGCTTATTTCAAGATACTAGTAAGCATAGACGTAATGACGGTTAATTCATTTTACGTGAAGAGTATCCAAGAGATCATACCATGTATTTTTTTATCTGACGTCCAGGCATAATGAAATATTGACAAAGTAGCAAAGAAAGATCACATTTGTATCGGTGGTGGGTAAATATGTAGCAGACAAAATAAAAACTTGTACATAAATATTCATCTTTTATTTATTTCATATCATCTGTTCAACTCTTGCAACAACATACCCATTACATGTTTACCTTTAAAATGACAATAAGTCCCTAGTACATCCTGATCCCCCAAATGTACAAAATGTAGCCTCCAGAAATGATTGATCCGTATTCTGTACAATACAATTTCTAAACTCTTTACACTGCTTATGTGCAATAAATCTTGTCTCATTTCACAGACTTTAACACCATGCCAAGAAGGTAATACTTTAATACCTTTATCAAGTTTTTTAGCAAGTTGCCCATTTCTACTCTTTATAATTAGCTCAGCAATTTCATGCATTTTAATTAAAGACTGCTTTTTATATTGATACAAGTGTTCACTAAACATAAAAAGTCTACAATTATAATAAATTATATATTGATACATATAAGACAACACATCCTTATGCCTTTGAAAAGTAATTATATCCAAGTTTTTCAGCTATGTTGATTTTATCTGTGATCTTATTACTGCTCACCACTTGCTTTTGCATCTAAATAACAACAATGAGTGTCAGCTTTATACAATACATAGACAAACGACTTTAACTAAAATTTGTTGCTACTTGCCAGAACTGATCCAGACATTTAGATAATGTCAATGAGAGCGAGTAAAATATCCATCCCCTTGAATATACCTCTTGCCGTCAAAAAATGAAAATGCTATTTTACTAGTTTATTTATTTCCAGGCTAAATATTTCATACCCAAGGGTAGACACAATTTTAAGTTTTGATAGCGAAGAACATTTTTGTTTTGCTATACAGATTGGAAATTAATTTCGGTGTTGGTTGACCTGTATATTTAGTATGTCCAATAAGTCCTTGCTGTGATCTCATAATTGGTAACATTTATTCTGGAGCCAACGGATATGCTTATTGTGAATGTCTATAGGATACTCTAAAAGCACTTCAAAAATGTAATCTGTATCTGAATCGTCTGGAATCTGAGTCACATTAGCTCTATCTGACTGTTCGTCTGCCATCCAGTCAGAAAGTTTTTGAGATAATAGCTGGGGCATTTAGTAATCATACAAACCGCCCAGGTAAAATATGTAGTTGTTTGGGTTATCAGGATCATATCCTATTAATGGAGGACTATTAACTTTAGCATATTTATGAGTTATGGTCGATATTTCAACACGAGGGCCTGATCCATGAGATGCATGTCTGGATCTTCAATTAATTGTAAACTAACCTTGGTTAGCTTGGGTATCCTGACCTAAGACAATCCTGGAGTAGTATAACAGTGAACTGGATCGAGTTTGTACGAATCAAAACAGATATAGCGAAATTCTCAAATACATCTGCAAGAAGAAATACGCCCGTCTGTAGGTACAAGTCTCCAAGGGTTTGACAGTCTTTGTCTGAAGCATGTTTTTGTGTAAGAGCTCTGAAGAAAGCTAATTTGGGTGGAGAACTAGTTTTTTTCAACCGCTCCTGCCTATTCAGATAGTCATATAGATATACCCCTTTCCTAACTAAATGATCCTGTTCTTCAGCATCGGTGACATGTTTACACATGAATCTAAACTAGCCTTTCCCTTCTGTGCAAGATTGTTGATTAATTTCTCCAAAAATGTACACGGTTATTGGAAAGAATCAATAAGCCGCAAGTTTCCAACTGAAAATGAAATGTACCACTCAGTATTGTTTGGAATAACTTGTAGTCGCCTGGTTTTAATTTACCGACACCACTCATCAACAGATGACTATCATATCCACTAAGGCTGTGAAAGATGACGGGGATATGGTATGAATTGGGTTTCGTTTCATTTTCTTTTTTTTAATTTATATGCTCAATTGCATTCATTGTGAGCGGCACCTCTATAACGATCATTTAAGCGATCATGATCTCTAACTTTGTCAGCACCCAGAAGATAGTCACATAGGTGAAAAATTTGTTGCAGGCTAAAATTCTGTTTGCCTTTTCCCGTCAGAACCATTCGCTTGTGATTCTTTAAGATATGTAAAACAGTCTTCCTGTCTTCCACAACTCCATCAAAAATATATCGACAACATTATCACCACGATACACGACTGGTAGTTTGGCCAATGAATCTTCAGAACTTATTGCTACATAGCTAATGTATTGTGGTTAGTGTTTCTGACACTTAGTGGTACTGGACTGTTTTGGTTTCGGCGCCCATGTATCCACTTCAGTGCTGTAGCATGCAAAATCAGCGTAAATAATAAATGATGTACGCAGTTGTTGTACAACATTTTTTAATTCAATCCATTTATCTTTTGCCTTTTCGGGAAACTCGACTTTTTTGTGGCTTTTGTTTACAACATAATTCCACATGATTTGTAAGTAAATCCTGGCGAATAAAACTATAAGCAGTTATAGCAGTAAAAAGATGTACCGTGATATTTTGTTCTATAACCTATCAGGCGATTAAAGTTACGAATGAGACAATGATGCACCTTTGAACCTTGTTTAATCATAGGCAAATTTATATGGGTTTTCTGTTTATTCTTTGTGATGTAAAGCGTGTAAACCTCATCTTCATTTTCATAACCAAAGGCATTGATAGAGATGGTGTTTATTGCTTCAAATTTGAGAATTTGTTTTAATGTCATGGAGAAAGTTAGCCGGTCTATTTTTAATTTGTGTTCGTAGGGTATGCACCTAGTAGCCCTATTTGCACAGTTTATCCTTTCTGTTGGGTGTATGTAGCTAGTGAAGACCATACAAACGTTTCTCGTTTTTGTTTTCAACATTCAAGACACCCAGTTTTCGTCTAATGTATACTGGGAGCGTATAAAGGACGATCCTCTAAGTGGCTGGTATGTCGTCTTGTGAACTTGATGTTTTCAATTTCGTTCAAATTCTAGCCCGATCTCTCTCTTTCAAATTCTTGAGATTGAGTATTTACACCTTGAAAAGCTTCGGGAATTTCGTGGTCAATACCATGATTGTTAACCGCTCGAACCGGGTTTGTAGAAAATGAGGGCTCGCTGATGATGACGTTCCCCTCTTCATCAACTATGGAAAAAGTTTACCTTTGCTGTCAGATACCATTTAACACCATTATGTCTTGTCAAGTTACCATATAAGCCTTCTTTTATTTGTGGGTGTGTTTCAGATAAAGCTTTAACAAAGTCCAATTTAACTTCTATTCTAAAAGTAGCAACACTTACTGGCTTAATCATTGCTTGTAGTTGACCAGCTTTTCAGTTTCGCCATTTATTTGACTGTTTTCGATGACATTATCCGAAAACAGTATTTCCCTAGCTGAATTAATCACTGCTGAATTCCATCAAACACTCTCACATAATTAAAGTTGGTTAAATCCATTACTTTACAGCCATAACCTCATGTTTTATTACTGTCCCTATCGATAATTTCGGATAACTGTCACAGTCCTACTTTGGGACGCATGCTTATCAAAATATTCTTCAGCTTTTTAAGCACGTGCATGGACCAATTAGAGAGTAAAATGCTTGAGTATATATGCCTAAAGAATGACATGCAAGCTGCAAAAAACATTAAAATATTTTCATTATCAATCCTTAACATACATTGAGGGGATGTTGTTGATAGCATTTTTGGAGGGTATACAAAATATTGGTTCTTTTTTCTGGTGTGAAGCGTCAAATTCTTTATAAAATGATTCAAATAGAATGGATAGAAGCTAAACCAGGCATTTTCAGCGGGAATAATTCTGAATGGTCGAAGACAAACAAATAACGTAAACTAGAACTATATAACAGGCTTTCACACTGATTTTAATGAAATTTAGTTTGGTGATTTCAAAGAAAATTCAATAAAATTTGAACTACTTTGTATGTCAGTTTTTGTAGTCGATAGAATAAAACCAGTACTGGAAGATTAATTTTGCCTAGAAGATGGGGGTTTACAGCTCCAATCACATACGTTTCGGGAATTCCCCGCATTAGATCAATATCTTAACGAATGGCTACTTCCAGTTTGCTTAGAACCGAAAAATGGTAGGTTCGCAGCCTTAAACTGCTAGCATGTAATTTGTAAATAACGCGGTACTCCGGGTGCAGCATAAGGCGAGGTGTTCTATATGACTGGACCTTCTCTAAAGCTGACCTTTAAAGTAATGACACTACATACGGTTCCTTTAGGAGCCACCCTGATCTAACCTTGTGGCAAAGTCTAATAATCTGCTGCTCTGTCACTAAGGATGGGTTGTGGAAAAATAAATTCATCACATTCAATAAGGATTAATAGTACATATGATAAAAAATTAAAAACTTACTTGTTCGCTTTGGTACTTGATGATGAGGCCATGTAAACGTGTGTCTAACAGGAATCATGCTTCCTTTTTGTGCTATTCGTTGAAACACTATTACTTTAGTGGCTTTTCTCAATTTCTATATAAAAGGAAGATGTGTATTGCTCAAAATCTGCTGTCGGAATGATGTAATATGGACCGAAACTCCCAGTCTTCAACTTGTCAAATCACGCGATCATATGTATTCTCTAATCTGACTGGTTTAATATTGCGTAAATTATCATACAAACGATTCGATTTACCCAATTTCACTTGATTCTGCATTATCCCATCAGACGTATTGAAAAATATTGGGTGTGCTTCATATTCATTGGATGCAAAAAGATGGCGTGGATATACTCTTTTCTGATTGGTTTATTACAATCATCAAAACAGCTTGGTGACCTTGATTATGATCAGACAGGATTGCACAATTTGCCCGCATTTTCTTTTTTGCTCATTATTCAAAATTCCCGAGCATTATTTCAAAACAGTTCTGAATGTATATTATCACAAATATATACTTTTAACTAAAAATTGTATCTATGTTTCAGGCCCTGGGGAATCACGAATTCGATCTCGGTACTGAGGGACTTGAGCCGTTTTTACGGAACATTACATTTCCAGTTCTCTCATCCAACATAGACGCATCGAATGACGCGTTCGTCAGTGGTCTATTCTCACCTAGTACGGTGCTGGACGTGGGTGGAGAGCAGATAGGCGTAATTGGCTATACAACTGCCGAAACACAGTTTCTTGTAGAAACAGGTGAACTGAGAATTGTAATATCCAAAACAGCTTTTAGACGTCAACGTTGGTCAGCGTTTTTTTTTTTCATTTTTCTTCCACTGGTTTATAGTAGAGCCGATACATGTTCTACGCACGTGACAATTTCCCTTATAACACTGGGCAAAATTGTGGAATTCATGCCTCATTCAATCTTGTAACCATACACTACAAATTGAGAAATGGAAAATGGTAACAATACTATATAATAACCAAAACGAAAAGATAGCCATGATCTGATAAGTCACGGCCATGGAATTGAAGTATGGCTTCTGTTTCTTTGCATCTGTTACCTTATATGGTTGTGAAACAGATAAAAGCAATGATCATGATCTTCATATAACGTCAAACGTCGCAGACTATAACTCTAAGACCGTCGGTGAGACGTATGTGAAACGCTAAATATCACTTTTAGCTGGCCAACTGAAGCAAAATATTTCAAACGCTGTTTCCACTCCATTATCAGACGTCATATTGACGTCCTGTCGTGACTGGTAAACAATGTCTGTCCCAGGCCAATGATACTTTGGTGACGAAACATGGAATGTTTAAGTGGTCATACATAACCAGCCTAAGTATGGTTTCGTACATATAAAATGTGTCTTTATTAATGCAGTGACGTCATAGCAATTCGTTAACAAACAACTGGTTAGCTTGTGTATTAATTCTTTTCAGGAGGCATAAAAAATCTCGTTTTTGAAAACGAGATTACAGCAGTTCAAAGAGAAGTCAACAAACTGACAGACGAAGGCGTCAACAAAATCATCGTGCTGGGTCATGGCGGCTATCTACTGGACACGCGCATTGCAGAAGAAGTCACTGGGGTGGACATTGTTGTCGGAGGGCACTCCAATACTTTCTTGTTCAATGGTGAAGGTAATCGCTTTAGATTGCTTTTTCAGGTTCGAAAATTAGGCCAAGTACTAAGATAAGCACTCATGAAGTTTATTTATATTTTATCTGAAGAGGTCTTCAACGGGTAAAACCTTTAAGCTAGTTTATTATTAAATCCCAAAAGTATCCCTTGTTTATTCTCGGCATTTGTTTAAAAAGTGGCCAGTAAAAGAAATAAATATAAATGTAACTCCTAAAAAATACAATAAAGTTTTCTTTACCGAGTTTTATTTTTCACACGTATGCCACTTTGGGGACAAATGTTATCTCATCTCTCTAGAATGGTATCGCGAATTCTCTTTCTATTGGTGGTTTACAGCACTTCCGGAACATAATTGCTGTGCAATTTTTCACTTGAATTTCCTTTTCAGTGTATATGTATGCGAAAACACATTATAAGTACTGTGTAAGTACTGATATTCACGACCATGATGTGTCGCAAGTTCCTCATCCCTTATGCGATATCTCTCGGTTACAATGTCCGGGATACCCAGCGATCATTATGTCCTAGCAGAATATTTCAGATTTCAAAGCATTTTTCATATTAAATTTGTTTTAGACATATTAAAGGTTAGACATGCACCTCAGAGATATGCCGGAGCGGTAGGGCCTAGGTGCACATTGTATTATACGTGTTACCATGCGTGCCCAAAAGGAATATTAATTCAAAATTAGCACTTAGTTTTTAGATGTCGTTTCAAAAAGGTCATGGACATGCATGGCAATTGTTTGCTATGTGTCTTCCTCCCGGACTGTAGTAAGTCTATGCAAAAATAAATGGGGAATGATGCAACAACAAAGGTCATTTCGAAGTTTCCTACAGGAACACGGGCAAAAAAAAGAACTAAAAGAAAATACTAGAAAATGAAATATTTCATTTTGTAAAACACTATTTTGGGATGACATGACGAATTACATAAAAAACGGCCCCTCTTGCGTTGTTGTGGTCTCATTTGGAAGCAGATGCAGTATTTAGATTAAAAGTGTTTGTACTAGAGTAAGGGCCACTATGAATATAAAATTAGGCCATGTCTTAGTGACGGCCTCAAGAAGTTGTCTGTATTGCGCCCCTTTCACTACGACCACGAATATTCCGAATCATTCCGAATCGGAAACTTTCGAAAATCATGATGATTCGCCTAAGAATCGCCAAGAATGCAAAAGCATCGATTACGAAGCCGTTACGGAATATGAGAATTAATGATGAATGGATTACGATACGATTCGAAGACCTTTCCACGATCGTTTTCATGAACAAAAGAATTCTCGCTGATTCGACGAACTCTCGCGAACTGTATGAATTACTTGGGAATCAAATAAAATTCAATTAAGAAATTCAAGAAATCACCGAGATTTGTCAACGGACATAAAACATTTCCGAATCGGTGTGATTCGGAATGCTCGTGTTCGCAATGACAGGGGCACATAAGGGCTGTCTTACGTGTGGTTGAGGTTGGCATGGGGAGACAGTGTGTAAATGATCCTGTGGCTTTCTGATCGATCCCTTGGCTTTTCATTCCCCACCCACCGTCCACTCCCAACAAATTCAGTAAATATTGCGAGAGTGGATCAACGGCAGACAAGCTATTATCCGGCGTCTAATGAATATGGTCAAAAGGTTGCAAACAGAAGTTGAGTTGTTCTATGAAAGTAGTCGCGTACATTGTTAACTGCACTCATAAATGTTCAATTTGATGAAAGGGTGCGCTTTTAAATTAAGTTCGATACTTCTTAACTAGCGAATGATGAAATTTACAAAGACTATACTCGAGTGGCCTCCCTCCTCCCGAAAGTGTCATAATCTTTTGCCCAAAAAGTCGGTGACGTAGGCTCAACAGTGAATGAAATATGTTCATTAGACGTTGCATAAATTTGCTCTTTGGACTTGACTGACGTAGAAAAAAGCATTATTTTGAGGTCTTTATCGATCACAACCAAATATAAACATACGCAGCATCGCGACTTGGTCGGGCCGGCATCGCGACTTCAAATCGGCATCGGATTGGAGCTAGAAGGGGAGGGGGTTAGATGCCAGCTGTTTACAATGCGTGTTAATGACTTTTTTTAAACGCCCAAAAATCGTGAAGTGCTAAGTTAAGAATAATGCCCCCTTTTTTAACCAAACACGGAGTACAATTCTGAGAGAGCCTCCATTCATTCTCAAACAATCTTCATGTATATCAAAAACAAAATGTCATATGTTACAGCGGATGACTATCCGAAAAGTGATGACATAGTCGGTCCTTATCCCACTGTCGTACAGAATGCGGATCACTCGCAGGCTCTTGTCGTACAGGCGTATGCCTATGGCAAGTACCTGGGATTCTTGACGGCTGTTTTCGATGCTGATGGCTTTCTAACATCGTGGTCAACAATTAACCCTATCAATCTTGGAAGAACGGTGAAAGCAGGTGAATGTATGTCTTATTTGTGGAGTGAATGTGTGGGTGTTATTGTGGAGTGGGTGTGTGTCTTACTGTGGAGTGAGTGTGTATCTTATTGTGAAGTTAACATGTGTCTTATTGTGGAGAGAGTGTCTTTCTTGTTGTGGAGGCAGTGTGTGTCTTACTGTGGAGTGAGTGTGTATATTAATGTTGAATGAATCTGTGTCTTACTGTAGAGTAGGTGTGTGTCTTAGTGTGAAGTGAGTGTGTCTTATTGTTGTGTGAATCTGTGTCTTACTGTGGAGTGAGTGTGTGTCACAGTGGAGTGAGTGTGATTCATACTGTTGAGTCAGTGTGTGTCTTACTGTGGAGTGAGTAGGGTTTTTAGTGTGGAATAAGTGTATGTCTTACTCTTGAGTGGGTGTGTGCCTTGTTTCGCAGAGTGTACCGTATTGTAGAATGACTTTGTGTTTTAAGTTGGAGTGAGAGTGTGTCTTACTGTGGATTGAGTGTATGTGTTATTGTGGAATGAATGTATGTCTTACTGCGGAGTGACTGTGTGTGTTACTGTGGAGTGAGTGTGCATCTTATTGTGGAGTTCGCAAGTGTCTTATTGTGGAGAGTGTCTTTCTTATTGTGGAGGCAGTGTGTGTCTTACTAAGGAGTTAGTGCCTGCCTTTTTGCGCAGTGAGTGTGTATCTTACTGTGGAGTGAGTGTGTGTCTTACTGTGGAGTAAGTGTGTGTCTTATTGTGGAGTTCGCATGTGTCTTATTGTGGAGAGTGTCTTTCTTATTGTGGAGGCAGTGTGTGTCTTACTAAGGAGTTAGTGCGTGCCTTTTTGCGCAGTGAGTGTGTATCTTACTGTGGAGTGAGTGTGTGTCTTACTGTGGAGTAATTGTGTGTCTTACTGTCGAGTGAATGTGGGTATTACTGTAGATTGAGTGTGTGTCTTACTGTGGAGTGAGTGTGTGTCTTACTGTGGAGGCAGTATGTGTCTTACTAAGGAGTTAGTGCGTGCCTTTTTGCGCAGTGAGTGTGTATCTTACTGTGGAGTGAGTGTGTGTCGCATTGTGGAGTGAGTGGGTATTTTATTGTGGTGTCAATGTGTCTTCTATTGTAACTTGAGTATATTAATGTGGAGTGATGTGTATATCGGATTGTAGCATTTTATGCAAATTTACACAGAGATATATTTTTATTTTGGGGATGCAATTTAATCTTTTATGTGCAAAAAGGTTTAGCACATATGCCACAGCATTTAATCGATGACGATTTATCTTACATTTTGAGATTCTTCGTCCTTTTTAACCCAGTCGACTTTGTCGGACTTGGTTAGTCGTATCATTATAGGGTACCTGAATGTATATGCGTATGTGCGTATGTTAAACTTTTTCTTTAAAATCCTACTCCTCCTACAATTTTCCTTCAATCGTTTCGATATTACGCAGGAATGTTAACTGGGTGGTCTTCCACCTGGCTATTACTTTTTGACGATTGACGAAAAACTGACAAAATGGTGGCACATTTTGTACCCGTTTTGACTAATTTTTTAAATGCTATTTCTCCTACCGTTTTACTCCAATCATTTAGACGTTGCGCAGGGAAGTTCTCCAGGGATTCGCCTACTTGGCTATTATTACAACTTCCAAAATGGCGGAACTTTGAAGCTTGGCAAAAATTCGAATAAATGGAAGTAAATAACTGAATTGGCAAACCATTCATTTCTCTCATTCTTTTTCAATAGTTATAAAATTTTAATCGAAAGTTTCTTGGGTGCTTCTCCATCTGGACCTAGCTTTTTTCACAAATGACAAAAAATACAGAAATGGTGGAATTTTAAAAATTTTGTAAAATTGTGTAAATGTCGGTAAATACGTGAAAACTCTCAACCTCTCAACCTCTCCAACATCCCTTTTCGGGTAGCTTCCACCCGGGAAACTCCTTTTTGTGTATTAAAACTATGAAAAAGTTACGTTCATAAACAAAGTTCTTCATTTTTCAGCCTAACAGTATTCGTTTCAGAGTTTTTCTCTCTTTCCTTGTTTGGTAACTCGGTTGGGTCATGTCCTTGGACATGCTTGCTTTGTTTGTTTGTTTTTTGTTTTTTTTTTTTTTTTTTGTTTGATTTTTTTTAGATTTTGACCTGAAAAACGCGTTTTTTTTGTGTATTAATATTATGAAAAAGTTCATAAACAAATTTCTTTATTTTTTGGCCTAACGATATTTGTTTCAGAGTTTTATTCTCTTTCCTTGTTTGGTAACTCGGCTGTATCATGTCCTTGGACATGCTTGTTTATCCAATGCAATTTTATACACTTTTTTTACACGTTCGAGATTTTGTAACTACCGGAACCCAGTTAAAACGGTTTGACTGCACTAAATTGCACTAAATTTCTAGCACATTATTTTCAGGATAATCTGTCGAAATGGTCCCATCTCTGGTTTGTATGGGGAGAATACCCTTGGGACAGCTATGAATTCTATACCCTCGTTTTCAGATTGCGCTTTCTTTATAAAAAATCACTTCAAAATATAGGAACTGTTAAGATCATACGAACAGTTTTTCAGTCACTAAATCATAAAAAAATAAATGAATTGGTAAAGTAAGCTTTCATAATAGCTAAAATACACCATTTTTCAATAGATTATTTGATGCCACTAGGCCAAACGACACCAGATAATACAGAGCTTTAGCAAGAAATTTAATCGAATTTTAAATCAAGTTTCAGTAAATTTTAGTCAGTTACCTTGAACTTGAATATAATTCGGAGCTGTGTTTTCATCACAGGAGAATTAATCTATCAGCAGTCACTGGTAATTTTTGCAGCTGAACATTCTAAGTCAAGTATCAAAGAAGGCATATTTAACATGTGTGGAAGAGCTTCAAGTACAACACTGGTGAAAGCATTTATCTTCAAAGTTGTGTTTATTTCTGAATCGTGTTATCCAATTTAAGACTTAAGTAAATAAATAATAAAATTTATTTAAATGGGAATTAACATGGGAAGATCTTACTTAATGTAAAAAAACCGCAATATGTTGGGACTAAGATAAAGGTCGTCTAAGAAAACCTGGTGCAGAAAGGAGAACCATAACTGCAATGAAGTGAGAAAAATAAGCGAAAAAAAATAGATAAACACCTCTGGTCGTCTGTATAATTATAAAACACAGTCTTCTTCTTTTTATTGTTCCGTTATGGTTCGTTTTAGAAGAATTACGGCGTAACAACGACGAGGCGTTACAATAAAAAATGCACAATTTTAGCCCGGTCGTTGGAGAACTAAAGAAAAAGACTTTCTGCCATATTTGCCAATTGCCTTTTTATTCGCTATGCTACCGACTGTTCTATGATTTAGATCACCTTTTAATCGCAATGAAAAATAATTTATTTCTTGGTGATTTTTTAAAGAATATTTCTGCATATTCCAAGATTTCTATTTTTTGTTATAGCCAGATTAAAATGTTTCTTTTCGTTTCCATATTGGATTGGTTTTGACATATGAAACAAAACCGCAAAATCCATGACATTTATTGATAAATTTTGAAATCGTATCTGATATTTTAACTATCCCTAATGCAAATGACTGTTTGAGTAGCGCACCGGGATGCTTCCACAGATAGGTTTGACATAGGAATGCGTACAAAGCCTTTCTACATTGCAACCCCTGCTGCTTAAACCATGGTCAAGTGTACAGTTTCCGTATTCATTAACGAGGATCAAACTCAAACTTACGCACATATTCTAAATTTCAGCTAAGTATGAGTTTCAGTCTTCAATAAAGTAAAGCATCGGCTCAAAATGAGTCTAGACTAGAAGGTGACTTAAAAATAAGTAATGTCAAATAAGATAGGCACTTCTTTCTCACCGTAATATGTGAGTACTTTTACTTTAATAACTACTTTAATTTTGGTCATTTTAAGTTATAAAAGCAAAAAATTTGTTTCGCTGCCCACAGAAAGAGTCTAGTGTTAAGCGGAGTTTCAACGCTGAAAAGCTTAAGCTCATATTTTGAGCAAATGTTCAAGTGAGTTTGAAACTCAAATTTCGGACTCAATTTGAGTATGAGTTTGAGCTAAGTTATTAAGTACAGGCGCAGGTCATCTAATAAAATCAGGCGAGAGTAATGTACAGTCGAACTTCGGACTGGAAACGAGTAGACTGTATATCTCTCGATAAAATTTCCCGAAAAAAAACATAAAATTACACCACAAAGTCATTCATGCAAATTCAATAAACAAACACAGGGGACGCGTATTAAAAGAGTTCAAGTTTAGAACTTGAGGCCACGCATTGATGAGCGATATTTATCATTTTCTCTATACCATAGATGCTCATTATCTCTCCTTTCTATCATTTATGTTCTTTCTTTTTTTCAAACTTTAGACAGAGATGTGGAAGTAGAAATAAGGAGATGGGCTGAACCTCTACAAGCCATACGCCAGATGGTTATAGGCGAGACATATGTTTTGTTAGACGGACCGCCGAGCTGTCGTCTACGTGAATGCAACCTTGGTGAGTCCCCTCGCCTCCTCGGACACTATCAAATGCCTTCCATCTATTTCATTTATTTATTAATAGATTTATTTATTTCAAAATATAAGCTTTGAAACTTCACCTCTGCCATCGAAAAATTAAACCACACAGGTGTTGCGCACGATTAATAAAATATTCCCAAGATCTGCAGTAAGTCATTTTCATATCAATGTCAGACGGTAAGGTGAAGCTGACAGACAGAGGGGTTCAATGCAATACAAACAGGTAGCGCACAAGTGTGAAGAGGGTTTGATATTCCTTGAACTGCAACGACCGGAAGATGGTTTATTTTTTTATTTATATATTTATGTATTTTTTACGAGGAGGAGGGATAGGGCGGGGGTTTTTTGTTCAAAAGAGTCATGAATATTTTTCTCTTTCGAAAACACGGCAGGATGCGAGTGAAAAGGAGGTATCACTCGCTCTACAGAAACTCACCCATACTCACCTATACATACTACTGAACTGAGGTTTCATAGATAGCTGCCTAAAAGTGTCAAACGCTACGAAAGATTATAACAAATTAGAAAAACAGCATGTAGACTACTCACCAATGGTTAAAGAAGAAAAGAAACTGCACCTCGATAAAACATGAACTAAGTTTGACTCTTTTAATTCCTACAAATGGAAGGAATTCTTAGAAATATTTCCTATCAGGGCCTTTTTACTGCAGGCAATGTGATATGTGATGCTCTATTGGAAGAACACATGACGGGGCCATCAAAGCCAGGTGATCCGTGGACGGACGTCAGCCTCGTTATGCTCAACAGCGGCGGCAGCAGAGTGTCAACTGAGCAGGGTAGCACACACATATAACAACAACCACACACACACAACCACACACCCACACCCACACACAACCACACACACATACACAAGGACATCAACCTTGTCATGTTCAACAGCGGCGGCTTCAGAGTATCAACTGAGCAGGGTAGCACACAACTAGCCACAACCACACATACCCACACACAACCACACACACACACACATACACATGGGCATCAGCCTTGTTATGCTCAACGGCAGTGGCTTCAGAGTGTCAACTGAGCAAGGTAGTACCGGGAGTTTCCGAAAAGAAGCTCCCCCATATAAAAGCCCCGGGGCCCTTATTAGGAAACTGTTTCCCAATAGAAACCCCGGGGCTTCTATTTGGATTTAAAATAAAGACCTGAAAAAATCGTTTCCTAATAAAAGCCCCCCTCCTTCCCTGCAAGTCTTTTTAAAGCTCGTGTTTACTCGTGATGCAGACACGGTGCACTTAATCCTTTGATATGAGGCAGCTCCTAGACATGCTCTGCATCGTTGCTTAATCCTGTGCATTGCACAAGGCGAACACCCCCCCCTCCCCACTGCCACCTTTACTCCGTAGTATTACTGGAAATACAACCGGCTGAGTACTGAAACGGGCGGCGTGATGTTGCCCCTCCTTCCCTGCAAGTCTTTTTAGAACTTATGTTTACTAGCAATGCAGACACGGTGCACTTAATCCTTTGATGTGAGGCAAACCCCTAGACACGTTCTGTGTCGTTGCTTAATCCTGTGCTTCCTACAAGGCAACCCCCCCCCCCCTCCACTTTACCAGACTTTTTTAGTTACTGTTGTTTTGTGTGTTTTATTTTTGGTGCCGAAATCCTCAGCATGTAGCGTTTTAAGAAGAGATTGATGGTAAATTTTCTTTTTATCAATAAAAACTTATTTTTGGTGCCGAAATCCTCAGCATGTAGCGTTTTAAGAAGAGATTGATGGTAAATTTTCTTTTTATCAATAAAAACTTACCGACAACCACCCCTCCTTCTATCTAAAAGAAATAGAAGCCCCGGGGCTCTAATTAGAAAACTGTTTCCTGATAGAAGCCCCGGGGCTTCTATTTGGTTTCTAAATGAGCGCCTGAAATTGGCCAGTTTCCAAATAGAAGCCCTGGGCTTTTTTTCGGAAACCCCCGGTATTAAATGTAGTTCACACACTCACAAACACACACACCCACACACAACCACACACACACAAACACATACAACCACACACATGTATATATTTATATGCACGTATATGTGCACGTTTAAAAACTTTAAGTTTGCAATTGAAGAACAGAACAGCAAACTGACATATGTCTCAAGCGAAAAACTAATAAAGTAATTATTTCAATATGAGAAACAAAAACAGAAAAGACACTTAAGAAACAACATTGTATTTTTTAAGGGGGAATGCATATGGTCTTTGCAGACACCTATGACATACATACAAAGAGTTGTTCGAGTTCTGACGTCTCCCTCCTGGACGCAATGTTCGTGACATCATTCATTCACTCTAACACTGGCGCCCACGTCTTCTCCCTCTCCCACCCCATGTGCGTTATGGATAACCCCTTTCTGCAGAATAACTCAAGGCATATCTTTAAAAACTGATTACACAAATTGCATTCTTATAAAAATAACAGCCCAAAGCTGATGAAAAGTTTCACTACACTTTTTTAAGTCTAAAATCGTATTTCACCGCTGTGCTCTGAATCAAAGTTGTTATTTTAATCATTAAGGCATGATTACGATGGAAAATATTCTGGACACTCTGCCGTTTCGTCATACCGTCGTCATGGTTACAATCACTGGCCAGATCATTCATGAGGCTTTAGAACACTCCGCGTCAGTGTATAATCCACTCGATCCCAAAGGAGCCTTCCTCCAGTTTTCCGGTGAGTCTAATCATAGAAATGTAATCGTATTTGGTAAAAATTTCCATAACAAATTCAAGTATGTCAAGTGGTATAATTATTGTTTGGGAATATTTAAATTTAAAGACCAATTGCCTCTAGATGGGCGGAAAGAAAGAAAGAAAAACACATATTGACAACATATATAAGCATTTTGGTATCCATATTAATTACATCGGTCGATAAGTTGATTTCTGACACACTTTTTCAGGTTTTCGTGTTGTTTATGACGTTACAAAGCCGGTCGGCAATCGAGTGGTTTCGGTATCCGTCCGATGCCAAAACTGTACCATACCGAAATTTCAACCACTCGAAAAAGATAAGCGCTACAACGTACTCATAAATAACTTCATGTTTAATGGGGGAGACGGGTACTCTATGATCGAAAATAACTTAATCGACGTGAGAGATTTCGGTGAGTAGAAGGGGAAAATAATGCGTGATAAAGTAATCTAGAATTTCTAGATGGATAAACTCTTTTATTTGAATATCAAAGCAACCTACATACTTTTTCGGGTTAAAGACAACTTCAAAGTATGAGATTTCAATTCCGAATATCTGTGAACTTTGAGTGAGCAATTAATTGAGAAAAAAAACAAACGACCAATAACCAATTTTTTTTTCGTGTAAAGCGATAATTAAAAAAATGTTGTTTTCTGTTTGTTTTTACAAACACTCTTGTGACGTCACGATAATACTGAAAGTTTAACATTTATGCTTGACATGTTTGTTGTGACTATTTGTTATTACAATTTTGTTTGTTTGTTTGTTTGTTTTTTTTATTTTCTTTTTCTCTTGCAGGAAGCCTAGAGACGGACTCTGTAGTAAATAACGTGAGGCGCCACAGTCCTATCTACAATGGCGAGGAGGGGCGCATCTACGTCACAACCACTACTCTCTCTGTAGATTCGCTGGCAGATTCTGCTTCTACATCCAGTGGCCTAAATATAGTTGCTATTCTCATTATATCTTTAAATTACTGCCTTGCCTGAAAATGAGAGTTTTGAAAACTAGAAGCGTGTCAACTTTAATTCAGAGCTCAAGGTCTATTTATAGATCAATAACGTATTTTCTGAGTTTTCTCTGTGTTCAGTAGAGATGTCGGTGGTCTATTCCATAATATCCTACCAAGAAGTATTTGTTTTCTAATTTCCTTGAAAAATTTTTGTTTTAAGAAATACTGTGCTCAGTATAATATAACCAATTAGTAAACACTGATAAACAGAACGTAGCTGATAAAAGGAGCTACCGCTAGCGGAGGACATATGTCACGACGGAATAGGAGGCTGTTTTGAGAAACTGAGGAGCGCCGGTGTTTTTTTTTTCATATTTTTTCTAGATTTGACTGACCAAAGTGTTTTTGTCGAGCGGTAAGAACCGCAGAGTTTTCCACGGTTTTGAGGCTTTGAAAAAAAAACAGGCACACCCTGCCTAATTTACGATTTAGTTAAAGTTTATCCTATAACAATCGTTACAGTTTTGTCCCAACTCAAGTTTAATTATATTACAGGGCAGTCATTACAGTTTTGTTCTAGCTTAAGAACATTCGCCGAGTTTCACAAAAACGCCTTTGTACACATTACAGGAAGCGATCCATGAGTTCTTGTTTCGGCACTTCTCTTAATTACAATGTTTCGGATCTAATCACTCGGCCAGATAGAAAGCAGCTCGTAACGACACGCACAGATTATAGACGAGAGACAATTAAAACGTGAAACATAGCTTTTAATATCAAATATTATGTAGTTTTGGGGGTTTTTTTAAATCAAGGATATTTTTTTATATTTTACTTCCCATCATTTCTGTTCTTCTTATGTTATCTGAACCCTTTCACTTGGCATTGCTCTAGCTGACATTCATTGGCGAGTACTATGGTACTGAGAGATACTTAATTTTGGTAAATGCTTGTGTCGCCCACCTGATTCTGATTTGGTCGTTAGCGTGGAAGAGGCGTCATAACGAAATGATGCCACAAGAGCGATTTAAAAAGGTAACAAGCTGCTCTTTATAATAGCAAAAGTACTTGAATTCTCACTGAATTTAAGAAGTCACAAAAGCTACAATTATTGTTAGTGTTGGTCAAGTTGACAGAAGGCAATCCCGGATAATTGCTTTGATAGCTTTACTGAGCTTCTGTATCTAAGCTTATGCAGTTCGGTAATTGTCCTCATTAATGGATAACAGCAGGCATATATGTGGAAAATCGCGCTTTTATAAGCAATGTTACTGAAATTTTATGACAAATAAAAGCATGCAAACTACGAGCACAATTTTATATTGTTTTATGATTGTATTTTTGGCTAAATACGACGGTGTAGGTAAGTTTATTGGTTTAACACATTTTATACTGATAAGAAATTCTTTCTCACCATGATTTCTGCGTTGGTTTTAGAAATGATCTTTTGAAATTAGCTCGCATTTTATGTCTAGTTTCTTAATGACGAATATCATTAAACAAAAGATTTTTGAATTAATTAAAATATTCCAAGCGCTATTTACACAGTCTCTCGCTGTCTGTAAAGACGCTGATCTCAGTATTCGTTTGTCATGTACTTATCTTATTATTTTACACATAAAATATCACATCAATAATTCTTAAAATTCTCCACCTCAACTGTCAAAACAAAGGTAAAACGAAATATACAGGCATTGAGTAGTAGTACAGCTCAACAGTGTGAACAACTTCACACCACGTGCTACACACGTCCAAAATTTCGAGCTCAATATGATCTGTGGAAGAATCGGGAACAAAATGGCGGACCACTGCAAAAAGGCGCGAAAAAATGGCCTGCACAATCGCAATATACTATTTGCAAGTCATCGGTTTGAAAAGTGGCAAATATGCAAGATTTTTTCCTTTCCTTTTGCAATGACCAACAGACAAATACTCGACAGGAAAATCATCAACGTATTAATCGATCCAACTGCATTAAAAAACACAGCAAAAAGGTGAAAAAGAAGAACAACGGCGTTTTTTGCGATTGTCATGCAATTAAAGTGTGTAGAACATATCAAGTTTACTTTGCCAATCAATGTATATAATTAGACGAAGCAGCAACCACCCCCAGAAATCCATTTTGCATGGAAATACAACATGAAAATATGTAACTCGTGTATTTATCCCGTGATTTATGTTTATTTATATTTATATCACTTAACTGTTGTACTTTTGCACATTTGTTCTTGATCATCTCCTTGATCAAATTATTTATGTTACAAAAATGCAACAATGGAAATTACAATATAAATGTTTAGTTTCACGTTTCGTATGAGAATGCTATTACATTTTTTGTGGTTAAAGAGTTTACAGCGATATTAACAATCCAGTTACTAATAGCGTCGTTTTAACAACTAATGCTACACTGTTTTAGCGTGCATTGCAGCCAAGCAACGTAGTACAACTACAGTAAGCTCATTGGCGTCTTACGGAATAGACGCTCTTCTCTATATGCTTTGTTCATTCGTGAGATTTTCATCGTTTTTTTTTCTTTACATTATGTCCGTCATTTTCGCATCACAACTCGTCAGAAACTACTGATCCCATTAACACCAAACTAACGCAATATATAGTACTTAAAGTAAACTAGTTCTATCAATATATTTTATTTATTATTAAGGTTGTTTTCAGGGTCAAACCGATACGCAAAGACAGGGTAATTTTTCCTTTCTTCTGCACTGAGTTCGAGATCAGTTGAACTTGTGTGCAGCTGAGCACGATAAAAAATTAATAGACTTAAACTTTAATAGCCTACATTTCTGTGTACATCATTTTAATACATCATTATATAGAAAATATAATATATATATAAATCATAAGTTGTGATGAAGTTTTCGATGTAGTTTTTAGATGCTACTCATCGAATTTCAAGTTATAACGGTCAACATGTAAAATAGAAGCTTCGAAGTGGGGGTTCTGCATGGGCATACTAAATGCACGCTTGTATATGTTACAGGGTATCTTTAATTTCAGGGTAAGTGTACTTACACTAGTGTAAGTATACTTGCCCTAGCATGGACAGGTTAAGTATACTTACACTGAAAATTAGGCGTGAAAAAATTAAAGATACCCTGAAACGAATGTTAAACATCGTGATGAGCAAATCCCACCAATAATGCTTTTAAATTGCAATTATACTTAAACGGTCGGGACATGTGCTGTAATTATCACATCACACGTGGTTTATTGTAACTAAACACCCATTAAAGGCACGTTACTGTAAATTGCAATTATACATGAAAGGTCCTCACCTGATCTGTAATTATCACATTACAGATATTTTATTGTAACAAAACACCTTTTGAAGGCACATTGCAATTGTTAATTGAATTTTGTACTATAGTCTTTAATTATTAAATCACAAGTAAATAATTGCAATTGAAGATTTATTGAAGGCATTTAATTTAAATAACTAGCTTGTGATAACTTTGCAGTGAATGGAGCCGGAGTTGAACTTTTCGTTCCCTTCTCTGTAGAACAGTAGAACAAAGCGTTGTAAATGCTGCAAAGCAAATGTAATGTGCAACTCGAGCTGCCATTCAAGTCTAACATGTGGTAACAAAAATTAGTTGCAAACGCAATTGAATAATTGCAACTGAATAAGACATTAAGATTGTAAAAGTAATTACAGGTGGGCTTAGTTAATTGCAATTGAATGAGATGTTAAACAATGTTATATTGATGAAAAGCATCTATTACTTTTGTGAATGTTTTGTTAATAAAGGTAGAGTTCTTATCGAATAAAATGTTATTCACGATCTCTAATATGATGTGAGGTACCGACATTTACACAATTTTACAAAATTTTTCAAATTCCATCATTTCAGCATTTTTTTTTGTCATTTGCGAAAAAAAGAAAATTCCAGGTGGAGAAGCACTTAAGAAACTTTTGATTAAAATTTTATAACTATTTGAAAAAGCCTGAGAGAAATGAACGGTTTGACAATTCAGTTATTTACTACCATTTATTCCAGTTTTTGCGCGAAAAAAACACCCTGGTAGGCAAACCACTGGGAAACATCTCTGCGTAACATCTAAACGATTGGTGTAAAACTGTAGGAGGAGTAGCATATTATAATGGGTCAAAACGGGCACAAAAAGTGCCGCCATTTCGTCAGTTTTTCGTCAATCGTCAAAAAAGTAATAGCCAGGTGGGGGACCACCCAGCGAACATTCCTGCGTAATATCAAAACGATTGAAGGAGTAACATTTTAAAGAAAAAGTTTAACATACGCACATACGCACAAACATCCAAGCCCGACTAACCCAGTCCGACAAAGTCGGCTTGGTTAATAAAAGTTGAAAACACTCTTGGTGGTCAATATTTGCTCATCTCCATGGTTAACATTCATTTCAGGGTATCTTTAATTTTTTCACGCCTAATTTTCAGTGTAAGTATACTTACACTGAAAATTTTCAGTGTAAGTATACTTATCCTGACCATGTCAGGGCAAGTATACTTACACTAGTGTAACTATACTTACCCTGAAATTAAAGCAGGATACATGATTATGAAAAGTGAATTATCCTTTTAGAACGGGATCGCACTAAATCCGAATTTAAAAAAAAAATTAGAAATTTTAGGGGTTTTTAAATTTTAATTTTGGCCAAGTGTTTACCTATTTGACTTTCGCCAAATCGTGCTCCTCGTTTAGTTAGAAACACACTGGAGTATCCCGACATTTAGCTGAGCGACACTTAGCCAAAAATTAGCATCTATGGCATTTAGTTGAAATTTATGGTAAACTTCAAAAGGACTACGCTCCAAAACTTCATAATGTCTACGCGAGAAAATTAGACCTGCAAAATGACTAAACTCCAGAATGTCTACAGGGAGTAAACTTAACTTGCAAAAGGACTAAACTTCAAAAGAACTACGAACCTGATATGGGTTTCACCATCATTATTTTACCTCAAACTTGCATTAAACGTCAGAGAATTACAAAGCAACAAAAATAAGAATCTACTCTACTCTACTGCAATAAAGTTTCTAGAAAAAAAATGTACACTAATACGCTGCACTAACATTCTGCAATACTGCATATCCTTACTACAAAGCTTAGTCCTTTTGAAGCTTATTCCTTTTGCGGGAACTTTTATCAGTTTTACTCCCGCGTAGATATTTTGCTGATTAATCCTTTGCAGGTGCTATTTTTTTTCTCGTAGACATTCTGGAGTTTAGTCCTTTTGAAGTTTAGTCCTTTTGCCAGTTAATCGAATTTTATAACTGTAGATTCGTCAAATTGTCAAAGATGCCAATTTTGGCTAAATATCGCTCAAATGACCGTCTATCGGCTAAATGTTGTGCATTCGTGTTTCTGGGTAAAGCATTATTAGTTGGATGAATATTGTGGATTAGGTAGCACGAATTTATTTATATTCTAGTACTGTATCATCATGCATTTTAGATTGAGCCTGAAAGCGCGAGTCTGTTGCAGGGGGTCTCAATTTTACGCGCAGGGGGGGGGGGGGGGTGGGAGGTCCAAAGCAGGTATTGTCCAAAATTAGCGAATTTTTTTCATCCTTTTAAAACGCATTCCATGAGTAAGGCTCAGGAAGTAGCAGTTCACAATCCTTCATCTCATGGATCAAGCAGAACTCGTGCTCATGTTTCTGTTTCCAATGTCTGAATAGTGCCGAAATTCTGATATCAATATGGCTTAGGGTAAATGATGGCTACCCAGATAGCAGTCCCACGTGGGTATTATTCATAATATATGTGGGTATTCCCACGTAGCCACGCATAAATATTTTTTTTTGGGGAAATTCCCATGTAGTTACGTGGGATTTAGGAGAGTTTGAGATCCTTTCCGATGTGTATTATGAGCATGTGAACCCATGCATGTTATACGCATATATTTCCATGCATTTTACATGTGGGAATTCCCACGCGTATTAAGCATGGGATTTTAAAGGAACGAGCCACCCTGGGCATACGCGATAACTCAATCGAATACACATACATGAATCTTTATAGCTATAGCGCAGATATAAAGTACTCCTTAAAAGAATTTTAAGCATAAAAATTTCAGTAAAATTGGTATTTCCATGTCTAACTTTCTAGTATACTTAGAAAAAAGGCAGCCCTCCACCACAACATACAGAATATAGCAAAATTTAAATATATTATCGATCAATGGCGGCTGTTTCCGGTCTGCGATAATAAACACATTGCCACACTGAGTAAACTATGCGTATATTTTCCCACCCATTTACTACGTGGAAATTTTCACGCATTATAAACGTGTATTTTACATGGGA
The DNA here is from genome assembly GCA_949752745.1 of Protula sp. h YS-2021. Classification (NCBI taxonomy): domain Eukaryota; kingdom Metazoa; phylum Annelida; class Polychaeta; order Sabellida; family Serpulidae; genus Protula; species Protula sp. h YS-2021. The sequence continues at coordinate 17,356,234 of OX457025.1, read as the reverse complement.
ATGCCAACATGGGAAACCCCACGCAAAATATACGTGTAATATACAAATGACTTTTAATGAAATTTTACATGGAAATTCAAAAGTATAATATACATATAATATGCGTTTACTTACCCATGCATTTTAGAAGTTTGAAATTCTACGTATATTATACAGGGCAATGCCCACGGTGGGCATTACGCGGGAAAAACCAAGCTGTTTACTTGTGTATATACCCGTGCATTTTATATGTGGGAAGGCCTATGTATATTATATGTAGAGTTTATACGGAAATCACACCGTGGGAATGTCCACGTGTGTTACACATGTTTTCTATGTGGCCATGCCAACGTCCCACGTTCCCACGTAAATCCCACCTAAAAACAACCAGTTTAATACGTGGGACGAAAAATTACGCTAACTGGGGAAGGCCTTTTGAAACAGAACAAAATATAGAACAGTTATGGATTGTAAACACTGACAAGTATCCTCCCCCTCACCCCCTCCCATCCATAGCATGGTATTGTGCACTTGCTAGCCTTCACTTTGCCAGACAGATACTTCTTTCCTGCATTGAGATGATAACGTGAACAACAATTTGTCTATTTGGTTATCTTTTTACGTATTATAAATTATGCCTCATCTTGAAAAGAAGCGTATTTAATGAAGAGCCCCAGTCTCCCTACACCTATAAATATCCCAAATATAAATAGACCTGATATCCAGAAAATTATAGAAAATACGGGGGGAATGCTTAAAGATTGCGTTTCAGGGGGTCGTAAATTGGTTCGCCTATCTACTTGTATTTATTAACACTGGATCTCATTTTGAATCCAGTAGGAAGCATCCAATTAGTCGATCAATACAAGACATGAACAAGTAAGGGACAATGTCGAAATTAAATTTTAAAATACTTAACACATTAGGGTTTTAATTTATGTTTCAACACTGCAGTGTTTTAGCGTAATGGATATTACAACCCTTTATTTCGCTGTTAACGAAATTATCAAAAATTGTTAACGCTAAGGCATACAAATTGTGTGTCTTTGCTAGATCATTTTGCAAAAATAAAAATCCGCTCTATGGGGCAAAAATATTTTAACTTTCTTTCAATTTCGCTGCTATGTCGCGACTTTGAATTAAAATCGACCCAACAATACAAAACTGGATGAACTCCTCCCCAAACTCCCGCTCCCCTCCCCCATCCCCTTTATCTAACGCTAATTTTAGCTTCTAAACTCTCACTTAAAATCGCCTTATTGCGGTGAAGTTGATATCTAGCAGCATGGCAAACATTTAAGCGAAATATTTAATAGTTTGTTTGATTAGAAGTCGCCCCGGAAGCAACCAGGGGAAAACAACCTCTCCCCACCTGTTCTCTGTACTTACTACAGGATCGGGGACTGGTACTCAAATATTTGGTTTGTGTCTGAAGTCAGACGGGAGAGAAACGAAAATATTATTCGCACCTCAATTCGACAATGTACAATGGGCCAAATATGGTCAACCACCCCAACTCCTCACCGCAACATTTCACCTTCAAGTTGAACTATAGATTAAACGTCCACATAACCTCACAATTGGACCACTTCTTAATAATGTCGGTACCATTAAGCTTGGTCCAGGTACTTACAAATGCAAAAATTCAACAAACAGTACCAGTGATGTTCCTTTCTGCGGGGTCCCACTGTATGCATGTATCTATTCCCATATACGACCCCTTAGTAATCAACATTGTCGCGTGAGAATGCACTATTGTTCTCAGGTTACGAACTTGAAATGCCGCTATGAGAAGTCGTGTTTCTTATGCACAGCAACCCAGTGAAAAAATATCTCAGACGTCATAGTGATAACTCAAAGTTTATTACCTGTCTATGTGGTTTTCGAGCTATATACCAGGAAAACCTTCATGGCAGATATCCCTAAAGGTTTTGTCTTTTTCAGCGAGGCAGAAAGATTACAGGCATTGATGCATTAAAAGGTTCAGGGGAATATTCCGCCATGAGCCCAACAAAAACCTGAACAAAATTGACTGTTTACTGTTTACACTCCCCGAAAAAAATGGCTGCATTTCTTGCGACTGAGACCCCCACCCACTCGAAATGACAATCCTGAAACTGCGCCTGATCCTCCTCCCCCTCCTGCTTCTATCTACGCGCCGTTCTTGCCTTTGTTAAACAGGTCTGTACATTTTATTAAATGAATTTATGATTGTGACGACAAATAATAAGCACAACACTTAACATGTTCGATAGGCCTAGGACTGTCAAGGCAGTTTTGGACCAGATGGTGATTGATAGAGCGCGCGCCCGTGTCAATGACGTCATCATGACGTTATAATGACGTCATCATGACGTTATCATCATGACGTTATAATGACGTCATCATGACGTTATCATGACGTCATAATGACGTTATTGCATAATGACATCATCCTAAGACTTTCCTGAGCAGCATAACCCTAAGTCACCTGTCAATCACCATGACGTCATTAGTCACGTGACCTGTCAATCATCGGTCATGTGACCCTAACCCTAACAAGGCTTCCAGACCCCTTTTTTGACGTCATAATGACGTCAGACGCCTAGGAGACGTCCTTTCTACCATCTGTCTATCATGAGGAAACGAAAGTTCCACGCCACTTTTTTCTAGAACATTCTATTGGTCAAGAACCCCCATGGGTGTTCCACGCCACTTGTGACGTCATACTGACGTCAGACCCCTAGGAGACGTCCCTTCTACCATCTGTCTATCATACCTTCATAATAGACATTCATAATGCACTCTATGGTTTAGGGTTAGGCTGCCCATACCCGGGCTCGAACCACCAACCTTCCGAGCATGGGTCCGACCAGGACTCCCACGGTCTACCACGCTTCCGGACTGAACCAGAATGATTTGTGAAAACATGCCATATATGGCTATAATGCACACATTCATGTCTGGTCCAAAAACCCCCATATTATAGTAGTGGAAAAAGTAGTTCAGAGCGTGGGAAAACGATCGATAAATTTCAGAGTGCACTAGTTCAGAGCGTGGGAAACCCAGCGTGTAACATAAGCAAAATGTTTTACTCGCCAGCTTGGCGAGTAGATTTTTTTTACTCGCCAAATGCAATTTCTACTCGCCAGCTTGGCGAGAAACTTTTTTTTACTCGCCAAAAAAAAACTTTATGCCATGTATAGTAAAATGTAGAATTAACTTAATTAACGTTTTATTTCGCCTCTTAAATACAAAGTTATTCTTTTCACATCCGTTCTTGTTTATCAGAAGGCGAAAAGTCATAAAAAATTCGAGTTCATTATTCAGTGTCGGGGTCGTTCTCGAATTGACTTAACTGCATCACTTGAGGCTCAGTCAATTCATTGTCAGTTTCATCAAAGTTGTCGACATTTTCTGCTGAAACATGTTCATCCTCTTCGTCACTCGAGTCATTGTCTGTATCCTCTTGAACTGAGACATCAGTTTCATTCTCTATTGACACAGTGGCTTCTTTCGGCATTCGTCTCTTCCCCGACTTAAGCCAAAATCCGACTGCCCCTTTTGGATCGAAATCTGAAATCTCTTTATTAAGAAGGGAAATAGTCAATCTGTCGCCAAGATTTTCTGATTTCATTCTCGCCCTAAACTTTGTTTTTGTCCTTTTCTGTTAATGAAAAGCCGCGTTCATTCTCGGCGCTACTTGCAGGCAAGGACAAAACCAGGTCAATGAGGGACAGGACGACTGGAAGATCGTTTTGAAAGCCGTCAAAAACTTCTGGCCACTTGATTCTATTGATGTTGGTTTTGTATCTGAAACACAACAATATACTAGTATTCAAATGTATACTTGCATGGTACATGAAAACAAATATACTTCACAAAACAGCCCCTTTTTTAAGGATTTTAAAAAAGAATCACAGGCAATCAAAGGCAATATTGTACATCAGCAAAAGAATCATTCTAAATGGACATTGACAATGTTTCTACCTTGCATACAGATTACTTTTCAGCATTTCCCATTCTGATTCCATGGAGTCAATATTTGCATTGCTACCTTCCAGAACGTTGTTGAAGTGGTCTACCAATGTTCTGACTTCAGCATTCCCAAAATCTAAGAAAGAAATAAATTATTATTAAAACGATTTCATGAATATAATTTTATGTTATGTGCTTTTGTGCTGAATTTAGTGAACTTTACACATTATGAATAATGAAAAACAGCATGGACTGATAAACAGGGGTGGACAAAAAACGGGTACAACTAAACTAAACATTCAACCAATGTAACACCTTACCTAGAGTTGTACCCTGTATATCAGCAAAATTGTCTTCTCTATACGTTGGCCAGGCTTTAAAGGACGCAATTTTGCATGCGGCGATAACATCAGATTTCAAATCTGAAGTGCGACTTTTCAAAGCATCGACAAGTTTTGCCGCAACATTTGATCTAATTTTTGGCATGATCTTCGCTGTTGTTGTGGCAGCCGTCAGTTTTTCGCCTTTGTACTCAGATGGGGTGTCTAGAAACTTGGATAATTGGGGAGATTTGCTACAAAAAAATACTTATTTAAAGGGAAAATCCTACATCTCAATAATAAGAATTTTAAAATAAAAAGCACAAACATTGGTTAAGCTTTAATATGGCAGAACATTGATGATGACATTCGACATATTTCTTGCAGGTCGGCAACAAAATATGAAAATTAAGAAAAAGGTAAAAAGCCTATTTATTTATAGAATTTAATAGAAATTGTGCTTTAATGATAGCAGATTCTTTACCTCTCAACATCTTTGTACTTCTGAAGTACCATAAGCGATGTTTCGAGATGGATCGGTACGTCCGCGAGCGTAGTGTCGCGCGACTGTAGCGCATTGGAAAGATTTTTCAGTGGGCCAAGGAGATCCAGCAACAAATGCAAAAATGCTATGACGTCTGAACGTCGCATTAAACGCAAATATCCTCTGGCTTTGTTCTTTGCATCATCTCGCTACGAAATAGATAATACATATACACACATATATACACATATATATATATATATGTATGTGTGTATAAATATATATATTATATTTGTATATACTATATATATATAATTATATAGGTATATACATGTACATATGTAAGACATAAATCGACTGAAAATAAAAACAAACTTTACCTTTCCGGGTGCAACGACATCGCATAAATGTGTTGCTATCGCTTGATATCCTTTCAGAAACGTCTGCACTGCTAGCACAATGTGGGCAACCCATCGAGTTCCACCGACCCGGGTAGGAACAACAGAAATCTGGCTCAGTGCAGCAAAACTTCTTCGTAAGTTTGCCCTCTGCTTGGCCGAATTTCTATAAAAGTAGTAGAGGCCCATCAGCAGTGGAATTGCACGGTCGTACACTTTGTTCTTCTTTAGTGCATCTTTATATGCCAATTCTAGTCTGAAAACACACCACCGAAATATTCTTTATATTTTTGTAACTTTTCCCCATATGCATGTGTTTGCTTTAAACTTGTCAAGATAAACGATAATTTTAGAACTACTGTATAGTATTCATGACGGTTTAAATGAAACAAAAGTTATTCTTGAAAAAAAAATTTGTTTTCTTTTTTATACCTGTGCGCATAGCAGTGAATGACCAACAGCGAAGGCTGTATATGTCGCAGCTGTTGACCAACCCAATTATCTTTCCCGGTCATCACGCTCGCTTCGTCACACCCTAAAGCTATCAACTTAGATTTCAAAAAGTCATCATTGAAACTTGGATCAAACTGTACCAAGCATAGTCGAATGGCTTGAGTAATTCCATTAGCATCGGCACGTTCGGGTGAGCATATGGCTAAAAAACATGTCTGAATTGAGCCTCGATTACTGTATTGAACAAACACAATTTCTTGTTCTACGCTATCACTGTCCGTTGACCCATCTACTGTTATTGAAATAAAGTTAATTCCTGGGCAGTATTTCCCTTTCATAGTTTGCAATGGCTTTGGCAAATCGTTGCGCTGCAACATCACTGCGATAGCTTTTCCAATGTTGACCCCTTTCCGTTCATCAAGCATACATATCCATGTATAATCTTTAAAGCTTTTTCCACTTTTCATCAGTGCGTGAACATTTCGAAACAGAAACTCAAGCTTACTGCTTTGCTGTACATCAAGCTTACTTGATATTTGAACCGCAGGCGCTTCGTGTGGAGCTTGTTTAGTATTCTTCATAATAAGTTCTGCTTGCTTATGACTTTTACTTTGCTCATGATATGTTATTGTCTCGAGTTTAAAAGTAGACGTTCCATCTATCATATTTCGTCTTTTTGCAAAAAATTGATTGCTATCTTCCGTTTCTTTACAATATTTACATCACATCAAATCTTTGGAATTTTGTAGCCAAGGGCGCCCAGTCTTCCATCTGTTCAAGAATGGTCTGTTATTAGAAGGGACACTTTCCTTTGATTTGTTGGCAAGAACGTCTTCGGTAGTATTTGGGTAATTGGCAGGCAAAGTTGCTTTTTGTTTGGTCGACTTATTTTTCGATATCGCATCTTTTGTTTCCTTGGATGACGACGGTAGTTCTACACTGCTGTCTATAGAAGTTAGGGCATTTTCTGTGTCATCAATACGGCGTCGTTTCACAACGAATTTATCCATTTCTCTTAGGTCTCCTGGCTAAAACACCTGAGTATCGGGATCAAACTCGCCAGTTCTAAAAAAGGGAATATATATATATATATATGCTAATATTTTTTAATGAAAAAATATGTGCATATATGAAAAAATATGAATTCAGATATACATGCATGATCAGCAGAATATTCCCGCTTTATTTGTACGAGATCGTCCGTGGGCGATAACACGATAACGTTTTCTTTTTAAAGCAGGAGTTATTTGTCCTCACCTAAGGAACGATTTATTCAAAGCAGTTTAACTTATTTTATTGACAGATTATAATTTCAAACCTTATCATTCATTCTTTTTTAAGTAATTGGTAATGAAACTTACCACGAGTTTTCCAACAGAATGTTTTTATTTGATTCGATAAATATCGAATTGCGGACCAATAAATATCATGTCCCCATACAAAATATAAGAACATATAAATGCACAATGTTCTAATGAAAGACATATTTCGAAATGCACTTTTGTAGCGTTGTTAAGAATTGAAACTTGTCAAGAAAATCATTAATTTTTTTTCTCGCCAAGAAAATAGCATGAAATTTCTACTCGTCAGCTTGGCGAGTAACTTTTTTTTCTACTCGCCATCGGAATTTTTACTCGCCACTGGCGAGTTTGCGAGTACTTATGTTGCACCCTGGAAACCGATCGATAAATTTCAGAGTGCACTAGTTCAGAGCGTGGGAACGATCAGTAAATTTGAGAAGGAATGGGATTTTCCCCACGTTAAGTCTAATGTTATTTTTTATGTTATAGTAGTGAGAAAATGGTACTTCTAAAGCACATTTAACAAATGCAGTTTTGGAAAACATATAATGTACAAAATAAGTTTAAACAAATTAAACTTTCGGTTCAACCTACACTATTCAAATGATGAGAAAGTCTTTAAACATAGCTTTATATACAACAAAATGTTGAACAACATGTTGAACAACATGTTGAACAACATGTTGAACATGTTGAACATGTTGAACAATTTGTTGAACAATATCACGACGTAATATGTTCTAAAAATTATTCGAACACGTGTTTTGAATGAGCTTGCCATTCGAACACGTCTTTTGAAAGGGCTTGCCATTCGAACACATGTTTGAATGGGCGCAGTTTTCCTACATAACTATCCACATTTTCACTTTCCATTTTCCACCAATCAACCAAGTGGTAGAATCGTCTGAAACGTGTAAAAACAAAATTTGTTAAAGTTGGTTTGGAACCCTGATTTTCCCCCTACTACAACATGCTGAAATGTTCAAACTTATTTTATGTATTATATGTTGTTAAAAACTAAATTTGCTAAAGTTGGTCTAGAACCACCAGTCACCTACTACTATAACTTTAGAACATTCAAATAAGTAGCATGCTAAAATGTTCAAACCTATTTTATATATTATACATTGTTAAAAATTAAATTTGTTAAGGTTGGTCTAGAACCACCATTTTTTTCACTACTATAACTTTAGAACATTCGAATAAGTAACATGCTAAAATGTTCAAACTTATTTTATACATCATATGTTATCAAAAACTAAATTTGTTAAAGTTGATCTGGAACTACCATTTTCCTACTACTGTAACTTCAAAACATTTGAATAAGTAGTATGTTAAAATGTTTAAACTTATTTTATACATTATATGTTTTCCAAAACTGCATTTGTCAAATGTGCTTTAGAAGTACCATTTTCCCACTACTATAACATAAAACATTAGACTTAACGTAGGGAAAATCCCATTCCTTCTCAAATTTATTGATCGTTCCCACGCTCTGAACTAGTGCACTCTGAAATTTATTGATCGTTCCCACGCTCTGAACTAGTGCACTCTAAAATTTATCGATCGTTTTCCCACGCTCTGAACTACTTTTTCCACTACTATAATATGGGGGTTTTTGGACCAGACATGAATGTGTGCATTATAGCCATATATGGCATGTTTTCACAAAACATTCTGGTTCAGTCCGGAAGCGTGGTAGAGCGTGGGAGTCCTGGTCGGACCCATGCTCGGAAGGTTGGTGGTTCGAGCCCGGGTATGGGCAGCCTAACCCTAAACCATAGAGTGTATTATGAATGTGTATTATGAAGGTATGATAGACAGATGGTAGAAGGGACGTCTCCTAGGGGTCTGACGTCAGTATGACGTCACAAGTGGCGTGGAACACCCATGGGGGTTCTGGACCAATAGAATATTCTAGAAAAAAGTGGCGTGGAACTTTCGTTTCCTCATGATAGACAGATGGTAGAAAGGACTTCTCCTAGGCGTCTGACGTCATTATGACGTCAAAAAAGGGGTCTGGAAGCCTTGTTAGGGTTAGGGTCACATGACCGATGATTGACAGGTCACGTGACTAATGACGTCATGGTGATTGACAGGTGACTTAGGGTTATGCTGCTCAGGAAAGTCTTAGGATGATGTCATTATGCAATAACGTCATTATGACGTCATGATAACGTCATGATGACGTCATTATAACGTCATGATGATGACATTATGATGATAACGTCATGATGACGTCATTATAACGTCATGATGACGTCATTGACACGGGCGCGCGCTCTATCAATCACCATCTGGTCCAAAATTGTCATGACAGTTCTGGACCACCCTATGACGTCAGTATGACGTCACTTCCTGGTCCAGAACTGTCGTTTTCCAACTACTGGTCTCAAGATAGACCCGACCAAAAAGCAACAATATATCTGGTTATAATTTGGTTATGATTGGTCACGACCATAAATCAATACAAGTCCGTTGAGGCTGTGTTGTGAACATGACGTGTGCCTTATATATGGGCTTCAATGACAAAATTTCAATGCCGCTTTATGCGTATAACATTCAAATGAATTTCAACACAATTACAGGTGAACTTACTAGACATACTATACTATGTTTCTGCCAAAATTGATCACCCTGTCTCTAACCATCTCTGACTAGTTAGCCGGATAAGGCAAGAAAAAAAAAGAATTAGACGTAAACACCTTGTCACATTGTACGAATTCAATCAACTGTGCCCATTCAAATTCCCCGAGTGTACCATCTTTCTAACTGAAGAATTTAAATTCTCTGTACCCTCCTTTCCTATATAATGTAGCTTTTGCCCGAGGTTTCAACTAACAATAAAACCAATATGTTGTGACCAAATGTGACTGCTAACTTGCGTGTGAAGATGTTTCGTGTGGAGCAATAAACCATATTATGTACGTTTCATCCATATCCATTAAGAATTGCTTATCAAGGATTTTATTGGAAGATCTGATTGTTTGGAGCTTCGTTTTGTATAGGGAAACCGTTACATCTTTTTTACCTAAATTTGTTGTTCCTTATTTAATTTAGGCTGAAGATTGGTATACTTGGTGAATGAAGAGCGTGGTTGGTGGGTTATACATCAAGGATTTTCTCAAAAAGGTCTTCTCAATCTAGGTTTTCTCAAAATGTTGGGTTACATGATTTTTTCACGCATTTTGGGACTCCACTCACCCTCATCTCCAGGAATATTCCACTGATAATTATTCACGCTCTGTCGCAAAAACTTTGATTATTCAAATGTTAAAACTAAAACGCTAGACTAGGCTTCAAGAAGCGCCTGGCTCAGGTTAAATAGACATTCTGTCCTGTGCCTTAGGCTCAACAGGACTTCACTTAAAGCCACTTTTTTATTACTTTTGCCGAATTTTCAGAAGAGATGGATACTTAAAATATTCCCACCCTACACTTCAATTCCAATACTGTGAAGTGATATTAGACATTGCATTTAACATATTGCCCATTCACATCGATACATGACTCTCGATAATAAACACTGGTTTGCAACGTCCTTCACGTATGATCCCTAAAGGTCCATTCTGAGGACGGCGGGTCTTCCAAGATACAACACTACTCGACAACCCCCCCCCCCCCCCACACACGCCCTCTCTCCCCACCCTCCTCACCACCATCCATTTCAAGCGCAACAAACATGTTTAATTCTGTATACGCTGTATATTAATTGTTTTAAGCAGACACGAGTTTATCACTGCACTGGCATCACTACTCACGAGCCAGCACCGTATATCAACTCGTCCCCATTGCGCAGGCGCAGAATTGTCCGTACACCTTCTATTTCGGTGAGATGGGCAATAATGTGATAGCATGCGCATGCGCATGTGACCATCAGCCAGACTGTGTGGTAAGAAATATCAATTTATTAATTAAGTGCTTTCAAGCTGAGCGTGCCAAATTAATGGAAGAGTGCCCGAAAGTCAATTGAATAACAGGCACTGGAAAATACACCGCCAAGGAAATGAGTCTGGGGTTGGGAGAGCGGGGCGTAACTGGTCGAATGTTTGTTTAGAGAGTTTATATCGCTTTCAATAAAGGGCCAGCATATTTACAATCGCATGACTCCCTCCCCACCCCCTCCCTTTTTGAGTTGGCGGGGGGGTGGGGGGGTGGGGTGGGGTGTAGCTGGGCCGGGATTTGAAATCAAAGACCTTTTCCGCTGCCCAGTGACTTATATAACTAATTTTATTCTACCTTCTTCTCATTGTTTTCACCAACGCCATTAATTTTAATTTTGCTATTTCAACATTTGGCTTCTAGTTTTGTCACTTTTATAGAATAACATTTTATAATCGTTCTACATGATCTTCGCCTTTCTAATAGCAATCCATACCCCCCCCCCCCCAAAAAAAAACACGAAGTTACTTGTTTCGTGCATTTAAAAACGCGTTAATGGGATGTTAAAGGGTTACTTTATTAGAGTCAGATCCACTCCTCAGAATGTGAATTAGCCATTTGAATGGGACAAAACAAAACTCAATGAAAAGGCAACTCATGCTTTTCTCTGGGGTAGGGAGTATTTAGCTAGTTACCTTGAGATGTTGTAAACAAATGCGATTACAACACTGCAAAAAATAACTTAATTTACATTGGGATTTTTTCTGTATTTGTTGAGCTATGACAAGCCATCACTGGGCTTTAACTTGAACAGATATTTTTCAGCATTGGATTGGATTTTTAATGCAATAATTCACAGAGTCATTAAGACACAAAAGGGAAGGTTATGCAAGCCAATTTACATTTTTGTTACAATAAAGGGTCTATTGATTGTTTCCAGGTTAAAGATAAGTGACATGAACCAGGGTATTCTCTTGTTCGAGCTACCCAACTTCTAATACTTTCCAACAGTAACGTGACTGATTTTTCATGTTTTGATTTACGCATGAATTGATACATTTATTGGCACATGTTTGACATGCGTGTCGAAAGAATGCACAGAGAGTGGATCAGGGTAATGATGTCGGTCAGGATCTGCACGGAGTGTCAATTTATTTGAAGGGGGGGGGGGGGGTGGATCGGCGTTAGATAACGCCGATAAAGACATGGAGGTATTCTTGAAATACCATAGATAACCTTCCAACAAAGTACCCCTGCCCCCCCACGCACTCTGCGATTGGATTATCTGGTGTGTTAAAATATATTCAAGTCATTTTCATGTCTATTTCCAAAACGTAAACAAAAAATACTTGCCGGCCATCAAATTCTTACGTTTAAACTTCCATTTTGACTTTTTTTGTCATAATGACTGCCATTTCCGGTGAGCAATAATCTGAAACGATAATGATACAATATGATAGGATATGATTAAATTGTCTTCTAAATAAAACAGCAGCGCTGTTTTTTTTTTTTCAACACACAAGGCAATACATGTGATTAAAATTAGCCCCCAGGCCCAAGCAGCTTCCATGGTTACAAGCATGAAGTTAAATCACAAAGTTTTTATATTCAACTGCTCTATAATAACAGCAAGAATTCGTAGCTGGTAAAAATTACACTTAGGCCGAAGAATTATTTCTAAAGTATACATTTACTCAATAAAACTCGGGGACTCTAAATTAGGTGTCCTGGAAATTAGATCAGTAAATGTTCTTATTTGGAGACGGGTTCTTCAAATAAACCTGCAAAATACAAATAACTGCGTTTGGTTTTGAAACACGGATTCCCCCTTTCCTACACAGTCTAGAAAGTTGTAAGAGCGTTGGGTATGAACCACATCCAAGAGTTGTATTCTTTGCTAGGCGTATGCGTTGTATACTACTTCCTACGGTGACGTGGCATGGGCGGGGCAGTGTTACGGCAGAAGTGACTGGTCGAGCACGCTGATTGGTGAGGAAAACGTGCACTCGGGTGTCAAGCAGCTGTCAGGTAAAACCAATGGCAGGTCATATTCAAACAGCGCATGCGCCTGCGGCTGTAAAAAATGCGTTGTTGTCCAACTGCTAACCTCTACTGCGGTGCGGGTCTGTTGTGCGTTGTTGTTCAGCGTCCGGACTCTGTCGGTTCCGTCTGATGTATATAACACCTTTTTTCTCTACGGACGCGCTTGGGATTCCATGAAATAACAGACTACTCACTGAAAAAGTTTAACTTTTTTTAAATCCTTCCGCTCTGTGTTAACAGGCAGATCTCATCAAAGGCCCACTGTTTTATAGCACCATAAACAGTGCGTAAACTGAATATCTACTTTATAAATAAATAAAACACAAAAACCAAAAGAAATAATGCAGGCAAAAAGTATTTCAGTGAAAGAACAAAGTACTGTGACTATTATTTTATTTTCAACTTATAAAAATCTTTAAAGTTTAAAAACTTCATTCCTAAATTTCAGCTCAAAGTAACTGCAAAACGGCAACTTTTGGCGGCTCTGGAGGGAATCAATATTATCACGAAGCTCCTGCTGGACATCAAGTGACCTCTCTACGGTTCTGCCAGTCCTCTTTATTCAATTCCCTTGGCGGTTTTGACGTCTATTTTAGCGACTCTTCCTCTGCAACCCGATGTTATCAGTCATTCTATGACGTCATTGACATTCCATCGGGGGATACAATAACTGTAGATATTTACTATGAAATGAACGGCGATCATAACTTAGTAAAAGCCGTTGCCGTGACAACGTCTGTTGCGTCACACGGTCCACATGGTACACTAGATGATACCTCCAAGGTCACAGTCAAAGGGACGAATTTGATTGGCGTATACGGTGGAGCTGGGGCAGCTATAGACAGTATTGGGTTCATTTTTCAGCAATGCGGATGTGACCATCACAGTCCTACGTGCACAAGTAGGTCAAGTTATTTTATGGATGTTTCTCTTTAAAAAGAGGTTTGCATAATTTTATCCTATTTATAAGAGCATTCTACCATATAATAACGCTATGCCAACACCGAGTTTTAACTCATTAAATAAATATGTGTGACATTGACATAATCAAATATTGATATCAAACATTAATTAACGATATGAAACATGAATTAGGTATCAAATATTTGTGTTTGATAGTAGCCGATTTAGTGCAACAAAAATCTTTCTTAACTAAAAGAAAATCAATGTTCCATCAAAGAGTCGTAAATGGTATTCTTAAAAACGGGAATATGAAACTTCCGTAAAATCGAAATTACGCTGTGACACTGGTGTTGTTTTCTTTAGGCATAGACGATATAGCAGCAGTTGCCTTGACACCTCAACGAGAAACTACTGTCCAAACTAATCCACCTACAACACAAAATGATGACATAACGACAGCTTTAAGTCAAGCTCTGAGCACAACGTCAAATAATGGCGCATCGACAACTCAGAGCGATGCGATAACGACGTCAACTTACGTCGCAACTACAACGTCAAACAATGACGAAACAACAACGGAAAGAAACAGTGCTACAACAGCAATAGGCCAACCGGAAATAACGCGCTTAAATGACCTTGAAACTACAACATTGAACCACTTTGAAAGTCCAATGAATGGAACATCTACAACATCAAATCTCGATATTACAACGACTTCAATCCATAACGACATTTCAACATCAGTTGTGACAAGAATAACAACTTCGAGAGACGATGCAACGGTCACCATGACGCCAAACGCTAGTAGGCACCATTTTGTTTGGAGAAAGGGGTAAAGGGTGCAAGGACTGTGTCATGCTTCAACATAGTCTTAGATAAAAAGAGAGAACAAGAACTGAAAAGAGCAAAAGCTAACACATAGACAACACAGTTAACCTATTAGCACAGCCCATGTCGGGTACTTCAGGATTGTTGTGAGGTGCACCGCAAAAATGCTTCTTTTTCTTTCTTTTTTATAGTCGTTGCTTCTAAAGTAAAAGTGAATTTATATTTTTAACCAAAAAAGAAAAGGAAAATATATCTGAAAACTAAATGATTTCAGGTCATGAGGGCTGCTTTAGACAAGTAGAACTAAATAATATTCAGTTGGAGGCGAATATTTCCACACGAATCCCCACAGAGCAACCCCTGCGGTATGGCTGCTTGAATGGGTTCGCATTTGCCGATGGTACGGTGGCTTATAAGAGCGCACGATGTCATCAAAACGGAACCTGGATCCCGAGACTGCGGGCATGCTTTGGTGAGTAGTGTAATGTTTAGGATGCCACTACTATTCTTTTCCTTACCTTTCTCATCTTCCCTCTCTTTCTCCTCAGCCTAGTCCTCTCTTTCCTCTACTTTTTTTACTTCTTTTTCCGCATTCTGGAAGTCACTGGTGTGCAATTTCAAAGTACGGTTATAATAGACATCATGAGTAGAATGTTTACTTACCATTTTACTTTGATTACTAAAACATTAATTGACCAAGAGAGTAAATAATCTGCACAATTGTCTAATATATGACATCGTTACAATAGGGCAAAAAAAATATAATGATGGTAGGGGATTCCAACATTTGACTTCTACTTTAGAAAGTCAGCGTCCTTATTCCAGTCACTGTATGCAGAAATCCTGCAATTTTACAGAAGCGTACAGCGCGGGATTTCAGTCGCGAGCACCACAACCAACAGAGGCAGAGCGCGCCTGGACTATAGGGGTCATCATCCATATCTGCGTTATTTGTGAGATCGTCTTACTGTTGATTCTGGATCACAGGAGCCTTGTGAACGCACTAAAATTGATGTATCATAACTGCGGTGGGAAGATATCGCCTGGTGAAAATGGAAGGATGAAACGCAAGACGAAGAAACTGAAAAGTAACAAATCCAAGAAAACAACGACTAAAACGACTAAAGTTTAGGGAAACAGAGGAAATTCATGGCATGGCCTTAAGTCTATTCTACTTGTGTTTCATACTCCCCGCTGAAGACTTGAAGTAACAGAAATACATACAGATATAAAGCACGACATTGGGACTTTTTTTCCCGGAGTGGGGGGGGGGGGCACTTGGTATCCTATGTATGTCATATGTAGCAGAAATACACACAGATATAAAACACGATATTGGGACTTTTTTCCCGGGGTGGGGAGCACTTTGTATCATAGGTGTATCCAAAAATACACGGAGAAAGGGGGGTAATTTTCAGGTTAGACGCGGTCAGCGCGGAGTACCAATTTCGCTAAAGGGGGGAGGGGGGTAACTTTCATTCAGTATTGCACATTTTCCAAGGAGGAGGGGGTGTTCTTTCAAAACTGCACTCCGCATTTGGTTAGAAAGGAAGGTATCATTTCCAAATTAGCACTCTGCATTAAGAGATCGTTTTAAAACGTCATCGACATACGTATCAGTGTAATTAATCATGTTCCTTAATCCGTCCTATATATGTTAAATATATAAAGGATTGTTATATTCCTATAAATATTCATGAGCTCTTGTCCAATTAGAAGCCGGTCTTCTATCACATAATATAATACATAATACAAAGATTGACCGCTTCCACAACATTGTTTCTCGTACTGATATAATGGAACAATTTTGTAACCAGGCGTAGGTGAAATGAAGTGCTTACAATTTTCTACTTTTTACCTTATATGGCTTGGTACTCTCAGTGTTGTTGTGTATGGCATATAATTTATAAAATATCACTTCAGTAAATTCCAGAAGTAGGACAAGAGTGCATTTGGCAGTCGGATTACTCATGTATAGAATTATTGGTGTTTAATTATTCAACTTTAATTCAGATTTTTTAATTCAGATATATTTAAAAAAATAAAATAATGCTGCTATAATTGGTATTTCTTTTTCTTTTCTTCTGAGAGCACATGAAATACTTCAAATAAAACAATTGACAGTGCTTAAAAAACTATTCAAAAGTGTGTTTTTATAAAATATAAACAATAAAAAATAATTTTGATGTTCGAAATTTTAAAAACCTAGGTATCTCGAAGGTCATTAGAGTGAGAGCAACGTACTTCATTGTTGATTTTCAGAGTGTCGAAATTAATATGCAACACGTAACTTCGCAACTTTGCCTGGGACTCGAAATCTAATAAAAACAAAACAAAACAAAAAACCCCTAAAAAACTGTATGTATAAGCTTTGGCTTCCTAACCCAAAGCTCTAAGATTTAAAGATTATAACTTTAATCTAGTTTAAAATCCGTTGGCCATTTAACTACTGATCCTCATGTGACGTGACGTCATTTCGTAATCTGAAGTGGCAATGTCGCAAGATGGCAAATTTATTTTTAAAACAGTTGCATGAAGTTCGAATTTGACCTTATTCTCAACCCCAAACCTCAAGCTTTGTCACGTAAAGAAAACTCTCCCAACGTTCAGTCCTGACTTGGCGTAGCAATTACCGGTCTAGTTTGATCTGAGCTAATCTTACGTGAGCAATCTCCCTTCTGGATTACATGAAGTACATTCTCGTTTTATTTCTTTACTTTCAATTACACAAATAACTGACATAAAAATACCCATGCAGTACATTAAAGAGTAAAAAAAGCTAATTTAATCTTGGAACTGCAATATTGAATAGAAAAATATAAAAATATTAAAATAAACACACGCGATTTCGTGAAATAAATGTTTTCAATTATGCTTCACGTGATTTTTTCATAAAATCGCACGCTGAATTATACGATGCACTGCACTGTTTATTTATGACGTCACTGATCATGTGACTTATCATGTGACATGTACATATGCACTTGTTTGTCCGTAAAAACTGCGTTAAACTTTGTCTTGGCAGTGTGGTATTGATAATCACGTGACGATTAGCTCTTCAACTCCACATCTTGTTCCAATACTATTATTTACGACTAATATTCTACGCTAAAATATAATAATAAAACTGATTACAAAATGCATTCCTGATCTAGTATCTCCACACAAAAAATTAATACAACAAAAACCGCTAAATTCATGAAAGACAACGTCTTGAGAACGTCTTCTTTTGTTTAAAGAAGACAACACGAAAAGCATAGCTCATAGAAATAACGAGTTCGAAAACTTTGCGGAGCGCTTTCTTTAGTTTCTGATGGACGGCAGCGTTATTTATTACAGTTCCAACAAATTTTTCTCAAAAATATAGATATCTTTCGAAAACTTTGCTAAGATAAGATTTGGCCAGGAAGAAAATAGGATCGGTTCTCATCCCGATTTATTAAGTATTGGCTCAGCCGGCGATCTTTCTTTTTATTTATTTTCCCCCCAAAATGAAAACCTTTTTTTTTTACATTTTCGATCCGTGATCCGACATGGACCAAATTTCTCGTTTCATTTTTTTCCACGAAATGTAGTTCAGGGACTTTATAAAGCGTTTATATGCCATAAAACGTACATCAATTTATAAGTTGTTATTTGGAAGTCTATGAATTGTTTCTGGTTTAACAGAGAGAACGCACAATTTTGTTCCATCTCAAAGACCATATTCAGTACGTTTTCTTCCTTCCGGGTAAATTTTATCACTTTCACATTTAGCACACCCTGCCATATGCAACCGACTCGCTTTTATTTGCGATTTTAGTGGCCCACCCAGGGGATAAGAAACAAGGTTATTATTTTTCCTGGCCTGAACTCTCCTGGTGCAGCAAGGGTGGCAAATGATTCAAGTAACGGTTGGAGGGTGGGGGGGGGGGGGAGGGGGGAGGGGGGGTAAATTCCCCTATCCATGGCAACTAGTCACGGATAATCTAGATTTCTAACCTCTCCCAGATTCAGTCACACCTCACTTCCAAGCATTACGGAAGTACGCACAGGCTCACATGAAAGAGAAATCTGGTGGAAACTGGCTGGTCTTTTTTTTAAAAAAAAAAAAAAAACCTTGCCAACCGACTGAGGAGATGGGAGTCCTTTTGGACCAAAGCAAAATGAAGCAGTTCAAGGCATTTCGTTCATTTGTTACGTATATTTATATCTGGTCCAGCCAGCTGGACATCGACGAATGGGATGGTGTGATATGCCTGGACACCCATGGCCAAGTTGCTGTCTTTGGTACAACATTGTCTGCCGATACTGGTCAATGTTCTGATTTCAGCTATGATCATTCTGTATTCGACACATTCTCAATTTTTCATAATCCACTCGAAATTCGAAACGGCCTAGAATATCGGCAAACGACAATAAACGTTACCAGGCCTTCGGCTCTAATTACTCGATTCCGAAGATGTTTCTATGTCCTTCACAACTTCAGCTCGAAGCAGTCCCCTCCCTCTGGTTCCGGGGGAGTACTTTGACGTCACAGCTCTGCTCATAGCAGCAGTTCTAGAGGCAACTGTCGTTTCAAGAAAATGTTTACTCATTGGTTCTTTTTTGCCCGCTTCTTTTCTTCGTTTCATTTCCTTCGCTGGCTTCGGAATTGTCTGTTTGCCTTCTTGGGAGGGAAGAAAGGATCGTCGCGGACGAGTTGAGCGCTTTTCCTGAGCCTCTTCCATATTTGGTTTCGCATGAGCGACAGACGATGCTTTGGGTGGCTTTTGAGTGCCCAGATTTTTTAAAGACTGTTCACTTTGCACCAGAGTGGGTTTAAACGAGGAGTTAAACGACTTGCTATGCGATTTTAGGGCTGGTTTTGACGGACTATCTTGTTCCGGAAGTGACGCAGATCGACCGAGCAACTGCTCAATAGGCGGCCGTTTTTTACGGGCCAATGAGGAGCGTTTACCGGATGAGTCATCCTTGTCTGTATCGTCCGAGGACTCGGTGTACAGCGCTTTACGAGACAGCTGCGGGGTCAAAAAGGGTGCAACAGGCGCAGATTCTACCACCTTCTCCACCGATTTGCTTCTGATCAACAACGTTGTATTCACTCGGTCTGCTAGGAAAGCCTTTGGGTAATCCGCTTGCGTGCTTCTCTGTGTTTCATCCCCTTTGAACTCCTCGCCGCCAGCCGACTCTGTTGACGCGGTTTTGAGTGAATCCTTCCGCGCCGGCTCATGTACGGACTCTGTTGATGCGGTTTTGAGTGAATCCTTCCGCGCCGACTCTTTTGACGAGACCTCTGAGGCTGGTGCTTTGGCTATGACGGGGCATCGTGTTTGCGATGACGTAATCGGTGCCTGGACATACAGAGGTTGCTGCTCAAGTCTTTGGCGCACTGTTTTCAACTTACTGATGCATTCGGCCATTTTACCAGAGCCTACCTGCAGAGATTCAGTACACACGCACTTATCTTCGGTTTCTATCGGCGGTGTACTCGTTTCTTTTGACTCCACATCTTTTTCACAAGTGTTCGTAGCCATTTCAACTTTACATAAAATTTCTGTCTGTGGCAAAACAGGTTTACCAGTGCTGTGGAAACTAAACATACTTTCGGACGGTGTCTTTGTGTGTCCCAGTCTTGGAGCCGTAAACATAAAGCTTTCCCTATGTGTTTTTTCCTGGAAGGGATTCTTCAATCGTGACGTCACTGAAGTATTTTGAGAACGGGGAAACGCATCCATGGAAAGTCGTAAATCATTATCGGACATCGCCCGGCGGCCGAATGTGGGCCTTGGACTCCGAGGGGGTGTCTCAGTCTGGCTCTCTTTTGTCGCATATTCTTCGTCTGATTCTGTCATTTCCTCTATCGATTCTAGCTCTGATTTTGGATTATCTGCGACCGGTCGAAATGGCATCGTTATCATACCCACTGATTGGAAGGTATCACGTGGTTCTAACAGCTGCGCCTTATTGGCTGTTATACCTTTGTCAAACGTGGCAAATTTAACAGGAGAAGAACCGCGGTCAGAAGAGTAGGGCCTATCTGGCGACGTTTCCTTGGTAACGAAATCCACAACCTTTGTGGACGTTCCGCGACTGCACGTCCGTACTGGTTTAGGCGTGATGACGTCTTTATAGGTGGAGGCTATATCTGACGTCATTGTTGTGTAGCCATCGACACACTTGGTGGTTTCCGTACCAACCATTTTATTGAAACAATGTATTCGTGTGGTCAACGTTTGCTTCTCAATGTAATGTTTTCTAACCATTTCCGTCCCTTTGTTTACGACATTGATTTTTAAAGTGGACACACACACGTCTGATGTGCGCTTGGGTACTGTCTCGGTTTGTTGTGATTGGACTGTCGGAGAAACCATGGTCACCTTGTCATGACCGCGAATCCTTACCGGGCTACTGCCCCGATGAACTGCAGTCGGCTGTGACGTCATTGTACCTTTTGCGCGCCCTAAGCCACGAATCGGAGACAAAGCACGTGTGGCGTAGGTCACGTGACGCGTAGAAGTTGACTGACTAACCGAAGACTTAAAATCTCGTACCGGTGAGGTTTTGCGATGAACGTGTTTTATAACTGGCATCATTGTGAACGTGTCTCTAGTTGAAGGCGACATGGTTTCCACGCCAATTTCTTCGCATATTGGAGATGCATTCGTAGCTTTGGAGGAAACTGATATTTTAATTGGACTGCTCTCCCGATGAGTCATAACCGGAAGTAGAATTGGTGACGATGCTCGCTCTACTTTTGAAATGACATAGGGAGACGTTGCTGAATGTTGATAAGATACTCGCTCAGTTCCCACGCATTTCGCTTTCACTAGGTGTAATACAGGGTCACATCCAGTGTCTACCATGGGAGTGACGTCAGTAAATGTGATGGCGTCTACTGTTTCCTTTGGATCAGTTATTGTTATCTGTTCACTGGTGGACACTTTCGGAGTGATGACGCCGCGTGATATATAATGAGGCCGTTTCATAATTGCCACATTTCGCCGTTCAATAAATGTTATAGTTTTCTTGTCTTTCATTTCGGGTGCTGTCGAACCACACATTTTTTCCGAATACGATTTGGTTACGGTGTTCGTGATTTGGTCGCAAGCATGCACGTTATGATTTGTGCTTGTGGACGCATGCGCAGTTAGTATTTCGTCAGGTCCACATTTTATAGTACAAAATATAACGCCACCGTTTTTCTTCTCTATGGCAGGGCGATCATCAGTGTAACGTACCGGCATCCGACCTACGTCACTACCATGGGTCACGTGCACCAGCGTTGACGAATCAGCAGCTTGTACTAGGGTCTTTGCTGAGTCATCCACTTCCATGGCAGTCTGTTGATCTTCGTTTTCCTGTTCACTAACCCCAGAAAAAGTAACTCTTCTTGCCTTTCTGCCCAAGATGGTGAGTACATTCGAGTTCATTGTGGTCGAGTTATCTCGCATTACGCCACATTTAAGAGGCACGTTATGGATCGGATCAGTAACTATTCCTCTTTCCATTGAAGCCACCCTCGGTTTGACGATAACACTGTGGTCGGTATTCGTAGCAGTATTGCTCATTTTTCTATTCAGTATTTGCCACAGGTGGTCCATGTCATGCAGTTGGATTTCAGTTTGCGACAGGGTGTTGTCTAATCGGGCCTTCTTCACAGCTGGCTCCGTGGTATCACTTTGACTGTCTGAAGAGCCGCCCGTTCCTGGAATATGATGTAAGGCGAGTGGTGAAGTGTCCACTGATTTGTCACGTGACCACACGTCAGAGTCAGCGCTTCCAGTAGAGCATGTGTCTACTGGTGTTGCACAAACACTTCCAGCAATAAACTGACTTTTACTAGGCTTACCAAGTTCCATGGTAGGCAACCTTTTCGTACCAACATCACCGTCGACTAGGGTTTCGCCAGCGGCAGTGTTTTTGCTATCAACGATGGCTGCAACGTTCATAGTTTCAGCTGGATCTGTTGATGAGCTGGTGGAAGACGTAGTGACGTAACAAAGGGGAGTAAGACTGCCACCCACGTTACAGACCACCAGACCGAGCGTGTCGGTCGTGACGTGGCATTGTTCGCGTTGCTTCGTTAGCGTGCTGCGTTCACAGGTCTCGTATAGTTTTGTATTCGTGCTTTTATTAGTGACATTTAAACAAGACATATGAGTTTCCATGCCTAGTTCTGCAGTCTGTATTTGATCTGTTTGGGTTTTACGTTTGGCCGTTGCAGCACCTTGGGTGTTGGTTTGTTTTTCGTGCATTTTTATACGACTCGCGTCAGTCATGGAGCCTCGGCTTCTCACTTTCGCTGACGGAGCACAGATTGGGCTGGTTCCGCGCTCTTCTACCTGCGCTGCACTGGTTTGTGTTAACTTGTTTTCTTGTATTTCACACACTGGCTGATCAGTTGTTGTATCTTGATCAACATAAGACACCTGATCTGTCTGGCAATCAGCATTATCAGTAGCAATTTTTATCTGTATAGAGGGAAGTGAGTTGTTCGTATCGCCATTGCATACTTCCCCGTCAACGGAGAGCTGTCCGAAATGAACACTTCCCGGGATAAACTTGACCTGTTTCGATAGACTGGCTGGCGGCACTTCCATCTCCCGTTCAAGAAGTTTATTTATCTTCTGTTGTATTTCATCTTTAAGTAGCAAAAGTTCTACGCTCTTATCGCGCGTGACAACATCCGTTAGATTACAGGTATTTTGCAAGGTTTCTAGGTTTTCCTGTAATGGCTGTTTCTCTTTTAGGAAGTCGAGGGCTTCAGTGCCAAAAGCATCATAGACGTTCTGCACCATTTCGCGTTCTTTCTTTCGAATATCGGTAATAGAATCGATTGCCATATCACGGATTTGATCTTCAGCGTTTTTAATTTCAACTTCACATTTGGAAATGATACCGATTTGTTCTTTAACATGATAAATACGCTCCCTGCACAGAGATACGAGTTTATCGAGAGAGGCTTGGTATTTTTGCATTCCTTCAGAAAATGAGGAAACGTCATGACCTTTATGTTCTTGGAATGTGCACACGACACATATGCATTGTTCACACGGCTCGCAATAAAAGCGAACTATTTCGTCCGGATGATCTTTACATTCGATTTCCTTTTCTATTTCGATATCAAAAAGACTGTGTGATTTTGTGACTTTCGTTTGGTGGTGTAATTCCACGCATAATTTACACAGAAGCTTTGCACAGTCCAGGCACTTGGATACGGCCTGTCGCTGGACGTTATACTTATCCGCTTTGCATATTTCACATTCCTGGTACTTCGCATACGGTCGCCTCCGTGTAACAACGTCAGCTAAGTTCGCTACTAAAAAGTTATCGGGTAGTCGCCGCACGCCTCCTGTGGGTAAGTCCGTCTTTTTGCGACAGATCGGACATGACACCGTCGCGTTATATATAGAGTATCTATACGTCCTTTCGAACTCGGCATCTTGGTGCTTTATCAGACAATCCACACAAAATGTGTGTAAACATATCAGCGTTTTGGGTCGCTTGTAGATCTCAAAGCATATTTTACAGACGAGAAACTGGTCGTAGATCTGCTCCATTAATTGCTTGCCTGAGGCCATGATTGCTTTTATGATCGTCTCTACTAATGGCCAATCATTTGTATCAGCTTGTATCCCGTTTACTATACGTAATCAATTACGTACTCTCACACACGTAATTAATTTACTCCTGTCCCGTGCGTTACTAAATTAAGTGATATACTACACGTAATAAATGGCTATTTTCCCACCGCCATGTGGAATACGTCATGCTGCCTTGCTGCTCAATGCGCTTTATCTGATTATCCCGAATGGAAGGCTAGAAGTTAGCAGAGTGTGTGGCGCTTGAGATAAATCGCATCATCCCCTATCAGTCCTTATCGGCATCTTGCCCTTGTACGATACTCTAACTAGCGAAAAATAATCAGAAAAACTTAAGCCACTGAAAATTGAACACCCAACACTGTGTTGGTATATTTTTGTAATCTTTGTTTGAGTTCGTAATCACATATCCAATACGGTAGAGCACATCGTTAAAGATCATGAGACCGATACCCAATATGTTTAGGCATTTCTTATTAAGTGTGATATCCAATATATCAGTATATACTAAATGTCTGAAGATGACGAAACACAGGCATGATATCGGTGAAGGCTTGATGTACAGCTTACGCTATGCGTGGTGTTAGCGAAAAGGTTAGACTTATCTCCTTCTCATCCACGGATTGTTCTGAAAGAAAAAGATTGGTTCCTTGAGTAAAACGGCACTTGATGCCGACTACATATCAGTGTTTATGAAGCTTTAACATTTTTGTGAGCGCTTGATTTTTTTCTCGACTGCTGCGAATGACGTCATTCCCCAGCCATGGAGCTCTACAAAAAAAAATATAATTAATAAGAATAAGTAAGCGTGTATTGCCTCAGATAACCTTAACCTGAGTATGTATCTTGCTGTTAGAGAGCAGCTAAGCACTGGCTGTTATAGAAATACTCATGTTTATTTATACTTTATGCCTCATCACTGTGCACTGTGCGATGGTCAGTGGTCTCTTTAGTGAGTTTATGAAGCCAAAAAAAAACATAAACAAGATGTTAACAACAACAACAACAACAACAAAGGTGTCGTGATTAAATTCTGTAAATACATAAGCCTTGTTTCGAAACTACTGCTTTATTAGTCCTTAAACAGCGTGTGTATTATTTTCATTTGTGCTTGTTCTAACTCTATCCAGAAAACATTCGAACGTCGACGCCAAGTCAATTTGAGGTTGTAACGTCGATCCGACGAAACCACAACATTAACTCTGGTTGTACTTTGGTTGTGATTGGTCGCGACAACAGGTCAACGTCTTGCCAGTGTCTGTGACACAACGTTAAATAGACTTTGCATTTCGTCGCAACCAAAATGCAACCTTCTGCGACGTCTAATCAACGTCTTTGATGCAAAGTTGAATAGACGTTGGAAAATTTAATTTTATTTAATTTAAAAAAGTCGACATTTTTTAGACGTCAGACCTTTCCGTTTTATCGTTCAACGGAAACGGTAACCATAGCAAGTCACTTCGGAAATAGACCAAAACGAGGACGTAAAATATGATACTTTAAAGAGCGGGCAAGGTTTTTTCCTGCTTTTGTTGGAAAACGTTCATGGAAATAGGCTTCATACATATCCTGCGTCACCCAAGGGTAGGGGTGGGTGGACCTAGGCGGAGGGCCGACCACACCATGATTGTCGCTGTCTCGAAGGCCATAGTAGATTAATATTTTCGACGTTTATACAACGATGTGAGGCAGACTTTGTTTGCCGAAGTTGATTAGACGTTGGATAATGACGTCTATCCAATGTCGACAGGTAGACGTTGTTTCACCTTCCATAAACAACCAATCCCCCACCTTAACCAGACGTCGGTGTAACGTCTATCCGATGTTGTTCCAACGCGGCAATATTTTCGAGGTATGTAGTTGACTACAGGAAAGTCGAGCATATTCTGTATTGATAACAGAGCCTTCTGAGGAATAAATTTATTGCTGATTGCACCAGTTTGAGATGGACGGTTGGTGGAGGGGGCGGGGGGGGGGGGTAGAGAGTCTCCGTTTAATGCACATCAATAGCTTTATAGATGTTATTTGGGAATTTAATATTCAGCTAAATTAACGACCAAAACAGTTGTATTTGGTTTTGGCATTTGGGATTAGATAATGCAAGTGGCTGACGAGAAGCATTTTCCTGTCCTGATTTCGTGGGAATGCAGGGATCAGCACGTCTATACACATTCGTTTTCCTTGCTTCCTTACGTTACCAGAAAGGCGTTGCCCGACATCATTCATCCTAAACGTTCCTCCTACGTCGATGTTACTTCGTGACACCCAACCAACGTTTATACAAGGCCCAATGTGTGTTGTCTTGATTTCAGTTTTTACTCTTCGTAACTTGCGCTTTCCTTGTCCAAAATAACAGTCAGTTCTACTTGTATTGCCTGACCCATCTGTTTATAAACTAAAAAGTAACTGGCGGAGAATTTTAAAATCCTATATAAATTAAGGAAGAAACCTTTTATATTAACCTTTTCCAAGACTGCCGTGATTTTGAGGATTTTTTCAGCTGTTACTGGACCTTCTAACTTCAATATTGTACTTGGAACGCAAATTGGAATTCAATTGAGCTTATCAGCAAATTGTTGATGCGTTCAATTGCTTCGAATCTGAAATCCGCTCCATAATTATAGAGCATTCCGTTCACTATCATTAGACTCGAATTAAATGTTTACCTCTAAATAGTATTGGAGATTTTTTCGGATCAGAAAAGTCAAGTGGCGGCCAATAAATTGGTAAAAGATTCCATTACCTGGTTATTATCTCGGCGAGATATAGATTAGACAGAGCTCGTAAAAACATTCGAGACCTTCGCCAAAAATACATGCAATGAACTCGTTTAAAACACAGACCATTTTAGTAATCAGTTTAAATATTAAATCAATTTAAGTATTAATTTAATTTTACAACATTGCAGAAAAACATGAATTTGCCCGATTATTCGTAATTCACGTCAACACAAACTCACTCCTGTTCTCTTCAGCGTGTTTACTAGAATTAAAATGATAAATATTTTCGTTCTTCATTGATTAAAAATTTACACTGTCATAATTCGGTTTACATTCATTTCAATCAAAGCCTGTCTAGTTTATCATTTTAATACGTTCATAGCTCTGTAACGTCAGTGCCCATACCTTGTAATATGTTCACAGCTCTTAAACGTCAGTGCCCATACCTTGTAATATGTCCACAGCTCTTTAACGTCAGTGCCTATACCTTGTAATATGTTCATAGCTCTTTAACGTCAGTGCCCATACCTTGTAATATGTTCACAGCTCTTTAACGTTAGTGCCCTTACCTTTATTATGTTCACAGTTCTTTAACGTTAGTGCCCATACCTTTTAATATGTTCACAACTCTTTAACGTTAGTGTCCTTGCTTTTTAATATGTTCACAGCTCTTTAACGTTAGTGCCCTTACCTTTTTATGTTCACAGTTCTTTAACGTTAGTGCCCTTACCTTTTTATGTTCACAGTTCTTTAACGTTAGTGCCCATACCTTGTAATATGTTCACAGCTCTTTAACGTCAGTGCCCAGACCTTGTAATATGTTCACAGCTCTTTAACGTTAGTGCCTATACCTTTTAATATGTTCACAACTCTTTAGCGTTAGTATCCTTACTTTTTTATATGTTCACAGCTCTTTAACGTCAGTGCCCTTACCTTGTAATATGTTCACAGCTCTTTAACATCAGTGCCCATACCATGTAATATGTTCACAGTTCTTTAACGTTAGTGCCCATACCTTGTAATATGTTCACAGCTCTTTAACGTCAGTGCCCATACCTTGTAATATGTTCACAGCTCTTTAACGTCAGTGCCCAGACCTTGTAATATGTTCACAGCTCTTTAACGTTAGTGCCTATACCTTTTAATATGTTCACAACTCTTTAGCGTTAGTATCCTTACTTTTTTATATGTTCACAGCTCTTTAACGTCAGTGCCCTTACCTTGTAATATGTTCACAGCTCTTTAACATCAGTGCCCATACCTTGTAATATGTTCACAGTTCTTTAACGTTAGTGCCCATACCTTGTAATATGTTCACAGCTCTTTAACGTCAGTGCCCAGACCTTGTAATATGTTCACAGCTCTTTAACGTTAGTGCCTATACCTTTTAATATGTTCACAACTCTTTAGCGTTAGTATCCTTACTTTTTTATATGTTCACAGCTCTTTAACGTCAGTGCCCTTACCTTGCAATATGTTTACAGTTCTTTAACCCTAGTGCCCATACCTTGTACTATGTTCACAGTTCTTTAACGTCAGTGCCGCTACCTTGTAATATGTTCACAGTTCTTTAACGTCAGTGCCCATACCATTTTTATGTTTACATTACTTAAACGCTAGTGCCCATACCTTGTAATATGTTCACAGCTCTTTAACATCAGCGCCCATACCTTGTAATATTTTCACAGCTCTTTAACGTTAGTGCCCATATATTTAGCGTTAGTGTCCTTACTTTATAATATGTTCACAGCTCTTTAACGTTAGTGCCGATACCTTGTAATATGTTCACAGTTCTTTAACGTCAGTGCCCATACCTTGTAATATGTTCACAGCTCTTTAACGTTAGTGCCCATACCTTTTTGTTTGAGCTTATAGAACTCAGTCAGCCCTCTCCTTGACGATTTAAAATAACCCTCTGACAAATTCTGAAACACAACAAAAACTGCTTGAAATAAAGTGTTTGATTATTTGCAATAAATGAGTTAATTAATTGCATAAATAAAACGTTTCACTTCTTACTTAATCCAAAAAAAAAAACAGGATTTCCTTCATTTGAGTAATTTGTTAAATGAAGGAAATTAGAGGTAAATATTCAGAGGCGGTTTCTTTCACATAAAAAGAAATTGCAAATGACTAAAGGAAGTTTACAGGTGATTTCTTGATCTCTTCTTCTTAATAAGCTTGGGATTTTGTTGACTTTAGCTGCCATTGGATCGACCTGGTGCTTATGAAAAGTATTATGTGTGTTCTGTATATTGAAATGGTGCTAAGAGCTGAATTCGTAGCAGGCGCTAAGCAAACCACCCATCAATAATGCTTTAACAGCCATGGTTAGGAGAAGGAGGTGAAGGCAAAAATAGAAGGGAAGGACAGAAAAAAGAGAAAGAAAGACAGAAAATAAAAGAAAGAAAGAATGAAAAAAAGAGAGAGAGAAAGAAAGAAAAGAAACAGAGAATGAGAGAAAGAGAAAGAAAGAAAGAAAAGAACAGGAAAGGAAAGAAAGAAAGAAAGAAAGAAAGAAAGAAAGAAAAAAGAAAGAAAAGAAAAGGTAAGGAAAGGAAAGAAAGAAAGAAAGAAAACTGGTAAACATTGCGACGTTGAATCAACGTTGACAAAATGCCGACGCCGGGTTTTGGTTGTTTATAGAGGTCAGAACAACGTCTGCACAAGACAGCGATGATCATAGTGTGGTCGTCCCTATTACACAAGACCCCATGCACTTGCGTCCCTCCTTCACAGGGTCCCTACACCTGCGTCCCTCCGTCACAGGACCCCTTCACCTGCATCCCTCCGTCACAGGGTCCTACACCTGCGTCCCTCCGTCACAGGGCCCTACACCTGCGTCCCTCCGTCACAGGACCCCTTCACCTGCATCCCTCCGTCACAGGGTCCTACACCTGCGTCCCTCCTTCACAGGGCCCCTTCACCTGCATCCCTCCGTCACAGGGTCCTACACCTGCGTCCCTCCGTCACAGGACCCCTTCACCTGCATCCCTCCGTCACAGGGTCCCTACACCTGCGTCCCTCCGTCACAGGACCCCTTCACCTGCATCCCTCCGTCACAGGGTCCTACACCTGCGTCCCTCCTTCACAGGTCCCCTTCACCTGCATCCCTCCGTCACAGGGTCCTACACCTGCGTCCCTCCGTCACAGGGCCCTACACCTGCGTCCCTCCGTCACAGGACGACCCCTACACCTGAGTCCTCAGTCACAGGGCCCGTACACCTGCATCAACCGGTCACGCAGGATACGTATGAAGGCGACTATTTTTCAAAAGAAGGTGGGCAAAAACTTGTGGGTTCTTGAAATTGTCATATTTTACGTATTTATTTGATCTAATTTCAAAGTGATCTGTGTCATTGTTACTATTTTTGGTGAGCGATAACACAAGGAGGATTTTTTTCGATTGTGAGTCCGACGTCTATACTATCTCGATTTTCGACGTCTGTACAAACTCTATTCAACATTGCGTCAAAGACGTTGGTTAGAGGTTGGAGAAAGTTGGATTTTGGTTGCGATCAGTGTTACTTACCAAACCACTATTCAATATCGTGTCGAATACGTTGATTGCTCTGTTGCTGCGACTAATCACAACCAAAGCACAATCATAGTTAATGTTGTGGTTTGGTCGGACTGATGTCGAACCTCAAATCGACGTGAATGGACCTTAGAATGTTTAGTGGGAGGCACTGAGGAACATTGAGAGATAATCAAATATCAAATATGCGAGACAACAATTCCCTACAGTTAAAATCAGAAATATTCAAGTATTGATCAGACCACAATCTTTAAAATTGGACGATGATGCGATGAAAATTGGTACTTGTTCAATTCTGCGAATTGAACTTTTGATTTCTAAAAATAAGCTTTAGAGGGCATTAACTAATTTTTAATGTCAATAAATATTTTTATATCTATAAATATTTATTGATATCAAGAATGATTTTTTTGAGATCAAGAATACATTTAGAGATATCCAAAATATAATTACAAATAGCAAAAAGTAATTCTTGATATAAAAATGATTTTTGATATCAAAACTTAATTCTTGATATTAAAAATTGCCTAATAAATGTGAAAATCGCATTCCATAGTTTTAGACATCGAAAGCTCAATTCTTGATAGCAAAAATTAAATATTTGTTAGCAAAATCTCAATTTTGCATTCAGTAATATATTTTAGATAACTTTATTTCGGAATGAGACTTTTTAGTTTATATTTTGAAATCTGCAAATAGTTTCTTATCAATTTTTTACGTCAAAATATCACTTTACTTTTAAATCTAAAATTCGGAAGCAAACATCTTTGAATAAAATGATCATTAGCCCCTGTATACAAAATTTTTCTCTTTTTTCTTTTTTACTGAATAAAAAAGAAGCAATTCTTGGGTCCAAAAACTGTGTTGTAATAAGTGATATCACTAATCCAAAATTTAATTGACAAGTTTATATAACATTTTATAATTTTATATAAGTGTGCCTTCCTTAGGATTTTTAAGAATTATTTCTTGGGGTCAAGAATAAATTTAGAGATATATATAATATAGTAGCAAATATAGTTGAGATCAAAAATTAATTCTTGATATCAATAATTGTCTAATAAATGTGAAAACGGCATTCCATAGAAGTGCTCCGCAGAAAATGCGGCTTAAAATGTAAATGCGCTTCCAAAAAAAAAAATGCGGAGAAAGGACCAATATTGAGCCCAGAGGCGGTTCGCGCGGAATGCTAATTACGTCAAAAGGGTGGTAATTTTCATTCCGCGTTTCCCACAAACGGCATGGGAGTGGGGATTTCGGAATTTCACGTTTCGTTAAAAAAAGCGGTATTATTTCAAAGCTAGCCTATAAGGGTCCTTTTAAAAACCCTTGAACACGCATGGTAACCATTTGGTACGCGGGTGCGCTCCCCTCGGTTCATGGGCACGCATGATAACCAGCTTGTGCGTAAGTGCCCCCCCCCCCCCCCCCAGGGTCATCAAGCCGGTGCGTGAGTGCCCCTTCCGTTTAATTTTACTTACACACACAAATTGGCAACCTCTTGGTTTTACTTCAATCTCCAGACTGATACCGCTCAAGCTCTCCAGAAGGATTTCTTGACAAGAATAACCGCAAACCATCGGGATGACGTAACCATTCACTAAGTGGTTAGTTACTACACGCATTGTGAAGATATCTTGCATTGATTTGATTTATTTACGTATAAGATCCATGCAAATATCAAATTGGCATCTGATGTTTTGAAAATCATCAAATTTGACATTATAAAACCTTGTTAACGTTTTCATAGTTTACAGTTTCAAGTCAACACTAAAAGATTACAATTTAAATAAATGTAAAAAAAACGTGTTCGTTTGACGGATACAAGTTTGTGGAAAAGCTAAAGGAAAAGAGGTATTCTTCTGTTGATTACAACACATTTTCTGTTGTTTACAACGCACCGCTGTTTGGAACAAGTTATATGTGGTTCATATATGCTGGGATAAATTGCGAACGGTTGATAATTATGATTTACCGAACAAACAACAAACAATCATAGACCCGAAAAACACGCCCCCACCGCCCCCCCCCCCCCCACAAAATTGACGTTTTAGCCAATCACTAAAAGCTCAGTGAAGAATTATTCGACCTGATATCAGTTCAGTTAGGTGAGAAGATACATCATCTACGCCAATTTCGCCAAAGGGTAAAACAAAGAATAGCCTGGTAGCGGACCACATAAGACACATCAGTCCGTAGCAAGAGAACGGCATGATTTGCTGAGGAGGAGCCAGCTTAATGCGGCCACAGAAAATATAAAATCCCACGATTTTACTTTATTTGATAAGATGACCCTAATACTGGCTAAAGAATCGGACAAGAGATCTACCAACGTCCCACTCGCCCGCCCAACCAACCCCTCAACACACACGCAGGATTGAATTGCATTCGAGCTGTAACATGGTGAGGACAAATTGTGAAATCAGATCAAGGGTTTCTACCGAATATTCAGTTACGGCGAGTAGTCACACACACAAACGACTGAGAAAAAAGAAAAAGAACACCAAGCAACCCCAGGGAGCTTCACTGCCAGGCACCCCCAGAGAGCTTCACTGTCAGGCAACCCTAGCCAACTTTACTGCCATGAAAATCAGATGGTATCAGTTGTCGGTGCTTGTGTGCTCAAAAACTTTTTTTTTGGCAGTAGGTTTCTTCAATTTACAAATGTAATTTTTTTGTTACATTCATATTCGGCATGAAATTTGAGTAGCTTTGACAAAACCCTGTTAAACATAATCTGCAGAATTTATTTCTCATTCAGCAAAAAAATTTTTAAAAAATTAATTTGGTTACATAACGATGATTCTGACTTTCTCGTGATCGGCTTCCTAACTATTAAGTAATGATTTATTCCGTTTGACATGGCTAGTCTTACTCAACTACATTCGTATGGAAACCATTTTTACCTATACTATTATATTGAACCACCTACAAGGAAGATTGAAAATAATTAATTTAAATTGAAAATAATTAGTTTCAATATTTCTTACAAGAATGTAATAAATTTATGACGACCTTTATCAGTTGAATTGAAATGGATGTCGAAAGAGACAAGAATAAACTGCCTCCAGACATGGGTCTCCCGATTTAAAACAACGACATACTCTAGCGAACGACGAGAAATCGGGTCATTGCTGCCATTGCTGCCACAGCACAGATTTGGTTTATATTAACATTAACCATTGCTGTCCCCATTAATTGCGATTCTTTCTGGCTAATATGCCAGGAGAAGCCTAAAAACACATCGGCGAATAGTTATGCTTATCTATTGAAATGTATACTCACTGGTGATTTATATATTCCTCACCAGCTTCTGAATTAAGGAGTTGGACGCTCAGTGAAAAACGGTTAAGAGCTCTCAATGCAGCGGAGCGCGGGCTTTCTGACCTGCACTGGTGAAACGTAAACAGTGTTAATTAAACCATAAACTCGTGTTTAATTACCAGAAAATAGTGCAATTCAAATAAGTGCGCTTAACCTCTCAAATGCGCATGTGGAAAGAGTTTTTAAGCGTATGAAATAGGCATGGTAAGAGTTTTTTACCCCTAAGGTGGTGTTTCTGGAGTTTCTTAAAGTATAACTACAAACAGGTTTTACATCTTAGAACAACAACCCTAAATAAACACTCTGTGACATGTTTTTTTAAGCTTAAAGTTTAACTCAGTCAGAACTATTTCTATCTGTGAAAACGTGAATTTAAGCACATAATTTAATATATAAACTGCAGTAAAAAGCACTATAGTACTTATTATATCATAGTACATATATCACAATTAAATTTTACAGCAAATAATATTAAACAGTTCAATCTTATATACATCTTAAAAATGTGAATGTGATATGAATATCCATCGTTTTGATTATAAGATGACCAAAATATAGTCTTTTATTCAAAGACTCTCAAACCGTGCTAAGCACTGTGGTGCGACCAGCTGCATAATATTTGTTCTTGTTCAACAGCTAACCTCTTCGGTGGTCCGGTCTGTTGTGTACAACGCCGTTTTACTCAGCAGACCCACTGCGAAAAATTGTACTCATAAAAGAGAGGAACTACTTTTTTAAATATCCATCCGCTCTGTATTTATACATAACATACAGATCTCATTGGAGGTCAGCTGTTTTATAACAACGATACAATATTCGGTTTCTTATTGGCCGACCAGTATTGTATTTTGCATGGCGGAAGGTGGTAGGTAATTGCAGTGGATCTATGACAATAAGACAACCTGCAGGACAGATGTCATACGAAGCCATGACCATGTGGCATTGAAACATCCAGAAATGGACGAAGATTTTCACATATATGTGTTGCCTATCTTCAGCTGAATTTCTGTACCTTTGCGCTTCGTTAAAAAACGAAACAAAGAATGTGGGACAAAGAACAGTTTTAGACGAAGGCAGAAGGCAATGAAATAACAAAACAATGGTGGTTTTTCAGAGCCGACAGAGTTAAAAGGTAATTGTAAGGCTTAAATACAGCTCCTATTCGGAAAACACGATTATAGCCACATCTGAAGGGCCGCCAAGCAATGAGGAAATAATAAAAACAGCATTCTTTCAAAATTCCAATGTGTATTAACCAAATATACAATCGAGTACTTACCCATTAAAGCTTATTTCAATCAATAAAAATCCAGTAGAGCATTAGCCCAGTTGTTAACGCAAATCACGAATATTTTTTTTTTTTTATATATTTTTTGCAGTTCTTATCGTTAAATCCACAAAATATCCAGACAACAAAACAGAAGTGAGATAGACATCTGATTCTGTATAATCAGCAATGTTTTTGTCCCGCGAAAAGAATAGACACACCTTCTCTGTATAACAACCAAGAAGCTTTTGCTCTTAGCAGTTGTTCAGATTTGGCTTGTTTGCCTTGTCTCTTAGTAAATCCAACTCTAGAATGCAATACCTATTTTTTATAACGAACAAAAAGAAAACGAGAGTCTACAGTTCTGTCAGTTTTGTTAAACATCTTGTATGGCACCATGCTTTTTTTTTACTCTAAGCTGAGAGGGCTGAAGTATTTGCTTTATAAATCCCATTAAAATCGCTTTAAAACTGCGACTTGTCTTTCAAAAGGCTAATATCACATAGTTAATATCCATCAATTAAATAAATATTTTCTGTCTTGAGGGTTCTATCGGTAACTTTTTTATATATATGAATTGTTATTGACAACACAAAGTAGACCCCCATCGAAACTATCGAAAGAGCACTGTGCGAACAGCACGAAATATACCAATGGTTAATCCAACTTGATTGGTCCAGCCAAGCAGTTGGAGTGATGGGGCCTTTCTGCTTTGTAACACATCGCTGCCTCCAATACACCTGAAGCGCGAGCAACGATCTTCCACCATCATTCTATTTCAACAAATCCGACTGATCGAATTATTGCTATGGCCATTTAGTTGTTTATAGCGAATGTACTCTCTCTCTCTCTCTCTCTCTCTCTCTCTCTCTCTCTCTCTCTCTCTCTCTCTCTCTCTCTCTCTCTCTCTCTCTCTCTCTCTCTCTCTCTCTTTCCTCTCCTCTCCTGACAGCAAAATCTCAATTTTGAGTTCAATATTTTTTTCCTTTTATTGATATCAAGAATTTACTTCAGGTATCATTATTTCAAAGTGAGAATTTTTGGATTTATATTTTGAAATCTGCAAATGATTTTTTTGATCTTAAAAATTAATTTTTGATATCAAACTATCAGTTTAGT
Organism: Protula sp. h YS-2021; assembly: GCA_949752745.1. Taxonomy (NCBI): domain Eukaryota; kingdom Metazoa; phylum Annelida; class Polychaeta; order Sabellida; family Serpulidae; genus Protula; species Protula sp. h YS-2021. The sequence goes on along the minus strand of OX457025.1, from coordinate 17,320,134 downwards.
TTTCATATAAAAAATCAGAAGCACACATCTGTGAATAAAATAATGGCTGGTCCTTGTTTATTTTTTACTGTACAAAAAAGAAGCAATTCTTGAACTAAAAAACTGTGTTATTTGTTGTTGATGTCAATAATTAAAGTTTTCATCTCCCACATTTAATTCACGATTAGTTAAATTTTATATAAATGTGTCTCTCCCTTAAGATTTCCGAAGTTTGCAAAATTGATTTTTTAATCTTGTCATTTTAAATTCAATTATTGCTAGCAAAATATAAATTAATGAGATCTACATTGATTTATTGATATCTTTAATTATATTTTGATGTCAAAAATAAGCATTAAAGGTTAAAACGGCATTCCATCACCAAACAGGCTTTTGAAATCAGAATATATATATATTTCTATACCATGTTTCACAGTGACTAGGAATGGAACGGAAAACGGAATTTTTTTCTATTTTTTTTAAATTAGAACACATTGTTCGCTCTGTAGCACTTCACATTGACCAGAACCAGTGATCAAAAAACGACCTTTATGACCTTTATGGCATTTAAAAGGTGTGCTTGAATATGGCTGTGCTAAATAAAATTCGCCCCCCCCCCCCAAAAAAAAAAAAATGTTTGCGTAATACATTGGATTTTCAACTTATTTTAGTCCTTATTCTCGTGCTTTGGATGCCTCCTTCTCTTTGTCTTTGAAATATATATATATATATATATATATATATATATATATATATATATATATATATATATATATACGCAGATTTACGAAAGGAGTTAGTGGCATATGTCCTTCATAAATGGAAAATGTTAATATGATTAAAAGAAAGAGTTGACAACTTTCATGAAGAGTAGCGGTTGCGGTTCTGTTCCGTTCCGTTCTTGGTTTTAATTTGAAGCTGCCTAGGATAATCGGTGTAGTTATTCACGCTTCCTCATTAAGGAGCCTGTGCCTGTCATCCTTCGTTTATATTCCACTTAAATCAGTTTGTTTCTCTAAATTAATATTCATATTTTTTCAAAAGGAACAATCGTTTCTTGCGTAACTACATCCAAAGACAGTGTATTTTTGTTTATACTCTTTGCTACATCACTGGATTAAACGTCAGGCAAACAACCATTGTTAGTGCTACTCCAACAGGAAAGTGTTGTACAAGAGACAACTGACTTATCACTTTACAAGTCGAAGCAACCAAAAAGAGAGAATGATTCCCAGTGATATTTTAAGAAGGTGCACTCCAGTTAAGGTTTACTGCAATCAAGTATAATCTTTGCTATCAGCTCTATGACTACAGCTTGTTGGCCTGAGAACGCTGTTTTCCCTTTTATCCTTCATCAAAGGAAGACCGAAATTGCCTGCTTCCCCTTTTCACATCTATATGATATATGGTGTTTTAGTACTATTTAGCAGACAAGGAAACAATATCTTTCTTTGGGTGGGCGAGGGGGGCTTGGCGGTGGGATGCGGGACGTAGGAGGGGGGGGGGATAAATGTTGCCATTCCCATTTGTAAACAAAATTGAAAATGGGGTATGCTATGCTAAGAATTCTGGCCGTTTCTTCCTTTTTCTTTTCTTTTTTTTCCTTTACTTTTTTCGACCTCGAACGTCTCGAGAAAACTCCTACGCTATTTGATGTAGGACGATGAAATTTGGCATACGATGGAGGATGATGAGCTGTAGTGAAATCCGCATTTTGTTTTGCCTTGACCTTCAAGGTCAAGGTCAAATTGAGGTCAAGTATTTTTTATCTCAGAGTGGTTTCCAAAAAAAACCCTCCTACAAGGTTTAACGTAGAAAGACTTCATTTGGCAGAGATATAGAGAGTAATGTGTCGTCGTCAAAAATCCAATTTTTGACTTGACTTTTAAGGTCAATATTTAATTGAGGTCAAAAATATTTATTTAAATCCATTCGTCACAAAAAAATATGGCTAGAAATAGCACTCAAAGCGTTGTTTGAACACATACACGGTGTCAGAAGGGAGTAATCTCGACATTCAGGGTCAAGGTCATGTCAAGGTCAAGGTCATCGGAAATCTTCAGACAAAGATTGACCATTTTATGAAAACGGTTAGAGATAGAGTGATTTTGAGCTTATTTGCGACCCTTTGGCCTTAGAGAAGTTATACAAGAGATACCTCGTTGACCTAGAGCTGCATGGTCATGGTCAAGGTAAAAAACCAGAAGCTGACCATTATCTCGAAAACGGGTAGAGACAGAGCGATTTTGAGCTTATTTGGAGCCTTTGGGCCTAAAAGAAGTTATAAAAGAGGTACCTTGATGACCTTGACCTCCTCGATCCTGGTCAAGGTCAAAAGCAGAAGTTGACCATTATCTCAAAAACGGTTAGTGATAGAGATTTGGAGCTTATTTTTTACCCTTTGGGCCTAAAAGACGTTCTATGAGAGGTGCCTCGGTGATTTGGACCCAGGTTAAGGTCATGGTCAAAACCCGGAAGGTGACCATTATCTCGAAAACGGTTAGAGATAGAGCGATTTTGGGTTCGTTTTTTACCCGTTGGCCCAAAACGACGACAAACAAGGAATACTGTGTGAATTTGACCTTCTCGGTCATAATTTAATGCAAATATTTTTTTAGTTTCTGCAAGTGGTCCATTCCGCTATCGAGCAACATTCGGTCTAGTTCTACACAAGATAAAGAGTTCCCATTAGTCGTATCACTTTTTTGTCCACCAATATATTTACCCTCAAGATTATACTGTGTGGTGTCGCTTCGGAGTAACAAAATATTCATTTAGAAGCACAAATAAAGTGAAGTAAAACTAGTAAAAGCTCTCACCTGCCCAGTTAATTATGTTAAATATTAATTCAATTCTTGATGTCGTTTATCATTTTTGCTGACACCAGTAAACACTTTCGTTATGTCTTTGTGTGGAGAGTTAGATGTTGAATTTTGCAACATCAGAAATTGCTTTAATGATATCAGTAAAATGTCACATGACAGGCGTGAAAAAAAGATAAGAAAATATGCTGAAAAATATAAACATCTACTGTACCTTATTATGGAAAGTGTTATTTTTTTTACATTTCCACTTCAAAAAAAGGAAATGAATAAGATTGTAGCATGCTATTAGCGACAAAAGGATAAGAAGGTGGATAGTTACCTAATTCAAACATTCTTGGTTAATTTCTGGCATTCTACATTTTATTTAGAAGTATTTATAATCCACAGGCACAATGCCAATACAAACTCTGCTGCAAAAATTAGATGATAAACTACTACTGCTCTTGTTAAAGATGCCAGACGTTGCGACCCTAGCTAAAAGGAAAACATAAAAAGTTGTCAAGAAACCAGCTTATGAAAGTAATTGCAGACTAATCCATTTCCAGTATTTCTGAATCAACCAATAGCGAGCTATTCGGCTGGATGTATTTCCTGAAACATAGATTTTTTTTCTTTCAGATTCAAGACATTCACCTTCCGTGCAACACGATCACACCCCCCCCCCCCCCCACTCTCGCTCTTTCCCTACATCTTCTGCAGTTATGCCCACACTTTTGCATCACGTGACCTTTTCGTCTGCTCTGTGGAAAATATGTCGGCTGGCAAGAGCAATGATTATAATGAATATAAATCGAGTCAGTGGAATTTGGAGTCTGCCTGGCACTGCGGGAACTGGCATTTTTTATTCATTTTTCACCTCCCCGTGTTAAGGAATATGCCATACCTCAATCCCAGCTGGCTGTAAATAAAATGGCTCCAGATTATTTTCGCAGACGGATGCCCGATGATCTGCTAATATAAATGTATTCACTCGGCCAATCCAAAGGCAAGACAAAAGAAGTATATAATCTAACACACATCGAAAATGATTAATTTTTATATATTAAAGTAATCATCTGGGAATCCAGGAAAATGAAGCGCCAGCAACAAGTTCCACTATTCACCTCATTTCGTGTAACTAGAGCGGCTGGTTCACACAAACATGGACACATGCGCCAACACTATACACTTTCAGAAAGGGTACCATGCATTTATAAAACCATGCACCCAAACCCCTCCCTGACTTCTCACACATTTGAGTTAAGAAAACTTCAAAAATCAGCGAATGGGCACATAAGTTATAAACTTTCACGCTTATCAACACAACCATTCTTGAAGCACGTTTTCAGTGCTTTTAGGGTTATTATGGTTTTTAAAATTAAGATTCAGTCCGCTATCAACTGGAGATGTGTGAAAAGTGGGAGGGAGTGCCAAACATCTGTTGCTGTATCACTGCACTGTGTGGACAAAAAGCTTGTTTTGCGTGACTATATGAATAGGTTTTGTGAGGGACATCACACTTAACTCCGTTCATGTTGTTGGCGTAATGGATCACTAATCAAAGGATCGTGGTGGAACAACTGGTTTACGCTTCCACCGCAAGCCTCGTGAAATTTATGGGGCTGCCTTCAGACACTTTCCTTTATTATTTTAAAGGCTCAGACCTTGAAGGACAAAAAAGTAAATTTTTGCGCTTGGCTGGCGTCGGGTGTTGCTGATATAGTGCATGGTGTGTTTTTATGACGATCTAGAGTTAATAAATTATGTTGTGATAACAGCAATGAATCTTGGGTGTAGCATTTGAGGATTCTCTATTATGGATCATTGTTCAGCAAATGAACGGAAAAAAGTACGTCTTAACCAACAACTATTTCGATGGCTTGAAAAAAATAATTGTAATTTTTGTATACGCTTTATGTAAATTGATCTAAAAATATGGGTTAAGGACAAAGGGTACGTTTAAGTTCGACGAGAATGAACACAGAAGGGAAAAGGAGAAAAGAGAAGAAACTGCCGGTAACCTTCCAGAGGCTTATTCCCACTTGCAAACATAGTTTGCAAATGGGTATGCTTTGCAAAGAATTCTGACCGTTTATTCCTTCCTTTTTTTTTGTTTTTTTTTTTTTTGTTTTTTTCGTCACGGAGGTTTCCAGAAAACTCCTCCTAGGCTATTTGACGTAGGGCGATGAAATTTGGCACAGAGATAGAGGGTGATGAGATGTCGTGAAATCCGCAAAATTTTTTTACCTTGACCTTCAAGGTCAAGGTCAAATTGAGGTCAAAGTTTTTTTACCACAAATTGGTTTCCAGAAAACTCCTCCTAGGCTATTTGACGTAGGACGATGAAATTCGGCACAGAGATAGATGGTGATGAGATGTCGTGAAATCCGCAAATTTTTTTGACCTTGACATTCAAGGTCAAGGTCAAATTGAGGTCAAAATATTTTTTCAAAAACCTATTCCATCACGAAAAATTGCTGGAAATAGCGCTCAAATCCATGTTTCAACACGTGCACGGTATCAGTAGGTAGTAACATCATGGATGGAATCTCGACATTCAGTGTCAAGGTCAAGGTCATGTGTCTTCTGTATATTGAATTCCGTTAAAGAAAAATTGTGCATTATCTCGAAAACGGTTAGAGATAGAGCGATTTTGAGCGTATTTTCGACCCTTTGGGCATAAACGACGTTATAGAAGAGGTATCTCGGTGACCTTGACCTCCTCCGTCATGGTCAAGGTCAAAAACCGGAAGTTGACCATTATCTCGAAAACGGTTAGAGATAGAGCGATTTTGAGCTTATTTTCGACCCTTTGGGCCTAAAAGACGTTATATAAGAGGTACCTCGGTGACCTTGACCTCCTCCGTCAAGGTCAATGTCAAAAACCGGAAGTTGACCATTATCTCGAAAACGGTTAGAGATAGAGCGATTTTGAGCTTATTTTCGACCCTTTGGGCCTAAAAGACGTTATATAAGAGGTACCTCGGTGACCTTAACCTCCTCCGTCAAGGTCAATGTCAAAAACCGGAAGTTGACCATTATCTCGAAAACGGTTGGAGATAGAGCGATTTTGAACTTATTTTCGACCCTTTGGGCCTAAAAGACGTTATGTAAGAGGTACCTCGGTGACCTTGACCTCCTCCGTCATGGTCAAGGTCAAAAACCGGAAGTTGACCATTATCTCGAAAACGGTTAGAGATAGAGCGATTTTGAGCTTATTTTCGACCCTTTGGGCCTAAAAGACGTTATGTAAGAGGTACCTCGGTGACCTTGACCTCCACCGTCAAGGTCAATGTCAAAAACCGGAAGTTGACCATTATCTCGAAAACGGTTAGAGATAGAGCGATTTTGAGCTTATTTTCGACCCTTTGGGCCTAAAAGACGTTATAGAAGAGGTACCTCGGTGACCTTGACCTCCTCCGTCATGGTCAAGGTCAAAAACCGGAAGTTGACCAATATCTCGAAAACGGTTACAGATAGAGCGATTTGGAGCTTATTTTCGACCCTTTGGGCCTAAAAGACGTTATGTAAGAGGTACCTCGGTGACCTTGAGCTCCTCCGTCATGGTCAAGGTCAAAAACCGGAAGTTGACCATTATCTCGAAAACGGTTAGAGATAGAGCGATTTTGAGCTTATTTTCGACCCTTTGGGCCTAAAAGACGTTATATAAGAGGTACCTCGGTGACCTTGACCTCCTCCGTCATGGTCAAGGTCAAAAACCGGAAGTTGACCATTATCTCGAAAACGGTTAGAGATAGAGCGATTTTGAGCTTATTTTCGACCCTTTGGGCCTAAAAGACGTTATATAATAGGTACCTCGGTGACCTTGACCTCCACCGTCAAGGTCAAGGTCAAAAACCGGAAGTTGTCCATTATCTGAAAAATGGTTAGAAAACTGAATTTGATTATTTGAGATTACATTATATTTACTTCGATGTCCTTGTTCATGATAATAATTCGGAAGGTGACAATAATGTGGAAAGACTGAAAAATGTGTCTTTGACCAGATAGATTGTACCATTGCAAGTGGGTGTCATTTCGCTACGTGTAGCGAAATTCGGTCTAGTTTAAAACTATTGTTCTTTTTGGAGTTTTAATGAATTAAAGTCTCTGTTTGATGTATGCCCTTGGAATCTTTGTAATATGTGGCTGCTCATGGGTTGTCATTGATAAATTTTAATAAAGGTAAGCTGACTATTGTTGGGTACCTCTGTAGACGCTTCTCAGCTCGTTCTATTTTAATCTTGGGTGAGATGGTCTGTTCGTCTGTTCGATTATTCATCCTGTACCCGGGCGGAATTAGAGATGTGGTATTTGTGATAGGGATTCTTGTTTATTTTCTCTGAAACCTTAACCATGTAGAACAATACTGTTAAGCAGATTTATCAATGAAAATATAAAATAAACGTACCAAAAAATTATCGTTGTATGTTTATTCTGCATTCACTGATACAGCGCCGATAAGATTAGACATGCAAGAATAAATAAGAATACTGCTGTAATAGTGTAAAGCCACGGATAATGAATGAGCAATATTATGAATGATAAGTGATTACACATACGTCACAACTGGTGTCAGAAAAAAGTTTGCACCATCTGGAGTCGGCAGCGAGCTGTCAAGGCCACGCCTTAGAGCTGGCTCTCTTTATGCTTACTCTATTAAAAAATAGAAATAGGAATTTTCCGGAAATCGAAGGATGTCAGCTTTTTTATGAACATCAGTTTTTTTTTTTACTGAACAACACTTATTTGCTTTTTGCTGTTAACTGATAGACAGAGGTCAGTAAGTCATTATGATTTCATGGACTTGCATTTCTACTTCTTACATTCTCCCGCCACACACTGCACATAAATGTTCAACTTCACCCCAATCCTAAACAGGGATCATCTGGGATTGGAACACCCTTTACTTTATTTTATCCACACACACACACACACACACACACACACACACACACAAATAAAAAACAGATTTCATGCATGCTCCGTGCAGTGCTCATATGAAGCAACTTTTCTTTGTGATTAGACAAGGGCCCTGTGCTCAATAATCACTCTGCTTGTTCTGTCGGTTAGCATGTGCATTTTCAGGTTCTTCAATCCTCTCCACTCCAGCGTCTAAACAACTCCAATGTACAGTCGTTGAAAACCCGTTTTTTATGAGTCAGAAAATGTTTGTGTTTAGGTTGCGTAAGTATTAGTTTTTCTGGCTTCGGAAAGACGGAAATCCAGCGATTATACTTCGCATAGTAAAATACCCAGCAAACCACCGACGTCTTTTTTGGTTGAAAAAAGGTTGGATTTTGGTCGCGACGATTTCACAACCATATTCTGACCTATTACCCCAAAACCCGACTTTATTCCGACGTCGAGGCGACGTCGGTTTTCTCACGTCATTCCGAAGTTGCAAAAACGACCAAAAAGCGATGAACATTATTATCGCTCACCGGAAATGGAAGTCATTTTGAAAAAGAGGAAGAAAAAACGAAATTTTTACATGAAAATTTTAGAATTTTGATGGCGCGTCGGTATTATTCTTCCTAGATTGTAAAATACTTTCGTATGTATTTCACAACAGCAGTTGAATGATTAATTATCTATTAATTATATAACTCTAGTCAGTTTTAGGTCGGAATCCGACGTCGGTTCCAATTTCATATCCAACCTAAAACCGACTTAATTCCGACGTCGGATTTAGGTCGGAACCCGACGTCATTCTGACGTTGAAAACCCGACGTCGGTTCCATTTCATATACAACTAAAACCGGCACGTCAGTCCGACGTCGGAAACGTCGGGTCACGACGTCGACCCGACGTCATTCTGACGTCTTAATGTTTGCTGGGTAACTGTGCTTCAGAGAACGTTTTAGTTAAATTTTAACTAATCCTAGTAAACATGCATGATGCATGTTTTGTTTGATCGACCAATACTTCTTATATACTTCACCAAGTAATTATTCCAGCGTCGATTCAATGTCATTTGAGGTTGCGATATCGATCATAAGAAACCACAACATTAACGTTGCAATTTGGTTGTGGCTGGTCTTGACAATAGAACAACGTCTTGCCAACGTCTTTGACAAAGCGTTGAATAGACGTTGGGCTAGTAACGCTGTTTAGATATTACTACTGGTCGCAACCAAAAGGCAAACTTCTCCAACATCTAATCAACGTCTTTCGTTCAACGTTGCAAGGGCATAAAAAATCAACCTTTGATAAATGTCAAAAAAATCGATGTTTTACAACGTCCATTTTTCAACAACCTCTCTCACTGAAAATGGTAGCCTTGAGGGTCAACTCAAACATACACCTAAACGAAGACGTAAAATATATATATATTTACCTTCTTTTGAAAATTAGTCATGAAAATCGACCTCAGTGACCCAAGGGTGGGGTACTGTGATGGGATGGTGACCACACTATGTTTATTGCTGCCTTGACTGCGATTCTAGATTAATATGTCTCGACCTCTTTACAACGTCGGGAGATGGGAGTTGTTTCGACTTCTATTTGCAACCTTTACGCAACCTTGATTAAACTCGGATAACCAACGTCTATCCAATGTCGGAAGGTAAACGAATTTATTATTATTATTATTATTATTATTATTATTATTATTATTATTATTATTATTATTATACGTAATTCTTATAACGCGCTTTATATAATTAAATCTCTAAGCGCTTACAAACATAGATACATAAGCATGAATACACAGAGTCTAAAAAAAGATTAAAAAATACTTATAAAAACAACAACAGTAAATAGCAACTAATAATACTGACTGAACAAATAGGTTTTTAAAAGTCTTCTGAAACATAAAATAGAAGTAGAACTTTTAATATGAATCGGAAGATCATTCCACAGCTTCGGCGCAAACACTTCGAATGATTTGTCTCCCATTTTAAAACTAGTTCTTGGATGAATAGTTGCAAATGACTAGACGATCTCAGGGTACGACCTGGTTGATAAGGAACTAACAAATCAACTAGCATGCAGCTCCCTAAGTATAGGGGTTATATGACCCCGTCTGTCTACTTTTGCAATGAGCCTAGCGGCAGAATTTTGGACAAGCTGTAACTTCTTGATCAGGGCTTTATTAACGCCATATAAGAGACCATTTCCGTAATCTAATTGTGATATAACCATTGCCTGAACGAGAGTACGCGTAACATCTATATCCATATACCTTCTCATGTTCGAGATAGAGCGAAGATTAGACATTGCAATTTGGCACTTTCTCACAACAAACTGTTCCATGGACAAAGATTGATTAAATATGACACCAAGGTTCTTGACATTCGATACATTGCATTGCCAAAGTCATTAACATTAAAAAATACAAATAACTGCGTATCGTCAGCATAAAAATGATATGATAAACCGTGTTTTCGCATGATATCGCCAACAGGGGCCATATACAAGGTGAACAGCAGTGGACACTCCCCTGGGGTACTCCCGTACCAAGGGGTGTCGGATCAGAGAACACTCCATCGATCAACACCCTCTGGGAGCGATTGGTGAGGTACGACTCTATCCATTGCAGTGCTGTACCAGAGACCCCGTAACGTGTTGATAGGCTAGACAGCAGTTTTGCGTGGTTTATGGTATCGAACGCAGAGCTAAGGTCCAAAAGGACTAATGCACACAGTTTCTTCTTTTGTAGAGCTGCGTTTATATCATTTTGAACACGTAGCAGCGCCGTTTCAGTAGAGTGATATTTCCGGTAAGCTGACTGGAACTTTTCGGCAAGGTTGTAAAGCTCTATGTGATGATTGATTCTGTTGGCGGCTATTTTTTCAACCAGTTTTGACACAAACGCAATATTTGAAACAGGCCCATAATTTTTGAAGTTATTTTTATCCAAATGAGCTTTTTTAATCAATGGTTTTACAATGGCCTCTTTCAGGTTTTCCGGTACTTTCCCGGATCTAAGGGAAATTTTAACAATTTGCTTAAGTGGTTAAATGAAACTCGATTTACATTGCTTTACTAGCTTTGTAGGTAAGGGATCGAGTTCTGATGTCGAAGAAGATGACGCGAGGATTGCGCGCTCAACCTCGTCCTCGGAGGCATCACTGAAGTTGTGCAAAGAAACAGATTCTGCACATATTATTTCATCAATTTCAGAAACAGCAGCTTTACCTATTTCACTACTAATATAGGCATTGATTTTGACTATTTTGTTAATAAAATATTCGGAAAACGTAGCTGGTAGGGCAGAGGGAGGCTCAGCTTCTGGAAGAACATTATTAGGTTTCCATGTCAAGATACTCTTTGTAGTATGAAATAACTGTTTTATGTCATCTTTAGTTTCGCACACAGAGTTCTTGATTGACTGGGTTTTTGCGACGTCGACGAGGAAGCCTACGTAGCGACATTGATTTGAATAGGCAACTTTATCGGCTTCGAGGCCAGATTTGTCCTTTTTGCGCTCTAGTCTACGCAGAGCCACTTTTCCCTTCTTGATTTGATCATTGAACCATTTTTATTACGTTTTTTTTTTATTATCATTGAACCATTTTTTAATTTCCGAACCATAAACAAACAGAAATATCGATAATATCGATCATCAGAAATAAAAACTACCAGTCTTTTAGAAAGTATCTTCTCAAATATTGTAGCGTGTTGTCATATAAATACATATACTATATATATATATATACTTAGATATGATTTATTTTTATGCTTTTGTGAAATCGTCAATTCTTAGTTATGTATAGCGCACTGGTATGCATGTCGGACAACAAAATGCTACTTATATATGCACAGGGCCCCGCGCTTTTTCCCGCTAAATTGTACTAGGAACATATTCTAGAGAGGTACTACTCCTTGTTAGAATTATTGCAAATAGCCGTAGTTGATATATTTTATATGCTATATTCTTGTCAGTACTAAAGACATGTAGGTGATTATTGTTTTCTTCCTTTTTCATGTTTGATGATTCTAAAGTAATCGAAGAGGTATGTCAGATTAGGATGCGACTTCTAAGAATGCCAAAGTGTTTCGAGAAGGCCCGAGGGCGGACTGGACAATCAATATATTTAAGCTTTATTATTACATGCCTGACAACTGTGTCGAAATAAAGGACATCTCTCAGTCTTACTCTCAAAACTATCGTTCATTTCTGGCTCTTTAGTCGACATCAGTTTTATCTAAACTTTATTTCGTAAATTTATTCGTTAGCATTTCATTTAATGATGCTTATTAGCGCAGGTTATTCCTTTTAAGAAAGCCCTTTAGTTGGTTAAAGGCTTTTGGCTTTTCTTTAGTGACACGTGTCTGTACTTTTACGGGAAGTTTTGTGACTCGCCTGAAGTACCTTATGTTGCGTTCCTTAATTTTTTCTCACTAAAGTGTTAGTTTTTGTTATTTTTGCAGCTTTTTACTGCTTTTTCAGTTATTATAGTGCAGGCAGAGCCTCAAAATAAGCCTTAAGAGTAAAATTATTATATATACTGTGCTTTAGATCAGAATACTATGTGGATGACCACTGACTATCTTCTTCTGTATTTAGTAAGCTACTTACAGTTGTGTTTCTTATGCAGTCGTCGTTTGATTTTTTGCAGTCAGTTATTAATTCACTTTGAGATTTTCTTTTCTGTCAACGTTGTAGGAACTATTCGTTCAATAATGTCTATTATATGCAAAAAGTACTTGCAAAGGAAACATCATCCGCAAACTCCTTTCTCAAGGTGAAGGAATTGTCTTCATAACTGAAATATGCGAGATCTACTAGGCTAATTCAAATGCTTTGTTTCTGCTATTTTTTTTTTCATTTTTCTTAAGTCACTACACGGAAAAATAAAGATGAGCATTCAAGCAGCATCACCTTGTGGAAAACAAAGCAATGTTAGTTGTACAGACTTTGCGAATGTATTTTCTTATAACTCTCGTGGTCCATAGAGGAAATATTTCCATAATAATTATAACAGAATGACAGATCTTATTTTTTTTAATAGTCCAGTTTAGCCAGGTATCTATAAAGGTGAGGAATGCCTAATCTGTCTTACATTTAGTTTTTCAACAGTCATTTGATATTAGCCAATAAATTAACAACGCTTTTTTGCAGGGTTTTAGTGCATATTTCCAATGAGCAGGTCTAATTTGTTTACATTCAATACTTCTATTATTTTTTTTTCAAAAATTGATACTCATAACAGCTCTATTAGTCTAGTTGCTTCTGTGGATTTTATATTTGGATACTCAATAGTCATACCACTTTTACAAAAATAGAGGAAGTTTAGCTGTAATTTCGATTTTTGTTCACTTTCACAATTGCGTTTTATTTCGTTTCATTTTAACTATTAAGTCACTGCATTCTTGTTTTTTTTTGGGTGTAACACGAATGGCTGTCAATTTTTGTATTTTTCTATGTCTTATGTTTTACGTAATTGTTTGTGTGCCTCTTAATTTTAACTGAATGATGCTTATATTTCAAAGTATTAACATTGCTTTTTATAATCTGCCCAATGTTTCTATTTTGTTTTTTTACATTTTCTGATGATCTGAATGAATATGGATATCTGCGTTGAACATTACTTTCATTTGATTTTGTTTTAGAATTTTCTCTGCTTTCAGTGCATATTTCACATGTAGATGTCAATAGTTTTTGGTCTTAAGAATTATATATTTTCTTTTATACTCCATTTTTGTTTAGTTTGATAGTTGCAGAGTTTTTATTTTTACAGTTTATATAAAGTGTTAACCAGCTGATTTTAAATGAGCTTGTGACAAGACGATAATCATTTGCTATTATTTAAATTTATTGTCACATACAAATAGTTCTGGCCGTTGTTTATTTTTTACCGGCGATGGAAAGGTTGGCGCATATTGGTTTAATTTTTCTTTGTTTGTCATTGATTTTTTCTATCATTGTGATGTCGGCGATTATAGTTATGATTTTTTCAATTAGCACATTTGATATCAGTACAAATATCAAATCCTATGCCATGAGACATATATGTTATTTTTACGATATGTTGTTTTACATATTTCACGGAATTCATCGTTTCTGTCAGTTCTTAGGGATTTATGCTGTTATCTGCTCTGTTAAATTTCATAGGGACTCAATGGGTATCTCCTATTTGCAGATGGAAAAGAAAATGGAAGGTGTTTCCGTGGAACCCGTTCGATCTTTTGAAGAAATATTCATAACTCAGTCATCGCTGACTCAAATAAGAAAACTTAAACCGAAAGATAAAGCCAGTTTTGAATTTTCTACATACAAACGTATGAAATTGTTTACAGGCAAATTTGACGAGTTTATTGCCAGATTTTTCTTGGCGAACTTCACCTGCCGCCATTTTACAAAAATGGAGGTGTTTGTAAACAGCCATCCTTTTGTCATCTGCTGTAAAGATCTAAAAAATTTATCGGAAGATAAACTAATGTGCTGAATTGCTTAATTTTTCCTTAGCGTTAGTAATAACGTAGCAACATAACAGGCGGGGTTTTCACAATCCAAACAAACAACTCCACAGTTTCGATTGCCAAACGCCGAATTTTAAGCATTCCAGAGAGATACAAAATACTCGTATAAACACTGTGGGCGTTTCGAGTAAAATGCGGGAAAATCATCCATTTCGAATACAAACTAACCGGGTAAAAAATGAAAGGAATGATGGAGAGATTTCGCCTAAATGTACCAAAGAGCAATCGCATTCTTAACAACCCACATGCTATTTTAAAAATCCATTTAAATTTTTAACAAATAGTTTTAAGTTCTTTTATATTCCAAGTATGAGCTTATTTTGATATATTTATTCTATCATTTACTTTCATTTTTTACCCGGTTCCCTTGCAGTCGAACTTCAAATTCGTGCGCATTTTATTCGAAACACCGAAAGTGTGATTAGGCTTATTGGTTAAATGGTCCATCAGTTGTTGATGATTATCATTATTTGCGTGGCTTCTAGTTATTAAATGAACCTGGACTAACCGGCGCAAACCCTGTTTTCACATTAAAGGAACACATTTTCAGTTTTGCCAATAAGTCAATCACACTTTGGGTGTTTCGAATATAATGCGCAAGCTCGGAATATAAAGAAGTTATAAACTTACAATTTGTTAAAGGTTTTATTAAATTTTTTAAAATATCATACGGTTTGTTAAAAACTAAAGTTCTATCATTTCTTTCATTTTTTACCCGGTTCCCTTTCAGTGGAAATTCAAAATTCTTGCGCATTTTATTCTGAACACCCAAAGTGTGATTGGGCGTATAGGAACACTGGAAGAGTCATCTAGGCAAGGTACCCGCAGTCCTAGAAAGTCCTGGAATTTCATGAAAGAGTCCTGGAAATTGAAGGAGTAATTAATTAAAATTATAATAAGCACCAAGTGACAATGCGCTCCTTTGTAAAGGAATAACAAGTAAATTTTGGGTATGAAACCTCGTGTTCGCTCATCACAGCCAATCCAACCTCATGTGGAAAAATTAAGTGAGCCCTGGAAATTGTCTCAAAAAGTCCTGGAAATTTGCCTCAAAAAGACCTTGAAAATCTTGAATTTTTGTGAGCGACAAGCGCGGGAACCCTGTTTAGGACTAATAAATTGCTTCATTTTCGATTACAGCGCACATGTTTTGTGGTTAAATAACACTTTTTTGCTGAAAAAAAATCGTTTTTTATCTTTTCTTTAGGATGTAGAAACGCCCATTATTGCCCAAAACAGCAATGGTTAGACAATAAGCCAGTTCATGGTTTCGAGTGCGCATGCTCACAAGAGAAAATTCGCAGGATTCCAGTAAAGAAAAACATAAAAAAATTAAGGAAAATACATTAAAAGTTGATTTTCTCTGCCATGACGCATCTATAAGGTGTCAAAAATTTATAGGAAGATGGGAAAATTTATTCATGACATAACTATAATGGGTTTCTAACACAAAAAGAGCGCTACATGTATTTCAAAGAGATTTTGATGTGTTTCTCAATTGACTTCTATGTTTTTTGCTTCTGTATTTGTGTTTCAAAAACTTGAGTCCTTTTTTCCGCAATTCTCGTGAAGCTGTTAATCGACTTATTGCAAAGTCATTTTTTACTGAAGTTTGGGAATTTCTTCGAAAATTTCTTCGAAAACCATGAGCCATGATTCTTCTCAATGTGCTGTTAAAGTAGAAGCCTGCTTGTTTGAACTTTGGTGTCCTGAACTGTGCGCCGAACGATTCATTCATAGCCTGGAAAGTTGATATCTATTTCAGTAGGCGGATCTGTGATAATTTCGCACCTGGGAAAACAGAATACTCAAATACTATACACTTAATGGTAATGTTGTTGTTCAGTGGAGCCACCTATGTTTTGTAGCCTATTCTCATCTCAGTAAACTCCCAAGATAAATTAGTCACAGGTCCTATAGCTCTAAGAAGCGATCACTGCTTAAGGATCGGCTCACCACTTCAATTCTTCACATTGAAACTCTTATACAACTTCACTGGTTCTGGGGCGATGTGGTGCGAGATTCGATGACTTTCAAGTACGTATAAGGCTTGACTGAAGACTGCTAACACAGTGATGTACAATTTCTTTTAAAGAAAGAATATGGACGTAACCACAAATCTTCCGCAATGATTGTTATTTGTTTACAAAGAAGGAGAATGCTTAATTGCACTAAAATTAGAAATAAATTTTGCTTTTCATAAGACCGCAGTGAGTCGTCTGGCACAACTCCATTCATTCCTTGCCTTTTACTCTGTATATCATGCTGTCAGAGCTACAACATGTTCTCTTATTCAACACTTCCTGTATTCGGAGGCTCGAATTGTGCATACGAGTAACAAATATGACCATATACTGAAACTGTCTGTGCAGGTGGTGTCAGGGTAAGTCGCCATCAATCCAACTCGCCATAAGGCGACTTGGTATACCAACTCGCCACAGGCGACTTGGCAACCAAGTCGCCTACTTTTGTGCTAACTCACCACAACTTTATTTTGTATTCTTTTTTACGGTTTCTTTCTTTTATTCTGTATTCTTATTTTACCGTTTCTTACTGAATAATAGACTTTTACTGATTGCCGACTCGAATGTTTAAAGTTCTTTTGAAACACTTAATTGCGTTTAGGTAGACTGTTAATTATAATCTCTTCGAAAGTTAAAAAGCTCTTTAAAAGCTATTATGATTGCAAACTACTTTTTTGTAATCTACACTTAAAAAAGAATAGAACACAATTGAACGACTGGTCTAGCGAAAACCAATTTAATTGCAATTGTTTGTGAAAAGAAAAAATAACACATTGCGCACATTAATTGCAATCACTTGTGCTCTTGCAAAATTGTATGTTAATTTGCTAAATGAATTTCAGTTGGTGATAGTTATATTTTAATGTATGAATGTATGAATTCTACTTTTTCTATCAATACATCCAATTTTATATATATATATATAACGATTATCTAAGCTATTTATGAAGTCGAAACAGAGGGCATTGTGTCTGCAAATTTCACCAGAAAACATGTTGGTGAGTTGGCAGTAGTGTAGGTGAGTTGGCACACAATTCCTAAGTCTTGGCGAGTTGGCTGTGGTGACTTGGTATAGGGGTTTATGGCGAGTTGGATTGATGGCGACTTGTCTAGAATCCGTGCAGGTAGCCCCACCCACCCTTGGACTACTGTGTAGTGCTCGGTTTTTGTAAAACTCGCGCATGTTTAATAGGCAGCATTGACCACAGTCAAGTGACCAAAAATTTCAATAAAGGTGAAATCTGGATTTTACCGATTTCATTGTAGATAAACAATTTAACATTGCTCTCAAGCCGCGAGACAGTGAATCGCACCAGCTTGAGTTGCCCGTTTCCGTGGGTAGAATCTTGAAGGCAAAGCTTGAAAAGGTATGTAGAACGAGGTGTTGGGAAAGTCGATTAATTAAATATCCTTATTGTATTTGAGATTGGTGTACTTAAAACTAATTTGAAATCCGGACAGTATCCAGCTTTAAATTATAAATGACCAACTGCAAATGAATTTATTTCATATGTTGTCTACGATGTTAAGCGTCATCAAGAAATTGCCAATAGCTATGCGTCAGTTATGATAGAGATGAAAGAATATAATGCAGCTTTATACGATTCGGGGTTTGGAGATTTCGCACCTGTCAAATTCGGCACCAAACAATCCCGGCACCTTTTGGACAATTCTGCACCATTTTTTCCAACTCATCACCAAACATTCAAAAGAAAATTAAAGCAAAGTATTTTGCTTTAGGTTAAATTTTATGATGTAACAATGAACCTCTATTACCAGACATTAAATATGAAATATTGTTAAAATTTTCATGATTGTTTGTGCATGTATATGCAAAAAAATAACAACATTTAAATGTGTGTGAAGTCTAATTTTAAGATGAAAGTTACTCTGTTCATACTGATGACTAGGAGTGTTACGGTTCCTACCGTAACCGAAAACCGACCGCGGTTCTTCGGTTCGGTTCGGTTAAAAAACCGAAACAGACAAACCGCGGTATTTTGGGTTTTTTTGACAGTTTAATTTTTTCACTGATAGTAGAAGCGATAAAATAAAATACTGCTTCGAGCTTTTTGTTTTTTAAAAAAATATGTAAATTTTGAGAACTTATCACTCGACATTTTGATGTGAACTGTTCCCTCAGCGACATTAACATTATGTCCTAAGTATGTTTCAGGGTTTAAAGCTTCTTATAATATGCGTAAAGGCATTGTTTTTATGGCGTTGTAACTAGGAAACTCTGTAAATGTTCTTAAGTTGAATTTGCTAACAAAACGGAATGACTGTTATGTGGTATACTGAAACTTAAGTTAGTGCAAAACTGTAATGATTTTTACAGGCTATACTTTTAACATCGTATTATTTAAAATAAGAATTCTGAAGCAAATGAGACACCAGATATTTTCTAGTAGGCTGTTCCGGAATAGACTACCGATAATTCGAATGTCACAGAAGTCGATTTTTTTTCATTATTTCATTATTTTATGTTGCAGACTACATAAATAGTTTATTTACTTTCCTTATAAACAAAAAATATGAAAAAAGGAAATACAAATATATTTTCCTAACTTTTAGATTTCAATAGATTATTAACACTTGAGAAGCCTTTGGCTTGCAAGATGTTTATGAACTTGTGCGAGCAGCCGTTGATATCCTTTTTTTATCTTGACAGTGATCGGATTTCTTGTGTCATCTCCTCCACTGGTATTGCATGCCCTAGGACCACAAAACTTGGGACTTAGATAGTACTTGAGATGAACGTGTGCATGACACATTTTATTTTCGCCTTCGATTTCGTTTTCTTGTTTAAAACGCCATCTGAAAAGAGTGTATTTTTTGCAGGTAAATGCGGAGCATTTCACGCATAGCACAGAATACACAGTTGCTCAGCTTTGTGCGGGCTCCCACTGCGCAAATAGATAACACAGCGTATGCCTGATTAGTCAATCAAACCTTTAAGTCAACAAAAGCCAAACATTACTCGACTTATAAGACGTATTCAAGCTGTGTTGTTCAAAATATATTACTCAAGAAATAACCCATTGAAGGAAGTATTTTTGCGTTTTAATTTTTGTCAGGTGATTAACATTTCACAAGCGAAATGAGGTTCTAGTTCAATACTGAACTACCAATATTTTGATAAGCAGCCAATGTAGATTCAATTTTTCAATATTTTTACTTTTCTTTCGCTAAAAAATGAAAATTTACGTTGTTCAACTTATTTTTACCCATTGTTATCAGAAAAATGAAGCATTATTTGATTTCTTTGACATTCGAATTATCGGTAGTCTATTTTGGAATAGCCTGCTAAAAAAACTATCTGGTTTCTGATTTGTTTCAGAATTCTTATTTAAATAATACGTGTGTTTTAAACTTAATTGGTGATGTGGAATGATAGGTATATTGATTGTTATTTGAGATGTTTATGCTTAGTTGTAGTTCCTGTGACTTCTTAAATATTTAACGAGAATTCTGGGACATTTGTTGTTAAAAAATAAACAAGAGCACCGGAACGCTGCAGATCCCCTCGTCCCTCGCACATTTTTACATGAGGAGTAAATCTGTATGGGATTTGAAATGTGTGTGCTTACCCGTTCGGAGGAGTTCTGCATACAAGACCACTTCCTAAAGGCGTGACGGACGGACGGACGAACCAAATCTATATCCCCATCGCCAGCAAAGTTGGGCGAGGGGATAATACGCAAAACAATTTTATGATTAATCAAATCATTATTAGTTCTCCTCCTTTGGGGATACTTTTTGAGATGCTGCGCCACTGAATAAATATTAAAGGAGTGATGCTTTATTTTTAAAAAAGTATTTTTTTAGTTTATCAGTTTGTGCCTTATAAATTTTATAAATTGGTGTTTCTGTTTCAAATCACATGGCTAAAAGCCATTATTGGCTGTTATACGATAAATATGTGGCTAGATACACATATTTATCATTTCGGCAAAATATTAATAATTTTTGCAAAATCGTACCGAAAAAAACCGAACCGAACCGAATAACTTAAGTGTACCGAACCGAACCATGGACATGGCGTACCGTCACACCCCTACTGATGACAGAGTGCGTTTGACACGTTTTATGTTTTAAAATTATCCTTATTTACTAAGTACTTTGTGATTTTAAGATGAAAAATACTATGTTCTCATACGATCACAGAAATCTTTATTTAAACTGGGATGTTGAGATGGCAGGTTGCTCTGCTTTTCAGTGGTGCTCAGGTACCTCTAATTGAGATGAATTGTAATTATTGTTGTGAACATTCAATTGCAATTAAAATATAACAGTGACGAGTATAGTCATTTGCATTTCGGTTATCAAATCTTGTGGAGAGTCTAATGGGAAATATTTGCAATTTGTGCCAAAATCGCGAATGGTGTCAGTTTTAAAAAACCAAATATGAGGAGCAGCAGATCTTGTTCATCAACTATCGTTGAAGTGTATTTGTGGTGTGTAGAATAATTCACTGACACTGGCACCATAAGTTTTAACTACGTGAACTGTGTGTGCAAATTAATTTGTAATGTAAACTTTGAATTTGTTAGTGAAGAATACTTAGTGCACATTTTGTTAAATTGTTTAAATTATGATTTAGAGCTTTGGATGTGGTAGCATTTGATGTTTGTGAGAATTAATCTGCTAAACTGCTTTAAATAAATGTGACATTGGTTGTAGTCGGACTTTTTTTTACCGTTTTGCTACTAAATTTGTCAATAAATGTTCATTGTTACAACATTGACTTAAACTGAAATACCTTGCCTGAATTTTCTTTTAAATTTTTGGTGTCGAGTTTGAAAAAAAAAAAAAAAAAAAACGGTGCAGAATTTGTAAAGCGTGGCGCCGAAAGTTTAAGAAATTGCAAGAACATTGGTGCCGAAATGTCCAAAGACCTACGATTCTAATGGTGAGTATTCATGTTCGCTTTTTTTAAAAAAAATATACAGCTCAGCTTTGTTTGTTGTTAAGGCTAGAGTGGAAAATGCGGACTCACCGCGACGATCAGGTCGCGCCAGATCGGGCAAGTCAGCGCTGGAATTACTGGGCAAAAAAGTGGGTGGAGCTGATATCAAGGACAGCTCACAGTGTCGCAAGCTGTGCGTCACGGCCTTGGACATCGTCAGTTCTGATCAGACATCAGTGAGTTCTACTTCGAATCAGTACATACAGGTCTTAATAAAGTGTTTTTAAAATGTACTCGTTCTCTATCTCCGTTGTGGTAGCATTCTCATTTACGAACTAACGGCCCTGCTTTGTTTCCAGTTGTGACCAGGTTTTTTATTAGCGGTCAGAAGTGCAATTTTCACATCAGACCATCATAAGGAGCAGTTCTGTATTTTTGATGAAGATGAATAATGTTTATCCATATCACTGGTTTTCTTGTTAAAGGGCCATTTTTTGCTCTTTATTTAGGATTTTAAAGATGTCAGAAGCAGTGCAAAAAGAGAACCTCATACAAAAGCAGTAGCCAATAGAAAGAGTAACGAGGAAGTCACATATGATGGAGGAAAAGTCACAAGCGAGGAAGTCACACATGAAGGGGCAAAAGTCACAAGCGAGGAAGTCACACATGATGGGAGAAAAGTCACAAGCGAGGAAGTCACACATGATGGGAGAAAAGTCACAAGCGAGGAAGTCACACATGAAGGGGGAAAAGTCACAAGTGTTCATGGAAATGTCATGCTCACTGGTGGAGAAGATGGTAAATCAGAAGACAGCCGGGAAGAAGATTGTAATGTGGCTCAAAGTACAGCGCCATCTAGCAGTGTGACGGAAAACGCGGAAATTTCCGGCGAATCGACGGAAAATGACGTAAATTTAGGCGAATCGCCGCAATGTCAGACAAATTCTAGTAACTTGGTACAAGTCACTGACAATTCTTCATGGAGCGTCTCGCCTGGAGAGAGGTCAGCTTCTTCCGATATAGAGCATGTGAAGCCAAGTGAGCAAGTGGCGAAAAGTGCAGAGCATCCAGATCACATCAGTGGCAATGTCAACAAAAACAATGGCGTAACGGATCGTGTGCCGCTAAAAATAGAAAACAGCAATGTACAACTTCAAGACACGGGGACTGAAAGTGAATGTGAAGAAAGCAAGGAAGATGTCGGTCCAGGAATTAAAGCCATTCATACTAAAAGTGAGGAGGGTGGAACCCAAAACTCGAATTTCAATGGAAAAGGAATCCAGGATGTATTATCCAAATTAAGCGGTAATTTCAGTAGCGGGAAGGTGATAGAAATTCATAAAGTTGTAAACGGAAAAGTGCAGAAAATCTTCATGGTGACACCGAAAGAATCCAAAAAAGTGAGCAGCGTCGCTGTGAAATCGAGTGACGCTACTGACGCCAGGCAATCGGCGGGTGAAGTGGTGAGGACAGAGGTCAGTGCCAGTGAATCGCCGTCACAGCCGAATCAGGCGGCAATATCCAGTGGTGCATCCGTCGTGCAGCCGCAAGTCAGTGCTGTTTCCAGTGGTGCGAATCAACCAATCCCTGTTGCCAAAACAGATGAGCCAGTGAAAACGCCTGGTTCAATTTTGCATTTGAAACCAATGCCTACAAGCGAATTCAAAAATGTGAAAGACCATATAGAATCTGGACAAGTCAGGCGAGATTCCACGACCCCGAAAAAGCCCCAAGTACTGCTGATAAAGAAAGAAGGTGCAAAGGGGGAGACGCCTCGACTAGTGGCGTACCCTGTCGGCAAAGACAGCACTCAAGGAGCCAGACCTGTGAAGATTATGATGCAGCGCCCCGCAGAACCGGGTGCGGTTTGACATGACTTTTTATTGGGGGGGGGGGGGGGAGTAAGGGGTGAAGGTTGTCATTTTTTTTCATATGCTTATTAAAGAACTTTGAAGAGTGAATGTAATAATGAACTAAATGGGACGGCCAAGTAAACGCGTCCAGCCATGGGAAAGGTATCGTCTAGTGTCCAGGTGTTGGGCTTATCGGAATGACTTCTATTAAACGTTTTGATGAAGCCCCACACCAGAAATCTTGAATTTTAAATTTCAACACGTAATAGAGAGCTGTTGCGTGCGCGGAATATAGGCGATAATTTGCTCCAAACTGGACATAAAATGTAAAAAAAAACTGTGTAAATTAGGTATGTATGTTACAGGGAATCTGTGTAATGAGGGATTTCATGAAATCCCTAGGGAATTCGTGTAATGAATAAGCTCATATTGATTATAAACCTATTTTGAAAAATTATCCATTCAGGAAGGCTGTTTAGTGTTTCTTCAAAACTATGCATCCCTTTTCACATCGAAAGGAACTGGAATTTATAACATTACCATCCAAAATAACAGAAATGTGACATAAGTTACATAGGATAAAAATGTCGCTAAATTCAGTAACTGAAGTATCTCATGAATGATAGTTTGGCAACCGAGTGCTTTGAGTGTATTAATTCAAAATCTACTATTAATTTCGGTAAAATACTACATTGCAGACATGAAAATTCTCAATAAAAACATCGAAATTGATTGAACAAGTTATTACACGAATCCACTAGGGATTTCATGAAATCCCTAATTTCACAGATTCCCTGTAACATATATATATATATGAATGAAACAAAAGATTGTATGTTGCAGAAAATTTAGGGGTTCAAACACGCGAAGATCAAAAACAAACACGTGCAGTTGATGAAAGTGAAAAAGCAGTGGCCGTAAAACCCAGCCCAGGTAGGACGGAATGGGCGCGGCTGTCAGGGGCTCACATTAAGGTCTCGATGTATCTGTGATTCATGATGTGTCTAACCATAGTGGTGCTGAAAATCAATGACAATCAGCTAGCGAAATAAAAGTTTTTTTCTAACTTCTATTCATGTTTTTTTTTTCTTTTTTTTTTTTTTTTCTTTTTTTTTTTTTTTTTGCTGCTCAAGTTAACGGGTAGTAACTTGGCGCAATGTGCTCAGACAGACATGAAAAATAAAAGTAATATAACTAATAGATAATTCTCATAGATAATTATCATAGATAATTCTTGTAAGAGCCGCGGTCACATTAGATAATGCCTGAGACGATGCAGAGACGCGATAGTGTTGTCTAAAACGTGTCATTTCTTATGACGTCACTGGGCTGCCTCGCACTACCTCGCTCCCGCTCTTTCCCTCTCTCTCTCTCTCCCCCCTCCCCCCCCCCCTCTCTCTCTCCCTCTCTCCCCCTTTTT